>LR990663.1:0-1376156 GCA_905147715.2 Xestia xanthographa | reverse complement strand
TCTTTTCAATGTGACCTTCCTCAACGTACAAACTAATATTGCAAAATAAATTAAATCCAGCAACTACTCCAATATCTCTTAAACTCCTGCTGTTTCGGAATCTCCTGCAGTTTGCGATGACTTTCCTCTTTTACCGACTTTTGATAAAGCATCGAAAATATTTTAACCGCAGCTTAGGATTTTCGTATTCTTCCTTTACGGGTAAAACCTCAAGTTGAACTAATGTGAAGTGAGATAGCAACGCGCGCTTCGATAGCGTTTGAAGATTTTATTCGAGCTTAAAATTGAGTTCAAACTTTACTCCAACCTATTTCTCTTAACATGAAAATAGAAATAGCTGATGCAGCTTATTTCTCTTTTAATTCTTCTAATAATAGGTAAGTACTTACTGAGAAATCAAAGTCTATACAGGGTGTCCGGTAATTAATGAATAATTCAATTCATACTAATTTTCCAAAATAAATGAACTTGCTTACAGGTATGTAAGCAAGTTCATTTATTTTTGAAAATTAGTATTATTAATTTTTAAACAAAGTCTAAACATCTTGGGTTTAAAAAATAAAATTATGCATACATGAGTGACCAATAATTTTAAAATAATGTCGGTTTCAAGTAGATTTGATAATGGTACAGTTCATAATTGTGTCTGCCTTAAATAGTGAATTATTGCTATTAAGAGGGCTATTACAAATTTTCTTGTTTTTGAGTGTTTTAAGAGTCTAGCACTCAAGTATAAGAAAAATTTTGATTTTTATTTTGAGCACTCCATAGAGAATTAATCAAACTTTCTCGGGCATATATCTTTTTTAATTTTGTGGCCATATCTAAACCATAATCACACTTCTAAACTGAGATTTTAGAAGTGTGATTATGGTTTAGATATGGCCACAAAATTAAAAAAGATATATGCCCGAGAAAGTTTGATTAATTCTCTATGGAGTGCTCAAAATAAAAATCAAAATTTTTCTTATATTTGAGTGCTAGACTCTTAAAACACTCAAAAACAAGAAAATTTGTAATAGCCCTCTTAATGAAGACAAGGATAAAAAATTACTGAAGCAAAAAAATAAAAATAATAAGTAATATGGCCCGCCATTCTTATGCAGGCCCGACATCTGCGGATGAAATTTTTGACAAGATAGATTTTTTTTGTATTTATTTCTGACTGGCCATGGGTTCTGCTATGGGCCATTTCAAGGTTATCCATTCGTTGCCGGACACCCTGTAAATAAAATCAATTGATCTAATTAGAAAAACCAGCCTCCAAAATCCCAAATTAAATAAACCAGCTAATCAGACTGATATGAAACTTTCATTATCACACAAGCCTAGAACGTTGAAATGTAATAAAACCGCAAGAGGATTCAAAAAGCGGTCCCATCAAATTATATTTGACGTGTAAAACGTGAAAGTTTTGTGAAATATGACATAATATGAGCGGAGCGAGCCTACATGGGCTGGTTAAGCCGGTGAAATGAAGTCGCTCGTACGAGCGTTTTGTGGGATTCTCGTCGGCGCATTAGCGAGTGTTCCTGTGCGCTCCGATGTGTTTCAATTACGTCGACTTACTAACTGGCGTGTGTCATGTTTTAACGTCGCACAATTTACACTTCTGCGACGGATTGTGACGGATTTCGGAATTAAGTGGTTTTGGAAGATGGTAATTTTAATTTCGTGTATAATTCTCCTTTTGAGATCTTCTCTCTTGTTTTGGTCTTAAGTTTAAGGCTTGGTGACTTACATTTTAGGCTTTGTGTTTCTCTGGGCTCTTATTCAAGACTACACCATCGTTTTCTCTTATTTCCTCACTTGAACCTCTATTGTATTCTGCTTCGTCACCCTTAACTTCTACAAGGTCTAAATTAGAAATTCGTTTTACTTTTCCAGGTCATTTCCACAAATTAAACTAGTATTTCCTCCTAAAGCTGACACCTATAAACGGAGGCGTTGATGCCTGAAATGTTTTAATTGGAGAGATTGACCCGCGACCAGCCAGCTCGACCCGCTGGCTCGCACCACTACTCCTTTTTGCAATAACCACTGATCAATACCGCCCATGAGTTATTAAACTTTTGTTCTATTCGTTCTGATCAATGGGCTTGCGTAGTTTCAGGACGGATACGGGTTACACAGAACTTTTGGGTTGTTCAAGTACTTGGTAGGGATGATTGCAAACTTGCTACAGCGAATTCGAAACGTTCGCAGAAAAAATGTTACATTTTAATGATGCGGGCATTTATCTCTAAGCTGAAATATTTTTAACCCAAATGCTGGTTATAAATATTCGAAAAACACTACAGTAAATATCCAAATGTACGAGATTCAGGTCATAGTTAAGTGGTAATGACTTCCGACTTCCCGAAATATATCGGGTTGTATGAACTGAGCTTTTATTTGTTTCTGATTTGACTTATGCGTGTTCGTTCATGGTAATTTTGTCTTCGTTAGGCTTACCATCAAGTGAATTTTTCATGAAAAACTTTGTAAAACTCTCACAAATGCTTTCAGTGTTAATTTGTAGGCTTCTAAGTCTGAATGTTAGGCCTTTTATATTTCCTTTACTTAAAATTATAATTAAAATGCTTTTAACAAACTTTCTTCCACCACGTCTTTGTTGAATTTAATTAATATTCATACTTTTTAAGCCTTGTTTTACTTTCATATTTTTTTGTTAATTCGTCTTCTACTTTCAACTTTTCCAAAATTCTAACGAGCATTAACGTACTGACCAATAATTTAAAAAATTAAACAATTAAACAGTTTTCTTATTCTTTATCTTGTTTGTCGCTATTAATTTTATTTAATGTTTCAATCACAATGCCTCTCCATAGAAAAACTTCAAGTCTAGTTAGTTCAGTGCCCTTTAGGTCGGTCTATATTAAGACGAGTGACTACACTCTATACGCATGTCTTTTTGCACTCATCCTTATTTACGCGAAGGAGTATGTGTGAAAATGACACATCGCTGTCACTATGTAAATGGGCCAATCTCCGTACATTGACATCTACGTCACGGTTTTCTTACACCTGTTTATCTAAACTTGTGAAACTGTTTATTTAGATGTTGAAATGTATTTTCGAAGTTTTGCTTTTATCACTACTACAGTTCGTGTTTTCTTTGTCCTGTCACTTAAATAAAAGTCAAACTTTCAATTCTTGTAGTCTTTAAGAATTCGCGTCGAGACCTTATGCATACGTAATGAATGAGGAAAATGTTAAGAATGGAACTGTATCTTTGTGTGACTTTGTATTCATGTAAGTCATTTTGTTTTCCCTTCAGAGTTAGACCCTGTTAAGATATTAACTGAATTCTTAAATTGTCATGGTATTCATTAAACAGCAGCTAGTATTAGATCTGTATCTCTGTCTGTGTGGATGAATACTAACTTTAATTTTCCCTCTTATCATCTATTTCATTTGTCGCTTCCGGTATCTGATTCAATTCTTGGTAATTCCGTGCTTACTCATCACTATTTCCACCTATTAATCATGAAACATTTCCACTTTTTGCTAGAAACTCTAAAATGTACTAATACGTTGTCTACAATTTCCCATGTTACGTTACGAAGCACTACTATATTAATAAACCCCATTGCGGTAATGGCGGGCAATTTGTTGTGACGTCAACGCCATGCTGTGCTTGTACAATAGTGGTTAACGAATCACTTGGCTTCTTTGTGGGTAGTATCACTTATTTATCTAGCTACAAAACCACCTAATCATCTTATTGAAGTTATTTATGATACAAGTTCAGTGACACTTAATAGAGCTCCATTCATGTTATTTCCTTTGCTATCGATAAGTTCTCGCTCGAAGAAACAATGCGAGCGTTCACTTTATCGACTATCGATACAATTCAGATTTAGTTGTCGTAAAATTTTACAAGTGAATATATCGAGAGCGCGGTATTGTCTGCAATGTAACTGTCGGTTACATTGGAGATATTCTTCTTTGAAGTTGTAGTAGCATGTATCATTGCGCCGATTGCGCGTACAATCTACTAATGTTTCTTTTCTTCTTCATTCTTTACTTTTAGTCATAGTGACACTGTGACACGCCGCTAACTTGCCGCAAGTGAATACTTAGCCTTACAAGACATGTAACATCTGACTTATGCCACTCCTAACATAAATTACTTACATATTATATTACTTGGAAAAAATAACGAAACTTCACCGAACGCAGACAATCAGCCTCACTTTGATTCACTTCTCCCAGATTGTAGTAATTTGTCCCTTTTAGGGTTCCACAAGTCAAATGGATCGTTTCAACTTCCCCGTGACAGCCGCGTCATTCCACCGATGGTTCCGTATTAATCTTTCTACGTACACTCGGGGCCAATGAAAACCGACCGATCGATGTTCGCATACAATTTTCATCTTTGTATACGTTTTATTTATGGTCTTTATTTATTGTATGATTCTGCTTTTCGAATGAATAATGATGAATAACGTTCGCTAAAAGATGAAAATGTAATTGAAATGTGATACGGAGGATTTATATTCAAAATTACGCAGCGAATGATTGCTTTTATCTTTGTACCGTCTCGTCTTTTGCTTCGGTCCGTACAGATAAAACATTATTTGAATGGCTTGTCTATGAGATCTCGGATTGGATTTCGATTGAACTATTTCCACATAATAATAGTTGTTGTTATTCTGATATAACCAATGAATGGAACAATCAAAAGGATTGAAATGGCATTTAGGTACTAAGTGCGTATGTTTATTATTTGTGCCGATTTTTATGAAACCTATTTCCATCTGGAAATATGAAGAAATATGCTATTAGGGTTATAAAAACAAATAATAATTATTGTAGCTGAAAAGACGAATACACTGGGGGCCAAAATAAAGTAGACATTATTTGTATTTCTGAGCTGAGATATTAGATTGTTCCGTGGAATATTTATTTGTAGTGGTAAAAAGTTGGGTTTTGTGGCGTTGCGTGTCGACAAGGCCTCATTCACGGCTCCGCAAATGACAAGCGGTCCCTTAGGGGTAATCATTATGTACTCGACTTGATAGCGGGTAACAAGCGCTGCTTGTAGTCGAGCGCTAGTCATCTTTATTTAGAGTGCTCTTGTTTGTGGTGTAGGCACAAGTGGTACTAAATCATTAGAGGCTAGTTTTGCATTGCCAGTACTTTTTATCAATTTAGTATTGAATAACAGAGAGCTAGCAGTAGACTATATTACTGTTGGTTTTGTCTTTTAGCGAATTTGTTACTGTCTTTCAAATTTAGACCTTCTCTCGAATCTTTTACAAACATACACCGTGTTTCGGCTGCCATTCAGTTCGAGTTCTATTGTCCAAAAATATATTCAGCATGTAAGTAGCGCAGGCTGTTTTGTTTTATCATACAGTGAGGTCGCATGCAAGCGAGACTGTCAACATGCTTTCATAAACCAAAACTTCTGTATAGAAAAGTTGAATGGCATTCAGGTATTCTACCTTCAAAAGTTTAGTTGTATAGCTACTTGGTTTAAAAATAACAAGGGTATCAGATCTGTGCCAGGTCGTAGTCAGACATTAACTGCACGCAATGCCTTCACACCTAACCTTTCCTTGTTGAAGTTGGTTGTTCAACAACCGCTTTCACCGGGGTTTGCCTCTTTAACGTCAATTGTAACTATTCAGTTATACAACATTATGCCATCTGCATTGTAATTTGTTTTTTCATATTTTTATGCAATGCTCATAATATTTTTCGTTTATACAGCTGTTGTAATTTCGTGCGTCAGCAGGTGAAAAATATGAAACTGTATGTTTATAAGAATAAAACAAGTTAGGCAAGGTTTTGAAGTCGAAAAATAAGTAGAGACAAATGATTCGACTCGCTTTTCAGTCATTAGTTCATTGCCTCTCTTTGCACAAGTTTTTGAATGGCGGCACGAAATTAAGTAATATTACCATAACACGCATCTTACATAAATATTTCAACACCTTTATTGTTAGAACCGCCAGTGGTTTTCCACGACGGAACAGTCACTTATCGAACTTTGAACTGATGTATTTTCCTACTATTAGCATGAATTATAGAGTTGTGTTTCTAATACCCGGAATATAAAGCAAGTACACAGAATACTTATTATTCTACCATCAAAACTGAAAGCTTCCTACACAAAAACAACAACACAGCTATAGAAGCCATCACTCGTCTATACATGTATGTGTTTACTTGATTCTTTCAGTATTCAGCGGTCGTTTCCACAAGTTCCTACGTCACAAATCAAATTACCGAAATCCGTTTCTATTTCCGTCCGCGCCAGCCTTATTGGCTTATGAATCATATTAGTAGTTACAGTCAGGGACACTTTCGTTTCATTAAGGTATTGACCGTTACAACTTTGCCATTCATACTACTTACTCATTGTGACTGACATATCATGTTGCCACATACGTAAGTAATCCTACGGTTATATTAATTATGTTGACTTCGTTAGTTCCAAATATATTAATAGTAATAGCAAAAAGAATTTGATTAACTTCAATTCTGATAAAAATCATGTATTAGTAATTGTATTTACATACTGACGTAGTTTTGACGTACCACCGTACGTAAGTAAAGAAACATGTTAAACCAGATATGCCAAAGCCTTTATGCCATTCATGCCAAGTCGAAATGGACCCTTTGTTTGCAAAGAAAAACGAACGTTAGGTAGTTTTCCGTATGTATACTGGGTCTATTAATATCGCCTTATTAGCACGCTCAGGGCAGTTTACTGTGGCAGGACTGCCCAAGTAGTCCTGAACAAGTGACGCGCGCTAGCCATTGGTGACGTCACGAGTTGCGTGCCAAATGTGACGAGAACCTGGCGACCTATCACACCGGTAGCAAGCCACAGCCAGTTACATTCCAACGCTGACGACGAACGCACGTTCTAGTACCCAGTTTTATATAAAAACTTTATCGTAATTATTTTGTGATGACTTATTAAAATAATGTGTGGTGTGACATTTTTTTGTCCTCGAATGTAATGTGTACTATAAAGTGAAAGTGAGTTTTCTGATGTGTGTGCGGACTAGTGGTATGGTGGCGATGGGTATTATAATAGGAACCTGTGTGCCTGACGCCGAGCAGGACTCCGCCTATGGGGCTCAGATACGACGCCCGCCAAGAAGGATTTTATACGGTATGCATTCCTGGTATTTTGATTAAACTCTCTCTTATAACCATCTTATTGTTTAAGATGTAAAAAAGATAATAAGAAGCAATTATAAAAAGGTTATAAATTATTTTTCAATGAAAATTCTTGAATAAGGCTCCTGTAATATTGACTCTTTTAGTATTCATATTTCGGGTCCAACGACAAAAACCTTTTATTAAAATTAATGACAAGGTTCGAGCCGGTTGTTAACTCTTCCGTACACAAAGATCCTTGTTGTCATTTTAACGTTGATCGAAACTTTACGAGGCTGCTTACCTTTTACCTCTGGTGATTATTTAAATAAATAAATGTAATTTGCCGTCACAAGTCACGACTGGTTTTTACTGTCAGCAAGGACGACTATGTTGGGCAATGCTCGTCGGTGAGAAAGAATAACTGCTTTATTTTTATAATGACGGTTATGAAGTGTTTTCCGTGATTGACCTTTTTACTAACGACCCAAATATAGAAACTGTCAAACAAATATGAGTGACAGAAAGTAAACTTTTTAAAACGATGGGTCATATTTTCGGGCAGGCAGTGTAAACGTTAGTTCATAATTTGATCACCCAGTCTGATAAATCGTTGGCTCTGTACACACATATCGATCGAAATAAAACAATCATGGAGAAAGTAATAAAAAAGTTTGTCTGTTATGTACTAGTCACAGTACATACATAGGTCGTTTGTGTAAACATAGGAATATATCAATTTTGTTCAGTTAGCTCGTTGCGGATTAAATGTTCGTTTTTGTAGTATTATTCTGTTTGTTGTTATTTGATTAATCGAGTTCATTTATTAATTCGTGATTGATAGGTTTACAAACCACTAGCAATACTTTTTGTTTGATTAGTATCCTGTCAAATTTTAATCAACGGTAGTAAATCTTTACTTATTATACGACCCGCTTCTACTTCGCACCGTCATAATTGAAAAAAAAAACAGTCAACAACAGTCGGAACAGTCTCTTAATGATGGTAGAAACGGCATCAAAATCCGTTGCCTGGTTTATTAGTATAATATAGCAACACAGACAGACAGGAAAAGCGACTTTTAACTATTTATAGATGGTGTTATTCCCGTTCTTTTAGCCGTGATCATGTAATTTGCAGAGCTGTTAGCCAGCAGATCCAATCACTCACCGAGCCCACTTATCGACACTGCTCCCAAGTCCTGACAGCAGCCTAGATCGGTCCATCCGATTACGTGTCAAATTAGAACGTCTGTCGTCCCATACTAAATACATTTGTAAGAATACTAAAAGGTTTTTCTATCGGTCTATTTTTTGGCTTTCTCTGAATTTCAAAAGTAATGTTACCAAGTGAAATTAACCTATGTAAAACTGTACAAGAATATTTTGACGCGTGGCAAACACCGGAACAAATGCCGCCGCGCGCCTTCTTGTTCGTTCAATTTAATTGAAGCTGTAAATGTCATTCAGGGGCCGAAAGACTTAAGATCCTTGCAGCACTGCTCTTCTGCCTACATTACCACCATCATCATCGTCCTAGCCTTTTCCCAACTTTGTTGGGGTCGGCTTCCAGTTTTACCGGATGTAGCTGAATACCAGTATTTTACATGGAGCGACTGCCTATCTGACCTCCACAACCCGGTTAGTACCGGGTAATACGATACCCCTTGGTAAGACTGGTTGTCAGACTTTTTGGGCCACTGACTACCTAACGACTGTCAAGGAAACAAATGACAGCCGGGACCAACGGCTTAACGTGCTTTCCGAGGCACGGAGGAAACTCGGTATGTAATGGGTGGTCACCCATCCACAGACCAACCTAGGCAAGCACGGCTTAACCTAACGATCGATCCGAGCGGCTGTTATTATTTAGCCACGAGCTCCTGCCTACATTACCACCAATAAACTTAATTCTTGTCAAAAAATAAAACCTAAACCTATTTATTTCATTTGGTACTTAACGTCAAAATTATATTTTATTAAAGTTTCAAATATAGTCTTAAAAAAGATTTCGTTTACAAGGCCATGTATTCTAAAGTTATTGATAATAAAACAGTCGAAACGCTAGTCTAGTGAGTTATGTGCTAGGGTAGTGAAACCGGCTCGGTTGTGCGGACCTGAAGGCCTAGCACGAACATGCGGACTACATCTATGTTAAATTCGAATAACTCATTTCACATTGACACATTAGGCTCTTTGTGCAACTCCATCTGTACTTTAACCCCTTCGTTTATGCTGACATCTCTTGGAGGCGCGCGTGGAACACGAACTCGTCGACACGGCTTGTAGTCATAAGACGGACGGACGGCTACGGTGGCCGGGGGGTGGTCCCCGACGCCCGGTGTGTCTCCTTCCTCCGGTCGATGCTCGCAGTGGTGACTCCCGGGTTTCATCCCGCCAGATTCGGTGCAGGAACCTCCCGAAACAATCGTGTCCGGTGAGGACCTGCGTCAGGCGGAAGGTGAGGGCGCCGTGGCGCCTCTCCAGCCACTCCTCAAAGAGGGGACTTATCGCCACTCCTCAAAGAGGTGACTTATCGCCACTATTGTGGCGTGCCCTGCACGGGGAATTGCCGCGGCAGCGGAGTTTCCTCCCGGCGTAGAGCCTCCACGCGCAATTCGAGCAGGCGCGCGAGGACTATCGCCTCCAGATCCCATAGCGGCAATTCGGCAAGGAGGAGGCTCACCGGAGATCGTGCGGTACCCACGGACTAGGTTTACGGCTACCACCTTTTGGGGCGCGTTCAGGTAATGGCCGGATTTTACCGCACCATTAGTTTGGATAATTGTATGTGACAAAATAAAGCCGAATGGAATGCTTTAGGATAATTTATGTGCACAATCGCTCCAACTGTTAGTCGCGCGTTCGTACTAGGGCCTCCGGTGGCGCCTAACTACCGTCAATCACGAACAAAGTAGAGGCATTACTTTTTATTGACGACTATAGTTTGTCTTTAAAGTTATTCTTCATCGATTATAGAGTCGTGAGCTCATCGGATACATCACGAAGTTATTTTTGTAGGCTACAATACAATAGTGAGCATTTTTTGAAGTAGCGTTCCTCTAGCATTGATTTAATGTCCCCTAGAAAGGCACATGGTAACAAAATTACTCTTAGTATATTGTTTTATATTATTATTGCTGATAAGTACCTAAGTACTTACGTAATTATTATATTTGGTTGAATGTAATTAAATACGTTGCGTCTATAGGAAAACAAACATCGTAAAGGAAAAAAAACCCGGCCAAGTGCGAGTCGCACACAAACGGGTCCCGTAGCAAAGAACAATAAAGTAACAATATTTTAACGGTAATTCCTTTTCATAGCATGTTAATGAAAAACAAAGTAACTGCTGCAGTTAAATCACGAAAAGGTCCCATATCTCAAAAGCTATAAATATCAAATCTTACTCAAACCAATTCTCTTTAAAAGTTCTTTTTACGTTCTGCAAACCTTACATCATCGAAATTTCACATCTCTTTTATTTTGCGATTCGCAGAAGACAACTGCTATCAAAATGTCAACTTTATGGTGCCAACCAATGATATATAAACTATAGATACGTTGTCCGCACTCTAAAATGATAACATGAAATGAAGCCAATTGGCCACATCGCGCTTAGTTACGCACCAACCTGTCGCGCGATGCTACGTTTGTTTATAATTTAATAAATCCTGTGACGTGACTGAAGATGTATATTTATCTCCCTCTCGCAACAGGCATCCCGCCGTTCGGTGTCATATTTTCTTTCTCTTTCTTCACGCTTATAAGTAGTTCTAGTATTTTCGCCGTTTTTAAGCGCCGCGCGCCGCGATGTTGGTTCATGACGTGTCTATATATAATACGTCATTGGTGCCAACAGTCTCGGACAAAAGGCTGTGACCTACGGGCGGACAGACAGACGGACCGGACTAATCTATAAGGGTTCCGGTTTTGCCATTTGGCAATGGAACCCTAAAAACAGTTAGTGTTAATTTTGGCTTTAAATATTTAGTTGAGTAAGTTCCGCTATCAATCATCCTCATAGCTAACTAAATTCGAAAATACTTCATTAGGTAGACTGATCCCACGGGATTCGCCTGTGTGGGATCAGTTTACTAAAGAGCCAATTAGAAGCAAGTAAATAAGTCTTCTGGACACAATAAAAATATTAGGTAGATGCTTAAATTAATCAATTTTATTGATTGACTTTCATTACTCTACCGCTCTACATAATAGTAATATTTCAGCTGTAATTTAGAATAATAATAAAGTAAACCCTAAGTTCTCAGGGTTTACTTAGTTTTTATCTTAGTTTAGTTTTAGTTTGAATCTCTCCATCTCTAGTCATATTGATGAGTGACTAACATCGCTAAACCACGGCGCGCTGACCTACATATCCAAGCCGACACCCACTAAGCCCGATCACCTCAACATACAGATGACGTCGGCGACAGCGATCGATGTCGGACACTGAACAGCTGATCGGACCTCTAGAATTCTAGATAGACCTTTAGACCTGGCCTGTAGAACTGTACTTGTATCCCGGACGAAACTGTGTCAAGTGATACCATCGGTTTTTTTCCCTTCGTAAGCAATTTTAGATAGCACTGAATATGACTGCTGCAACAGATTGTATAATAACCTCGAATGTTGGAGTGTCCTATTCAACGCAATCGCGGGTGCCATCTGACGTCAGTATACCTACTTTTAAGAGTTTTTTTTTAAAGAATATTTTAAACCATGTCATCACTCAATGCTGATGGGAATGTTTTAATCATCAGACATCACGTAAAGCGATCTGAATGCGGCCCACAACAAATTATAATCAGTCAGTAGTAGATTATCCTCGTATTGACCGTTTCCTAATTTGTCAAAACAGCAGTTACAGAAATGAAATCATCCTTATTGGTTAAATAAACATCATCAGGCGATTTATAACGCGGTGTAATCAAATATTATTTTGACAAAGCTGCTAACATCCTCACTGCGGGCCCGTAGTGGGTAGTGGGGTTTATGGCTCACTCCCTCCCACAGAAGGGAGACCTGTGTCCCAGCAGTGGGAACGTTACAGACTGATCATGCTAACAGCCACCTGCTGTGTCAAGCATAAAGGTAAACAGTAATTAAATGACATAGACAACGTAAGCATTAAACTCATTAATGAACAAAATCAATTTAAACACATTTGATAAACAGGTAATCTTAGCACGGGTCAGGGACTCGGGCTCAAGCCACACGTATACGTTTGACGTAACCGTAACGTAACGCTTACGATACGTTCATACGATGTCATGTGCACTATGAAGAGAATTACAGCAGAGCAAGTGTCCGAAAATATCTCGCACACAGAACTATTTTATTTGTGTTTATGACTAGACCTACCTAGGTTGTATTTAAAATCTATGATTAACACTGAAACGGGATATTTACCATAACGATGATGTTTACGGGATGTTTTTTTTATCCCAGGGGACAATTATTGAACTCCGCTCGGGCGAAGCCGCGGGCATAAGCTATATAGTATGTAATATGTGCTTCTCCAAGGTCCCATCTGTCTCTCTCTGTATCAACATCGATCAAAACTGATTTAGTGGTTTAGGCGTCAAAATATAACAGATCGACAGTGTTACTTTCGCATTTATAATATTAGTTAGGATTTTAAGTTATCATTCATCAATTGTCATTTTCCAGGAGTCGAGTTCTGAGATGTTTCTCTATTCCCACAGTGTTTCACGATATAAGAAGTGGTAGTGCACAGTTACTACATGTTATTCAATACATTGAGCTTATCAATCTTAAAAGGTTAAGTAATCGATAGAATCGTCCACAGCTGAAATATACCAGCGAATACACAGGGAAAACATGAAACGAATACAAAACAATAAGTTTATTACAACATAGAAACGTACGATATCAAATAATATAACACTCTCCATCCCATACAAAATATTATTACAATACACAAAACCGTAAAAAAAATCACAATCAACTCCAACCACACGCGATTGTAAAATGGACATCAGCTAACTCTCTCATGTAACTTTCTTTGGCATTCCTATGTAAACGTAATGATAATCTGCATACATGGGTACCGCGTGGTCCGTCAGCGCCATCTCTTCGTTCGACGACTTGTGCGGTGACCCAGTCTCCGGTGGTGGTCCCGGTTCCGTATGTGGGCGCGGCGGCGGCGGCGACGGCGGCGATGGCGGCGATGGTGGCGGCGGTGGCGGCGGCGGCGGCGGCGGCGGCGGCGGCGACCATAGGGGGCACGGGCACATGGGCGGAGGAACCATGCACGGGGGCATGTTCATGCAAGGAGGCGGTGGATACGGTGGATACGGTGAATACGGTGGGTGCGTGTGTCTCTTTTTCCTGCACTCTGTTATGGGCGGGCACGGCGCTTGCGTTGTGGTGGTAGTCGTGCTCGTGCTGGTAGTCGTGCTCGTGCTGGTAGTCGTACTCGTGGTGGTCTTGGTACTGGTACTTTTGGGCGGTGTCAGGGGCATCGGTAAATGCGACTCTACCACCTCGTCCTCAGTGTCGGAGCATATCGGCGGCGTCGGGCAACCGGGCGGATAAACCCATCCTAATTATCAAACCAAACAGTATTAGAAAACGGATATCCACCAAAGGACTCAAGTAAAAGTTATTTATTAACAATAAAAAGTGTTTATTCGGGACGGTTCATCGAAAATCTGATCGGAGTCCCAGTAGCTTTAAAACATGTTTTTGTAGACCTCACTCTTACAGAGTCGTCCAGTCTTACAGTTTTCATACGAACCTCGTAGTGATTTTTGCGGGTTATATACTGGCTGAGGCTGCGGTGGCTGGTGTTGCCGATACACCGGTTGTTGCTTAAACTGTCGCTGTGGCTGGTTCTGCTGCTGTGGCTGTCCTTGGTATTGCAGCTGCGCCTCCTCTTCTTCTTGTTGATATTGTAATAGTTCCTGCGGCCTTAAGGTTAGCGCTCCGCTATCAGTACTACCTTCTACGCCAACCTTCATTCTGACCGGCTGCTTGCCTGCTATTGGCTTTATTTTTCCTTTTGTCTTTCCCAGCATCCTTTAAAATGAAGAATTGTACATTTTAATTTAATTTTAATTGAAGCAGGAGAAGTCAGGTACAAGACTTGTCACGGTGAAACTCAAAGCATAGTCATATAATACCTTTCTCGTCGTCTCTGCTTGCACTCTTCACACATGGCACAGTACACTTCCAGTACTGCTGGGTGCTCCGTGTTTTCGTGGCATCTTCTGCAGGATATCCTGCAGTCTATGTAGCCCGCACTCGAGGGTATGATAGTCAGCAATACAACTGTTAACAATATTAGGGCCCTGAAACAGCATTATTCGAGGTGGTTAAAGAAACAAGTCGTCCACTTGCAGATTAGGTTTTCTGAATCGATTTCCAATTTACCGATGGCTTTCTCGTATGCATCAATGTAAGCTAGTAGATAGGACATTTCTAGCGCTTCAGAGGAACAACCAATTTTTAGAATGAGACTGACTGACAAACTGTAAAAATTAAAGGGTTTCGGGAATTGCTCTAAAAACCAAAAATAGCCCTTGATATTGAGATTTTGTTGTTTGTTTTCCAACGCCATCATCGCCGCCAAAGTATTTCATTTCACGCGAATCTAGCTTTCAAAGAAAAACAAGACGCGCGTAGAGTGATTTATTTGTTGACTATAGTATGTTTGGTTCATTCAGAATATTAAAATGATGAGTCAAAAAGAAAACCTCATTAGATATTTTATCATCTCTCGAATTATTTTAAGACTCTGAAGATGTTTTCATTAGATTTGCGTCAATTGGAATGGTTATAGAACACTAAAATTATTCCATAAACTTTGATTTGGTGATCTTTCCTTGACAGAAATATTATTTAAATTATACAATGCCAAACATGCGAATCTCCATCCGCGTGCATTGCCTTTCATAAATATAACCTATAATTTGATTTTTACCATTTATTTAACACCAGATTTTGTCTTAGATTAGTTTCTTCCATCAAAATATTGATAAAATAATAATTCTTACCCGAATTTGGCATCATTTTTCCCAATATCCATTAGTTATGGGAAGCTTATGTTTTGCGAGTATTAAAGTTGAACACTATTTGTGTACCGTTTGTTCGAAGCAAGTTGCTACTGATGTGCTCCGAGTGTAATATATTTCAGCGGCGTGTTACGCAAACATTGCGAAAGCAATTTATGTGCCGCGAAGTTATTTGTTTTAGTTATCGGGCCATCAGGTGTAACTGTGTTTAGGAGTTGACGACGAAATACATAGAGGTGTATTCCTTTCAGCCATTGCGAAACCACGAACGTGAAGGTTGTGACTTCGGTATGCAAAGGCTTTGAGCTCCTTGCGATGATGTTTCCAATGAGTCTCTAGCAAATCTTTATCTTCTTTCTGTCTTATTCCTAAATGTTTTGGTTACGAGCTTTTTTGGTCATCTTTGGCAGGTCTATACTGGGTTATCGATGCAAAAATTATTTTGGCTATATTGCTACTAGCTACTTCTACATCACCGTTATTTTCAAGACATTTGTGATTAATTGTATTTTATCAATTCTCTTGTCGCTTTACGTTTCAGTTCTTTGATATCTATATTTGACGACTACTAGATGATAATTTTAATTAATGTGGTATAAATATGTATATAGGTACCTAAGTTTCTATTTTGTTACGTACAACGCAACGGTCGGCCGGAATTACGTCCAAAGAATCGTTTAACATACTGAGTCGAACCGAAACCTTTTGAGCTATTGTTAGGGGCTTAGCCGACTTTAGGGCGACCCAGACAGACGGTAATCTATTCCAATGCAACCACGTTGTCGGCATTAAATCCATTTTTCTCCATAGATTTTGCCAAATCCTATCTGTTTGGAACGGATACATTTTTGGTTTACGTTGGAGTTCCCAAGATAAAGGCTATCTTACAGTAGCAACCTTCGTCAAAGTTAGACAGTACATTTAGTAGTAGGTACAAATAGTGTTGATCACAAAACCCGTAGAACAATGATCAATTGAAGAGAGCGGCGCGCCGGGAGCCGGTCGTTAGCCGGGCCGGGCCGTAACCGGCACAATGGGCCGGTGGCCGTCACTCTCGGCCGTGCGTGTGTGGACTACGGATGAGCTGGGTTTACACCACAACGCATGAGATTGCAGAAGGTGAAGGTGAAACCAAAGTGTAGCAGCTACGAACCGACGTCGAATTTTTTTCAACGTAAGCTGCTCTTTATCACCGCACGTCATTTTCACTAGCTGATCCTGATCCGTAGCGATGCCGTTACGGCACTTATAAGTGTCGGTCTCCACGGCTCAAGTTCTCAAAAACTTGCAATGTTCTCAAACGAAGAAAATAAAAATAGCAGTGTTAATTAAATCTTAAGTTTTTGCATCAAACAGATCTGCCCTTTTACTTTCTGTTTCATACAGCATTTGGAACTTCGATATCGATCTGTATGGTGGTTCGGCTGACGTGTGTTGTGAACGGGTCACTTGGTTTGTTTTTATTCGGCAGATAGGATTAGGGGCTTACTACCGAGTGTTTGCTAGTGAAAGAGAAAACGTGGCGATATCTTATGATTATTTTACTGTTTTCACGAACCTTCAGTTAACGTCGATTTTAAAACTGAGCTAGGATTGATAATATTCACAATTTAAAACCAGTTTTCTGTCGCAAACCGAGCGTAGTGTGGGAGCGGCTCCTCACTCCTCAGGTAGTTGAACTGACCTTAAAAAGGTGGCTGGATCTGACTAGTTGCGGAAGACGAAACACCGTGTTGTGGCGCACATTGGTATAGGCTTATGTCCACTATCCAACAGTGGGCTACGATAAGCTAAATTAGTAGATTTGCTGTCACTCTTCGTTGAAATACGTTAGTATGGTCAAAAATAACAACAACAGCCCATAACGTCCACTGCTGGACATACGCCTTTCCCATGATGGGAGGAATTTGCCGTAATCTCCACGCTTGGCAGGCGGCTTGGAGATCGCAGTGATGAAAGACTAACAGAAAACGCTGCTGCCCATTCTCAGGTCTACAGAGACACAAGGTGTTCTGCCTCAGACATTAGTCGCCTTATACGACACCCGTGAGTGTAATGGGTTGATTCTATTCTACTCTGCCGGATACCACACGGCTAAGTTTAGTAGTAGTATGGCTAGCACGGCTAGTACGGTCAATATTACTGTTATCATTGTGTGTCATCCCACTGCTGGGCTTCAACCTCCCCCCTGACCTCCAAATCTTTCGATCCAGGGCCAATGTCGACCACTGGTCGTTGGTTCATATTAATACTGCAAAAATTTCGTCTGTTGACTGAAAGAGAAAAAAAAACTATTTTCAATTGGATTACTACTACAAGGACTGCATCTAATTAAATCTTCTGTTAAGTGGTAAAAGGGCAAGCTTTTTCATCTTTGTGTGCTGTAATAAAATAAAAACAATGTGTTATGTTATGTATAGGTACTGTATATTGCCACAATACAGTGTAACCGCCAACATTATAGTTGTACCTAAGGAGCTTGGCTTGCATAGTTGATGACAAGAACTAACAACACACACACACACACAGCACACACACACACAGCACAGCACACAGCACAGCTCAGCACAGTTCTGTTATGCGACTGTTTCTTATTAATAATTCAATGAAAAAACTTGTACTACCAAAAGTCAACATGTTTTGTTAGACAAGGAGCTACCTACTTATTCCCAATGGTGATCTTCCTAATCATTTGCTTGTATGATACAAAACATGTACAAAAACACGGTCCCACATCACATCATGTGTCAAAATTGACAAAATCCCCGCTAATAAACAACTGGGGGTTTTTACGAAACTAAAAATATAAAGTTCGCATAGTAAACACAATCCACATGTATGCTTTCCATGTCGATCATAACTTGGAGCTTGGAGCACGTAGATATGTGCCGGTGGGTGCGGCGCACGCGTGACCGGACTTACAACGCGCGGTGCCGGGTTCAAGCGTGTCCGTGTTTTTGTTGTGTTGTTGTGACGAACATCTCAGAGGACATCGCAGAGTATTGTATGGAGGTGTTCTTTGTTTGAGTTGCTGATTGATGATATGATGATTTTTTGGAATATTTTGATTTGACTTCCTTGCTGGGACGCATTTTGAAACGAGTTTGTTCCGTATGATCGTATCTTAGGCTGTATGCAGACTAAGTCGTCGTGATCATCATCATGAGTCAGAAATATAGGTCAAGCTAGATATCTAACTGTCTACTTACCTACATAAACGCTTTCCTACATCATACTGGAATTGCGTTACGCTAATAGGTAATATCGTAGTAAAAACCCAGCATTTCCGTTTGCCTCACAATATAGAAAGCCTCCTGTAAACGTGCCTACCCTCTATCCCGATGCCAAGCAGCATCATAGTACTATTACGCACAGTCTAGTGGTCGCGCAGACGGGGTTTGTCAACACGCAAATATCTGCAGAAGATACATTAACAGAAACACGTTCAATAGACTGTAAGACCAACTATCACCAAAAACCACACTAATAAATACTTTAGACTTTGATAGAACAGCCATAGTCGAGCCAGCATCTAGTGCATATTGACTTATAGGAACAGTATGCGCGATTTTCATATTTGAACGACGTAATTATGCCACATAATCAAAAAGTTAAAAAAAAATCGCCAAATCCTTGCCTGAAAACTAATAAAAAAAACACGACCATAATGTGCTTAAACTTTTTCGTTAACTTGACCTACCCTGCAACCAGCAAATGATTATAACGAAATTTGAAACGCTCCATTTTATGTAAATATCTTGAGTTACTTGAACTGGAATTTCCAGTAGGTCTTCTGCCTGCCACTGTTCTACAATAGCGAGTGTTTATGCTAGGCCGCGCGTGGTAATTGACTTGTTACCATCAGATGCCTGAAGAACGTGCAGTGTTTGCATGCGGAATATTGATAGATAGGCATTTTTTTTTTTGGGGAAGGTTTTCAGTCTGGTAGAATCACTTAGCTCTATGACAAATTCAGTCTTTTACTGCTAGGTATGAGGTCCTGACATCGTTTCTCAAGTCGGGGAAAGCGTTATCGGGTTTTTCACCAGGAATTGATCAGTAGCAGCCCGCAGTCTGGATGTGTGACCGATTGATGGCAATAGGCCCGCCCCTGTTAAATGGGACTTTAACATTACTGGCGAAATGTGGGTGTCTATAAGAAAACCCCTGCTAACCTTTCGGCGAATTATAGGTGTGATTTTAAGGTGTTCTACATGCCAATTTTCCAACGCAGACGCGACGATACATTTCAAGAGGCATGGCGTGAAACAATTCGCTTTATATACTCAAATGGAATTCTCTGACTTGCCCGCATGACGCGTAGGTATATAACACGTTGCATTTCATTGATGACTGGTCACGTCCGAGTAATTACATAATGTATACGCGTGTTACTTAACTAGATTCACTATCGCTTTATGAACATGGTGTGTAATGTAGCTATGTGCTTAGATAGGTAGTCGTCCTGTACCTGTAGTTAGTGGGAATCAATATACACAAACAACATGTAGACTAGGATCAATCATTTTGTTTTAGTTGTGTTGGCATGTGTTATATGAAAACACACACTGCCTATTAAGCTCTGATGGAAGCCAGTGAGCTAGTATCGAGATATCGTGCTGATTGTCCAGGATTATCTAAACGTACTATCACCAACGGAGAGCTTGGACAAAATGACTTTCTGTCAACGAAAGCTATGATGAAAAGGTCAAACATTCTATGGATCGACATAGATTACTGAAAAGCCTGAAATGTCAATTAAACAACAACGACGAATAGCGCTTTGAATGCGCCACGTCTTCTTAACGTATCGAAGGCAATTTTTATTAAATGTGTTTGGCCCAAAATTCAGCTATGCGAACTCCGCTCGCTGATGCAGTCATAAGATCGTCAAGTGTGCAGGTGTCTGGGCATGTGGCGCCAGATGGCCATTGTCTAGGTCCTCTGGTCTACGCAAAATACATCGATTGGAAATAATCGTCGCTCCACCAACCCTCCGACAATGCCTTAATACAATTTTAAACTCGTCGAACCCATTAAATGATTCCCCCTTCAACAAGACTATCGATTTGAACGAAGCGCACGTAGCACAGCAGTATCGACTTACCATTATCGTCTACTACGTCTAATTGCAGGCAGTACTCAGTGGCCTCTATCATATTATACTTGACTTCATATGGATAATTGACGATCAATACTATTGTGTTAAATTATGATGCCTGCCATAGACATCGTTATGTTCAAGTCTATTAAACATAACGATGTTTTATACTAGCGTTCATCAATACAATGTCATTGAAGTCTCTACTGCAATGCAATCAATCTTTTTGTTCAGCTTATAATGACAGTCCACTGCTGGTTTATCATATGCCTCTCCCAACTTGCTTCACAGCACTCGATCCGCGAGGGTTTTCCTCATCCAGTCAGCTCCAAGTTCCCAACAGGCTATGTCGTCGTTCTATCTTGCTGCCAGATTTCCTGTGCTGCTAAGCTTTGCTGTTCCCTCTCCAACGTCAGTCTTCTGCAGTGAATTTCAACTGCAATACGCTTTGCCTCAATTTGATAACGAGGTAGTTTCCTGAGCCATAACTGAATATCGCCATAAATATCAAGCCTAGAATTAAAAGAAATAATATAAATAATTTCTCACTCTAATAAAATAATTATATTATTTGTAATAAAATATAGTATAAAAAATATTCTTATAAATAATTATTTAAAACGAATTTTCATATTTTTGACACCATAATAATTATGTAACCTGAAAACATTTATTTATATTCTGGTTTTATAAGCTGAAAACTGCCATTTTACAATTTACAGCATTTGTTCTGATTTTCACGTTTTATAACACACTAACTTGAAGTATCTCGCCATCACGCGAAAGTTTATCCAGAACTCCCATCTTTGAGATGTTTTGTGTTTACTTCGTTAGCGATAAAGAAAATGCATATTTATGAAACATACACTACACAGTAGGTACATAGTGTACATAAGGTACACAAGTACATGCGCTAAAGCGTTAAATTGGCTTCACTCTTACCGGATTATCCGATGCTGTGACACACAGAATTTTATATCACCGCCGCCATATTGAATTACTCTTAGATAAACTCAGTAAAGCTCTAGTGATTATTTATTTACGTATTGACACTAACGCGTTGTTTATTATTCAGTAAACATGTTTGTATCGTAATATTGTATGCACACGTGTTTGTTAAACCTGATGGATTAGTTTATAAGTTCTTAGTCGGCTGTCTCCGGGCGTTAGTTTGATTTAGATATTATGTTTTGAAGTTGATGGTATGGGTTGCCCTTTGTTCTTTCCAATACCAATTACCAATACACTTTGTATGATTACCTACTAACCGGTTCTTACCTAAGTACCTAAATATCTTCATTTATCATCATGGAACATTTCACCGTCACGTAATTATTATAAGTAAAAGCTTTTCGTAAACTAATGGTAATTTTAACTTTTCTTTTAATTTCAGAAGCAACGATTTTTAATTGTACTCTTGTTCTAATTTTCCAATCGTACAGTTCCAATTGAGCAATAAATTGAGCGTTGACCAATTTATTGCAGTTGCTGCTTTGAATTTCTGCAAATTCTATGTAACCCTAGAAGCCTACCTTTCGGAATAAACATTAACCTGTATGTTTTCTTTACGTTTCAGGTATAAAATGTCCGGTATGCAGCAAGTTCGTGTTGCCGGACGACATAGAGTGCCATCTCGTCATGTGCCTGACAAGGCCAAGACTCTCCTATAATGGTTAGTAATAACTTTCTTTTATTTACACAGTGCGTGGGTTGTGGAGGTCAGATATGCCATGTAAAATACTGGTATTCAGCTTGGTTTCATGTATCCGGTTAGACTGGAAGCCGACCCCAACGTAGTTGGAAAAACGCTAGGCAGATGATGACATGATGATCTACTTGTTAATCTTCTGGAATCCGCTCGATGCGGGAGACGACGGTTGTATGATGATGGTGGTTGGATAGACTACCAAAAATACCACATTTCAGTTACAGATAGGTTTTCTCTAAAGCACATCATTCTGAATTGAAAATCTACAATTTCAGTTGAATGCTATAGGGTATTTTTAAAACGGGGAAAATTATAATGCAATGAGTCAATAGGTGCGTGCTTCCATAGCTTAGTCAGCTTCTTAGTATTCCGGGTAAACACAAACGACGTACGAGCATTACAAGAAATGCCACTGAACTATTTCGATAGCCATTAATGAGTTCATGATTCTTACCTAAATGTAGTGGAAATTGTTATAAAAGTGAACAATACTTATCCATATTCATCCATTTCAATCAATTCGGGAAGATTTCCTGGAATAATAAAATATCGAACTTAGAAACACAAAGCCTTTTCATGTGCCATATTAACGTCGGTACTGTAAATTATTCTCCTGTTTTCATTCCTCTGCTTCCTTGTTTTAAAACTAATTAGCCATCAAGTTAAATTACCTCGGTAACTCCCAACGAGATTTGCGAAACAACTCAACATAATTCACAATGCGATTCGCCAAGAACTAGTGGAAGTAAGCACTTTAGACCAGGACAGGGGGCTTTTCGCGTAATTACCAACTAGACTTTGAGTGAAATACCTCATTAAGCATTTATGTAGGAGCTGGCAACACTGGTAGGAAAATGATGTTTGTCTTTGCAATACTGGTATAAGATACTACGGTTTTCCGTGTAAGTTATAGGAGAAAATAATAATATTTTTAAATTGCTTGTCTTACTTGGACTCGTGAAGAGACTAGCGTGTCTTAAAACAAAAAAATCAAAAGCAGTCTGATGTTGTTTGGTGCCCTGTTCAGGCGCGGATACAGGGGGGGGGCAATGGGTGCAATTGCCCCCCCCTGAACCAGACCAAATATGTCATTCATTAGCCAAGCTTGGTTTGACGGAATTGAAACTAAATATTCTAGTTGTATATCTTGTCATGGGCGTCGCCAGGAGGCAGCTGCCCCTAGAGGCTCAGGATTTTTAAAAGTTATAGCTTTTCCTGCCTGATGCCATAGAATGGTATTATACCATAACTATCTGAGGCCATGTTGTAAAAATTTCAAGCCCACTTTTTCATGAGTCTTAACTTTGTATATAAGAGGCCCAGGTAACTCCAGTAGGTCGGTAGGAAAAAGGGTTAAAATTTTCGAGCTCGCTACGCTCGCTCTACAGATTACTTTCTCTTGAATTTATCTAAAATTCGACCAAGTAACTTCGATAATATGATCGTTCGAAACCATTCCCCCCCCCCCGGCCCAAAAGCTGGCTGCCCTCTTGTATCTTGCATATCATGGATTTCTGTAAAGTAACGCCCATTTATTATCAAAAATTTATCATTTTTTTTGATTTAAGAATTTTCCTAAAATTGCCCCCCTTTCAAGGAAATCCTGGATCCGCGCCTGGCCCTGTTGATGGTAATAAGTGAAATGTGGGTATACCACCTTCACCTTATCCTTGAGAGAATACACGAATGATAACTACTGGCCTGGCAAAAGTTTTAAGAGTCAATGTAGTGTAGATAATGTTGAGGAAAGTGTTAGTATGTGAAGTTAGATCACAATTTATACAGTGAAGTTTATCAAATTAATGAATTAAGTATGTAGACTTTACTTAGATTGAACGTAACTTTGCTAATAAGTAGTATGAAATGTTTGGTTGGTGTTGAGTTAATACTTGAAGTGTAATTAATATAAGCTCTCTTTGTGTTAATTTTTAATTAGGTACTGTAATTATAGATTTTCATCATACAATCATCTTCTATTTTGGATCGTTTATTTTTAATAATACTTAATACTTGACTCAAAAACTGGAATAGTCCCCAAATCGTGTTACCCCATAAAATTACTCAGCAACTACTTCCCTCTCTTGGTCGCTATTTAAAACCTAATAATGTTTTTTTGAAGTGAAAACTTCTTAAGGCGCGTTGAGCACTTTTTGGGTGAAGGAAAAACATTTAACTCATCGTCACGTAACGTAACGTGCGGTCACGCTTCGTAGCCGTTCGTAGCATCCGCTACGTACGTAGCACAACATGGCATGCGCGGGGCATAACCAGTGCTACGACTGGGGCGGGGCCTTTTTGTTTTCACTTAGTCCCCAAAGACTGCTTCAATTTTAGAGATTGGGAATGTATAATATATATCAACTTTATTTATGATGAATTTTTATTTGTATTTAAAATTATTTATGTGATTTTTGTTATTATTTATTTGATTTTACTTTTATTCTTTGATTTTATCTTTTTTTGTGAATGTTCATATCTGATGATACTGTTATATGGTTCCAGAGGATGTGCTGAGTGACTCCAAGGGCGAATGTGTGATCTGCCTGGAGGAGCTCTCTGCTGGAGACACCATAGCCCGCCTGCCCTGCCTTTGCATCTACCACAAGGGGTAAGACCGCTGTTCTTTTTATTATTTTAGACTGTCTCGATGGTCTATAGTCTGCGCCAGATAAGTAAGAATTAAAGGTCATTGCTCTTTCCTTAATTTCTCTGCGTAGGTACCCCGACAATACATTATGAATCGTAGTTTATTACTAGAAAAAGTCAAGGATCACGATAAAGGTCGTTTCGGGACAAGTTTATGTCACTATTTCTGTTTTCGGAATTATGTATTTGTACAAATGTTTATGACCTTTATTTCCTACTAGCTGACGTCCCGCGGTTTCACCCGCGTAGTTCCCGTTCCCGTGGGAGTACGGGAATAAAATATAGCCTATAGCACTCACGAATAGTGTAGCTTTCTAATGGTGAAACAATTTTTGAAATCGGTTCATTACTTCCGGAGATTACCCCCTACATACAAACTTACAAACAAATGTTACCTCTTTATAATATTAGTATAGATTATCTGGCGCAGACTATAGTGGTCACGAGTGCTGCTGAACATAATATCCGGGGTCCTGGGTTGGACAAAGTGTTAACCGGGCACAAATCCAGACTGGCGTCTGGTTGATGGCATTAGGCTCGCCCCCTATTATATGGAACTTAAACATAAATAGCGAACTGTGGGTGTTTATTGGATACATCTCTGCATAACCTTTCGAGATTACAGGCGTAATATTGTGTGTTATTTTTAGTTTAATATGACAGACTTGGTGCATCATTTGGTACTTGTGTGTTTCTATATGGATACAAGTTTAGTTAAGAAAATCCGTATTACTTTTAGCTGGTTCTATTTGCAAAATAGTGAAAGAAAATATATACTTATAACTTTGCCACATGCCACAGTAATTGTCTTTATTAGCGCACGTGTGGAGAATCCTAGTAGAGGAGGGGACACAACTAAAGCTAATGCACTTAGTACGAGTAAAAGCGGAAGCAATTTAATAACACAACACTTTTACATTATTTCTTGAACCAAAAGTCAGCGTTTTGCGCAGTAACAACAAAAATAATATGTAATACAGTACAATTAGTTTGTGATGACACACGCGATACGATAAGTCATGCGTCATTGAATTGCCGAGATTAAGTGAATATAATAGCCACCTTTACGTCGCGTAATTTAATGGTTTTATTTGTTTACCAACAGTCCGTAATTATCTCGAATTAACTGATTTTAATCAGCGGCTAATAATGGAACTCAAAGACCGCAAAATGACGTAAACATCAGATTTAGATCGTAGTTTCCTGCTAAATTATTATCAAAATAATTTTAACCAAAGTGGTGTGGTGTTACTGTGGGTACCCATCTGCTTAGCCTTTCGGGGAAAACAGGTATAGTGTTATAATACATTAAAATTAATTATGTTATGTATATTATGTATTTTAGAGATGGGAAAAGTACTTCAGTTAGATACGTACCCTTAGAGATATGGTTATATTTTTAGCTTGTTACGTACGTAACAACTTGTTCAGTTTCATGTAATACGAAGGCTAGATAAAACAAACTTGTAGTTTCACAATCAATTTACCGATAGCGCTTTATCTGATGTAACGACAGATGGTCGTAATCGATTATTTATTTATTGAAACACCTCGATTACCGGGAAGTGAATCAAACATGCATAATTAGTCAACCCTGCTATTTTAACATAAAATAGTTATTGTGACTACTTTGATGATTATTCATACGTAAATTAACACCAAGCCGGTAATCCCCGAAGAGTTCAACAGATGTGCTCCTGTACACGAACACATTTGCCAGTTATGTTAAACTCCCATGTAATAGACGGCGAGACTATTGCAATCTAGACTCCAGATATTAATTTATGAGTGTAAGTAAAGGCACGTTTTTGTAGAGAATTATTAATTAAAGAGGCTCTTTGTTCTAGCACTTCTAAAGGATCGATAGGACTTCAAACTTCAATTAAACTAAAAACTAGTTTTAATTGTGTAACGTCTTTGTCTGTAATTAACTTGCTTTAACTATAGCTTGTCAACACAATTGCTAGTACCCTTTGACCTCCATCGATTAAAAACTTGCGTTATTTCTATTCTATTTTTGAGTGCTACCCAGACCAAAGTAACTCTTCCGTCACGATTCGATCCTTACTTGGGATATTTGCCATACTCGTGAAAAACTCTTAAATCCCCCTTAGCAACATCGGTGCCTCTTCAGCCCTCTCTAGGGCTCAAAGGGTGGTACCTAGACAAAGCTTCCGATAAGGCCCTCAGCGATCTAGGTCGACCGATATTTCCGTTGAGAACTTTTGACCTGAACTATGTTACTATCCTAGCACCCTACCTAGACTGTTGGTAGATAGCTATGTTATAACATGTGGGACTTTTAGTGGTGAGAGAATGCGTGAGGTATAAATGTTAGGAAGTTGTTGCTGCTAACGCCATCTGTTGAGTGCATTGAAGTGTTTGTGCTAGAGTGCGTTAGTATTGTAATGAAACGCTAGATTTTATAATCACTAAGGTTCGTCGGAGCCTTCTGCTTTTGTACAGATTATTATATAGAATAGACACTATTCCTGTCCTAGTTTACAAAACATTGGTGCCGATTCCCTTGTTCACAAACTAAACTAAATTTAAGTTGAATGCATCTTTTTCTTTCTATTTCATTATGAAAAGGACAGAAGATAAATATTAGTTTGATCCTGTCAAATTAGTCAGCACCTGAAGTAATTTGATGTAATTTTAGTAGTCAACTTTTTAATCGCGTCTAAAACTTGTATGGCGCTGATTAATTTGACAGAACATAACTAAAATTTATCTTCTGTCCTTTTCTTAATGAAATAGAAAGAAAAAGATGCACTGAACTTAAATTTGGTTTAGTTTGTAAACAAAGGAATCGGCACCATTATCCTGTTTCTCTTGGTATAAGATATTAACATGTGTCCTTCTGTCGTGTTCCAGATGTATAGACCAATGGTTCGAAGTGAACAGATCGTGCCCGGAGCACCCCGGAGACTAGTGCGAGGTATGGGCGGCCGCTGCCGAGTGCGAGTGATACTTTTATACTGAACTGACTGTGCCCCCGGGCTTGTAAATATAAACTTATGCTAGTGAGATGTTTTACCGTTTAATGATTAAAACAAAATAAGAAAAACAAAGACAATTATAGTAAACGAAACGCTATGGGAAATTCTCGGTGGAGTATTAATAATACTTATAATTATAAATTTTACAACGTTACTCTTTAGTTCAAACGCGAAAATGAATAGTTTGTTTTTATTTGATAATTATGTATAATGTAAATTATAATAAACTTGTATGTATAGTGAACGTTAGTTTTGTTTTGCAGTAAGGTATATAGCAAGGGTTATGTTCGAGCTGGACTGTGATTGTCGCGGTTTACATATCTGTTTCTTAAGCTTATATATTATAATATATGATTTGATCTTTTTCATCTTGATAATAAAGTTGATTTGTTTCTAAATTTTCTAACATTGTTTTCTTTGTGTTTTATACCCCATTTAGGTGAAGAGAAGAGGATCCGAACTTTGTCGCTAATGTATCCCGATCGTAGTTACTTATAAACACGTAATAAAACAAGATATTAATTCTAGAATAATATTTATTGACTTAGCGCCTACTACATACATTTTTAAACTTATTCTGACGAATCTGTCACAAGAACTTACGGTTAGAGATCATAACATATACACATATATTACAAACGACAAACTATAATTTAATAATGTTTAAATTGGTAGGTATAATGTATAGAAAACATCCAGTTTTTTTTAATAGCAGTATGTGAAGTTTCTAATATTGCTATAAGAATAAACTCTAATACTATTTTCATTGTTTGTTGTACACATATTTATTGAAGAAAAATCTTGCTCAACAACACGGTCCATGTAGCTTTGTTCCATATTTGCACAGTGGCCTACTAAAATAATATTAAAAGTTTATAATGATGAGCACCCCTAGTACGATATTGTATCGTCATCGACAAAATGTATCAGTAAAATGATTGCCAAAGCGCCATATTGACCTTTAAACCTTTTTCACCAAGCAAGAACAGTATCGAGCAAAAATATGGCACACCGAGTTTTACAGAACCAAACTTGAAACAAACCAATGTACCATATTAAAAGCTACCGCTTAAACGATAAGCTAGTAGATTCCCATGTTCGTGCTAGGTGTAAAAGACCTCATCACGAAGCCGTCAACCAAGCATTATGTACATCAAACTAAGTAACTTTACGCAAAAAAAATTGCTGGGAAACTACTTTTTTTTGGGGTGAAAAATCATGTTTTGTGGTAGAACTCAATGTAACGCACTCAACACATTGTGCTGATGGATGGATTGAATAGTACGGGGGTCGTGGAGATGTTTAAAGTAAAAATCTTACATATAAACTTGTATTAAAAAAAATACTTGTCAAAGTTGGAGCTTTGAACCGCAATATCTCCGTAACTAGAAGGTTCCCAGGTATGGTGTAAACAAAAAAATGATCGCAATGACGGGGAGAATAAGTGCCTTTCGGCTTCGTTAAGAGGTGTTTTACACCCTTTAGAATGTGGGTCGTGGTCACAGCCGGCACTCGTAGTGCGGCGCCCGGCCGAGGCCGCGTCATCGCATGAAGGAGCGATGTCGCGGTCCGCGCTGCATGCGGCCCGCGCCGGCCCAGCCCATGCCGCCTGGGAACAAACGAATAACATGTGAACCGCTGACTCTAACAGCGGGCCTAAAATGGCCGCTTTAGCAGAATCATAATAAGAATCACGTTAAAAAAATTAAATTCTTAAAATGGACTTTATAGTCAAAACCAAAAAGTACATTTTGAGAATTTTAAACGTGATTGATATTACGATTCTGCTAAAGCAGCCATTTCTACCCCCAGGCTTCTTGATCACGTCTGACTATCTTGTCTGTGCTCTGCCTTTACTTGCGCGCGTTTACCTTCTACCAGACCAGTATCATTAGACTTTCCAGGCAATGCTTAGGTAATTGCACTGTGTCCGAAAAACCTGAAGGCACGCTCCAGAAGGTTGTAGAAAGCCTTTCAGTAATGTTGAGCTCCCTCAGTATGGACTCACTGCGGTCCATGGTGTACGTAACACAACCCCACATCTCGCGTGGTGTCTACCAGTCGCCAACGTGATTGTTGAGGTGTGTTCCGTTCTGGCCCGGCCACGATGCCAAACAAGGTCATGGTAATGGCAGTAGACTGTACGGATATGTACCTTTTGGTACCAGAAAGAGAAATAAGAGTACCACATTATTTCATGACTTATACACCATTTTCAGTGGCCGGGCTACACCGTATCCGTCCTAGCACGGCCACGCTTGGATTGGCTGAAATCCACAACTTTAATGGATGATTCGTGTCTGAGATCTGTGTACGTGTGATGTACTATGAAATAGACCTACTTATATTTTAAAAAAACCTTCCATATCTATTTATTCGTCACTTCAATTTTTCAGGTAGAAGACGCCTGACAATAGTTCAATAGCAATAGTATAACTTGACAACTCACATTAACTATTCAAGTGTCGTAGGCGCTTAATACGCAATAGGAGGATTCCATCTTTGCCTATTTACTTACTTATAGTTACTTACTTTAACTTATTATACGAGTTCTGTTATGATGAATGCTTAATAAATCAACAGTGCACAAAGACAATAAATAAATGATGTTTGATATTCGTAAAATTTGAACTACCCACAAAAATTATGATTTTACTCGTATTATTTTTCGGTGAATTCGTTTTTAAAGCAGTTTGCAATAATAATAATACCGTATATACTTATGTAAGGAACGATAAAAAAAACGTATAATTTTAGTACATCAATATAATAATTATGTATTTATTGTGATAAAGTAAGTACTTTGACGATTAAAACACAAACAAAAGGTTGACTTCTTTCATACACATCATGTTCATTTATATAATAATAAAAATAATACTTTTATTTTAAGGCGATACAGGTCCACAGATAAAGCTTAATCTAAATATACATATTTTAATATAAACAAAACGGGTCCACCCTTTATAGCATAACTTTTTATGTCATAATACTAGTTTGCATAACAGCGGATAGCATAAACGCAGAAAATCGTTTGGCAGATACTCATTTATCATACATTCAAAACTCATAATTTTGTAAGTCGGAATCATCTTTGGGCATAAATTACATATGCATAAGAATTAAAAGTAGAACCATCTTAGCGCAGAAAGTTCACAGCCAGAATCATCGTTTGGCATTAATTTTATATCGATAGTCACTAAAAGCAGAACTATCATATCTCAGAAAGTTTACAGATAGAATCATCTTTTGGCATACATTTCTTATGCATAACAATGGAAAGACTCATCTATCACGTCCACATTACAGAAAGTTCACTAAAACAGTTGATTGTGAACATGTGGTTTTTATTTTCCTGTAAGCAGGAGGCAAAGATGCAAACAAGCATACATCTTGCATGCAGCAAGCATGCAGTATGCAAACAAGCATGCAGTATGCAAACATGCAAACCAGCATACAATATGCAAACATGCAAACCAACATACACCATTCATGCAGCAAGCATGTAGCATGCAAGCAAGCATGCAGCGTGCAAGCAAGCATGCAACATGCAGCGTGCAAGCAAGCATGCAACATGCAGCAGGCATGGTTTCTGTCACGGCTCCGGCGCTGCGGGGCTCCGGCGGTCCCACGCGAGCTTATCGTCGCAGATGTGTTTAACGCTCACTACCGCAGCTTCGGCTTGCTGCAGCCTCAGCAGCGGTGACGAGTGTTACAACAACCTGCTCCTCAACTCGCGGGCCGCCTCGCCCCTCCGCGCCTACGCGATTTTAAATTACACTCTAGGGGTAGGGCATGTTATTTGAGGTAGTCTAGAATATTATGAGTAAGAATAGACAATAAGTTATTAAAAGGGGCTTTATTTTTTTTTATTGTCTGTGGTACACTTTCCATCAAATGGCGGCTTGATGTGCCTTTGTATTTTCTTCCATCGTTTAATAAATGGTTCAATCCTAAAATCAGCGTTCATATTCTTTAAGTCCTAATTACAGGTTATGGGCCCAGTAGTTCCGTAACTCTGTATTTTAGGTGAAGAACCGACGTTGTTTGTGCAACATACAAACTGCGATCACTTTGAGGCGTGGTTCTGCTTCTTTGTGTTTTGCAAAAAAAAGTCGAAGTCAATTGTGCTGAGGGCAGCGGCGTCTGGTGTTTAGCGGTGCAAGGGAGCACACGCGATAGACGTTAACAATTCGACGGTGGAGCAGATCGGGAATCAATGGATCAGCTCGTGGCGATGACGATGGGAGGGGGAGTCAAGTTGGAGGGTCCGACAAATTGGAATTTATGGAAGTTCCAGATGACAGTGTTGCTGAGAGCGCAAGACGTGCTATCGGTGGTGAATGGCACTGAGGCCAAATCTGCAGATGCAGCGTGGGTAAAGAAAGATGCGAAGGCTCAAGGGTTAATCGTTTCAAGATTGACCGAAAGCGCAATGATACATGTCATTGCTTGTGAAACTGCTGCACAAATGTGGGATAAGTTGCTCAATGTTTATGAGCAGAAATCGAGTACAGCGATTCATTTGTTGCAACAGAGATTTTTTAATTTCAAGTTCAAGGAGAACATGGAGGTGTCGGTATTTGTATCAAAACTACAAGAGTTACAACTGCAGTTGAAGCAAGCAGGGGAGGAAATCTCTGAGAAATTTATAATTACAAAAGTTTTAATGGCATTGCCGGAGAAATACAGTCATTTTGTGTCAGCTTGGGAGTCAGTAGACACATCTAAGCAAACTTTTGATAGTTTAGTTGCTAGACTTCATGTGGAGGAAGACAGACTGAAGGCAAAGTCAACAGATAGTGAAAATGTGGCATTATTTGCAAAAAAATCTGACACTCCAAAAAAATGTTTTAAGTGTGGTAGGGCTGGACATTTTATCCAAGATTGTAAGAGTAAAAAGGATGTCAGAAAGTGCTATAATTGCAACAAAGTTGGACATTTAAAGAAACAGTGCACAAAAGAAACAAAAACTGGAGCACAAAGTAACGCCTTTTCAACAATAATAAAAGACAACAATGGGTTACCATGTCATGCATCTGAAAGCAAGTGGATTATCGATAGTGGTGCTAGTGAGCACATGACTTCAGAACGAAATTTGTTTACGTCAATGCGTCAAGTATTAAACCGGTTTGTTGTTGTTGGAGATGGGCGACGTCTACCAGTTGTGGGAATTGGAGAAATTGAATTTATAAACAATAAACTAAGTGAGGTGTTATTTGTGCCAGAACTAAAACTAAATTTGTTTTCTGTGACAAGGGCTACAACTAAAGGGTATAGTGTGGATTTAACATTGGATAAATGTGTAATAAAGAAAAACAATCAGCTGTGTGTGTCAGGACTTAAAGAAAACAATGTTTATATAATAAAATTTAAGAAACATGATGTCCAATGTGCGGTGACTCTCAGTGAGTGGCATGAGAGGTTATGTCACCAGAACATAAACTATGTGAAGTCTGTACTTTCAACAAATAATGTGAAATATACTGAGGACAATACGAAGTGCATTGATTGTTTAAAGGGAAAGGCACATAGGCTTCCTTTTACAGACAGTGTATCCAGTACAACACAACCTTTGGAGTTGGTACACGCTGATGTGTGTGGACCATTTGAAGTAGCATCACTTGGAGGGGCAAGATATTTTTTACTTATCAAGGATGATTTTACTAAGTTTCGTCATGTCTACTTCATGCAAAATAAGTCAGAGGTTGTGCAGTGTGTCAAGTACTATTCTCAGTCTGCGGAAAGGAAAACAGGGCAAGTTTTAAAGATTTTTCGATCTGATGGTGGGGGTGAATTTGTGAATAAGAAAATGGAGGAATATTTCACTAGCAAGGGCATACAGCACCAAACAACAGTGGCTTATACGCCAGAGCAGAATGGCCAGGCCGAAAGAGACATGCGTACCCTGGTGGAGGCGGCACGTACCATGCTGCATGCCAAAAACATGGGTAAAGAGTTGTGGGCTGAGGCCATTAATACAGTTGTCTATGTGCTGAATAGAACCAGTAAGAGCAGAACCGAAGGGAAGACACCATTTCAGATGTGGACTGGGCATGATTTTGATATTACCATATTAAATAAAATATTTGGTTCTAAAGTATGGATACATATACCTAAGGAAAAGAGGTGTAAACTGGATTCAAAGGCTGAAGAAGGCGTGTTTGTTGGCTATGAGAGTTCAAAGGGATATAGAATTTATTATGAGAAGAAAAAGATAGTACAGACAAAAAGAGATGTAGTGTTTGTGTCAGAATGTATGTCATTACCAGAAGAAAAAGAATATGACAAAGAGAAAGTAGTCTATTTGGACAGAGAGAATACAGGATTTGACCAAGAGGAAGGAGGGCAGGAGCCGGTACAGATGGACCAGGAGCCCATGCAGGAAGAGCCGCAGCAGGAACAGGCTCAAGTAGAACAGGAACAGGGTCAGGCAGAGAGAGAGCCAGAACAGGAAGAGCACAGTGATAGTGAGGCAAGTAATTCTGAAAATTCTGATTACTCTGATGCCAATGACACTGAACAGACAGTACGCACACGGAGTGGGAGAAAAGTGAACAAACCTTCGAGGTTCTATGACTATATGGCATTAGTTGTGGCAGAGGAAGAACCTGCTAGCTACTATTGGAGGTCGCATATATTTATGTATGCACTGGCCTGTGAGAATAATCGTATTCACATGTCTGTCACTGGTTTTAAATTAGCTTAGTTACGGTTTGTTGATGTTCTAATACAGTTGTAACTTGCGTGTAAAAATATTGTACCACGAACGAATATTATACTCTACCATCCCACTGCTGGTCTTGTCTTTATTCCAATAGGTTATGGGCCCAGGACCCAGAAGCACAAATGCTAGAGCATAATTAATAAGTTGAGTGGTTTAAATATTAATTGTGTGCTTGTGAAACTTACGAAATCTCAATTATGTCAGCTGAAGTTGGCATAAGTGGTATTAAGAAGCTGAAAAATTCGTCCGACTACCCAAACTGGAAATTCCTGGTGCGAAATTACTTGGAGAATAAAAACTGGTGGGGAGTAATTTCTACAGATGTAGTAAATGCTGATGTAGACCGGCAGGCACGAACGACAATATGCTTGTTGTTAGAACCAGAGTGCTTTACCCACGTCTACAATGCGAAGACTGCGAAAGAAGCCTGGAATAACTTGCGGAAAGCGTATGAAGACAAAGGTTGGGTAAGACGTATACATATTCAGCGAGAGCTTTTCAACTGTAAGTTAGAAAATTTTGATTCTATGGAAAGCTACATATCCAAAATTACATTCCTGACACAACAATTGTCCGATATTGATGCTCAAATCCCTGATGATTGGATCATATCGATTTTGCTGGGTGGATTGACCGCTGAGTACAGCCCTCTCATTATGGCTGTAGATAATAGTGGACAAGAAATCACGTTAGAGCAGATTAAAATGAAATTGTTACAAGAAGGAAGTAGACAGAGTAAGTTGAACACAGAGAACGAAAAAGTTTTAGTTACACGTAAAGTGCAGAACGATGCAAGATCTAACACTAAAACTAATGATCGTAAGCAGAAGTTTATCTACAAGTGTTTTAAGTGCCACAAGCAAGGACACAAGGCGTCCGAATGCAAGGAGCGGATCAAAACCGCGAATATCTGCCTGAATACGAAAGGGGCGATAAACAAAGATAAGTGGTATTTAGACAGTGGGTGCTCAAATCATATGACCCATGATAAAAACAAATTGTTGTCTTACACACAAGTAAAGGGCAACATGAAGATCGCAGTAGCAAACGGAGAGAAGTTATTGGTGAAAGGACGAGGAAATGCTGAGCCACGAGTCGGCGAAAACGAAAAATTAATTTTAGAAAACGTTTTACATGTTCCTGATTTATCCATGAACCTAATTTCGGTAAGCGATTTGACTAAGAAGAATTATTGCATGAATTTTGACAAAGGAGGTTGCATGATTCAAAATAAAAATGGAATTGTTGCAAGATGTCAAGAGGTCGGCGGAATTTATGAGTTGACAGAAAATCAAAATAACGTCGTCAATGTGACATTGTCAAAACAAAATGAAAATATTTCGAACATTTGGCATAAAAGATTAGCTCATTTATCGCGTAATTATATGAATAAAATGAAAGTTTTAGTAAGCGGTATGGAATTTAAGAGTACCGATTTATGCGAGCCGTGTATTCCATGTATTGAAGGAAAGACATGCAAAAGTCCCTTTAAAAAGCAAGGTACGAGAGCAAACGAGGTCTTACAGTTGGTTTTTAGCGACGTTTGTGGACCAATCGAGGAGCCGTCGTTCGGTGGTTCGAGGTATGTTCTTCTATTTATCGACGATTATACTCGAAAGACTCATGTTTATTTTTTGAAGAACAAAAGTGAAACTTTCGATAAGTTCCGTGAATACAAGGCGGAAGTTGAGAATGAGACATGTAAATCTATTAAATGTCTGAGATCTGACAACGGCGCAGAGTACTGTAATGGTAAATTTAAATCATTTTTGAAGTCTGCAGGCATAAAACACCAGACGACTGTACCGTACACGCCGGAACAAAATTCTGTCGCAGAAAGAGCGAATCGGACTATAATAGAAAAGGCAAGAACATTACTCTCAGAATCGAACCTGAGCAAAAAGTATTGGGCCGAGGCTGTAAATACTGTTGTTTACTTAAAGAACAGAAGTCCCACGAAAGCATTGAATAATGCGGTACCAGAGAAGCTTTGGACTGGAAAAGATGTGGATGTGAGTCATCTGAAAATCTTTGGTTGTTTGGCATATAGATTAATACCAAAACAAAAGAGACGCAAACTGGACATGAAGACGGAACCTATGATTTTTATTGGATATCCAGATAATCAGAAGGGTTATCGTCTGATGAATCCTAAGACAGGTGAAGTGACGACTGCGAGAGATGTCAAATTTCTGGAAAACGTCTTTCTCCAAAAGGAAAACGTAGAAAAATCTGAAGTAATTATAAACCTGAATAAAGATTTTGTTCCTTCCAGTTTACCCAACGGATCTATAAGCAGATCTGTACGCTTGGAGGCTAACGATGATATGAATTGTGATACTGTAGACGAGAACGTAGAAGTATCGGAGGAGATAGGACCTGAACCTGTAGTACCAGAGCGAGTACCTGATGACGTATTGACTGAAGAAGAAGTGAGAATACCTGAATCAGAAAGAAGGTATCCTGTAAGAGAACGCAGACAAGTTGATCGGTACGGATGCAATGTTATGTATGCTAAGGAGAGCAATCTTCATGGTGATCCATTAACTATTAATGAAGCGTTGGCGAGACCAGATGGTGATTTATGGCAAAAAGCGATAGATAATGAACTAATGTCACTAAAAGAGAACCAGACTTGGACATTGGTGGATCTTCCAGCTGATAAGAAGCCTATCCAATGCAAATGGGTGTTCAAAATAAAGAAAGATAGCGATGGCAAGGTAACGAAGTACAAGGCTAGACTTGTAGCAAAAGGCTTCACTCAGGTATGTGGTGTAGATTATACTGAGACTTATTCTCCTGTAGTTAGAAGCTCTACTCTAAGATTGTTGTTCTCGCTAGCTGTTGAATACGGTTGGTTTATTGATCAGTGGGATGTCACGACTGCCTTTTTGTATGGAAAAATTAAAGAGGACATTTACATGCTCCAACCAAAAGGAGCAGTAGTCAAAGGTCAAGAAACCAAAGTATGCAAACTGCAGCGTTCTTTGTATGGATTGAAACAAGCTTCAAATGCTTGGTTCAAGGAATTAGATAAAGAAATGTTGAATTTAGGCTTTGTACAATCAAAAATAGAACCGTGTTTGTATCAAAAGCAGCTTAAAAACAATAAGAAATTGATTGTCGTTATTTACGTAGATGACCTGTTTATTTTTGGAAATTGTGAACAAGAAAAGCAAAAATTAAAAACCAATTTGCTTGACAAGTTTAAAGTGAAAGATTTAGGGCCGGCTAGGCATGTTTTAGGCATGAGGCTGAGGAGAGATAAAGATGTTATTTGTCTAGATCAGCAACAGTTCATTTCGGACATTTTGAATGACTTTAACATGACAGACGCTAAGCCAGTTTTAACCCCAATGGAAGTCGGTATCAAATTAGAAAGATCGACAAATTCCCATAGTGATCTGCCATATCAAAGCTTGATAGGGTGTCTAAACTATTTGGCCTGTAATACGCGACCAGACATAGCACATGCGGTAAGTGTACTTTCACAATTCAATTCGTGCTATGATGAAATACACTTTAAATGTGCGAAACGGGTCCTAAGGTATTTAAAAGGTACGTCTAACCTTTGTCTTATTTTTAGGAAGTCGGGAGATTTAGACTTACGAGGCTACGTTGATGCAGATTGGGGAGGGGCACTTGATAGAAAGTCTTTCACAGGATTAATTTTCAAGATAGGTAAAAATATAGTGTCATGGGAGAGTAGGAAGCAAGCGACAGTATCCTTGTCTACAACAGAGGCAGAGTACGTAGGATTGTGTCAAGCTTCGAAGGAAGCTCTTTATTTACGTAGTTTACTAAACAGTTTGACAGCTGTGGATAGTAAAGCGGTAGTAATTTACAATGACAATCAGTCGGCGCATAAAATTGCAGCTAACAAAATGATGCATAATAGGACAAAGCATATAGACATTAAGTATCATTTTATTCGTGAGTGTGTACTGGCAAACAAAATTGAAATAAGGTACATGTCAACTGATAAGATGATAGCGGACATTTTAACTAAAAGCGTTCACAGCCCGAAGCTTAGAGATTTTTTAAAGGATTTATCCCTGTCAAATTATTCTATTAAGGGGGCGATGAGTAGTTAAATGTTTTGATGTTTTAGGTTTTGTAGAAGTGCTTTGTGTAATAGATAATTTAGATTTTATTATGCATACTTTATTTTGTTAGATTTCTTCTGTTTTTGTGTTATACTTTTGGATACAGCGTAGTACAGTCGAACACAGAAGTGTTAGTGATTTATTTAGTTTTATGTACCGAGTATTGACAAGTACAGAAGTAATCATACGCATGTGAAATAGATTAAGGGGGCGTATTGGAGGTCGCATATATTTATGTATGCACTGGCCTGTGAGAATAATCGTATTCACATGTCTGTCACTGGTTTTAAATTAGCTTAGTTACGGTTTGTTGATGTTCTAATACAGTTGTAACTTGCGTGTAAAAATATTGTACCACGAACGAATATTATACTCTACCATCCCACTGCTGGTCTTGTCTTTATTCCAATAGCTACAAGGAAGCAATGGAAAGAGAGGATGCTGACAAGTGGAGGAAAGCTATAGAAAAGGAATTGAGTCAGTTACAGGAACATAATACTTGGACACTCATTGAAAAGGTACCAAAGGGAAAAGAAATAATAAGTACTAAATGGGTGTTGAAGAGAAAAGAGAGTCAGGACGGAGAATTTATTTATAAGGCAAGGTTGGTAGCCAGAGGCTTTCAACAAAGCTGTGATGATAGTGATTTATATGCTCCTGTAGCTAAACTAAATACCTTTAGAATATTTACTGCTGTTGCTACTAAGTTAAATTGTAAAATAAGACAATTGGATGTATGTAATGCTTTTTTAAATAGTAACATTAATGAAGATGTGTATTTGAGGTTGCCTGATGGTATAGAGTCTGATTTGAAATTTTGCAAACTTAATAAGTCTATTTATGGGTTAAAAAGGTCTCCGAGGTACTGGAATGAAACTTTTGATAAAGTGATGAGGTCACAGGGTTTTAAAAGTTCTGATAAGGATTACTGTTTGTATTCAAAGCATGAGAATGGTAATAAAGTATTTTTATTGTTGTATGTTGATGACATATTGTATTTCAGTACTTCGGAGACAGAAAGTAACAAGTTGAGAAATATATTATATGATTCTTTTAAAATGAAGGATGTAGTTGGTAAATTTTTGGGTATGGAAGTAACTCAGGATTTAGATAAGGGTTGTACAACAATTTGTCAAAAAGATTACTTGAAAAAGATTTTAGAGTATTGGGGTATGAAAGATTGTAAACCATTATCTTTGCCTATTGATAAGAATTTTAAATTTATATTGTTAAAGAAAGAAAAGTCAGAGTCAGAAGAAATAGAACATAAATGTAGAATGATAATAGGAAGTCTAATGTATGCGGTAGCTGGATCTAGACCTGACTTGTGTGCCGTAGTCAACATATTAAGTAGATATCAAAGCTGTGCTAGCCAACTATTGTATAAATTGTTACTTAATGTTCTTAGATATGTAAAGGGAACATTGGATTTGTGTTTAACTTTCTATAGAGATGGTAGAAATGATATTGTTGGTTATGTTGATAGTGATTGGGGAGGCAGTGATGATAAGAGATCAACAACAGGTTTTTGCTTTAAGGTTTTTGGAGGTTCAGTTATTTGGGTGACTAAAAAGCAACAATCTGTGGCTTTATCATCTACTGAGGCTGAATATGTAGCTCTCAGTCATGCTACTAGTGAAGCTTGCTGGCTTAGGTCTATATTATGTGATTTTGGTATTTCTGTGGGGACAATTGTCTTATATGAAGACAATCAGTCCACAATTAAGATGGCTAATATGGCTACAGGCATAACTAGGGTCAAACACTTAGATATTAAGTTGAGTTTTGTAAAAGAAAAGATAGATAAGAAAATAATAGTAGTTGAATATGTAAGTTCTGATAAACAAGTGGCAGATATTTTAACTAAAGCTCTAGGTGGGGTTTCATTCAAATGTTTGAGGGGAAAATTGTTTAATTAATAATGGGTTGGTTTTAGTAGTGTAGAATAAAGGTCAGTTTTATTTTTGTATGTGTAACCTTTGTGAAAAGGAAAGTGTAGGACAGTATTGGTTTTGTGTTGTTTTTAATAATTATTGAGGGGAGGTGTTATTTGAGGTAGTCTAGAATATTATGAGTAAGAATAGACTATAAGTTATTAAAAGGGGCTTTATTTTTTTTTATTGTCTGTGGTACACTTTCCATCAAATGGCGGCTTGATGTGCCTTTGTATTTTCTTCCATCGTTTAATAAATGGTTCAATCCTAAAATCAGCGTTCATATTCTTTAAGTCCTAATTACAGGGCAGACAAGACTACGTAAAGTCGGTTTTGGAGCGATTCGTTTCTGTCACTAACTTTTGTAGCCCATCATATTGACTTTCTAAGACAATATTTAAATGTGTGGTTAAAAATGCTATTTTATAGAAATGGCAATAATGCCAAATAAATTTATTCCAAATGAAATTGTGCCGGGTCTACCCTTTATAGCAGAACTTTTTATGTCATAATATTACTTTGCATAACAGTAGATAGCATAAACTTCATTTCGCAGAAAATCGTTTGGCAGACACTCATTTATCATACATTCAAAACTCATAATTTTGTAAGTCAGAATCAACTTTAGGCATAAATTTCTTATGCATAAGAATTAAAAGTAGAACCATCTTATCGCAGAAAGTTCACAATCAGAATCATCTTTTGGCATACATTTCATATCGATAGTCATTAAAAGGCAGAACTATCATATTACAGAAAGTTTAAAGTTAGAATCATCTTTTGGCATACATTTCATTATGCATAATAATGGAAAGCCTCATCTATCACATAACAAAAAATTCATAGTTAGAATAATTAGTATTTCTTACCAATTTAGTAAAATTTATTGAACATTATTTTTTTCGCCACAAACATACGACGATAATGTTAATTGCTGCATATTTCTGATCAGGCAAGCATACATCATGCATGCAGCAAGCATGCAGTATGCAAATATGCAAACAAGCATGCAGTATGCAAACATGCAAACCAGCATACACCATGCATGCAGCCAGCATGCAGCATGCAAGCAAGCATGCAACATGCAGCAGGCATGGTTTCTGTCACGGCTCCGGCGCTGCAGGGTTCCGGCGGTTCCACGCGAGCTTATCGTCGCAGATGTGTTTTACGCTCACCACCGCAGCTTCGGCTTGCTGGCCGGCTTCGCCGGCCAGCCTCAGCTACGGCGGCGAGCGTAAAACCACCTGCTCCTCAGCTCACGGGCCGCCTCACCCCTCCGCGCCTACGCGGATTTAAATTACACTCTAGGGGTAGGGAAGACAAGACTACGTGGAGTCGGTTTTGGAGCGATTCGTTTCTGTCACTAACTTTTTTAGCGCAACATTTTGTCTTTTTAAGACAATATTTTAATTCTAATTTAAGTTTAAAAATGCTATTTTATAGAAATGGCAATATGCCAAATAAAATTATTCCAAATGGAATTCTGCCATCCTCATAGTATGCCAAGTGAAATTGTACCAAATAATGGCTGCTCTAAATAAACGTTATTCTAAACGAAATTATGCGGAATTTGAACATTGCCAAAGGTAATTATGCCAAATAAAATTCTGCCATCTTAAAAGTATGCCTTTGTAAATTCGGACATACAAACATTCGGCCAAACAATAACTATATTAAATATTTTTTATGCCTTAAAAATATTCGTTTAAAGAAGATTATGCCAAGTGTGTTATGCCAAATAAATTTCGGAGCATCAAGATTCTGCCAGATAGAAGGAACCCAATTGTGCCATCTTCGTAATATGCCAAGTGAAATTGTGCGAAATTTGAACATTGCCAAAAGCAATTATGCCAAATAAAATTCTGCCATCTCAAAAGTATGCCATTGTAAATTGGAAATACAAACATTCGGCCAAGCAATAACTATATTAAATAATTTTTATGGCTTAAAAATATTCGTTTAAAGAAGATTATGCCAAGTGTGTTATGCCAAATAAATTTCGGACCATCAAGATTCTGCCAGATAGAAGGTACCCAAACAAAACTTGTGTTAAAAAATAACTTGTGTTAGTAAATAATACTCCTATGCATGGATATTTTCTGGGATTGAATTAGCTCAAAATGTTTACAGAATCACATTATAAGACAGTATAAAAAATACTGTGGACAAACATTTCCTTATATTTGGAAGATGACACAGAACCTTTCGGATCTAAATCGTCATAACATTCCCAACGATTGTTTAATCGCTTACAATGAGCTACATAGTGAATCATATCCCTTTGGTATTCAGTGACTGCTAAAAGCTTAAAAAATTTGTCTTGTAGCTCTAAACTGTTTGGAATATTATCAATATTTATTTTCTCATTGTCGTCTAATTCGAATACAAGAAAATCTGTTAAGGTGTAACTAATTGTAAGAGTCCCAGAACACAGCAATTCATCATTAGTTTTCTTGCATCTTTCATTTAAATCAAGATTTAACATAGAGGATGCTGCTTCATTAAGGGATGATATGCCCTTTTCAGCAAGAATTACTATATCTAAAGGCATGTACGAAACATTTCGCTCAACTTCAGTTATGTTTTGGATACAGTTTTGATTTGAACACTTTTTTTCTGATTTAACGCTAGGAATGTCGTTGATTAAAATTTTATCGAGAGTATAAGAGATATTCGATAGACAGTTAATTATAGTAACAAACTTATTTATCGTTTTATTGTAATAATATTCATTAATAACATTCGTTCTCAAAGCTAGAACATTTTTTGTGTAGTCTTTCGTAGCTACTGCTTTGACTAGTTTGGCAAAGTTACTATTTTTTACATCAAATGCTTTCTTAATACAATTTCTGTCGACGTATCCTACAGCGCATACATGAAGCACGGCATCAAATGCACATGTATTTTCGAGCATAATTCCTTTTACTCCAGATGAGCATATATTTCCATTTTTCATTAATTCTACCGGTTGATTAACTTTTTTTTCTACTGACCTACTTCTATCATTAGTTTTAATTACTAAACCTCGCCAGTTTTCAAACAGAAGAGGGTCTTCAGACATAATTGACTCTTTAGGAAAATCATCTTTGACTAAAGATATTTTAATTTTTTTGGGTTTCTTCTCTTTTTTCGTATCCTGATTGTATACAATCAAATCACTTATAGCTTGTTTGAGTTCTCCGGATAGATATTCAACATGTCTTGTTATAAACTCATCTGCCCTCAGTTTTTCAAATGAATACTTTAACAAAGTTTTAATATTCTTGAAGTAACTTTCGACGTCTGAACTTGTAGGAGTTTCATTAACAGTTTCACAATAAGAAAGCATTACATTTGTCCATAAGGGCAAACGTGACAACAGTCTTCGAAGTGTTCCAATAAATTCTGGCAAATAATACAAATTCTCATAGAAAGTTATGTTCTCACCACCAAGGTCCAACTCAAGTGAAAGTCTGTCAATTTTTTTGGAAAAATTACATAAAAAGTCGTTATCGTCACCATAGTCAGTGTTCTCATCATTATTAAAGTTAATATTACCAGTTACTTCCTCTTGACTCTCACCACTAGAATCAGATACACAACGTAACTTTAATAACTCCATCAAACTTTTATCACATAAACTGGATTTCCCATTGGCTAATTTTCCTGTGAATTTACTTAATGAAATAACGACAAGATGATCGGCAATAAACTGTATCTCTTCAAAAGATGTAGATTGTTTCATTTTGATTAAATACTTAACAAAAAAATTCCTAACTCTTATATCTACATATTTGAAACATTTGTAATTATATAAAGTTTTTATAAAGTGAGACGTGTCTAAACGGATTAAACAATGATCCTTTTTACATGGTGCTTTTTTCAGCAAGACGTCGAAACAATAACAAATATACTGTCTAGTGGTTTCACAATGTGTAAATGCTTTCACTATGGCACCCAATAAGGCAGAGGAATCATCACACACGACTTCGTGAGGAGGTTTCTTTCCGGAAACCCATTTCTTTAACCAATTATAAATATTATCTAAGCTGTGGGAATCTGTGAGCATTTGTGTTATAGGAACGCAACTACTGGCACATGTTTTTATTACAGCTACGTACATAAATATATGTTTGGGTGTGACGCAGCATTGATTAGGATCATTATGTACCCGTAATGGTTTCAACATTCCTCCTGTTGCATCAATACTTAATTTAATTTTCCTGTTACTATCAATCATGAGCTGGTAGAATTTATCCTGTAAGTTTGTCCAATAAAGCACAATAAACGGCAATAAGGATAAAAGTTTGATAATATCTTTAAAAGGAGGCGTACTTGTCATTACAAATAACGATACAATTACTATCTTGTGAAAATAGGTTTCGACTTTACTATTTTGTCTGATATCTTCTAAGGACTTCAAAGACGGTATAAAAGGTGGCTCATAATTATCGTGGTCATCCATTGTTTGGTGAATAATTTTCCTTCTTACGACAGTTGGATATTCCTTACTCAATTCTCCTGAAAGTTGGGCTTTCTTAAATTGCGTGATTTTATTTTTTATTTTAGGGTCGTGTATAATTTTCAGATCACCTTCAGTAATGTTGCACTCAAATGATGCAGAATTTTCATTATTGGTAGTGCTCTTGGCATTAATCTTCGCCCCACATTGCTTGCAGTAACCGCTGAATTTTATGAAATTATTTTCTGAGGCATAGCTATTTTTAAATATCCATGTACACTTTCTTTTGGTATTCTTCCATAAAATCTCACTCATTATGTTGGTCCATTTCTGTTTGGGTAAATTGGGTCGTTTTTGCGTTTTCACATTTGGTTTATTTTTATCATTTCGTTTTGAATAATAAATAGCCGGCTTTATTTGTTCCCACGTAGATGAATCTATATCGATTGAAATAGTTTCAGTGAGTTCACTTTCATCATTACTAGAGGAACTGTGTATTTTTGCTGACGGAGTACTGCTGCTACTACTTAGAGATGGATTCTCACTTTCTTTATCACGATGAAAAAACTTATGATGATTTCTTTTTAGAGACAAATACAACGCTTTGACGGACATACGGAATGAAAGAGCTCGACTTATATCTTTGAAAATCTTACTATTAGTTGGCGGCAAATTATTGATATCCGCTAGCTGGTCTTCGTATTTATGAAAATGATCACTCTGTTCGTCGAGAGACACTGACAACACTTTTGCACGTTTATTCATTTTATTATGAATTTTGTGTGTTTAAACACTCCACCTACTATCTCAATCACAAACAAATGCTTTAAAAACGAATTCACGGAAAAATAATACGAGTAAAATCACAATTATTGTGGGTAGTTCAACGATATTCTAACAAACAGATATGTTATACACCTACAAAACCACCGAAAAAAGTGTGCCGCGGGGGAGAGCCAGCTCACATACACGCAGTGACGCAGAATAAAGGAAAAACAGGCCAATTGACACGTTTTCGAGTCTTCACGATTGCGCGCTCATAACATATCTGTTTAATTAAATATCATTGGGGTAGTTCAAATTTTACGAATATCAAACATCATTTATTTATTGTCTTTGTGCACTGTTGATTTATTAAGGATTCATCATAACAGAACTCGTATAATAAGTTAAAGTAAGTAACTATAAGTAAGTAAATAGGCAAAGATGGAATCCTCCTATTGCGTATTAAGCGCCTACGACACTTGAATAGTTAATGTGAGTTGTCAAGTTATAGTTAGAGTTGTTAGTTAAGAAAAGCCTGCAAGATATCATCACGCTGCTGAAAGCGACCGATCCTGACGACGTGCCGACGTTTGTGGCAAAGGATATAAACAAATTACCTCCAGTCACTTTCGACCACGTCGACGTGACGAGCCTGTTAAAGGACATTGTCTTTTTAAAGGCTAGTTTGGCGGATGTGCAGAGAAATCTGGCTACATCCCAGAGCACTGTTGCAGACTTGCGCTCACAACTAGTAGAGTTGCGCAACTCTGTAGCATTAACTGGGTCACCGGCACGTGTGAGCAACGTAAATACATGCCGAGGAGCCGGCTGCCTCAATGCATCGGCTACGAGTTTCGCGTCAGCAGTTTTGTCGCCGGCGCCGATTGCTGAGTCTGCGTTGCGTGCAGTTAGCGCGCCTCACAGCCCCGCCCCCGTCCCCGCAGCTCCTCCCCGCAGCGCTGCCCGACCGACGCGACCACCTGGGCCAGTGGTCATTTCGAGCATCCCTGCTACTCTCCCCGCAAAGCCCGTGCCTGCAAAGGCAACGGACCGGGCTGATGATGACGGTTTCGTGACGGTGCAAAGGAGGAAATGCCGTCAGCGAAGCTGTAAGAACCGCTCCGGCAAGGCTCCTGTGGAGCCCAACGTTAAACTACGTGCCGCGAAGCCGAACACCCCGGTGTACATCTCTCGCCTACATTACACCACTGAGGCTGAGGACATCGAGGAGTACGTGCGCCAAAGATTGAAGTACACGCCAAGAGTACAGCTACTGGAGTCGCGCCGCAACGTCAATTTCAAGGCGTTTGTGGTGCGCATTCCAACGTGTATGCTCCATTTGGTGATGGAAGAAAGTTTTTGGCCGCAGGATGTGGTGTTCCGTCGCTTCCGCGGGCAAATTCCACAAGAACGCGCAAAACATCGTGCAAGTGAAGTGCCACTAACATAGTTTTAAGTTGCTTATACTAACAAAAATTGTTATTAGTATGTATATCTAGGTTAAGGTATTTATGTATGGGTCTTTGTTACCTGAAATAAATGGATTATTATTATTATACTATTGCTATTGAACTATTGTCAGGCGTCTTCTACCTGAAAAATTGAAGTGACGAATAAATAGATATGGAAGGTTTTTTTAAAATATAAGTAGGTCTATTTCATAGTACATCACACGTACACAGATCTCAGACACGAATCATCCATTAAAGTTGTGGATTTCAGCCAATCCAAGCGTGGCCGTGCTAGGACGGATACGGTGTAGCTCGGCCACTGAAAATGGTGTATAAGTCATGAAATAATGTGGTACTCTTATTTCTCTTTCTGGTACCAAAAGGTACATATCCGTACAGTCTACTGCCATAACCATGACCTTGTTTGGCATCGTGGCCGGGCCAGAACGGAACACACATTGTTGAGCAACATGAGGTCTAAGCCTTTTTAGTTTGGCTCGACTGCTCGACACCCAATTCTGTATCATCTATTTGAGTTCTAAGAATACAGCAATTTACCCATCATGTATTGTGTTGCCGGCGGGAAGTGTCCGAAATGCGAGGCTCCCATCTCCCACGCGCCGCGACCGCGACTGAAACGAGACCAAACAAATAAACTAGACTGCTACCTGGCAATAAGGCATGATCTATGGTCATACAACCTTTTTCTAACAATACAACACGTTTTGTTTTACTGTTTACTTTGTACAAGTCGCAACAAACATGTTTTGCTCGAACTCGCTACTTGTAGCGCCATCTATCGGAAGTAAAATAAGGTAGCTCTTTGATACCCGCAATGAGAGGTTTTCTTTTTGAGGTATTAAAAAAAACTTAGTTTTCAAGAACTCTATGCCAAAACGCTTGGAAAAAACATTGAGTCACGTCACATACTTTCGTTGACTGACACTTTCATTTGCTTAACCTTCCGAATATAACCTAGTTTTCTCGCCCTTGTTAAAATCAGTTTTTTTTAGGTTCCGTTCCTTGCATTATCATACTAACTCCTAGCGCCATCTATCCAGCGACTAGGGAAGAGCTAAAAAGAAAATCCCTCATTACAGACACAATTAAAATAACAATGCACCGTTCCCGATCGGGTACGTCTGGGTACATACAGCGCCATCTATCGGAGAAGTTGAGATTTGCCATGCAAACTGAACTACTAACATGCCTTCAGTACAAGATGGATGGATGCCTGTATATCACTTTCACTGCTAAGTTCATAAAATAAAATGTGTCTCGCCAATCTATAAACACCCCGTCAGTGGAGTCCATCGGCGCGATGGTGACGTAACTGTACACTATGCACCAGCACCCGCGCGCCGAGTGCACACGCCAGCCAGCTGGCTAGTAGGGTTGTCGAAAGCCGAAAGATTTATTAAACAAAAATAAATTAAACTGTTTTATATTTAATTATTTTTTTCCCTAGGTATTTAAACATTTAAGCCAAGAGAACCTTAAATGATGTATACCTACATATTTTTTACAAATAACTTAACACACGATTTTTAAACGAAAGAGGATGTTTCTATTAACATTAAAAAAAACTTCACAGTATAATTTATTTTCGACAACCCTTATAGCGCACTTAGCTATGGACTCGCTAGTCGGGTTCTGCGAGTGAATACAAGTCACCTATGTCTAATTTTAACGACGACTCGGATACGGGTTGTGGGCACACGAACAAATTTATTGTTCGACCCATATGCTAGGTGCTGGGCACCTGAAGTGATATTGTGTGAGTAAATATAAAGGCAATATAATAATAGTGGAGTACTAACAGATGCCTGTAGTGCGCGTGCATGGGCGCGGCCGACGCGAACCTGCCGCGATCCGCCACCGCTATGCCACGCCGCATGCCTCTGCAATCACACAGAGAACATGTTAAATAATGTTGTGTGTGATGATGTTAAATATACATTGATAATAACAGTAAAAACTATAGGATAAACAACTTGTAGAGCAGTAGTAATAGCTTGGTTAGGAATACGGTAAAAAAATATACTACCAACCGCAGCTACGTAAATTATAGCGACACAAGAACGCAAGTGGATAGATAGAGTGTACACCGAACTGTATGATGTTACCTGGTGAGTTGCGTGGCGGTGTAGGGCTGGTGCAGCGCCGTGAAGTCGTCCACGTGTAGCGAGGGAGGCCGCGATGTGTTGAGTGTACACCGAACTGTATGATGTTACCTGGTGAGTTACCGTCCGTGTGGTGTCGGACGTAAAGAATAACACCATCCCATATCTTCCCGTGGGTGTCGTAAGAGGCGACTAAGGGACTTACCAGAGAATGGGCAGCAGCGCTCTCTGTGTCTTATGTAAGAACTGCACTCACTGCGATCGCCAACCCGCTTGCCAAGCGTGGCGATTATGGCAAAACCCCCCCATGAATAGCGCAACAAAGAAATGGCCCCTAGTGCCCGGCAGCCCGTCTACCCTCGACTACGGCAGCGGTCGAGGCTACGGCGTGGCAAGGGGTGCGAAGAATCTCCGGAAGGGATCCGGCTGCCAATACCAACGACTGGACCTGGCAACATATAACACGCGCACACTCCGGACCGACGAGAAGATAGCGGAACTAGAAGAGGAATTGAGCAGGCTGCGATGGAGTATTGTGGGATTATCTGAAGTCCGAAGAGAGGGGGAGGACACGATAATCCTGAAATCCGGTAACCTGCTCTATTTCCAAGAGGGTGACCGGCAGTCCCAGGGTGGTGTTGGGTTTATCGTCCACAAGTCCCTTGTGAACAACGTGGTGAAGATCGAGAGTGTGTCGACCAGGGTGGCGTACCTTATACTCAGAATATCCTCAAGATATTCGCTGAAGGTCATACAGGTCTACGCCCCGACCTCGGCACACCCCGACGACGAAGTGGAGACCATGTATGAGGATATATCTAAAGCCATGCATGGTTCCAAAACTCACTTCACAGTTGTCATGGGGGACTTCAACGCGAAACTGGGCAAACGAGACGGGGATGAGCTGCAGGTGGGGCAATTTGGAGTTGGACATCGGAATCGCCGGGGTCACCAACTGGCTAGTTTTATGGAGAAGGAGGGCCTCTATATGATGAACTCCTTCTTCAGAAAGCGTGAGCACAGGAAGTGGACCTGGCAGAGCCCCGATGGTGCAACTAGAAATGAGATCGACTTCATCATGTCAACCAAGAAGCAAATGTTCAATGATGTCTCTGTGATCAATTTGGTGAAAACCGGGAGCGATCACCGCATGGTAAGAGGCACATTGAACATCAATATCAAGCTTGAAAGGTATCGACTGATCAAGTCTACGCTCCGTCCAGCACAGATCCAAATCCAAAACCCCGAGAGCTTTCAGCTTGAACTCCAGAACCGTTTCGAGTGCCTAGGAAGCTCAGTGGACGAATACAACGATGGGTTCGTGGAAACTGTCCATACGACCGGGTCTAAGTTCTTCAAGGCGCGTCGTACAGATCAGAACAAGAGGCTCTCCGATCACACTCTCAAGCTCATGAAGGAGCGGCGTGAGATGATCCTGCAGTCTTCAGACGAGGCGTGTAAATACCGGCAGCTCAATAGACGGATCTCTAAATCCTTGAAGAGCGACCTCCGCCGCTTTAATACCGAGCGTATTAAAGACGCGATTGAGCGGAATAAAGGCTCCAAGGTATTTGCAAGGGATCTGGCTATTGGGCAGAGCCAGCTCACGAAACTGAAGACCGACGATGGTAGGATCTTATCCGCCAAACCGGAGCTTCTGAGGGCGATCGAGAGCTTCTATGGACAGTTGTACACGTCAACCAGTAAACCCGTCGTAGATCTAGCCAACGACCCAAGAGCTAGACTGACCCGACACTATACCGAAGACATCCCGGACGTCAGCCTGTACGAGATTAGGATGGCTCTGAAGCAGCTCAAAAACAACAAGGCACCGGGTGATGACGGAATTACGGCCGAACTCCTGAAGGCGGGTGGAAAACCGGTACTTAAGGCCCTTCAGAAGCTGTTTAATTCCGTCATACTTGAGGGAAAAACGCCACAGGCATGGTGCAGGGGTGTGGTGGTGCTCTTCTTCAAAAAGGGTGACAATGCCCGGCTGAAGAATTATAGGCCCATCTCACTTCTAAGCCATGTCTACAAGTTGTTTTCTAGAGTCATCACGAATCGTCTCGCGCGCAGGTTTGACGATTTCCAGCCACTCGAACAAGCCGGTTTCCGAAAAGGCTTTAGCACCGTGGACCACATACATACGCTGCGGCAAGTTATACAGAAGACAGAAGAGTATAACCTGCCTCTCTGTTTAGCGTTTGTGGACTACGAGAAAGCCTTCGATTCGATCGAGACCTGGGCTGTACTGCAGTCTCTCCAACGCACAGACGAGTATTTCATCTAAAAACCCGATCAAAAGTCGAAAAGTCGAAATTTGTTATATTGCTTTACAACTATTGTATCGTGAGAGCCTAATAGCTATTACGTCACTTAACGGCCAATTTGGCCATACACCGCCTCTCCACCAACCGTAGCAGCAGTCGGAACTCAGTCCTTGCGTGAATCGTATGTCTTTGTTCTCGGCACTACAGTTAAAACGTGATCTTTAAATTGCATTTAATCTGTGTTTGGTGAAATTGTGTGATAACCATTATGGATATTTTGGAAGAAGGTATGTCGTTACTTTATAAAAGCATGTTTATTTTGGTTTTACACTTTATTTAAGTGACATTTTGCACCTTAAATGTACTACATAAAAAATGCAACTTTTTTTTAGTAAACTCTGTAATTAAAGGTGTTTTTGTTTATGAGTTAAGCCGAGTTAACTTATGATTTTGGATGTAACATATAGTTTCATTATTCTAGATAAGGATTTTAAAGGAAAATGTCCCGCATATTCACGCCATTTTTTTATTTTTATTTTCTACAAAATTAGTCGAAATCAGCTTCCATTAAACAGTGTTTTAATTTTATTTTTTCTATTCCAGAATCTCCAATGACGTCGATAGAGATGACCAGAAAATCACTCTATGGAGTCATACAAGAATCTTCAGACAGAAAAAATTACCAAAAGTTTGAGTTTTTAGAAAATCGTCTTAAAATAATAAAAAAAAAATGGCAGGCAAGAACTCAAGAACATACAAATATAGTAGCAGAAAGGAAGAAGAAAATTCAAGAGGCTTTTAAAGAGGAAATGGGGCTGCTAGTGGATATTCCGAAGGCAGGGTTTGGGAACACCAATGATGGGAACACTTCAAGGAGGTTTTTCTCAAATCCCGAAACTTCTTCCCGCATTACTGGGATTGACATCAATTTAATTAAAAAAATGCACTGTCATATTGGAGACTTTGTCAAGTGGGCTCAAAATTGATACGCAGAAATTTGAAAACTTTGCTGACCAAACTGCAAAGCTATATGTAGATTTGCATGAGTGGCACCCCATGTCGCCTACAATGCACAACATTTTAGACATAGGGCCACAGTAATTGATCACGCAATTCTGCCTATTGGCCAGTTGTCGGAAGAGGCGGCTGAGGCCAGAAACCTCGCCAGAAACAAACACTTCCGCATGTATAGGCAGAATTATTCCAGAAAGACAAACGACAAACAACACAAAGATGTGGTGCTACACAGACTTCTGCTAATTTCGGATCCTTTTTTGAGCAGTACCAGGCAAAGGCAACGAAAAAAAAGTAAGCCATTTTCCGTTGAAGCATTGGAACTCTTGCTCCCGGAGACATCGTACGTCTCGTCTACAGAGTTTGACAAAGAGGAGGACGATGGATATAGTGAAGGTGATCCTGACTAGAAGATTTTTATGTAAAAACTGTTTATTTAAACTTCATGTACAGTAGTGGTACATAGGCGGACTTATGCAACAAGGAATTCATTACCAGTCAACCATTCTCTACTTTTATATAAATTGTACATGTGTCTGGTGTCTTAAATACAAAATTATCATCTTAAACCACTTTTTATTTTATATCCAATCTATAATTATCACAAAATAATTTTGATCGACTTTTTAAGTCAAATACTCCTCTGTGCAACGGTGCCAAATCGATTATCGGTACATCGAGGTGTTGAAGTGTTTGTACAAAAACGCCACCATGTCAGTCCGACTTCAGGACCAAGCCTCGAAACCTATCCTTCTGCAGCGAGGTGTGAGACAGGGAGACGTCATATCTCCGAAACTGTTCACCGCTGCACTGGAGGATGTCTTCAAGGTTCTGGACTGGAGAGGACTAGGCATCAACGTCAATGGCGAGTACATCACTCACCTTCGGTTTGCCGATGATATAGTGGTAATGGCTGAGACCATGGAGGACCTCAGTACAATGCTCGATGACCTCAGTAGAGCTTCCGGAAGAGTGGGTCTAAAAATGAACATGGACAAGACTAAGGTCATGTTGAATGCCCATGTCACACCCACTCCTATCAAGATCGGAGACTCTACTCTTGAAGTTGTAGACGATTATGTGTACCTGGGACAAACGGTCCAGTTAGGTAGGTCTAACTTCGAGAAAGAGGTCAATCGTCGAATCCGACTCGGTTGAGCAGCGTTCGGGAAATTGCGCGGTATCTTCTCGTCCAACCTACCGCAGTGTCTCAAGACGAAAGTCTATGACCAGTGTGTGTTGCCAGTGATTACATACGGGACCGAAACGTGGTCGCTCACAATGGGCCTCATCAGAAAGCTTAAGGTCACCCAAAGGGCAACGGAGAGGGCTATGCTCGGAGTTTCCTTGCGCGATCGAATCAGAAATGAAGACATCCGCAAGAGAACAAAGGTTACCGACGTAGCCCGAAGAATTGCCAAACTTAAGTGGCAGTGGGCAGGGCACATTGCTCGCAGAACGGATGGCCGATGGGGCCGAAAAGTTCTGGAGTGGCGACCGCGAACCGGAAGACGTTGCGTTGGAAGGCCTCCCACTAGGTGGACCAATGACCTGGTGAAGGTTGCAGGAATCCGCTGGATGCGAGTCGCACGGGACCGGTCAATGTGGCGACACTTGGGGGAGGCCTATGTCCAGCAGTGGACGTCTTTTGGCTGAAATGATGAATGATGATGATGTAGGGCTGGTGCAGCGCCGTGAAGTCGTCCACGTGTAGCGAGGGAGGCCGCGATGTGTTGAGTGTACACCGAACTGTATGATGTTACCTGGTGAGTTGCGTGGCGGTGTAGGGCTGGTGCAGCGCCGTGAAGTCGTCCACGTGTAGCGAGGGAGGCCGCGATGTGTTGAGTGTACACCGAACTGTATGATGTTACCTGGTGAGTTGCGTGGCGGTGTAGGGCTGGTGCAGCGCCGTGAAGTCGTCCACGTGCAGCGAGGGAGGCCGCGATGTGTTGAGTGTACACCGAACTGTATGATGTTACCTGGTGAGTTGCGTGGCGGTGTAGGGCTGGTGCAGCGCCGTGAAGTCGTCCACGTGCAGCGAGGGAGGCCGCGATGTGTTGAGTGTACACCGAACTGTATGATGTTACCTGGTGAGTTGCGTGGCGGTGTAGGGCTGGTGCAGCGCCGTGAAGTCGTCCACGTGTAGCGAGGGAGGCCGCGATGTGTTGAGTGTACACCGAACTGTATGATGTTACCTGGTGAGTTGCGTGGCGGTGTAGGGCTGGTGCAGCGCCGTGAAGTCGTCCACGTGTAGCGAGGGAGGCCGCGATGTGTTGAGTGTACACCGAACTGTATGATGTTACCTGGTGAGTTGCGTGGCGGTGTAGGGCTGGTGCAGCGCCGTGAAGTCGTCCACGTGTAGCGAGGGAGGCCGCGATGTGTTGAGTGTACACCGAACTGTATGATGTTACCTGGTGAGTTGCGTGGCGGTGTAGGGCTGGTGCAGCGCCGTGAAGTCGTCCACGTGTAGCGAGGGAGGCCGCGATGTGTTGAGTGTACACCGAACTGTATGATGTTACCTGGTGAGTTGCGTGGCGGTGTAGGGCTGGTGCAGCGCCGTGAAGTCGTCCACGTGCAGCGAGGGAGGCCGCGATGTGTTGAGTGTACACCGAACTGTATGATGTTACCTGGTGAGTTGCGTGGCGGTGTAGGGCTGGTGCAGCGCCGTGAAGTCGTCCACGTGCAGCGAGGGAGGCCGCGATGTGTTGAGTGTACACCGAACTGTATGATGTTACCTGGTGAGTTGCGTGGCGGTGTAGGGCTGGTGCAGCGCCGTGAAGTCGTCCACGTGTAGCGAGGGAGGCCGCGATGTGTTGAGTGTACACCGAACTGTATGATGTTACCTGGTGAGTTGCGTGGCGGTGTAGGGCTGGTGCAGCGCCGTGAAGTTGTCCACGTGTAGCGAGGGAGGCCGCGATGTGTTGAGTGTACACCGAACTGTATGATGTTACCTGGTGAGTTGCGTGGCGGTGTAGGGCTGGTGCAGCGCCGTGAAGTCGTCCACGTGCAGCGAGGGAGGCCGCGATGTGTTGAGTGTACACCGAACTGTTGATGTTACCTGGTGAGTTGCGTGGCGGTGTAGGGCTGGTGCAGCGCCGTGAAGTCGTCCACGTGTAGCGAGGGAGGCCGCGATGTGTTGAGTGTACACCGAACTGTATGATGTTACCTGGTGAGTTGCGTGGCGGTGTAGGGCTGGTGCAGCGCCGTGAAGTCGTCCACGTGTAGCGAGGGAGGCCGCGATGTGTTGAGTGTACACCGAACTGTATGATGTTACCTGGTGAGTTGCGTGGCGGTGTAGGGCTGGTGCAGCGCTGTGAAGTCGTCCACGTGTAGCGAGGGAGGCCGCGATGTGTTGAGTGTACACCGAACTGTATGATGTTACCTGGTGAGTTGCGTGGCGGTGTAGGGCTGGTGCAGCGCTGTGAAGTCGTCCACGTGCAGCGAGGGAGGCCGCGATGTGTTGAGTGTACACCGAACTGTATGATGTTACCTGGTGAGTTGCGTGGCGGTGTAGGGCTGGTGCAGCGCTGTGAAGTCGTCCACGTGCAGCGAGGGAGGCCGCGATGTGTTGAGTGTACACCGAACTGTATGATGTTACCTGGTGAGTTGCGTGGCGGTGTAGGGCTGGTGCAGCGCCGTGAAGTCGTCCACGTGTAGCGAGGGAGGCCGCGATGTGTTGAGTGTACACCGAACTGTATGATGTTACCTGGTGAGTTGCGTGGCGGTGTAGGGCTGGTGCAGCGCTGTGAAGTCGTCCACGTGCAGCGAGGGAGGCCGCGATGTGTTGAGTGTACACCGAACTGTATGATGTTACCTGGTGAGTTGCGTGGCGGTGTAGGGCTGGTGCAGCGCTGTGAAGTCGTCCACGTGCAGCGAGGGAGGCAGCGATGTGTTGAGTGTACACCGAACTGTATGATGTTACCTGGTGAGTTGCGTGGCGGTGTAGGGCTGGTGCAGCGCCGTGAAGTCGTCCACGTGTAGCGAGGGAGGCCGCGATGTGTTGAGTGTACACCGAACTGTATGATGTTACCTGGTGAGTTGCGTGGCGGTGTAGGGCTGGTGCAGCGCCGTGAAGTCGTCCACGTGTAGCGAGGGAGGCCGCGATGTGTTGAGTGTACACCGAACTGTATGATGTTACCTGGTGAGTTGCGTGGCGGTGTAGGGCTGGTGCAGCGCCGTGAAGTCGTCCACGTGTAGCGAGGGAGGCCGCGATGTGTTGAGTGTACACCGAACTGTATGATGTTACCTGGTGAGTTGCGTGGCGGTGTAGGGCTGGTGCAGCGCTGTGAAGTCGTCCACGTGTAGCGAGGGAGGCCGCGATGTGTTGAGTGTACACCGAACTGTATGATGTTACCTGGTGAGTTGCGTGGCGGTGTAGGGCTGGTGCAGCGCTGTGAAGTCGTCCACGTGCAGCGAGGGAGGCCGCGATGTGTTGAGTGTACACCGAACTGTATGATGTTACCTGGTGAGTTGCGTGGCGGTGTAGGGCTGGTGCAGCGCTGTGAAGTCGTCCACGTGCAGCGAGGGAGGCCGCGATGTGTTGAGTGTACACCGAACTGTATGATGTTACCTGGTGAGTTGCGTGGCGGTGTAGGGCTGGTGCAGCGCCGTGAAGTCGTCCACGTGTAGCGAGGGAGGCCGCGATGTGTTGAGTGTACACCGAACTGTATGATGTTACCTGGTGAGTTGCGTGGCGGTGTAGGGCTGGTGCAGCGCTGTGAAGTCGTCCACGTGCAGCGAGGGAGGCCGCGATGTGTTGAGTGTACACCGAACTGTATGATGTTACCTGGTGAGTTGCGTGGCGGTGTAGGGCTGGTGCAGCGCTGTGAAGTCGTCCACGTGCAGCGAGGGAGGCAGCGATGTGTTGAGTGTACACCGAACTGTATGATGTTACCTGGTGAGTTGCGTGGCGGTGTAGGGCTGGTGCAGCGCCGTGAAGTCGTCCACGTGTAGCGAGGGAGGCCGCGATGTGTTGAGTGTACACCGAACTGTATGATGTTACCTGGTGAGTTGCGTGGCGGTGTAGGGCTGGTGCAGCGCCGTGAAGTCGTCCACGTGTAGCGAGGGAGGCCGCGATGTGTTGAGTGTACACCGAACTGTATGATGTTACCTGGTGAGTTGCGTGGCGGTGTAGGGCTGGTGCAGCGCTGTGAAGTCGTCCACGTGCAGCGAGGGAGGCAGCGATGTGTTGAGTGTACACCGAACTGTATGATGTTACCTGGTGAGTTGCGTGGCGGTGTAGGGCTGGTGCAGCGCCGTGAAGTCGTCCACGTGTAGCGAGGGAGGCCGCGATGTGTTGAGTGTACACCGAACTGTATGATGTTACCTGGTGAGTTGCGTGGCGGTGTAGGGCTGGTGCAGCGCCGTGAAGTCGTCCACGTGCAGCGAGGGAGGCCGCGATGTGTTGAGTGTACACCGAACTGTATGATGTTACCTGGTGAGTTGCGTGGCGGTGTAGGGCTGGTGCAGCGCCGTGAAGTCGTCCACGTGTAGCGAGGGAGGCCGCGATGTGTTGGGTGGCCGCGAGCGGAATGCGTCCGCGCCGCCCTCTGCGCGCACGCGGGTTAGAGCCACTGGAAACGTAACGCGATTATTGACACATTTTCTAGTTAAGAAGAGAGAGCTCCAGAGGAACGATTCTAAGGCTTTGCCTTTGCCCAGGGTTCTAACCCAGATGTGTTACTAGGGAATTTATTTCGCCATTTCTACTATTATTTATTTTCATAAGGCAAAAACGCCGGCCGTTACTCGTTGACGTTAAAAACGTGCCGATTTTCGGTCTATTTTGGATGATTTTGACCTTTGATTTTATTTAGATCTATGATTTAGTAAGTATGAAAGGCGTAAGTAGCAGTGGTATTACCAGGCGGTCGCTTGTCGTCGATAGGCTTGTGGTCGGAGCCGCCGGCGTGCAGACAGCCGGCCAGGCGCCGCACCGCGCCGCTCACGGCGTCCGCTCCGCCGCACACGTAGCCCGCCGCCACCTCCAGGATGTCGCACGCCACCTGCGCTCACGGGAACACTTGTATAATAACATTCCCACTGCTGGGACCCGCCTCCTCTTTGTGGGCCGTTGTCCACCACGCGGGCCTAGTGCGCACTGGTGGATACCAAAATAAGAAGACAGACCATCGGTAATTTGTCTAAAAGGGATTGTATAAACAAGAGGTATTTTAATAACTTGATTGATAAACACAATTCGGCTGTCCCAAATCAAAACACAGTAAGGGACATTTTTGTCGAAATCAAGATTTTTACACCACGCTTTAAACACAGTAAATGCCCACAATATGCAAAAACCCTTTTTTCAATAAAGGCCTCCATTCCCAATATAGCGATATCATAAAACCTAGTAAGTGCACAAACTAAACCGCAAACCCCAAATCAAAAACCTAGTAAGAGCTGATAACCAGTTCAAAACACAGCAAGGCACACGTACTTACTTTGTTTTGGATTGGGAATTTCCACTTGCTAGGTTTTTGATTTGGGAATTAACATGTCTAAAAGACCATAAAATCTAAAAATTACACAGTATAGCACACACCCGTCGGAGTTTTTATCTCCAAAATTAGGGTTTAAATTAGTGAGAAAATATCAAATTGCCGCCATTTTTTCGGGAGAGGGGCGGAACTGCGTGTGACTTCATTTATAGCGTCGCGCCGATCGCCAGTACGTGGCCAGCACTAGATTAGACTAGACGTGATTTTGTTGTCTGACATACCCACATGAGCGCAGACTCAGTTCATGGAAACAGAGAAAAAGATGCACCGTAATCAAGCAGTGTTTGATTTTGAGGATGTTGTATAAAACCTCTTTCAATGAGCCGTTCGTTCCTTTGGACTTTATGATAAAAAAAATTGACCCTTCAGTGTGGCCCGCTTCCAGGAACGAATCTCGTGGCATTAAAACATCCAAAAAGGAGGAAATAATTAAAGAGCTGGTAAAAATGATGCCCGAGTCCAGAAATAAATTTTGGCAAGACTTACCAGTTCATGACAGGTCTCCGGACTTAGTAAACGAATGATATATATATATATATATATACATGCGTGTGTATACACACACACACACACACATTTTTGTTTCGTACTTTGAGTTTATCTGTTTTTGTTATTAATTCCTATCCTCCATTCCTATAAAACTATAATTTGAAACTTTTCACATTAAATAACTTTACCTTCTAAGACTTAGAAGAATAAACATGCTTAATTCTCGTTAATGTGTTTTACTGGAATAGTTTTTAGATACCAACTTAGAATATTTATTTACTTATTTTCTTTATATATAACTTCTGTCATAACTAAAAGTTTTCAATAAAAATCAAAACCTTATAATGTCTTTTACATTATTTACTGTGTTTTGGTTTGGTCTCCATAATCTATGATGAGTATTGGTTACAATTTAAAAAACCTAGTTACATCTCATACTGTGTTTTTGTTTTGTTTCCATGGGCAATAATTAGTGTTGGATCCCATTTCAAAGTTAGTAAGTGTTATAAAACGTGCATCAAATGATATTTTTAAAGTTTTAATATGCAAAATTGTAGACAATAACCTCATCTACCATCTCCAAGAATCATATTAAGCTGTAGATTCATACTTTGATAAGGCTTAAGAAAATCAGCTTTTTTTGCCCTCCTCTAAAATTTGTCCGAAGTCCCTTGCTGTGTTTTGATTTGGGACAGCCGAATTTGTCTTTAAGAAACTTTTTTTGATTTGATCAAATCCTATTATCTCAAACGAGTTTAGTCACTAAAACAAACTAAACTGAAGTAGGTAGTAAGTTATAATTTAAAACTTCCAAAACTTGAGATCAATACCCAGAAGTACCTGTACATATCAATAAAAAAATTGCAAAAACTAGTTTTAAGTTAAGTTTAATTTAGAATGTTCGAATAAAATAAAGCAGACTCACGAGCTCAGTATCATTGGCATCGTCCTCCCCGCCCGCCGCCGGCACATTCAACCAGTAACTGGACGTCAGCCTCTCATCACTCGCCTCCCCTATGCCATATATCGTCCTGGCCTGGAACTGAGCTACCAGGCTCTCAGGACCTGGCAGCACCAGCTCCTGGCCTTCCGGAGGAGTAGCCGGTTCCTCCAACACCTTCAGCTTCTGAAGGTGGCTAGCTAGGAAGCTGGCGTTGGCCAAGGCATCTTCGTCGGAATTTCGTTCCTGAAAACGGTGATTAAAATTGCTGTTCTGTTCTCTTGGCTGTGGAAGGAAAGTCTACTCTTAATATTTACCTACAGGTAATGTGTTGATTAGGAGCATGCAGCAGGAATATTGGCATTGGTATATCTACATTCGTGTTTTCATCTTCAGCTTTTAAAATAAATAAATACATTTTGCTTCTAGCGCAGCTTCAGAATTCAGATTAAAAAAATAATCAATGATAAATTCAATGTTTTTAACGCGTGCGCTTTTTGGTGTTACACGAATACGTCAGAGGAAATTGCAAAATAAAGATGAAAACGCGCGATTGTTGTCATACCGCAACTGGCGAAACATTGACATGGAAACATCTGAAAGTTTTATTCCTCTCTCTTCTCTTAGTAAAAATCTTTATGTCTATCAGACAATATATTTCAATGTGAATGTTTCACCAGTACGAACGCACAGTTGCTTAAAAACAAAGTTCTTAATAAATAAAGCTCAATTTTAACATCCTTTTGTACAATCTTTGTGGCTTTAGAAGACCTGATAATCAGTATTTAGTCCTGATAATAATAAATATTTAATAGCATAATTGATAGCCCAATCTGGACCGACTCAATTTAAATTGCCATTACACACACTAAGAAGAAACAGTAACAAGAAGCTACTGATTTAGTGAAAATTGCACTTCGTCTTAAAAAAAAAATGAAAATATGACAAGCTTCAATAAGAATGGAGGGAGGTATTTCCCAAGCAGTACAGGCTAGATATAATATAATAATGACAAGCTTTATAACATAAAGAATAATACTTACTCTCAAAATCTTATCCAACTTCAAAACAGGATGCTCTTCATCAGAAGGTGAGAACCCCACCATGTCAGCCATTTCTGCCACAGTGAGCATAGTCTTTCGCCCCACGACACCTTCGCCCTCTTCCATCTTTAGGATCCTGATCAGATCGATGTACAGGCTCAAACACTCCGCCTTATCTTCTCCCTGACCTTCCAACGCCCATTTGAAGAACTGCCCCAAACTTTCTCGTCTTTTAGACACGAATTTCCTGAACTGATGAAAACCATATTCGTGTTCTGTTAACACGAAGTAAGCTCGGAGTATGGATGAAGCAACTGAACAGGTTTTAGTCGTCGACTCAAGGCAGTCGGCTGTTGCGTCCAAAAATGCAGCCAAAGCGTCTTTATTTGGCAAGGAGTTCGACAGGATTGTATCAGAAGCTCCGTTTAATGGTGTCAGGGTTATTTCTGCATCACAGAGGGCAGCTAATGCATGTGCTGCATACTCTTGGGCCGCCGCATGTTCGTTAGAAGAATTTGCAAGACCCAGTACAGAAGATAAGGCACTCTGAACATCAGTCGCCCTAGGTCCTCCACTATTCATAGTATGTAACACAGCGCATTTGACGGGCGCATGAGACACTAAACACGCCAAAAACCCTAAAACTCTGGCAATGCTTGCAGTCGCTGGTTCCCCAGGCTTCAATTCTCTGGTCACAGCCCCGACGGCAGCCCTTGCGACCGTGGCAGCTGTATTAGGAGCTAAATCTGCTATTTGCACACAAACCCGTCGCAGCATGTGAACTACAGGCCTATATGTTGACATACAGATAATCTGTATCATGTCTGTCAAGTCGTTGGATAACGCGTGCAGGTGTGCCGACCAGAGACGTCTTTCGTTGGATGCATCAGCTAATTCGCGGTCTGTGGGTGGTGCTTTAGTCTGCATCGGTAACGGCAGAGGTAACAACTCCGAAAAAACTAGTAGACCAGGAACAAAGGTGTATGGAGCTGTTGTGATGTAAGATATGACTTCAGAACAGAGGGATGTCCAAGGTCCTCGACGGATGGAGTCTCCATCGTTCGCATCATCAGCTATCGGTTGTGCGTATGCCAGTAATGCTCTGACTGAAGCTTCTGCTGCTTTAGCGGCAGTTCTATATCCTACTGATCCTATTGGGAAGGTCTTTGCTATACCGTAGGTTTTTAGCAACACTGGTGCTGCGGTCAAATCTCGGAACCTAGGTCCTCGACAGCGAACGACTCTTGATAACATCGCATCTAGCAACCTTAAACAAGGCAGTAATATCTGGGCAAGTTGCAACCCTTTCACTGATGCGAATAATGACGTATGCATGCTTGGCTGGTCGAAATGTGTGGCCAACAGGTCTAGAACTCCTGATAAATGCGCTACACCATCCAACGAAAATAATTGCAAGACATTATACTTGTATTTAAGCTCTACGTACTCTTCAGTAGCTGACTCGCAAGCAATTGTCACGTTGTTCTCATAGTCTGATATGCAGTAGTGTCTCAAGATTCTCAAACACGTCATCAGTTCTCCTGGCAAGTCCGGAGCATGTTCGGAACTGGCTTTTAGTATTTCGACACACTCTGCCATGTCTTCTCCTGACAAAACCGTTCCTTTTTCTACAGGTTTTAGGTAAGGTATCACTTCTTGTAACACACTTGATACACTAGGCTCAAATCTGTCATGATCCCTTGACACGTTGATCAGTCTCTGTCCATATTTCTTCAAGAATGGGACGTTAGCCGCGAATCTCACTGCAGAAACGATGAGTTCAATGGCGTACCCTTTAGCTGGCGATTTTTGTTTTAAAGGAGAGTCGTTTTTGGATTTTCTCAAGTCGTTTTCAAAGACTTCCATAAGACATTCTGCGTTGTCTGCCATGACAATTACGTCTGGTACTGCGGTTCTACCAATACTACCGAAGCTGAGGCAATATAAGGACTGTAATCTATCAATAAGTTCGTTTTCATCAGCCTTTCCTGCCTGGTGATCGCAAATCGACTGTAAGTAATACAATGCTTTCAATCTATACGCCAGTTCTAGGCCCAGAATTTGCAGGTCACTGTAGTTACTCAAATCATGAGGAAAGAGAAACTCCTCAGTATTTTGTTGGCTGTATGGCAATGTCATAGTTTTGAACAGTAATCCGCTCATTTCCATATTCTTGTACAGGAAGTTAAGTCCATTTTGGGAGTTTGTCAACTCGTAAATTAAATCGTGAATCGGACTGACCACAACAAGATTATTGCAAGTCTGTGGACATGACAACAAATATAGACAAACTTCTAGAATTTGATGAATATTAAAGAACTCTAGTAAAGTTTCGTTGGAGCATTCTTTGTTGATCTCGAATTGAGCGGAGACAGGTAGAAAACGCTTCGGTTGCGATAAATGGAAACACTGCGACCGGTACATGTGTAATACCTCATCAAGCGCATTTACGATAAAATGAGAATCAGCTTCTGAAAGCTCAGAATCATCATTACTCGACTTACTGAAGTCAATCACCAAATCATGCATTTTCTTCAACAGTTCATAAATATTCAGTTTCTTTATCAACGCACTGATCGAAAACTTCAATCTCGCGAGCGGATTCGTCTGCATCATCGTGATCAACGCTTGGTAACCATTCCTTGGTTTTCTATCATCATTTTTATCAAACTTTGGAAATACTGTCTCTTTCATAAAATGATCGATGGACTCCTTAGAAGATAGACAAGCGTCTAAAGCTTTTAAGATCATGAGGCGTATGCTCAAAGCCATGTATTCTTTTGAATACATTTCTAGTAGTAACATGGACATGTCTATGCCAGATGTTAGGAGTAATTTCGTCACTTCGCCATTATGTCGGTGACCCACTAAAGCTTCAGCGAGACGTGTTCCACACTTCATGTGTCTTATTTTATATGTTGGTTGTTGCTGAGCTAATGCAAACTCAAAGTTCAAGCCAATCTTGCAATAAGTTATCAATAAGAGACATATCTCAGTAAATTCATCACTAGCGTCATTTTTATTCGGATCCTTAAATATTCTGAGTATAATATCGGTGTTCTTGCAAAGTGTTGTAATTGTTACGTAAAGTTGTTCGCATTGGTGGACCCATTCTTCCCGAGCGGTGTTGTCGATTTCAGTAAAAGTGTTCATTAAGTATTTTTGGTCCAATTTCTTATTAGACTTAGCTAATTCACACATTTTGAAGAGCTCTGGACTAGCATCACACAACTCATCAAAAGTAGCATTCAGTACATCCTTCACACCTTCCTTGTTAGGTCCTAACAAATGTATTTTGTTCACATGCTCATATTTATTCCAGTCACACTTGAATGGATTGTAATACTTAATGATGTCATCAACACCACAGTAATCGTTTACGTCGTAATCGACCTCCATATACGCTGGACCTTCAAGATCATCGCAGATGTCTTCGTCAGACAGGATAGGTTCAAATTGTTCAGCATCTATAGACCTGTCCTCTTCTGGGTTCCTATTTGGTGACTCAATAGGTTTAGCAGTCGCATTGTCAATGATTTGGACAGTTACCAAGCTGGTGTGCTGTTGTTGTTCCACATAGGCAGCATTCTCGGCTTCTTGGGAAGGACTGCGAATTGAGGTCTTGTGGCGATAACTCTGGTGGTAGAAGTCAACTCTAGGGATTTGTTTTCCACTTCTGTCATACTCTCCTCCTTCCTCAGACCTGATGGAGTTAATAGGACTTGAAGCATCAAGTTCCCTTGGAGACAAAGGTCTTCGACTGCTCTCTCCTGGTGGAGTCCTAGGTCTCTTCCTAGGGTCATCGCGGCTTGGAGACCTGCTACTGTAACTAGATTCCCTGATACGATTGTAAGGTGAATGTCGCTTTCTATCATACGAAGACTGTTTTTCATAAGAGGGCGCGCGCCTTTCGTAAGACGATGCACGTTTGTCGTATGGCGACAAACGTTTCTCGAACGGTATTTTCCTTTCGTAAGACGGAGCTCTCTTGTCATATGGAGACCGACGTTCGTAAGAACCGGCTTCTTTGTCATAAGATCCGCCGCGAGATCGATCGTACGATGGTTCACGATGTCTGCGATAGTCGTCTTTCTTGTAGGATCCTCTGTCCCAGTCACGATCACGGTCAGTAGATATCGCGCGCCGGTCAATACTGCGGGACCTCGAACGACTAAGAGGGCGGTATTCCCCCTTCACGACGTAGTCTCTATCGCGACTCCTAGATCGAGACCGAAGTCTATCAACTCTATCGATCTCCCTGCTTCGATCACGAAGTCTAGATGACTCCCGACTTCGCCCCCTATCGAGGGAGCGTCTGCGACTGCGCGCATCTCTCCTATCCCTATCATGATCAATAGACCTGGGACTATGACGCAGCCTGTCAGAATCTCTCTCAATGCTGATATCTCGTTTCTCCCAAGCACTCTCTTCAATATGCGTGTAAGTACGAGGATCCTTAGGCTGTTCAGCATCATAATATTCAGCTCTATACATCTGATTGTCATAATTCTCAGGATAGTTTGCAGGCCCATAGGCATCGGGATTAGCAGTGGCTACGTTACCAGTGTAAGCTGGGATAGGGACCACAGGTTCTTGGGTCCATTCTGGATTAGGAGGAACCACTGGTGGAGGTGCCGGTGGGGGCTCTCGGGCCACCACAGGTCTTTGGACAACTGGGGGAGGATTGGCACCCACTGGGGTTTCTGGTAACACTTGAGTCAGGTTACCGTAGACAGCCAGGGTGATGGTAGTGTACCAACCTGGAAAATGTCAATTCAGGAATGTGTATTCAGATTATTTTAAAATAGTAGCTGTGAGTATATTTAGCCAAGACACAATGTCATTTTCCATACTACCACTTAAGCAAGAGACTGCAAACATAAGGAAAAATATATGTTTATTATATATTATTATAATTTGTAATGTTACATTATTGTCTTATTCAAACAGTAAACACAATAAATTACTAACCAAGTCTGCTTTTCTTAACCTATTAATGAGTTTTTATCAGATTCATGACATGTTTTACTCAACCCTGCAGTGCCTCAAAAGTCAATTCGGCATTCATCAATTCTATGGCAAAAATGGCTGACCCTTCACATAAAATTCTTCTTTGTGATGCTGGCACAACATTTTTTATATAGTAGTGGCAGCGCAGAGGTTAGTACCGCTGCATGTTTTTGGGCTATAAGGGCAGGATAGGAGGTGGAGCAAGGTTTGTCACAGCTCCACATCCTCATCTCACTGCTGTTTCACTGAGATAGTCCCACTTAATGAGGTTAGAGTTATATTTTCCCACTTGTGGATCACATAAAATGATCCACATAAATAAATAAATATCGCTGGACATTACACACAGCGCCATCTAATCCCACACTAAGCAACGAGGCTTGTGTCGTGGACACCAGATAGTTGATATACTACATTATCTATCTACTATTAGTTATTTATAATAAGTATGTATTTACAAACAAAAAGTATATACTTTTTGTTTGTAAAAACATACTTATTATAAATAAATATCCATGACTTGGAAACAAATGTTCATGCTCAACACACAAACATTTGCTTCTACCGGGATTCGAACCCGGGACCCTATATACATGAGGCAGGCTCACTACCGTTGCACTATTCGGGTCGTCCCACATGAAGCACTAAGTGCGGAAACCAAATCCGCTAACATTGAACATGGCTCTCCCATGATCAATTAAGCAATATATTCTACATTGCTGAAAAAGAATATAGAATACACTGCTCTGTCAACACTTGGTTCTCTCCTACATGACTTCTGACTAGGCTCTTTGCCACTACTTTTTTATACACTCCATGCAAATTCTCTCATTTACGAATTATTGTTGTTGTGGCTGTACAAATAATAAATACATAAAAGGTGTAAGCAACAAACTCCACAATTGAGACACCTAAACTACACCCAAGCCTGCAAGCTAATAAACAAAACTATAATACAAAAGGAATATAAGTTTTAAATGTTTATCTGAATTCAAAATTTTGCCAATTTACTAGAGAATCTCATACAAACTAACCTCTAAGAACAAGTCCATCAGTTGGAATCCTGGGCTGATCCAGTCCATTGCCACACTCCATGTGTATCTGTCCATTCTGGCAGTAATCCAGGCTGCCCAGAGCCTCAAATGTGGACGCTCCAGGCTTGCTCAGGTCGTTCACGAAGAAGTCTATGTGAAACTTAGTGGGGTTCGTAGCGCCCAGTCGCACACCGCCGGGAAAGTCACCTTCTACGCGTGCCCCCAGAGGAATTATACGTATTTCCCTCACATAAACTGACTTCGGAAACTGCACCAAGTCTAAATTAAGCTCCTGAAATAGGAAGTTGAAAGATTTAGATAAACTTACAGATTACGGTAAATAATAGTTTGCATTTTGAAAATGTTGATTTTTTGTACCTCACTGGTGTCATGGGAGAATGTATCGAAAAACAAAAGGTCCGGCTGTTCGCTTGCCGTCATTTTCGCTGATTTCTAGTCAGCCCTTCCCTGAATTTGTTGATTAAAACATTTTGCAATCGAACAAACACATTGAAACGCGTCGTTTGCTTTTTGCTTTCGGTTTCGCCAGTGGCCCAGTGCGTTCACGACTACATTGTAGTAAGTTTTCAAGCATAACTTTGGCACAAGGAAAATGCATCGTAAGTGAGTAAGATGTCTATAAATTCATGCTTAAAATCATATCTGTGACTTAAACTGGAACAAACTCAGGTCAGAAAACAGACGTTTCGTTGACGGTTTTAAATGTTGCCAAAACCAATATTTTTAGTAGAGTAAAGTAGTGTTGTCAGTGCTGTAGAAAAGTTTAAAAAAATAAAATGAGTCTGGAAACATCTAGAGACCCATGTTTGTCACTCGTTTGCCAGTACCTAAAAACAGGTGTTTTTTTTAACACGAATCTAAATCGACATACATAATCTAAATCTTTTGGGCACCCTCGTTCCACCACAGATCTCATCAATCGCTTTCCATCAGGTGAGATCGAGGTCAAGAGCAGGCCCTGTATTATTTATGTAGGCTATGTATTAAAAAAAAGACGTGTAAATAATTACTGTTCCGTTCGGGAATCGAACCCGTCGTCCATGCAACACCAGTTCCATTATTTTCAGAATCTTTAAAAATGGAACTAGTGGGTATAAAAAACATGAAAAAACAACACTAGTTCCATCATGGAACTGTCAATGGTAGGTACTAGTGACAATGAAGGATCTGAAGCGCATTTAAAAGTTTTTATGTATGGGGAAAAAATATTAGATGCTGAGGTACTTGATTGCACGTATTTATTAAAAACTTTTGATCAACATTTGTCACGGTTTTACATCTGTAACAAAATTCAAAAGGCCAAAAAACGCTTTGGATATCAAACGAGAAAAATCGTAAACACGGACAGGAAAAAGTATTCAATAATTATTATGAATAGAACATAAAAAATAAGAAATCATTCAAGTATTTATTTACATTTAGATAACAGTCATATTTTCCTCAAGTAGATCCGTGTTTGGCCGTACCATGTTAGTGTTAGGTACAGGCTACGTGAGTCTAAATAAGGGGAAAACCAATGATCTTAAGAAAAACTGAGTTAGTGAAGGAACTAAGAACAACGAACAGGTACCTACAGCAGTATGAATCTCAGCGGTAACACGACGTCCTATCGCTGGCCTACCATGGTGTAGTGGAACCTACGAAGTTTTAATAGAATAGGAGCAATGATATTCTACTACACAGATAATTATGTTATACACATACAAAACCATCGAAAAAAGTGTTTCGCGGGGGAGAGCCAGCTCACATACACGCAGTGACGCAGAATAAAGGAAAAACAGGCCAATTGCCTCGTTTTCGTGTCTTCACGATTGCGCGCTCATAACATATCTGTTTAATAGAATATAATTGAATAGGAGACTATCTCAAACTGGTTTGGATCACCGACTTCCAGCCTATCGTATCTAGAAACAAAGAAAATTAAGATTATGATGCACCATCTGATAAATGTAGAAATAAACAATAATTAATAATAAATTATTGACGCGGTTTCTGTTTTACACAGGTATTTAACTACTTATGATTTAAAACATGCAAATTACGGATAAAGTCAATTAGCATTATTTAACGTAAGTACCTACTTAAACATAACATCACACTGCCTGTATTTCCGAAAGGGGTAGGGTAGGCATCAGAAATGTGTAAAGAAAGTACGATTTGACCACCATACATAGGGTTTGGGTACTTAATACTATGATCGATGTGACTGTGGATGTGACTTAACACTATATTTAGTTAGGGGGCTGGTGAGCAAAATATCTATTTATGATTTGCTCCAGTGGCATTATAGCGATAATTACAGCTGGGGTATACCTATATAAAAGGTAAGGTCTAGTCTACCTATTCATACACGAAATATTTTCAGATAATCAGTCATAATATGAATAATAATAATAATTAGCCGTAATACCCGCTTTATCTCAGATCTGCGGACTTCAACGAATCGCAGAGGTTGAAATCAGTGAGTTAAATGTCTGCCAAAATGTTTCGTATTCAGGGGGTCCTAATGAATCAAATGCACCCAACTAGAGCCACGAGCAAATGATTTAGTAGAGCTTTTTTAAATTTTTACAACTACCTCCTGCGATAACATAGAGCCTGGATGTCTGCCTCATCGATTTTCTTCGTTCTCAAACCGGTATATTAGAAGCTCTGTAACTAAAAAACGCAGCAACCTTACAATGTACGACCTTAATTCGTCAAAAAATCGATTCGTTTTGATCCAATGATATTCTCATTATATTGATCCGAACTGAAACGCTCGCCAGCATTTTACAGCAAGTTGTTGTTTTATTACAATCAAATTATTGCCATAAAAAGAAATAAAAAAACAAAAATGCAATAATATTTTAGCATTCAACTATCATTTAGTATTAGACTGCAGAATGTGATTGAGAAATTTTAATAACAATTAGCTCGGGTATCGAACTCAGGACCGTACGTGCAGTAGTCGCACTTACGGCCACTACACCAACGAAGAAGACCTAGTTTTATTTAGCCATCAAGCAGTTTACGTACGTTACGTACTTAAAATATTTAGTAATCGTTACGCCAATGACTTTTTCAAGGAAAGCAATAACTAAAATCTTGTGACGAACATCCTCCGTGGATAATTTCCTTCTGCGGGGTTTTACTGCCTTACCCAGAATAATCAGATCTAGAACTGTGTCTAGGTGCTGGCTAGCTAAGAATAACGCTATGCAATACGCGGATGTTACATATAACGTTTTCTTTGTTTCTTAAATCTTCCTACTTTTAACATAAGATAACATCACGCCTGTAAGCCCCGTAGGGTCAGGCAGAGGTGTACCTAATAGTACAACCACTTTTCGCCAGTTATGTTTAAGTCATATGTTATAGGGGGCGAGCCTATTTCCATCAACGGAAACGAATCCAGACTCCGTGGCCGATAAATTCCTGATGGAAAAACCCACTAGCACTTTGCTCGACCTGGGAATGAACCCAGGACCCCATGCTCTGCAGTCACGCTTGCGACCGCAACACCAACGAGGCTTCTAGGTTTTACTACTACGTCATTATAAATGCGTAAATTTGAGCCGTGTGGTATCCGGCAGAGTAGAATAGAACCAACCCATTACACTCACGGGTGTCCTATAAGGCGACTAATGTCTGAGGCAGAACACCTTGCGCCTCCGTAGACCAGAGAATGGGCAGCAGCGTTTTCTGTTAGTCTTTCATCACTGCGATCTCCAATCCGCCTGCCAAACGTGGAGATTACGGCAAATTCCTCCCGTCATGGGAGAGGCTTATGTCCAGCAGTGGACGTTATGGGCTGTTGTAGTAAGTTTGATGGATGGATGGAAAGGTGTTTGTTTCTCTTTCACCCAAAAAATATTAAACCAATTTGGATGAAATTTGGCTCACAGATAGTTTACCTACTAGGATACTTTTTACGGGAAGTGCAAACCCGAGGGACACTTACTAAATTCCACGCGGGAGAAGCCGCGAGCATAAGCTATAGTCAATACAAATACAGTACCTTTGTATGTAAACGTTGTCTTTGTCACGTCATGAGAGCATCAACATTATATCCTTTCTCTTTAAAAGCAAGTGCAACGAGTTTTTACGAATATGGGGATAGCCCAGTATAAGTGAAGCAGTGTTGCCAAAGTAAACTTCTATTTTCTATAGTAGAAAAACGATCGAATCTTTTCAGTCGCAAGCGCTACCGTAGAGATTTTGGTTCCTCGGTCAGGCTAAGTATTTTTGTGGAGGGCTTAAAAAATTAATTTAACCATAGCCAGTGATTAGATGCAGTCGTTAGCTAACTCTATTTCTCTGAGGTAAACGATGTCAAGTTTAACGTGTGATTACGTGTGTTGGATGTGGATCTGTGTGTGAGTTGGTGACATCGTAGCTCTTAGAGCGGTGAACCGATTTAGGTTTAGACATGTCAAATATCATTCTTATGTCTGTATAGGTAACTATACAGGTAGGTCATGATTATTATTCATGAGAGCTAAAAGCGAGATTTCAAATCACATTGTTATTAATGACGTGATTAAACTCAGCGCCTGATTACATTCAATAGCCAATGTTTCTACGTAGGTACGAGTCTCGGCTGGAGGCAAGTGTGATTGGACCAACTTAGGTAGGCCTATTGTTTTGTAACTTCTTATGTAATGGATGGCTGTAGGTACCGTTTTCGCTTCGTGATTGATGTTGGGTACTCGAGAACCTAAGAACCAGGATTGTTCTGAAAATAAATGAACGTCTAGTGCTCGTTTTCACGAATAATAACAGACACAAAAATGAATGCCTTAGTAAAAGCACACTGTTGGATTTTCAACTCACAACACAACGCCAGAGTTGAAATTACTACACTACAATAATATTCAGACTCAATACTGATAGTGAAATATCATAACCCTCCTTTTTGCTTCTCCGTAGTCGGATAAAAACGAGTTATTCATTTCTAAAGAAAAACTCGTTCGTTCAATATTATATCGTTTTTTTTAATAATATCTACGTTTTCAAAATATCTACGGGCGGTTTTTCGTGTAGAATAAGATACAGAATTATGTATTTCGATTAGTATACTGATGCAATGCTGAAATCCAGGTTGTAGAGCTATTTAGCAGAATGTGATGCAAAACGTGCCACTTTACCTGTCTATCTTTGATTGCTTGTAATTTTGTACCACAACGATTTTACTGCCTGCTACTAGTTTTTATGGACTAACACTATACAGCGTTGAATTTGTAATTACTCCTGATCGTTAAAGAAATCATGCCGATGCGTCGTAGGACTAACTAAAGTTGGTAAAAACATTAGTGCCCGTTTCCAATAATGCTAGGGCCACATTGTTGGCGAGATGCGACCAGAGTTTGCGTTATTGCTTATCGTGACACGTCTGGACTAAAAGTTAAAAAGTTGCTTGTGTCGCACAGTCGCGAAGTAGTCGTGCGACTACTAATCAAGACACAATAGGTCTCGCTTGATCGAAAAAGATAATAGCATAGAAAAGTAAGATTCCGTCCTGCTAGATTCGAGGTCCAATCTTAAAGTTGAATAAAATAAGCATTTATATGGCAAGACAGGCGTCTGATGAGATGACGAGTAATAGAGAAGTATGGAAGAAATGAATTGGTACATGCTGAGCCGACCACAAATTAATTGGTAAATGCTGAGCCGACCACAAATTAATTGGTAAATGCTGAGCCGACCACAAATTAATTGGTAAATGCTGAGCCGACCACAAATTAATTGGTAAATGCTGAGCCGACCACAAATTAATTGGTAAATGCTGCGCCGACCACAAATTAATTGCTAAATGCTGAGCCGACCACAAATGAATTGGTACATGCTAAGCCGACCACAAATGAATTGGTACATGCTGAGCCGACCACAAATGAATTGGTACATGCTGAGCCGACCACAAATGAATTGGGAAAAGAGCAGGAAAATGATGATGTTCTTGGTATGTGCTACAAGTACCTACCTACAACCTTTGGGTCAATAGTGCAACAGCAGGGGTCGAACTCACGACCTTTCACGCAAAAGGTCACTCGTTGGTGTATTGCGTCGTTGAACAACAGAGAGATCTTAGAAAACTTTGAGGAAAAAACAAGCGCTCACCGTGTTTTTTCGAAGAAAACTCAGTCATTGTGAAAAAATGTCGGTTTGGTATTTCAGTAGGTAAGTATAATAATTACACATTTTTTTGAAGACAGTGTTTACATTACTTCATTACGCAGAAAGAAATGTATTCATAGCAGTACATTCCAACACGATCCTTATTTACATAATAATATGTGTATGGAAGAAAAGTAAAATTAAATCCAACTTAGTAGGCATTCATAAAAACTACGCGAAATGCCTTGAATTTTCTTTGATTTCATGTTGTTCAGCGCAGAATCTAATTTTAAAGAAAGATGAATCTACATAAGTTCAACCCAGACAGGCGTTACTTTGTGTAATTTATTTCATCACCACTGCTCTCAAAACCGTGAAGGAAAACATCAAACATCACCGGCATATCCTAAAACCAAAAATTCGAAGACATGTGACATCTACCATTCCGCACTGGGCCCGCGTGGTGGATCATAGCCCATTCCCTCTCATAGAGAGGAGGCCTGTGTCCCAGCAGTGGGAACATTAATAGGCTGATGATGATGACGATGAAGTCCTACTCACCCTACGAATACAAATAGTCCATCCACTGCTAGTTACCGAGTTACCGGGCGGCACGAGCAGACAAAACTTCAAAAGACCGGAGTTCTAAGAATGACCTCTTATCTTTATCTTAAAAATAATGACAGAAGGGATGCGTTTGCGCAGCAGTGAATAGCTATCGCTGTCACCCACAGTACCTTTGTTGTGTAAGTGTGGTCCTGGGTTCGATTCCCAGTTTAGGCTTCGCGTTTTCGGGTTATTCTAGAAATATGGCTGGCGGTGTGTTACCCTAGTAAGTAAGTACCTCGGAAAGCCTTCCTGCGACTTTTCTCTCTGCGGTCGTGACAGATTGCCGTCCCATCCGACTGTTCTGTTAAGCAAGAGATATACACGTGTGTTTGCGCATTCTTTTCAGCACAATAATCAATATGCTTCTATCTATAGGACCATAAGGACATGACCTATCAGCCGGCAAAGGCTCCAAATGTGCAGCATCACCAGTGCGTCACGTATATACCATATCTCATCTCAAGCAATCAAAGGACACGTCTTTTGTTTTCAGAGAAACTATAAACAGATAATTATAAAGGTTTATGATCGCCCTCGTTATGTCGACAATGCTACCTAAGCATGGGCACGCGAGGACCGTTGTTGTAGTAGAGCAGGGATGGTGAACCTTTTTTTATCTAAAATCTAAGCGATAGAATGCGAGTTGAACTCGCGTGTGGAGAGGGTACAATGCGAGTCTTACATATTGAGTTTACAACTTTATTTTCATTTGATAGTTTGGGAGTATGAAGAACAGGGTGTAAAGCTCTTCATCCCCCATAGAAAAGGGAGGATCCTCCGACCAGACGGGTGTTATGTCTGGTGGACTACTGCCCGACAACAATAAAATTCTTATCGGTTTTCCGGTAATCTACAAGCAATTAACTATATTTTGTATTTTTTTCAAAATTTTAGGCTCAGTAGTTTCGGAGATCAGGTAGGGGTATGGTCAGTTTTCGTCTTGTATCATGAAAAAAATCAATTTGTTATTATTTTACAATAATAACAACTATATTTGAGATCCTCTTAACGAGCCCTTTCATTTGATATACTTATATGAAACAGTATACAACAGTATGCAAAACATTTTTTATTTATTTCCTAATTTGTACTCAGAAAATGACCCTTATTTACTTTGCACATCTGTGTTTGGGTCATACGATTACATAATCCTACCAAATTTCACCAGATTTGGTCCAGTAGATTCGGAGCAAATTGGCTGTGACAGACGGACGGACAGACAAACAGACGCACGAGTGATCCCATTAGGGTTTTTTTCATTTTTTGTACGGAACCCAAAAAAGGCAAGACGTAAAAGTAAGGTTTTCGAACATACAAAAAAACTTTTTGCAAAAAAAATAAAACCGACTTCAAAACAAAACACAAAAAGTCGGTTAAAAAGTGAAAAATAACTTTAGCTTCAGAAGTCGGTGACCTTTTTTAATTCATTTAGTTTTTTTTTTTGTCACTGACTTCTGAAGCTAAAGTTATTTTTCACTTTTTTGTGTTTTGTTTTGAAGTCGGTTTTATTTTTTTTGCAAAAAGTTTTTTTTATTTTTCCATTTTTAGTCGTAATAGCCTATATAAATATATGCTATGCATTTATTTTACATTGTTAACAATACATGTCATGGTAATAGGCTTATCCCCAATAAATGGAACTTAACATATCTAAACTGTCGAAATTTGCGTGTATTGTACACATCTGCGTACCCCTCAGAGCATACAGGCGTGATGTTACGTCATGATGTTGTATAAACAATAAACATCCAAGCGATTGCAAAAATCACGACCGATTTACCGTCTAGTTTTGAAGAGTTCCATTGTATATCTCCGAAGACCAGCATCAGATCTTCACCAAATTTAAATGCAACCATCTCAGGAGTATACTCTTTCAAATAAAAAAATAATTTTGAAAATCACTCCACAAATGGAGGAGAAATCGGTGAACATACATGAAATTATACCACACGACTGAAGTAAAAATATTCATAAAAATATTCATACAATGAAAACTACTGGGCCAAACTATGTAAAATTTTTATGGGACCAAATGGCAACTATTCCGCATCAAACTAAAAAAGAATCACGTAAATCGGATCATAAATCTCAGCGTAATCGGTGTACATACATAAAAAAAAAAAAATTGTGTCAAGCGTAGAATTTCTTTCTTCTAAAAATGTGTTTGCAAATTATAGAATCAATTCTGTATTTTCCTTGTAAAGTTTGACATTCAAAAGTTGACTTTGAGAATGTTTTATCACAAGACATTTGTGACATTTTCACTAAGCTTACCTTGGACAACTGGGCATCCGCGAAGCGAAGGAAAACATCGTGCGGAAAAGTGGACTTACAATTTTATTAGGCAAAATGTGAAATCGCCAACCCGTCCTGAGCAAGCGTGGTGATCAATGCTCGTGCGTTCTCTGTTTGAGAAGAGGACTTTTTTCCGCAGTGGGACATATGGGCTAGTACCATTCATGGCGCATGGGTTCTCCATCTCTGCTGTAGGGCTCCCGAGGCCGCATGGGCTACGGGTCGGGGACAATCGGCAGCGTAGCGAGTCTGTTTACCCGCTACCGTCTACCTGCAGTCCTGCACCCTGCGGCCTGCCGCTGCGAGCCTGCGACCACCTGTGCGAGCCGTGCGGTTGCTAGCTTAGAAAAAGTCGCCCGGTTCGGGGAGTTTTTATGTGGGTGATTCTTTTCGTGCTTATTATTTTTGTGAATAATATGTTTTATTTTTGTGGGTAAGAAATAACAAATTTAAACGATTTTACTATCGGTCTAAAAACAGTTTCATAGTTTTTTTGATAATTTATAGAAGTTCTAAACGAAGTTGGTTCTATGGATTAAAAAAAATAATTAACGTACCTAGCTAGGTATTTTAATGGGATTAGCCACTGACATTAAAAGTCAACATGTGCAGCCGTATAATGCAACTGTTTAATTCTTTACCAATATCTCTATGCAAGTTTTGAGCAACCAAGACATAACAATGCAAACTCAAAAATTGCAAAACTCGCGTGAAAATTAGGTACCTACCATGTTTTGTGCAATTTAGTGTCGTGGAGCTTGCCACCCCGAGTGAAGCGAGTGGAAGCCGGCCGGCTGGCTCAGTCGCCAGTCCGCGCCCGTCTCGAGCTCACGTCTATCGCCGCGTGGTGAACATCGACACGTCACCAAAACTTTCCAACCCGAACTAAACTTTCTTCACGTCCCACTAAACGAATATAAAGTAATAACGCGAGTGCCCAATTTTTTATTGATATTATTGTGAGTGTTTGTATGTGTTGATGTGGTTTGAGGTGAAGTGAAGATGCGGAGCGCCTGGGAGGCGTTCTGCCTCCTGTTGCTGGCTGTTGCAGCCGCAGCACAGATTGACACGAGACACTTATCAGGTCAGAATTTATTAAATTACTTTACGTAAAAAAAACACCCTGAACTTGCAAAAATAAAACACACTGTAATCCAGTTTTAACTTAATTTGAATTCAGAACGCAACTTTTTAAAAACTTTTTAGTTTTATCTATGCATCCTAGTTTTTCTATAATATCCAAAACTACCGCGCAAATATATTTTGCACACGTTTCTTTGGATGAAAAACTGTAAATGATCACAAGATTCGTAGGTAACGGTAAAAGTCGGAGATATTTTGTCGTGATAGGCAACCTACTTAGCAACTTTTATCGTAACCGTTGTCTTTGGAAACTTAAAACATTTTCTACTTTTTATTGTACAAATAGAACAGGTTTAAATTAATGTAAAGAATAAACTAATCTAAATGGTAAAGGTAGGTACCTACGAGTAGAGTAGACGAAGCAAGTAGATAATGAATTCGTTTTAAAAATAAACAGTTCGGTAGTCAGAGATATCTTGTGAAAAATAAACAACTGGTTTAAATAACAAATTGAATTATTCCAATTAGTGATTGTTTTAGCCGTTGAAGCAAATTAAATTAGGCATTTGATTCCACTTCATAAAATTCAAATTATATCTTCTTAGCGTGTCGATGGCAATCTAAATAGCTGCGGCCCAGAACTGAGTAATGAATATTAATATAATATTCTTGAGAACCACTAAATCTATTGGCTAACTCGATCATGATGGGTTACCAAATAAAGTAGGTAGACTATCAATTCCACATGTCTTAGAAAAATTAAGACGTGACATCTGCTTATCCCATCAACGAAGCTTGAAGTTTCTATAATTAGCGATGTTGGCCGTACAAAACAACGGTGTGTTTGCATCACAAAGGCCATAGACAATGGTCTATGGTACGTGATCGCGGAATGAATGGCGGCTCACGGCGTGTTCGTTGAACTGCCGCGTTTTTTGTCCGCCATCTTTTGTGAATATTAAATAACCGTTCAAAGTCCCAAAAATTATGGACACCGCTATATTTTTGAAAAAAAAAAGCGTTTTCTTTAATCCATACTCTAATTAAATATGATGAAATGTGAAAGTTACTGTGTCTGTTACCTTTTCAAGCCTAAACGACAAAACTAAGTTGGATATATTATAATTTGACACTATGGTGGGGACATTTTAATCGCATTACTTTTTATCCTACGATGTAGGATCATTACCGAGACCGACGATAAGCTAGTCTTCTGATTATTTGTTATTTACAAACAAAACATCAAAAGTTATTTCGCCTCCGAGTTTGGTCATCTACTTTGCGTTATCAAGTCTTATCAGAACGGAAGAATTCTTCCAAACTAAGTTGGGGTACTTGGTAAAATTATCTTATCGTCACGAATTGTGATCATAACTAAACTTAAGAGTTTTTTACGATAGGAAAACTCACTTTAGTCTTCAGTGGTTCAACTTGTTTTTATATTAGAATTATTTAGCAGCAATACTTTACTGTTTTTAAACATTTTTCATTGTAGTATTCTTGCAAAAAAAGCTTAAATAAAACGTAACTTACAGTATTTTATTTAAAAAAAAGTAAGAGCGCTCGTTGAAATCTTTTCCACTGCACATAGTTTATTTACGCTCGACCATTATTCTAACTAAAGAGCAAACAGATTTCTTCAAGCAAATTAATTCGTAGAAAAGGGTAGTTGGATTTTAAATCGTTTTATAAGAAAGTCTAGACTTTAGTGGCTTACAAGGTTGTAGAATGAGTCATACCAATGTTTTTTTGGTTATCAGTATGTCTAAAAAATAGGTTACTCGAGAAAAAAGAATCTGGTATTTTTCGCGACCGCTCTGACGTGTGAAGTCATGCCGCGAGCTGCGATTAATTTTAATTAATTAATTTAATAACAATAGTATTTTAAACACAAACACTTAAAATAATAAGTGCAAACCACTTTACAAATCAAAGGCGAACGGCAGGTTTCGTACCGCAAACTTAGTTTGTTGTTTTGTTATAGAATTTGTACCACTTATTAAGGCAAATATGCCTTTTATTTTCATGTAAGTGTACTATTTTTAGAACTTCGGATTGAATAATAATATCAATAAAAAGTTGTTAATAATTAAACGTAATGAAATCGTAAACTAAACGCGGCTGTGTTTTTCAATGTTGCCATAAGTAAAATAACACAAAAATCTAAATGTTAAATAATTATTTAAACATAGAAATAACATTAAATATAATTATACACTTACAAATAAAGATAAGAAAGCATAATTGTTGCATACAATCTTAATAGATAACGATTTAATGATAGGAATGATTTTCGTCACCAATATTTTTTTTTGTTCTTATGGCAATTATTTATTGACAGGTAAAGAAAATCCGTCTTTCACTTCACTTCAGATCTTTGCTGTTGTTTTGGATTGTAGTTTGTGACTGCATCTGAGCAATTCAGCGGATTGTCTGGCCCTATTTACGTTGAGTTAAGCTCCTGCTACAAAAATAGCGAAAACTATACTAGAACATTTACTTTATCACCAAAACAATGTTAAGGCAGCTCTACGTACCAAAGTACACTGGTGCATTACCTTAAAAATAAGACTGGCTATAACTTTTACGTCCCAAGTTCTAAAAATCTAAGAATTTAAAAAGGGCTTTTCTATCATAATAACTACCAATTAAAACAAAAAATATCTCAAAACACGACATTTTATTAGCAGTACGAGATTCCCATACAAGCCTGCCATTCGCCTTTATGAACGTAAATACTCCTATCATCCGCAATCAGACATGACACTCGCCGCAAAAGCTCGCAGAAGTAGCGAAGGAACGCAAATTTAAAAAAGCGGTGAAACTTTACAACGCTGTAACTTTGGAAATCCTGACTCAATTTCGATGAAACAAAAACTGTGATTATTTGCACGAGTATGCCTATTAAATGCAGTCTATTTTATACTAACATGTGTCAGTTTGACTCACGCAGAACTTGATAAAAAACATCTTTTGTTTGAGGTGTTTATGCTATGTTCGGAGTTCTAATAATATCAAATATGGCTAACATCACAGGGTTATTTATGAGTGACGTTAAATTAATTTGAATGGTCTTAAGTTATTGTACAGTTTCAAAATCTAAAACTCTTTTCACGAGTGAGATGTATAACATCAAAGATTCAGGCACTGATACTCAAGTTATTCTTACGCATTCAAATAAGAAAAGAGGCTATCGAAAATGTCAAAACACGAACTAATGAGATCACGATTATACCCTCTAACCCCAAAATTGCCGCCGACCTTTTATAATAACTTGCCAGAAGGTATTTTTCCGAGATCCAAATGTCAAATGCACAATCAACGTGCAATAATCTAAACGGATAGTGGGTACAATTTTAGTGTCATTTTGACAGCTTCAGGGTCAAACTTATGTTCTTTTGAGGACGTTGCTGTGATACGGGTTAATGACCTTTATGGTGACGTCATGGCCACATTGGCCATTTGTTTTAGGGGCCTACAACTGTTGAAGCAGGTTTAGTCCTGTAAGTAAGGTTTTTTGGCTATTATTGTGAAACCGGTTCAGCATAGCTATTGCCGGTTCTTCTCCATGGAAACGACCAACCCGAACCGTGCGTGCACGTTTTCGACGTTTTATAAGTGCCCAGTAAAATAAAATATTTTGATTTTATTCACAACGTTTCGATTCGGAAAGTGGTATGTCTATCTCGCTCGCTTTCGTAATGCCAAAAAAGACAGACATACGACTTGTCGAATCGAAATCGTATCGAACCGTTGTGAATACCAATGCAGGTAAGTTCGACGTGTATGTGTTCTTCCATTTGATTTTGATTGTTTTGTTGCAGTCTCTTTAATTTTGTGCTAATTGAATTTTCGTGTTTTATCCTTAAACTAGCTGACCCGCGCAACTTCGTCTGCGTCACATGAGAGAGAGAGGGTTAGAGAGATTGGAGTCAACCTTGAAAGATAGACATAATGCTATCGCGGTTTTTTTTAGAACGCTTTAAAACGAACAATTCCCTGATACATGATTGTTGCGCAACTTTAACCGTTTATGCAGCGCCCGCAAAGGAAGCTCTCGAAAGAAATAAATTTTCCTTGTTTTTGCAACATTTATCATTGATGCTCCGCTCCTTTTAATTATAGCGTGATGTTAGATAACCTATAGCCATCCTCGATAACTATTCAACACTAAAAGTTTTCCTGTAATTAGCGCGTTCAACCAACCAAACTCTCGTTAGCTTTATAATATTAGTAGATGTATACCTACGTAGATCCAAGTGGGTAACAATTTAATTTCTTCGATATATTTGCATTAATCGCTAAAATAATCTACTTATGTTTTTCCAAAAAAGGGCTTACCTCGACAGCCTTTTTTTTTTCGGATGGGAAATCATCAAATGACTCCTCCCGCTCTGGGTGGACCAGGAGGGAGTGTCATACTTTTACTGACTAAACCCATCCATGTTCCTTCATCGCCCTTTGTGTTCCGGGGCCACGGTATCTCTTTAGAACAGTCCCGCAACCCCGGCAGGCATCGGCCCTTGCGGACCCCTTCCTATTGCTGACTCTCTTTGAGGCGCGCGTCGAACACGAACGTGCCGTCGACACGGCCTGTCGTCATGAGACAGACGGACGGCGAGCTAGCCCATAGCCCACCGTCCACAGGCCCGCGCGTACGGTGGCCGGGGGCCACGTGGTGGCCCCGGACGCCCGGGGCGTCTCCCGCGGCGGCCGGGACGTTTAGAAACCTCTAAACGTCCCGGCCGCCGGCCCGGCGGAACGTGAGAGGGCGAGAACCCTCTCCCTCTCACGTTCCGCCACCTCCTTCATCCTTAGACACTCGATGACAGTCATACTCCAGCTAGGTCGAAAGTTCTCATCAAAGGTGCAAGAAATTAGCCCAAACACGAATTTTCAATTATAAATGGGACCAACTTTGAGATGTACCTACGCTTTTTACAAACAAAAGGACCATGTACGGACTTCTCTGTAAAAGTTATCCGTGGTCATATATAAAAAAAATACGCGTCGAATTGAGAACTGCCTTCTTTTTGTTTCGTCGGTTAAAAAACCAATCTTGAGGCAATTTACACGTTTGCGGCGGCGACCTCTCGCGTCCGGCCCTGGTGCAAGCCATGGTCCGGAGCGAGACGGAATGGGACGCCGTCACCTCCTTCTGCGAAGCAGTAATGCTAGAGAAGGAGGTGGCGAAACGTGAGAGGGAGAGAACCTCTCAACGTCCCGGCCGCCGCGGCAGACGCCTCGGGCTTCCGGGGCAACCACGTGGCCCCCGGCCACCGTACGCGCGGGCCTGTGGACGGTGGGCTATGGGCTAGCTCGCCGTCCGTCCGTCTCATGACGACAGGCCGTGTCGACGGCGCGTTCGTGTTCCACGCGCGCCTAAAAGAGAGTCAGCAAAAAGGAAGGGCCGATCCGCAAGGACCGATGTCTGCCGGGGTTGCGGGACTGTTCCAAAGAGATACCGTGGCCCCGGAACAAAAGGGCGATGAAGGAACATGGCTGGGTTTTAGTCAGTAAAAGTCTGACACTCCCTCCTGCTCCGCCCAGAGCAGGAGGAGTCATTTGATGATATCCCATCCGAAAAAAAAAAAAAAAAAAAATAGGCAACTGACACGGGCGAGGGTCATTCAATTCAGAAAATGGAGTGAAATAAACAACGCCGTCTATCGACCAAAATGTTAAACTGCTAAAGTATATTACCTATGCTATAATTTTTTTTTAAAGCTGGTCAGTCGATTTAAAAGTTATGACTTTGGTGAGCACATTTTTAGTCATTGGTATAATTTTAGTTCAACAGATGTCGCTGCATGTATGTATCTTACATTTGATGATTAATTCTTCTTGAAAACTTTAAGTTCATATATCTTTTGATAGAATTAACCGATTTCAATGAAACAAACACTAAATCATACCCCAAGTTACACACAATTTTTATGTATAAACATTGTCAGCATTGAATTCGTAGATTTTACGTGATGTGCGCACAAACAAACAGACAAACAGACAAACAGACAAAAATTTCAAAAATGATGGAAATGGGTTCTGTTACTTATCTTTTCACACGCTGGCTATTTTTTGTTTCAATTTCTTCAATGTACAAAAATTACTTTTCTACAGATTTATTATATGTATAGATTGGGCACATTTTTGGTTAAGATAGCCCTCATGTTATGCTTGCAAACTATTTATTGTGTCTTGCATTTTGTTTCAGAATGCTTGTCATAAGCATAATATATAATAAGATTGATTGTAATAAAGACAGGCAGACATACTGTTTCATACAGTATCGTTTGCAATCTGCAATTTCCACTAAGAAACGTCTTGAATCATTTAAAATCAAGTCCGTACTGCCATTAAAATAGCTAAAAGGATCCGTACAATGACACAGAAAATTGGCAAACGGGACGTGCCTAGATCTGACACAGACGCGCCTCCAAGCGAATAAACCCACAAATTAAATCTGCCAGTACTTGTTCGTACAATGTACTCACTATTGTCCTGTAGTTACTAGACCCGACAGTTAAATATACAGAAGTTTCAAGTGAAACCAATGTGCCGAATGAACGCTGGGAAAAACGCAGACATTTCAAGCAGACAAGTAGTAAGTAGAAGGGCACCATCCCTTACTTTTAGATTTTCCCTATGCTGGGGTTTATAGAGGTCTCTTTCTCCCAAATATCCTGTATCTTACTTCTTCATACCTCTTTTAGTTTAATGCTGGAAATTGTTGGTCGAAAAAAACTAGATTAGTTAACTCAAATTCGGGCACACAAATTTAAATTGTGTGCCCGAATTTGAGTTAACTAATCTAATTTTTTCCCGCAAATTCCCTAGTCTTGCACACCACCGCTGCACTGATGTCATTCGAGTTAATCATTCTCATTACATATTTCTTAATAGACCAATTTCTTGTGCGAGTCTTCTGCTTTCCTGCTCATATTGTGACGACATGACGTCACCACACAACCGTGAATGTCGCACCACTCGACTAGTGGAGAGCCGACGACATTGACCACCGGAAGACGATTCGTCGCGACGACGTGTTGTCCGCTCAATAAGTCACTTCCGGTAGTGCGACCCAATGGGGCAGCCTCACAATAAACATCATACCTTACGAATAAACAAATACAGTCCCATTCTGTCTGCATATAACACGTTTAGAGTCCAAAACGCTGATGCGTCTGAAATTTCATACCGAGTTGCTACTTTAGAATTCGGTCAGACGAATCTGTTGCTTAAAACACTAGGTTGTAGAGTACAGAATTGCATTTAGTAATATTGAGAGTTGCATTGCCGCATGCCGTGTGGCTGACCGCAATCCGGCGAATTTGGGTTACGTGGTTAGTACTTTTTTATTTACAATTGATTATTTTTGCTTTTTTGCGTTAATTGATTTCACGGTCGTCGCCGGATACCTCTCACTCGGTAAAAGTAGGCTTTGTAGTAAAAACTTCATGGTTCTAAGAGTATTCGTAGGAGGTGGCTAGTTTGGGAACTAACTTTTGGTAACAGCTTTTAGTAACTATTGGAAAAGTAATCTTTTACGTATAGGTACATACTTTCTTTTGTCGTATCAAATTGTGCAGAAAAATGGTTACAGGGGTATAGTCCGAACTCACAGTACAAAATATTTGGAGTAAAATTAAAAGTGATGACGTATAATAATCTCAGAAATAAAAATAACTACAAAACCCGGAAAATAAAAATAACAATTGAAACATACTTTGCCCGAACAAACACAATCGTTTCTCGCAGTGATAGCGAAATTAAAAAATAACTTCAAAAACTTTTACCTCGATGAGCGTTTTTTTATGAAAAAGCGGCCGAAATTACAATAGACACGAATGGAGGCACTTTCTCCCGTCCGCGTCGGCCGCCCATTGCGCTCACAAGCGGACGTAATCGCTTTTTTAGGAGATCAACAACACCTCTAGAGGTTTCCAGATTCACTGTGAATTTCGTCGTTTTCAGACTTCTCAGTTGAGCTAAGAAAGTAGAAACTTCGGTGATTAGATGCTTTTTTTATTCCGCTTTGTCAGGTTTTAGAGTTTATTTAAAATGATGACAATAGCAAGTGTTTTTACCTGATACTGGAATTGGGTCTTCCCCGCCGACGAATTCTAAAGAATTGTCGTCTCATTGTTAAAACCAACACGCTTTAACAATCAGATCCAGCTAATTTTAATTTCAAACGTTGATGTTTAGTAGTACCTATGCTACTGCAGCTCTCATAATTGGAAATGTTTTCCATTTCTTTCTTACGAGTGCGTGGAAGGAATATTTTGCTGTTTTCTAGCAATCTCAAAAGTCTTGCAAATATTCTTGTGACGAGACTTTACGAGACAAAGTTTCATCATCACTCTCCTTATCGTAATTTATTTGGGATCGGTGCGACATGCCTTCCTCCATATTAGTTCTCTATTACGAGATAAGATTCGTCTTCCAAAATAAGAATCAACAAAATGTGGACCTCATGTCTTATCTCGACGATGCCTTGAAAAACTAAAGACCATACAGGCTTTGCAACTTACGAATAGGTACTAACTTACTCTTGCAGGTAGGGTAGGTCAATCAATAGACATACATGGATAGCTTAATAATATGCAGGAGGCTAAATGACTTAGGTATATCGAAAGGGGAAAGAGAATTTCCTTCTCATTGTAATGAATATTTTTCTACTACTTTTGGACACCGCACACTATGTTTAGAGACTAAAACTGTTTTATCATTATTCTTGAGCCCTAATTTTAAGACTAGTATCAAATCTAAAGACTTACTATGTCAACTTGTCGACTTCAATTGAATGTAAGTCTATCTGTCACTGCCAGCCCAATTAATTTCCACCAACTTTATACCAACCGGTCCAAGATACTGAAGATTTTACATCAAGTTACTACAACTTAGTTCAAAACATTCTAAAGTGGTATCTAAACATGTGCTGTCTCGCTCTTTACTTAAAGTGAGTGAAAGGGAGGGAGAGTAGAACCAGTTTGGCAAGCATTCGCCTTGAACTTGTATAACCGCTAGGCCAAGTGGTACAGTCAAGTGCTCTTCCATGGTAACAGTTTGACTTTGGCAGAGCCTTTATTTCGTAGCAGTGAAGGCGGTTTTGCTAGTTCAAATGTTAGTTCTGATGTGTGGTTGAGTGTACCCGGCTCCTGTGGACCAATAGTTTTGTGGGTTTGCTTGCAAATTTGTACTCATCCAAAGTAAATCTGTGTGTGAAGAATTAAATATGGGAAATAGTCTCTAAAATGGCAATGAAAATACGCCAATAAGTATATATAAACAAGTATCTAAATGAGCAAAGAACTACAGGGCGTCAAAGAATTCGTCAACATCGCTGTCAATAGGAAAAGTACCCAGAAGGCGGTCAGCATTGCCACGTTGGATGGTCAAAAAAAAGCCCTCTGGTCACGTAAAGAGTCGACCAAACGCTTGGCGATAGTAATCATAGTTATTTGTAGGTATGCATACCTACAAATAACTATGAACTACTTAGAAATCGATTATAAATATGAGGATCTACTTGGCTTTCTTGTCAATGTCCATATAATGTAGGTACCTACTACTACTTATAGCTACTTAGACTTACTATTACTTATAAGTTTTTAATTTGGGGTTCAAAATTCAAATTGTATTTTCTATAAATATACCTCTTATAATAAAATGTGTGATATAACTTAATGAGAACATTTCACAGACAAAAAGCATTCTTTATCCAAAAGTTTTCCGCCATCCGAATTTACTTTCACTTCGACTCACAATAAAAGTCTCGTCACTAGTTATTCAGCCATTAACGGTCGGTTTCTTCACTGAATTCAATTGGTGTGTTTCATGAAAGTTTTGCATAACAGGAAGCGTGTGGTCGGCAATTAATTGAAAAGTTGTGATTACGAAGCACGCGATTACGTCGCGGCAACCAATACCTAGCGTGTGCGAGATGTTGGTGGCAGACTGGTAGACCGGAATGATGAGCTGTCTATTGTGATGGATGGGGTGGCGGGACTTTTTTTGTGACAGCTGGTGTCTGAAGAAGTTTCGAATGGTTTTGTAGTTCGTATTTTTTGCGTTTAGGATATTGTTAATGGCAAATTATAAACATTATATTATCTAATATCACAATGACATGTGTAATCCCCGAAGGGTAAGCAGAGGTGTACTTGTACCTTGTACCCATAGAACATCCATATTTCTAGTTATATTTTAAGTCTCTTGTAATAGGGGTGAGCCGATTGTCATCAATTAGGCTCAAATTCAGATTTCGGGCTGCTACTGAGAAATTCCTGATGAACCCAGAACTTCATTGTTCTTAGAGTCCCGGGTTCGAATCCCGGTCGGAGCAAATGTTTGTGTGATGAGCATGGACATTTGTTTCCGAGTCATGGATGTTTATATGTATAATAAGTATGTATTTACAACCAAAAAAAAAAAGTATCTATGTAGTATATCAACTATCTGGTGTCCACGACACAAGCCTCGTTGCTTAGTGTGGCACTAGATGGCGCTGTGTGTAATGTCCAGCAATATTTATTTATTTATTTATTGTCAACACTTCAGCAGTAGCGTTTGACCATTTGACCAAAGTCTCTTGGGCCAAGCCCTTCGTCTTGTTCGCCCTGTCTTAGTCTTGGTTTTGCAACTTTGACTGTTAAAATTAAACGTATTTTATTTAGTAAAAAACAATAAAAAATGTCATTAACTACATTTTCTACATACTGCACCGCGATTTTATTTCACACGCGTGCACGAGTAACCTTCAGCCACCATAAAACACAATAAAACCTTTTTATCAGTGCATTGTCAATGTCAAAAAACAGCCTCGGCATGAACGACGACCGCTTACAAATGCGCGGGCGCAAAAGAATGTTAACGTACCCCCCACTTCGATCCCCTCCACTTTTATAATTGAAACATCACTGTGTAACACATACATTGACGGATGGGTGCGAAGCTGTGTGTTCGTCATGCGAATGTAGCCAGCAATGGAGGAGAAGTGAAATGAAAGTGTTGTCAGAGTAGGTCATTGACTCGCATGCATGGCTGGGTGTGGTGGAAAATCGTCGGCAGTTAGTAACCATGGCGGTGATAGGCTTTCAAGGGCATGGGGTTAAGTTTGCATGCTTCCTTCGTGGATGCTAAACGTTCTAAATGGTGATAATATGTTGGACGGAATACGGAACTGTTGTGAGTTGGTTTTCGACCTGGTTTATTGCGGCAACGCTGGGTACTTAGATTACGAAGAACTGCATCGTATTTTATTACAAACAGTCGTGACTTGCCTATGTACTTAAGTTCTTGCCGAGGGCACAAGTGTCTCTAATACTATTAAGCTTGGCACTAACATAATAGTGGTGCTTATGGCCATTTTAAAACTTATGGAATTGGTATAAGGGCATGAAGATAATGATGTTTATTTTAAAACTTATAACAAATAAGTTATTATGCCTTGTGACTGGGACTGTAGCTTTGATTTTCTTTTTTGTATTTTTGACATTCAAAAGTGCCGTAATGGTCTTATTGAAATAAATGCTTTGAGTTTGAGTTTGATAAACACGTCTTCACGTATATTATGCGTTTAGAATTTTAGAATCTACTGTCAAACTAACCCAGGGGCACAATTCTGTAACTTTGTGTTAAGCAACACGCCATTGACACTCTATCGACACACTACAGACATTATGTTGCCACTGTTGCAAATTTGGTATTCTGCAAAAACTTCAATGGCGTTTCAGTGGTGTCTCAGTAGTGTGTTGATAGTGTGGCGGTACAATATTTATTTGGTGTTTTCGTTGTTCGATGGCTTCACAATGGCGGTTCGATGGCCAAAACACTTTTCAAACACGATAGACACAACTTTCAAATACATTTAAAATATTTACAGACTACCGTAACTTTGGCCATCATGATGACATTGACACATTATAGTGGAGCAGAATACCAATTATTACAATAGCTATGGCGTTTCAATGGCACTACAGTGGTAAGTCAATGACCATAAAATAAATAATTTGTAGAATATCAAATGTCAATTATTAGCCTATTGAGACACTACTTACACACTATTGACAAGTTGGTAATTTTACAGAATTGGGCCCCTGGCCTTTTTTTTTTTTTTTTCGGTTGGGAAATCATCAAATAACTCCTCCCGCTCTGGGCGGAGCAGGAGGGAGTGTCAGACTTTTACTGACTAAAACCCTTCCATGTTCCTTCATCGCCCTTTGTGTTCCGGGGCCACGGTATCTCTTTCGAATAGTCCCGCAACCCCGGGGGGCCCCTGGCCTTATGAACTAATTTTGAGATACACATTTCTGAGAAACTTAGAATCTGCTTTCAGTCTGAACGAAGCGGCTAACTAAATTATCATACTTATAGTTAAACCTGTCTTGTTCAACTTTAAACCCTGCACATTACTGCTGAGTGCTGGTACCTGTCAAGGAGTTTGTATTAGTGTTGCCATGGAGTTGAACCTGCAGGTAACTTATGTTCAAGACTGACTAACCTAACTTAACTAGATTTTAAGCCAAAGAAATGTTATTGAAATTCCATGTTGAGAGAGTCAAATGTTACGAGTTAATTATATTTTTCACTTTGTTAACCTTTCTGCAGCGAAGCCTGTAGCTTCCAAATAGCGATCATCAATCTGTCTAGCCTTTTCCTAGGCTAGTTGTGGTCGGCTTTCAGTCGAATACTAGTATTTTACAAGAGGTGACTGTCAACTTGGTCTCCCCAACCCAGCTTACTACCAAGCTTCCAAAGATGCAAACCCATATTCACTCCCCTACCATCAATATAACTTCCAACCACCCACCCGTATTAGATTATCGTAAATCTCGATAACTAAACTAACGTATACCTATTGATAACACAGCTTAGGAGCTCGCAGCCCCATAGTTAATAGTTGGACACTTAGTGGGGCAGACTAATTTAACTTTCAAAGGGGTGATTGATGGAAAAAACTTCGCTCATTGAAAAAACTGGCTCAGTGGGCCGCCATTGTTGGCTGAAACTTGCGTAGGAGTTGAATATTACCGAGAAACCTTATACAATGATTTAGATTGATTCAGAAAACTTCCACGCAGATTGAAATGGGGAAAAACTCGCGGTACTCTTCAAGGGATTCGTTTATGAAATTATTGTGATCCTTTTGTGCTATCAACTCTGTTTTTGTAATGAGGAAATCTCTACGTCAGGTAAACAGATTGTAGCAAACATAGTTGTGGTAGGTAGTCTTGCAGATACACATCAAAATAGTGGTCTATTTTACACCTGGGTTCGACTAGCATAAAATCGAGGATGATAGCTTGCAGAACGAAGCCGATACTTCGCGCACTGAGATCTTTGAAGACCACAATGCAAATGCATGCTCGAAAGGCTCTGATTACGCCGGTTTTTATTTAAGACATTAATGATGGAATTATCAGTTTCAAATCTGATGAATGTTTAAACCGGTTATTTATAAAAGAGAATAATTATATCGTTACCTATTGTACATTTCATCTAAGATATCACAATTTCCTTTGTATCTGCGACACAGTGACCTATGAATGCAGTGTCAACCAAACTTGCTTGTCACCGAGCGCGTCGATTCCGGTCACCGGTTCATACGCACTACCGACTGTACTTGAGTTGTACGGCGACGGACATGATGGTGGACCACGATTGTCTACGGCTTCAAATATTGTCAATAATAAACTATTTACCTGCCTATATTTATATAAGAAAGAATACGTTGCTTTGCTTTGTTTGTTTTTAGTCATTTAGAGGTGACAAGTATTTAGCTTTTAGAGAGCATCATCTTGTTTATCGCCATCTGCTACTTATAATAAGACAAAAAGACGGGTAGGCAAAAGAGGTGAATTTTTCGCTCTTTGTGTTCTGTTCACATACAACTTCGAACCACGATCGTAGAGTTACATTTCATAGCACTCGGTGCCTTGCTTTTGGTGTACCATTTTATATCCACATTTGCCACTTCACTCGTACCAATCTTGTCTTCCAAATCTTGAAAAGTCATTCATTAAAAGAGTACAGAATAAAAAGCGGCCCATAATAATAGTAGGTACTGTCATTTGTTTGCCAGCCCTTTTCAAACCACAATAACAGTTCATCATTACAATAATAGCGAGCGTCGCCGGCGCAATAGTATAGCGAATTACAGAACTGTTAGCCGACCTCTGACACGCGAGCGAGCGAGGCTGGAGAAACTCTTGCGCATGATACGTACCCATTGGGCTTGAATAAATAGATGTTTATTGTTTGTTTAGTCACGAGATGTGGGTGCCGTTAGGTAAAGAATAAAGTTGTTTTAGACCACCCAACGGAGATAATTATGGTGGAATTAAATCAGCCTATAGTTCACTACTAAGGTCCACTTTTGCCCAAAGCACGGCCGTTTTCCCGGTTACCCATCTTCCCTCTTGAGATCAAGATGTAGATTATCGTGTTTGAGAAATGGAAAGGATATATAGTAGTAGGTTCTGCCGATTTCATCTGTGTGTCATTTCCTATGAGACAGACAAAATCGGCTGTACCATAGGTACTCCCTAGTGTACTGTATCCGAAGTGACTAACTGGATACTCATAGTTCCTGATGATGACTAGCATTGCATTACGTCATACTGTCTTAGGTTCTTAATTCTAGTAAATAATAAGTTCACGTAGCTAATTAATATTAAAAAAACACCTTACCACCTCAATTCCTAAATCTCAAAATACCTGTAGTAAACACCATGTATATTCACAGATTCTGGCTATTGGGCCAGCTCACGAAACTGAAGACCGACGATGGTAGGATCTTATCCGCCAAACCGGAGCTTCTGAGGGAGATCGAGAGCTTCTATGGACAGTTGTACACGTCAACCAGTAAACCCGTCGTAGATCTAGCAAACGACCCAAGAGCTAGACTGACCCGATACTATACCGAAGACATCCCGGACGTCAGTCTGTACGAGATTAGGATGGCTCTGAAGCAACTCAAAAACAACAAGGCACCGGGTGATGACGGAATTACGGCCGAAATCCTGAAGGCGGGTGATGGAAAACCGGTACTTAAAGCCCTTCAGAAGCTGTTTTATTCCGTCATACTAGAGGGAAAAACGCCACAGGCATGGTGCAGGGGTGTGGTGGTACTTTTCTTCAAGAAGGGTGACAATGCCCGGTTGAAGAATTATAGGCCCATCTCACTTCTAAGCCATGTCTACAAGTTGTTTTCTAGAGTCATCACGAACCGTCTCGCGCGCAAGTTTGACGATTTCCAGCCACCCGAACAAGCCGGTTTCCGAAAAGGCTTTAGCACCGTGGACCACATACATACGCTGCGACAAGTTATACAGAAGACCGAAGAGTTGCCTTACTTGCCCCTCTGTTTATCGTTTGTGGACTACAAGAACGCCTTCGATTCGATCGAGACCTGGGCTGTACTGCAGTCTCTCCAACGGTGCCAAATCGACTACCGGTACATCGACGTGTTGAAGTGTTTGTACAAAAACGCCACCATGTCAGTCCGACTTCAGGACCAAGCCTCGGAACCTATCCTCCTGCAGCGAGGTGTGAGACAGGGAGACGTAATATCTCCGAAACTGTTCACCGCTGCACTGGATGTCTTCGAGGTTCTGGACTGGAGAGGGCTAGGCATCAACATCAATGGCGAGTACATCACTCACCTTCGGTTTGCCGATGATATAGTGGTCATGGCTGAGACCATGGAGGACCTCAGTACAATGCTCGATGACCTCAGTAGAGCGTCCGGAAGAGTGGGTCTAAAAATGAATGGACAAAACTATGGTCATGTTAAATGCCCATGTCACACCCACTCCTATCAAGATCGGAGACTCTACACTCGAAGTTGTAGACGATTATGTGTACCTGGGACAAACGGTCCAGTTAGGTAGGTCTAACTTTGAGAAAGAGGTCAATCGTCGAATCCGACTCGGCTGGGTAGCGTTCGGGAAGTTGCGCGGTATCTTCTCGTCTAACCTACCGCAGTGTCTCAAGACGAAAGTCTATGGCCAGTGTGTGTTGCCAGTGATTACATACGGGACCGAAACGTGGTCGCTCACAATGGGCCTCATCAGAAGGCTTAAAGTCACCCGAAGGGCAAGAGAACCAAGGTTACCGACGTAGCCCGAAAAATTGCCAAACGTAAGTGGCAGTGGGCAGGGCACATTGCTCGCAGAACGGATAGCCGATGGGCCCGAAAAGTTCTGGAGTGGCGACCGCGAACCGGAAGACGTTGTGTTGGAAGGCCTCCCACTAGGTGGACCGATGACCTGGTGAAGGTTGCGGGAATCCGCTGGATGCGAGTCGCGCGGGATCGGTCAATGTGGCGACACTTGGGGGAGGCCTAATGTCCAGCAGTGGACGTCTTTCGGCTGAAATAATGATGATATTCACAGCGTGTCGTTAATAGTTATTTCTTATACACTCCTGTGAAAACATGCTTCTAGATCCAGCTAAGGCGTTGTCTCTCGGTGATTGAATTAAAGTACTTTTGTGTAGATCATTGTTGGGTCCTTGCACAGAATTTTCTCGTACATTAACACTACTCTAAACAGATATCTAGTTTTTGTGAGAGCAATAAGAAGCCTATTTCAGCCTAGTCATCATTACTATCGAAGACAGACAAAAAAATTCGTGTACCGAAGTACTTGTTTTTCTTCTCACACCTCTATCTGCGCCACCTCTAGGCAACCTTACTGCGCTATTTATGTACGAACACAACAAATACACCAGTACATTGACCAAAGTACGTAATTATTTACGTCTATGTATTAGTTATGGTTGTAATGCGTGATTAGCATGCCCATACACTGCGATGGGCTTGCGGTAAGACGTAGCATGATTTATAGAGCCCCCATGCCGTACTCATGAGGTTTTGATCATGTGGCATGCCACGTGTACATAATGGGCCCTGCTGGCTGCTTGAAACGTCATTACAGACTGTTGTTTATCACATTACATGGTCATGAGGCGAATATTAGTAGAAACTCGTTTGAAAAACCATTGATGGTTGTTTTTGTTGATTTTTGACTCCATTCTTCGGAAAATATACTAGAGGTAATAGAGGTCACCAAGAATACAACCAAGAACAATAATCTTAGGCCAAGATCTATGAACGTTACTTAGTATAATTATGTTATGATGATAGATACTCTGTTAGTGTTACTGCCACCTGCAAGTGCAAGATAAAGACATGTCTATGTTAGAGCAAGAGTTCAGAATTGTTTATAGATCTCGGCCTAAAATACACGTGTATGATCTGTATAGTCTTTACTGTAGATGTTTTGAAAAATTATCATATTTTCACAATTGTGGAATGCATTCATTGTTTTATGTCCTGAAGCCATACTGTAAGACAGATATAAAATAAATCACGATTGTTATTAAAAATAATGAAAAATAATATTTTCCATGCAGCAAAAATACAGTTTTCTATTACATGATGATACCAATAATATCCTTCGCAGTCTGTAATTATTTATTTTTCCAATCAGATAATGTAGAAAATAAAGGTATATTCATTAAGAACGTACTCAAGGATGGTCGTAGACCCTATACACAATAATTATACTAATCTAGGTCAAGAATAATAGAATAGAAATTAAGACGATAATTATGATTTGTTAAACCTGTAAATAACATCTACTACATAATTCTCGATGAGCATTTTTTCTTGCAATAATATTTAACGTTGAGCCCAATTAACACTCTGTATAAAGATGGCTATAAAACTAGTTCAAAAAAATTCAAGAAACACATCTCCTATTTCGTACATAGCACGCACATAAGCAAATATCAGACACAACATCAATAATTATAATCTTTTATTATTCAATCAATCAATCATGAAAATGGCGGTTTCAACTGCATGATTTGTGTGTAATCATAGCTTATTAAAATCCACGCGCACTGTGTTAGGAATACAGTTAAATATACCTGCTGTATTTATTTATCTAGCCGGCTCTTTCGATTAGTGGTCACTAGTGCTGGTAGTGACTATGACGTCTAGAGGTGTAACTAATATATTCATAATAGGTACAGGTATTATAATACAAGCGACGTATATTAATATTAGGATACGCGAATGTAAAGTAATAGGTTACCAGGTATTAGTCAAATATTAGGGACGCGTAATAGCCAGGCTATTATCTGTGCGACTCACTTCGCTCGCTAGTCTATTACCTACTATTTGCCGACCGCCGCCGCAGTCATCTCACTCACTCGCTCGCCGACGAGTGAGCGAGATGACAAGACTCGCCTAAACCCACTAAGCGGGCGAGTGAGCGAGATGAATATTGTATTGTATGAATAGTATCTGGCTGCTTGCTTGTCGAATTATGCACGTAATGTGTGTATTGTAATTGTAAAGATATAGTTATACACGTCGGGTTTCGTATGAAAGCTGCATGAGATGGGAACAAAGTAAGTAAGCAATGAAAACCGTTTTTCAAATTTGGTCACTTGTTTCTGTCGCACTGTGTATTCGCTAATCTAATACGAATATTAGCGGTGAGTCGGTGACCGAAGCTCACAGCGACTCCATATTGTATTCAGATAGCACGTGCACGCAGTGATTGATAATATTTACCTAATACGTATTAAGTTAGTAGCTATTTTGTATTTATTTTTGGTGGAGGTTTTGGTTTGGTGGTGGTTTTTTATTTTCATCATCATTCATCATTTTCATTACTTATTATCATTGGTAATAGGCATATTTCATATTCAGAGAATAAAAGCAGGTATCAATATTAGATTGAGTAGCTAATAATGAATCTGTTCACTAATATTTGACTAATACCCAGTAATAGGTATGGTATCATAATATGCGTTAACTAATATATTCAATAACATGATTACCTAAAAATGACCCTAATATAACATCTCTAATGACGTCTTGGGTTCGCTTCCCAGTTCGAGCGAAATATTATTGAGAGTTGCTTTAGAAACTGAGTAGCAGCAGTAGCCCAGAGCTTGGAATTATTATTTATTTAAGGCGACTACAGGACCTAAATTAGCAACTCTATTTATGGTGGTTCAAAATTCGTTTGAAATCCTGTTAGAATAAAGTTCTAATCAGGTTGCACTACAAAGTAGTTGTTACGTCAGTCACTGCGGGCCGAATAGTGCGAAATGAGTGGTTTTTTGCGATTTATAAAAAATGCTAATATGTTGCTTGAAGAATTATTTGCCAAAAAATCAGAATGATCGCATGTATTTTAGTATGGTTTTTACTCGTTAAAAGAAATTTTATAGATAAGGTCGTGATTTTTTTTTATCGCATAAAATTTGTTGTATTATGTTTTCAAAACACTATCGTACTAGCATATATCCTGAAGAATATCATATACTTTTCTGGTTTTGTTTATTGCAGTGAATCATATGCTTTTTTGCATTATAAAACTCGCGTTTAGCTCCTGTAATCGCCTTAAATCGAACACAAATAGGCTTTTTGGTCAACTGGTCCGATCCTTGTTAGTAATTATGCCCGGTAAAGGTAATAGTCTCCTTTCTATTACATCGGACTCAAACATTACATAACTGGCGAAATGTCGATGTCCTAGACCTAGACATACAGTTCTGCTTAGCCCTCCGTGAATGATCATTAATTTTAACCAAAATTTTATTTTATTATGTTAATCGACCTTATTACTGATTAAAAACTCACTTGAAATCATTGCAGGTCCTAAGAAAGAATTTGTAATAAAGGTCATAACAAACACAAGCTTCTCACCAATTAACGTCTCAATCCTCTCAATTGCAAATACGGGGAGCCGAGTACCCCAAAGTACAACAATGCTAACCGACGTTAACTTAACTAAAGCTAGTTGTTATAACTTTCAAATAACAAACATGATCTGGCCAATTAGAAAATAGTTTAACCTATCACGATTTCGCAGTTAACTTCGCTGTATTCGTTACTTCGTTCAGTTAGTTGAATCTAAGTTTACAATGGAAATATACAGGGTAGATATATGGTAAACGGTGCAGTAAGGGGAACTACCTTAACCGTTGCAGTTACATGATGATGTCTTAGAAGACTATCCATAATTTTTCGTGAAATTTTGATCCCCAATCACACAGTTTCGAAAAAATGTACAGTTAGCAAGAAAATTGCCATTTTACACAAAACATTTTCTAATACTGATCAAAAAGTACTATCGGACCAACCCAGGTGGGAGTATAAAAACTTTTCCCACACATTTTGTTTGAAAATTTTAACCAAACCATTTTTTTTATTATGTTAATCGACCTTGTTTCTGATTAAAAACTCACTTGAAATCATTGCAGGTCTTAAGAAAGAATTTGTGAATCTGAAATGCAAAAAAATAAACAAAAGAAAGGATCACGAAGACGTTTTAAACGTAAAAATGACATCGTAGTGTCTTAGCTGGAAAGAAGTGGCGAAACAAACTCCCCTGTAACAGCCCACTGCTGACATAGGCCTCTTCAATCGCACGTCTTCATCTCGATCCTCGGCAACTCTCATTCAGCTGCTACCAGCCTCCTTGCTGAGATCGTTCCACTCTTCCACCTAGCCTGAGGGCGTGCTACCATCGTTTCTCATTTGTTTTTGTAAGGAATGTCGTCGAGTAAGTCCGATAGTTTTCTGTTGTTAGTAGCTCAACCTTGAGATTACCTCTGAATCTGATGTCATACTTTGAAACAAAGCTAATACAAAACTGTGTTCCTTTTGTGTGCACAAGTGTTGAATTTCAATAAATAACGTAATTCGCTTTCAAAGGCATTTGTTATGACAACCCATCATGTTCCAAGCCGCGGTCACCTCTGCCTAACCGCTTGCTTATTCACATTTGTCTGCGTGAAAAATTGCCATCTTGCCACCCATCATATTCCAAGCTGCGGTCAATGCTGCTTAACCTGCCATCAGCACTGTGTTTGTAGACACAAGTACTCTCAACAGTACCAGTTTTTTTTTAAAGAAACAACTCAAACAACTACTTGTGTTGTGTTTTTAAAACGGCCTCCGGTCACCGGTGTAACACCAATAGGGCTGTAAGACGATTCAATTCAGTTATTTGCATAATTAATTAAGTACTATCTATATTCATAATTTTTTAAACTGGTTCAAGTAATTAATCCATAAATAGATCACACTACCTATAAACTTTTTCTTTTCGATTTTAATTAATGTCATACTTGAATGAATTTATTACGTTCGCGGTCGCTATTATGTCGGTACTTCAATCAAGATTTGCATTCCACCACTTCCTTTTCAAAATAATAAAATAAAAATGATTATATAACTATAAAATCTCACACAAAAATAACAATGATTATTGTTAAACTAACCCTGCCAGTTTCCCTGGCAGCCCTACAAACGGCGCGCGCGCAGGCTGGCACGGCCCGGCACCGCTAATGCACGCGGATCATTGTCAACCGGCCATTGTGTGCACGGCTGTGGCCACGCTGGCCGTACCAAAATATTATTACTGAATATTTTACACGAAAACTATACCTAGCTTTGAGTTCAAAGACGATAGATTGATTAAAGGCAATAATTTGGCCCTATCAGCGGCAACCATGGGTGTCGCTGAAAATGACTTATTTTATGAGGTCGTCAGATCATGAGTTTATGGGAATTTTCGGGATCTGTGTTCCTATTGTCATCAGCATTATCTATCGCTTACCCTCAGACAAGATAGTAATCAAACACAATCTTCCCAAGTGGAAGAGTATGAGAACGTGGACAAATCAAAAGGATTATGTAAGGGCACTCCTTATATTATACTCCTTTACCTCCTTCCCCTCCTTTCTCGTGAAGACGTTATACGTATGAAATAGAAACATTAAGGACCAGCTGACGTCCCGCGGTTTCACCTGCGTAGTTCCCGTTCCCGTGGGAGTACGGGAATAAAATATAGCCTATAGCACTCACGAATAATGTAGCTTTCTACCAGTGAAACAATTTTTAAAATTGGTTCATTACTTCCGGAGATTACCCCCTACATACAAACTTAAAAACAAATGTTACCTCTTTATAATATTAGTATAGATAAACAGTGTCCTTCTCATGACTGTAAAACACAAGAAATACTTCGCAGAAAAGATATGGCGTAAAACAATAAGCATTTAAACGTAACTAGTTTAGCTTTAAGTAACAAATTGCCGCAGTTAGTTCAGTCACGTTAGTGTTTCTAAAGCGCGTCGCAAGATGCTCACTGCTCAGTCAACAACAGAAACTGGGGCGCGTGGTGATAACTGATAACACACTAACGACCCCCTTCACTGTTTATGACTTCTTTCTTTGTTTTTAAGATTAAAAGATTAAGGACAGTTGAAGATTCTGGCATTTTTATGGGACACGGTCTGACGCGAAGATAGATGAGATAGATGTGAACATTCTTTTGCCCTTTTTTCAATTTATTTGTGGTCAGAGCTCGTCTTTGTCTTTCATAATATTACTCTAGTTGTCTTCTTAGAATCCACTTCCATTGAAGCCATAAGAATCATGCTTTCACACAATTCATGCATCTTTTCTTGCATCTTACAACAACATACAAGATATGAATGGGACTGTGTTAAGTTCATGTTTTGTTTATGTTTCTTTGAATTGCTTCTGTCGTTCATAATTTACGTCTAATAAATCATTATCAGAATCGTCGCCGTCGTTGGCATGTGTCTTAATCCCGCCAATGACAATGCGAGTTTTCAACAACAAGAAATGGTGTGACAAATTCCTTATCAATGCAATACTTACGTATTTTAAGTTATACGCAATCGCTAGAAAAACCTAAATATTAGTTCTATGAAAAATACTGATATTTCAGCCGTATCTAACAAATTCGTCGCAATATAGTTTCAGTGGAAACAAAATAAAACGCCGTCACCTAAAGTAATACTAAACAAAAATACACACAATGCGTTTTATTTTAAAACATTATGCTTGTGTTTATAAACTCCAGAAGTTGTAACATCAGCAAATGTAATGTTGTGTTCGACCTAGTTTGCGGCACGTATTGACACGGTCACAGTTTGGATGGGTGTGCACTTTTGCTGCTAGCTCAGCGATTTGATGTAATGATCTGAGAAATAGGAAGTAAAGTCAGGTATTGTAATTTTTGTATGAATACAAACTTAAACATCTTAACTAAATTTAATTAGTTATTTGTTTATTTATGGCAACTAGGCCCAATTGTTAGTAACATAACATTATTCCTAAAACTATTGTTAGTACCTAAATAAAACACAAACAAATACAAAAAGAAAATTGTGAGGTTAGGTGTGGGGGGTTCTGACCAGCACCTCCACAGCGTGCGACAACCAAGGTGCGTCGAACTTCTCCATCAACATACTTGGGATGCTGTTACTAGACTAGACCACGCTCTTGATAAGATGGAGTTTGTCTTCTTGCGCATTGTGGCGTAAAAATCATCAGTATGCGCAAAAGCAAACATAACCGGACGCACTACAGCGCGGCAGTCCCAACAGCACCCTGAAGCAGTTATTATATTGAATACGCAGGGCGTGTAGCGAAGTAGCGACCTCTTAGTATGCCTTACCCACAGGCCGATCGTGTAGAATGATTGGCAATACGCTGCAAACAGCGTAATCTTTACCTCATTACCACAACGAGCGAACCTGTGTATCAGCATGTTGGCCCTGACCGCTAGCGCCCTGCGCTCTCGATCTATATCAACGTCGTCTTTGAGGTCTCCGGTTAAAAAGTGTCCCAGGTATTTAAATTTGTCAACTCTTTTGAGTGGCATCCCGTTCAGCATTACAACTGGGTGTTATGTACACTATGTACACGTCTACCGGAGGTCTCAAAAACCATGAATGTAACACTTTTCACCATGTATACACTTTTGCTTACATTGTAGACAAGCCCATGACTAGCGACAAAACGCTGACAAACGCGTAACAGCTCCCTGATTGAGCCGGCCGTCGTCGGGCCCAGCAGCACCATGTCGTCTGCATAACTTAAGTTATTTACACAAACGTTGTCTATCCAGCATCCGACACGCATACTGCTGAGCTCGGTGACCAGCCCGTTTATGTACAGGTTGAAGAACTTTGGGGAGGTCAAACCACCCTGTCCCACCCCGCACTCCAACCTGTACGTTTTGGACAGAGACCCTCCCCATCGAACACAGTTAAGCTGATTAGTGTACCAATATTTAAAGATCTCTAAGAGTTCGACTGATATTCCCGCTTCCCTCAGCTTCTCCCACAGGACATCATAGGCCACAAGGTCAAACACCTTGGATGATGAGATCAAGGAAGCAGCCATAAATGGGGGTGTTTCTATCCGTGTAATATCGGACAGTTTGCTTGAGACCAAGAATTGCGCTTTCAGTGGATAGCTTATTGTAATCTCTTGTAATGGTAGGAAGATGATGATGGACACATTGATTACAGTATCCTGTATTACTTTACATTGTTCCGAAATATTGTTAGCTCACGATGCGTACTTAAATGAAACTCACTGATCAAACTAATGACATTAAATTAACACCCACTCAGCTCAAAACGCTAAACATTTTCATTTGCGCAACAAATGTTGAAATGTATTGTGTGGACGCAAAATGGCGGAATTGAGACACTCCATGGGAAACAACAGTGAGCCATAGACAATGACAATGAGTCTATGCTCAGTTATTACCGAGTTATTTTTGTTCTGAAATTATTGTTCCACATTGAGATATGGGCTATGAATGACGTGCCGATTACTGTAATTTTTCGCCATGATGGAGTGAATTTTTGAGCGGAAATATACAGTTTTGATCTAATGAGGCCGTTTAAACTAAGCGTTAAGCTAGTTTTAGTCATTGTGAAAATCCGCGGTGGTATGATGCCTGATAAAAATTCAACTTTTCGTGTTTATTTTTGATAGATTCTTCAGTCTCTAACTGCCTAGACAGACGACTTTAGACAGCACTGACTTTCCAGTCTCAGTTTAATAAATTTTTGTCCAGTTAACGTTTTCATTATCACTAACAGAATGTCAAATCTTCATGTAAATATTTGAGTTCGTCCCGCCGCCATCTCTTCCTGGGACTGCCGCTTCTTCTGTAGCTGCCGTTTGAGATTAAGACCGACTGTTTCGCTCTGCTTGTTCAATACTTCAATATCACTTACATTTACCAACTCATCATAAGCATTGTAACTAATAACAATCTTCAACACAAAACTATCAGCGGTTCCCGCCGCATCAGGCACACGGCACACTGATCTCGCAATAAATACCGTAGTTATAAGCAGAACGCGCTGGCTGCAAACGTAGCGCATTACAGCTATCAGCCGCTTGCAGCCGCTGCGTTGTCGTTTACCTTATGTAATTGGACTGTTTGTCTGCTGGAGGCTCGCCGGTTTGCATTGGCGACAATTATATTTGTTTTTATTGGGAGGATTGTTCGTCAGTGGAAATCACGTGTTGAGGTCTTTATTTTGAGTGACAATTTCAGTTCTACTTGCCTTTTTTTTTTTCATTCCTCGTTTCGCCTGTAGTATCCTATGGGTTAGGCAGAGGCACACCCACAGTTAGCCACTTGTGTTAGAGACCCATAAAGTCCCATTTGTTTATAATCAACAACGTAATAAAATATTATAAAATCGCCATTATTTTCTTTAATACAATCCATCCATCTCGAAAGTCTGTCGTGTCCAGTCCATCGGGCAACTAATAAGAGACCTAACGCAATCAATGAATACGGGCCGGGCGGACGATTCTGGGTAACGCAGCTGCCTATCCGATCCGGTGCGCTGTCGAACACGATCAGTTTCCACAACTCTTTCAAGGGGTCTTTTAATTTTGATGTAAGATTTACTCTTATAAATAGTCAATGAAATCAATGTCATTGTTTTGAAACGTTTTATCAGCTAGAAATACTTCGAAAAGCTTAGGTACGGCAAACATACTACATGAGTGATGAAATTCATAAGAGTAATCGAGAATTTTATGAAAACTGGTTACAAAACTTTTGAACTGTATATATGTTAACATTGTTAACTGAGTGTGATAATGCCTTTCAATCTATCTATCAAAATTAATCAATGGCTATGTTCACCTGATTAACTAAGTAGGTCCCTTTTAAATTTCCATTAGCTTATAAGTGTTGTCCTTGTCCCACCTGGTGGCCGGAGTGTCCGCTGTCCATAACAAACCCGCAAACGTGCCACTACCCGCTATTATTGTTGTACAGAGCTCGTCTTCTGTTCATCTGATTACCTAGATGCTTCTTAAACCCCAGTGGTTTGTAAGTGTTGTTCCGGTGTGTCCACGTCCAGTGTCCACAACAAACGCGGGAACGTGCCGCTTGTCCGCCAACATTTGTCCGGCGTGTTTGTGTTGCTCCTCTATTTGCGTATTATTTCAGTTAGACACCGCGCACCGCCTGCACTGCTTGTTACCGTAGTTAAGGACGATCTAACTGTTTGACTTTAAAGTTAATGCGACTTAAGTAAAGCAATAAAACAGAAAAGAAGTCTTTTATTTGTACTTGGGTTTGGATAGTATTTTCCTACAGGAAAACATAAGTAGAAACAACTTTATACGAGTAACATATCGTTAAAATAGTTGACATCGTGTAAAGGACATTGATTGAACACGTTCCAATGTTTTCTTTTAAGAAGCGTTTATTGTTTTCGCAGTCTCACTTGGTCCACTTGCCGCTAAACGTACATAATTTGTATTTAAATGAAGAAAAGGAAAAATAAATAATGTTTTAAATGAAGTTTTATGTGAAGTATTTATTGAGTTGTAGTGCATGCTGGACAATGTCATTTGAAAGTTGTAGTGCATGCTTGACAATGTCATTTAAAAGTTGTAGTGCATGCTTGACAATGTCATTTAAAATTTGTAGTGCATGCTTGACAATGTCATTTAAAAGTTGTAGTGAATGCTTGACAATGTCATATAAAAGTTGTAGTGCACGCTTGACATTGTCATTTTAAAGTTGTAGTGCATGCTTGACAATGTTAATTAAAAGTTGTAGTGCATGCTTGACAATGTCATTTAAAAGTTGTAGTGCATGCTTGGCAACGTCATTTAAAAGTTGTAGTGCATGCTTGACAATGTCATTTAAAAGTTGTAGTGCATGCTTGACAATGTCATATAAAAGTTGTATTGCATGCTTGACAATGTCATTTAGAAGCGAAGTTTTTTTAACCTAAAGACTCAAAATTGCTTTGAAAATGCATTGATATAGCTACATTTTCCTGTTAGACGGTCAGGAAACGTTTGGTTTCATCTTGCAATTAAACAGTGTACCTAGTTTGTAATGGACATACAGGAAGTAATACCTCCCCTGATTTCCCCATTTAATTAGCATTGCAGTCATAAACAAATGATTGCGTCGTACCATCATAATTAGTGGCAAATTAATAATCAAGATTGCGTATGCACACGTGTTTAGCATTGAAATGCGCAGGAGTGGAAATCTGTGCGGTTTTCTTAGAAATTGTGATGAGTGGGTGGTTTATGGTAATGAATGTGTTACATAGTTTTACATGGTTGATTGGTTGTTAATGCTAGTTATTCCGTAGAGGGTAGGTAGCCATCCAAGCGACAAAGGTGGTCCGTGAGAATTTCTGCACGTCGCTATTTAATTATATTTACCCACGGTCAAAAGAGTTTTATCTATACATAATATTCCACTACAGTTTTAAAAAGTGTAGATTACTTTTTGTACCTGCCTAATTTTAGACCGCAAGTCATCCGATATTTTTTTGCCTTTTCATCAGTTATTCAATCATGCAAACCACACAAAAAAAATCTAATACTGTTAATACCAACCTGTACCTCAATTATACCTCCCCAAACAATTCATTGATTAATCCATTTAATCAATCAACCCAGCTTACCGGGCTCTTGGGCGGCTATAGGGCCCGTACACACGACCGAGCCAATAGCAGCGAAGCGATTTTAACCCAAGTACACACTGTACCGATAACAGCAATTACTAGGCGCCACTGAGCGGAGCAATTTGGCTACGAGCAGTGTGTAATTAAATGTTGCTGAGTAGTGTGCAACTAGCCGTATTGCCTATGCGCTTCTATTGCTCTTGAGAAGGGTATAGTAAGATTACGCTCCTTTTGTGTGCAGCTTAGGATGGGTTGAGATAGCGTGGAGGCATGTTTCTCCTGTTAAGAAAGAAGCGCAATTTAGAAACGCTCTATACTTCTATAGTAATGAAATGAGTGGAATGAGAAGATTACAGACTATACCAAGTATCGGTCATCAAGTTTTTGGGACCCTTCAGGTCTCTTGATTTTTAACCAGGCATGAATAACTAGAAACTCCAGACTGCTACTGAAAGTTTTGTAATGGAAAAGGTTCATAACTCTGTCCGACCCCGCGGCACCTACAGAACCTAGGATGCTGGGTCCTGGGTACAAAACAAACGCTTTTGACCATCACCATCACTTCTCGCTCGCTCACTTTGCCCCAAATGTGTTGACGTCGGCTTCCAGTCTAACCAGGTGCAGCCGAATACCAGTATTTTACTTACTGTGCCTACCTAACCTCCACAACCACGCGCGTTATCCAAAGTATGTATTTTCACTCCGCGGTATTTAATGAAAACGTATTAATATTACGTGGGTTTTCAGTCGAAATATAAAAGTAATCTGCAAAGGGTTTGACGTAAGATGTAAGGTACACTGTATTCACTTCGGTGGGTCCGGACGGGCTGGGGTCGCAATGATAGCGGTGTGGCAAACAGAGATAATTATGTTGATGATTAATGATTATGCATGGAAATATGGCAGAGGCGATGCACTTTTTGTAAGATCCTTGTGAAGAAAAATATGACTTAAAAGAATTGGTTCTCTGAGAATTAAACATACAGTATGAAGAACGAAATGTAAAACCAACTTATCAATGATTGGTCCTTTGCTACAAACCTGTTAAATTCAGAATATCCATTTGAATGATGTACCTACAGAAGTTTACTTACAGTACTGCTTTCTTTGATAACCAATACATGTTAACAGCACCTTCATCAATATAACGAAAACGGTAAACAACGATTTAGGACTGGTCCTTCGAGCCGGATCTTTGTCTTCAAACTTCTCTATAACATCCGTCCTACGGCCCGAATTTTTCACTTATAAATTCTTTAACCTCTGTGAGTGGCACTGAACCCAACCTCAGTGCTTTGACCATCGATGCATGCTTATCCATACGATCAGGGTCCGAGCCGTATTAATTCGGGGCACACACAATCGCTTTTTTAATGTACAAACACTGAGCAGTGGGTTCACGAAAATTACAAATTCCTTTGTTAGAAAGTCTTTAGGGTAAAACTTTGATGAAAGGGCTGAAAGATTTAAATTTGAAATTTAGTTCAGTGAAGAATCTTTCATGATTTTTGGTGTGTGTTTTTTTGAGGTCTTTCATTACGAGTACCTACATAGACAAATTAGTCAGATTTAGGATGTCACTGAGAGTTAAGACTATTATGCGTAGAAAGCTTTTTCATATAAGAGAGTGTGATACTAATCGTTAAAAGTTTCCTGAAAGGTAATTCAGATCTCAAATGAAACACTAATACTTATTTATTATATTTACTAGCTAGTTTTTGTCTATGTTATTGTTAACCATACACAAAAAGACTATCTAATTTTTATAAACTTAGTTTGTTAAAAAATTGAAAATCGAAAATCCTGCATAATCTGCAAGAATCCTAAATTGATAACGCAAATCAAATTCTAATAATAATATTGTCTACGTCATCAACATAAATTGCCTATTTCAATGATTGGTAAGGCAAAAAAACAGTCGGGAATTTTGCCTGAAAATAATATTTGAGTTACATTTAAGCCATTAGTTTAAAATTTAAATAGTCTGTAGATGTAATCTGAAAGCAAGACTGTTTAACTTTAACGTTTATTGCATTGACCGTTCACTTTTGACCTACAGTTGCAGTACAGTGCTACCCAAGTACCAGGAAGTATAGTGACCCCACACTTGACAATGTCATAAGTTTATAATACACTGGCCTGCAAAACTAAGTACTACCCTTTTATTTTTTTTTCCTTCTAAACTAGATAGAGAAGTTTGAGATTTAAAATAAAAAAAAACATTTTATAGCAATTTTTAGAAGCTTTAAGTTTTTATGTTCAAAATTAAAATTCTTTTTCGAGTTCTTTTTGTTTCGAAAGTATATCTAAAGTTATTGCGATTTTAAAAGTGTGATACATTGGGAATAACCGTTATTTTTGCAGGCCAGTGTATTTAACTTGTACTGTGTTACTTTGAAATGCAAAAACAACATTTTTACCTCAATTTTAGTCCTATTTGACTTTAATTGTCACAATAATCACAAACTATTAGCGGGAGAGAATGGGCGCAAGAAACGTGTTGTGCCCACCCTAAGTGGATGAAATGAGGACACGCTGATGGTATGATCTCCTTATTCACAAAGGACCGGTCAAAAATTAACATAGTCTTTACAAGACAAGGAACTTTCATTATTCTCTAAAAGCAAATCACTTAGCTAGACTTTAGCAACCTCAACATTAAAGTAGATTACAAACAAATAGTATCAATACTTACGTATGCCACACATCGTGCTCGATCGACTGGACCGGAAAACCAGTCACGGAAGAGTGGACCGGCTTCCGGTGCGCACGCGCATACGATCGAAAAAATCCGGTTAAACTCATGTTTGAACCGAACAGGGCTCTAGAAAGTGCTTAGATAACTGATTGGTTAAGTAAATAAGTTTTAATCTAAATTGGGATTATACAAGACCAGCCGGCAGCTTCTAGAAGGTTGTATAAAACTTTAAACCTTTGGTTAATAAATGATCTGATGTCATGTGTTCTGGTTCACTGTTTGTTTTAATCTATTTAACACTACAGATGACGTGATTTAAAAATTTAATATTAATTGATTTCAGTAAAAAGACATGTTATCTATGTTGTCATATTACTGGTAATGTGAAGCACAAAACACGTAACTCAATAATGATAACTTCTTAGGTCAATCCAGTAAAAAAAAAATGCAATAAGTATTATAGTCAGCTTTTGCTGTTATAACTTTCCAAGCTAGTCTCAATTACAATTTGGAAGCCGACTACAAACAAAGCATACCATAATAATTACAAGAAAAATCTTCCATATTCCATCACAATAAGACTCATGTTCACATTGTGATATAAATCATGAAACAAGGTATATTGTTGAGCCTATCTGCCATCTTGTAATTACGCCAGCCGAATAGACAAGATTAATTACATATTATTATTAACGCTGTACACTATTTACATAAGCATTACTTGTTCAGCTGGGTTTCTTAAGAGTTATGTCTTACCAAGAGGGATATGTTTGGTACATAGTTTAATGATCGTAGGTAGCGCACAGTTATAGGGCATTAGTCTTGCGAGTCCCTTTCCTTGTGGATCATTAGCGACGTATACTGATATAAATTGGGGATGTTCAAACTGTTTATGATTTGGTTGTTTTTGTTTTTTTACAGGAACTGAAGTGTTTCTAAACATAGAATAAAACAGTAACGAAAGGGCACAAATCAAGAAAAACTGTACATTGAAAATTTTCGAGAAAAAATAAGTGGCTTTTGTTAGAAAAACGTAACTGATGACAAAAAGTGACTTTAGAATTTTTGTCTGTTTGTCGTTTTGTCCGTGTGTATGGTACGGCTTCACGCCAAAACTACTGGATAGATTGAATTGAAATTGAAAATGTTCTTTGTAAACCAAGGAAGGCTTTAGGCTACATATTATCACGCCGTATGTTGTGGGAGGTAAGCAATATTGATTTTAAAAGGTTTTTGTTTGTACTTACAATTTACATACACATCAAAATTGCCACGCGAACGAAGCCGCGGGCAACAGCTAGTTTTACATACACAAATTATTATCTATGGTGTCTTATAACTTTTAATTTTACCCCACCCTGAGTTTGTTACAGTGTTTCCTCAGAAAACACCGACTTCATATAATTTTAATGTTATTATTTATTGTGGAAATGTAAAAATATTTTTAGAATCCAATATAACATCATAACATCGCGCCTGCTCGAAGTATTAAGCAGTAATCAGTGGTGTATCTACACTATGCCTGGTTATGTTCTGCTGTCCCATGAAAACTGAATAGATTCCTATTCAAATACATTAAAGTACATAATAAGATACATTACAACCATAGCTTGGCAGCTGCTGCCAACGTTTTACTGAATAACCCCCCATGGAACACCCCTGAACATAAACACATACCGCCGGTGTTCCAGCATATAACCGTTATCCGGGCTCGATAACCGTCCGACACATTAGCGAGCCGCGCCCCGGACACCCGGACGCGTCCGGACTTTCCGTCCGTAGTCCACAGCGTCCGGAATGCTGTGTTTAATGTTTATGTGGATATTACAAAGTGATGCTTGTTTTTTAACATGTCCGTTTTGTTATTGTTTGTTAAATTTAAATGTTGTTTAAGTAAATATACTTATAACATTACAACATTAGGTCTGTAATCCTCGAAGGGTTTGGCATATACACACAGTTTGCTATTTACGTTTTGCTTCCCATGGAATAGGGGACCCTATTGCCATCAACTGGGCACAAATCCAGATTTTGGGCTACTGAGAAAAGCTCGATGAAAAAAAATAGAGTAACAAGGGACTCTTGTTCCAGGAAATAGGAATAATTACATTTTAGAGCTGATTAGCTGTTTAGCCGTGTGGTATCCGGCAGAGTAGAATAGAACCAACCCATTACACTCACGGGTGTCGTATAAGGCGACTAATGTCTGAGACAGAACACCTTGCGCCTCCGTAGACCAGAGAATGGGCAGCAGCGTTTTCTGATAGTCTTTCATCACTGCGATCTCCAATCCGCCTGCCAAGCGTGGAGATTACGGCAAATTCCTCCCATCATGGGAGAGGCTTATGTCCAGCAGTGGACGTTATGGGCTGATGTAGTAGTGTAGTAGAGCTGATTATTGAAGAAGTTTATACTTATGATATATTTTGTAATTTTGTGTGTTACATACCTCTTAATTTAGTGTGCATTATAGAATAAGAATACATTTAAATGGGTCTATTGAAAGTGTAGTTGTTAGCTTAGATAGTTCTCGCCATACCCTCTCATCATCCCATATGAATGAATAGGTTCGGAACCTGAACTGTTTTCGTATAAGTCTAGCCATATTATGTAATTCAATATTTTCTTGACACACAGTACAACACAACTTATTTGAAAGATTTCTATATACGATAACACTTACCTCGTACCATAATATCACTTCTCCGCAAACAAACCTGCCCCCACACTATCAATACCTCAGCCATCGCGAGCAGGTTGAACAGTATCGGGTGTTAACCCTCGCCTGCCATTAGGTAGGCGGCGCACGACCCGGATGTGTCGGCGCTTGCTCGCCGCGAACGGGTTACAAAGCGGGACTGGTGTTAAAGATAGCTACGTACTGCACCTGCTCGGCTGCATGGAGAACTTGGTGAAATAAAAAAAGGGGTATCGAATAATTCTAAGAAAGGATACCTAGACTTTATTATCTAGGTACACCATTATGAAACAACCCACATACAAGAATTGTTTCAGTATGTTTTGTAAGATTTAGGATGTGGATGGAATTCGAACAAAAGAACAAATGGATCGGAGACCGTTGGTGATCTGACATCCAGCAACCAACAATTGGCCTGCGTAGTGGATTACGGCTTACTCTTCTACTAGTCTACTACTCTCTATTCAAAGAAGAGGCGTGTTTCACAGCAGTGGGAGGTGGGAATATTATACTCGTAGGCGCATTAGGCTATAGAGTATAGATGGAAACGATGCCAACCCCAGCGGCCTACGGCAGTATAGATCATTGCTATTTAGAGTCGAAGTAAAAAAACACAAAAATCGTATACTTACGTGGGTAGACGTTGTTCTTTCGGTCATAATACACTGTGTGTAAAATCTCCACTGAAAACAATTAGCAATTTTACATACAGCACACATACTTCTGTAATACTATATACCTACGTAGATATCAAAAGACTATCTACTCATAATATTATTACCATGTCATCTAAGATTACAACAAACAAAAGTTGTGCAGCAACAATGCCTCCAATGCCAGCGCAATAACAGTCAACACAAAACAATGACAAAATAGATGTCACTCCGTTCTATTGATTGATTGGTCTGATGCGTCTTGTAATCCCTGACCTAGGATGCTGTAGTCTATTCACTATCTTCAAGACAGTTGTAATAAAATAAAACATACTGTTACTGTTAGCCTGCATTATCATTCTGCTGGGAAGAGGCCTCTTCTCATGACTGACAGTTCTTTCCACTCGGAATTTCAAACCAGTTTCCCGAGTTTCCCCCATTCGATTGAGCTGAATTTTTGCACACACCTTTGATTCTAGTGACAATAAATTTTCAACCGTCAATAGCACAGACACGAAAATTTTTATACGCGTTCAATGATAGATGAACCTAGTTTTCTTCTTTTCATTTAGGTAACTCTCTTAGATTTCATCAGCTTAGGATCTCTTCTTTCAAATTGTTAAATTAAAAAATAATAGTTCATCTCATGTATTTTCTTTAAGGCAAGGCATTTGTGTTGGTCACAATTAAAAAAACCGGCCAAGTGCGAGTCGGACTCGCCCACGAAGGGTTCCGTACCATTATTATCAAAAAACGGCCAAAAAATCACGTTTGTTGTATGGGAACCCCCTTAAATATTAATTTTATTCTGTTTTTAGTATTTGTTGTTATAGCGGCAACAGAAATACATCATCTGTGAAAATTTCAACTGTCTAGCTGTCACGGTTCATGAGATACAGCCTGGTGACAGACAGCGAAGTCTTAGTAATAGGGTTCCGTTTTTACCCTTTGGGTACGGAACCCTAAAAAGGGGAAAAATAAAAAACATTAAAAAAAACAATAACAAACTTCCAAAAAAACATTACCTAAAATATTATAATTATAAAAAATTGTTGTCTCCTTCAGTGATTGTGACGTTGAAGATATCGTTGTCGTGTCGAAAATATTTTATTTTGGCCTTTGTGACTATCATATTGAAAGAACAATAAATAGGTAGCTGTAATAGTAGAAGGGCCGAAGAACTAGAAATGTTCCTGGCTCGAGCCTGTGACATGGCGTTCGCACCTTTTATTTAGGTAGCGTCTGTGACCACTGCGCCAATGTCAACAGTACAAGACGTCCTTAATAATTCAAAGTACTTATACTGAAAGTGCCAAAATTATTTTTTTATTATTGTTTTTATGGCATCAAAGATTGCACGTCAAAAGAAATTCTGAAAAGTTTGTCTTACAATAAAAATTGTAACAAACATTTTTAAATTCACCAGCGCCATCTATTAGTGAAAGAAAACACTAAAAGATGTTGATGACGCCCTTCTACATCTAAATGGCGCTGTCTCTTGTCTTGTCTCTCTCGTGACTTCATTTTTCCGAATGGCATTGGCGGTGTAAAGATTCTCCGCGAAATAACGATAGAATCTACGCTAGCCTTTTGTGAGATTGGAGATAAAGAGCCTGGACACCAGTGATGCTTTCGTGTACTCCTTGCAATAGTTACACGAGATCCCTTATCTCGCCCCATTGTTAAATCTACTAAATATAAGGACTTGGTGTCTTTTTTGGTGAAGAGGACTATTGTTCTGTGGTCTTTCGCCTGCTCCTCAATAATCATGTCATGCTGTGAGAGTGAAGGAAGAAATATAACCTACTTTTGCGGCACACATTCGTGCACTATAATAGGGGTTATGACGTTAGTCTCTGGTGACATTAGGACTATACCCCGTTGCAATACAATAGCCCAAACAGATCAATTCCTACCCGCATGAACTACCGACAGCGAGAGATATTACCCATTCATCTCAACTCAAGGGATGTCAGACGCGGAACTTAGCAAGTCATCAGACGGCTTCCTCATCATGAACAAAGAACCAACCTTGCTTACCCAAGGCCTTTAGACCTGCATTTTTCCTTTACAACGAGTTTCTAGTTATATTGGCTTGCAGTCACGTATTGACTATACAAAGATGATATTTATGGGTAATATGTTCGTGACGATAGTGGTAATATTTTTCTGTTTAACTTTACGGTGCTATCGTGTAAGATATGGCTTGACAACCTGTTATTAATTAGTTATTACCAGGCTAGTGTTTACCTTTTCTGTGTCAGACTAGCTTTGTTTCCAGAATGTATCTAAGAAACTACTTATTGTAATATTTTTATCGTTTCCTGATTTTAAACATCATTAGCGTTTCTTCAAGATATGGTCCTCCGGAATAAGCAAGTTATCGTTTTTCGATGTTGCTGAATGAATCTAAATATATAAAAGAAGAAACTGACTGACTGACTGACTGATTGACTGACTGACTGACTGACTGACTCATCTATCAACGCACAGCCCAAACCGCTGGGTCTACATATTCAAAATTTGGCAAGTAGGTTCCTTATGTGGTCTAGGGGTGCACTAAGAACGGATTTTTCAAAATTCACCCCCTTAGGGGTTGGAACGAGAGTCCAAATATTACATGGGGAAATAAGATTAGTTGGACTACTTTATTCGAAACTTAACAGGAGTACTCCTATCGATAAATGAGTTAACGTTCGTGTTTCAGGTTTTTTCAGAATTCAACCCCTAAAGGGGGAAATGGGGTAACAAAGCCTGAAATTCAACATAGGTATTGTTTAGGGTTCAGAACCGGGAAATCCCGGTCTCGAAAGTACCGGGAATTCCCGGTTCTTTTATCAGCAAAATGGACCCGGGAAATCTAATTTGATTCCCGGTACTTTCGGGAATTTTATTTTTATTACGCGATTCACACTACTATTTACTTACTTACTCTTTACTTTACTTTTTCACGCTTACTACTATTTAAAAATTCAAAGCTAAAGTGAATAATTCAGCGCTAATAGAAATAACACGCGAAATTATTGGTGCGCTCGCTGTAATTACTAATTACCTACACTCGCTCGCTGTTGATAAGCTAGTTGCTAGGCTAGGAAGGAAGGTAGGTAGCGACAGCGACGCGGTGTCGAACTTCACCGCACCGCGCATGCCCCCCTCCGCCCCGCGCAGTGCGATCACTCGTTCACTCACTCAGTTTTCGGATTGCAGTGCGCGCGTGTATGTGATTTTGATAAACTAAACGGCTTTTAGTAGTTTTTGTTGTTAATTTCTGACAAAACGAGGTGAAATACTTATGAGGTATGTATTTATATAAATATTTTTACGTAAAAATCATAATTTTAGTAATTTATTTCTGCGCTTTTCTGGACGCATCTGCATCTATCTATCTGGACGACCATTTTAATTTATTAGTAAAATTTGCGTGGCTTAAGTTTACATCAGTTCACAATTGCATTTCACATTGTATTTTATTTGGATGATACTTTTTACATTTGATGATTTGTTTATACTGGCTCATGCCCACGATTTTTTTCGTCGTTGACATACAAATCAGAAAATTTTATTCAATAACTTTGTGGTAATTTTGATGAAATAATGAGCGTGTTACGCAAAGCTTAGTTTTATTTACAAAGGTAACTAGCTTTATTGCTTTGATTATTCGTAGTACTTTTTTTTAAATTTGGCGCATTATATTATTATTATTTAAGATACCTAATAAATTAGTTAAATTAACATCATTCTATAATGTTAAGGCTATTTTTAACATGGAACTGTTTAGCAAAATGCATTTTGTTTTGTTTTAGGCGATGAATTTTGAAGAAATTTCTACCAAGGCTGGTGATAAGTCGTCTGTATGGCATTACTTTCTTCGGGCTCAAGATAAAATATCAGCCAAATGTAAGAAATGTCAGAAAATCTTAAAATGTGCTGGGGGCAGTACAAGTGGACTTCAAAAACATTTAAAAAATGTTCATCATACCAACTTGTCAGCTGAAAGGGAAAACCTCGCGAACCAAACTGAAACTAGTAGAAACACAACGACTGCGATTCCTTCTACAAGTACAGATGATGTGCCTAAAAAAAAGACAAAATTGACAGAATATTATGAATGTGATTCTAATCCTAGTATGGAGGTAATGATTTCCCGCATGACTGCTTTAAGAGGATACCCTTTTCGCCAATTTGTAGAATGTGAGGATTTAAAAAGGCTTTTTAAAAAATCAGGTCACACATTGCCAAAATCTGTCGATACAATCCAAAGTATTATTGTTAGAGTGGCCATTCAGAAGAAAATCCAACTGACTGACAATCGAAATTAAAACATTACTTAAAGAGAGCCATAAATTCTCTATATCATATTGATGAGTGGACATCGGTTCGAAACCGTAGATATATGAGCTTGAATTTGCACTCACGTCATTTTTCTGGAGGAAAAAAATTTAAAAATTTGGGGCTCATCAGAATTTACGGCTCTTTACCAGCGAAAAAATGCGTCGAAGAAATAAGCAGCAAATTAAATGAGTTCGGAGTGTCACTGGAAAATGACATTATCGCTGAGACAACGGACGGATGCAGTATGATGGTGAAAGTCGGCAAATTTTTGTCGTCTTATCACCAAATTTGTATTGCCCATGCACTCCAACTTGCAATTGCAGATGTTTTTTACAAAAAAATGTCTCATGAGACAGAAGAAGCTGAAGAAGTAACTCAGGTTGCAATAGAAGACGACGATGACGATGACGATATTCCTTTGGCAGCACTAAGTAGGCAGAGACTTCAAGTGCACATGGAATCTTTAGATGTGGATTCGGATTCGGACAGCGAAGCCGATGGCGCCGAGTTCTTGTCTCAAAATGATACGCCTCCAGTTTCAGAACGTCAATTTGAACACAGAGATTTGCTCTCAAAAGTAGTTAAACTTTTCCGCAAATCTCCAACTAAAAACGATGACGTTCTGCAAAAGTACGTCATCGCAGATTTTCATAAAGAATATTCACTAACCTGTGACTCAGTAACACGTTGGAGTAGCCTCGCTAATACGCTTGAACGATTCTTGAAGCTGCGAACTTGCATTGTGAAAGCATTAATTGATTTAAACTCCACAATAACATTCTCAGAAGGAGATTGGGAACTAATTGGGAAGTTACACGAAGTTCTTGACATAATTAAAACTGTATTAGAGGCTTTAGGTCGTCGCGATTCTACATTATTGACAGCAGATGTTGCTATTAAATTTGCATTAAAAAAATTTGCGAATATTGAAAATAACTATGTGGCCGAAAAAATGTTCATAATGTTAAAAAAACGATACACAGAACGGCGTCTCAACCTTGCAGCTGCGACTCTGAATTACTTACAAAATCCAGAAAGTTATTTCCTTCAAGAAAATGATGAAGATTCATCAGTGTTTTCTCGCCCAAGCAGCGTTGAAATGTGCAACGCAATAGTGTCATTGCTAAGTCGCACCAAAACCTCAACGACTCCAGTATCTCAAGCTGAACCCCTACCAACCTCACAAGGTGAACAGTCGAGAGAACGTGAACGTGACTCTGATGTGCTTGAAGTTCAAAACATTGCTTTGACGAAAGGCGATGAGTTAAATGCTGAGCTTGCAAAGGCTGTTAGTCAAAAACGCATTAGATCTTCTGCTCAAGAAAATGAAGATCTCTTTACGAATGTAAGGATTGAAATGGCTCTCTTTGAGAATGGAGGACATCGTGGGCGTTACTTATCTCAAGCGTATGACCATCTATTAACGATTCCGCCAACCAGTGTTGAGCCAGAAAGAGTTTTCTCTGGGGCTGGTTTGCTATGCAACAAAATAAGATCTCGTTTGAATGATAAAAGTCTAGATGCGCTTTTGTTTTTAAGGTCCTATTATAGAGAAGAGAGAGCAAAAAGCTCTTAAAAAGCCAAAATTTAGTTTCAGAGGTTACGCCATATTTTATGAATAGGTACCTACTCGGAAGGAGATACTTATTATGTTATATATTTTTTGTTAAAAATGTTTAAATTTGTTTGTTTTCTTTGAAAAATGTATAAGATAATTCTAAATGTTTAAGGAATCTAAGATGACTGCTTGATTTTTACCATGTTATTGACAGTAAATACTTACATAAGTACTTGACAATAAGACTGATTGGTTTATAGTCTGATTTATATTTAATAAGTTACTAGTCTACTAGGTATGAGAATAGAAAATAGAAGAAAAATGTTCCAATAAAAATTACTTCAATACTTAATTGTAGTTTACTTTGAAGATTTATTTACTTTACTTATATCACTTGTTTTATAAAACAAAAACTACCAAGAACCGCAAATACCGAAAGAACCGGGAAATCCCGGTACCGATAAAAAAAAGTACCGAAATTACCGGTTCTCAGAAAGAATACCGGTTCCGGAAACACTAGTATTGTTTGTATGGTGAATTGGGTTGGGTGTATTACAAAAACAACGATTTTAAAATGTAATGTGGCGGCCCTAAAATAACATCATTCCCTGTTGGGGTGCGATGGGGTTGAAATGTCTAAAAATCAATATGGGTGTCGATACCGAAATTATCAGGGGTACTGATTATGAAAATAGCATTTCTTTGAGATCCAGAATATGGCGGATTCGACTTCTATACAGGGTTATTGTTGATTTATTGTGATGATTGTGATAACGATGATGATGATTGTGATTACGATGATGATGATTGTGATAATGATTGTGATGAGGATGATATTTATTACGATGATAATGATTGTTTTACGATGTTGATGATTGTGATAACGATGATGGTGATTGTGGTAGTGATTTTGATGGTGATTGTGATGGTGATGGTGATAGTGATTGTGATAGTGACGGTGATTGTGATGGTGATAGCGATGGTGATGGTGATTGTGATTGTGACAGAGACGGTGATAATGATGAAGATGATTGTGATTACGATGATAATGATTGTGATAACGAGGATAGTAATTGTGAGAGTGATTGTGATGGTGATGGTGATTATTTTAAGTTGATTTTGTGATAGTGACGGTGATTGTGATCATGATGATTGTGATTGAGATGATAATGATTATTAGTACGATGATAATGATTGTGATTACGACGATAATGATTGTGATAACGATGATGGTGATTGTGATAGTGATTTTGATGGTGATTGTGATGGTGATGGTGATTGTAATAGTGACGGTGATTGTGATGGTGATAGCGATGGTGATGGTGATTGTGATTGTGACAGAGATGGTGATTGTGATAATGACGAAGATGATTGTGATTACGATGATAATGATTGTGATAACGAGGATAGCGATTGTGAATGTGATGGTGAGTGTGATTGTGTTAGTGATGGTGATTGTGATAGTGATGGTGATTGTGATAATGATTGTGGTTGTGATAGTGATGGCGATTGTGATCATGATGATAGTGATTAAGATGATAATGGTTGTGATAGTGAAGGGTGATTGTGATGATATTGGTGATTGTGATGATGATGGTGATTGTGATTACAATGATAATGATTGCGATGACGATGATAAGGATTGTGATATCGATGATAGTTATTGTGATAGTGATTGTGACGGTGATTTTGATGGTGATAGCGATGGTGATGGTGATTGTGATGGTGATTGTGATGGTGATAGCGATTGTGATAGTGATTGTGATAGTGATTGTGATAGTGATTGTATAGTGATTGTGATAGTGATAGTGATTGTGATAGTGATAGTGATTGTGATAGTGATTGTGATAGTGATAGTGATTGTGATAGTGATTGTGATAGTGATTGTGATAGAGATTGTGATAGTGATTGTGATAGTGATTGTGATAGTGATTGTGATAGTGATTGTGATAGTGATTGTGATAGTGATTGTTATAGTGATTGTGATAGTGATAGTGATTGTTATAGTGATTGTGATAGTGATTGTGATAGTGATTGTGATAGTGATTGTGATAGTGATTGTGATAGTGATTGTGATAGTGATTGTGATAGTGATTGTGATAGTGATTGTGATAGTGATTGTGATAGTGATAGTGATTGTTATAGTGATTGTGATAGTGATTGTGATAGTGATTGTGATAGTGATTGTGATAGTGATTGTGATAGTGATTGTGATAGTGATTGTGATAGTGATAGTGATTGTGATAGTGATTGTGATAGTGATTGTGGTAGTGATTGTGATAGTGATTGTGATAGTGATTGTGATAGTGATAGTGATTGTGATAGTGATAGAGATTGTGATAGTGATTGTGATAGTGATTGTGATGGTGATTGTGACAGTAATTGTGGTAGGTGATAGTGATAGTGATAGTGATAGTGATAATGATGGTGGTTGTGGTAGTGATGGTGGTTGTGATAGTGATGGTGATTTTGATGATAATAATAAATTGTGATGATTATGAAATTTGGCACATAGATAGTTTGTAACCTGGATTAACATGTATGATACTATTTATCCCTTTATTATGATTCAGTGGGACAGTTACCGAACTTCACGCGGGCGAAGCCGCGGGCAACAGCTAGTACCAATATAAAAGAGATATAGCTTTTAGTTGTTGTTGTTGTTGTTGTTAAAATATTAGTGTACAGTAAATGATATTCTTTCTACCTGGATTTGATCCTAGGGTTCCCGTTTTCTGGTTTTACATCCTTCCAATTCGAAGAAATTTAGTTCCCTGCTGTATAAAAGTAGGTTGAATTCAGGGAATGGTTTATATATTTCGATATTTCTGATGTCACTGATGCTATAATATTGTACGCCAGTCAACAGTAATTATCCTGCAACAGGACTCGATGCACAACTACCCTACATACAACTATTTTGTTTACCCAACTACCCACTAACGCATTTAGTCCAACAATAACACAATATATTCACGCTCTCTCACTCGGGGGACCGGCAGCAAAGCCTCTATTATGCCACAACAAAGGAGGGAACGTAAGAGGATTTAGAGGGATTCCTTCCACAATAGACGGTTAATGTTGCCAGATTATTAGCTTTTATCTTATGTATCTTGTTGCAATGTAATTATATTCATTGTATTTGTAAGAACATAACAGTGACAGTTATATTAGGTTTACCGCAATGATGTGAAATGCCTTATTGCCGGGTTTCTCTAACACCAGGTCCAGGTGAAACTAAAATGAATGCTTAAAATTAAAACAGTTTTGAATTTTCGTGTTATATTATGAAAACGGAAAATGTTATACCAATTCGATGATTTGGCATAACCATTGATTTGCTATCTATTTTCGTCATATTATTATTATTTTATTTATTTAAATTTATGATTAAAACAAAGAATTTTTTTAACACATAACTTTTCCTTCATTCTCCGATACTTTATATGGAAATAACATCGTTAAGGCAATAATTAAATACTAGTTAATAATATTTTTATTACGTCAAGTCTTGCCTGGCACATGATGGTACAAGATAACTTAACACTAATCTTAGCCTTACACTGTAACTAATAAAGTTTGTTTTTATTTGCAGGTAAACTGAACACAATTTCTTGGGATTCGCTATGGAAAAACTTGGAAAGATTTTTCCGAAGAAGGTAGATATAATATTTATAACATAGTAGTAATTACAGTACCTGTATAAGTGGTTTGAGTAACTTAAATCAGCCTTAAATATATATAAATATTAAATATATATATATAAATATATAAATTATTGGCCCTAAGAAATTTAAAAAGTCGTACCATCGCGGCATCGATACAAAACAAGCAGAATTTGAGATAACTGCATCGTTTTCATCCTTCAGGAAAAATACTTTTTCTAATAATAAAAATGTAGTAAGATATTCTGGATCTTGTTTATGGTAGGTAGGTATACTGAATGCAACTCCATTGAAGTTACTAAAAGTTAAAACATTACGTTCATTTAAATCTTATAATAAATTAACCATTACGACAGGTAATGGTTAATTAGACGAAAGAGAGATTAAGAGAGACGATTAAATGTTTGTCATCGTTAAAACAAAAAATAAACACAATCGTTGATTTAAAGCCGGGTTAATCGTGTACAAGAGTAGCTTTGCATACATGCAAAGAGGAAAACGCATAACGCTTCCTTTTGTCTGCGACACAGTCGGATAAAATCGAGGAAAACCGGAAGTGGCTAGATTGATGGCTTCCTATTAAAGTGCAATTTGCAGTATTTTAGTTTAAACCTCATTATGTAGGCTTCCATTCAGTCTTCATTTATATTTTGAGCACGAGGATTTATTTAATCATTTTTGCACAATTGTCTTGGAAAACCTTCAGTGATATCGTTGACATAGCAAGTCATATTAATTAGCTTCTAATAAAAAATAAACGGATTTTAGTTTTACTGAATATTCCAACGATTTGATTAATTGATTATATTTATTTCCGTTCTTATACGCGAGGTCTCGAGTTTCACTACTAAAATATTACTTACGAAATTGTAAGACACTCGATATTTTTGTTAACATAATTTAGTTGCGCTTAGTTGATTGCGCTTAAAAATAGGTGCGCACCTATTTTTAAGCGCGATAATTATCGTTACATACAATAAAAACAAGCGTAAAAATAAATTTAATTTTATTCCATTTTTCTCCTATTCTCGTGTCTTGAAATCTTCGTATTATGTAAATTGTCCTGGATCCCTTAAAAAATCAGAACTAAGCCTAGTAAGCCGTCTTCAGAGACACGCGTCAGATTTAAGTTTATCCCAGTTTAACGGCTTATGTGACAGACTGACGGTCATGAGGGATTGTCAATTTGTCATCCGCTGAGTATGGAGGAGTCCTGATGGATTGGAGGTGCCTGTCATGCGCCATGTTGTAGTCCAAGGTAGGAGGAGAAGCGGGAGTCAGTTTTATTACTTGCTTGGATGGGCTGAATGTTGTAGAGATAATTTAGTGCGCTTATAGGATCATTGGATATTCTATCAGTCATATTGAATAAATCATATTCAGCTTTGTCCTCGTATAGGTAGTCTCAATGGACCAAATATTTAGTTACAAAGGACCAATTATTTTAACAAAAAGGAGGTTCTCAATTTCATTACAATAATTTTCATTCATTACTATTTCAGTGATTTGGGATTTTCTAGGCAAAAGGTTACCATCAAAAACTATACCTTGAGTATCTTCAACAATTCTTCCAATTCTTCGTCTCAAAGTCACAGTGCGTCCATACCTTGCACCAGCAGACAGTTCCTCTCTCTGTGATTAGCCCGCGGCGGCCATTATTTAAATTTGACACCTCTCCCCCCCCCCGCTCCGCCCCGCGCCGCCCCTGTCGACGACCCATCCTTCACCATGCTATAGGTAATATTGAAAAGTGGCTATTGATTGGAGGAGATTAAGACTACTTAGAAGAATTTAGGAAGAATGATCTGGAGTAGAAGGCTCTTTAATAGTTGGTAAATAAAAATATGTGCTTGTTAACATTTCTGATATAAAAGTTTTCGTTGGAAGTTGAAATAATAAAAAAAATAAAAAGCCTGTATTAGTTTAACTTGAAGATTATTGTAGGTTAGTACCATTTGATATAGCTTGACAGTGTAGTACCGTTTGCAGTAAATAGTGTTAGGACTTAAAGGCTGACGTCATCTTCATTTGCCTAACCTTTTCCTAACTAAGATTTAGTCGGTTCCGAGTCTTAAATAAGCCGTGATAAGGCTGGTTTTTAGGTGTTCGGGGATTCCAGCTACCCGTTACGACTATCAAAGATCCGCAAATAGCATTCGGGATCAAAGGCGTAGGTATTACGTGCATACCTAGGCACCGCGGGTCCGTGGGGTCTCGGAATGTAATGTATGACGTCACCCATCGGCTGTTGTTATGTAGCTAAAACCCCTCTAGAAAAAGGTTCCCCCGTGTGAACATGGAACGTGTATAGATGGAAAGTTTGACGTGCTAATGTCCTCAGGTCGTAGGTGCTAACGATCTGTCACCCGCTATCATTTATCAACTAAACGTGTAAATTGATATAAATGTAGATTTTATGTAAACAGCACCTAGACGGTAAACATTTATTTATTATCGGCTGAAACAACACGCATCACAGGTACAGTGAATATTTTGACCTTTACTTTTCTTGAACTATTTTATTTTGTGAACATTATAAAACCTACTGTAGTCGTATTCATGAGACAAAGAACCCCTTTGATGGAAACGTTACTTTGAAACTAACTAATTTTAAGACACGCAACAAAGCTCCTGTAACACCAGTGTTTTTACTTACCGCTGACCTACATATTTTTAATGCCAATAAACAATTAAAATTACGATAAAAAAATATGGAAGTTAGTTAAGAGAAAGCTTTTTATAGGTTCTATAGAGTTTGAAAAATAGTAAAAAGGTGAAAACGAGCGTTAATTATCTCTTTGTAGCTGTAAAGGTAATAATTAATCGCCGAGTAGAATCTACTAGAAGGGTCTAAGATATTTGATGGTCAAAGAATTGGTAAGGTTAATAGTTACTATAGTGATGAACAGTCGTAGTTATGGGCCCTAAAAAAAATTAAAACATCATGAGGAAACCGTCTTGTCCTAGAAACAATATCCGGAGACATGTGACATCGGCCTACCCGTAGTGGGCCTGGTCTTATACGAGGTGGCCTGTGTTCCAGCAGTGGGAATGTTGCTACAATAGTATAGTGGTCATAAATGCATCACCATAATAAAACTAGACTATAAAATGTATATGTACTGTGTAATGTACAATGTAAATGTGTATGTGTGTATGTGTCTTTGTAAGTCCTGAACAGATCAACATGTCTTTGAGAAAAAGTGATAGTAATGACCCCAGAAGGTTAGAAAGGATACCCTTTAAAAGTATTCTACAAATAAAATATTGAACATGAATAGTACTAACTACTAAAGGTAGGGTAAGAGATCTTCTACCTATCTATATAGCCATTCAAAAGTGTAAGAAATTGTGAGTCAAAAGATGATCTCAGTTGATGTTTAGTATTCTACCAATGTAGCCCAGTATATGTGACCTTGGAAGGGGACAAATGTAATTCACTGACAGGTAGTTGACTTCTTTGCTGCCTTGTGAGTTTGTGACGTGTAAGGGTTTAAACAAAACAGTTTCATTAATTGGCTTTAGTAGCAGATGTATCAGTTTTATAAAAATCGAATCTAAACTAACTTTGCTGAAGAGGTTACAATGTCTGTCTGTACTTAGGGTTTAGAAGAGTGGGCATAAAATACAAGCTATGTGTACCTTATGGCTTGATCTTAACATTTTTTTGGAAAAAATCCCTGCCCTTACTAGGTAATTGACCTTTATGAGAGCATGAGCCAGTGTGAAATATGAACTACAAAAGAACGTTTTAAAAGCACTTCTCTCAAATATACACCTTTATTATTTCTTCAATTAATTTAGAATGTTCAGAGTATACACTCAAACGCCTCCAACTGTAATCACAGACCTCCATCAGATAACGGCACACACTCATCTATATTTAGCTGCAAATGAAGCCTGTTGCCAGATCGCGCCACTTCGCCTCCTGACAGCCTCGGATTACACGTCTGCTCTGATTGATGGTCCGCGCCAGAATGTTGGATTGTCACACCACTCCTGAGGATTTTTGGAAACGTGCCTATTTGGCCAATCCGGAGCCTTGATGTAGTATGTGCTTTCAAAGTTCAAGGGCGGACGTTATTTGAATATTATTTATTCGGATGCTTGCGCAGTGAAAAAATGAACAATATGCAAACACTTTAAAGTCTAATTTACATCTTTCAAATATAGTGTCGTGAGGTACCTACTCGTGTAATCACGACTTCACGACTTTAAATAAGTATATATCTATGGAGATCAATACGTGTAATTCATAAACAAAAGTGCATTTTGCCTAGTCAGTGAAGGTATTTGCACATTGATGACATGAGAAATTATGACACCTGGATCTGAATCATCGTTAGGATACTAAAGTGAGGGCAACTTGTTGCTATTTTCAGGAAATTATGGATTACTAGCTGACGTCCTGCGTTTTCACCCGCGTAGTTCCCGTTCCCGTGGGAGTACGGGAATAAAATATAGCCTATAGCACTCACGAATAATGTAGCTTTCTACCAGTGAAACAATTTTTTAAATTGGTTCATTACTTCCGGAGATTACCTCCTACATACAAACTTACAAACATACAAACTTACAAGCAAATGTTACCTCTTTATAATATTAGTATAGATATAGATTATACCGTACATGGGAATCGACGACCAAACGGTTATCATGAATTCAACGCAGTCATGATTCTAGACACCCTTTTGATAATCGCCGGAAAATTAGGTCTAAAATTGGCATAAAATTTTCATCAACGGCCTTTACAGCTTGTATTTCTTGAATCTCTACGAAATATATTGCACAAGCACGATCACTTCTTGCCATCCCCACATATCATCCACTATCACTCGGCCCACGTCACCAGCACATCTGCGACAAAGATACAGAGAGATACACAAAGAGACGGCAGCCGTCGACTCAGCTATGCTAACATGAGAGCCGCATTGTTTCGGGTCAATCACTCCACGTGCACGGCGCGGGCGCAGACGAATGCTAATCATATAAATGTACAATACACAAGATGTCACGGTTTTTTGACGGGGTTATTTATTTTGTGTGTTAGTGAGGAATATAGTAGTTGCTTTTAAAGTAACTATTACAAAAAAAGCAAAGTTATTTAAGATTGAACCGTAGCGGTCGGGCTGTAGCCCACCAAACGCACACTCGTCTGGTCGGAAGATCGTATCTTTTCAGTCGAGGATGAGGAACTTACTCTGTTCCATAATCTCTAAGGTATCGAGTCAAAACCAGGTTGTGACAATATGAGTTTTACAGGTAGAGAAAACATTGTGACGAAACCTAGACACAAATCTTAAGATTTACCAATAACCTCTTTACCATCAAAGTTTGTTGACATGAACTATCTAACATTTATTTCTTAACTCGACCAGTATCCAGCCCTACCCTTACCTTCAAATCAGTCATCCAACACAACCATCCTAGCTTGATCCTCTACCACAATTTAATAGACTAACAGACAGAGCTCATGTTTTAATTGCTGTGTGGGCTTGCTGACGTCACCAGTAAGGTACCGGTTAACCGGTACCTTACTGGTGACGTCATGCAGAACCGCGGTTCTGCACCATATTGTATGGTAATGTACAAAGATTAGCTATTATGATTATTCTCAGTACAATTCCGATGAGTAAGTTCAACACAATGTGAAGAACATGGAGTCTGTGGGAGGGATATGAATAAGTGGTAGGATTTTTTTAATTTTAAAGTAAATTTTATCTGTTCCCTGTATTTGTACGAGTAAATAGGACCACCCTGGTGACTATAGATGAAATACATAGCCACCAATCAATCCTCGGCAATCTATCGGAAATTTAAAATAAAAACCATAGACTGCATGGAGCCAGCCTGTTAGAAAGCTGAAGGTAGACTCTTCTGCATCAAAGCCTTTTGTCTTATTTTGTATTTTCTAAACGAACCCAGGTGATACTACTAGGCGTGCATAATTGAAGAGCAAGTGCGATTCCGCGAACAATTTAATTTCCGTGAAGACATGGCGCTGAACGATTAAGTAGCCGACCAGCTGTGAAATTGTGCAGTCTGCCTCGCGGCTCGGCACTGCAACGTTCGATAGGGTAGGCAGAAGTCCTAGGCGGCGCGTACTGTTCCACACGCGCCTCTCCTGAGCTCGCAGCCTCGCAGGTCAAGCGGGCCGGCACTAGTCCGGGGCAGCGGGAGTCGCATTGAATCCCGATGCCACCCCACGCAAGTGTGCGAGGGAAGATCTCTTCGCCCTCCCCAGGGCGGAGGACATCCATTGAGGATTTACCTATACATCGGGAAAAAAAAGATAAATGTTCTATAGGTACATGGTTCTTGAAGTATATGCAGGGTTACGCTCATCAATTGATCAGCTATGCCTGCCGCCGCGCAGTCTAGTATTGGTCATAGGCCTTTCCTAAGCGACGCCACAACACCTGGTCCACTGGCTTTCCCATCCAGCTCATGTTTAGTTTCAACGTCTGTAGGTAGATGAAGAAAATTATGCAGTGATAAGCCGATCATGTTTAATGTTATCCAGCTTACAATTCTAAATCTCAAAAGTACAGTAGAGCATAATTATAATGCTTTTCCTGTAAAAAGAAGGATTACTTGGCCTGAGGTTAAAAAAACTGAGTTGAGTCACTGATCTTCTCATTCCCCAAAAAGCACGCTAGTGCTAGGACTATAAGATGGACTCCTAAATCTCCAGAACTTTAAAACAGAGACACGACTTTATTATCTCCTAGGTAGTTCCGTTTCGTTCAAAATTTCTACTACTTAAGTCTTTGTCTGAAGTAGTCCTTCTGTACCTTATAATAATGTGGTAATTGTGCAGTCTGCTCAGAATCGGCGTATCAGTGATCAATGATTTGTAATAGTACGCATAGTGAATCTATTCGGAGTGATGTTTTGTTGAGCCTGAAATACGTCATTACTGACAGCCATTTTGAGACAAATGGAGCGTAGGAATACCGACATACATAGTGCTGGAATTGTTGATAGTGGTCCGAAAACAATAAGGCCTAGTTACTCAGTTCAATATTAAAGCTAGATTCGTATTACATGGTTTCAGTTTTACGTGGTAACGAATCCAGAATTTTCTCTTTCATAATGATACCGTCACCTAGTACCTAACTATGTTGGGATCGGCTTTCAGTCTAATGAAAATAAATGATATCATAACCCTCAAAGAGAACCCTAGTACGTACACCTCTAGCTTCTGACATTTCGAGTTCCACGTAGGTTTACAATAAAATATTTTAATGTTGAGTTGAATCTCTCCTGCTTAGCCTTTTATGCTTGTTTTCACAAACACTAAGCGACACCTGACTGAATGACTGCCTGATTATTGCTCTGTTAGAATTTGAACTTTCGCCACAGAGCCTACTGTTGAAATCCAATTTTGTGTAGCGTTAGTGGACATTAGCCTCTTAGTCACACCTCCCACGAGAATACTAAGGATGTCTATCTTTAGAAGACCACCCAACACTTCAATTATTTCCAATAGTCCAGTCTGTACGATAATGTCTGTATTAGTGAGTGCGCCTGCGTCACACTGTGTGGTGGGTGTGAGTGGGTGACTGTTATAGCAGCGTTTAAACTTAGACCTAGCGGCTATTTATACTGTTACCTACTGTATATGGATTAAGTCATTATCGGAGGTTGCTTATAGTTACCTATATTTAGTTTATTTATCTTTATTCACATATTCTTGGAAAACGGAATATAGTTATTCTAATAATGTTTTGCTTATCTCTCGCTGATTTTATGTTTAGGGTAATTCTTATGCTAACTGGCAGATAATATTTTTTAGGATTATGCTTAAACCACCGTGTTGCATCAAATTAAGTACAGCATGTGTTTAATTAATCCATATATAGTATAGCCACTGCAGTTACACAGGTTTCGTACCTGTGACATTTTTTTTCATTTTCACAGTATTGCATTTTGCAACTATGTCATCCCCTAAAATAACTACAAAATTGTATCAGAAAGTACATCTACTAGTACCTTACGGTGTACTTGATATTATTTTGGTCATGTAAGTTAACAATAACTAAACCTGAATGTGCTACAAAACATACAAGTGTCGGTAATGGAGACAGCAGTAAAACCCAGGCGACACGACATCTGTCGCCAACAGTTGTGACACTCGAGAGCGCTTGGCTGGGTCCACTTCCTCAACGATTGGAAACTGTAGCGGAGAGTGGATTTTCACTGCTTTTATTGAGAGGGATGAGGGGCTGTGAGGGGTGTCACATGCTGCCACACTAAAAGATGGGGAAAATGTGTAATTAAGTACGAAACATAATTATGATTCAGTCCTGTTCTTAGCAAAAGAATCGTTGCTGGAAACTCAGCTTGTACCAGAGATTCTCATAACTTTGCAAGTGTAGGTTAGGTTTATTTTGACAGAATTATTGATACAATCAATTTAAGTCTCTGTTACTTAATAATATAAACATATGAACAAATGATTGCCATCTCCCAGGCATGGATATCGAAAAATGATAACTAAGAGAAAATCTGGGAAGACCTGTTGATAGAACCAGAGCCTCATGAGTCTTGCTCACCAGTCCTGCTTGCGTCCACTACTCCAACGAATGATTTGTCTTGTGGTTAAGATATTCAGTAACAAATACGTATAGTATTCGATACACTAAACTATTAACATAGACTGTTAGTCTATCTGGGTCACAATCACAAACCCAGTTGTTACCGCAAGTTTATTGTATCAAAGATTTCAATCTAAATCGGTTATACACTTCACATTAAAGGTTATAAAGTTGAAATACAATAGCTGTTTCTCAATTTTTTGAAAACATATACCACATCAAAAGTATCTAGGGATCAACATATATTTTTGCAATAACTTTTCTCCTGATTGATATTAATTAAAATTTTCTTTAAGGATTCATCAAATAAAGTGTTTTCGTTTGTCACAGTAACGATAAACCAAGTCACCTTTGCATTAATAAAGAAATTTGCCATTTTCCTAATAAAGGGATTTTTGACATTTGAACCACTAACATTAAAGTTCGAAAAAATGACTGAAAACACAGTTTTCTTTAAAATTTTATTGGGTATCTTAAACAATTAATAATCCGTGTTTCTACCGCGAACACTAACAACACAAGAACATCGGTTTGGCATACTCAAAATGAGTTCATCCAAATCACGCTGTGGAATGGCCGCCCATGTTCGTTGCAACAACAAAAAAAGGTCTTCTTGCGACTGGATACCCTCCATATTCGGCAGAGCTCTTCTCTGTAGCATATCCCATGCATGCTCAATCGGGTTCAAGTCTGGCGACTGAGCAGGCCAGGGCAGGACATTGATGTTAGCTGCGGCGAGAGTCTGTCTTACAACTCTTGCGGTGTGCGGTCGTGCATTATCATGCATTAACTGAAATAAGGGACCGATTTGCACTTGTAGAGGAACGATGACGTCTGATACAATCGTCTCAGCATAAATTTGAGCGTTGAGGTTGCCTCTGATCCAAATCAACTCAGTTCTTCCGCCGATCCAAATACCCGCCCATACCATGATGGTTCCACCACTATAAGGATGGACTTCCTAGCAGGATTTTAATCGCTGTTGGCGTCCAGGGGTTCTCCAGTGTCGTATACGTCTTGTATCCGGTCTCATACCAAAACGAGACTCATCAGAAAAGCACACGAAACGCCATTGTTCTTCTGCCCAATTTCTGTGTTCAAGAGCCCATTGATATCGAATCCTACGATTGTGCATTGCTATAGGTGGTACCCGTAGCGGTCTTCGGGAATGAAGGTTCACTTCATGCAAGCGGTTTCTGACTGTTTGGTCGCTAATTAAGTTCCCTGAAGAGTGATGAAGCCTCACGGCTAACATCATGGCGGTTATTGTTGGAGCTCTTCGAGTTAAGATTTGAATGTATCGGTCTTGTCTCCGTGTGGTGCAGCGATACCGTCCTCCATGGCGCTCAGCCACGGTACCAGTGCTTCGGTAACGTGTCCAAAGTCGACTGATAACACTCTGACTTGTATTCAGAGCTAAAGCTACAGTACGTTGCCGGGAACCAGCTTCTATCATTCCCACGGCTCTGAGCATTTCTTCCCTGCTTAAATGACGTCGCCGCTCCATAATAACGTTGGTTTTAATCAGTAGTAGGGAAACAGTAGCACTAATAATGTCTTCAATGCGTTGTATGTTTTTATAGGGAAAATATTGACAGCTTATTTTCATCTTTTACTCGAATTTGATTGAGAGTTCCTGATTCAAATTATGAAATGTACCAAAAAGGATCCATATAAATTTATAAAATCATAAATTTATTACAAAGCCACATCTCAATCTCAAGAAATCCGCATAAAAATGCTTGATCCCTAGACACTTTTGATGTGTGTAGGTTTGAAGTGTTTAAAAATCATGGGATAATGCTTTGATTAAACTTTTGTTAATACCCTGCCTAATTCTAGAACTGAATTTAAACGTTACACTAACAAAAACAGAGTACGTCAAATCTTAGGGCAACATTGACAAATGCTATCATCTAAAGTAGGGTAAACCACCCTAATATCGGCCCCTTAAGCCTTTTTCAGTTTTAAACTACTCATAATTTCTCAACCTGATAAGTAAAGTGTTAACATTGTTGTTTTCCAATTGTGAAATTTAATTGGTTTCTTATTCTTACGTAAAATTTGGAAAATAACCTAGTTGTTTAATTATTATGATTTTTTTTATCAATACATTCCGATTTTCCCCAATATCGGCCCCTTTTGCCTAAAGCCGACCAGATTTTTTCCTTATATATGCAAAATGTATGGTTAAACACTGGTTCTAACAGTGAACAGCAGTGGAGAAATCGGCTTATTTGAAAAAAAAAAAACATCAAACATCGATTTGTCAACTTTGTATAAGTAATTAAGTTCCAGTCCAGACAAGTCTTCAAAATTATTATTGAAAAAACACGTAAATTGAACACAATAAAATCAACGTCACAATATAACCTAAGTAATTAGGAACACACTTATTAGGTGTTAATAGGTATCTAAAAATATGCAATGTGGACATAATGTAGTTAGTAGTCAACAAAAAAAGATCCTTGTACCTAAAGTCAAAAGATACATATTACACTTATATTTTACATACATATTTTTACAATTAAAAGTTTTTATGTGAATTCAACCTTTTTTGAATAATATCGGATTGAGTTTTTAGACATGTTTGTGTCGAAATAAAAAGTAATTTAAATCAAAAGCATTATGGAGTAGTTATATCAACTTCGAAGCAAATCACCGCCAAAATAACTTTCTAAATCAAAAAATCAAAATCAAAATCAAAATCATGAATGAATTTCAATAAAATACGAAACACGTTTTCCATCAATTCTGCTAAAAAAGGTTTATGCAAAATTTGAAGTAGATTGGACCAAGGAATCACGTTGTCCCATACAAACTTTGCCCCCCTTTTTCACCCCCTTAGGGGTAGAATTTCGGAAAATCCTTTCTTATCAGATGCCTACGTCATACAAAGAACACACCCTCCAAGTCTCAGGTCTCTACAATCTGCAGTTTAGGCTGTGCGTTGCTCCGTCAGTCATTCATTCAGGAACTACTTCGTTCCCAAACTCCTTCGTTACCGTTCCGAGTTCGAGTCACCTCCCTTAGGAAGTTATATAGCACTACAAAAAAAAATTGTATAATAACCAAAGACATTTAAAAGACTAAGTAATATATTTGAATGTCTTTGATAATGACAAACGGAGCCGCCTCTGCCGGTTTTAGGATTCGTTGTTAAAAAATGATTGTCTTATATCGGCCGCCCCGGCCGATATTTGGATTTGTCCTAATAAACAGAAACCTAACTCCGGCCTCTTATAATTACTATAAAACATTATTTTTTTATTAAAATAAGTATGTAAGGCGATTCTTTATTTTATTATGTATCGAAAACAATCAATTCTCATTGCTTTTAATGAATATAAAACGCTAAAATCGCTTTTCCCAAAATGTCGTCCACAGTCGGTCCGAGATCAAAAAGCCGGCGATAAGAGGATTCTCGTATGCCTCCACGTTCTACGACCGACTGAATATCCTATAGCGCACAGAGCGCTGCCATGTTGGTATTGTCTATTGTGTATATTATAAGGTCTATTTTGGTGCAATATTATCCTAACATTATGTCACGTTTTTTAATTTACGCCACGATTTCTTCGACACGGCCGATATTAGGACGGGGCCGGAATTAGGGCACTTTACCCTATCTTAAAAAAGAATTATCACAGTTTTACATCGTTAAGAATCTCTAACATTTCCTAAAAACTTTCTAAACGTGTACAAAATTACGTTTTCGTGCATACCGCATTTTATTTTTATAATAAAAACAAATGAAACATAACGACAACTGCGGTTTCCATCAACTGATTGTGCTTTTGATGTGTGTACGATGTTATGGTTACTTTAAGTAATCAAACTATGTATTCCTGTCTATTTGTGCTTTCTAGATATGAATGAAATATTTCATCAAGTAATGGGGTTCAGCTAAAAAGGGTCAAAAGTATTTGTTGAATTTCTTTTTCACTCTGAGGGAAAGTTCGTTCCGTATGTACGAGTATCACGCTATGTATTTCTGATAGACAACTCCGGGAGCCTTCTGCTTATCAGTAGATATTTCGACTAAAATACAACACTATGAAATTAATAAAGTAAACTTAGGTTCCGCTCGGGGGTCATTGCACCGCCAGATTGAGCAGAAGTAAAAATGTTCAGTTTATTTCGTTCTATATGTAATTGGAGCATTGAGATGTTAATTTAAACGCCAAAGGTTGCGTGTACTTTTGCCTTTAATAATTCTGAAAGTAATTCAGTACTTAACAAGCAATTCATGTGAAGAGTCGAAATAGAGAAGATTGAAAGACGAGGCATACTTAAACTTTAAATGACTCGACGACGCTTTGGTCGATTGATCAACGAGGTTAAGCGTCGTTCGTCGTGGATGGGTGACCGATGTCGATCGGGCCATTCTGCATTCTTTGAAGAAAATGTTTTACCGTCTGTCTTATATGTACCATTAAAAGAGTCATTTGTCTGAATCCGAAAAGATATTTCTTTAACAGAAGACAAAATGAACTTTCAGCAGACGAAACCGGGGTGAAACTTTTTACAGCTTTTTCTTCTCCAAAACTTTTAATACCGTATTCAGATCTGATATTCAAATGAGTTGAAACCGACAATCTAACTGTTCCACACAATTCAGAAAGGAAAAGTTTCATTTTACCTGGACATTGTGTAAAATGCATAAAAATTGTCGGCCTTAAATCGAATATCCGTTTACAATAACCTAAAAAGGATTAATACAATAGCCTGTAACATTTAATTAATCATTTAAACACATAATCACCATTTAATCTGTCGGTTACTGTCTGACGGGCTGTCTCCCACAACGTCGATTGTTGTTCTGTCTCGCTCGCACGTGGCGATCTAGCGTGGGTTTGAGCGAGACGGTTGTGATGCAGTGAATCACGGTGCGCGTGCGCCGCGGACCGTTAACTGTGATTGCGGGTAGTAAGTAGTAAGCTAGCAGCGATGAAGGGGCTGATTACAAGTAATTGACTGCTCGATTAAGTGTGTGAGTGGTAGGAAAGATTTAAACATTAGGTCGGGTCAAATTGCAGACAGGCTACGTATACAGGAAAATGACAGATACCTCAGTAAGTACAGTATTTGTCAGTGTCTGGTGTCCGGTTTGATCGAACCTTTACAGAGAATAATCATATTATTTTACTACAATCCTCATAAATTGGCCAAGCACGGTTTTTTGTGGACTTAAGCCTCCATTATCTTTCCTTCTGAGAGGAACACGCCACAGTGCACAGGCGACAGCGAGAACAGGTCAGACTGACCTGTTCTCGCTGTCGCCTGTGACGTGTTCCTCTATTGGTACCGTTACGACGTGTCGCGGGACGGCTAGTAGTCAACTTTTATTTGCTCTGGCTCGGCGGGTCAGCGATGTGGGTCACAGTCAGTTTATCCAGTTGTTGATACTGACTCGATTCTGTTGATTCATGTGGTTGGAACTGTGAATGGTTGCTTTGGATTATTAGGTTTAAGTTATCCCCTTTTTTTGCCACCGACTGATTAGAGTTCTGAGTCCACTGCGCGTGAGTTTTTTTCTGGTAAAGCGGCCATAATAATTCATTGATTAATACTCTTCCTCCATCGGTAATTTGGTACCTTGCAATTGGACGAAGTAGGATCCAATGCACTGTTTTAGTGGGTTGGATCCTTTTCGATTACCGTCAGATTGTTGAATAGATAACGTTTACTACGACAAAATCTTTACTCAGTTATTTAATATTCAAAAGTTGACTGAATAATTGACGTTGGCACAATATAATAAAATAAAATACCACTATACACAAACACGGTACATATTTCAGTTCGTTGACTGGATTTTACGGCAGTTGGCCTAACATGGCGGTCAACCTCAGTTGCGGTAATATTCAGTGGCATCCGGATGCAGGTCCTCAATTCTTCATATTCTATGCAAATGGAATATGTAATTGCGTATTTTACTTTGACGTTGCTTAGTTATGAAGTTTCATTGAATCACTGTATTCATTTGGGTTTGTAAAGGTTTAGTTGAGGTAATAGTTGCGTTTGTTTTAAGGTTCGATTTGAATACCTTTCAGATATTTCTGTAGAATCTACCTAGATAGATAATCTTGGTCAAGGGGGAATTACAATCTGACCTTTGTCTCATCTTTCCATATCTAAAGCTACGAGCTCTAATTATCTCTGATTATTTTACTCTTATTTGAGTGCACGGGGCTGTATTGTTTTACTTAGATAAGAATATAAAGTTGTTTTGATCATTCACAGAAAGAATCCTGCAGATACCTAAGGAACGTGTACCTACCTACTGACTTTATCATGTTTATTGCAGTCTTATATATTTAATTAAATGTCTGCATCTCACTCAGTGATGTCTGACACTAATTAAAGTATCTTGAAGATAAAAGATTACTTTATAATTTATCTACAGCACACAATTAATGCTCAGACGTTAATGGCAGAGGACGATGAGATACTCAGATGTTAAGATTTTGGTTTAATTAATTGAGATCTACTTACTCTTACAGTAGGACTGTTTAGTTGAGATTTCAAAGAAATTACTGTCAAAGACTTGCTCAGTACCTACTCTTAAAAATAATGATCAGGTGAGGTCATAGCAGATATGAATTTATATTTTCACAGCGACTGGGTGTTGGATGATTGAATTAATTTATGCGAATTCCTTAAATGCGCAGTGTTGGTTGGATTTTTTCAAATTAATGATAATTTCAAAATGTTTGTAAAATGTTTTAGGCATTAATATAAGTGTCGCTTACTGTTAGTGAAAATGGGAATAAGTAATAGTAAATAAGTATAACTAAGTAATAGTAAAACATACCGTAATGATAAAACTATTCAATTCGCTATAAGAGGCTTACACAGGAATATTTGGTAGCTAAATAGGTATTTGTTCTGTTGCGTACCTATTAAGTACTTATTTATTATCTCATTGTGTTCATTAGTTGGTCTTCTTGTGATTGACATGTTGTGTAGACTGATTCATTTAGTTCATTACTGGCAATAATGCGGTAGTCTTAGTTACCTTAAGACTTATGACGACAACCCTTGTCCTTTGTAATCAGTTTTGCGATCATATTGTTTCGATGATTTTGTAGACAACAACTTTCTGAGTTAATCTTAAACACCACAAACATCGACGAACGACAACCGCGAGGAAAGTTGGACTTATGGCAATGCAAGTTATAACAAATCTACTTGCTCCTATTTAAAATAAAAGGATAAGCAGACTTGTTCAAATACAATTTTAATTTAGGAAAGATAAAAAAAATACTGCTAGTTATAAAAAACTACCTAGCACGCACTCAGTTTTAAAGTTTATGCGCTTAGATGGACAAAGATGAGTTTACCACACTGTAAGAACGGGATCAGGCGTCAGGGTAGCAGATCGATACCGGAGTAACCTTGAAATTGAGCTCTGAAGCAGTAGAAACGGCGGCAGCGCAGATCTCAGAGTCTAGGACAGCTCAGCAGCAAGACAGTGCAGAACTCAGGGCCAGACGTAGGACAGCCCTGCGAGACCAGTAGATGGACAGGCACGTAGGTAGTTAGCCTCCGAACATCGGGAGTAGAAGTCCCAGGAGAAACTTTCGTTGGATCCCCTGGGCAGTTTAAGAATCTCACCGCCAAAACCAAGCTGCTCTCTGATACTCCTCAAATCAGATTCCAGAGTAGACTTTTTAGCCGTCCGTCAGGTCGTTTCTCCCAAAGTAGTCTTCCATTTTCCAAATCTTAGTTTTCTTAGTGTCGCCATCATCTCAACTGACAAGTGTAGTCGGCCAGGACATATCCATGAGTGCGTAAATAATTTTATAATATAATTTAATATTAAGTTATTTAGTAAACAATCGTAATAATCTACAAAATATAATGGCTAAACACATATTGATAAAAATAATTTAAATTATACAAACCAAAAAGAGAAATCATAGAGCTAGACCATAGACTGAGCAGAAAGAGAATTAAAAAACTAACTGACAGTTTGACAATTTGACGCTTGACGTAAATATCACAACATGAAAATTATAATAATATTTTATTTCAGCTATTTCCAAGTTAAAGAATCGTATTTAAATCGATTTGCTGAGTGTAGATATATAAACAAATACAAAGCATGATAAATAGTATTATGAATGATGAATATGAAGCGTAAGTATAGCATAATACTATAAAGTCTCAATGTTCAAACCTTCTCTTTTTAAGAAGAGACTTTTTTCCTGCAGTACAGTAGTGGCTACAGCAGTGGCAACGATAGGCTGGTCAATAACTTAAAATTAATGTAATATTTCGGCCAGATTCGTATAAAGTAAGTAAATATATAAATGTGAATCGAGTGCCAAGTAGCGTCGGGTGAACCTGAATATTTATAACAGTGATTAAAATACGATGAACCAAAAATTGATCCATTGATTGATTCAAATGTATACGAGGTCTCTAGAAAGCGATTTCGGAACATCCAATTTCCGAGTTGTGTTAATTGTTGATGCAAATTATGATTAATCGGACAAACTTAATCAAAATCCAGTCATTTCCGCGCTATTTAGTAACAAACAAACTAATAGATTTATTGTACTAAGGAAATGATTAGAATAAGAAATATAGTCTGAACTTTCGCAAAGCCAAATCTAGACCGCATTTAATGGTTGTCTGATTTTTTCAGATTTAGACCTTTGTTACAGGCCGATTTCGTTCCGCGGTAGTGAACGGTACATTTCTCATATTTTTTGTTACTTTCGGATCATTTCGAGCGTAAAGTTCTGTAGTTACAGACTTTTTGTGTATCCGCGCTAATCGGTACGGTCTCTTGACTGTGATGATGATGATAGTATCATGATTATGATCATTTGTATGCTGATTTGAGGAGAAAACGTAAACTATTGGCAAAGGCGGAAATGTGTGTCTTAGATTAGTCGTAATTCATAATGGGTTTGTAAATTGTTAGTGGTATTAAGGTAGGTACAATTTTCTTTGCCTAAATATTACCTACAGCCTAAAACCTAGAAAAACCTATTGTAATCCATTGTGTTTTTCGTACCTATTCAGTTAAGTAGTAATTAATTACCTTTAAATTACTAACTGATTAAAAAATAAAATACCAACACTACTAATACTAACTACTACCCACACCCCACTACTACTATACTTTACTAATGATTAATTACCTTTTAATTTCTGTAAATGTGTAGATAGTATCATTCTGTGAGATTGATCAAAAACATCGTCAGGAAACCGGCATGTCCTAGAACCAAAAATTCGAAGACATGACTGTGACATCTATACTGATCCACACTGGGCCCGCGTGGTGGATTATAGCCCATTCGCTCTCATTGAGTGGAGGCCGTGTCCCAGCAGTGGGAATATTATAGGATTATGATGATGATGATGATGATGATGATGATGATGATGAGATTGATTACTGATAGACATTGAGTCCAAACTAAGTTGCCAAGGGATAAAAAATTAAATTACAAGTGCAGAAAGTTTAGATAGTCACGATGGACTTCCTAATTAAATAGATCAAGAGAGACAAGACAGGGAAGCAAAATTGAATTTAAAACCGGATATTTAAGATGTGACACGTTGAAATGCAGCTGGGTACCGGATATTGCTGCTTGCAGCATTGAAAGATCCTGCATTTCATTGATGAATATAAAAGGAGAGATGAATGGATTGTGTGAGGAATGATGTGGAAGAAAAGAAAAGAGGTTGAATCATATGAGACAGGAGTAAGTATATTTTACATGAAGAACATGGTAACTGACCTTACTGTTTGGGATATTACACCTGTTGGGAAAAATGTTCTATTACAAACTATAAATTAAACATTTAATTATAATTTATAACATTAACTTCTCTTTGTGGTATAATTGCAGTATTGTTTGTAGACAAAGAATGCGTTCTTATGCAAATGTGCTCAGACAGATAGTCTGTAGGTAATGTGAACAAACTGTTTCTACTGATAACTTATTGTTTGTCTGTATTTCTATTTGTCTGATAACAGAGGTTTTTGTTCTCACTCGACAAGGACAATTAGGTAGTGATGTATCAGGAACCAGTGTGATAATTTTTTGAGAATATATAAAATAATGAAGAATGTCTTTAAAGATAGTCATTTTCGATCTATCGAGAGTCAAGTGAATGCAATGTTTAAAGGTTTCATTAGCTATTGAAAACAAGAGATAGAGAATAAAATTGACAGAATTGTAGAGTGACAATTAATTAGGTCTCTGTTTTGCCTTAGATTTACTGAAAAATTAATGGATCAAAATAAAGATAGACCCACAAACAACGAAAAAGTTTATAACAAAGAATAAATTACATAGAATGCGACAAATTAAGGATGAATCAGTGAACTTATTAAAGACAACCACGACGTCAAACATTGAACATTATCATACTCCACGACTGTGAAAATGTAGAATTTCCACAATATATTTAGTTGTGAAAGTTACATCGGCGACGCGAGGAATTTCAACAAACACGTGTGTACATACATACACACCAACATACAAACGTCTAACACATATCATAAAGAAAATGGCGGTATCTAACGAGTGGCTCGCGTGACCGGCAGTCGTCAGCTAATGCTCATTAATTGGTTGCTAATTAAGGGTTGCATTCAAGACTTCAATGTGATGGATCTGGGCAAATCTGCCTGAAGTTTGGAATGACTGATCATTTTGGGGTAAATGACTGATCATTGAGAAGGTGGAAGAGGGACAATGGATAGCGTATCTATGGAGAATTGTGGAAATCTCGCATATTCCTGACCGTAAGTAATGTAGACTTAGAGGTCATTTTGGTTCGCAGTTAGCACAATTTGGGTCACCTGACGTACTCTCCAATGATTTCTATAGCTTAATTAAAACCCTACTGCATTTTTGTTTAAATTGAAACACTGATAATAGGGAGTGCGGCCTGAGAGCATTCAAATGTAGTTTTACATAATAACAGAATTCAATAATAATCATTTAATTTTTTGTAAAGTTGGCTTTGTGTTCCTGAACGTTCTATTTGCTTATGTATTTTCTTAATTCAAAGAGATTTCTGAACTCTTCCAAAATATCTAATTGCTTACCACTTAATTCCTTGAACTTGTTATCAAAAATACAAACATGTCGGATCTTATTTCTATCGATCACCGTACCAGTAACTGTCATAATGTTTGTAAACTGTGCCTCGTGTGTCGTTCATTCACTTTTAGTTCTTTTTATAGAATGTTTTTAAAAACCAATCAATAAGTAATCTACTTATAATTAAAACTAGCTGACCAGTAGTTCCAGAGATTAGCGCGTTCAAACAAACAAACAAACAAACACTGCAGCTTTATAATATTACTAGCTGACCCACGCAACTTCGTCTGCGTCACATAAGAGAGAAAAAGCTTTCAAAAGGAACAAATTTTCCCCGTTTGTGCAACATTTCTCACTTATGCTCCGCTGTTATTAGTCGTAGCGTGATGTTATATAGCCTATAGCCTTCCTCGATAAATGGACTACCCAACACTGAAAGAATCATTCAAATCGGACCAGTAGTTCCAGAGATTAGCGCGTTCAAACAAACAAACTCTTCAGCTTTATAATATTAGTATAGATAAGTATAGATGTCACTTACGGGATATCTTCCGTGATTATTGATTACTTTTTTTATGAGCTCTCAATGTAAACACAAAAATAAAATAAAAATTAATCAATAATCACGGAAGATATCCCGTAAGTGACATTTTAAGTATGGTTTTGAACCGTGAAAGCTTAAAACAGTGAATAAGTAATCTTATTGGATTAGACTCCGGTTTCTACTTATTTTGTAAAATGGAACATCTTTCGTATGAAAGCTTCAGCAGTAAAGTAAACACATCACCTAACCAGCACGTATGTTATCCCCGACGGGTAAGACAGCTATGGGCTAGTTTAGGTGTACACCCACATTTCTCCAGTAACGGTAATGTAAGGGGCGTACCTATTGCCATCAATCGATCACAAATCCAGTCCCCGGGTTGTTTCCTGAACGGGAAATGTTTCATGTGAAAATCAAGAAAAGAGATTCTAAAAAAAAAGTTAAAGAATGTAATAAAAAATAAACAGGTCCACAAATAATAATATCATATTTACTGGGACACGTTAAAGTCTCACATTCTTAGAATTCATACAATAAAGTCGTGTTTTGTGTTTAAAAAGGATTTCTTCTCAGTTTTTCCTATTACAATATTTGCGAAGCGACTGTCATTGACTGTACTTGACGTCGTTGATTGTAGGTACGTTTTTATTAGTGATTGTACGTTAATTAAGAGTTTTTATGAGAGAACAATAATTATGCTTGTCATGTTGATTTTAGAAGAAACACAATCAATCTGCATATTTTTGGAGCTCCTATATTAATGAATGAATATCATTTCTTAATAACTGATAGCGACTTCACAGATTATACAAATAAAGGTTTGTTCTGTATGCGACCAATAAAAAGAACATAATTGTGGCAATGATTAGAATGCTAAATAAGCAATAATTTATGTTTATAAAAAGAAACTTGTGCGCACCCTAAGTAACATAGGACAAGAGCAGGGAGATTACGATGAAAAGAAAAACATGGAAAGTGGGTATCACATGAGCCGACTTTACAAAGTGTAAATTTCAAACAATATTCTGAGCTTTGATATGTATGTGTATGTGTGTATAACAACATTAACAACTGTTGTGTTTAACCCATATTTGCAAAATAAAATTCTAATCTATTCTATTCTTATGTAGTTTCATGTCTGAAGCCGTAGTTTTGGGTCTACCCTTTATAGCAGAACTTTTTATGTCATAATATTACTTTGGTACTATTAGTAGATAGCATAAACTTCATTTCGCAGAAAATCGTTTGACAGACACTCATTTATCATACATTCAAAACTCATAATTTTGTAAGTCAGAATCATCTTAGGCATACATTTCATATGCATAAGAATTAAAAGTAGAACAATCTTATCGCAGAAAGTTCACAGTCAGAATCTTCTTTTAGCATAAATTTCATATCGATAGTCATTATAAGGCAGAACTATCATTTATTGCAGAAAGTTTACAGTTAGAATCATCTTTTGGCATACATTTCATATGCATAATAATGGAAAGCCTTATCTATCACATAATAAAAAAATCATAGTTAGAATAATTTTGTATTTCTTACCATAATAATAAAATTAATTGAAGATTATTTTTTTTCGCCACAAACATACGACAATAATGTTAATTGCTGCATATTTCTGATCAGGCAAGCATAGGTACATCATGCATGCAGTATGCAAACATGCAAACAAGCATGCAGTATGGAAGCATGCAAACCAGCTTTCACCATGCAGACAGCATGCAGCATGCAAGCAAGCATGAAGCATGCAAGCAAGCATGCAGAATGCAAGCAAGCATGCAACATGCAGCAGGCATGGTTTCTGTCACGGCTCCGGCGCTGCAGGGTTCCGGCGGTCCCACGCGATCTTATCGTCGCAGATGTGTTTTACGCTCACCTCCGCAGCTACGGCTTGCTGGCCGGCTACGCCGGCCAGCCTCAGCTACGGCGGCGAGCGTTAAAACCACCTGCTCCTCAGCTCACGGGCCGCCTCACCCCTCCGCACCTACGCGAATTTAAAATTTCTCGGGGTAGGGCAGACAAGACTACGTGGAGTCGGTTTTGGAGCGATTCGTTTCTGTCACTAACTTTTTTTAACGTAACATATTGTCTTTTTAAGACAATATTTTATTTCTACGTAATTTAAGGTTAAAAATGCTATTTTATAGAAATGGCAACAATGCCAAATAAAATTATTCTAAATGGAACTCTGTCATCTTCATATTATGCCAAGTGAAATTGTACCAAATAATCGTCGCTATAAATAAATTTGAACATTGCCAAAGGTAATTATGCCAAATAAAATTCTGCCATCTTTAAAGTATGCCATTGTAAATTCGGACATACAAACATTCGACCAAACAATAACTATATTAAATATTTTGTATGCCTTAAAAATATTCGTTTAAAGAAGATTATGCCAAGTGTGTTATGCCAAATAAATTTCGTGGCATCAAGATTCTGCCAGATAGAAGGAACCCGTAGTTTTCCTTAGCTCTATATCTAGTTAACAGTGCAATTTTTATCGAAAAACCGGCGTGATTTATAAGTTTATCTCAATTCTTTCCTGACGTTGTTATAAAGGGGTCTACCCTTTATAGCAGAACTTTTTATATCATAATATTACTTTGCATAACAGTAGATGGCATAAACTTAATTTCGCAGAAAATTGTTTGGCAGACACTCATTTATCATACATTCAAAACTCATAATTTTGTAAGTCAGAATCATCTTTAGGCATAAATTTCATATGCATAAGAATTAAAAGTAGAACCATCTTAACGCAGAAAGTTCACAGTCAGAATCATCTTTTGGCATAAATTTCATATCGATAGTCATTAAAAGGCAGAACTATCATATTACAGAAATTTTACAGTTAGAATCATCTTTTGGCATACATTTCATTATGCATAATAATGGAAGCCTCATCTGATCTATCACATAACAAAAAAATCATAGTTTTACTAATTTTGTATTTCTTACCATAATAATAAAATTGATTGAACATTTTCTTTTTCGCCACAAATATACGACGATAATGTTAATTGCTGCATATTTTTGATCAGGCAAGCATACATCATGGTTATGTTAGGTAAGGCACATAATATCTATTCTCTTCTTTTTCTCACACACTATTGTCTACATTTCTTTTTAATTTCTCCTTTTGCAGATCTGCTGGCAGAAATTTCTTAGAAATAAGTAGTTCCTATGTACTCATATCTTATAATGTACTTTCCTTTGTTGTATACTGTGTGTACATAACTAGTAAAATAAATAAATCATGCATGCAGCAAGCATGCTGTATGCAAACATGCAAACCAGCACACACCATGCATGCAGCCAGCATGCAGCATGCAGCCAGCATGCAGCATGCAAGCAAGCATGCAGAATGCAAGCAAGCATGCAGCATGCAAGCAAGCATGCAGACTGCAAGCAAGCATGCAGAATGCAAGCAAGCATGCAACATGCAGCAGGCATGGTTTCTGTCACGGCTCCGGCGCTGCAGGGTTCCGGCGGTCCCACGTGAGCTTATCGTCGCAGATGTGTTTTACGCTCACCACCGCAGCTTCGGCTTGCTGGCCGGCTTCGCCGGCCAGCCTCAGCTACGGCGGCGAGCGTTAAAACCACCTGCTCCTCAGCTCACGGGCCGCCTCACCCCTCCGCGCCTACGCGGATTTAAATTACACTCTAGGGGTAGGGCAGACAAGACTACGTGGAGTCGGTTTTGGAGCGATTCGTTTCTGTCACTAACTTTTTTATCGTAACATATTGTCTTTTGAAGACAATATTTTAATTCTAATTTAAGGTTAAAAATGCTATTTTATGAAATGGCATTAATGCCAAATAAAATTATTCCAAATGGAATTCTGCCATCTTCATGGTATGCCAAGTGAAATTGTACCAAATAATCGTCGCTCTAAATAAACGTTATTCTAAACGAAATTATGCGGAATTTGAACAATGCCAAAGGTAATTATGCCAAATAAAATTCTGCCATCTTAAAAGTATGCCATTGTAAATTCGGACATACAAACATTCGGCCAAACAATAACTATATTAAATATTTTTTATGCCTTAAAAATATTCGTTTAAAGAAGATTATGCCAAGTGTGTTATGCCAAATAAATTTCGGAGCATCAAAATTCTGCCAGATAGAAGGAACCCGTTATAAAGTTACTGAACTTGAGATCGTATCGCGTTCTAAAGTCATGGCTTCGCGTAGGTATTGCACGTAACATAAACAAGAATAGAAGACCCACATTCAACAAAAACTTGAAAGCAAACTTTCTGAAATGGGAAACCTGATTTTGATGCTTTTTTGTTTTTATTTCTAACATTCCAAAGCATTTAGTTTTGTTCAAGTTTTAAGGTAACCATCAGCACAATAAATTTGGTCACCTCAGTCTCAAGCAGTGATGAGGAGCTCGTGGCTAAATAATAACAGCCGCTCGGGTCGATCGTTAGGTTAAGCCGTGCCTACCTAGGTTGGTCTGTGGATGGGTGTGCACCCATTACATACCGAGTTTCCTCCGTGCCTCGGAAAGCACGTTAAGCCGTTGGTCCCGGCTGTCATTTGTAGATCTTTGACAGTCGTTAGGTAGTCAGAGGCCCAAAAAGTCTGACAACCAGTCTTACCAAGGGGTATCTTATTACCCGGTACTAACTGGGTTGTGGAGGTCAGATAGGCAGTCGCTCCATGTAAAATACTGGTATTTTGCTGCATCCGGTAAAACTGGAAGTCGACCCCAACATAGTTGGGAAAAGGCTAGGCAGATGATGATGAGTCTCAAGCAGTGGTGTTGATTAGTAGTTAGTGGCCGCTAATTCAAGGTTTTTAATGCTTATAATAACTTCTGTTTATAGTAAGAACGTCCATAGCGTTATCACTAGGTTCAGATGTATGCACGTTCAATCAAACTGTACAGAAAGACGGCTTAACGGAACCTTAAAGGAGCCTGTTTGACGTTTGGATGCTTACTTGGTGCATCCATGGTGCGTCGCGTGTTAATTGTTTAGAGCAAACCTTCTGCTCATATTTTAAGTGTCACTACTCTTGTCAGATTTGATGACGTGGTGTGCAAGAAGCATAACTCCGTGAAATAAAGACGTAGTGACACCGTACCGGCTGGCGGCTGAGCATATTACAAGTTATGTTCACCGACTCTGTTAAGAGCCCCTTCCAAAAATTCAGTCGCTAGAGTTTAGGCAAATTCGTTGCGATCCTATGTTAGTGTGCATTGTTCATGCAGATACACGCACACACGGGTGCAGATCGAGCGTAGTGATCGCCTAAACCATTTTGATCCTGTAGACGATATTATTTTATGATACATAATTATAAAGTCAGTACGGTTTAGAAATAAAAGTCTGGAATGTGTGTCTACTGTATATTAATTATCACAATCAAAATAAAAATGGTTTAATTTTGTATTAGAAGAATTTAGATACATATAAACATTTTACAAAATGATAAATAAAAGTGCGAGTTGGACTCGCGCACTGAGGGTCCGTACAAACTTTTTAAAGGACAAACTTATTTTTTCTGGATCTGGGACTTTTGCGCGAAAGACACTTGCGCGAAAAGACAAATGCGCGCATGGACTTTTGCGCGATTGGACTTATGCGCGAACGGACTTTTGCGCGCCTGGACACTTGCGCGAATGGACTTTTGCTCAATTAGACTTATGCGCGAACGGACATTTGCGCGCCAAGACACTTGCGCGAATGGACTCTTGCGCGAAAGGACACTTGCGCGACTGGACTTTAGCGCGACTTAATGGCCACTGAGGTTCACTCTGTAGAGTAAATATAACATACCCCTGTTATTTATACTTGAAGGTGGTTTTTTCTTTTGGTTTTTCTGTCATGGATGTCATTTTCATGGTTAAGGAGTCGCTGATAACAAAATGAGATCAAAATGAAAATCCAAGATGGCGCCGAGGAAAACTTCTGTTTTTTTCATCATGGGTGTCATTTTTATGGTTTTCGGGGTCGCTGATTACGAAAATCAAAATGAAAATCCAAGATGGCGCACAGGAAAATTATTGTTTTTTCCGTCATCGGTGTCGTTTTCATGGTTTACGTGGTCACTGATAACGAAAATGAGGTCAAAATGAAAATCCAAGATGGCGCCAGGGAAAATTTTTGGTTATTAAGTCATGGGTTGGATTCATCAAGATTTTCCTCGGCGCCATGTTGGATTTGCATTCGACCTCATTTTTGTAAACAGCAACCCCCAAAACCATGAAAACGACACCCATGACAGAAAAACCGAAAATTTTTTTGGGCACCATCTTGGATTTTCATTTTGATCTCATTTTCGTATCCAGGAACCCCTAAAGCCATGAAAACGACATCCATGATGGAAAAAAAAAAATTCTCGGCAACGTCTTGGATTTTCATTTTGACCTCATTTTCGTAACCAACAACCCCAAAAACCATGAAATCGACACCCATGACGGAAAAACAAAATTTTCTCTCGGCGACTTCTTGGATTTTCATTTTGACCTCATTTTCGTAACCAGCAGCCCCGAAAACCATGAAAACGACACCCATGACGGAAAAACCGAAAAAAAATTCTGGCGCCTTCTTGGATTTTCATTTTGACCCCATTTTCGTAATCAGCAACCCCAAAAACCATGAAAACGACACCCATGACAGAAAACCAAAAAAAAATCCTCGGCGCCATCTTGGATTTTCATTTTGACCTCATTTTCGTAACCAGCAACCCCAAAAACCATGAAAACGACACCCATGACGGAAAATAAAAAAAAATCCTCGGCGCCATCTTGGATTTTCATTTTAACTCATTTTCGTTATCAGCTATCCCAAAAACAACGAAAATGACACCCATGAAGAAAAAACCGAAAATTTTCATCGGCGCCATCTTGGATTTCATTTTGATCTCATTTTCATTATCAGCGACCCCAAAAATCACGAAAACAACACCCATGAAGAAAAAACCGAAAATTTTCGTCGACGTCATCTTGGATTTTCATTTTGATGTCATTTTCATAATCAGCGACCCCAAAACTTACTTACTTCTACATTATATTAATACTAGTATTTGCGTGGGTGCGCGAGTTGCGTGCAGCTCGCTTTTTGTCGTGTTCTTGAGAAGTATTCCTTACCATCATAAAATTTTGAGAATCCATAGGAATCCTTAAAATAATTGGAAAATCCGTTACAACTACCCCTATATCAGTATGAAAACCCTTAAGAACCCCTAAAACATTCTAAAAACCAATTTAAAAAAATATCACCTATAAAAAAAACCTTATTTAAAAACTCAGACCCATTAAAAAAAACACTACCCTAAAGTTTGCTTGTCGTCGCCCTGAGTTACGTTTCACCCACTCAACTTTCGTTACGCTGCGGAGGTCGCCGGCTCGCTTCGCTCGGCACCTCCCCCCCTTTGCTCCACTCGGTCTCGCAGGTTCGCTCCACTCAGAACCTACCTACCACCAGACAGGTTTCGACGCCTACTATAATATTTTTTCAAGCACCCAATGGCTATCTCTGACCGTTACGAAGTTATAGCCCTTTTATTTTTAGGGGAGGTTGGGGAGGGGAGGATACCCTCCGTTTACAAATTTAAACGCTCCTCATTAATAATTTATAGTAAAAATCAAAAAGCCGCTACGTGTCCTAGTTTCCGAGATACGATGGAGGGAGGGGTGAAGGGGAGGAGAGTGGGGAGTTTTGAAAAATGATTTTGACTAACGCGTTGCCCCTTTATATGAATCTGAAAAAAAAAAAATGTTTCAAGTCTCTCAACTTCCGAGATCCGCCTAAAGGGGGGAGAAGGGGGACAAGTGGGTCAACTATTGAAAACTGGTTTTTACTTTCCCAAGCCTCCTCTATACGAATCCGTAAAAAACAAAAAATATATTACCAATCATAATAAACAACCAACGTCAAAAAAAAATCTTATCTCAATATGTACAATCAAAAAGTTTAATAATTTTAATATAAATACTGGATCGAAATGTGGTAGTCTGCGTATATCTCGGAAATATATTCACATAATAACTCGGGAGCGCTTGCGAAGCAAAGTGATACGTGCTCACGCTGGGAGAGCCCTTTCGTTACTGACGGGATCGGGTTTGCGCGGTCGATTATATAGTTCACTTTGCATTTAATTTACGAAATGAAGTTATTGTTTATTTATAAATTAAAATTCAGATTCTAATAAAGGGCTACCTTGAGATTAATGAGTAATTTTTAAATTTTCTTTAAAGTGTTTCTAAGGTATAGAAAAAAATACCCTTTTGTCCCGCCGTTTTCCATAAATTAAGTTTTTTCAATATTTTCTTTCTGCTATATTTCGTATAGAAATCAATAATGTTTTCCCGTATGTTACGAGTAGACCATATATTGATGTTATTCATATTTTTTAATATTCAGATTATTTTGTAGTTCTTTGTTCAGAGAACCACAAACATCACTCGCTCGTTACTTTTGCGGAAAAGGGGTTTTGAATATGGGTGATTGCCATTAATATATACATTATTTAAAACAATTGTTCCCACAGTCAACAAGAATAAGAACCTGACTCTTATAATAAAAATAAAGCAGGTTCAAATTCTTCTTGCCTTTCTCACAAGGAGTGATCAAAAATGTTCAAAATGACTTAATTTATTGTAGGGACCCTTAAATAGAATGAGTTCTTTTAGTGGCTACGTATTCTTTTACGGGCCAAGCGTGGTTTATGCTAATGCTTCGCTTTATTTCAGCAATTTTGAGATTATTGCGAAGATCTGGGTTCGTACTAAAAAGCATTGGAATGACGAATAAGCATAATGTGGAATTCTTTGAATTATCAAAGTAATTTTTTTCTCTGAGGTAAAGTAGGGTATCAGGAGCCAGGTATAACAGAGCGTAAAAAGGAGACATAATTATTAAACCAGAAATTGGCAACAGAACTGGCTATTCCTATTCTCATCGCTTTTTTGCCCTTTCCCCATAAAACTCACGGGAACAAAAAGCCAGTACAATAGTAAAACCGGCAACAATTGTACCTTCGAAGCCGCACAACTATCAATTGTATTTGACTACATCGCACGATTCTTTGTAACGGCGTGCGAGTGTGCGAACTGTGAGGCATCGGTCCCACCGCTGACGAGGAACTAGATACTCAAGAAACGTACAAAATACTGTCCCTGGTGCGTTGATAGTCGCGTGTCAGTACTTGAGATACATATGAACTCGTCGATCGATAGGTTCGTCTAATTTTGTTAAAAAAAATACTAGGAACCTAGGAATACTAGGGATTGACACTCTAGCGGAGCAATATATAATATAATATAATATAGCGATGATAGCGTGGCGGCTGTCTTCTAACGACAGATACCTATATTTTGTATATATCTCTCATATATACCTATATTGGACTTCCCTCCGCGCACTCGATCGGTTTGGATGCGATCTATTTCGCTGTCGATTTTAATTACGATTTTCGTGTTCCGTGATCGATTCCCGGCTCGTGAGTTGTTCCTAGTTGTGTACTATTGTGCTAAGTGCTGGTATCGTAAGTTTTTTAGTGTTTTTACGTCGGTTTTACTGGTATTTTAGTTAATTTCATTTACTTTCGGTGAGTACATTTACTTTTTTTTGGTGTGTGGGTAGTGTGGGTACCTTGAAATAATTTTATCGTCCGTTAATTCTGTTACTTTTCTTACGTTCTAATAGTTTGTTTGAATTTCATAATTTATAATATGTTATCCATTAATGATGACCCGCCCGACCGTGGCAGAGATGCATTCCATACACCCGGGTCGCCGACGACCTCCGCTAGTTCAACAAAACGTTTGTTTCGCGAAATGTCACCTTCGTACATATCGCCCGAGGAAAGGTCAAAACGGCTTCACACATCCGACTCAATTGAGAAACCTTCGCCAATATTAAACGTCAGTACTGCGAGCAATGACAATTACTGCGATTTAGTCTCACAGGCGTCTGCATTTCTTTCTAAAATTAACGACCTTGTTAATGATCAAGGGTCCCGCATTAATGTCGCAAATAAATCCGCTATCATGGACATGACTCAGCGCGTAACGGCCATCGTTTCTTTGTTAGCCATAAAATCATCCTCCAATGAAACTAAATTAGCCAATACGAAACGCGAATTGGATATAATGAAATTAAATCGTAATACTAATAATGTCAATACTAGTGATTGTAACAAATCTTCGTATGCGGATTCTTTGAAACTTCGTCTACCTAAAGTTGCGCCAGCCGTGGAGTCCCGCGTTCCCCTTCCGTGCGTCGTCGCGTACCCTACAGCTGACCGGTTAGCCGATTACTCGTCATCGTCCGCGACTAAACAAGCGCTTATGAAAGCGATTAAGCCTAGTGACGACGGATTTCAAATTGTAGGCGTTAAGAAAACCGCGAAATCTGGCGTTGTATTACGTGTCGCTAATGACAACCAAATAAAAAAATTGCAATCGGTCGATGCTATTAGGTCCGCCGGCTTAAGACTTGAAAAACCGAAAGGCCGAAGGCCTCGTATATTAGTTAAGGACGTCCCATCCTCAATGGAAGACAATGCTTTTCTGCACGCGTTATACCGTCAAAACATTAAAGACGAGCTGCCAATAAATGAGGATGATTTTATTAAGTCAACTAAAATTATTCGTAGGCGTTCCTTAGATAACGGTCGCAAGTGGATAGGCGTTGAAATCGAGTCCACAGTTCGAAAACATTTAGTGTCCACCAAAGATAAATTATTTATTGATTGGGCGACTTGCCGTTTCATCGATGATGTCGAAGTAGTTCGTTGTTTACATTGCCAGCAGTTCGGTCACGTTAAGAAACACTGCGTTAATAAATCACCTACCTGTGCTAACTGCTCGGAAGCACATGAAACAAATAACTGCCCGCACAAGGATAATTTAAATTACATACCTACTTGCGTGGCGTGTAAACGTTTTAAAAAACCGTTTGACCATCGTTGCGGGTCCCCAGAGTGTACCACTTACAAACTTAAGCTCGAACAGTTAATCCTCAATACCAACTACTAAAATAATGGATAGTTTAACTATAGGACAATTAAATCTCCACAACGATAGGGTGGCGACCTCTGAATTAGACAAATTAATTATCGATTATAACTTAGACATAGTACTTGTTCAAGAACAATACCAGAACGCTCACTTACGTCACAAAGTAGTTCAGCTGGACAGCAAAGCACGAGCCGGAATTTACGTGGCGCGTTCTTCTAACTTTACAGTAACGTCTTTGCGTAACCTCATGACGCCCCACTGTGCCGTTGCGGAAGTCTCATCAGCTTCTTTTAAAGTTTACGTTGTGAGCTGTTACTTTCAATACTCAGACCCTGTTGCACCTCATATACATAACCTCCGTCACGTCTTACAGTCACTCGCGGGCAGTAAAGTTATCGTTGGCGCTGATGTTAACGCGTCATCGTCTCTGTGGTATGGCAAGGTTAGGTCAACGGATTTCGACCGACGTTGTGCTGTTGAAGATTTTATAGCAGAAATGAACCTATCAATTCATAATACCCCTGATGCACCACCTACTTTTTGCAGCCCAATGGGCGAATCTTGTATTGACGTCACACTTTCTAGTGCAGACGTACGATTGGATAGGTGGCGTGTCCTACCAGATGCGTCTTGTAGTGATCATCGCCTGATCGTGTACGAATTTGTTCCGAGGTCTACTCAAGGTCCATCTCATATCACTGGTAATTTTAGATATAAAAGTAAAGGCGCGAATTGGGAATTCTTTAGCTTGCTTTTTGCGTGTCACGCCAAAGACTTCACTCGTGATGGGCTGTCAGCTGAAGAAAGTGCTGAAATTATGTCAGACACCTTCACTTACTGTGCTGACATCGCCATTGGTCGCGCATCTATGACCAACATCCATAGATGTGATTGGTGGTGTGACTACTTAATTGAGCAGCGTAAAAGCTATCGCCGAGCGCGCAGACATTTAAACAAGCTTAGAAAACAAAAGGTCACCGGAGACCCACTTAACTTTGCTTTAAATGCATTTAGAGTTGCCAAGTCCCGCTACAGAGCATCAGTGGAAAAGTCTAAGGGTAATTTACTGCGAAAAATAGTAGAAAAACTAGATAAAGAAGGTCCGTGGTCTCCTTTGTATCACGAGTTCAAAGCTAATCGATCAGTCGACCTGGCGTTTGTCCAGAACATTAAAGTAAATAATAGACACACGACCGGTATTGAGGAAACAACCGAAGTTTTATTAAATAGTCTGATACCTGATGATTCGCCAGTAAATGACAATGACTACCATCAGCAGATCAGAGCGTGGGCATCTGTGCCACCTGAATCACCAACGTCAGACCTTCCATCCATTGACGAATTCATTAATCTTGTCAGGAAACTGCCTCTTAACAAATCATCAGGTGAAGATAAAATATCTAATCGGATGATAATAGAAGCTTGTAAAACAGCGGGTGACGCCATTTTATCTGTTTTCAACCGATGTATTGCGGACGGCGTTTTTCCTCGTGTATGGCGACGTGGCTTTATACGAATAATTCCAAAAAGTGGTGATAAGCCACCAGACGACCCTAAGTCGTACAGGCCCTTAACCCTACTGCCATCTTTGGGAAAACTCCTGGAGCGCCTTATCGTTCCACGTTTGCTGCCAGACGGGCCAAAGTTTCATAACAACCAATTCGGTTTCACCGTGGGAAAATCTACCGTAGACGCGGCACTTTCTGTTAGAAAAATTGTTAATAACTCGGAACACAAGTACGTGGTTGGAATCTTTTTAGATATTTCCGGGGCTTTTGATAACGCATGGTGGCCGATGCTACTACTTAAAATGAAGAATCGCGGCTGCTATAAAAACATATATAATCTTGTTTATTCATATTTTTTAAATGGTTCCGCGAAACTCAAACTCGGACATCATTCTATGTCAAAGTCCCTTACCATGGGATGTCCTCAGGGCTCGGTAATCGCTCCGTATCTGTGGAATTTAGGTTTCGATGATTTTCTCGCGATTCCTCTCCCACCCGGCTGTTCATTAACCGGTTACGCGGACGACGGCCTGCTGCTCATTCAGTCGAGTACTCGGGCTGGACTCGAGAATTTAGCTGACACTTGCCTACGATTAATATCTCAGTGGGGCGATCGAAACCGTCTGACCTTTGCACCGCAAAAAACTTATCAACTAATTTTAAAAGGTAATCTTAAATCGTGGCCTAGTATTAAATTTAATAACGTTCCCGTGAAAAGAAAGCAGTCCGTGTGCTACCTTGGTTTGGTCTTAGAGAAGAATTTTTCATTCATAGATCATATAAAAACTGTCGGTGAAAAAGCTAAAAAGAACTTTTATGCCTTAACTAGAATATCCAAATCTACGTGGGGTCTGTCATTTCTAACTTTAAAGACCATTTATGGGGCTACCTATTTGGGGTGTATGTGCTACGGGGCACCTGTTTGGGCCGATAGGGCCACCATAGGAGCGGTACGACGTAAATTGCTTCAAAGCCAGCGTTTGGCTTTGATATTCTTATGCAAAGCGTATAGGACGGTTAGTACTGAAGCCTTACCGGTACTTGCAGGTGTACTTCCAGTCGATCTTGAAGTGCAGCGACGGGCTGCAATGTACTATAACGCGCGTGAGACCACGGACGCAGACTTTTTAACCCTACGTGACCGTGATAAGATTTCTAGATTATTCAAACCACAGACCGACGTCTGGGAGGAACTTTTGTCTGAATGGCAATGTAGGAGGGATAATTCCATCAAGGGCCGACACCTCCACCAGTTCTTTCCATCCGTTCGTGAACGGCTGGCCAGGACATGGCTGGAGGTTGATCACTGTGTTGCTCAATTTCTCACCGGTCATGGTAACTTTAAGAGTAAATTATTTTCCTTCAAGCTTGTTGACTCGCCTCTTTGTCAATGTTCCACATCTGACTGCGAATATGAACAATCAGCACATCATATTTTATGGGAGTGCAGTCTTTGGCAGAATGAACGCAATATTATGTTGGATAGTGTACAGGTTACATCCGGAGTTATTTACTACACAGACCTTGTAGAAACTAGAACAAATTTCCGTGCGTTCAAGCGTTTTTGCCATACCTATTATTGGAATCAAATATAACTGCTCACAACTTAGGACCCATTAATGTTAATATTTTATCCGTGGTGCTAGGCAACTGGGCCTATCCCAGTTGTGAACGTCCCTTTGCGCCTATTGGCCTTGTTTCTTTGTGTCTCCTGCTGATATGGAGGGAAGTGGAAATTACAGATTTTCCTACTCCTCCGCTATACTTTTCTGATTAATTTCGTTGCGGGATCCAAGACAGTTAAATTCATTCTCTGGGACTTCGTCGAGCTTCATTGTCTCGGCGCTTTTCTGGTGGTCGCCACTGTTGATTCTGGCTTTCAGGAGTTACAGTGGTTGGGAACAGTGTGGCGGGCTTGTCCCTTAATAAAAAAAAAAGATACCTATATTTCTTTTTAAAAGATGTATTCTTGCCTTTGACCGAAACTCGTCTTATGAGAAATGATGATGCAGTGTAGATCATGCCAGGGGAACCGCTGTCATGCCACGTCGCGGTCGTGCCACGTCCACACGACGAACTGCTTTATTTTCTATTCAGGTACAATCCGGATGTTACAGAAGCAGCTGAACATAATTATACATTTTATGAGTACCTATTTATTAGTTGACCGATGACTGTTTTAACAACTTGTGACCTCTGGTAAACCGGGGTTGTGGGACTGTTCGAAAGAGATACCGTGGCCCCGGAACACAAAGGGCGATGAAGGAACATGGATGGGTTTTAGTCAGTAAAAGTCTGACACTCCCTCCTGCTCCGCCCAGAGCGGGAGTAGTCATTTGATAATTTCTCATCCGAAAAAAAAAAAGTCCTCTGTTAAACAAACAATCCGTGCTTGCGCTTGTCGCTAACCGCTAGCGGTAGGACCAGCGCTTCACAGAGGTGCGAACGGTACAATTGTGCGAGTGATGCATGGCCGCTGTATGATGTACCGCAGTCATTTGTCATCGCTGTGTCAACGCAACGCTAACTGGTGACCAGGGGGCGGCAGAAGAACAGGTGAGAAAGGAATGGCACCTGTTAATAGAGGTGTATCCCTTGTAATAAGGAATTCGCGTGGATTGTGGACAGTTCGGAGCTAGGGAGAGTGCATCTGTGTTGCGAATACACTTGGGCATAGCTAGTCATCATCTGCCTAGCCTTTTCCCAACTATGTTGGGGTCGGCTTTCAGTCTAACCGTATGCAGCTGAATGCCAGTATTTTAGATGGAGCGACTGCCTATCTGACCTCCACACCCCAGTTAGTACTGGGTAATACAATACCCCTTGGTAAGACTGGTTGTCAGACTTTTTGGATCACTGACCACCTGTAACGACTGTCAAAGATTTGCAAATGCAACGGCTTAACGTGCTTTCCGAGGCACGGAGGAAACCCGGTATGTAATGGGTGGTCACCCATCTACAGACCAACCTAGGCAAGCACGGCTTAACCTAAAGATCGACCTGAGCGGCTGTTATTATTGAGCCTCGGGCTTCTGGGCATAGCTTGTCTCCTTGCCGAGATTACCCGCCATGACCGGAAACTGTCGGGACGACTATTACTAACCTTTAAACTTTTATCTGTAACAACTAACTTCAGTTTTGACTTGATGAGCTCGTCTTTGTCGCGTAACTTTCTTGATATGTACAACTTTTGGTTCAACTTGTCCTTGTTGTTTATTTTGTACTAACTATCTCACAAGAGAAGCTTTGTTGTTTCAATTTGAACTTCTGACCTTTGACTTCCTCGTCATTTCTGTAACAACTTACCAACTTGTTTGATTCACATGAGTCATACGATTTAGGTCTCTATTCCCTTGAGTAGAAATATATCCACTGTGTAGTATTAGGCTGGTCATCTTGAGTTAAGTTAATCCTGTGTTGTTGGTATGTTTGCATGTATTTAATTTGACATTAGTGTTAATAGTATTAAATGTGATCAGTTCAACAGTGTTGGTACAAAGGGGACATTGTTTTAAAGATGATCTCATTATCCGAATATTTGAATGTGGGTCATCAATGTTATTAATCTTCCTGTGATCTCTCTCGTTTTGGAAACATTTTGTTTCAAAATGTGATGTTTAGATATTTAATGACTTGAAAATGGTGTCTAATGTAACTGCAGTATTGCAACGTCACCGTAAGTGTTCTCTTCACGGTTGATTTATTTATGACTTTGAGACATCACTTTTCAAGTCCATTACAAAAGTCGCGAATAGCATAGCAGTCTCTTTTTACTCTCATAATTACGGACAAAGCTCCGGACACGGCTATCTCTGAACAAATATTTATAGAAGTATATGCCAGCTTCCGGTGCGGTTTAAACCCCGACTGATCCTTAAAAACATAGCTAAATATAATAATATATTCTTAATTAACCCATTCAAATCATCAAAACGCCTCACCTCACTGTCAGCGCCCCCTACCGCCAACTCAGCTAACTGCGCTAATAACATAATTACACTCGGTTCAATCAACACACTGTCACTAACTGTTGATACGTCATCAGCTCAACGATAATACGGTGGAACTAAACAATGCGACGTTTATATGAATGATTAAACTCTTGATTGTGACAGTAGCTGAGGGGCAGACATAGTGGCGATCTCGATAATAGGAAAGTATGTATTGGAATTTACATTACATCACGACTTTAATCCTTAAAGGGTAGAGCAGAGGTGTACCTCAAAGTTTCACATTTCGCTGGCGAGTCTATTGCAGCTATTTCCATTAAGAGGCAGAAATCTAGACTCTGTGGCTGCTACTGAGAAATACCAAGCATATGACTGTCATGTTTATGGTATTTATGAGAAATACAAAACGCGTTGGAGACGATTGCCATATGTTAAGTTAAAAAATAAATGTGTGTGTGTGTGTATAAATGTTAAGTCTCTCTGGTATACCCTGAGCGTGCTTTTGTTATTAACCGAATTTATGTATTCGGCCGGCACCTATTTTTAAATTATATAATTATGTATGTACACCGATTTCTCCATTATTACTGGTCCGATTTACGGGATTTTTGATTTTTTTTCAGTTTGTTTAAGCTTATAATATTTATGTTAAGATTCCTATCTCTTCATATTTCGTCAAGGAAAATATTTTATTTTCAGTTCTCTGTATCATTCTGGGAATTAGGGATCAAATTAGGATGTTAGCTGCCTGACGTGATAATAACCGTGTTAGCAGCTATCTGCTTTGTGTTCGCTATTCATTGATGGCGGCTTATTGATTGAGCGAGAGAGTTCTATCGTGGATTCGTGCTCGTGGCCGGCAGATCCATGAAATTGAACTTTGATTCAATTTCACTCGTGTACACGAGCCTAATTCTGATAGAGATTGATGTGGAAATGGAAACTACACCAGAAAGCAAACGTATAAAATGTTACTCAGTAATGGACTAGCTAGAGCTCGCGGCTTTGTTCGCGTTATGGTCGAAACTAATCCTGCGCGAACGTTTTAAATATAGATTAAGACATTTGGGGATAATGTAGCCACATCAATGAAAGAATTTTCTTAATCGAATCAATATTTCCAGAGACTTCCTTATTACTTTACGTCTTTAGAAAATTTGTCTATAATTGTCAGGCCAAGGCATTTTGTGTATGTTACCTAATTAAGAACTTAATATTGCTAGCTTAAACTAAATTTGAAGCTTTAAGCCTTCAATATTAACGGGAACTGCTCCAATAGTTATTTCTGTTCAAATACTGGTAATCTCCATTTCGGTAAAATTATTTAGTTTGTAACACTAATTAACGCCGTGCGTTATTAATATGTTTTTAAGAGCTTAAAATAATTGAAATAGATTTGTGTTAGTAGTCTGTAAATGAGTGCCTTTGAAAGCGCTATAATTAACCAAAATATGCACAAGTATCCTACCATATTTTGAGTTTTCTGCCACAAACGGGTTACAATACGGACCACTTTTGAGCTATCTTTCCAAAAACCACGATTATGTATGAATGACACGTATCCACAGATTAAGTAAGGTTCTTATTTCTATGGCACATGTTATTAGGTGAACTTAATTAATAACGATGTTACTAACAAGTATATGTACTAACAAATGGCGAACCTACCTAATCAACATTCATTTAATACATACATGGTGTAAAAGGCCTCATCACGAAGCCGTCAACCAAGCATTCTGTACATCAAACTAAGTAAGTAACTTTACGCAAAAATTATTGCTGGGAAACGACTTTTTTTTTGGGGTGAAAAATCATGTTTTGTGGTAGAACTCAATGTAACGCACTCAAAACATTGTGCTGATGGATGGATTGATTAGTACGGGGGTCGTGGAGGTGTTTAAAGTAAAAATCTTACATTAAAAACTTGTATTTTAAAAAACTTGTCAAAAAGTTGGAACTTTGACTCCCAATATCTCCATAACCAGAAGGTTCCCAGGTATGGTGTAGAACAAAAAAATGATCGCAATGATGGGGAGAACAAGTGCCTTTCGGCTTCTTTATGAGGTGATTTACACCCTTTAAAAAGGCCATGGACAAAGAGTCTGTCCTCTACCGTGCAGCAGTGTAGAGACTACTTATACCCAGAACTCCATAATCATAACTTGAATATTCTTCCTGTAGGGGTAAAAAAACAACAAAAAAACAAAAAACATCCCCAATAATATGTTCAACCCCCGCTCGCCGGCAGTTCGGTCCGACGAGCTAATCGCCGTCTATTGACGCCCTGCGCCTCTAATCGGATTGCCGATTTACCTGTATCGGCGAAACGCGGATTATTAAAGGGTTAAATTATCGATTTGGAATAAAGAAGAGGACATTTTTGGAGCGGAGTTCTCGTGAAAAGGCACTGGGAAATTAATTTTGATACAATTTACGTCATAGGAAGGTGTGTTGATTATATTTTGCGAAAGGGTTATAGGCAGTCCGCAGTGTTCTGTTGTACGGCAATTTAGGCTTTGACGTTGTGTAGACTCGTTTAAAAAGGGTCATACCCATTTATCGGAAATAACATTTTCCGAAACCCAAGCTGCTGCTAATATAATTTAAATCAATTTCATCAGCAGCCTTCTCTCTCCCTCCGTTTGATCATAATTTTATCATTGTTTCTTTGCCGCTTTTTTGTATACTAATTTCTTATTGTTTGTTACAGGTACGTTTATTTGTCTTCAAAAGGGAATGTTTCCGAGACATGGTGGTGAATGGCTATGTAATGGGAATTGACGGCATAACGACACACACTTATTGGTAGGTAAATGCCATAATAACATTAAAGCAACTTTTAACAAACACAAATATCCTTTACTTTGTTTCCCTTTTAAAAGAGAATTTTAAAATAAAACATTTCTTCATACGAATTGCATTCTAAGCAGCCTGTGTACTACAGTAACTATTTCAAGACACTTGTCAATACATTACTATTCTTATTGAGTGAATGCTTAAAGTCTAGTTTCAATTGCAAATGCTATTGAGAATGGAGTTTATTTTTTGAAGTATCGCAGATTTTATTTGTGCATGTTCTAGTGGACTCCAACTGAAGTACTGATGTGTTTCAATTACTTAGGCAAAAGCTTTTTATTGGTATTTCTGGGGAAAAAATATGAACTGTTTTTTGTTGAGTTAGTTTGTCAACAAAGGTGAATTGGATTTAGGTATTTTATATGGAAGTTCTTTAGGCAGGGAAAACATTTTACGTGAAAACATCAAAATTCGTGCAAATTAAACAATTTTTTTATCGATTTTTATTCGGATTCGGAAAATGATAATATAGATACTTACTCAATTATTCTTCAAAATCAAAATCTTAAGTGACAACTTTTCACGCTCGCGTGTCGTATTCGACCTGTCAAAACTGTCAAAATTGTTACTTGCACTCGCGATAAACATGCAAACGTTAGCGATGTGCTCCAAACGAACCTCACTTTCATAGAGGCACTCTATTGTCATAACAGACGACGTATATCATGGGGTTTTAGTTTCCGCACTTAGTCCTTAAAGTGGACCATTGTGCGTGAACAGACGACAAAAATGTTAACGTAAACTCGGTTTACGCGATCGAGACATTACTCGAATTTTAGTATGAAACTCGCACTAAGCACACTGGACACAAAAACCATTGTCACATAGTTAAAAACGATCCTCGTAAACAATCCTCTGCATCTTTTAAAGAGTCAATGAGCTCTGTGCTGCGTCACAAACCTCAGCTAATCAGCGCTGAGGCTGATCGGACGTCGGAACATGCGAATGGGTTCATTAGTATACGTTAGAGTGGTTAAGTTAAAAGCTTGCAACGTTTAAGTGCTGTGTTTGTTACAACTTACCGTAGTGTGCTGTCTGAGTCCTTTGTGCGTTGAATTGAAATACTAAAAGATAATGAAGTTGGGCAGTTAACGTCTGCGGCGATAAAGGGTTATTTGGGCAAATGGGCCGTAGGCATGTGGGACCAGTTGATGAATTACTCGGACGGAGGGCTGTATCATATTGACGGGGATTTTAAAACTGTTACTTTTTACTTTCGTTACGTTATGCTGCTCTCTCTTTATACCGATGATGATTGTGATACAGAACATTAATCTATGTGACTGTACTTCCTCATGAATTCCGATAAAATGCGAACGTGTGTCCAGTTGGCGAAAACATAAAAATGATTTAAGGTGAAAGCGTCAGGGTAGCCCGCGAAATTCAAATTTTCTTACGTTTATTGCAATTTGCCGACCAGTGCTAGGTTGTATGTTGATTAAAATATTGTTGGCGATTGTAAGACGTATGTAGTTAAAGAATTATAATCATCAAAATCATCAATACAACCCTCCAAGTTCATAAAGGTCTAGCAATGAGTTTGACCTTGAAAAATCGTTCCTCGACTTATATGAACTTAGAGGGTTGTTTTGATGATTTTGATGATTATAATTCTGTAACTACATACGTCTTACAACCGCGAACAATATTTTAATCAACATACAACTTAGCACTGGCCTGAAAATTGCAAAAAACGTAAGAAAATTTGAATTTCGCGGACTGGTTGGAGCATTCACCTTAAGTAATTTAAGTTACACTATGTGGACACGCGTAAAAATTTTTTAGTGTCCAGATGACGAAATAATAAGTAATACTAATGTCGAGTTTCACCAACTGGACACACGTGTGTCCGGTTTCTCATGTCGAGTTGGTGAATAACCCCTAACAATGCTTTTGTTATTATTTATTTCAAACAAAGTAGTACCAGCCCAGGCTCTTAAAATTATGAAGCAGTAGGTCAGTCAAAAGGATGATGCCTATTTTTTTAACTATTATAGTACTACTAGCTGACTAGTAGCTACTCTATGAGCAAAATGATAATTTTAATATTTTTTCCCGCTTTACCTTGAATGACAGCTCATAACCATTGAAACAATAAATACAAATAACTGTCAGTGTCAAAGCCTACAACATTTCCGCAAACAGACGCGACATTTCATTGCGCGGCCACATGTCACTCCTGTGTCTGCTGACACCAGGCTATAAAGTTGACGTGAGTGACAGCATGGCTTCGCGTTTTTATATTCGGTTCGAAGCTTGCTGGCTTTCAAAGGTTCGGGATAAAATAATGAAGGAATCAATGTTTTATTTGGATGTATTGGTTTTTATGCAGAATGACAAAAGCTTACTTTGCTCACGCATCATTTACTTTAATCGTTATACACTCGCAGAGTAGGTCATTGGTGCCGATTCCCTTGTTCACAAACTAAACTAAATTTAGTTTAGTTTGTGAACAAGGGAATCGTTGAGCGCATCTTTTTCTTTTTATTTCATTATGAAAAGGACAGAAGATAAATATTAGTTTAATCCTGTCAAATTAGTCAGCACCTGACGTAATTTGATGTAATTTTAGTAGTCAACTTTTTAATCGCGTCTAAAACTTGTATGGCGCTGATTAATTTGACAGAACATAATTAAAATTTATCTTCTCTGTCCTTATCTTAATGAAATAAAAAGAAAAAGATGCACTGAACTTAAATTTGGTTTAGTTTGTAAACAAGGGAATCGGCACCAATGTGTTACACACTCACTATCATTCATTTGTTTGATAGTTCAACAGCATTACCTACCAATTTTCTTCTAAATTTGATTTATCTATGTTTATGTTACAGTCAAAACTGTTAATCGGTCAAAACCACATTTGACTGGTGTCAGTCAAAACTAGTACAAGAAACAAGTTAAAATGCGTTTTCTGCATTAAAAAAATGTTGCTTTAGAACGCCTCAAATGTAATTAACCTAGTCCTAGAAATATACATGGTGTTTTATAAATGGGTCACAAAAAAAAAACCTAACAACCTAATAAGTTTCTAAGTAAATGTTAGTTATTGTTGAAAAAGTTTTCACCTGTCAAAAATAGTTTCTACTGTGCCAATATACAATTGCAGTCTACTAGGAGTCTTTAGATTCCCTTTTTGGAAAATTTAAAACAGTACAATTTAGATCTAATTCCAGATCTTATTTCACCTCTCCACAAAACTCTCTATAAAACTCTCAGATCTCCCTCACTACTAGCTCACAAACTCAGTAATTTGCACAGTGAGCTTTCCTGACCGGTTCCACGTTAATTCTTCAAATTGCTCGGGCGGCCATCCCGGGGCAATTATGTCCATTTTGCTCTACAATCAAGATCTACCGCTTTTATACATTCTAGTTCCAAGTTTTTGCATCGGTAACTAGCCAGGCTCGTAAAATGGACGTGATTTTGTTAAAAAATGGACCGCGAAGTACGTATTTTAATTAATAGTTATGTTGTAATTCCGTAGAGCTATGATGACGTATGACGTCAAAGGATTTTATTATTTAATTTATCTAGTTCGTTCTTCTTTAGCTTGTTAATAAAGAAAGAAAAAAACTACACGCAGGCGAGGCCACGGACAGAGTCCATTGTACCTACAGAGCTCAGAATCAGTAAATCAGCAATTAATAAAACATTGGCAAAAATCCGAAATACTCCTAAAAACTGTTATCCCTTACGTTTTTAAATCCGATTGTAAACATGATAATTAAGAACAAAACGGTTTGTTTGAGCGGCTCAATGACAGTTTTATTGAGTCCATTAGAGTCGAGTGTATGAGCCAGTGGTTTTACCTTTTGTAGCTGAACCGTCCACTCTGTGTGGATTATTACGTTAGTGTTTGGAATAGATGAACGCAAAACCATATTTTCGTGTAAATCATACGGGTCAATTAATTATAGACCTACAAAGATCTTTTGGCGCTTCAATGATATTGACAGATTGGCGTTGTTGATAAAAACTTTTATGTTAAAAAAACATTAAAATCAAAATGGCGGCGTAGTTCTAATCATGATCACCCCACAAAAAGAACTTGTACAACTTTAACTATGTTTGTTGTGCAGTTCTACTGCCTGACTGAATTTGAATTTTCGCTCTTGCGACTCAAAGGACCAATTTTAAAATCCTGGTCCTTTAATACTTTATGAATTTTAATATCAAGCAGCTGCCTTGCGTTAATCCTACCCCTTTCCTTGCTTAGCAAACGCAATAGCTGATCACAGTGATCACCGAACCGGCAATTAATATCGGCTTGTATGTCACCCCCTGCAAGGGGTATCAAGGGGTATTTGGCTATCTATTGGTATATTTGGCCCCTGTGCCACGGGAATGTTTGTATGGGGCGTTTGATTACATGGGTCCAATTAGCAGCATTTCGGTAATCACTTTGGGGTCGAAAGGGGCTTGTATGTTGTTTTTGGATAATTTCCATTTGCGTTTGGGGCGTTAGGAAAATAAGGCGCACTTTGGATTCGTAAAAATAATAAATAATCCTTGATAAATATTTTAGTGATTGACATCATTTATTTCTTTCTGCCTCGTTGGTCTAGTGCAGTGATTCCCAAAGTGGTCCAGATGGACCCCTGGGGGTCCACAGGAGACTCGACAGGTGTGTAAGGGCCACCTTACACCCCTGTCAAGTCTCCCGAAAAAAAAATTGGGGGTCACAAGTTGTAAGTTGGGGTCCACGAAAATTTATCTGGTTTCGATAGTAGAGAACCAACATTTTGGCTTGGCTTTATCTATCAATGAAGGCAGATAATAAATTAAATATTTGTTTATTTATGGCAACTAGGCCCAATTGTTAGTAACATAACATTATTCCTAAAAACTATTGTTAGTAAATAAAACACAGAAACACAAACCAAATAATACAAAAAGAAAATTTTGAGGTTAGGACGTCTTCTGATCAGCTTCTATAAAATACTTACTAAAAAAGTTAAAAATAACAAATGTGAAAATGATCGTATCGAGGCTTTAAAAAAGTACTTTGAAGTTTTAAGATTCTAATTTTCAGATTGTTTGGCAAAATATTTTTGATCCACGGGCTTGAAAAAATGCAGCAGGGGCGTCCACCGAAACCAAAAAAATTGAAAAGTGGTCTATGACACTGCTGCTCTTGGTATATATCTAGGGACCGATTCCCAGGCAACGCAAAATGCTATATGGAGTTTGTTAGTAGTAAAAGTAGTAGTTTAGTAGTAGGAAATAGGCTCACCCCTAATACATGGGACTTAAACATAACTGTTGTATATAAATAAAGCACTTCATCACATAATTAACTGTTTTTATTATATTTAAACATATTAATACTAGATAACAGATTGACATGCGTCACGAAGCCGGTGAGAGAACGTAGACATCAAAGAGCTCATTGTAAAGGTAGTATTAAAAAGCTATAAGGCGTTAACACACATGCGTTCATATAATATCAACAATAACTGGTAAAATGGTGGGTATACTACCGTACATCAATGCAACTTTCCGCCAGACGTGATGTTATTTATTCCTGTATGTCTTATTAAAGCTTCTATCATTCCATTGACCTCTACCCACATTTCAACTACAAATATCTATGTCCCCTTTCAAACAGTTAATGGATGCCACCATTGTCCATCGAGCTGATAGACATGCATGTCAGTAAATTAGTTATTACCAGCGTGAAAGGGCCCAGCGATATGATTTGTGTCACAATGCAGCCAATTGCGGGAGCCATTCAGCCACAGTTACTGTAATTGCTTGACAACGAATTTACTAGATGTATTGTTCTACCGTGTATTGTATTAATATTGACAGGTTTCTGGGTAACCTTTTGATTTGTGATATGATCTGTGTCCCATCGGAGAATGCAAATAAGGAAAGAGAGAGTGCACTTGTGTTTGAGTACTGTAGTATTATAAGATGGCTAGTATCCGCTGAGGTTGGCCACCACGCTGAAATTTGTTTGGGAGGACTCTACGTACAGTTATTTCTCCTCATCAGTTCAGCTCGGAACCACTCTCTGCTATAGGCCTTTTTTTCTGCCACACTTTCCATTCCCCTGCGATTTTACAATATCGTTATATTTATCTTTCTTTGCTTAAAATCTTGTGCTTCCAGTCGGAATAGGTATACTCCTGGTGATGAAAATAAGCACCTATAGTACTTGTTGTCGAGGTCAACGTACGATTAACTAAGTACTTTCCACATAACCTCAAACGAACAGAAAATGAAAACTTCATTTCATTTCCTGAAAGTTTTCAGGTCTTAGCTATATTTTCTTCACCTTTTATCACCTATTGTTTTCCAAATACCTTTCAACATTTCAATCAAAACCGAACTTTGTTGTTTAGAATTTAAAGTAGGTTTTAGTGGAAAGTTAGGTATGTATATAGGCTAAGCCCAATGGAGTTTATCAGAATGTAAACTAAGTTGTAGCGTCGATAAACACTATAAACAGTTTGCCGTGCGGAGAGTGTGAAACAGTTGTGTGTGTGTTAGCTACAGTTTGTTTGGCTTTACTTGCATGCATGTAAAGAATAAGTTACTGGGGATCTTTCGTAGAAGCGTGGCTTTGAAGGTCTACCTTGATTTGAACATACGGCGGGTTGCCACCTAATACCCAAGCCGAGCCGTGGGGTGGGTGTTTTAAGCCGACTAGTCACAGCATTGTTATACCCGTTTTCACAATCCAACAGCGGCAGCGCGCTTTATTTCAGGCATTAAATTAAGTGTTGCCGTTGGGCCCGGACTCCAGGCTGCCATTTGTAGATCTTTGGCAGTCGTTGGCCAGGCATTGGCCCAAAAGTCTGCCAACCACAATCTGGTCAGATACGCAATCGCGCCATGGTATTCAGCTGCATTAATTACCTAATATCACGAACGATTCACAATCTGTTACCCAAGTGTAATTGAAAACTTAGTTGAGTCGAGTTTTTCTCTAATCACTGGATCCACTCTGGGTCCGATACGATCCATCACGATGTCATACAAACGCCGCTATAAAAGCGATTAAATCTTTAACACTCCATCAACATTTCCACGTTACTCCATTTATTTTGCCCACAGAGCGTTTTAACAAAACACTTTATTTAATTACTACGGAATAAATAAAATATAATACTAAAGTACGGTCCGTTTCTGCGCAATAAACCATTCAGATCGTGGCAACCGCACCTCAATTGCATCTCCTTTTAAAAAACTTTTTAATTTAAAGCGCTGCATCGCCGTCATGTATTTTCTGTTGAAGCGCTTTTTATGATGAATATCACGATTTAATTATGAGCGATTAGAGAGGATTTTAATGTTCAATGAATGCTAGATTTAGCTCTTTAATTAAGGCTTTAACTCGCATAACATTAACGCGGATTTCAAGATTCTTAATTGACGTTCTAAAATTGGACCATATTTTTTGTAAACCGTAATTCTTCAAGCCCCTTATAATTTATTCCAAAATTCACAACAAGTGTCACTTGAGTATAATACAAGCTCTCACGATTTCCGATCTCCGCCGAAGTATAAGTACAGTAACAACCCTCAAACCGCGGTTCCACTCGCCAAACCGAGTGCTGAGCCGGTCCCGGGCTGGTCCCGGGCTGCGGTTCCCGGAATTAGCCGCCGTGTCCCGGGATTAGCTCGAGTGCGCCGCATTAATTGAAGCACTAGCTACTTATTTAAAGAGATTTACGTGACCGAAAATTTTGTTTCAAAGTTTCACTTTGTAGGTTTAGTATCATACTGTATAGTTATATTTACCTGTTTAATACATACCATCCATACATGTTTATTTTTTATCTATTGAAATATTTCTGATCTGAGCAATGCTAGATTGTCATGTCATGCATAAGTTGTCGTTACAACTTATAAAACCTTTGCAAAAATACTTGAAAATGCTAATCTGTAAGAAGCATAACCTAACCAAGACAAATCTAAAAGCATAAATCACGAAGGTAGATGCAGATTTAACATTAACGTGTAATCCCGTGTTCGCCATTTTCGAATGAAAGGACCAAAGTGTCTCACAGAACCACAGATACACTTGACCAATCGAATGTAACCGCACCATTCGCTGTGGTGTCCCGGAATTAGTTCCCGTGTTCCCGGGGCTGTCTCCATTAGTGCTTTGGAGCTAGGTATTTTTGGCGACATTTTTGGTCTCTTGAATGTTGTTTTGACCTTTGAATTTTCCTTTCGATATTTTAATGACATTTCTTTGTCGTAAACTTTTCCATCTACACCAGACCTGTGGTCGCACCAACCCTTAAATTAACCCGTCTTCGGACTCCTAATATTTATTTTCTCAACTAACTTCCAAATTACCATGTTAGTCCTCTAATTTTAAACGTATTTGCAGTTGTTTCGAGGCACGAACCGAGGAGCGACCACAAACTTGGCTGGACCCTTATAATTCAACCCATTCTATTAACTGGGAGAGTAGGAGCTGCACAGTAGTCACGGTCTCACGGTCTTACGACCACAGTTAGACAAAGTTTTTGTTCATCAGTTTTTGCCCGAGCGCTGCCAACTTACAAGTGGCTTCTTTGACAGTTCACGGTTTTTGCTTTCGGGTTTCGTCGGGGAAGTTCGGGTGGACTCGGCCTTTTACAGGATTTAGACATTGTTTCAGGACATTTCTGTTGTAAGTTAGGCTTAGTTTGAATTACATCTGTGAGTTTAACATTTCAACAGTTGCTGGGGTTCAAAGCGTGATTCTTAACTTCTTGTTTTTAGGGTTCCGTACCCAAAGGGTAAAAACGGAACCCTATTACTAAGACTTCGCTGTCTGTCCGTCTGTCCGTCTGTCCGTCTGTCTGTCACCAGGCTGTATCTCATGAACCGTGACAGCTAGACAGTTGAAATTTTCACAGATGATGTATTTCTGTTGCCGCTATAACAACAAATACTAAAAACAGAAAAAAAAAAAAATTAAGGGGAGCTCCCATACAACAAACGTGATTTTTTTGCCCTTTTTTTGATAATTATGGTACGGAACCCTTCGTGCGCGAGTCCGACTCGCACTTGGCCGGTTTTTTACATTAAATTGAAGATAAATGTGATAAGTTTACCCCATAGCGTAAGGCACAGATGTTATACAAAATACAAAAACATACATGTATAACAAAAGAACGATTAGAAGGGAGAAAATATACGTCACATTCCCACAAAAACTAATGATTCCATCATTAGTAAAAATAGTAGCTAGCATGTAGTTCTGATTATACTTTAAACAATATGTCAATGTCTATCAAGCTTCTGGAAGGCCTCAAAAAACCAGTTGAACTGCATATTCTGGTTATTAACTGCTCTCATAAAACTCTCGCCGATGCACCGTCCCTTTCTTGCCCAAAGTAAAAGTAGCGAATTATGGAAAAGAGTGAAATACATACAGAACAAGTTTCGGAATGGTCCACAAAAGGCACGACTTTCACTGGCACTTAGACCAGTTGTGTTCCGTACCGAATGCTTCTCGGTTTTGGGTATCCGGGAAATAGATGATTTAAGAAACGGTTTTTTTTCTATATAAAGCGTTTGTTTTTATTCGTGATATAAAAAATGATGTATTGAATGTCTCTAGGAATGGATTAATTTGGTTTTAAACAAGAGATAAAACTAAAAATGAATTAGATGAAAAGGTTGATTGGCAAATACCTTTTGTATAACTGTCTGGTATTAAGTTTCTTACATTATGCAGTACCTACCATCATTACACATAAATTAATACAAATAAAAGACTAATTTAATATTCTAATTTACAATGCCTTTATACAGTCATCTCCATATTCAAATAAGTCCAAAAATAGCCCTCCTAGAATACTAAAGAATTTAATTTCCTTTCTTTATAGCCCGGACATCTTTAAGGACACTCTCTTCTGCCCAGCAATAAAAAAAAAGAAATTAAGTCAGTGAAATAAGGTACAGAACTTAATTACTGTATCCATCTGGTACCGAAGGACCAAAGATTATACCCGGCATTAAGGGCAGGTGGTCACAGTCTGACCTTCGGGAACTTGCTAACTTCAACTGCTTAAGTTTTGTATCGAATAAGGCTAGTTTAGGTTAAGTTCGGCATGATGGCGGCAGGTCTATGGGGGTGAGGTTGTGAGATAAAGGGAAACAAGGAAAGGGAATTTTGGTTGATTTGTTAACTATTCAAGCTTAGCAAATGTACGCATATACCTACAGGGTGTAAAAGACCTCATCACGAAGCCGTCAACCAAGCATTCTGTACATCAAACTAAGTAACTTTACGAAAAAAATATATGGCTGGGAAACGACTTTTTTTTGGGGGTGAAAAATCATGTTTTGTGGTAGAACTCAATGTAACGAATTCTAAACATAGTGCTGATGAATGGATTGAATAGTACGGGGGTCCTGGAGGTGTTTAAAGTAAAACACTTACATTATAAACTTGTCTTTAAAAAATAACTTGTCAAAAAGTTGGAACTTTGACCCCCAATATCTCCATAACTAGAAGGTTCCCAGGTATGGTGCAGAGAACAAAAAAATGATCGCAATGACGCGGGGAGAACAAGTGCCTTTCGGCTTCGTTAAGAGGTGTTTTACACCCTTTATAATGTTTTTTTTGGTTTTATTTTTCCTGAATGTCATTAATCTGGAAACGTTTTGGTTGACTATACGTATACAAATATTGCTGCGGCACTGAAGATGTCTTTGCATCAATATTTATAGAAAAAATATCATTCATAAGTTCCTTAGCCTATTCGCATACACCAGTAAAGCTGTAGTCCCGTGAAGTGACTACAACTTCACTGGTGACATGTGGGTGTACTGTATACAGTATATACCTCTTGTCTAACAATTGGGGGATTAAAGGCGTGGTGTAGACGTGACTTTATACGTTCTCGATATCTCAACAATAACCATTGAAGGACATCAAATAAAAATAAACGCACTTATTTAAATCTAGAACAATAAATAATTGTCCCTCACAATGAGGAGCATGTCCCATTCTCACAAGTTTCTCCCCCCCTCTCCCCCCTGACCACGGGCGGTGGTGACTTCAAACTGTGATTAGGGCAGTTTCACGCACGCGGCTTCGCTTAAACTTACATTAAGTGTCGGCAAAAGTTTGCGCTAGGTCTACTCCTTGTTTATAGAGTGGTTGCGATTGGTCTCGATGTGACTTCTCGCTTTTGTGGTTGGTGTGTAACCAGCCTTTCACACTTAGAAATTTTGATTGAAATATGAGATTGGCTTTTGTTTAGAAGTAAGTTACTGGGTAAGTGCTCAGTGCCTACGGTTTTGACTTTGCGTTCTACTCCTCGGACAGAAGGACCAATAAAAGTATGACACGCATTGACAAGTGGTTTATAATTAATATTCGTCACTTCTTCATCGTCTTCCTGCTCTTGTCCCATGTTACTCGTGGTCGGCGCAACACGTTTTTTTCTTCCATTCTCATCTGACAACCGTCTCGCTATCATTTACTCCTTTATCTTTCATATCACTCCGCACACAATCCATCCATCTTTTCTTTGGTCTTCCTCTCCCCCTCCATCCATCAACATTTATATTCATCACTTCTGCATCACTACATATTATAAAACAAAGTCCATCGCCGCGTCTGTCTGTCCTTATGCATGCTTAGATGTTTAAAACTATGCAACGGGTATTGATGCGGGTTTTTTTTAATAGATAGATTGATTCAAGAGGAAGGTTTTAGTGTATAATTTGTCAAGCGTGCGAAGCCGCGGGCATCCGCTAGTTGTAAATAAAGCCTGAATAAATTCATTTAAATACATATTACAAAAACACATTATTGGAAAAGCCACTTACCATTTTATAATAAGTGGGACAAAACCATGTAAACACACCGAAAAGCGAAAACGAACAAAACAAGGAAAAGCTTAACCAAAACATAAAATGTAACATGAAAAACGAGGAAGAAGCAATAAAGCTAATTGCTAAGTAAGGAAGAATAATATCTCACAAAGGTGCATTTTATCAAATCTGGGACGTTTAAACAATAATGAAATTGCCATTGCAAAGCGTTGCCATTTGTTGCCGTCGGCTTACTGCGCTCATTTGCTAACTGCTTGAGAATAATTTAAAGTTGCCTAGGTTGAGGTCCACGTACACTGACGTCTGTGATTTGTGTATTCAGCTTTACTGTCCTGCAAGAGTTTTCAAGCAGGCATTTAACTTTGAATGACTAATTACAAGACCACTGGTCTTTAACCGGTTAAGAAAATTGGAAAATAAAATATCGAAAACCTGTGACATGACAACCACCAATTCGCACTGTGCCCGCGTGGTCTACGATCCGTAACAGTACCTTTACATATACAGTTTGTACTATTAAGCTTTATGTGCAAATCAACAGTCGTGCTAATGATTTTCAGTACTTGCTTGTTAATTTCATAGTGTTATTTTCTTTGCTTTTTGATAAAACAGCTCTTGAGTGTTTTTTATTTTATGCCCCTGCAATGTTAATAATACAGCTAGCTGGAATAAATCTTATATTCTATATATTGGTGGGTCAAGGTTGATATACGTTTGCGGGTTCTCTCATTATATAGCAGAACAGAACCATCCCAACTTTAAAAGTTCGTCCACCTTCAGCCACGTTTGTCACGGCACGTTACACCGCGGTGACCGCGACCCTAAGCTAAACAACTCCAATGAGCGACTGTAGTTTATTTAAATCGTATTGCAGCACTACTCACGTCTCACTTGGTGTTGGTGATAGTGGGACTAACTTTGACGACTAATTAACTGAATCTGAATGTCACTGTTTTACTTCATTGAGTGTGTTTCTCTGCAAATATCAAGGTGTTGAGTTTGGTGATAGTGTTATATAAAGCGGCTTCAAAAGATACATATCTAACTGTGGATTAGCGATTGTATTGGTTTAATTTAGTTTGGTTACTCTCTTGCGGTAACACTATAAGGAATTACAAGAAAAGTAGAAGTGTAACTGGCCTGTTGCGTGTATGACCAATTGACAAGATGTATGAACGTAGGCAAAAGTAATATGTAAGGAACGTAAAGTGGCATTTTGTAATTCCTGCCTAACCCCAATTCTGCGTGGGAAAAAGACGGCAAGTTAATGAAGGAACTCTTAGTACTAATTAGTTCTATGGGTATGTCACAGATAGAGTTTTGCAAACGTTTCCTTTTGCTTTGCCCTGTTGTTTCTATGTCCACCTTTAATATTCCATAGTAGAAACTGCCATATCCTGAAATTCAGGCGCTTAAACGAAAATAGATTTCCCATTATCCTGAATACACAGATTTTTGGATAGAATAGCGTCTGTTTTATCAATAATCGGGAATTTATTTATTTCCTGTACCTAAGCATCTGTAAGGAATATCCCGAATTACTTATATTTCCCACTTTCTTCAGAGCTCTATTAAATTTGAGCGCTCGAATAAATTCTGTACGAAAACAAGCGATTGTGAACTTTAAGAACTTGGGAATAAATATTAGAATTGTCAAATACTACGTACATAAACTATTTTTAAATGTTTTAGAGGAAAATTCTAGGTTTGAGTGATTGCTAAAAAATTATATACGTACTATTTTTGTACTGACTTAAAAAAGTAACTAGTTTACCAATAACACAACAAATCTGTTAGTATAGTGTTCGGCAGGATTGAGACCTGCTTTTGAGTAACTGGTCCAAATCTTTCTTTAGAGAAAGAAGAAAGAAAGATATCGTGTGCTCAACCTGGTGTCAGAATGTTTATGCCTTCGAGAAATATCTCTCAGGCATGCTGGTTTCCTCACTGGTTGAAATATGAAGTTTTTAAATAAGTATGTAGTTTTGTTTTTATTTGTTTTTAAATACTAGCGAAACTATCTTGCTAAAATCGTGTATTTTAGTGTTTAAAACATTTCTACTTGGTCCTTTGAGTCTTACAAAATGATGAAAGGATCGCTCTACGAATTTTACCCTCCACCAACAGAACCCTCTCAGGAAACTCGCTTATTACCCCAACATTAACCTGTACACAAATATTCTGGTAATTTGACTAATATAATGAAATTCCCTCCACAACGCAGGCAGTGCATTACCATTGTTACGTCGACTTGATCCCGTCTTGCGTCAGATTTATACCGCACTACTACGTTCTGATTTGTTTAGATTTAAATGTAATTATTATTTCCTGTATTTTTGACATTTGGGGATGAAGACCGTGGCTGCTTTTAAGTCAAAAGGATTGCTTGCTTCATGTTAACCTATCTACCTAAATTACGATGACCAAGTCTACCTAAAGAGAGTCTTAAATAAAATACTTTCCTGAATTATTTTAACTGGCTTGTTAATCTCCGATTTTTTTATAGCGAAAAACTCGTCATGAGAGTCATTTTGATCCAGATGACAGACGACGCGACACCACGTCGGACTTTTAGCTTTTATTGCGTTGATTTAAAGCTCCTTCTGACCGGCTAATGCCATTTCCACGTCATAAGTTTGGCTACTGCTGAAGTCAAAATGTAAACTCAAAACCAACAGCTGGCCTCACCTCACACGTCCAATATGGCTAATTTAACTCCACGGACAGCTGCACAATGCAATCTTAACAGCAGTAAACTAAACCGCTCCCCTAACTCTCGACCTGCGAACTGCGAGTCAACACACCCTTCCTCACAGGTGCACTATGCAAATGGCTACCCCTCTGCCAACCCCCCTTGGTAATAAGTCTCCGTGAGTTCGCGACTACTTGCCAACTTTGAGCCATGTGGAAAAGATTCTAAATTTTGTGAGTTACACCTCTGTTGCCGTAAAGGCTGTATAGGGACGTGTCTTTGCCAAAGTAACGTGAAAAAATTATGCTGTCAGATTTATGACAGGTTTGGGAGATGATAGGTTGTTAATGTTTTGTGATTTAGATTACTGTGCTGTATTAGTCTCTGGAGATAGATAGGGATTAGCAATGGAAAATGTTGGAAAAGAACTAGACTGATCGTTGACTTTCAAGGAATTACTGTAGCACTTAGCAGGGCAGTGATCCAGTGCTATATTCCTTAGATTAAGTTCGATCTTTACACCCTGAGGCTACATTAATTGATTAACTACTGCGAGAGTTTTGTATTCTGTTATTTTCCTCTAAAGATGTGGAAATGTAATCAGAACGTGAAAAAGAAAAGTAAAACATTTCCATTCGTACCGAAGGACCGACATTAAAAACGGACTTCAAATGAACAGTCAACTCATAAAGCTTTTCAAAAATAGAAATCAAAGGAGTGTTATAACTTCTCTCCCTGCCCATACAGCCTTTTAGCACTTTTTAGCGGTATAATACGACAAAATAAAGAAGTCGCATGGTTCGTCCGGTGTTGGCGGCGCCCGACGTCGTTTTCAATTAACTCTGCTTATATCGGTTGTGAGATACATTGGAAATCCCATTTGTGCATTCGTTAGGGAGATTTTTGTAGAGAATACCTCTTTATTGCTGTTTTCTGGATGAGAGTTACTTTGAAGTGCATGGAGGAGGGTTATTGTGTTGCTGGAAATTGGACAGTAATGGATGGGACGCTTTCGATTGTGAGTGTCACCTGGTTTGTTTTTTGAACTGACTGATTTTGGAATGTATTGGATTTGGTGGATTATTATTTCGCTTAAATTTTTTGTAGTGTGATTTGATGTAAATTGACTTCTTTTTCAAGTAAAAACTTGATGATAGAAAGTAACACAAAGGTACTATCTCTTTTTAATATCCTCGTCGATAAACTAACTACTTTTCCAATAAAATTAAGCTCAGCAGTGTACTCGCAACACGAGCTCAAACCGGTAATAAGTAGATAAAACTAGTAATATCCGGTTTGTGCTGAAAGTTTACACGATGTCAAAAGACCATTTAATTAGGAAGAAGCGAAACAGACACAAAATAGACTTTGTTTAACGATACTAGAAGTTTTATTTTAAAGCATCAATCGTCAATATTTGCATTTCCAAATTTTTCAAAGTGTAAGTACCTACCTACTTAATTATAATGACCTTTTAAATGTTGGAATAGCCTCATTGAGACCGCGATACATCGCATAAAGTTACAAGAGAATGATGCTTTTGTTGCCCGTTCTTCTTCCATACCTTAGCTGTCTTTACTAGGGCTAAAGGTGGCCGAAACCGCACATTAAAATTACAACTCGCTTTAGTTACCACATTTTAAAATTAATTATTTTGAAGGGATCTTCAGCCATCCTGCGGTTAGCTTGGACCTGTCCAAATATATGTTAATACAGAGTTATGACTAATTTCTGCTAAATACAAAAACTTTCGTCCTTCATCATTTTATTTAATTCTATTATAGCCGAGATTCAAGCAAATATTTTCCCATTAAAAGTAAAATGGGTTAGAATATTGAACTTCACAATTTTGCGGGAATTTTAACGTAATAAAAATATTTTCAGTTGAAAAACATAAGTTTCTTGGCTTACTAAGTTGTAATCATTTGAGATCTCTCAGAGTGGTTAAGGAATCTTATAGAAATAACACGGTTATTTTCCTCGTAGAAAGAAAAACTCACATGTTCAGCTAGAAAAATTAAAATTAGCATTTGACAGGAGTAGGGCTTTAGTAGTTTGCTAACATTATTTTTGCACATACATCTGGGGTGTAAATATTTTCTGCTAGAAGCTCAACAGGACTACACCGGATCAACTCGAGTTGTTCGTCATTCTTTCTACGGAACTCTATAGGTACTGTACACACACTTCTGTATCATAACGGTATCGTCTCGGATCAGCTCAAATTAGGTGAAGTGAAACCGATTCGATGCAGTGCTTATATTCAGAAATTCGGAGTACCTTACTCCTCATAAGACCAAGAGCGACCAAAGAGCGAGGATGAGATTTCACATCTCAAAATAGGATATTAGTGGAGTGGATTACTATGAAAGTATTCTAATAAAAGACCCACTCCAATAAAATAAAACTCAGACAAACCTAGTGGAACATATCTTCCAAATCCTAGTTCACAGTTTGTAAGTCCTCTCGTGTTCAAAGCATAAAATATATTTTTGCAGACGACGCCGCGCGCCGGCTCCTAATGCGAGTTCTATGTATGTCGCTGGCATAGGAGTGCACCGACAAATGTACCAATAACTGTTCCCAAGGCTTTGTTTTTTTGCGATCCAGAACGTTCCAGAATGTTCTCGTGTTTTCAACGTTTTTTGGGAACAGTTACCAGTTTAAGAGGGAAATAAAAGAAAGCTATGTGTTTATGGTGTGGGGTAAATATTAGATAGGTTTAAGTTGGATTTAACATCATTCAGTTTGATGATTTTGTTAGTTACTGATAAAAGACCACCTAAGATAAGTCTTCGTCTTGGATTAGTTTGTTTGAGCATATCACTTAACCAGATGTTTGTTTTTAGGTACAGTAGACCGCACGTTAGCGGTGACAAAGCCAGTATAACCTGAACTCTTAATCTATTGAAACGACGTACAACGGTATAACGTTAGACCAGTTCAGGGTCAAACTGACCTGCGGCCTACAGCACCTTAAGCTAAATCAAGTCTATTTGTGTCTTATGTTGTCTCAAACCCTATTTTGTCTACCAACATCTGATTATGTAAAACTAAAACCCAACTTGAATCCTCTTATCTCCAACCTTTTTCGCTCACGCTACGTTCCACCTTTTCAAAACAATAACATATCCCCGAATATTCTGGAACAATAATCCGCCAATAACGAGACAATAGGAACGCACTCGTAACGAGAATGTAACAAATGGTTCGAATCTGTTACAGGTACGCTACCAGTGATACATCATACGTTTCATTACACGCCCGATTTGTTACATCACTCAATGCATGGAATGAGTAAGTTTTTTTTCTATGGTTTAGTATTGTCAGGCATGCAAAGATTGGTTCCGATTTTCTTGTGTTCAATTCAATTGTTTCGAAAGAGTTTCATTTTCGTCTTTCATTTGTCCGACGACTTGTGAAGTGGTAAAAGTAATGACATGACTGAGCCCTGGTTTTGAGTAATTTATCAACTCGGCCTACATGCCCACGGCCCATTTGGGACGAGTTGATGAAAATTTGATTCCCAGGTCTGTCGGAACTGTCCCAGGAACAGAGAGTGCACCGTGTTTGCGCACACACTTGTGCACAAAAATCTCCCGCACCGACTGCCCGAAATTCGCTCTGAAAGAATATTAAGTATTACAACATTTTATATTCATCTATGCTGTAATTCTGTATGACAACGAGAGGTCCTGTATTTTTTATATTTTAGCAAATGTCGTTCCAATTTCATCTCCTCTCTTAAAGGTGCTTTTCTTCCAGAATTTTCTCAACAACTTGGTAACGACTGTAATTTGGTATACCCCAGTAGATAGTATGTTATCGGCTTAAGTATTATTGATATTGGGATTTTATTGTTCTTGGTACGTCAGCAGCCCATCTGCGTTTATATTTATATTCTTTGGTGACATTCTCCTGAATAGATTCGCAATTCGAATAAAATTGATGACGAAATCTGCTGTCTTCTATTGGAGTATCATTGTTGTAAGCTTCAGGTAGTAGTAGACTATAAGATGCAAAAGTAATGTACTATATCTTGACAATTTATTCAATAAATGATAAAAAAATATTGTACAGAACCTCTTGGAATTCATAACAACATCTTAACTAAAACAATTCCTCGGCTAGGTAAATCTTATTTATGTCAAACATCTTGTTTTGTCTGTTTCTTCTAGATTTTTACTAGCGGGTTTTTACGTGTTATCTTTTTGTTAATAGTCATGTCTGGCGTCATACTGTCTAATATCTTTTTATATAAGTACGTATTGCTAGTATTACATTAGACCCGCGATTGAAGTTTGGCATTGGGTATTAATTTCCATATTTTACAACGCTTTTGTTTGAATACTTGCCTCTTGAGCTAGCTATAAACTTGAATAGAAGAGTAGATATTTCACAAGAATATTCATTTTCAACATGTATTTTTGCAACACGATAAAGGTCAGTAATGCACTAGCGACTGACATTTACGATTAGCGATGACTCATTGAAGTAACTCGGACGATTTATATTTTAACTTGAGACAATCACTTGAAATCTTCAAATTAGGTACGCTGTCTCTTGTGAGAACTCTCGTGTGTCAAAATGTACGGTCCAATTTTGTGACAAACCACTGAAGACAAAATCAGATGTTGTCACTTTTCAAGTGGTTTCTTTACTTCCAAGTTATGAGGGTGTTTAAACTCCCCTTCCGTTTCATGATGAGATTTTGCGTGATGTGCCGGGTATGCTATTCATGTAGAGCAAAAATTATAAATGCACATCTTTAAATCCATAACTACATACCTACCTATCTTAGTAGTGCAGGGTGGCGACCTGGTACCATTGTTACACTTCCTTGGCGTGTGAAACCGGCGCTGATTGTCTATGCCTTCTTGGGAATACCTATATGTTATTATGCATAGCTTTACTATACAATCGTTTGTTTGTGACTTTACAATGATGAATCGTTTGCAAATTATATTTCCCTTAAAGGCATGATGCAACGAAGGTAGAATGCACGTTCCATTATATCCCGATGAAGTTAAATTAAATTCGAAGTCTCGCAAATTTAGCCAAAAATACAGCTTGTAATGAAGGATATAAAAATAATTCCTATTGCAGATTCAATCGTTAATGTTACATAAAAAAAAAGCTTCTTAATAAGAGCTTCAGGTACTTACTTACGACTAGACAGTATAAGCCAAATCTCCCAATAAAAGCCCCAAACCTAGACTAAAACAAAAGTAGTCCCATACAAAACTGTGTAACTTGTGGTCGCCATTTTATGCAAAAAAATCAAGTGTAGAACATAGTGCGGTAATCAAAGCGTTTGGCGCGAAAAATTCCCGCGCCATCGCACACTAGCGCTACTGTCTTTTTTGTGGCAGCATTCGGAATCACGTCACCGCATAATGGTTATGTAGGAAGGTGGTATTCTTTTTAGTGTTTACATAAAATACTAGCTAGTGTTTCCAGAAAATAGTAGGCTGTAGATAAATGTACCAGGATTGTATAACGGACAGTGAATATAAATGCTCAGTCGTAGTCACAAGAATTTAGCTAGTCACACCGATCATCTTAATAATATATCCCTTGAGCACTTTCAGATAGGTATTGAGTTCCGGACTGTGCTTACTGTTGCTGATCATTTAATTCCTTATGATTGCACTCATTATTAGTTATACAGGAGTAAATAAAAATAGCTGGTGAAACTTAGCAGTCGTGATAGATATCTTCGTGTTATCGAGTCGATGGCAGTCTAAATTGAGTCAGCCCAAAATTTGGCGACGAGTTTGGCACTTTCAGTAGCATCCATCGGCTTCTGTGATGTGCAAACAGCAGGACTGGCTGGTAATTGTCGCATCGTTTGTGGATGAACTCCACATTTACACTCCAGGGCAGGGTCATCTATGAATCTTCATCTGAACAGGTTTTTCTTGCTTTGGCAAACCTGTGGCTGGAGTCTATTTAAAGACTTCCAGCCCGCTTAACATGAACGCCGTAGACACGAAAGAGAATCGACAAATCTTTTGTTCATCTGTCATTTTGTCGATTCAATGACAGATGAACAAAAGATTTGTCGTTTCTCTTTCGTGTCTACGGCGTTCTTGTTAAGCGGGCAGGTCAGCCATGGCAACTCGAGTGTCCAGGCGGAAAATTTTCAAGTGGCACAAATGAATATCGCTGTCTAACGTCAATAAAACAATCATTATTACTCTTTATAGTCAATTTAATATGAACATATTATTTCAAAAGTGTTCTACTTAAATAGTGAACTGTTACGATCTTAAAACGTAATCATACGATGCAATATGAAGCACCGTCGCATCTTACCAGAATATGCCGTCAACCAGAACAATCCCGTGAGTGTATACCGTGCCTTTGTGGTACTCGCATTGTGTATCGTGTATCGGGGCCTTAGGGGCGCGAGTTTACCCAGCGTCCTAGCTAAGGCGTAGTTCAAACACACGCGTACCTTGAAAACCCTGCATAAAAGATGTTGCGTAAGAAAGCGGCTGTTTTCCCGAAAGGGTAGCATGATCAGCCCATAGTGTTCCCACTATTGGGACACAGGCCTCGCTGTGACTGGCCTCGCTGTGTGAGCGGACTGTAAACCACCAGGCGAGTGGCACTAAACCTGTGCTGGTTTGTAGATGACAAATGTATTTGAATTTTTGGTTCTAGGACATCTCGGTTCGTCACGATGATTTTGTTCACCGTTTTGAGAGCAATGGTTATGAAATACACAAAGTGCGTTACTTTGCGTAATTTAATTTACTTTGAGCATAATGCAACCAAAACCATAATATTCAGGAACATTTTTTGTCCGACCAGGGAATCTAACCCAAAACCTCAAGCTGAGTTGTCGCCGGGGCCCTGTGAAAACTAGACCAAGGAAGCAGTCATTAAATAAATCAACTCCACACACATTCCCCACTCAGACAGTTCCCTATGAGGCACATATTTAATCATTTAAACCTGACAATGTAATTAAGCACGTATTCTAAGCTAAACGTACGTTAAGTTTTTAGATAACAAAGCTTTTCGCTGCTCTCCCGGGTTCCCGACGAACCACAAGTATTCGCTAAAATGGCGTTCCTTTGTGCACCTCACGTACATCATAGTAACAGTAACTTATGTAAATCCTGTAACATTACAGGAGGATCTGAAGCTTCAGCAATTAACGCAGGTGTTACAGGTTTCATACTTTCATGAACGAGTTCCTGGAAATATTCCTAAATTGGATTAATATTCCGTGCGAGATGCAATATGGTGCGAGGTTCTAGGAATGCTCCAATGAAGCTACGTTTTTTGTACAAGCACGTATCGTAATAATTGCTTAAAGTTAATGTTAACACTGCATTTTACAGTCATGTAACCGAGGACAAATAAAAACTCCCGGTAACATCGCATACGCGACCACGTCAATATACCATGAAGTTACAATTATTGAGAATTAGATCACCCCTTTACTAAAAATTTTAGTTAATGGTGTAGTTTTGCTTTTCATCAAAGTTGGCTTATAGATTCCGATTTCGTCATCCACGCCAACTTGGAAGACCAAAACAAAACCTAACCAACCGTATAACCTACGATTATATATAGAGCCTCCCTTTTATAATACGATTTTAGAATTAATCTAGGGCAGTTTCTCTTAGTCTTAACATTTTACTCGCCAAAACAGAATTTCCTGAAAATATACCGTGGAAACCTTCTCAAGACCGTGGTCTTACTACGCGTGTACTCTCAACATTCCCTTGAGACAGCACCACGGCACAACGGCACTACAAGCCTTGCTTTGTGCGGCACGTATCTGGTTATTTATGCCCTTTCAGAGTTCCGGCAAGATGCACTTTTAAACCAGTCGCGTATCGAGGTTCTACGCTCGCGCTTACTGCTTAATATCATATTACTAGCTCGAGGCATCTGCCGCTATGCAACGTGGAATTAATAATTTTGTGCTGTGGGTTTTATAGAAAAAGTGTAATATTCTCAGCGGTTTTAGGTCGTGAATTCTTTATAGGTCATAGGATCATCTTCATAACGTCAGGCGGTTCTCATTATTTTTTTGTTTATTTTCCAAGTTTAGATTTAAAGGCCAAAACTCTGTTGAAAACCTTTGAATATGGTGATAATACTACCCTCTTTTTGAGCTTGGCCATAGTGGGATGAGAAGGTGATTAGCAGCTGTTGAACAACAGATTCCGAAAAAAATATTTTTATGTCAGTTAAAAGTAAATAAATCTTCTGACTCTAGAATACATATTTTAGAATAGTGCGACAGCTGCAGACATTCTTTTAATTTTATAATCAGAAAACCCAGTAATTTATTTATTTATTTAAAATAGGTGCACCAACAGTACATACATATAACATTATTGATAAAAGTACACTTGCTATGGTTCTAATGGAACAATTGCAATATTAATTCCTCACAAAACCACCCCTAAACTAACAAATATGTAAAGTCGAAAACATGGAACCTCATCAACTATTCATATAATTAAATCTCAAAAATGTTTCCGAAGTGAGCTGCTCCAGCGAAGATGGCGGATGCCGAGTATGACGGAGGTGCATTATGCGGTATCAACTATACAGCCGGCTCGAGACTTGCTCTGTTTACTTAATGATCTGTTTAGCATCGCCTCTTCTTCAACTTTCAAGTTTTGGCATGAATTTATTAGATTAATTGGGTCTCCGGGTCTTGCACTATAATCGTTATGCATTCTTTTGTGTCACCTATTTTTCGTAGGGGTCCAACTGTCATAGACAAGTAAGAATCGCTTTAGCTTCTCAGTAGCATAACGCCGCCCTAGTGCTTGAATGGCCAAACGACCATTGAGCAAATTTTACAGGATACATTTTTTTAAAGTTACGTAATGGATATAACGAAAAGTTTACCAAAATCTTTTATGAATTTGAAACCTGACTAGTATTTTTTATACCAAAATTAAAAAATATATACATTATAAAGCGTGTAATAAGGGTTGCTATAGTTTGATATAAAAAAGTCTATTTTGGTAAAGTTGGTCGTTTGGCCATTCAAGCACTAGGGCGGCGATAAGGCAACCGAATACGTTTTTGAATTTCCTGTTATCGTTATCGCTGATAAAATGTTATAGGTTGTCTAGACCCTCGGAGCGACCCAGACCCATGGCTGCTTTTGCTATAATATTAAGATTAATCGTCTAATTAGGTATCTTCTACTTTACCTAATTCCATTAATTAGCTGTGCGTGTCTTTTAACCCCAGAGCATTTACTTTCACTAGACAAATCAAATTAATTCAGTCTCGTTTTCTGTGTACTATAGTTTCAGAATATATCTTAAAGTGTTTCAGGTTATCAGGCCTCTAGGCCACAGTAACGCCTAGTTTTCAGCACTAGGTACGACAATCGTGACCTCGCCACAATCACCCGGATGTTTCGCCAATTTTTTCACTTCAACACTAATTCGTGACCATTTTCATCCCATTATTTATTTTCAATGTCAATGATTGGCCATTTACGAATTTCAAGGTTGCTTTGCTGACAAAACAAATGAAAAGCAAAGTTTACTAGGTTGTAAACGTGACTACTGAAAGTAGGTTTATTTTACTGGTTTTTAATGAACTGATTAAATATTATCTACCGTTCAACTTCTGGCTTTTTACGTAGGTAGACCATTGATAAATCGAATCTCTCAAAAAAAGATATCATGGCTACAAACATAAAGCAGATAGGATAGTAATAAACATCACTTTAAACATAAAATAAAGCAAACTTTTCGTGTCTTTTCGTCTCCGCATTGATTCTAACCGAGGCAACTAATTTTGATGCCGTTTTCGGCTTCCTTTTTTCATTTATAATATAGAAATCTAAATGTTTTGTTAAGTCGTACGAAACGAGCGGGTCGGATAGTTATCACAACAATGATCAAAGTTTTGCACAATCAGTTCACTAGAAATTAGTACTAGGGCCTAGTATCCTTATCGGGTATAATATCATAGAAAAATTAAGTGCCAATAACAATTCGACTGAAAAACCCACTTAACCCAACCCTAGTGGAAACCTACAAAACGTTGGTACATGCATTACAGCTGCAGGGTGATCTTACGATAGCATCTGCGATATGAGACGGTTCGCTGAAAAATGCGATGTTTCACCGGGATAACGTCGGCTGCAGGCTGCTGTGTTAGTGCATTAGTTTAATGGAACCTGCGAGCTCTGGCCAGGGCTGGCTATTGTCTCATGTGTCGTAGTTCAAGGCACTTATACAGTGGGGTCACATTTTAGGTTGGAGTTGTGTTTTTGAAACCCTCTGAGAATAGGCCGTAACGTCATGCCTTCTCCTGTCTTTACTTAATAGCAGATATTGGTAGACCTCTATTCATTAGGAGCCTACATCTGACTGACCAGAACTGAATATTGTTGTTATTTCAGCGTCTAATCCTGCTGTCGAGGAGCGACGAGGAGCTCGTGGCTAAATAATAACAGCCGCTCGGGTCGATCTTTAGGTTAAGCCGTGCTTGCCTAAGTTGGTCTGTGGATGGGTGACCACCCATTACATACCGAGTTTCCTCCGTGCCTCGGAAAGCGCGTTAAGCCGGTGGTCCCGGCTGTCATTTGTAGATCTTTGACAGTCGTTACAGGTAGTCAGTGACCAGAAAGTCTGACAACCAGTCTTACCAAGGGGTACCGTATTACCTAGTACTAATTGGAGGTCAGAAAGGAGGCAGTCGCTCCATGTAAAATACAGATATTCAGCTGCATCCGGTTAGATTGGAAGCCGACCCTAACGTAGTTGGGAAAAGGCTAGGCAGATGATTACTTATTTATTCCTGCTGTCAAGCAACATAACTGTATTGAAAGTTGACTTAAAAGGTCTTTTGGCTAATACCAAAAAGCGTGTACGCATACGTTTTTTAGTAGCCTATGAATCTTTTACTTTCAATCACCATAGACGATTTAATTAGATCCACTAGAAACTCAGTCTGTAAATTTGCATTATATCGACAATACTCTGGATCTCCCTAGAATCCTTTACACACACGTAACACAAACACACATGGGTTGTTCGGTATGTTAGCCAGCCCTGATAGATATAACATACCTCCTCTATGCAACCACTGTTCTTGGATTGCTTTTGTGAGTATAAAGCTTTTAAGTGGCGTGTTTCTTGCATTTTTGTGATTTATTCGTTACGACAATCTTAAATAGAGTGCTCTACCTGGGACTTAGGACTTAGTGTTAATGTCATCGAGGTGTTTCTGTCTTTGCAGTAATGCATTAAGGTACGACGACCTGAATGGCGCAGCGGTGGTTAGGCTGCCTTACGTTCTTAGGGTCCCGGGTTCGAATCCCGGTCGGAGCAAATGTTTTGTGTGATGAGCATGGACATTTATTTCCGAGTCATGGATGTTTATATGTATAATAAGTATGTATTTACAAACAAAAAGTATCGTATATGTATGTATCAACTCTCTGGTGTCCACGATACAAGCCTTTGCTTAGTGTGGCACTGGATGGCGCTGTGTGTAATGTCCAGCAATATTTATATTTATTAATGTGCTTGCATAAAGATACAAGTTTTCACTACGAAAAAGACGGCAATTCTTTCATTTTTACTTCATTCTTATATTTGTGGGAGTTGATTTTAGGGAAGAAGAGGTTTACTTTAAGACAAAACCATGTTATTATACCTATTTGATTACTTACATAATACCCTGTTTTACTTGTAAGTTATGTAAGTAGGTATGTGTGAATGCTCATAAATGATGAGTTATACAAAATCTAGTGCCGTTTTTGTGAACATAAGGTGGGAATGCAACACAATTTCCTCGTACGTGCACGTAATGATTGTGCTACGTTAACCAATCGTATCAAACAGCACTTTCTCTATATAACACAAAAACTATTGTATCGTTACCAAACAGTTGCAAGCGATAATTAGTCAATTAAACGAACAGTCCGAAAAACTGTCCAACCGAAATAATTAATGAACCAAAACGTGTTAACACTGCCACAGAGTGTAGAGTTGAGAGACAGAAGTATTACTCTAGGTAATAAGTAGCATGAAGATGGGATGTAAAAACGAAGATGAAAATCTCCTGAATAACTTCGTTGTCAATAGTCGGAACGTCATAGTACACATGCTTCAATAAGTAAAAGATTCACCTCTTAAACACTTTTGATAGAACTATGACCTGATTAAAGCGTTTGGCAGATGAAACAAACTAAAGTCACTGAAAATGTTTGCACAGTCATTTGTTTGTTTAAAAACGTATTTATTGTGTTAAATGTAACTTCTATAATATAACTGTTGAGTGGCAGTTTGGAACTCCGGAATGAATGTTTTATTTATTTATAGTGAAAATTTATTCAATCAGCTTTTCGTTCCGCGCGCACTTTATACTTGTAGTTTATTTTCGTTTTGCTTTAACCTTATTGCATTGTTAGCCGCATTTGGGCTATTTTCTGAAACCCCGTAAAATGAGTTTATTTTTTTATTTACTTCACATACAGTAGAGCAGTCGTACAGATTTTATAGTATTTTATATATCATTCTATTTAACCTTAGTATTATTTAATTATTTTCAGATGTACACCTACCACTGCTTGTCTCTGCATCACCCAAAGGTTGACTGGTAGAAAATGCCTATGGCATTAAGTCCGCCTCTGTACTTTGTGCTTGAAGTGTTAAATAAATAAATACACTTACTGGTCATGGGGGGAAGCCTTTACCCAGGAGTGGGATGACACAAGGTGGTAACAATAACATCAACTTACAAGGGCACCATGAAACGTCAGATGAGGTGCACGGCTCGAATTAGTTGTTTGTTCATTGACAAGGAACTCCACGGGTATTATTTATACCTTTTGCCGTTTTAGTGCCTTTATTTCAAATAGTGTTTATAATATTCGACCCATTCGCTAAATAACAATACTTGAACCTTTTATTGTAACGAATGAAATAAGGTCCTTGTAACTGAAAGAGAATGTACAGTTACCATATTAGTTGAATGTAAAGGAACTAACCTTGATACTTAAAGTACAAAAAAGCTGAAAAAATATAATTGCTTGCCTACTTACGAATTTTATTGACATGACACGATCACACGACAACACAATATAATTTGTAATAATGACAGTCTTAAAATATTAGGTATGTAAAAATATAAAGTTCTTTTGTGAAAAGCAAATCAATGGCATTTCATTGAAGTGCACTCACAAATGATTTCCCAGCTCGTTATATCGAAATGTCAACAATAACAATTATTCAGCATGGTGCCACTGAGTAGATATAAATAGAAGGTTTACTCTAGTATCTAATCCCCCTGAGTACTACACTACCGTAACACGCATAAACAATAAGAATCGTGGCTGTATAAATTAGGAATCAAGTCTGTTCAATTTTGGCTAACCTTATTAAGCTTTGATATGGGTCTTTCACTTTTCATCCCTTAACTGACTGTTGATCTCAATGCCAGTGATCGGTTTATGTTGCTATTTTAGTTAAGGTTAATACTGTCATCATCGCATGATCACTATGTTACAATGTGATGAAGCAAAAAGCATCAGCTTTTGTAATATTGCAATGATCTCTTTATGTGACGAGACCTGAGCTGATTCTCGTATAATGTGTCGTATATTTGTCGCTATAGCACAGAATAAATAGTACAGCTATAGTGAATAGTACTTCGTGTAGTTATTACTTGAGTTTACATAGTTACACGAGTGATTCTTCTGTTTTTCATATTCCGCGGTATTAAATATTTGGCCGCAGCCCGCCACTGCTAATCTGCATTTAATTCCCAATACGGCGGCGCGGTGGGTACCTACTTTTGATCTCCGTCACTAATGACAATCAAAATATGAGCTGTGCGGTTGTATTGTCCAAATGCAGCAGCAGGGTTCACAAGTTTAACTTTGAAGGTAATTTTAAGAGCTTGACTACTACTGATATCCAAAAACAGAAAAATGGAAAGAGGGAAGGGAAGACTTTACCCTGCAGTGGTACACATCAGGCTCATAATAAATAACTACGACTGAAGTTTGTCACTAACAAAAAACAAAAGTGTGGATCGCTAACTTTTGATTGCTAAATTACTGACGAATAAATTCACAACTTTTACTAGGTATGTGACCAAATCCTGAATGGCAAAAAAAAGAGTATATATAATATTGTAGGGAACAGCTGATGAGAACAATAACCCCTTGAAAGATTTCGTGTATGAATAGATATACATTATATACATAGTACATACAGGCTAGTTTGATCTCAAAATCATTATAATTTAATTTCTGAAAAAGGTTATATGTAGACATGTCAGAAGTAAGTAAGTGAGAAGTGTAGGTACTTTTTAAGGTGATCATGGTCTTGCAAAGTAATAACAGTTTTTTTTTGCCTTAGGGTCAGTTCGCACCGAGACGCGACGCGACGCGACGCTGCGCGCAGAGCGACTCAAAATATAATTTTATTTACTACACGAAAAGATACACATTGAGCTGACCCTTAGATAACTGAAGTTTTATACAATAAGAATCGATCGTAGCTTTAATTACATCACAAAATCGCATGCATCTAACCAAAATTCGTTGAATGTGAACCGCCAAATTCCTATTTATCGGTAGCCGGCGGCAACCCTACACAGACACCGGCCAATTATCGTCGGGCTTTCATCGCGCGACTATCGCGAATTTATTTCGCGCGGAAACGATTGCCGATTCCGTGCGATTCGATGCGATTCCGCCCGAAATTCGGACGAGCGCGTAATCGTCCGAAGAGCTGCTATTGTGGACAAGTTTATTATATTTCACATACGTTTGTTTTAGTCGGACGTAATTGGTTGGCGGTCGAGTGCGATCGAGTGGAGGGATAGTGCTTGTGCGCCAGATAATACGTATTTGTGAACAAGTGTGCATGGGGCTTTAAATTGATTAAAGTTCAGCTAAATAATTACCTATCTATTTATCTCACAAATTGATCTGTTTCGTCGTAGGCTCATCTATTGGACGCATAATGCTTTAGTATTTTATTTATTGTTGATCTTAGTAGATGATTCTTTATGTCTACCTTCCTCTTTTAAGAGGGGAAAATAAATAACTTTCTGCCTAACACCGTCCGTGATTAGACCTGTCGTACTGTATGGATCGGAATGTTGGGCTGTGAAGAAGAAGGATGAAAAAAGATTGCATGTAGCGGAGATGAGAATGTTGAGGTGGATGTGTGGTGTGACAAGAATGGATAAAATAAGGAATGAGTATATTAGAGGAAGTTTGAAAGTTGCGCCAGTTACAGAAAAGTTAAAAGGGAATCGACTGTCTTGGTATGCGCATGTGATGAGGAAGGAAGAATCGCATGTGACTAAAAGAGTGATGAATATAAATGTGGATGGATGGAGAGCGAGGGGAAGGCCAAGGAAAAGATGGATGGATTGTGTGAGGAATGATATGAGGGAAAAAGGTGTAAATGATTGCGTGACGGTTGACAGAGGAGAATGGAAGAAGAAAACGTGTTGCACCGACCCCAAGTAACATGGGATAAGGGCAGGAAGATGATGACTACGAAGAAAAACAGTCGTAATTTTTTTGTAATTATAAGGGACAATTTACTATGAAAGGGACTTTAATTGGGGAGTAAGACTCGCTGCGAATCTTGTTCTATGGCATGAGTTTCCCTTAAAGGTCAAGCTAGTACAAATGAATATTTAAGTATCATTTTTGCAAAGCAGGTTAATGAATACCTTCACAATTGTATGCTTTAGTCTATAGATAATACAATAATCATAAAGATGCTAACTATCAGTAACTTTCGTCATATATCTTATTTATGTTCGCAATAATGCAGCAGACGTCTTCGTTCATTCGTTCGTTCATTCCCTTCACCGAAGCACGTGTGAGATCAAAGGGCATGCTCGATGGAAAGTCGGAGAATCATAGATAATATGGAAATGAGAGAAATTGTCTCATATAACATCATCAGGCACTATGGTAGTTATTCCTGTTTTCACTAAGTCTAGGTGACGCCTATACTGATCTGTTGAATTCAACTATCGGTGCTGGCTGAGCCTATCGTTGATATTCTAACATTGATATTATATTGATGTTTACAACCTTTGGATTTTCAACTAGATGTCGCTTAGTTAGTGAAAACGGTTATTATTCATCTTTGGAGAAACATCTAGCTAGATAATACCATTAAATTATAAATGCCTGTGTCGGTTTGTACATTTTCAAAGCCGACAACAGCTTATATTAAAAGGGAGAGAGTAATTTACCAGCCAAATAAAATAATTCAGTAGTTGAAAATCACTGTATTTCTACAATTCGCATAGCTTCTAATAAGACATATAAGCTTTCTATGTCAAATTATCATTAAAATCGCAACATAATGGTCAAATACACTTTCTTCCAATTACAGAAGACCTTTCTCTGGCAGAGATCCACTAAAGTGTCCCACCCATCAAGTTTGAACCCCTGACCTATCACGCGACAATCACCTCTCAATCATATCTACCGTAACCAACCAAACAATGGGCGAAAATACACTCAGATCACACGATACTGAACGCATAAATTGTTATTGTACTATTGAGAGCTACTAACATAACATCACTACAGTAATCTCTGAAGTCTTAGGCAGAGGTGTGTCTAATAGTAAACCTACACTTCGCCAGTTACGTTTAAGTCCCATGTAATTGGGGGCAAGCCTAATGATATCCACCGCATACTGCTACTGAGAAATACCTGATGGCAAAACCCAGTAGCGCTTTGTCCAACCTAGAAATCAAACCCCCATGTAGACCAGTAACGCTTCCAACTACTAGACCAACGAGGATAATGAACACATATATTCTTATAATGTGCTATTGTGAGCTACTAACGACTCCTATAGCGCTGCTAGAGACTAGAGCTATCACTAACATTGTAAGTAGCGCAAGTAGTGGGTACCCCGCGGTGCGCGTCGCGTGACGAAACAATCACACAAACCGAATTGAGGATGACCCGGAAACCTCCGCGACACGACTGCACAGTGAGCAAGTTATAAGTGGTGTTTATGGTGTCTATGGGCTTTCTTAGCTTCTTCAGAGTGTTGTAAGAAGCGGTGTTACTGTTGCTGAATTGTTTGCGAGTATCTATCAGCATCATCATTATACAGTCGAATAATGTCCAGTATTGTCCACTGCTGGATCTCCTCTAAGCATCAGCAAGATGTCGTTCGGTCCTGTGCTTTTCACCGTCATTCTCTCTTCATTCAGCAGATTTCTGCAATTCCTAATCCACGCGGGGCATCACTGCCTTTTAACGAGTTTTTATTCGTACTTTGGCTAAGAAGGGTCAATTTCGTCGTCACTACACCTCGCGACAAGCTTGCGACTTGCGCCGTCTCCTCCGCGATCGTGTGGTGTGCGCGCACGCACTCGTGGGAACACTTTCACTGCGCCTGCGCGCGCCGCGCCAACCGCGATGAGCTGGCTTTTTGTCAGACTGACCTGCTTTGTGAACTGAGCCAGATTGTGTTCTTTTGTTTTGAAACCGATACCGGTTCTTGTTGTTTGTATGTGGTGTTAGAGATTAGAAGCATAAGTGTGAAATTATGAATGCGAACTGAGGAGCCTGGTACCTATGGGCAATGATGTTCTTGTTCGTTTTTTCGTAAAGAAGAGCTTGAAGTGTCATTCAGAGTTATCAATTATTTTGGTTGTCAAAACGAAGGTTTCAGTACATTTTGAGGTAATCAAAATTCTAATAAAAGTAAAATATTCCTACTCGTACAAAATGGTCCAAAATTTTACACGAAAATGTATAAAAACCGGCTCGAATCCTCTCGACTACCACATATTTGCTTCCTAGACTCGTTATAACTGTATGGGCAGTAAACAGTGCAAAAACGTCAATATTAAAACCAAATCACTGGCTGGTCGGACTCTATGAATTAATCTTGCTTTTGAGACAATTTGTGTAAGGTGAACGACATTTATAAACAAATCAACGCATACGTGGTCCAATCAACTGACAAGAATATTATGAGCAACTTACGGATAGTTATTTTTGGAACATCATTTTAGAAAAACACCCACAATTTGTATTATGAGAAGATCTAATTATCGTTACAATATGAGCCGGTGAAATATTGTCTGACAGTTAAAGTAATTAAGTTTCGCTGTTATAAAAGTAACATCAAGTGCGGCTAAAACAGTCGGCGTTGTTTTATAGCCGACAGATGCTACATCTAAATGGCTTTCTTAGAAGTTAACCTCGTTTTTCACAACTCATATCTCATTAGTCTGTTACTAGAGAAAATATGGAGCCTGCTAGATTTAGAAACAAGTGGGTAGCTACTAAGTAAATATTAAAATTGTATACTTATTTTTGAAGCGCCCCACATGTTGGAATAACATCCTCAAATCTATGTAGATTAGAAATAATTTATTTCTTACACATACTTACGCACGCCTTTTTCTAATAGGGGTAGGTAGAAACTGCAGAATGCTGCTTCCACCCTTGTTTTTATTTATTTTTTCCGGATGGGAAATCATCAAATAACTCCTCCCGCTCTGGGCGGAGCAGGAGGGAGTGTCAGACTTTTACTGACTAAAATCCATCCATGTTCCTTCATCGCCCTTTGTGTTCCGGGGCCATGGTATCTCTTTTGAACTGTCCCGCAGCCCCGGCAGGTGCTACTTCCACCCTTACATACTGCTTTAGTTAGCTTCGTCCATTCACAGTACAGTACATTCATACACACGCACACTGGTTGCGAGTACCTACTTTCTTATGTACTTTTAAACAGTCCCATACAAAAAAATGTACCTACTCTATCTACTTATGTTAATTATCTAGCCTCATCTACAACATAATCTCCAGGCTATCTGCAAACAAGCCACTAGTCGTACAACTAGTTGGCCAACCGGTCGGACGACTCAGCGGGTCATCGACCTCTGCTAAATGTCATGTGAAGATCTCCGTCATACGTTCTAATGGCTACCGATAGTAAAGCTGCTTTATTGACGCTAACCAATCGATTTGAAGCACTGACGTATAAATCCTATGGACTTGGCATACCTACAAGAAAAACGTGGACATACCTACAATAAAGAGGGAAAATAAAATGGCGGCTAATAGGGTAGCCCATATCGATATTTATCTACAATCGATGTTAGATAAAAGATTGTGAGAATGTTTTCACGTCGTCACGGGTTCAATATCAACGGATAAGTATTTTTAATACACTTTTCTTAGCTTCACTTGTTTATAACTAACAATATACTATGTAAGCAAATCCTAAAAGTTATTTTTGACCCACTTCTCGGTTTTTGATTAGGCTAACATTTTGCATGTTTAGTTTGGATGATATTGCTGCCGATTCTCTGGTTCAGTAACTAATCTAAAATTAGAGAATCGCCATTTTTTACTAAAAGGGCAGTGTATGTGTTTATGCCTTGCGCTTCATCGTGTTTTTAGTCGACATCGACAATATTAGTTCAATTAAATGTGACAGCTCTAATTTACGTCCGTCTCTTTCCCGTTTTATTAGAGAGAAAAAGATAGCAATAGCCAAACAGCGGGAAAATAAAATGGCGACCCGGCCGCAAATAGGTATTTCAATGACGCTAGGAATGAAGGTTTGCTATTACAGTAACTGTCAAAAACACTGTTAACCTTTTTCACATATGCAAAATTCTAAAAGTTAAAAAGAGATAACAGTATTTTTATGATTTCGGTGTCGATATGCCTCATATTTGTATAACTGTATTTTCTATAGTCAAACATTTCAAGTCCATATGATTTATACGTCAGTGATTTGAAGACTGTTTTGTCTTGATTGGTGATGTACCGTTTTGAATTGGAGAGTTGTCGACTTAGTTCTGCCTATAAACTTGGCCTCAAAAGTGGTTGTCAAGTGTCGGATTTTATATCTATGTGCTGTAAACTGCCTCGTTGGCGTAGCGCGAGGAGTACCAAGCGTTACTGCTGACTACGCGTCCTAGGTTTGATAACAGCGTCGGGCAAAGTGTTATTTGGTTTTTGTAGCAGAGCCTAGATTTGTGTCCGGCTGATGGCAATAAGCTCGGTCCTTTTTATATGGGACTTAAACATCACTGTCGAAATGTAGGGTTGTACACCACTGTTCAACCTTCCAGGTATTACAGTCTTAATGTTGTGTGGGCTTTAATTCGAGCTCATATCAATCATAAAACTTATGATCACGCTTCAGAGGCTAATTATATCGCCTGTCGTGAATGTGATATAATAACCCCTTTTGCAAATGGTAATTTATTGGCTAGCGTCAACTAGTGCAATTTTAATTAACTACGAACACGCCATTTTTTCAAAGTAAATAAGCCACCAAGAGCGTCAATTTATAAGATAATATGCCTCATATTTTATTAATTGCAGTTCCAGACATTAAGTATTTTTTTAGAAATCCGAAAGAAGATTACGATTTAGTAGTTTTAGAGTAGTCGTTAAATCTTAACAAGTGGTTGGCATGTGAAGTTAAAATATGAGCATAAAAATAAGTCTTAAAAATGCATTTCAAGAACTAAATAATCCTAAAGCGTGAAGAATGGTATATATTTACTTCAGCATTTAAATGCTTCATTAAAAAACCTGAATACAAAATGAAGTGCAGAGATTTTAAGCAAAAAAAAGAGGCGTTTCGCTTCCATGTCCGTTTATAAACAGGGGAAAACAAGTGAAAACGGACACCAGCTATTTATAAAGTCCGCTAAACGCTCCCCGGACGGAGAAGGAGTACCACAAAAAGATGGCGACCAGAAGATTTACTTCACGTTCAACCACACAAACATAGGAGCCTCAGACGGGTACTTATTCTTAGATGAAATCTTCGCTCTGAAGTTGATGGTCCTACAATGCATCTTGGATAGTAAACACAGACGGCATTTGACAGTTTAATGTAGATGTATTTTTCTTATCTCGATAGTTGTAAAGAAAACAGCGGCTAAAATTAAAAACGGGGTTATTGAATTTACCAACAGAGTAGAAAGACATGACGGCATGAACTGAATGCTAACAGCAATTATTCGTTAATGGGTTTAATTTAAAATCTGCGAAAGGCAGACTGCCTTTTCCTTCCTTTAGCTTCCAGTCTTACCGGATGCAATTAAATACAAATATTTTATGTGGAACTGCCCGTTTGACCTCTGAAACCCAGTAACTGGCGATACCCCGTGTCTTAGGTACAGTATGTGTCCATTATTTTGTTTCTGAGCTGCTTTTTAGCGTTGCGTGCACTTAACCTTCTGGTTTTTTAATACTCGATGATAATTCCAGGGGGACCCGTAAATCAAAGTTGCGTAGATGTCATGATTAAGCGACGCCATTGCGCAAACCTTAACTTTACGCGTTATCTAACGATAGGATTTTTATGCAAATATTATGCTTCAGATTTTATGAAGTGCGTTTTACGTGTTTTTCTTAATTTAGAAATGTTCCTTTCGGGGTGAATTTAATTTGACGCAGAAACAAACACAAATGAAAGTAAAGAGCAATTGAAATCTGCTTAATGGTTCTTGAAATTAGTGAAGTTAATGCAAATATGTTCTTAAGGACCTTTTGGTCTAAACCTAATTCTCTATCCCATAAAACTGTATGCCAAACCGCCTCATCACGCGACCACGGCCCGCAACTACAGCCGCCTGACCAGATTCACGAGAACGCTAAACATTTGGCAACATGTACCGTGTATTTGGCGCCCAACATGGTACAGTCAAGTCTTTTATATTTTCGACGGTTTTCAAATTACCTTCTTTGGAAGTCAGGACACGTATTAATATCTATTGAAACTACGGCACTAAGCGCATATAGAAGACTATTTCAATGAATTGATTACAAAGATCGAAATGGCACACATCTTTGACCAAGGTCTCGCCATGTTATCAAACATTTCGTTTTTCGGTGGAGTTTGTGAGTGTCAAATTTTTAATTCGGTATGACAGCTAAAGAAGGTGACTAAATGCTGTGGTTTTTACATAAGGAGGCAATAGATTATGCTGATTTTGTATAGCAGTTTCTGTCGTGTGTTGAGAATTCAAAAATAGCTGTTAAGGTGACACACATACTATGGATGTGACTGTACCATGTTTGTATATTTGGCGCCCAACGCGGGACTTGTTCACTCGCTGATATTCCCGAAATAAAGGCTCTCACCGACCATATCGGTCGAGATCCGCAGCTGCGAAATTGTGTGAACAGTATTAGAGAACATAATAGTAGTTCTCAGCTATTTTGTTAGCTCTTCCTGCATTGTTCCGTGTTTTTTATTGTGTAGTTTATACGGAGTTGTTGAATGTTTAGTTTAGTTCGCGATAGCTTTGGTAATTTTTATTGTATACAAAACAAATATGTACACTGAATTTATTTATTCAAAGGTGAAAAATATCAGATTTTAGCAGTAAAGAACAAAGGTATTCGCCTAATTGAGTCTGAATAGCTAATGAAGCGTTACTAATTTATTAGTTTATGTAAACCTGCTGGTATTGTTTCGTATTTAATTATGAATGTGATTAATATTGCTTAATTAATCTTAGTGCTCAGTCTAATGACTAATAATCTATTATACATTTTCAAATTCTACAATGGGTATATTGGATTGGCTTCATCTACCAATTATTTCAAAATTGCATCATCATCTTAACCGTTTCTGACCAGTGACTATCCCACTTCTGATTCCTGTAACATTTCCACCCCTACTCCCTCCGCATTTGCAAAAGCAATTGAAAGCTCCTATTAAGTGGTATTTTCTATAACTGGGGCGGAGTGGCTGTGACATTTCCATTAAATTTTGTCGACTACCCTCTGCATTATCTCGCCCATCAGCCTTTGTGCAGCATTCAATCCTTATTTGTACTTCGCTTAATGACTCACTCCTATTGTTAAGATGAGTTAAGTTGAAGGGTGGAATTTGGTGATTGGGTAATCTTGCTCCTATATTCCAAGGCGTTTGATCATAACTTAAGATTTGTGGTGTTTCTATGGATCCCAAGTTTCTACACTTTGAAATGGATAACTATAGTCGTTTTACTGGTAAATGTCTTCTGGCTGAACTGTTGCTTCATGTTTTGTTTGGATAATTCGAAAGTGTCTCTAATTGGTCCTTTTGAAATCAATGCTTTAAGTTTGAAGTAACTGTATTTACTTGTGTCTTCTCGAAGATCTATTCTCAGGACTGTAATTTCGATCATAGCTTGAAAAATCAGACTTTATTTAAAACCAATGACTTTAAAAACTTAGAGGTTTTTTACTGCCCATTACCGCGCATATTTTTTCATGTTCGTAAACACTCAAAAGGCTGACGCCAAGTAATTACAGCGCGTCATTAAAATGCACTTTATTATTAATGCAAGCTTGAAATGAATCTATTAATTACTTGTAGCTGTACTTTTTGTTTCTTTATTCTTTAATTGTGCAGGAAAAGGTGCTTTGTCTTCAACAAAGAACTGATGACTTGTGGGATGTAAAAAAAATACTTGTATCACAGTCTTTGTTCAATGCATGCCGAATGACAATGATGTTGGTAATTCGTAAAGTCGGCTTGCAATTGACAGGAAGAAAAAAAAATTAAAATAAAAGTAATGGTAGTAAGCCTATTTCGACGAGTTTTGTACCAAAAGCATACATAATTATTTTAATTTGTTGTTTTGTCTGTTTCAACAATCTGTTTCTCAAAATTACTTACTGTCACGATCATTTTAACCCCTTGCTTATTCTCAAATTATCATGAAAACAATAAGGCGAAACATCAAAGCAACTTATTTCAATGAGGCAATAAATATAATATCTATAAATATACCTGTTCAATTACTAGTGTTAATGAATAAAATTGTTTAAGAAGTCAATCGGGATTCTCAGATATTAAATGGTGTAAATGCTTATGTCTGTATAAAACATCTGACCTAGACCTTTATGGCACAAGGTTGTTAGATCATACCCATGCCAGGCCTTAGAAAGGTATATTAAAGCGTAATAAGTAGTTACTTGTAGGATTCGTTTTACCTTAGTTGTTACCGTTGAATGTCTTTTTCAAAAACTTTGAGAATAGCTCATCGTCATCATCTGCCTAGCCTTATCTCAACTATGTTGGGGTCGGCTTCCAATCTAACCGGATGCAGCTGAATATTAGAAGTTTACATGAAACGATAGCCTACCCGGCTTCTGAATATCCGTAATGATAGAACTGTAGGAATAGCTAACGCTAAGGTTAAAAATAACAAATCAGCAAAGTTGGTAGTCGAGCAGTGCTTAGAAATGTTTCATTTCCTGTTTATTATTTATTTTGTTGTCTGTGTGTAAGCATTACTAAGATTTCAGATTTAAATTACTGCCGTAAAGATGATTATTCATTTGTACTTCCACTCTTTGGAACCCTAATTTCGTAACATCCTAAATTCCTAACCATACTCAATAAAAACAGCAATAACAATAATTCTAAACAGAATCTGTTGAAAACTGCGATTAAATTCCGGATTATTTACGTAATTTACAGCCAATTTATTTACGGTCTACAAACTTAGGTTTGCGTTTAATAAAATGAAGGTTTTAACGTTTTTGTATGAAAAATGTTAGTTTAAAGGTTGTGAGGACGGAAAAATCGTGTTTGCGGGCGTGTAAACCTGCTGATTTGTCATTACGGCGGTGCCAGCCGGTGCCTTGCGCGCGCGCAGCGTGTCTAGCGTGCCGTCTCGCTCGCACTCACCACGTGACAGCACTCCGGCGCACAACCTTGATCGATGAGCGTATGAACTTTTTATGTGTCTTTAAAGTTCTGTGTATGTTTTGTGAGGATTCCCAGAATTGAATTATGAGATGTGTTGTGGTGGAAACGTTTTGTATTACCTACATCCTTATGTTGTTGATTTGTTTTCAAGTATTCGAGAAGCTTAGTTTATTTTGTTCAGTAGAATACGCATTTGTTGAAGTAAATTAAGATATAATGCCAATAACAGCCTCTTATTTTCGATTTTGCCTCAAGGGTTGAACTTGATAGCTAAATATCTATTGTCTATAAGAAATCTCCACGGTCCATCTGTTACACCAGATCGTAAAACGCACGTTCGTTGTAATGTTATTTCTTCTCGAACTAGATAGAGGTCACCTGTCAGCTACAGTTCACAGTTGTAACGATCGGGTATATATAAATTATAACATGAGTCGTTTCTATATATCAGGCTATCAGTGGGTAGGAGGTAGTCTGGCGGTGATGTAGATGAACCAACTTTTAGCTCGGCTTCTCCGAAAAATTTTTTACGGATTGAGGGACCAAATTTTATTGTTTTTCGTCATTCACAAGTCGATGCTTTGTTAGAAACAATGCCTTCATTCTTCATGTTAATGTTTCTTGGATAGAACTTTATAATTTTACCAGAATTGCTGTAGTCTGTATCAAGTTCAACTAATAACGGCTGAATATCGAATTTCATGGTGCTCATAGAGAATCTCTTCAGGCTCAGTTATACAAACTTACAGCGAACCATTCTTCCAAAAAGTTGTAGTCCAAATTCTTCTTAAAAGGACCAAACGACCGCCATTATACAAAATTTAATAAACCTTAACTTGTTTCAAATTTCTATCGTCCCAAATGGCAATTATACTAATGAAAACTTTTTTTGTTTCAGGTACTTTATTCCGGAGTTCTTCCCGTCACGGAGTCAGGGGGTACAAAATATACGAGATTCTTCCCCAAAAGTACTGCTGCGACAATCTGCATGAATAATAATATTTGAATTATTTAAACCGAGCCCTGTCTTGTGGATTAACGGAAAGTACCGGATAATGACAGATCTACATAAATTTGCATTGAACGATACGATTTCTTTCGCATTATCCTTCGGGAATAAAGGTCGGGGGCGCAGACCTCGGTACCCGGGTACGGGCGGGGAGTACAACCTTTGGGTAATGTATGAGGATATTGTTGGATTTCTTTCGCTTGTTGGTAATAAATACCAGCATTGAAAATAAATTCATCCATTTCACTACGACAATGACATTACGACTACGCTACAGTAACATCTTATCCGTTTAACCTTTCTAATGATACTATCATTTTAAATCTTTATATTTCTGCATAACAATACATAATATTTTAGGTAAGCTGCATTGAAAATAAATTCATCCATTTCACTACGACAATGACATTACGACTACGCTACAGTAACATCTTATCCGTTTAACCTTTCTAATGATACTATCATTTTAAATCTTTATATTTCTGCATAACAATACATAATATTTTAGGTAAGCTACAAAAATATAATGTACGTATAGTTTGTACTGTCTTCTGTTCCTTTCTTCTTTTCTATAAATTACCGAACTAAATTGTTGAATAAATAAATAATTTAACTGAAACGAAAAATTACCAGATCGCTGCGAAATACAAAGTTCATTACATTACACAACAATGATGATGATTCTCGCTATATCCATACAACTGGATATTGCTGAAACGTGGATCTCAATCATCGGATGATTTATGGAGTCATCGAGTGTGTTTATTAATATTTATATCCTGATACGCAGGATTCAAATGGATTTTTCCGATGAACATAAAAGCAACAATGTTGTTTTGTACGAGTCTATAAACTATTTATTTCAACGGAAATGTTTTTTTAGTAGTGTAAATTATACTTTGTCACTTCATTACGGATTGTTATCGTGAGAAATCACGACCATATCATTGGTAACAGGTGTTAATTATAATAAATCCACATTTCGCCATAATTATAAAGGGTGTAAAAAGACTCTTAACGAAGCCGAAAGGCACTTATTTTCCACGTCATTACGATATTTTTTTTGTTCTAGACCATACCTGCGAACCTTCTAGTTACGGAGATATTCGGGTCAAAAGTTCCAACTTTTTCACAAGTTTTTTTTATCTATGATTTTTACTTTAAACACTTTCACGACCCCCGTACTTTTCAATTCATCCATCAACACAATGTTTTAAGTGCGTTACATTGAGTCCTACCAAAAAACGTGATTTTTTACCAAAAAAAAAGTAATTTCCCAGCAAAGTTTTTTGCATAGAGTTACTTAGTTTGATGTACAGAATACTTTGGTTGACGGCTTCGTGATGAGTCTGTTTACACCCTGTATAAATGAGTCCTATTTAGTTAGTGACGAACTTTTTGGTATCGCAATCAATCTGGTTCTGTTCTGGTTGAATTTAAGTTTAAACACATTAACCCTATGATTGTTATTAAAACTTTCCGGCAAATAAAGATCAAACTAACCGAAGATTTATGGGGAATGTCTGTCAAAGTTTGTACATCCATACTTGAGACTATATCCCCTTACTTAGCTTTAATTTTTAATTTATGTGTAGACCAAGGAGTTTTCCCTGATTTAATGAAGTACAGTAAAGTCATACCTCTTTTCAAATCCGGGGACAGTAAAGATACTAATAATTATAGACCTGTATCCGTGTTACCAGTATTTAGCAAGGTTTTTGAAAAAGTAATGCTTAATCAAATGCTCTATCATTTTAACACCAACAGAATCTTACATGATCAACAGTATGGCTTCACCAAGGGACGTTGTACAACTGACGCCGGTGTAACCTTATTAAAGCACATATTTACTGCGTGGGAAGAGTCTCAAGACGCCATAGGAATTTTTTGTGACCTCTCCAAAGCGTTTGATTGCGTAAATCACGACACATTACTTTTGAAACTTGAGCATTACGGACTGGGTAAACTTGCACTTAGTTTGGTAAAATCTTATTTGAATGATAGACAACAACATGTTCAAATAAATGGTGTTAATTCACAGGGGTTAAAAGTAAAAATGGGGGTTCCACAAGGCTCAATATTGGGTCCTTTCCTCTTTCTAGTATATATAAATGATCTACCCTATTTAATAATAATAATAATATTAATATAATATAATAATAATATTTTAATAATGCCCTACTTCAGGTCCAAAATTGGTTCACAGCAAACAATTTGGTATTAAATGAAAAAAAAACCAAATGCATAAGATTTGCTTTACCGAATGTTAAAAGTAGTGATTGTGATATAATATTGAATAAAGAGAAACTTGAATTCGTAGATAAAACGGTTTTCCTGGGGATTACGCTTGATTCAAGGCTACAATGGGGTTCTCATTTGACATCTCTTGCGGGGCGGCTAAGTTCAGCAGCTTATGCCATTAGAAAAATCCGTCAGTATACTGATGTAGATACCGCTAGACTGGTTTATTTTAGTTACTTTCATAGTATAATGTCTTATGGCATTTTGCTGTGGGGACGGGCTGCAGATATTGAGTCTATATTTATTCTGCAGAAAAGAGCCATCAGAGCCATATATAATCTTCGTAGGCGCGATTCTCTAAGGGAACTGTTTAAGGATATTGGCATCATGACGGTACATTGTCAATACATCTACGAAAACATAATGTATGTCAGAAAAAATCGGCACCTTTTTGGTAAAAGGGGTGACAGACATAATTACAGTACTAGAAATAGGGACCAACTAGTTCAGCCAGGTTTCAGACTCGCTAAAGTAGACTCATCTTTCATGGGGTACTGTTTGAGATGCTATAATAAAATTCCACAAAGTATTCTTGAACTGAATGAGACGAAATTTAAAACATGCATTAAACGCACACTATGTAAGCAAGCATATTACAAGTTAAGCGATTATATCGCTGATAAAAATGCTTGGCTCAATGTTGGTCCTGCTCCACATGGACAGGGGCGCATAAATTGATAGCATTAAATTGTATTGTTGGAGCTGCTGAAGATTGTACAACTATCTTTGCATTGTATAGAATCAATCTCTTTAGTATTATATAAATGCATAGCCCATATTGTGTGAGTACTATGTACTAGAAAGCTATCATTCACTGGAAACCTACGTCTTTTCTTGACTTGAATGTGCCCTGGCGGTTTGGAGTATGTCATGCTCACTCTATTGTCTCGCTGATGGTGGCGCATGTGTCGGATCATTTAGTTCCCTTCAAAATGGTTGAGTTGAATGGTGCTGATCCATGCGTCATGTCCGTGAACGGGCGCTGTCAGTTGTGACTGGTCATCTCTTGGTTGCCATGGCTTATTTGAATGAATTATTTTGAATTGTATTTTTTTTTTTGTTTGTGTGTTTTTGCTGTGGACACTTTTACCGTGCACATCTTGCTACATTGTTCTCACATAATATACCATCTCAACGTGAATGATGTAACCAAGATTTTGTAACAATATTCTGGTTTAAAAGAGTGTCCATGGAGTTTCTTGCCCATTCTTCTCCATAGAGATCTACGCTAGGGAATGGGCAACTACAGTACTTTCACAGTTTTTATGTCTTGTGACTGGGACTGTAGCTACATTTAATTTTCATCTTTGTTTCGACAATTCAAAAGTGCCTGTAACTGGCTTACTTGAAATAAATGCTTTGATTTTGATTTTGATTTTGAATCTGGTCACGGAATCTCTCATCTCCCGTATCGTAGAACACTCTGTACCGGCTCTCTTTATGATTCCCAATTAAAACAACTTCAAAACAAAACTTTCAACATCGTCGTCACGGCAAAAACACATTGTCCAAATAAAGTCGACTGAAGCGCTTTACAGCGCCGTAGGTGTGTAATAGTGTAAATATTCCGCGAACATGCAGCGCTGAGCGGATACAGCGGATACAGCGAATCCCGCGGCTTCACGGGATACAGGTAAATATTTGATTTGTCCCGCGCTGTAACGCGCCGTGCAACTCAAATACGGTCTGAGGGACGTGAGTTACAAGTGATGAGCGAGGGATAATTGGTTGATGCGGTGTTGTAACACATTAATGTACTTATAGCAGAATGTATGGGCTTTAAGGATTAGGTCACTTAATTGCAAAGTATCTTTTACGAAAGTATTTAAACACAATCGGTCTATACCTTTCATACTGCTGAAACACAGGCTTCGTTACGGTGAGTTGGTGCTTGTCGCATTTTCTTCTTATTTTTGGTTCTAACACATACCGTCTGGGCGATTACTCCTCATGTTTCGCCAATGAACTTGTATAAAAACTAATCAATAATGATTGAACTTGAACAAACGTTCATGGTCATTATTGATTAGTTTCTTATTCAGCACTTTTTAGACGAAACAGACTCATCAGGTTCTGAGAGTGATTAGATTTATTACTAAAAATGGTACTCATGACATTTAAATCTAAATAATCTGTAAATCATAACCAACAAAACATCATAAACACGACTTCTTCTAATAGACTACATAAAAAAAGTGAAAATAGCTTGTATTCAATAAAATATCTACAGTTTTTGTAGTGTTGTATTGTATATCGGGATGGTGTCCAAAATTTTTCAAGATCGCCTCAACTCTTCTCTTGCACCACAAATCAAAATTCGTTTCGTAAATCACGTAATACCGTATCGCCTATGGCTTGGACCGAACGGTAAACGTGGTAATATCTACCTAATGTAGAGGGCAGTGTGGTCACCCTTTGAACTGACCTGACAGCGACACAAGCTTGTATTCATCAAATACTAGTCTTCTATCTCTTATGTTGGTACTGGGTGACATAGCTTATGCTGGAGGCGAGCGATGTGTAGTTGGCGGGTAGTTCCGATCCTCATAACTTGTTTTAGAGAAGTTTTAACATTCTTTGTTTTAGTTTCTTATTTCCGACTTAAACCACTACTGTCGTAGTGTAGACTGTGGTGGGTTTAATACCTATTTTAGTATTTTTGGCTTAAATTTTTCCTAAATCATTAGTATGTTTGTTCCCAGTTTTATCTAATATCATAAAATCAATTAATTTATAATTAATGTTAATAAATACCATAGCAATAAAAACACAAATAAATTAGTTTGATTAATACAACACTTAATTACGGAAAACATAGTTCAATTTGATAATTTGCTAATTAACAAAATTGAAAACACGTTTGAAATATATAATAATTTCATTCGTGATGAATTGATGACAAAACAACACGTTACATTAATCCTCGAACGGTTGGTCAGTGGTGTACTTTCATTACACTCACATTTCGACAGTTTTTAGGAACAAGTCCCATGTATTAGGATCTGCAACCCAATTTCACAATCACTTTTATTTTGTCATTTTATTTCATAGGGGGTGCGCCTATTGCTATCATTCGGATACAAATCAAGACTTGGGCTGCTACTGAGAAATCTCCGATAGAAAAATCTAATACCACTTCACCCGACCTTGGAATCGAACCCGGGTCCTCATGTTCAGCAGTAGCGCTTGGTTGGAAGGCAATCATCACAGAAACGAATTTAATTACTCTTAAAGGTAAAATTCGCGATAAATACCTGTTTACATGTGTTTTATAATGAATTTAATTAGTACGTTTCCTATCGCTACAGCTCATAACTTGGGCGTTAGGAGTATCTGCACAAACAGTACTAATTACTGGTCCGTCGGTCCGCGGTTGGTCCTTTGAACTGTGCGACCTTTTCTTGTGGCCAGATTTGTTTTACGCGTTTTTTATGGCCCCATCAGCGTAAAGAGGATTTTGTTGAATAACTTTGTAATGAGTGTAAGCGTTTCTGAAAGCGCTGAATTAGGGAAAGTGTTTCAGTTTGACACTTACACGTTCTGACAGTTTCATTGCTGTTTTTGCGTGTCAAATAAGGTTTAGGTAATAGAATAAATAAATACAGAGTTTATTGGACCTTTGAAGTTTTACAATATATCATATATTGACGGAACAAGATGAAATAACGTACACGTTTAGTCAATTGGTTGCAAGCGCTACTCCTGAGGTCCTGTTGTTGATTTTAGGGTTCGATTCCCAGCCCGCTTAGCATGACTACCGCTGGTCGGATAATTCGGTGGTCTTACTCAGAAGCAGCTCGAACGCTGGATTTATGCCTGGTTGATGGCCAGCTCGGCGGGTATTCATGGGACTTAAACATTTCTGGCGAAATGTGGGTGTGCTGTCACTTCAGCCAAATCCTTCAAGAGAAACAGGTGTGATGTTATACGTTCATCATTTCAGCCGAAAGACGTCCACTGCTGGACATGGGCCTCCCCCAAAGGGGGGTTTTGCCATAATCGCCACGCTTGGCAGGCGGGTTGGCGATCGCAGTACGGTTGTTACAAAAGCACAGAGCGCTGCTGCCCATTCTCTGGTAAGTCCCTTAGTCGCCTCTTACGACACCCACGGGAAGATATGGGATGGTGCTATTCTTTACGTCCGACACCATACAGAACATGTTATACGTTAACACTAAATAAAGCTCACTAGACAACTAAACCTTACTTGAGTTTTATTCAGCGCTTTTTTCAAAGAAACTCGACACTACCCTGGCGTCCCACCACACCTACCCTACCCTCACACACCACAATCCCCCAGAATAAAGACATGATGAATAAAAGATCCTCTAACCAACGTCAGCCGCCATGACGCTCCGTCGGCTGCTGATTGATTTAATTTCCGTTCCTCCATCTTTTGTGCTTCTTCCTTAATGCTCATAGACAGCCACTGAGATGCTTTTAGAGCTGACGATGTCAGGATGTCTTCCCTGCCGTTTGTCTTGTAATAGGTTTGAAGTTGAAGTGAAGTGAGAGATTGAGTTTGAAGGATTGGTCCTTTATGAAAAGTGCGAAAAGAGTACGTTGCTTGAACATTATACGAGTGGTTATCTCATACACTAAACGATTTGATGAATCATATTATTATTGTTAAATTAATTGCAACGCACACTGTGGGCTTTCGACTATTGGCTTTCATATTTACAATTCAACAACATCAATTGTGTTATTTGCGGTGTAGAACGAAAAATGTACTATTTAACTTAAGAAGCCATTCATTTTAAATCTTCAAAGCTGACTGAAATGTAATAAACTTAATTTACCCATATAAATAGTAATTTGAGCAGCTAGCAACCCTATCCTAATGTCATTACCACGAAAGGGAAGCTGTAACCAATCTCCCTAATAGTATTCACATAAACACTCACATAATTTCCTTTTTTATTACAAAAAATGTTCATCACAATAACGTGCTGTATAAGTAAGTATTGCAGAAGCTAATAATATTGTAATTTGTACGAGAGTGAGCGATGAATACTTTACACTCACTCAAAATATTTTGTTGAATTTCTTCTTCTTAGGTATACTCCCATCTTTTCAGCACTTACTGTTAAGTTAATGTGTAAGTTTTCAGCAGATTTAGGTGTAGGGTTTAGTTAGACGGATACACATTTTTAATATTTTAAATGCGAAACTTTTTGAGGATAGATGGATGTTTGTTACTCTTTCACGCAAAAACTACTTAACGGATTTGGATGAAATTTAGCATACATATAGCTTATAACCTGGATTGAAACATAGAATAGTTTTGATCCCGGTAGTATGATCCCGTAGGACAATTATCGAATAACACGCAGGCGACGCCGCAGGCATGATCTAATTCTTCCACAAAACTACCAGTGACATTATTGCTCTTGGATTCTTATCTTGCTTCATATCTTGTCTTTGCTTGATACAATGATTTATTACAAAAATCATTTCCCAGAGAAAGTCGACTTAAATCTGTAATCGTCGGTACAAGTACCTCTTACAATTATTTTCTTTTTGTCCTAAATTTATTCTCCTTCACGAACCTTTGTGATTCGTTTAAGAGATATTTGATTTATGAAAACATCATTATTTCACAAGCATGTATAAGCTTTGAATTTATTTGTTGCCTCTTATTTCAAGATGTGCCTCGCTGGTCCAGCGATTGGAAGTGCTAGTATGAGGTCCTGGATTCGATTTCCAGGTTGGTCAGAGTGGTTTGGGGTTTTACCATTGAGAATTTTTCAATAACAGACTGTAGTCTGGATTTGGACCCGTTTGATGGCTCATCATGTGACTTAAACGTAACTGATGAAATGTGGGTACAAACCTCTGCCTGATCCTTCAGGGTTATAAAAGCGTGATGTTATTTTATTTCAAGACTGAAGCGACTGTCGAACCAGACTTACGATATGAATTACTTCTATCGGAAAAATGGGAGTTGAAATCTGAGTGTGCGCGATCAGATTTCTCGGGTGCAGAGTAAAATCGTGAGATTTATGATAATATTGGCTGAAGAAATGAATAGCACTTCTTGAAAAAAATAAAGAAATGAAACATTTTCAATTACTTGCGTTGTTTTTGTTTTTAAATCCTTCGGTACGCAAGGAGTATCGTGATTGCTTCTTTTGGTATCATATTTTTGTTCTAATATTTAGCCCCAGGGGCAGTCAGCTAAGATAAAAAACGAAAAAAGTATGATCCGTCTCTATTCTCACCTTTTTGTAACAACTAAACAACGTAACATCACGCCTGTAACTCCCGAGGGGTTTTTCAGAGGTATGCTCAGTAGCTACCCCTCATTTCACCAGTTACGCAAGTCCCGTGTTATAGGGCGCGAGCTTATTGCTATCAACCGGGTACGAATATCTATTGTTTACAAATCCCTTCAAATCTTCTAGAATGCTGTCACTGACCCGCTTGTCGGCGGGAAGCTGGTCGATGATGGGCAGCAATTGGATTGATTGGACATCCGCAGGGGACAGACACTTCACACGACTCTGGCGAGATAATTATCTTCGGCTGGTGATTTCTTGTACTCACCAGTTTTTCGCCGAATATTCTTTGATTTGATGTTAAATGTGCTTTTATTTTCTCGGACGACATACTAGTAAGTTCACAATCTAGAGATGCTAGGTTAGAGTAATTTCCATTTGCAGATAACTAACTACTAAGTAATGCTTATAATCTGATTTAGGTATGAATCAAGAAGTTTCCAGGATAGAGTTCGGTCTCAAAGGACCACAAAGGACATGGTTTTTTTTGGTACTTTATTCTGAGATAATCTAACCACTGTAAAGAAAATTAACACAGATAATACTGCACAATAGACTGCCTAATCTCAAGTTCCAAGCTGGAAATCGCCTGCATTTTCGAGAAAATAATGTCCAAAGATCTACTATTTAGTGTAGATGCAGAGAAGTTTTAATAATGTCAATAGATGGCGCTGTGCTGAGTTTGGGCCCAATTCTAATTTATGAATACAAATATGCACTGGTGGTATTCTTATCTCTCTAATATAGATGATGCACTCTATTTTTGCACCGAATAATACACTGAACAGAACGCACGCAGTCAAATCACTAACTGTCTCAACTGTCTGACGGACTTATCTATCGTGACATTGACATCTAGCTTTTTTCAAATGTCATTCAGCGCAGCGAGTTCCGAATTACGCTGAATGCATTCTTAAGTATATTTGCTCAAAGCACAAACATGTCGGTAGGTACACCTTGTTTTTCATTTTTATTCCTCATTATATTCTCGTAACCATTCTTATTACTTTGATTACCAAAAATGCGTTTCAGTACGACCATCCTCACAATTCTTAGTTAGCGCTGCGATAGGATAGGAACGTAAAACACGGTGTTACCAAAATCTACCTGTGTTGCATTGTGAACTAAAAATAAAAAACTTCAAAAATGAATATCTCTATTTTGCAGGATATTTACGTGATAAGGATTTAGTTAAGTTAAACTATATTTTATCCTCTTCCGATTAATACAGTAAAATCTGTGGTTGCGTTCAATTTGAATAAAGTACCAAGCTCCATACTAATTCAGTTTTGTCCTTTGCGGTAAATACTTCCTTAAACGATATTCCGTCCAAGATCATTTAAAAAATAATCATTTCTAGCAAATATTTTTTTTATTTTTTTATTATACGTTCTTAGTGGTAACGATTTCCGCAATCATCTTCAGCTCTTAGTTGAAAATGAATATTTTAATGGCGAATCAATTTGATATTAATTAGATTATAAAATTGTATATTACGAGTACTTTTTGCCTGAGATTTAAAATTTAATGTGGTCGGTCGGAAGTATGTGTATGAATGAGGCTGTATCTTCTTAATTTAACGTAGTAGTCTATTGATACTACCAATACCAATTTCTTTTTCTATGTCTAATAATTCGACACAAATTGCTTTCAAAGTAAGTAGTTATTGAACCTCCGTTATACCAACTCACAAACAAAATTAAAGGAGAGCCCTTGAACTAAGATCTCCGATAACCTTCTCGCCTAAGATGTTTATCACAAGCGACCCCGCGGTTTACGCCTAGCTGCCATCCGCCTAGCATTTCATATGGAAATTAACGTGCTTATAAATCATTCAGGATGGCAGCTTTTTCATTTGGCGTCTTGGCGTAATCATGTGTGTTATTTATCAGACGAGAATTATGAGTTCGCGATCATTTTCAACGTCACGGTGAGAAATTAAGAATTTTTGACTATAATCTGTCATGCATGTGTGATTTGTGAAGGTTGGTTTTTTATTGAATTTGGTATTAATATCTTGGATTTTCCGTACATTATTTTTCCGATTTCCCTGATCTTTGGTGTACATTTTGCGTTACAAATATGAAGTGCCACAGATGTTTTTGGAATCTAAAAATATTTACAGACCATGACTAACTCAGGCTTTTTTTGTCAGATCCAAATGCCAGGTAAACATCTACTTGGTTAAAACATTACTTAATTACAATGTAGACATCCTTATTTATCACCATAGAAGTGTTAAGTAGGCATTAAACAATGCGGTATCATTGCGCCGTGTCCTCGATTTGTCACGCGTAGAGACATTAGTCGCGGCACAATCCGGTGGAGGCTTACTTTAGCAAACAATACCAACTATTGTGCGAAGATATTTGTTATGCGAGTTGCTAAGACGCTTATGGCTATTACGTTATTAGTTAAGGTTATATAATACTTGTGCGATTGTTATGTTATGGTAATGGCCTACAGGGCGTAGACTGTATTAATAGGGAGTGTGCAACAAGTCACAAAGGCCCAAAGGATTAATATTTTTTCTCTAGAGAGTAGAGACCTTTTTTTATAACTTCCTCTTTTTAGTTTTAGACTACATACTATTGTGGGAATCCTGATCGGCAAAAATAGTGCTTCTTCGTCACTAGAGCGTGAATTGCGTAAGACATTTAAATCACAATCCGAAACATTTTTAACCGACTTCAAAAAAGGCGGAGGTTATATGTTCGTGTGTATGTATTTTTTTTTTTTTTTTTATGTATGTTACCTGATTTCTCTCCCATTTGTGGACCGATTTTCAAAATTCTTTTTTCTTTTGATAGAGTACACTCCTGAGGTGGTCCCATTTTAATTTGGTGAAGATCTGATGCTGACCTTCGGAGATATACAATGGAACTCTTCAAAAAGAGACGGCAAATCTGTTGTGATAGCTCCAATCGGTTGGATGTTCATTGTTTATACAATATCATGACGGAACATCACGCCTGTATGCTCTGAGGTGGTACGCAGAAGTGTACAATTTACCTGATTTCTCTCCCATTTGTGGACCGATTCTCAAAATTCTTTTTTTATTTGAAAAAGTATACTCCTGAGGTGGTCCCATTTTAATTTGGTGAAGATCTGATGCTGATCTTCGGAGATATACAATAGAACTCTTCAAAAAGGGACGGCAAATCTGTTGTGATAGCTCTAATCGGTTGGATGTTCATTGTTTATACAATATCATGACGTAACATCACGCCTGTATGCTCTGAGGGGGTACGCAGATGTGTACAATTTACCTGATTTCTCTCCGGTCCACAAATGGGACCGATTTTCAAAATTCTTTTTTTACTTGAAAGAGTATACTCCTGAGGTGGTCCCATTTTAATTTGGTGAAGATCTGATGCTGATCTTCGGAGATATACAATGGAACTCTTCAAAAATAGACGGCAAATCTGTTGTGATAGCTCCAATCGGTTGGATGTTCATTGTTTAAACAACATCATGACGTAACATTACACCTGTTTGCTCTGAGGGGTACATAGATGTGTACAGTACACCCAGATTTCGACAGTTATGGCATGTTATGTTCCATTTATTGGGGATAAGCCTATTACCATGACATGTATTGTTAACCATGTACAATGAATGCATAGCAAATATTTGTAAGTATAGGATATTACTTACAACTAAAAATGGAAAAATAAAATAAAACTTTTTTGCCAAAAATAAAACCGACTTCAAAAAAAACAACAAACAAAAAAAACACAAAAAGAAAAGGACAAAAAAATACACTAAAAGAAAAACAAAAAAAAAAACACTAAAACAAAACCACAAAAAGTGAAAAATAACTTTAGCTTCAGAAGCCGGTGAGAAAAACACCAAATCAATCAAAGGTCAAGTTTCAGAAGTCGGTGACAAAAACACTAAATCAATTAAACAAGGTCACCGACTTCTGAAGCTTGACCTTTGATTGATTTGGTGTTTTTCTCACCGGCTTCTGAAGCTAAAGTTATTTTTCACTTTTTGTGGTTTTGTTTTAGTGTTTTTTTTTTTGTTTTTCTTTTAGTGTATTTTTTTGTCCTTTTCTTTTTGTGTTTTTTTTGTTTGTTGTTTTTTTTGAAGTCGGTTTTATTTTTGGCAAAAAAGTTTTATTTTATTTTTCCATTTTTTAAAGGATCCATTGCTTCAAAAGATTGAAAAATTAGTCTGCTCAACAGCGTAAATACATTATATTCAACTGTCAAAATGAAAGGCAATACCGTTGTAAATGTGTTACAAAATTACTCCTCAGGTTGTGCCTAATTCATTTTGGCCTTAGAGTATCTTCATACTGTTGGAATCTCCAATCCATTTCGTCTGTCCTCACTCTCACAGCACCGTTGAGGCGTAGCCAACGTCTCCCATTGTGTACATACCCATGGCCCATAACACTTACACCAGTCAGCGTAACATATTAATACGACGCTAATAAATGGCGCGTGTACATTGCTGGCTATGGCTCCTGTCTCACTGATGGCGATTAGCGACAAGCGAGAAATGACTAAACATTAGGAAGTTGTGAAGTGAAGTGCGGGCTTTTGGAGGGACAGTTTTATGTAATTGTTATTCTTATTTTTTATTGCACACAATTTAAAAAAAAAAAAATACACTAAATTAAAATATATAGCTTAATATGTACAACGGCGAGCTTAACCCAGAATTGGGTTTTCTTACAGCAAACCTACTTCTGTTCCGAGATTTGCAGAAGAGGATATATACTTATGTGTACAAACAATACAGTTAAAAACTTAAATTCACTTATTTTATACACTAAACTAATACATACAATATAATATACGAAATACACACTATAATATATAAATATATATTTAGATACACTTAAGTACATATAAAACACTAATTACAAACTATAATCATGTTGACAGGAAATGTTCTTTAGAAGTTCAAAAAGTGTGTTGATTCACAGCCCAATTTGCATAAATGACTTTTGATTTTTAAATAAGAACGAGTTGCGAAGCAACGATCAGCGTGTATCTAGTAGTAGTTTTGTCGTAGGTGATGAGCTAGTGTGCGACCAAGCGATTACTCGCTGGTTTACGTACTCGTATAATACTAAGAGAGCCCGCCAAGCCAAACGATCGTCGCTGAGCGAGTACTCACTGCGACAGCTCTGCCTGCTCACTGGGATAACGAGAGTACCGGCCGCCAGTGTGTACAGTCATCGATCAACTATTTCTATTCCTCTTCTACGTACCTACCTACAATACAATCTTTTGTACGTTTCTTGTCAATAACTGGTCGCTACGTCCGCGGTGGGACAGGTGCCAATATCCTCCGTCTCGTCGCGTCTCTGTGCGTCTAAACCGCAATGGATGGCGCTCAGCAGTATCTTCATCGCCCAGCCTCACAGCCTCAGATGCATTCCCTTCTATCTCCGTAATAACTGCAAGCAATTATCGTTTGCTTGTTTCCAAGACACTGCTGATCATTTTAGTGTTATTACTTAGGGAATTGTGTAGGTACGTACGTACCACCCGTACGGTTACACGTGGTTATGTTTTATCGTATGGAATAAATTAATTAATTTGGTTTTGATTAGAGGGAAAATGTTGTTGATATTTGTCTCGAGTTTCTTCGAAAAGTTGGTTTCAGCAAAAATATCTAGTCTGAAGATTTCTTGAATTGCCATTCAAAAAATCTTCTAATAAAGAAAAATATATCCCTCGAAAGTGTTGATTAAAATTAACCTGGAAATTTTCAAGCCACCTTTGCAATTTTAACCGGGAGAATGCATTAGGAATTCAGTTCGGAAGTAAGTATATGAATATCATCCCTCTAATATCAAACCGCAGCGAAAGAATTTCTTCCTTTCAACCTGTAAAAGCTCAGTTAAACGGCTGAACTGACATTATGAATGCTAGTTAGTTCTGAGCAAACAGTCCGCCTAATTAAGACGGTTGTACTTGCTCAGTCGACTCTGGGTTCATCTACCTTCTAATTATTTTCTTTATTTCAGCTGGTTCAGTTTCACTAATCGTCAATTAGTCCAGAAGTGTGATAATGAGCAGTTTTTCACATCAGCTTTCGATCGCGGGCTTTCTGGGATGCAGTCACTAAATATTGGATGACCTTTTCCCAATTTATCAGAAGTCAACGCAGCATGCGTCACTTTCTAAAAAATATAAAACCTTGTACGGTGGGCTGCATCGATTGGGTACTCCAGTTGAGTACCCCAGTACCCCGGTTCGAAAGCAGGTGCTTTCAAGCCATATCGTGAAGCTGACTGTACATTCACTCAATATTGGAAATTGCTGATGCCTATGTTGTTAAAATCACACAGCAGGATGTCATTTCCCATCCGCGTCCTTCAAAATCAAACCAATGATTACGTATAGTTCTATTAAATTCCGTAATAACATTTCAGCAACAGAGCTGATGGAGTCGACATTGACACAACATCTATTAAATATGAAATGGTTGATGTATTTGATGAAACATGACAATTAATTACCTGGATAATTTATTCATCAGCTGGTCGGCTTGTGGGTAAAGGACTGTTTGTCAGGGGTAGGGCTTACAAATGTATGGGCTTGGAGTTACGGTGGGCAGTAGTACTAGTTTCTTGATTGCAAACCGGCCGATTTACTCCATTAAAAGCCGTGCGTCTGATGGAATTTCCCTTCGGCGAAAATGACGAACTTTCATCCCCAAATTAATCCCCTTACAGGGATGAGTTTTCGAATATCCTTCAATAGTGCTTACTTTAGTTATAAACGTAACTCTTGTGCCAAATTATATTAAGCTCTAGAGCCAGTGGTTTAGACTAAACTTATAACTAGATGATAGACGTCATTTAAAATTAGGATTTCGCATCGAATTTTTTGTTTCTTGTAACCTTATTGTTTGTCTATCGGTACGGCAATGTTCAACGTAAATTAAAACAGACACATTTTCCTCATACTATACAAATTAAAAAGTTTCTGCAGTGGCAACGCTGACGAAAATTCTACTCTACCAAATGAGAAAATATAAAAACAAAACTTATAAAATTTCAGTATTTACCGAAAAGGTTTCTGTTTGTCCGGAGTTTTTCAGCAAATACTGCACACGTCCCAAAACTCTAGTTTAGAAACATAACAAGAGTAGCGTCAACAAAAACTAGCCAAGGTCGAGAGCGGGGAAACGGGGGAAAAACGACAATTAAACGCGCCATTAACTTTTTGCGCGGACCGTACCGTAGTCGCCATTTTTTGTTTGACCGCCACTGCCGACCGGTTAGGACTAAACCTCGTGAGTCGTGATTAGCCCTGTTTACAATGAGGTAATTGATAACTTTTCGCGGGCAATTTGACATTTTGTGCTGTTATGAGGAAAACTTGACGAGAAGGAGCTTCTATTGTTTTTATGGGTAACGTGAAAATGAAAATTGCGTCATTGTTATGGCTTTGAAGATAAAAAACTTCTGGTTCTTAAACCTGACTTGCAATTTTAATTGTGTGGACAGCATTGCTTGGTCGCCTAGAGTTCCCTTACGTTAGAATTTTCTATAGTTTCTTACATTAAAAAAAAAAAACGAGTTACTAACTGTTGATTGTATGAAGAAGTTGTGTGGTAACCAACTTCCTATGTTTACCTACACTGCATACTTGAGTTTTCCTTCCAAACGGGAAGTTACGAGACGTCCTTCCTTTAGATTTTTCCACCATTTTTGCACGCTATTAAGGTCGCATTTAGCTCCTACATCTGCAGTAACAATACAACATTAATCCCGACACCCTAACCCCAATACAACACACACCTCATAACTTTGTTCTACTCACAGATAGTTTTAAATTGCAAATGCAATTATCCGATCTGACCGCGTCGTGGCAATGCTATGCAAGTTTTAATTACCAACGCCTGCATAATTGTACGAATCGGAATGGAGTGCTCGTCTCGATGTGGACGTGCTATACGGGAGCATATTTTATAGGGGAAGGGAGGATTTATTAATAATTGTGTTCCTATGTTTTAATTAAGGGGTCTTGTGCCTGGGGACGGTGGGTCGGCGGCTAGTAAGGCTGTAAGCCGCTGTAAGTATAAGTAGTTGCCCGCGGCTTGGTTCGCTTGTAATAAATATTCCAGCCTCTTTCCTATTGTAAGCTTATTAGTTGGTTTTATCACTATTGTCTTTTGGTCGCTATGATTTAATTTTTCCATTTTTTTTTTCTTAGTCAATAATATCGGGTTATTCTATATAATTTAATATAATAATTATGATTGTCGTATCAAATTCTTCCACATTTTTGCTTGAGAATCGAAGGGGATGTTCCCTTTCATTCACTAGATGCAATCCTACTCAGACCATCAGCCATCATTCGGATATAACGAGCTCGTCCGATGCACTACCTATAAAAAATAACAACGTTAAACAGGGACGCAGCTATCTAAGCTCCAGGACGTGTGAAAGAGATGGAAGACGAGGGTGTTGAAGCTCAAATTGCGGTGTTCCCATTGACATTACGAGACGGTGAGGCCGTTCGTTTTTATGTAATGAAAATGAGCTTGTAACATGAAATTTAATGATGAATAATAATTTCACACTTTATTTGAGATGATGAGTTCGATGTTCGATGAAAAGGATATTGAAAACCTTTAAAACTCACTTTATGTTGTGTGTTTTGTGTATTTCTCGATAATATATATTGGGTTGGCATGCAAGATTCAAGATGTCTGGCAGTGGTGTGCCATTTTCAAAGCTTCTTTCTTCGGATTTTGGCAAAAAACATTTTCAAAAAAAAAATAAAAACCGTAGGGGCCTAAACCAGTGGTAAACGCTTTAAGAGCGCTGCGTATTTACAACGACTTTAAACAAGTTAGACACTAAGTAGTCTGTTGCTTACGACTGTATTAATCCAGAAAAATATAACTTGGTCTAAGCGTTCTTGTATTTAAAAATCGGCCAAGTGTGAGTCGGATTCGTACATGAAGGGTTCCGTACCATCGTAATTCGTAGTAGGGGAGCCCCCTTTAATTTTTATAATTTGTTGTTATAGCGGCAACAGAAATACATCATCTGTGATAATTTCAACTGTCTAGCGGTTCATGAGATACCGCCTGATGACATACAGACAGACGGACAGTGGAGTCTTAGTGTAGTGGAGTGTTAGTGGTCCCGTTTTTTTTAAGGAACCCTAAAAAACCGATATAATTAAAGTTTTAATTATGACAGGGCAATGTGCAATACTCCGCGATAGTACAGGAAAGTAACAGAAAGTTCCTTGAGAAGGTTAGTTTAATTAAAAACGCAGCCGACCATCGCATAGCACGAGTTTCGGCAACTTTTGGAACGTAGACGTTCATGGCCGTTTCATACTTTTTATTTTAATCTAAAATTCGTTTGGTAGCCTTGTTGTTCTTCAGTCATAAGAACGTCTGTCGTCCTAGGTAACGATCTCCAGGTTCTACAAAAATGATAATAAGGTGTGTCCATGTTAGATTTCTAGAAAAAAACTGGAAACCATTTTTGTGGCTGCAGACTGGCCTCAGCTATCATGGGATTATATCATTAATAGAAAATTGTGAGTCCCCCGAACTGTTCTGGAAAATTAAAGGTGGTGCTATTAGTTAGATGAATTACTTTTGAGAGTATTTGGCGCCATCTACAACGCCATATACGAACTACGCATCTTACCTGATGCCGCTAATACAAATAGTAGAGTTATCCCCGAGATTAAGATTAAGACATTCTGAGTCCTCGCCACGACTTGTCGTATGAATGATCCTATTTTGAACAAAACTCAGGTCAAACAAACAGGTCGGTGCTTCTGCGGCCAAAAGTCGTGGTTCTGGCCGTGTATAGTGCGTGAGGTTCCTTACAACAGTCCGATAACAACCGTCAGGGAGTAGCTAATCTAATCAGATACAACAACCGTCTGGTCGAAGGATCCTCCCTTTTCTGAGCAATGTGAGGAATCTGATACCCTGTTCCTAGTACTAAGTAAAAAAATCCTTTACTTACTCACGGAGCGTAATCCATGTTCATATCCTACAACACTAATATAAACGTGTTCCAGCAGACTCACCTCGCCACGTGATACGAGACGTGACGGATCCGACACGACCAGGATTAGTGACGCGATGTTAGTAAATATACTCCACCTGGCTTATTTAGAGAGATGGACTGCGTTTTATACGTACCACAAAAGGTTGGTAGGTTAGTTGGTAGATTTATCATCATCCACAGCCTCTCTTATTATCTCCTACTAAAATCAGACACTACTCAATATCTTTATTCGTTCTGTCTCCAGATTTTTCAAAACGCTGAAAGCGGAATTTGAAACTCAAGATTCTTTTATACATAAAAATTATATCATTTGGACATTTTCCGTCTGACGAGCAGTAGAGCTCTTTAGAAGTCCTGTAAAACGCAAGTAATTTAGAATGGCAACAATCCATAGAAATGTCAACAATCAATACACCAAAATTGTGCTTATTGTCCATAGACACGCTAATGTCTTTTCTCATAGTTGTATCCATCAATACAACAACGTCTTAAAATGCAAAGTACCCTCCATTTGTGTCCAAAAATAATATCCGAATAGTCTCGCAACTCTGTGAAGAGGAAGGTAGTCGAATGCTTCTTTTATATTCAAACAAGATCATTACTGTTGTCAATGGGTGACATAATTTATTTTTCGCCTCTCCACGAGCTTGCAAAAGACTGACAAAGGGGCTGTGAAAGAGCGTCCAGGAGTGGTACAAGGGGACGAGCGAGGTGCAAGTTATTTGATACAATTCTATAGAATGAAAATGAGGTAAAATCTACGATTATATAGTTTTAACGTAGGGGCAAGAACATGCAATTGAAGAGGCCTTTGACCTTATGTCTAGCAGGGGACTGCTGTAGGCTAATGATGATGATGAGGGGGAAGCAAGAGTATTTTTGGTTTCATAGGTTATGTTAAACTAATTTACTAGCGCGTAACTTTGGTATTGTTTTTGTATTATACGGGGATCAAAATCAAAGCATTTATTTCAAGTAGGCCAGTTACAGGCACTTCTGAATTGTCGAAACTAAGATGAAAATTAAATGTAGCTACAGTCCCAGTTACAAGACATAAAAACTGTGATAGTACTGTAGTTGCCCATACCCTAGCGTAGATCTCTATGGAAAAGAACGGGCAAGAAACTCCATGGACACTCTTTTAAATCAAAATATTGTTACAAAATCTTGGTTACGTCATTCATGTTGATGATGATGATGGTATATTATGTGAGAACAATGTAGCAAGATGTGCACGTTAAAAGTGTCCGCAGTAAAAAAAAACATAAAAAATACAATTCTGCTGACAGAACTGATGCTTACAGAACGTCAGTTTCGAGTATCCAATCAAGCAGTTAATTTCTCTGAGCATCATAATATGCATTAATTAGGTTCAGGACTAGTTATCACAGTCATATACTTATCATTTCAGCAACTCGCTGTCACCTATCACTTAGCCAACAACATGGCATCATAAGAGAGCGGAATAAAGTCCCATTGAGCGTAGGCTCGCAGCACCCGCTCAATGAGCCCACTGCGTCCTTTATATCTTAACTAAGTACTTCTGCTCACACTGGTTCGTCTTCAGTATCATAACAGGCATATTTTTCATAAAGTCCCCCTAGTACAAGCATCTCCTTGCTTAAAAGGTGATCTCCAAATCATATATCTAAACGCACATGTAATTGAAATAGTTAAACGGTTTTATTTTTATAATCTAAGATGCTTTTTTAGATATTCTACATGCTATGCAGCATCGTCTTCAATTGAAGTCCCGATTCCTTAGTTCTTAAAATGTTTTCAAAGTTTGCCATTGTCTGAAAGACCAAAAATAAGATTTTCCGTAACCGAATCAAGGATTAAGAAAAAAAATCTTCGAGGCACCTAAAACTATCAAGAAACAGGCACGAGCCAAACTGGAGTTTACTCGTGGTGTAAATACTGCATAGGTATTATTAAAGAAACTAATAAATTAGTTCTCCCCATGTAGAATTGCCTACGGCAAATCAAACTGTCGTAAATCGTATTCATCTTTAACAAAGCCACTAAGAAAGTGGGTAATCTATTTACCTTTTGTAACAGTTACTAACGGACCATCATCAATACCATCTTCTTATTCTTCCATCAACAGTATTTTAATGCCCTTATGGAGCATAATCCCATACCACAGCTAGCTATCTAATGTTCCGGAAATCTTTTCATAAGCGATACAAAGTTCCTTTCAACATGTTTATGGGTCCCATAAGGAGGATCCTCTCGTAAGATTAAAGTGTTGTGGTGTGAGCAGGAATCAAGGGGTTTTGTTTGTTAACACTTTCTTGTATGTTATGTGTGACTATTATGGGGGTTTTGAAGAGGAGTTTTATATGACTGAGTGGTTCTTGTGTAAACTTGATTGATTGGTTATTTATGATAGGTTCAGGGTTAATTTATGTTGTGTACATTTTAAAGAAATAATGTGTTGGTTTTCCTCCTGTTTTGTTAAACAGCATGATGTTTTCTTTTGATTAATTAAAGATGCCAAGAACAATAAGCACAGAGTCCGTCGAATCTTCGAGCTTTAGTTCATAGGTCACGTTAATTTGCTCTGCAACTGCACTATGGTTTATAGAAACTGATATAAAATACTGATATACTAAATACTGATATAAAAACTTTGCCAAGGCATTATATTTTCTTATAGATAACCTTTGTCTCCGAGAAATTCATCTGTTAGTTACCATAATAATAATATGCTGTAAGAGCAAGTCCATTGAATCGCTTAATTTGGCAACGTTGACCAAGGAGAAACAAGCGCTTACACCAACATACATAATATAAAAGTCCAACGATACTCAGTCGAAGACTACACAATCCCTTTACCAAATGAAAGGCAAAAGACCAATTTCCCACGAAGCAGCGCGTACGCACGGGTCAACGACCTCGCACCTCCGTAACCTAGCAACGGTACCCGAGCCTTCACCTCCTTGCACTATTTAGCACACACAAAAACAAACCCTAATCTCTTTGAAACAACGTTCAATTTTCTTCGCATTAGTATTGCCGTATCATGCGTAACTAAATCACCTGTGTTGTTTAGTAGAACTTTGTTTCCATTGTGATAAAGCTGATTTTCGTTTGTGTTAGTAAAGCGACCAGTCCATTGAGTAAATGCGTGATTGACAGAGATATAGTTTATGGTTTCACTTTATTGTTTTAAAGATGGATTGCGTTCGTGCTTCACGTACCTATTCATTCATACGAGAATGGTCGTATAGTCTCAGTTAATTACGGTAAATGATCCAAGAAGGAATTTAAGATCACTTTTCATTACTGACAAGCATTGATAAATAGGTCTTCGCATAATGTATTCCATTAAAATAATCCTAATATTCCGATCTTAGAGACCCATTGAAACTATAGCCCTTTTATATAAACTACATATTTTCTTACAAAGCTTGGCAGAGCCTTCCGCTAGTGTAGCCATATTTAAGCTTGCATTGAGCTCCAATCGGCCAATAGAAGATCTTGAGAAGCTCTGTAGCGTGGTTTTACGCAATCTGTACCTCAGGGCAGGCAGTCTCGACATAGATAGCGACAAATTCGCTAACTTTCAATCGCTGATAACTAACGAATAAATTGCGTTGCAATACTAATGCTTGCGTGTAAAGCAAGTCTCTATATCCAAGATACGTTTCCCGCAAGCATCATCATTGCAACCGAATTAATTCGTTAGTAATTAGCAATCTAAAGTTAGCGATTTTGTCGTTAACTCTGTCGAGACGCCGCCGCCGGCCCAGGACCGGTTTTCGCTTCGACTTACATTGAAGTATAACCTATGGAACATTTCTTGGGCAGGGCACACAATTTTATAGAACGGCAGACGAGTCTTAGCAATGTAACTCATCCTCATTTCATACATTGTCGATTACTCCTTTATAAAAAAAAAAGGCAAACAATTAACGGAGGTATTCCATGAAGCACACCCAAACGAAGCACACCCAGACGAAGCACACCTAAAGTATTCCACTTAGCACACCCGTAGGTGGGCTTCAAATAAAAATTTAAAATAATTAATTTCTTATTCCACGAAGCACACCTACGAATATCACTCGCATAGTGTGGGGACTAAGAAATAAAAATGTCGATAGAAGAAAATATTTATTATATAAAAGACTAACTTAAATATCTAACATCTTTCAGTTTCATTATAATAATGTGATAAAATACTTGTAATTTTCATAGTGTTCATAGATAAGACGTATACATGATGCGTGAGAAAATACAAATCCATAATAATAGCATATCATATCCCACCGGGACCACGGGTAACGAGTGATTGCATAATTTGACTAGGCACGGGTTTATTGGTTTTTTATTTTTTATTTATCTACCAACTACCAGGAGGCCAGAACCATAAAGGAGGTATTATATAATTTTTATAGGGATCTCATAATCAATCCATATACATTTCGATTATCATGCAATAGGCAATGTAGAAAATACTTCTTCATGATTCTGGGATCCTGGTAGTTTGTCTTCTTCTTCTTCTTATGGTGTAACTGAATGGGAACAAACGTAAACAAGGATAGTAAAGTCTCACAAACCAGTTAGTCTTATAATAAATATTTTCTCCTATCGACATTTTTATTTCTTAGTCCCCGCACTATGCGAGTGATATTCGTAGGTGTGCTTCGTGGAATAGCAAATTATTTAAAAAAAAAAAAAATTTGTAGCCCACCTACGGGTGTGCTAAGTGGAATACTTTAGGTGTGCTTCGTCTGGGTGTGCTTCGTTTGGGTGTGCTTCATGGAATACCTCAATTAACGAACCACCAGATTTAGCAAAATCTAACGGCAAAAAAATCACTTTTGATTGCCAAAATTAGTAAATGAGCACCAAAATTAATCCCCATTTTATCGTGAAATTAGAACCAAGAATTTATAAATTTGGTGCTCAATTTACTTAATTTGGTGATCAATTGGTATTTTAGCCTAATATGTTAGTGGTCACAAAGTTATTTTTGATGGTCATTATATTTTCCCCAAAAAAAAACAAACTTGTGCCGTCCGACACCTTCCTCCACAGCGCGCAGCGTTCCTCTCACTTCAGAGCTCATAATGAACATATTCCGGTATAATGAGTTGATGACGCCATAACTCACTGGGATCTGAATATTATCATAAACGTGTTAACGTCAGCTCCGCGATTCATTAGCCACTTTAGCAGGCTAAGAGAACATGCACACGGGACAAATTAAAGTGCTCGTACAAATTGATTCATCACCAGTTGTTGGGTTGGACTTTCGGTCCGGATGCAGCTGAATACCAGTCTTTAGGATGGAGTAACTGCCCATCTCACCTTCGCGTCCTAGTCACTGATGGGTACCACTAGTTTGTGAATGAATTACATTATTGAAATAGTGTAACAGAGGACATTTTGAAGAAGGAGATATAAAGGGATAGTAGAAAAAGTAGAAGCATAAGGAGACACCACTCTAGAAGTCTAGAGTCGGCTAGAATCGGCTAGATCATCTAATCTATCTCTAAGCAGATGCAGCTGACGACTACAGTATTTTACACAAAGTGCCCTATCTGGACCTGTTAGCCAGTAAAACTTTAAATGCTTTCAGTGGTTTATTGCTGGCAATCATAAGCGGCCGACAAATAGCGATTTTGAATAAAATGAGTTCTTATTTCAAAATCGGTAATGAATAAAATGAGGTTCCTAACTGTATGCAACTTTGCATCGTTAAGACAGAAGTAGACTCAAGTAAAAGATAGGCTAAGTGCCCTGGTAAAATTTTAAGAGTAACTTGTAATTCCACTCCCTGCCATTCGCTTAATTGTTTCAACGAAAAGATCTTGCTGACGCTCATATCGTCATTGACAGTATTGCTGTATGCTACATGCTATAATGTTTTGACTCCCTTCTAGTTTTAAAACCCTTTCATCGTAAGACAAAATGTGTTTGCCATATAAATAATTTAAAATTCATATTCATTAGCATTTTTCCGTAACAATACAATTAAATACAATACAATTAAACTTTAATATTTCAATTACATAATTTGATACGCGTGCCGATGTCACTCGGTGATAGACTGAACAATACGGTTCTGCCCTGCGTATGTCCGCCATTTTCTTTTGTTTCTTGTTTTGTTCGTGTAATTGACAACTCGCTTGTACTTGTGAAGTTTAATGGAGCGTTCATGTCATGCCTGTGTTTAGATGAGACACTTTTGTGAATGGTTGGGATGGCTGGAGAATGCTGTTTATCCAATGATAATGGTTATTTCAAAATACAAAAAATAACACTCTAGTAAAGAAAAACACATCTTATACCTCTTCATACTCGACTACTTTGATTAACAGCTGCAGAAGTCATAGCAGCCTAAGCCTAGCCTAATAAATTTGAGGACTGAACTACGCAACTGTTGTCTGACACTGGTGCCGATTCCCTTGTTCACAAACTAAAATAAATTTAAGTTGAATGCATCTTTTTCTTTCTATTTCATTATGAAAAGGACAGAAGATAAATATTAGTTTAATCCTGGCAAATTAGTCAGCACCAGACGTAATTTGATGCAATTTTAGTAGTCATCTTTTTAATCGCGTCTAAAACTTGTATGGCGCTGATTAATTTGACAGAACATAACTAAAATTTATCTTCTGTCCTTTTCTTAATGAAATAGGAACGAGAAATATGAACAAGGGAATCGGCACCATTATGAAGAAATCTAAGTTACGTATTAAAGATCCGTCAATGGTTTTACTTAATTTTCTACCATGAATCCACAAAGCCTCTTGCCTAACAAGTACTAAGACAGGAAAGTAGGTACGACATGCCAATTATCATGACTTTATCGTGAATATCGTGATATCAGTGGTGATGAATGATGAAAGCCAACCTTCAGTAATTGGAGAGACACCAGAAGTAGAATGTCGTAATAATATAGTTAACTATCTAATAGTAGACCATGACTGTCTCACTGTCACTAGTCACAAAAGACCTTACCTACAAAAATCCCTTCAACATATTTTCATATTAAATGCTCGGCCAGCGTATAGTCAACTCAACAGTGACGACAATTAGCGCGGCGTACATTAGTTGTCGCGATGTCGTGTTGACGCGGCGACGTGTTCGCGACATTATTCACATCGCTCATTGGCTATAGAAAACGCGCGCTTACGCGGTACGGAGGAGACAGCAGGAATTGAGCATTTATCATTGGAATAATTGCTTTAGTAGCATTGATTCTATGAAATGAAAGCACAAGGGGTTGTCTGTATCAAACTGTATTTGAAACAATGAAGTCAATGAGAGAGTCACGGCTGACAGGAGAGAATAAAAAAAACGTGTTGCGCCGGCCCCTAGTAAGGTGCGATGAGGGCAGAATGATATACAAAATATATTAGAAGCAACCATGGGAGCACCAAGGCAACAAAGCATTTTTTAATCTAAAAAAAAATACATCATTATTTAATTATCGATCTTTGACCGACACCGACTTATTGCTTAAACAATTCTGCACGTTGCGTTGTTTTTCAGAAATCATTTATCCCAATTTCAAAAAGACTGTTCTATTCCGAATTGGTCATAACACTCATAACTCCCAATCCCTAATGAACAAAACACCGTTTATTTGCCATTCACATAAAAAATGTAACTCGGACACCTAAAATCAACTAAACGGAGTGTAAAATCAAGTTATCTGTATTTAAATGTAAATGCAACTAATACTGATCTGGATTTATTCAAGATTATGGTAAGTGAGTCGTGTGATGGTGGGCATTAGCATAGCAGGCTGTGGGCCTTGGACCAGTCGTACTCGTGATCGCGAGCGCTTAACGAACACCATGCTAACAGATACTTATATTATATATCGGCTATAAGTAATCTATGGAATTATTATAGAATGCTACTTGATTTATGATGATGGTTATTTTTTAATAAATTAGCATACTGGTCCTTAGGTACGAATGGTTATAAGTTTAAAAAGGACCAAGAAAACACCAAGATTTTTTTAGAAATTGAAATTGTTTATTATGATAAATGATAAATGATGAATGATGTTTATTTTGCAAGTAGGTTTTTACAAACACTTTTACACGTCATTTTTTAAAACTAGATGGGGCCGGTGTTTCGTACCTGACTACTCTGAGAAGAAACAGCCGAAACAAACTCAGAGGTCATAGTCTCTTTTAAAGTCCAGACAATCTTGCTCAATTCACATGAGGACTATGCAGATTAGTGTCTGATATGGTCTTTTGAAGAAAGAACCATACAGTTTTGAGTGGACCTGTCCAGTCAGTGCAAGCATTTGTCAGTTAATGTGTAGCTCGACTTATAACCCAAGGAGCTCAACGAAACGACGAACAATACCAAAGAAAGGACATTTGGGTAGGTCGCTTAGAGTACTCAAACTGTCAGACAGTTGTGGGAAAAAATAAACAAAAAATATAAATGTGACCCACATGGTCCCCACATTCACAATAAACATATAAAATTCATAACAAGTTCTATTCAAAAAAATGTAAATAAAAATCACTAAAATCATTAAAAGGCACAATGATGATAAAAAAAAACTAAAATACTTAACAAAATAAGTATCCATGTCAAATCAATAAATGTCAAATAAAAAAATAATAAAATACATGTCAAGACATTACATGTCAGAGTGTATAAAAATAATAAAATACATGTCAAAACATTAAATGTCAGAGTGTATAAAAAAAGGAAAAGAAAAAATAAAAAAAGGAAAAGAAAGGAATAAATAATAAACAAGCGAAGTCCGAAGCTTCGACATTCACAGAGCAAATTTCATTGGAGCAGCTTAATCCCAAGCCTTTTTATCTTCGAGATAGTGATTAACATGATAGTAGGCTTTCAGGCACAGCTGAGCTTCCGTTTTATAAACGATTTGAATTTATTTAGGCTTAGTGCTTGAATTTGGCTCGGAAGTTTATTGTAAAAACGTATACATTGGCATCTGAACGTACCCCCTATTTTTTTGAGCCTCGTTGCAGGAACAACAAATTTGTGTTTGTTCCTCGTATTTATGTTGTGGATATCACTGTATTTTTTAAACAAATTAATATTTTTGTGTGCGTACAAAAGGTTTTCATAAATAAACTGAGAAGGGACAGTAAGAACATTAATCTCTTTAAATTTTTCTCTGAGGGAGTATCTGGGACTTAATTTATAAATTGAACGAATTGCCCTTTTTTGCAAAACAAATATTGTCTGAATATCGGCGGCATTGCCCCACAAGAGAATACCGTACGACATCACGCTATGGAAATAACTAAAGTAAACTAAACGGGCTGTCTCTAAATCAGTTAACTCACGAATCCTTCTAACGGCGTATGCTGCAGAGCTAAGTTTTTTTGACAATTTGTCTATATGCGGGCCCCACTGAAGCTTGGCATCCAAAGTTATGCCTAGGAACACTGTGCTATCTTCCGGTTTCAACTCTTCATCCTTAATTAGTACAGTAGTTTCCACTTGTCTTACATGGGGTATCGTAAATTTAATACATTTCGTTTTTTTCTCATTTAGGAGTAGGTTATTAACATTAAACCAATTAACGACTTTTGCCAGGGCGCTATTAACATCATCCGTAACTAACTGCTGACGTTTGAGTTTAAATAAAAGAGAAGTGTCGTCTGCAAACAATACTATGTCATGATTATCCTTTATGAGGTGAGGCAAGTCATTTATGTAAATAAGAAACAAAAATGGACCAAGAATTGAGCCCTGTGGTACCCCCATTCTTACTACGGATCCAGGAGATCTCTTCCCGTTAACATCAACTCTCTGAATCCTGTCACTCAAATATGAAATAAGAAGATCCAGAGAGGCGTTACGGATTCCGTAGTGGTGTAGTTTCCTGATTAATGTTTCATGAAGAACGCAATCGAAAGCTTTAGATAAATCGCAAAAAATTCCCAAAGCATCGCATTTGTCCTCCCAGGCATTATAAATGTGTCCTAAAAGTTCAACACCGGCATCAGTAGTTGAACGACCCCTTGTGAAACCGAACTGTTTTTTATGCAATAACTTATGTTTATTGAAAAAACTTTGCATTTGTGCCAAAATTAATTTTTCGAAAATTTTACTAAAGGTGGGTAGTACTGAAATGGGTCTATAATTAGTGGGGTCTGATGTACTACCCGATTTAAACAATGGTATTATTTTACTATATTTCATTAGATCAGGAAACTCACCACGGTCAATACAATCGTTAAATATTACAGCTAATGAAGGAGCTACAATGTTTATAATGGATTTAGCAACGTCTACAGAATGACCCCATAGATCGGCGGTCTTTTTAACATTTATGGTGTGAAAAGTTTAATTATATCTTTACAGGTAACATATTGAAAATTAAATTCGGATTCACAGACTGAAACGTTTTCCCTTAGTAAGGACTCGGCAGCAGTAGGTGACGAGTTTAGCGATTTAGTAGTCGATACGGGAATATCTGCAAAGAAATTTTCAAAGGCTGTGGCAACTTGACTATCTGAATTTAAAATATTATCGCCAATAGCAAGGCTGTAGTCACTATTTCGGTTGCAAGACCTTCCCGTTTCGCTATTAATAATGTTCCATGTCATTTTAACCACATTACTACTATTTTTAATTTTTGAACTCAAGTAACGTGACTTTGCTATAAAACAAACTTTTTTAAATAATTTTGAATAATTCTTAACATACAAATTAAATTCTACAGTTTTTACATAAGTCCGCTCTTCATACAGCTCATAAAGTCGTTTTCGACTCTTATGAATACCAATGGTGGCCCAGTCGTTGAAAGAAGCGTTACTATTTACAGATATTGTCTTAGGGACAAATGTGTTTTCAAATTGTGTGCAATACATACTGAAAAAATCGTTATATTGTTGATTTGGATCATCATTATCTGACAAAAGTGGTAGTTTGGATAAAAGTTTAGTTTTAAAAGTTTCCAGGCGATTTTTACTTTTTGGATTAACGATGATATCCTTTTTAGTTACTTTCTTGCTTACATTTGGAATTGTGATCAATTGCCCACAATGATCTGAATCTATTAAGTTAATAATTGCTTTTTGGGTGGGTATAATATCAGTGTAAATATTATCTAGGCAAGTAGCACTAGTTGGGGTTATTCTGGTGGGCTCGAGAAATTTGTTTTCAAGATTGTATGACTGAAAGAGGCTTATAATTTTAGTACTTAACCCAGAATTTTCTAACAAATTAATATTGAAATCACCACAAATGATTATTGACTTCTTAGAACTACAGATTTTATGCAACACTTCATCCATTACCTTTTCAAAACAATCATACAACCCTGAAGGAGGTCTATACACACTTAATATAATAAACTGCTCCAATTCTATACAGAATTGATATTGATATAATTGATTAAATTGAAATATAATTAATAACTTCATAATACGCATCTCGTAACTAGTTATTCCTCTGTAGATGTTTAAGTACCTAATCAAACAAATACAAAGAATTAAAATGTCTGCACGCACTAATTACAATTTTACAAATACCAAAAATGAAATATTTTATACCTAACTTGTTTAGCAGTGCGCGGTAAATACTAAGAAGCTATTTCTTGCTTGAGCCTTGATTTCAACTATTGCAGTTTGACTTTTACTAAAAATGCAAATACATACATGAACTGCTTATTTATATTATGATCTCAAGTTATTATGACTGACATAATAACCTCTAGACGAGACGTTGCACAACAAAGCGAAATCTCTCACAAGTTTAGTGTTTTTGCTGACTCTATTCTTGTTATATAAATACATAGTTGTAATGAGCGCCGATTCGCATGCTAATAATAGTTGTAGCTGAAAAACCTGGTCAAGATGATAGTGATGTTTTTTTGTGATAAATAATAAGCGATTTATTACTAAATATTCTAAAACAGGTATTTTTTGTTATATAACGAATAAGGAAAGTACTTAAATGAGTGTTTTTATTTCTTGCACTTAAGCTTGTCCCTAAAGCTAAAAAGAATTCACGTAAAATCAGGATAATTATTAAAACTGAATTTGCATTCGTACCCGCACACGGTACCCGCAAAGGTACAAAAAGTACGTTTGTACTAATTTACTTATAAAATTCAACTTCAAAGAATTTTTTGGACTTTCTCGTCAACGCTTTCTGCTTGGTTTGAAATATACAATTAGGAGTTTTTACAGTCGAGGTAATTAAAATGTACCTAGAAGAAATAATTAGTTATGTTTATATTAGTTCCTTCTTCTTTTGTATAAATAGATAGATGTCAATCTAAATTAAGTCCGGCTAAAATTCGACACCTATTTTCTTCTAAATATTAGCCTTGATAAATGCAATATAATAGCACCATCCCATATCTTCCCGTGGGTGTCGTAAGAGGCGACTAAGGGACTTACCAGAGAATGGGCAGCAGCGTTCTCTGTGCTTTAGTAACAACCGTACTGCGATCGCCAACCCGCCTGCCAAGCGTGGCGAGTATGGCAAAAACCCCCCTTTGGGGGAGGCCTATGTCCAGCAGTGGACGACTTTCGGCTGAAATGATGATGATGATGATTAGCCTTGATCCTTCAAGTGCCTACGTAAATAGATCTTAGAGTTCCTAAAATAGACCAAACAATCATGAATGACTTGTTTCTGGTCTGATACTCTACGCAATCATAAACTTTTACCTTTAACAAATAGTACAAAACGAATTCCCGGTGTAGATCAATCATTGCTGTCACAATAGTAATGCTTGTCTTGTCACAGGTAAACTCTTGCGCAGACACGCACACAAGTACCGTTAGTTCACACATGCGCGTTAATTCAATAACTGTGACACCTGAGTACTAAAGTGACTCCATTCCTTATCACACCAAAACCAACTTTAACTTTCTAACACTAAGTTGAATATCGAACGAAATAGAATTCAGTTTTAGGTGTGTGAGTGTAAGGCTTGTGTAAACCCGTCTCATGGTCATTCCTTTTTAGATCTTATCGTTAGAATTTTAAAGTTCATTTTCAGAATACCTACACATGTCAATTCAAGTGCTGGTTTAGATCGGTCGCAAAAGATTTCCAACTTTATTTAACGTGTCGTAGGATTGGTTTTCGGTTGTGTAATGTAGTTACCGGTCCGTACCAGCCGGTGCCAGGCGTCGTAAGAATGCGTTCGAACAGCGAGTAGGTACAGTTACCTATCGTTCGTCTGTTTATAACAACTTGTTTGTCTAATTTTTAGTTAATTCTCGACCTTGGGGGATTCACTCGTCATTTTTCCATCTGAACACTTAGATGTTTATTGCAACCTGTTTTTGAATTGTTTTTATGTACCAAACTATTCATAGAAAACGATCTTGTAATGTACTACCTATGTTTTTAGACATTCATTTTATTGCATAAGAATCTCACATCAAACTAAAGATAAAAAAGCAGTTCCTCCTGTAAGTGCGTCATTTCCATTTGGAAGTCTCTTAGGTATTTTTATCGCCAATTTCTTGGGTTGTTATTTTTATCGGTCACGTTTAAATTGGGCTTGACATTCAAAAAACCTGAATCTTTAAGTGTTGGGTCTCTGGTCAGTTGGTAATGTCCCACATTAGGCTGTTGACACACTTCTCAGCAACGATGGGCTTTATGAACTCGGTTCGGCATCTGTAAATATGTTATCTGCAAGCTTTTGGGGTTTTCGCAGCGATTCATTTCAATCACTTAAGATTTTATGTTTATTTAAATTATTTGAAGGATTATTATTAGAGTTGTTTGGCCCAAATCTGGCATCTTATTGATTGCTTTCATTCCATGATCTGCCACTTTATACACAATAGTAGTCGGATCATTTACCTACCCTATTCATAGTTTTCCTACTATTATTACCACTATTCCACAAATATTCTTCATCATTTTCTGTACCATTATTGTCTTGTGCCACGTTTATGACATCTCCGCAGCCAACCAGGTCCCGGCAGATAACTATCACTTTGTAGTCTGCCCGAACTCGAAGACGTAACATATTTACATATTCCCAAACTTGATTTCAATTAGTTGTGAGTACCATACTGTTTCTGAACGAGCATCAAGTAAATTTAATTAACTGGCGAGGATAATTTATGCGAGATTCGGAACCTCAGCCCAGAGGGGGCCTAGGGTGTGCCCTGGGGGACTCCACGGGAAGATTGACGTCGATACTTGTCAAAGAGTTATTGTTGATAATATGGTTAATGATCGTCTGCGTGAAGCATATTGTGTAATGTGTTGTGGTCTTTTTAGCTGGATCTATGTATATGAATCAAAGGCTTAGTAATGACCTCATCATTATCATTCCGGAGCAGTGGTCCAACTATTAACACCGATGGGAATGAATCTTTTAGTATCCGTTTGCATTTGTATTAAACATACTTAGATATCGGATTCTTTGTGCTGAACATTCCATTCGTTTAGCAAGTATTTAGCGAAGCCAAATAATCACGTTGCATGGCCGCAACGACCAACACACACACACTTCTTGTTCCAAATACACTCCTATACATCCCTTACATAACGCTCTTACATTTCCAAATCAAAGCACAATTCATCAACTAAAAAACACTGCCATGCTGCAAGACAGCTACAGCTAACAGCCTAGCACCAATGTATTCAGAATATTAATGCAGCCTGGCACTCCAAACGAACCAGGAATTAGTCCTCTTCTAACCCTCCCCTCTTTGCTAATTGGACGTTCAGACTTTCCTCTCCCTCCTAACGGCCTGTCAAAGCCTGTTTGATACTGTATAGCTTTGATAGAGTATTTCCTAGGCGGGATAAGGCTGCTGGCTTTATCAAAACTTTATTTTGGGACTATCCTGTTTCCGTTGTTATCAACTTCAAAGAATATTTTATTTGACGTTGTAAAATATCGTTTCTCTTCTGTTTCTGTCTATTTTCGTTAATATTTTTTTTTTAAGTTTTTCAGAAAACTCCATGTTTCTAAACGAAGAATGATGGCAAAAAATAAATAAAAGACAATGGCAAAATAACAAAACGAGTGATGTGATTTTTCCGACGTCTTTGAATAGAAATTCTCTACCGTTATGGACAATTTTAGTCATTTTCAATTGAAGACGATAGATTTGCAGCAATCACCCCAACTTTGTTTCAACATCACTTCCTAAAGCTGTGTACATTGACACCCCGAACCGAAACCCCAAAGTTCAGTCATGGCTATCGTCTCCAATACTAAGTAGTCTAGTACTCCTAGCGCTCCGACTAATTAATTATCAAGTTCCACAATCTAATGAATGAGAACCAAACCTGTTATTTTGATCATAACATTTTTGTAGTCCAACAACTTGTTAAACAGTAACCTGTATTAGATATTTGAAGTTGTTATTATTTGTAACGCAATTCCTACATTTCACGCCTGTAACTTTTTAATTAAATCGTGCTGAAAACTGTTGTATAAACCTACTGTTATTAAATTATAAAATTCTCAGAATGGACTAATCGTTTTTAGGGTTCCGTACCCAAAGGGTAAAAACGGAACCCTATTACTAAGACTTCGCTGTCTGTCCGTCTGTCCGTCTGTCCATCTGTCCGTCTGTCCGTCTGTCCGTCTGTCCGTCTGTCCGTCTGTCCGTCTGTATCTCATGAACCGTGACAGCTAGACAGTTGAAATTTTCACAGATGATGTATTTCTGTTGCCGCTATAATAACAAATACTAAAAACAGAATAAAATTAATATTTAAGGGGGGCTCCCATACAACAAACGTGATTTTTTTGCCGTTTTGTCTAATGTATAGATAATGGTACGGAACCCTTCGTGCGCGAGTCCGACTCGCACTTGGCCGGTTTTTTTAATTATATTTATATTACCTAAAACTTGGGAAGCCATAATATGACTCACAAGATGAACTATTTACGTATCATCATCATCATCAGCCTATTAATGTTCCCACTGCTGGGACACAGGCCTCTTCTCTATGAGAGGGAATGGGCCATAATCCACCACGCGGGCCCAGTGCGGATTGGTAGATGTCACATGTCTTCGAATTTTTTGGTTCTAGGACATGCCGGTTTCCTCACGATGTTTCCCTTCACCGTTTTGAGAGCAGTGGTGATGAAATAAATTACACAAAGTAACGCGCCTGTCTGGGTTCGAACCCACGACTTACTGTTCGTAAGTCGAGGCTGCCACCACTGGGCCACCACTGCTCCCTCCGTATCCTATCCGTATCCTATTTACGTATTGTCTTCAGTAATGCTGAATTTTCAGCTATATTTCTTTTAAAGAACCAACAGTCTTTTGTTTCGGGCTTCGAGTCTTTAGAACCATCATTGGTAAAGGAGAAGTCCATATACCTATTACAGTTAAAGATTGGGATCAAAAACATTGGTTCTAGCAGTTTTACATATGGAAAATCTATTAGGTAGATCCAGTTCTCTAGCTTGAAGCTTTTTAAATTTAACTTCAATTAAAATAATATCCTAAGCTAACTTGTTTTTTCTTTTTTGCAGGTATGTACCAAAAGGCCAAAACGCAAGCATCCTCCGGACGTCACGTTGGGTATCATATTGGTTATTTATTTTATTAATCGAGTCGTATAAATAAACGATTGCTCAGGTAATCGTCTTTATTATGTACTTACCTATCAAAAATATTGTTCAAGGTTTACCTTGTAAATGGCCTGTCGGAGCCAGGTACCTACTGGTTTAATTATAATGAATTAAGATTAGCAGGAAGATATTTCTTTTCTTGGAGATTTAAGTGATTAAGTTGATATTTGCATAGTTTATTTAATCTAGCTGATTAATTATCTATTTATTTTTATTCGACCAGTCTCAGCCGGCCAGTCGATATACATTGAGATCCTTTACGATTTTCTACTATCTACGGATTGCTAAGCCATTACAGACATGGCTATGAGAAAAGATGGAGGCCTGTTTTCCGTCAACCGCATGAAAGGCAACTGAAAGACTAGAATGAACGTTTCATTTTAGTCAAGCGAATTTAAATAACATCAAACTGGTGCCGATTCCCTTGTTCACAAACTAAACTAAATTTAAGTTGAATGCATCTTTTTCTTTCTATTTCATTATGAAAAGGACAGAAGATAAAATATTAGTTTAATCCTGTCAAATTAGTCAGCACCTGACGTAATTTGATGTAATTTTAGTAGTCAACTTTTTAATCGCGTCTAAAACTTGTATGGCGCTGATTAATTTGACAGAACATAACTAAAATTTATCTTCTGTCCTTTTCTTAATGAAATAGAAAGAAAAAGATGCACTGAACTTAAATTTGGTTTAGTTTGTGAACAAGGGAATCGGCAAAATTGTCTCCTTATACCGGCTGTCAAGTGTGATCATAGCAATGTAATTTCCCGTTCGTTTGAAGGTTTATGCTTACCTGTAGGCTTGATGAACCGTGTCGTCTTAAATAAAATAAACCTTACAAAGATTGCATTTAAGATACACAGCTTTTTATAGTCCTTTTAGATAAAATGAATAAAGTAACGAGCAATCAAAATAACATCTTTTTCCTCTTTTACACAGGGGAGAAACCAACAACATCACTTATAAAAGGTAAAAAATACAAATAAGTAATTATTGTAGATTTGAGTATTTTCCAAACAGTTTTCCTGTCGGATCATTGGAATAAAAGGACCAATGTTGACGCAGTCCGTATACACAGCTGGTCCTTTGAAATTACTGATAATACTTAAGCGTTATTTAAAAGGCGCAAGGATATGCATGATATGTTTGTATACGTAAGAGCTATAGTTACCACGAGCGGTAAGATTTAGGAATCAGGCTCACATGATTCTGTGCCATCTCTCGCGGTCAATCCAAGGTCATTTCGTTGGCGTTCGCTTGGCGTTACCAGTTCAAGGTCAGGGTACAATGTCAAGGTCACTTGCCAGCATTGCCAGTATTGCTAGCTCAATGTCGTGGTGATCTTGAACTGCGTATAATGACTCTATTACTTGCTTATTTGTGTTTAGGAAACATGGTTTTATAATTATAAACTGATTTGGTGTTCTTTTTTGGGGTTTTTCTCCAAGTATAAGTATCGTAAAAATATTAAAAGAGGAGATGTGGAGATGGGTAAGAATGTGATCCTGTCGTTAATTAGGCGAATTTAATGAAACGTGGGATAATTAAGGCGTTTATTAATCACGAATAAGTAAATGTTAAAACAGTATTTGGGCAGCTTTTTGGGACTCAAATTTTTCGTAGTGGACGTTTACGAACAGTTGTTGTGGGTTTATTACTTATTTTATTATTACTAAACGTTTTTCCCGACTCGCACAACACGAAAACAACTTTAAATAATGATGTAATTTTCATTGTCGCGAATTTCCTCTTCCAAAATTTCTAAACAGGTTTTCAACAATAACTAATAGTTGCCTAGTTAAGTGATTATTTTATCTCCGGTAATAATTTATGTAAAACGCTGTGTATTGTGTGAATGTCAACAGTTTGCGACCTTGCTCTTGACAATTTCTGCTGGAACTAATTCTGTTTGAGCACTCGAACGGTGACTAATCGCGAATGTTCTTTCATTGTTGTTAATTTAGTATAGCGCCATCTGTTGGTGGGTGTCGGAAGAAGGAAAATGTTTTTAACTGCTTTTCGTGATATTTCTAAAGTTTTAAGAATAAAATTCTGTTGGTTTTCAGTACCTCATACAAAACTGCAAATACATAATAGAAAAATCCTTTAAAGATTAATCAGTTGCCCTACTTTTGCTTTTATTTGTTTTTTCATCAGGAATTTCTCAGTAGCGGCTACGGAGTCTGGAATTGGGCCCGGTTGATGGCAATAGGCTCGCCTTCTATTGCATGGGACTTAAATATAACTTGCGTTATGTGGTTGTACTAATGGATAAACCTCTGCCTAACCGTTCGGGAATTACAGGCGTGATGATATGTTTATGTTACTTTCCCTGAAATCACACACCAATTACTTACCATTAAAACGGGGTAGCATCAATATTCATACTTACAAAAGTTCCACAACTCGCCTTCATCACCCGCGAGTTATTATAATCTCATGGTTGTGTACAAATTGGCCCATTTCCACCAATCCAATATCTCCATAACAAAGGTCAATCACCTTTACACCTAAGATTTTCCGATCGCGACGGTAACCTCTGGCGACCCCTAATTTCCTGTAATGATGCTCGATATATCTCCGAAACCTTTATAGGATCCATTTGGACCTTCAGGGTCAACAGGTAGACCCCAATTTGTGGACGTAATGACGTGTTCCGGAGTGATGCTTCGTCGGTTTGATTCCTGACTAGTGAAATTTTATTTTAATGAGGAAGGTCGAGGTCCTGAGGTGAATATTTTTAACCTTTTAAGCTTTTCGTGAATTTCAGTCGTATAAATGACATTTCTTATTACGTCGGTTTCAACGCTCATCGGTATTTCAGTTGATCGAAATTTTATGCTTAATCAAATTAGGTTTCCCTTGTTAAATCGAGAGTGCTAGGTAATATTAAACAATAGATCCTGTTAGAGTTTGCACCTTCGAATATTCACCTTTGATTGCATTATTTCTTATTGTTGTGATGTGATCATGTGAGGCTCGAAATGTGTTTAAATTCTTCGGCAAGCAAAACGTAAATAACTGTAGTAGTAAAAATAAAAATCAGGGAAGTACATGCTTCGAAAATAACAAACAAGTAGTGTTCATTTTCATTCACAATTTATTAAACAAATTTCTCTAGTTTCTTAGTAGGTACCTACTAGACATGACAATAGATGAAAAGATTTGAATTGTGAAGAAATACTGCACGAAAGTACTATCCGCCATTTTAACTCACTTTTCCCTCCGTGAATAATAATGGCGGCAAATTCAATTATACCTTTTGTATAGTTTTCAAAGATTTTTTGTCACAAAGGTTACTTCGCGAAGAAGGTTTTTTTATTCAATTAATTGTAGATTTCTTTTACAAATCACAGATATTATGTAACTTTTAACATAATTCTAGATTCGGGTACGGGATTATTTCTGTTGTATAACATTAACTTCTAAGAGGCTGTCAAAATATTGTCTTTTGTTAAATGGCTCCTATTTATTCTGAGCTTAGTTTAAAATGAATACAATTAGTCTTTGTGCGTAATTTTCTCAAAGCTTTTGCGTAACGAACTAAAATGTTTAATGTTTCCTAATGTAGCAGATGAATGGTTTTCTATTGGTTGGCATATTTGACCACTGTTATTTCCTGTATGAAATGGAGCCTCTTGAAGAACTTTAAACGTCAAAAAAACTTAACTTTAAGAAACGTTTATGAATAAAAAAAGGCAGTAACATAGGACTGAGAATACAAAATCATAGTTATAAAAAGGTACACAATCGACAAAAAAAAAACACCTACCAACTTGCCCGTGCTAGGATTGGCTGCGACTCCCAGGACCACACCATTCATTTTCAAATCCCATTCAATCAAAATTCAAGCTTCATTCTACATCCCAATTATCTGGCACCGTCTTACTCGGTCCGTCTCCTAGATAATTCAGCTGCACCGGAGATGACGCGGCCCCGGCGGTCCATCCCTCTAGGGATGCTGACTGGCTGCTACAGATCTCATATGTGATTAGCACGCTCGGTGATTGCATTTCGGCAATTTGGATTAGGAATTTGGTTCAGTTCATTAGTCTGTTGATTGTGGAGTTTGTAGTCGTTGGTAATAATAATTGTGCTGTATGAAGGGTGTAAAACACCTCTTAACGAAGCCGAAAGGCACTATTTCTCCTCGTTTGCGGTAATTTTTTTGTTCTACACCATACCTGGGAACCTTCTAGTTACGGAGATATTGGGGTCAAAGTTCCAACTTTATGACAAGTTTTTTTTTAATACACGTTTTTAATGTAAGATTTTTACTTTAAACACCTCCACGACCCCCGTACTATTCAATCCATCCATCAGCTCAATGTTTTGAGTGCGTTACATTGAGTTCTACCACAAAACATGATTTTTCACCCCAAAAAAAAAGTAAGTACGTTTCCCAGCAATTATTTTTGCGTAAAGTTACTTAGTTTGATGTACAGAATGCTTGGTTGACGGCTTCGATGAGGTCTTTTACACCCTGTATGTATTTAAATTGCGTAGATCCGTTAATCAATGGATCCTTGAAATAAAATAGGTATTTCACAGCTGCTGAAACGCCGACCAGTTTCAATTATGATTTTTCTGTCCCAAAATAGTTTTCACAGAAATTCAAAAACCAATCTATGATTTCTCGTTAAAAACTGCACATGAAAATTAATATCGAATACGGAGCACACGACTATTGTAAGTTGCACGCCGGCCGGCAGTATATTAATCTGCGCACAAAAACCAATATTTCAGTCCGTCGGCGCTCGGTGTGTATCAGCATGGCGGCGTGGTATCGCCATGGTATTGCCGAATGACAATAACTCAGCTGCAGCGCTGCTGTCCGATACAACATGCTGTCTAACCGCTGCACCATGCTCTAGAATCCATGGAAGGAATGAGTGGAAGAACCAGCATGTTTTAGTATAAGAATTCTTGGTCCTAAAATTTTGTGAAATTCAAAAACTACGCAAAAAGCATCTAGATTCTCCCGATTGTCATCAAAGTTTCCTTCAATACCTAAGCGGGTACTGATCATCACGTAAATCAATATCTGGGTACTTTACAACTATAAAAATGGCTTTTATGTCTGGAAGAGTTTATGGTTTTCCATTTGTTGACTGATATCGTTGTTTAATAAACCGTGGACATGATCGTGATTGTTTTCCTATCGCCATCGCCTGCAAGTACCGGGAAGTGTGTCAAGGATTATTTTTATGCATAAATTGGTTCAGTCGAGAAAATTGATTTTTCCTTGTTAGTACTAAAGTTACTTTGAATGGTAAATACTGTTACTGTATGGATTGGAACGAGAACTGCGTATTTTTTCTATAGTCGATATTATTGTTTGCTCTAATAAAATGAAATTTTAATGAGATGGGTAGATTATCTCGTTATCATTAGTTTGAGGTAACTTGCTAATATACATCATAAGTATTTGTAATCCCGGAAGAGTAGTACAGCCAAATTTCATTTGCACAAATCCAGACATCAAACTGCTGTTATTAAGTTTTCCATCATATCTATAATATCTTCGGGGCCTTTGTCTTGTCCTTTAGAGATTATTACTGTATAATAATATAAATTACATAGACACTAGGCAGCTCAAATTGTATGCCACGACTACGGCTTCACAACACGTCTTCCATCCTCTACTGCTACCATCAGCACATCGTACGCAACAGTTCCTTCCAGCTCCCTACCTCTCTGGCCGGATGTTAGACGCATCTGCAGCAGATTTATACGTGGCGCGGCTCCCGGATGTGGTACTAATGCACTTTTCTTACTACCCGCACTTTTTTGTGTGGGCTAAGAAAATGATTTATGGCGTAGTGTACTGGGAACGTTTCGTGTTTGGTTTAGATGGTAGGATGTGAAGAAAACTGGGCGGATTGGTCCTTTGGTTCTTTGGTGTTATTGGTCCTTTTTGCCAAGTCTTCGGAAAAATTACTAAATCATGGGGTTAAGGAAACATTAACTATCTATACTGTGAACTTTCTTCCTCAGCAATTATCATTGGCATCATTGACCACCAACGGCTGCGAATAGGAATCATTCCACAAAATCTCACAATAACAATTCACTTTGTTGCTAATTGTAATATTGCTAATTGTTAATTTTTTATGTTATTTTTTATTTATTTATAGTTTTAATTTTTGCTTTTTGCTCATGTCTCGTCTCGACTATTTGGAGGTGGGCGTTAATCACTGCGACACAGTTTTATACTAATGCAGTTGTATGCGAACACATAGTTTTTGTAAACTGAGTTTTTTCTTTTCAATAAAATTATTATTATTATTATTTATTATTCCTGTGGCAAATAAATTTTCTGAATAATGTAGAAATATACCTGGAATTAAATCCTAAAACTACACTTTTAATTGTAGTACGTACTAAAATGACAAAATTGGACTTTAAAAAGAAGCAAGAGAACACAATTCCCAATAACCGCAACCAACCAACGAAAGCGTCGAAGCAAAAGTAACACTAACACCATCTTACACGTCTACTTATAAAACTATTATGAACCCCCATACAAACAAGCATGATTCAGCAAGGAGTACGACAAACATCGCGACGCTGTATTGAGACGCAATTCTACGAGACTCGAGACACTCGGAACAGGACAATTTTAAAAATTCCGCCGCCACACCGCATTTTACTAACATTTTCTTCATGGATGGGTTTTAATATTCGCTCCTTGTGCTTGGAGGATAGTGGGCTTAGTGATGATAGACCAGCGGCGAGAAATGGTTTTCTTCTTTTTCTTTCGTATCGTGGGCATTCGTGGGTACGTCTTTTCTACGTAGGTGACCACGATAATCGCGGCGCAAGTGCATCACTTGCGGGTGGCGGGACATTTTTGACACTCCAGTGACAGAGCCATTGTCCACGCACACAATCTTGTTCATGGTCTAGAAAAGGTCATTACGAAGTTACTAAATTGAATAGAAATTCGCTGTCAGTAACTAAATAATAAATAACTCATGCAAAGGTAATAAAACAGTTCTGAGATTGTTGAAGTAAATGTTTTCCAAGAAACTGGCAACCAAATTATTGAGAAGTCGTCTTTGTTTTGATATTTCTATAAATAATAGAATAATTCATTCATAAACTTGAATAAAAGATAACAAAAACACTCAACTAGGCTTTTTAATGTTCATTAAACCTAGCAGTTTGTCTACGCAAATCGCTGTCGCTTAAGAGAGGTTACCCGCGATCACTTGTCACCGTGCTTGCCGGCGACATAGCCGCGTCTTGTCGACTCGCTCGTAAAGCCATAGCGCTCACTGCGACGCTATGCATTGTGCATTCTTTTGTCCTGTCATTCATTACCATGTCACCTTGCATACTACGGAATGCTTAATGGGAAATTCCGAGAGTTTTTCTAACACCTTTACGTACTAATACTTTACTTGGCATACGATTACTAATATTGAATTCTGATAGCGTTGTGTCGTTGTAGGCAAATTGCCTTGGACTGTGTGATAAATCACAACTACGTGGGGTTTCGTCAACAAATCAGTACATGCATTGGACCTATTTTTCGAGTCATCATCATCATCATCAGCCTATTAATGTTCTTCGAATTTTCTGGTTGGTTCTAGGACATGCCGCTATACTCACGATGTTTTCCTTCACCGTTTTGAGAGCAGTGGTGATGAAACAAATTACACACAGTAATGCGCCTGCCTGGGTTCGAACCCACGACTTACTGTTCGTAAGTCGGGGCCGCCACCACTGGGCCACCGCTGCTCTCTTTTTTCGAGTAAAAAAAAGAAATAGATGGCACTGTTCTAGTTTCATCCCAATTAATTTATGCTACTGTTTGCCCAACAAAAATACCCAAGACGCTTTTAAAAAACGAAACTTTGTGACGACTTATCCCCAATCTGCCTTCACAAATGCCAAGTATTGCGGTAATTCATGTTACTCGCTGCAATTCATCACTGTAGTCCAGCCCTTTTTATCACAATATATTCGGCATAAGCCGCGCGTCATACAGCGGGTAGCGGGTAGCGGTTGTCGAGTGCATCACATATTTTTATAGCGTCACTCATTACCATAATTGGTAAGTAAGTAATGGACATTCCTGACGGTTCTTTGATTCGCGAAGCGGAAAAATATTGTTTGAAGTATGTTTTCCATTTTCTGTATGAGTTCTCGACGATAATGAACAAGTAAATTATGAGGTGCAGGATGAAACAAAGTGTTTTTCTGTTCTGAATTGTATGGTAAATAAAGGTGGTCCTTTTTTGGGTCCTAATGGGTATTAATATGCATACCAGGTAGTCCACCAATATTAGTGTCATTCACACACTTGCGTTGGATAAAAAAAAACAGCAGTTTGTCAAATGACAACTTGTAAGTTGCAACAAAGAAACATAATACTTCCTAACTTCAAAGTGCACTTAGGAATCAGTTTGTAGCAAACAGATGACGCAAATAATGTCCTAAGTGTTTTATTTAACTGAGAATCAACATACACAAGTAGTCATTACTTCATTAAAATATGGGTTGTATAACTGACATTCAATTCTACCATCAGATGATCTGACGATGTACCTAAGGACCAACATTTCAGGGTCACCTCCAACCTGTTTACTGGTTAGTGGTTACAAGATATAATCGTCGTATTTATCGTGACATTTATCGGTAATTGATACAGCAACGAGTTTCCGCTCACGAGTACTGATGACACGGATACGATTCACTTCCGGTTTCCATTGTTATAAGAATTTTCTATTTATACTTACTTTTCCTTGTGAAAGGGCCTGTGATGACGTGAAATTATTTAAGATACTTTGCTTATAATATTGTCGGCCCATAAAAGATCTCGTCCATCCTGTTATGCCAAAAATATATCGAAATTCTGTTATAATTATAACACATCTTTTCCTGCCACTGTGAAGGACAGATGAAAGATACTGATGTTTACAAATAGCCACCTAACGATGGACATTGAGGAAATAACTTGGACTTGCTCGATTGAATAAGGAGGAGGTTCTCAATTCGTCTGTCTATTTTTATCGTTTGACATTTAATACATACTTAGGAATAAATACGTCTAAGAATAGTCTAGCTTCTGCTATGACCATTCTGAATATAGTCCAAATCTTTGTAAAAAACATAAAACTATTTCGAATCTGCCATCAGCAACAAATTTTCCCAAATACCGTGTAGTTGGCTTCTAGTCTAACCGACTGCAGCTGAATAATATTTTACATGGAGCGAATATCTATCTGACCGCCACATCCCAGCCACAACTGGGTAATACAATATTCCTAGATAAGACTGGTTGTCACACTTTCCAGAAAAATGTCTTCCAGCATTCATTATGATTTTCTTAGGCGACAATCCGCCAGTCTCACGGGAAACACTATGGTTTGCTATCACAGCACACAACGTGATGACTGCTATCATACAATCACGCTAATTTGCTATGATTGTGTCTGTGATTATTTGCCGTCACGCTCGCTGATCAAGGACGTACATTATGATGCTAGTACGATATTAGCTATCATTTGTCGTGGAAATTTTCCTTAAAAATTGCTTTTCATTATCATGTACTATGACTTTGAATTGCAGTGTGCAAAGTTCAAGATTCGTATTTTTTATGTTCAGGTAATTTTACAGGTTATTAATTTCAGCTGAAATTAATCATCTGTCATATATGCGATTCCCAATAGAAAGATTAAAAACCTAAAGACTTAGTTACGAATAAAAATATTATTACGTATTAGACTTGATACTCAATAGTCAGACGACTACTATAAATGTACCCTCAATCAATCAATTAACTTAGTCAGGTGCGCAGTCCACTGCTGGACACCACTACCCTCTGTCCTCCTCCATGGACGTCCAGTTTGTCCCAACCAGCTTTTTAAGGTCATCCAGTTAATCTAGCTGAGAGGCGATACGCAATCCACTCTTGGACTGTTTCGCTCCATCAGCCATCGGTCCTTCGACATACATTATTATTGCCAATCGACTGCGATAGCAACTTGCTTACTCTGCAAGCTCAATAAACCTTCACAGTGCACAATTTAAATCAGCAGATAGTGCCTTACTAAACAAATGCGCACAAAGCAGCGCCGATCACTTACAGACAGTAACATTGCAGCACGCAATGTAACGCGGGTGGATAATGGCGCGTGCGTCCTACTGGAAGTGACGCTGTGACGTCGACGTGTGACGTAGAGCCGGCTCATTTCCGGTCCGGCCGTCAATACCCACGAGTGATTACCCCGAGCCTGATTTACTCGGGGTTCGTATTGGAGAGTGTTGATTGACGGTAGATAGATGGCGTTACTTTGCCAAATAGGGACACATCACATAGCGTAATCAGCCTATTACGTTCCCACTGCTGGGCACCAGCCTCCTTTCTATCGGAGGAAGTGGGCCTTAATCCAGCACACTGCCCAGTGCGAGTTGGTACTGTTGGTAGACATATTTTTGCATGTTTGGTTCTAGTACATGTCAGTTTTTTTTCCCAACTTCCTTTCTTTTTTATTAGAACAGTGGTGATGAAATAAATAACACAAAGAATAATGGGTTTCAAACCCCCGACCTACGGCTTGTACGTCGGACACCAGTGGGTCGCGACTGCTCAACAAGAACACAATAATAATCATTGTAAACGAGTAACTTACACACAAAACGAACACAAAGTAACCACATCATTTAGCAAACCGCCAGCTGTTCACAACTAAAACAAATAGCCATAAAAAAGGTGATAACACAAGATAAGTGCGGACACAACGCGGCAACGTTAGCATCTCCACATAAACACGTAGGAGACAGGTAAATCATCCTGGCAACAAAAGTTGCCGAGGTGCATTTATAAAAGGCACAATTTCGTGTGCGCACGTACCCTCGTATATTGTGCTCTGTATTGAATAACGTGCAGGGGCGGAGTGAGGATGCTGGAAGGTGCATATTTCAGGACTGATTTTGGAGATAGGAGCAGGGGTTAGGGCGTTAGTGTCCTCGTGACTGAGTATTGTAGGAGTACGGAGCACTGCAGATTTTAGGAGGTCACCTATTTTTCAATGCTGCTAATAATTTTGCAAAGACAATGCTTTCAGGGCTAGTCTTACTCCTAAATAAAATACTACTTGAAGGTCCCACATTTCACCAGTTATGTTTTTGAAGTCCCATGTAACAGGGAGCGAACCTATTGCCATCAACCGGACACAAATCAAGATTCCGGACTGGAACCGAGAGAATAATTAGTAATTACTGATGGAAAAATACATCAAAATGTAGGCGTGCCGGTCACACCACCAACTAACTTAACTTTTCGGGGATTATAAGCGCGATATTGTGTTTTATTAATATAATAAGAATAATATTATGGACCCTGTTAGGGCACAGTACTAGTAATCCTAATCATATTTCTGTATCTAAACTAAGACGTATCTTCATCCGAACTAGTCCAAAACTCATAATCCTTCCCTGCTCCGTTATTGTCTGGGGCCGGACCGAGACGAATAGTTGTTATAAACTCTGTCCGACTGTAATGTCACCTTAGTTTATTTGCGCCGTGACAAATGTGTGTTTCTGTCTCACTTGTTGCGTCTGTCCTTGTTACTTTACACTATTTATCTGACTTACAAGTCTTTTGAGGTTAGTGAGAATATTCAAGAAATAGGTCAGTGGAGTTTGGTCTCTATTTCAGCTTTCGTCTCAAAGGACCAACTTTTAATTTGTGCCACACCAAATGTGGTTTTTGACGGACTTTGAGCTGGTTTTTCTTTAAAATTAAACCACTGACTACAAAAAAAATATATATAAAGTCAGAATCCGGTCGACTTAATAGAATCCCCATTCCATGTAACGTAGGGATTTAGGGATATTAACAATAAGGGTTCTAAAACTACTCTGCCCAAATTCACAAACTTCAGAGGGATTAACTAATGGGGATTTGTGCCTAATGAACAAATTACTCTCCATTATTCAATGAAATCCCTAACATATTGGATCCACAGAGGAATTGAAGCGTCACAATACATTAAAGAGTTTATACAACAATCTAATCATGTAGGGTACAAAACTAATGGATTTTAAAGTTCGTGTAAATAGAGCATGTCTAAGGCAGCCTCTTGTTGTATAAGTTGCAACAGACAATAAATTGTAGATAACTTGAAACGACTCGTCACTACGTACTACGTATTGCATTAGGATTTCTCGAAACTTTTAAATTCTCCACGAACTTGTCTAAAAGCTTGGAAACTAAATATTGCAGTTGGAATTGGATTTCTCTTAACAGTCCATTATCGATACAAACTTCTACAAAAACTGTTATAGTAAACTGTTACAACTTCATATTATACTTTACAACAGAAAGAACCAAATAACATTAACTTTCCCCGTATACATGTCTGTCTAACCCAGACAGACATGTATGTATATTCCATGTACTAGGGCACAAACATTGCCATCGAACGCCCACAAACCAGACACTGCCCAAAATGGATATCAAACTCAGGCCTTCATGCTCAGCAGTAGCTCCGATCCGACCAACGAGGCAATGGATTTTGAAGATTACAATAAAAATAGCCTAAATTAGGTTTTAAAAATTTCCCACATGACACCTGCAAAACATCAACGAACGCGAAACAAAGCCGTCAAACCGCAGCCCAGTTTGATAGCATGTGTCAGCTCGGCTACCTGTCTGCTTTGCATGAGAAGCCAGACTGGAACAATGCATATTGATGAACGACGTGATACCACTGCTGATACGCTTTGGGGACTAGCGATGTGAGCCTAAATATGGAAGCGGGGATAATGAGCTGGAGGTGTGAATGAAATAGATGCTTTCAGAAAGTTTGAAGCTAATTATTGTGGTAGTAGTTTCCAAAATGAGACCTAGAAATGAGATTAATTTCTACAGTTGTAGAATAAGTTCTACGGTTGTTAGAATTGAATATTCATAATTATTATTAACAGATCGAACGCACGACGCCGTCGTCGCGGTCCGTGGCAACACTTTGGTTTTAAGTTAAGGTGACTTGGCGTAGTGCGGAGTTCCAGAATAAGAAACTAGCAGAGTGATTTTATTATCACAGGCAGGATTTTATTATTACTGTACGACGAAAAACTACGATTTCTTACTTTTAGAAAGTCTGGCATTGATTTGCAAAAGTTTTAACCATGGGATTTCTTTATTTTTATTTTGGTATTTGAACCTTTCTTCAAATAAGACCACTGTGACTAAAATAAATAATTAAAATTATATTATTATACTAGAATAGTAGAAAGCTCGTAATACAACCCTTCGCCACTTGTACCCTTGCCCCATCGCGTAAAGTTGACTCCAACCCAACTCGACTTCGAAGACCAAAAATTTATATTCTACAATTTCCTCGCTCATCCCGGCAAATATTTGCGAACAATTAACAATCGGGTGCTCGCAAATAGAACAATATCTTTGGCAAATAGAGCCGTATCTCAAGTGAGATAACTGGATCCGCCGAGTGCAACGTGCCACCGGAAGTGTACGTGTCCATTGTCCGCTTCCGGCGCCCAAGAGCCTTTGTTTGTCAGTTTTGTGTTGCTCTGTACAGCGGGATTTGATGAAGTTAAAAGGCGATAAAGTTTAATTTTATTGCTGCTTTATTTGTTCCTTGTTACGGTTTACGATCTGTCGTCATGTTTATGATCGATTTGTTCATTTAAGTCGTGGTGAAGTTTTTGGTCCTAAGGGGCGCGGCTGACTTTGATGTATGCTTTATATCCCTAGGAACTCGCAATTGATACTGATATATCAACTAGTAATCTGTGTGAGACTGCGTGTAACGTTCGTCTCATAGGTTTTAATGTCCTAACTTAACTGTCTTTACAACTTAATTTCAATAAGTAACTCAGTAACAGACTATGCCTTTAACAGCTGGGTAAGAAGAAGCGCGGCGTTTTGCAGAAGAGAATAATTTCCTTTTATAATCAAAGAATGTTTGAAAATTCAAAATTAGTTTGAATTTATATGTATGAGATGAAATTTGATGTGAATGTTACTCATTTTTACCGATGGGATATTCCATCGGGGCAAACGGCTTGTCTCCAAATAAATGTAAACTAACCAAAATTTCCATAACGAAGAGTGTATTACCCGTGCATAATGGAGTCGCGCCACAGCACGCTGCTCCCAAGTGGGTCAACAGCGCACTAACTTAGGCCACCTGTCGCGGCCAGAATGCTAAACAAGACTAGCTCAAAACGTACCAGACGCGGATTGTGCTGGGTTGATAGCTCAATGTGGATGCAACACCTGGATCTTATGAGACTGACTGCTTTGGTCTAGAGCTCGCAAATGATACGGCTGAACGTTATAAATTGCAATACCAGGCTTGAAGCAGGGTTGATAGGAAATCTCAACACACAAAACAGTATTCTTTAGGCTTAGCCCAACCTGAATAGCGTTAATATTGTAATGAAAAACATGCAAATAGAGTCAATCGAAACTTTCATAATTTCTCTAACGAAAATATATAAATCTGTTCTACCCAGCAGTATATCCCTTTCTAGACTCGAACGCGAACTTAGAATGATATCTAAGCGAACAGTCTGGTACCCAGACTCCAAGCTCCAGGCTTGCACCGCTCCAATTTTATCCAATTTAAACTTGTCCGAAACCCATCGCATTAAGTTGTACGCAGAAAAGAAGTCTAGATTATAATCTGATTTGGATCCTAAGGATATCTCTCAGTTATTCAATAAGCCTTTCAAATGAAGTATTGGTAACCAAATTAGATAGACAGATGTTTTTTTTTTTGGAAAAATGTGATTATCATACCCATAAAGAGGGTTATTCGTGGTGCAGAATATTCTGGAGTGACAATAATTAATTGTTTCACACTTCAGGCGCAGTGGTTGTTTTGTTCTACGTACGTAAGGCACATTTTTATGCATGAGCTTGTCATAAGCATAACAGCTGCCGTGTCTGTCAAAATAAATACTTACGTCAATATGCCTTTCATATGCATAAAAATAAGGTTTTTAAAATATTCACAAACATTCAATAACACTTTACTGTCAACAAGAAACACAAAAGAGCAGTAAACCGTGTGTTGGAAGGACAAATTACTCACACTTTTTGTCGCTAACCACAATGATCGAATCGAAACAACACACGTACTCGTAAACGCATTTAAACAACCAAACATTTCATTACTAACCACCAAAAAAGCATCTTAAATCGCTCATAGAGTCATAGCCCTTTGCACTCACTAATCCTTTAATCAATGCAATGTTAATCCCTGCATCCACGAGTCCAGGAGCCCCGGAGCCCCGGAGCCCGGGGCGCTATAGTATTAAAGTTGATACTTATTTAGGTGCCGACAGCGGCTTACGGCAAAATTATGGGCGCTTTTGTTTCTGGTCGAATTTTTAATATCTCCGGGATCCGGGGCCTGTGTTGTGTCCCTGGGCCTTTATGTTCGTTATCCGAGGTTTATATTAAGCTCAGGTAAGTTAGTAGTATTAAGATCTTAGATATTAGGGAATGTTGTGACAATTTTGTTCGAAATAGGGATGTATTGGTTAGAGCTTGGGAAGCGAGCGGTTTCGAAAATAAATTTTAGGCGTGTTGGACTAATCAGCTGGTATTGCGGTGGGTAATTAGTTTAGCTAGCCGTGTGGTATCTGGCAGAGTTAGCCGTGTGGTATCCGGCAGAGTAGAATAGAATCAACCCATTACACTCACGGGTGTCGTATAAGGCGACTAATGTCTGAGGCATAACACCTTGCGCCTCCGTAGACCAGAGAATGGGCAGCAGCGTTTTCTGTTAGTCTTTCATCACTGCGATCTCCAATCCGCCTGCCAAGCGTGGAGATTACGGCAAATTCCTTCCATCATGGGAGAGGCTTGTGTCTAGCAGTGGACGTTATCCATATGGGCTGTTGTATAGTAGTAGTAATCAGTTTAGCGGTCTTTGATTACGCGGTGAATATGAAGAGCGAAGTATAAAAATAATAACAGAATAAATATCGGGATTCAATAGCCGTACCTATCTCTACATAGTTCTATAGGTCCTTCCAGAACTACATCAACACCAGATTCCTTAACAAAAAGGAAAACATTCTTACCATCATAAAAATGATTTAAGCGGGTTACGTCAAACCCTTAAATTTTACGACGGACCAAAGTTCGATTCCCGGGCGACGCTAAAATGTAATGTACAGATATAAGGGAAATAGTCTGCGTTCGTAAACGACAGGTGTTCTCTGTGTGTTCGTTATTTTCGAAGCAAAACGTTTAACTATAACCGCTGAGACGAGGTTTTATGAAAAAACTTCAAGCGTGGTCGAGAGCCGTTTTTTGTAATAACGCCATCTAGTGGCATTTTCCTGAACTATGTTAATGTAAACAACAAACTATTTGATATTTGTTTTAGTTTTTTCTTACTCATGTGAGTAACACACAAAAGGTTGTTTATATGTAGGTAATTCGATCTAGAAACTAACCCGATGGTTTAGTAGAAACAAAATTCAGCCTTTTTCAGTGGGCTTTTTTGTTTAATCTGAAGAGTTTTTCTTTCATTCTTACTATCATGGAGTTCTAAGTAAACAACCCTGCTAATAAATACGAAAGCATACCTACAAATAAATAACCGCTGTGGGTTCTGAATACATTGGCTCGTCTCTTCCCTCGGGCGTCGTGAGAGCCGATAAAGATCCATACACCGCTTACGACGGAGAAATATTGCTGAGACGCTTCCGTGTTCTTTGCAAAGGTTCAGGATAAGAGACAACAGATTTCTTTTAGTTCTTTTGTAGTCATTTCATTACACATGTGGGATATGGCACTCTGCATGTGGCATACACCAAGCAACACTGGGTTTGCGTGGTGGATTATAGGCCACTCCTTCTCATAGAGAGGAGGCCTGGGTCCCAGCAGTGGTAATGTTGTAGGCTGATTGTGCTTGTGTTATCCGCTACTGGACTCAAGGGAGACCATGAAGTGTTCCCACTGTGCAGGAAAGAGAGTTGAAACAAAATTTTATGTTATGAATTCCCTGAATAACTGTGGTTACTAAATCTGGCCAGGGTATTTAGATAGTGACCTTTTCTAAAATAAGTTGTTGGGTACCGTGAATAAAGTGTAAAAATGTTGGAAAAAATGTTATGTGCCAAGAAATATCCCAGCTTTACGTGCAACGATTTTTATAATAACTACATTACCTGGCGTCGGCAACATGTACACCGACCACTAAACAGAGAGCTGCAAAAGAATTACTTCTTTTGAGCCTTTTAGTATGTCATATGTGCTAAAACTAACCAGTAATAAAAAATCGGAGCAGTCTTTGGGGACTGCCGATAGAAGTGAAAATAAAAAGTACACAGGCCCCGCCCCAGTCGTAGCACTGGTTATGCCCCGCGCATGCGTATGTGGTGCTACGCCGTAGCGGATGCTACGAGTGCTACGAAGCGTGACCGCACGTTACGTTACGTGACGATGAGTTCAATCTTTTTCCTTCATCCAAAAAGTGCTCAACTCGAAAGAAGTTTTCACTTCAAAAATTAGCAGGAGGTAGCGAAACATACAAAGGTTATCATGTAGTTCACGAAGGAGTGCCTTTTTTTTGAAGACATCATCATTCTCTTGTTCTTTTTCCATTCTATTAAGAGTCAGTGCAGCATTTATTCTTCTTCCATACTTCAGTATGAGACGTCATATCAGTAGTAACCCCTTTTCGAGTAGGGAAAGGTGTACTAGATGATCCTTTGAGGTGAGATGATCCTTTTTTATTGCAACGAAACTATTAGCGACATCTAGTTGTTTTCATTGGTAAAACGTAGTCTCCGATATTCCCAAGCCGCAGTCAATCGTAATGGCGTCGTGAGAGACAACCAATTTTTTTGTGGAAAGAAACAAAAATTACGTGACGTTGATCTAAGGTAAGGCTGACTTTAAGTTTATATCAAATGTGATCTAGGTAGTCTATTGTAAAGGCTGTTGTTTTAGTACCTTTGTTTATTGCACTATTTTGTTTTTTTAATGTCGTGGTAACAGTTTAAAAGATATAGGTTATGTTATCGAACATTGAATAAAAAAGTTGATGTTGGGGCGAGATGATTATGATACTGGTGTACAAGATGATCCCTACGGATCATCTTGTACATCATCTTGAACCATTTGTATGTTAATAGATTATGTTTTAATATATTTATGTTTTTCTAACAAATATGACATAATTAAATAGCCAGCAATAGGGACAAAATATTATTAGACTTGTATTCGTTCATTTTATCGATTTCAATTAATAACAGTAAATTACTATTTTATAAGATTTTTCGTTTAAGGTGAATGTTCCAACCAGTCCGCGAAATTCAAATTTTCTTACGTTTTTTGCAATTTTCAGGCCAGTGTTAAGTTGTATGTTAATTAAAATATTGTTCGCGGTTGTAAGACGTATGTAGTTACAGAATTATAATCATCAAAATCATCAAAACAACCCTCTAAGTTCATATAAGTCGAGGAACGATTTTTTCAAGGTCAAAGTCATTGCTAGACCTTTATGAACTTGGAGGGTTGTATTGATGATTTTGATGATTATAATTCTGTAACTACATACGTTTTACAATCGCGAACAATATTTTAATCAACATACAACCTAGCACTGGTCGGCAAATTGCAAAAAACGTAAGAAAATTTGAATTTCGCGGGCTACCCTGACGCTTTCACCTTAACGTTGATTATGGTATGGATAGTGCGATATGTCATTCCTATTATTATAGAAGAATATATAATTTTGTTAAACATTTACTTAACGATTGATCTCATATGTGATGATTGTTACCTATTAATTGTATTGAGACTGAATATTATTTAATAAGACTGGCTCATTCTACCTAAGTCAAGGTCTTTATGATGTTTAATTTTGTAATAATAAATAAAGTAAACTCTGATAAGTTATTGTTTATTTAATTCTACCGAAACCTAGGACATTCCCAAACTGGGGGCAACACGATCCCCAGGATCATCTTGCCCCTACCGTAGGGATCAACTTGGACACCGGGGTGTACAAGATGATTCTTTGGTAGCGTTTTAAAAAACGTGAATTATAATATTATTAGATCTAAAATATTAATATTATGAGTATGAAAACAGGTAGACTGATAAATTTACTATGAATAAACGCTTTTACATCTGCATTAACATAAATGTCGTTTAAACTACAAGCATTCTCCCTTAAGTGAATCATCTCGTACACCTTTCCCTATCATTTTTCACGCGGTCTCTTGTGGAAGTGTCTGTGAAAACAGTCCTAGCGATTTTTATTATTTTGGTCGAAGTCCAATCATTGTATTGTGTAATTGAAACCTTAGGTCGTGTAGCAGTGGCGTGCAGTGGTTCTCCACGGAGGGTAGTGTAGACTCGGCCTTCGCGTCTATCTGTTCAGTGGCAAGCGCCGGAAGCGACTGTAATGTTAATTATTTTATCAGGAGCTAGGATTAAAGGATCTGCTTCACAGTTCAAATACATAATTAGTTTGCTTTTGTAGGACTTGCATATAATTTATAATTAATTAGCCATCCAACATCATATCTTAAGTACTTAGTACTTGTAACTTGTTTAAATTAACATGTATTATGACATGAACTCATTAGAAATACCAGCTTCCATCTAAGCGCCAACCGTTCATCCACCAGCAGTTTTATAGATCCTTCTTATGACATCACTTTACTTTTAAGCGGTCCGCAGAGGCACTGGGGAAGCTGTGATTAAGGTAGGGACTGATAACTACTTGTGACACCTGATTTCTCCAATGAACCAACTCAGTCTGCCGCATATTCGGAACAATGTTACTGTTACCCTATGTTATCCCAATGCTGACCAAAGGCCTCCCCCATGACCTCCAAATATTTCGATCCAGGGCCAATGTGGACCACTGGTGGTTAGTTCTGTCCAGCTCGTCCCGCCATCTCCTGTGAGGTCTACCGCTTGCCTTCTGCCTGTGTCAGGGCTCCACTACCTTGTTATTTCGGAACAATGAGCAATCCCAAAAATCTATCATGCCAATAAATTGGAAATTTCCAATTTTCACGTAAAATAATTCCAAACCTTGCATTCTCCGATCTTCGGAATAAAATTTACAAGTCCGACATACAAGCTGTTGAAAAATAGAGGTAAAAGTGATTACGGCATATAATTGCTTGGCGGCTCCTCTTTGTTAGTGGGTTGCTGCAACCTGTCGGTTCCCGCAAATTACTGGCGGTTACTGTTACGAATTGCGCCGTTTATTGGAAACGTGCTGCTCAATAGAGCTGGAAGATTTCCACCATTTAATTATTTTGAAATAGAGTTGCGAGTGGGTCGCGGCGTTTTTGGGTCGTTAAGCTTATTTGGTTTTGAATGACTTGACTCAGGGTGTTGTCAGATCGATGTGATCTGAAACAGTTATTTGATTATCATGTCTGTTCAAATGTGACAGTTCCACTGTATTTGCTATTCCCCTAATTTGATCAGCGTCCTTCCGTAAGCAAATATCTTCATTTACAATGGAAACTAGCTGCAGCCGACGGCAGCCATGCGGCGGAGACATTCATTATTTATTAACGATATGAAAATGCAGGTGATCTGCATTCTGGAATTCTGTGGATCTCTGCTTATTACCATTTGCAGGTGTAATTGTTTACGATGAGGTAGCCACTTTGAATGTGTTTGGTGGCTGAGAGAATGTCATGCTCGCTCAAATGTCTCGCTGATGGTGGCGGGTGGGTCGGGACATTTAGTGGTCTTCAATATGGTTGTGTTGAAAGGCGCTGATCCAAGCGTGATATTCGTGAATGGGCGTTGTCAGTCGGGACTGGTCATCTCTTAGCTGCCACGGTTCATTTGAATTACTTTATTTTTAAATTGTTGATTTAATCTTTTACTCTGGATCTGGACGCTCTTAATGCGCACGTCTGTCTATATCGTTCTCAAATAATTATGTATAATCTCAACATGAATGATGTAACCAAGATTTTGATTGAAAAGAGTGTCCATGGAGTTACTTGCCCGTTCTTCTCCATAGAGATCTACGCTAGAGAATGGGCAACTACAGTACTTTCTCAAGTTATCATGTCTTGTGACTGGGGATTGTAGCTTCGTTTTTTTTTTTGCTTTCTTGACATTCAAAAGTGCATGGTCTAATGGAAATAAATGATTTGAGTTCAAATTTTGCTTTTATGTAGAAAAAAAGGGGTTGTGGCTAAATTATTAACCTTCGAGGTTAGACGTTCAGCATCCCTTGCCGGGGTTAGTCCACGGATACAAGACTTCATCCATTTTTCCGGGACCCCTAGTTTTACACCACAGGGGTTGTCTTAAAAAAATATATGTGCCATCGCATCCTGTTTTCCCGACCATCCTGGCATTTTCATCCGCACATCAGTTGTGAGATAATGCCAAAAAAAAAGAAAAAAAAAGAAAAATTTCAACGCAATGAAGATTCAGAACAAAAGCTTTACTCGCTAGTTAGAATAGTACCACTCAATATACATATTGCAGTTCCTCCCATTCTTACGGCACAAAGTGCAAGTGTCTGCCCTCCGGTAGTCTGAGTAAGCCGGATGTTCTCTAGGCGCTTTTCCGCTCCACCTAGAGCGATGTAGCGACGGCTCTACAAATACATTACCATTTAATTGTCAGTGCTACGTCTTGCTACAGATTTGTTGATTTCATCTCAGAACAAACTTAGTTTAAAGTTCTTTGGTTTAACATTCCTTGTTTGTTTAGGTCTCATGAAAATGCAATGAAGGAACTAACATAACTAAATAACATTGAATGATTTTCTATTGACTGTGCAATGTCAATGAATTAACGTAATTTGTGAACTAATTAGTTTATGTATTCGTATAAGTTTTGAGTACCTATCCAGTGGAATTCCCGAATAAATTGGGTTATGGACAGATGATGATCAGAATTATCTAAAAACGCAAGGTTTTTGTAAAACATTCTTGGGGCCCGATAGTTACATCGTATTTATACCTATAACCGAGAACCCAGCACTGCCTGGAACATACGCCATACAAATGGACTTAAAAACAATTTAAAATTACCTCTTGGGTGTGCTAACAAACCTGAAATAATTAGCTTTCAGGAAGTACTGTCTAACCGCATACATTTCCCAAAACAATTCTTGTTCCATTCTGACCATGGTTACAAAAGCTTTCAATGTTAGTATCGGGGGAATTAACCCAGCCCGACAGCGCAAGATATACTAAGTTATAATTAAGTACAAAGCTAAGAACACACTAATTACAGATAATGGTAGCTGTACTAGATAGATAGGCAGGGCAGAAGGTAGGTTGTGTAGACGTACAATGAGCATGTTGTGTACAACGGATCGAAACCACATGGACACGCGTCTTCTTATAACTCAATTCCGTCTATTCAGCATACTCACCTGGATTTTTCTTGTACAATTCATCATCTTCCTGACCTAGTCCTATTCTACTCGAGGTCGGCGTCGGCGCAACACGTTTTCTTCTCCCATTCTCCCCGTCCCCTGCTGACGTCACTTGTGCAATTCAATAGGTTTTAAATGCCTGAACTAAGGTAAACGCCACGTCTCAGTGTTGTGTTCTAGTTTAGTTCAGGGCTTTATTAATTAGCTGGACAGCTACGTATATACTAGAATATTGTGAAGCTTGCATTCGGTTGAGATCACACTGAGTATGAGTTCATGGATGAGTTCATGGATGGCTCAGACTCAAGTGTGAATGCGGCGTCTCCCAGCAGACAATGGCCCTCCTTCCATCTAGCACCGCTGCCTATCACCTGCGCACCTGATGACCTACTCACTGCATCAGTGAGCAAGGTTCGCGTGCCTGACTTTTGGGATGAACAAACAACAACAACAACAGCCCATAACATCCACTGCTGGACATAGGCCTCTCCCATGATGGGAGGAATTTGCCGTAATCTCCACGCTTGGCAGGCGGCTTGGAGATCGCAGTGATGAAAGACTAACAGAAAACGCTGCTGCCCATTCTCTGGTCTACGGAGGCGCAAGGTGTTCTTCCTCAGACATTAGTCGCCTTATACGACACCCGTGAGTGTAATGGGTTGGTTCTATTCTACCCTGCCGGATACCACACGGCTACGGGATGAACACATTTGAACTTTTAGCCATCGACATGCTGAGAAGAAATGCGAGTGTTTTCGCTCATTGTTTGGACCCAACCTACTGCACCCATCTGTGTTGTGGTGCGCAGTGCACGCGGTTGATTGTGTTACCGTTTAACTTGTACTTAGCCAACTTAACTCGATGAGGCGAGCTGAGGCAATAACTTACTATTAAGCTTACATACGAGTATGTACTCCCCAACTTAGCTGAGAATTGTATTGAGATCTTGAACTGTACTGCACATACGCTTAATTTAGACTGTGTGAGTTTTGAGGGTAGTCTTCAATAATCTTGAGCTTTCTAAATAGTTTGCTAAATGTAGTAGTTTGGCGAAAAGGACTACTTTGAAGTCATAAATGGAAATAAAATTAGTTAAAGGTAGTCAGTGTGGCCCGAATGTCTGACAACCAGTCTTACCAAGGGGTATCGTATTACCCAGTCGCTCCATGTAAAATACTGGTATTCAGCTGCATCCGGTTAGACTGGAAGCCGACCCCAACATAGTTGGGAAAAGACTACGCAGATGATGAAATAAAATGAATAGAGACAATGATAGTTCATGTTTTAGTCAATAGGACCACCGAAAATTTTGAAAAAGGTGGATTGAGATGTCGAATTGAATGGCGATAGTAAAACAATCACAATCGCACTTCTAAACAAACCAATCATTCCCCAATGTCTGTCGCCCCTGGCCCTGGAATGAGAATGTCACTATTTTAAACTCACCTGTCTCAAGGAACAAACCAAGAAAAAATAAGTGACTCCAACTAGATACCGATCTCCCGCACCGCGTCGTTTGCAACAGAACCGTTTCCGAGCATCGAATCCGGGACAATCCCTCCTGGCCCCCTAAGCCGACAACAGACACACTAAGCTCCACAAAATTACTCGCCGGCAAGTTTAAATTGCATTGGTTTGCCATTCTAGACCAGAAACCAGACTCGGTAATGATTTGAGGAGGTTTCACTGTCAGAAACGGTTGTATTACTTTTGTTGTAGTTTTAATGTCAGGGAAATGCATCGACTTCACTTCAACAACAACAACAACAACAGCCCATAAAGTCCACTGCTGGACATAAGCCTCTCCCATGATGGGAGGAATTTGCCGCAATCTCCACGCTTGGCAGGCGGATTGGAGATCGCAGTGATGAAAGACTAACAGACAACGCTGCTGCCCATTCTCTGGTCTACGGAGGCGCAAGGTGTTCTGCCTCAGACATTAGTCGCCTTATACGACACCCGTGAGTGTAAGGGGTTGGTACTATTCTACTCTGCCGGATACTACACGGCTAACGGGGTCTTCACTTCAATCGATGGATAAAGAATGACAACTTTGTGATGTCACAGGCGATATAAATTACATCCGATCCGGTTGATCAACGATCCGTTTCGTCTGACACTCGTGACACTATCGTCTGACACTCCTGACCTGACATTCTCGTCTGACACAGACTCAGTAGTTTGATCCTAAAGGCCTCATGAAACTATATAGTCAAAATAATTGTCTTCAGCAGCATCCAGTTAGACTGGAAGCTATCCTCAACATTGTTGGGAAAAGAGGCTTAGAGGGCCTAGAGGGTGAAACTCTTTATTTATCTAATCTTGAATCAGTGTGTGAAAATAAACATTTAATACACTTTTCGTCATCAAACATCCCTTTTTTCTTCATTTCACTGATTATAATCAAAGAAAAATGATTATCTAAGCGTTGAACACACTCATCTCATGGTATCAAGCACATCAGCTCTCGCCCGACTGCTCTGAGCGAGGCGTTAACGTTGACACGCTGCCAATAACATCACGTCATACAGATTGTTTGGTGATACGAAACACACGATTTAAATCATTATCTATAGTATTGTAATGGAATTAAAAGCAGTATTTTATGAAAAGCAATATTATTATATTTTTATCGTATCCACAACAGCCCATAACGTCCACTGCTGGACATAAGCCTCTGCCATAATGGGAGGAATTTGCCGTAATCTCCACGCTTGGCAGGCGGATTGGAGATCGCAGTGATGAAAGACTAACAGAAAACGCTGCTGCCCATTCTCTGGTCTACGGAGGCGCAAGGTGTTCTGCCTCAGACATTAGTCGCCTTATACGACACCCGTGAGTGTAATGGGTTGGTTCTATTATACCACACGGCTATTTTTATCGTATATGAAATAGGTATATATTAAATGGTTCATGCGGGGTTACTATTACTGCGTAGTACAATATTGAAGAAGCACTGATTGAATCGTATATCGAAATATGGCTTCTTATTTCATTACTTCCAACTTTATTCGGTTTAGCATTCAGGAATAAAAGAAACTGCGGAGACTTCAGAGATAAAATGTACCAATAGTAAGTATTATTATAAGAGCTCACTTGTTATTGCAAAGATGTGATCTGTTCGTTGAACAGATTACATTAATATAGTTCTAGGAGATATCCAGACATATTTATTGATGTTACTACTGCTTTAGAAGTTCCAAATTTCCTCCTGCAAACTAAAATAATAACTTCCTGAAATCAAATTGCACCACCGCACCGTTCCGAACTCGATAATATTCCATCAAATTGCCGGTAAATCCGTTCGTATCACTAAACAAGCGTTTTGTCCAGAATCACGGTGTCTAAGCTATAAATTCGTTAGTTCTCGCACGTTCTGGAAAGTTCTAGACTCGTCTGAAACTGTCTGGAAGTAGTTGCGAGTGGATCACGTCGCGTCGCGCGTCAGTCGGGAGCCGAGCAACTTGCTAATGTTATGCGCCTCGGAACAGTCGCCGACTGATGCCTGAGTTCATATTGTTGCCGAGTTATTGTGGGCTGATTGCAGGTCTTGACTGAATTATGTATAGATGGTAGATGTGGGAATTAAGGAGATTATCTTTATAAGCAGAAAGGCAGGTGTTGGAATATATTATTTACGTTTTGGAGCAAACACTTCCTAAATTAAGGGAATGACCAGCCTTCGGGTGGAGGATTGAACAGATCACGTATCGCATTAATTGAATTTAGTTCGTCGTGGTGTCGAATCGCGTTGTCCGAACGGTTCGAACCGATTTCGCGTCGACATGTTTGGTCACTCCATTGGATATTTAAATTCCGACCTCTTGTAATTAATCAGCAAACTTGGTACCACAACAAAAATGTCTGCCCATGAAGCGAAATAAACTATAAATACATAATTTTATTCAGAATCATAAACGGGTAAATGATAAAATTAATCATAATTTAACAATGTAGGTCTTAGGACAATGTCATGTCTCCTTAATCACATTATCTTACCAAGTTTTGGGTCCTAATTAGAATAACGAACGTAATCAGTAAATTGGTACTTAAGTAATCATTTCGAGATTATTAAATTCTGTAAAATACGTAACTCACATGATAAACTCAGAAGTTATAGAAACACAACAAAGAATTTCCCGGTTTCATCGCAATAGGGTATATGCATGTATTTATTTTATATTTTTAATTCATAGTTTACAACGTTTTAACATAGTAAAAAATATAAATACTGATTAAAAATGAAGTTAAATAGGTAAAAAAAAATAATTAAAATAGAGAATAATTTTGAACTGTTTAAACGCCGCCATTTTCGCGCGCTCTGTTGATGACGTCAGTCGCGCTGTGACATGACAGCCCAGTCCATTGTTTACTAACAGGTGTTCTCGTTGTTAACTTAATTTCACCATGAAAAAAGCTCAAAAGCAACCTTCTATGTATTGCGTTGTGCCTGAAATAAAGACAATATCAAAAGTACACCTGATAATTAGTGTTTTTTCGAGTCCCGGTAGGTGCAAAAATACGTAAGAAACGGTCAAGGTTATGCGAAGAGAAGAATTTATATCAGCAACAATTTGTGGTGGCGCGGCAAGCGGTCTCAGGGCTTTGCCCCCTGACGGCGGAGGCAATACCTGGACCCGCTACTGCGGAGCCCGTTTCTATGGAGGACACTTCCAAAATCCTGTTGGGCGCATGTTCATGCGCCCCTGAGTGATTGTTGTGAACTTGTAAAGATTACTTTGATGTAAGTATATGATGTAGGTATTTCGATAATATGATTTCAGTTAGGTCAGAAGTAAGTTTTGTATTGAAAGTCAATCACACAAGCATTATATAACTGTATTTAAATCCAGTTTACAAAGTTGTGTGATTTCGTCTATTGTTTTCTATGTAAGTAAACAAAAAAAAAAACAACTATTCAGCTCGGTTCCTAAATTATACCATAGCAAACCGAGAGATCCCTTCAGACACTTTCATCCCTTGAAGTTATACCTACATACATGTTTTGTTTAATTTACAATTTAAAGTATCTATCTATCTTTAATTACAGATACCTAAATGAGGATACACAAAATTATGTATAATACATACAACATGATGAAATAAGAAGGTGTAAATGTGATACTACTATTAAATAAAGGAGTTCTGCCAGTTCTGCCTCACATATTCCATTGCCAAACCTCCTGTTATAAGAATGGGTGCTATCATGAGAAAATGGTTCAGTTCTTCCCATATTGAAGAAATGAATTCATTGGAGAATGAAAATAAACTACTTATTGATAAAGCTGTGCATTAGCAAATACTGCAACATCACCAATAAAATCAGTTGCCAAAAAAATTGTTTGCCGACAGCCAAGATCGTATGTCAATGTCTGGAAGGGCTACAGATGTTATGATAGTTCAAGACTGGATATTTGGAGTATTTAATATCTAACCAAGCAGTGATGGCAGACAGAAGATTCAAAGATTTGTCATGTTTACTTGAAGCTTAAAGATGTACACTTGTACAACCACCTTCAGTTTCAAAGTTGTCCCCGAGCACTAAACATGTAGTAAGCTATCAAAACAGATTGTGGAGTTGAGGATACATGTGGAACGTGTAATAGGTTAAGGGAGTATGACATGATGCTACCTCATGCTTGTGTAGACCACATTAAATCCAATGATAGATAAAGTAATAATAATAGTTTGTGGTTTAATACTATAAATTAATTAATATAATGCAGGATGTTTTATTTAATAAAAAAGTAAATTCAAATTAAATTTTGTTTTATTTCAAATACACTTTAGAACTCAAAGCTTATTTCAATTTATAAATTTAAGCCTTTATAAGTTTATGGCTTGTACCAACTGAAGACAGTTTGGATTTCTTCCAATAGCAGTCAACGCAAGTAGTTGATGGGTCTTCACTTATCCTGTGCAGTAACCCCAAAAAGGCAATAGCATGCTTACACCCTCCTTAAATAGAAAACAATTATAATTATTTTATATATAAATAGCATTGACTAATTAGTGCTAAGTATGTATGTAAATCACAGCTGCTATCATTTGATATTTCCATTGTACTAAATTTAGATTATATTATTTAAACAGATAAAAGGAATGCAGGAATGATGGTACGGCCACATAATGAGAAGAGATGATCCACCTACCTCTGTGTGCTGAACAATCTTCACAGTTAACAGATAGGATATTTCCTTCAGTTTCATAGCAAACAGCTGTTACAGCATAACATTTCTGTCCCACGTTATGCTCAGGTGCTATTCGAGCTCTAACCACACAAATCCCATCTCTTCTTTTTTTACTTGTACATATCCTAATGCTGAATTTCCATAGGATTCACATTCAGATCTTGAACAAAAAGTATCAATTATAACTAAGTACATATAATTTTCTGCCAAATAACATAGAAAATATCGTAATAAACTAGACAGACAGCTATTAACATCACATGTGATTAGTTTTAGCAATAACATACAGTGTCTAGGTAGGCAGTTTCGTTTAACATTTGTTTGTTTAACAAAAATCAAAAATTATAGGTTATGTTTACTGCTTATCATAATAACATAATTAGAATAGCTAACATACTGTGGTATAAAATAATTACCTTGCAGCTTTTAATACTTTTACTTCAGCGGACGTAGGATTTCATTGAATAAAAGCCGACTGCATGAATGCATCTATTCTCGGCAGATTATCCGATTGTACTTTTACAAAACCACTTTCAGTCATTGTCGTAATGATTTCTAATCTCAATAGGATGCTAAAATTTCACTTATACAATAAATTAATTCACAACACTCACGTTATTACTAAGTTTTAGAATCAAAGAGCTGCAATGCCATACAAATGTAAGCAGTACGAACTTGTTTATAGAGCGTTTGACGTCACGTTTCGTTTCAACCAATGGTGATGCGTTTTAAAAATTTGAATTTCGCTCGCAAATTTTGCACTTTTATTTTTAATTTTAAATAATTATAAAGACATTAATTACTAAAATAACGGTTTAGATTATATGTCCTGCCAATAAAGATTCGGAATAAAAATATTAAAACCAAATTTAAATTACATGCATATTCCCTATTCCAATGTCCGCGGTATGCTAGATAGTCTAGCAACTTTTCATTACCTGCACGGACTACAAATGACACCCTTTTCACCGGTGTTGCCAACTTATTGCTTGCCAAACAACTAACTTATCTCTGCGCGCAGCTAAAAATAGGATCGCCGTGATGTCATTAAAGTTGTGACGGTGGCGACAATAATGCGAGTTTGTTGCGGCAGGTGTGCGAACTAATGTTGTAAGCGAACTTGGACGTTCTCTGCCGTGTCTAGTTTTAATGAGCGGCAATCAATTTTGTTCTTATTGGGGACATCCCCAATAACAACAAAATTCTTTCTTTATCTTATAGGCTGGTGTCGAGCACAGGCTCGACGTGGCCTATAAGATAAATAAATATGAATAAACATAACCTTACCTACGCACAAAGCGTCAAATGATTATAAAAAAAACTCTTCATTTTCCTCCTTATTTTGCCCGTACAGATCAGATTTATTAATAGCAGAATTTCTATGAATCGAAATTCACTCAATAAAGCTTCAAGTTTCAAATTCAGGCTTCGTTAACCGAGTAATCTTATCCAATTCTTGTGATTTAAATACATATTACCGCAAACAATTCCTTGAATCCAAATCCAATAGTCAGATTATCCGTATTATTGAGGTATTCATCATAATTTGCTGTCAATGAGTGCGATGAGATAAAGGGAAATGATGTCCTTACCGCCTCCGGAGACGGCAGTAAGAATGTAGTCAGAAGATCAACTCTGCGCGGATCTTAGCAACCAATTTTACACAGATGAAGAAGTTTTTTAGCTTTTCTGTATTATTACTATTATTAGGCTTCATTTTATTTGTAGGCTTGTTACTTTTAAAGTTTTAATGCAAATATCATTTTTGACCATTGTAGAGCTTAGTAAACCACGTGTTAAAAACAAAACAAATCCTGAGAGTGTTTATTTCAGTCGACAACTTTTCCACAGAGTTCATATACCTACTTAGTACTTAATTGAAGCCTTTACCCATTCTTATAACCTATAACAAGAGATTTGAACTAACAATAAGCCAGTTCCTCATGAAATAAACTCATAATAGGTCGACCTATTTTTGTTAATTCGAAACAAATCTATAGGCTAATTATTGTTCACTGGATCTTCTGTATTCGACTGTGTGTTATTCTATTAAGCTGGTTATTTATCTCGTCAGCAGCGACGTAATCTGCGCTAAACGTTTCATTAATTTGTCTTCCATTGTTCCAGGTAAATTACTAATCTTCTAACTTCGACCGTTCGTTCGGCACTTACGACGGGTTCCTCGCGGTGAGTAGACTTTCAAGATTACTTATATGAAGGGTGGGACCAGAAAGCGATGTGTGATGTCTTGAATTTCATGAAAAAAACATTAATTAATATATTTTTCATTTTTAAAACACCAATTCTTCGGAAACGTATAGAAACAAACTTGGTTTCATCATCATCTGCCTAGCCTTTTCCCAACTATGTTGGGGTCGGCTTCCAGTCTAACCGGATGTAGCTGAATACCAGTATTTTACATGGAGCGACAGCCTAACTGCCCTCCACAACCCAGTTAGTACTGGGTAATACGATACCTCTAGGTAAGACTGGTTCTCAGACTTTTTGGGCCACTGACTACCTGTATCGACTGTAAAAGATCTACAAATGACAGCCGGGACCAACAGCTTAACGGGCTTTCCGAGGCACGGAGGAAACTCGGTTTGTAAGGGTGGTCACCCATCCACAGACCAACCTAGGCAAGTACGGCTTAACCTAAAGATCGACCCGAGCGGCTGTTATTATTTAGCCAAACTTAGTTTACTTTGCACAAATACGTCACAATACAACTTTTTCTCTATAACAATGGAGCAATTATTCCTTCAGAATTATTATAAAGAAAGACAAACTGTGTTTTAAACTTAGAACTTTCTAATGAATGACAAATAGTGATTAAAGAACGGTTAATGAGCGCTGTCGTTCCACTCGGCCGCCGTTGTGTTAGCTCCAGAGGATCCGGACCGCAGCCTGATTGCTTGCGGGATGCTGGAGCGGGGACTGACACATCCCTGATACCTACGTTATTTTTCTACTGAACTAGAAATACAAATTAGGTCACCGATAGATAGCTTAGGTATCTACTTATAGTGCATTGCGGAAACCATTTACAGAAACATAGCTTCCATCAATCATAATCATTTATTTATTTGCACAAACACACGTATACAAATTGTTAGCAGATGTTTAAATGAGTATAAATACAGATCATCACGTGTGCCAACAATGGCATGCAAATATTAAATACAATAATTTATAATGTCACTGAGTAAATTTATTCAAAAATGATAATTTAAAAAAAGATAACAAATATAAAGAGAGAACATAGAGAATAAAAGATACGTAACAAATAATCATAATTTATAATCTAAAAACTCTTATAAATTATAATAAGCCTTATCTGCTCGTAAATTAATTACTTTTCTTTTGAATTCTACATCCCTTTACTGCTTCAAGTTTTTCGGATATTTATTATAGATTTTTGGAGCCATGCACAAGACACTTTTTTGCATAAGTGCCGTTTTATATTGTTGTAGGCAAATTTGGGTACAATGATATTCTAATAAACAGATATGCTATACACCTACAAAAACCACCGAAAAAAGTGTTCCGCGCGGCAGCGGCAGCACACACACTTTTCATTCATTGTACATTTCACTACAAGTCAAAAAGATACAAAAGGGATAGCTCGATAAAACCAATAAGAAAAAACCGGCCAAGTGCGAGTCGGACTCGCGCACGAAGGGTTCCGTACCAATTATTATAAAAAAAATCACGTTTGTTGTATGGGAGCCCCCCTTAAATATTATTTTTATTCTGTTTTTAGTATTTGTTGTTATAGCGGCAACAGAAATACATCATCTGTGAAAATTTCAACTGTCTAGCTGTCACGGTTCATGAGATACAGCCTGGTGACAGACAGACGGACAGACGGACAGACGGACAGACAGCGAAGTCTTAGTAATAGGGTTCCGTTTTTACCCTTTGGGTACGGAACCCTAAAAAAGAGACAGAGAGTGTTTTCAATGCCGCTTGAATGTACACAATAATTATTCTGGCGACCAATCACCGCATGTTGGGATCATAGACTAACAAAAACGCATGTACAAATTCTGTACACGCGGTTTTGTCACACACTACTAAAGGTAGGTAGGTGAGCAATAAAACACGATGATTTATTTTGTAATGAAAACAATCATACACCTTCGAAAAGATTCATTTTTTTCTTTTCTGCCTCTTAGTACCTTATTGGTTGGAAACCTTAACGAAGAAAAGACAATAAATAGTTAAATTTGCTGTTTTCACAATGTATACTAATATTACGATTCAGACTCGAAAGTTATTAAATGCGGTAATTAAAAATAGAAATAGCTATATTTTAACATTCTCTGTGATATAATGTGGTAATGGTAAGCTTTTTATTTTTTCTTTTCCTACACATGACATGTTTAATTTATAATTAAGCAATAAGTAGTAATAATATCAATTATTTCAACATGCAAAATGTCTGAATAATACAAGGTTGGAAAAAAGGAAAGCAGAACTCTGGGGTAATGACGACTTTACTGCCTAATATTCGCATCTATACTTTTATTCTATGTCTGGAGTGCACGCGTCCTTGTCGTACTCACGACAAAACTGTATTTCCCATATCTTTATTTTTTTATCCTCCAAATATCAGAATATTAGGAAAATAAATGAAAAATATTAATAAATCGAAGTAAATTGCGTAGTTACATGTGGTATTAGAAAAATAAAACACAAGGGATTGTGTTTTATTTACTTTGGTATCATAATTGGTACACTTTCTGAACACGCACGATGTCATTTTTAGGTTTCCGTACCCAAAGGGTAAAAACGGAACCCTATTACTAAGACTTCGCTGTCTGTCCGTCTGTCTGTCCGTCTGTCCGTCTGTCTGTCACCAGGCTGTATCTCATGAACCGTGACAGCTAGACAGTTGAAATTTTCACAGATGATGTATTTCTGTTGCCGTTATAACAACAAATACTAAAAACAGAATTAAATTCCCATACAACAAACGTGATTTTTTTGCAGTTTTGTCTAATGTTTTTAAATAATGGTACGGAACCCTTCGTGCGCGAGTCCGACTCGCACTTGGCCGGTTTTATCGCTCATCGCCATGCGTGACGCAGACTAAAGGCAAAACGACCCAATTGGGCCGTTGCTTCCATGTAAAAAGACCTTATTCTCATGACATTTTCAAGTAGTTGAGTATTTACAGGTAAGTACTAAGGTACTTTTATAAGATCGCAAAGAAATTCACAAGAAAAGAATTTCCCAAAAGGTTACACAATGGAGATTTACAAGGTGAAAACTCGGCTAGAAATTCAAAGACTGCTTTAGATAGCCTTTGAATCAAAAAACGGTTTTACCTTGATTAGCTTCTAAGATTTGAAAACGTCACTTTCAGTAATGACTAGCGAATCCGGAAAATTTCGAATGTGGCGAGAAAAAATGAATCTACTAATGAAGGGGAATAATTCATAGTCTTGATGTCTTTAGGGCCGCGAAGACTTTGCTGCCAAAAGGATCTAAAATGACCATAAAGTTTATCAAATAAGTGAGATTACTGAAGATCACTAATAGTGATAGATATTTAAACAGCTTTATTTGATAGATAAATGTTCAGTATTAAAAGCGCAAAAGTTAAAAATACACAAAAACTTTTGGCAATAGACTAGAAAACAACAACAAATCGTTTCGTTTAAAAATACAGTTGCTCCATTGAAGTATTAACACAGTTGTTTCAGAGGCTCCACATACTCAATAAACACAAAGTTTTCAATCTACTCGGGCACTGGGCCACGCATCCACGCTTTTAACAATGTTAGCCCATAAAGGTCTATCTATATATATCTAATCTATAGTCCGGACTATAGATAGGTGTCGATGCGAGCGATAAAATGTTCGCAGGTGATTGTCTATGGACAGCACTTTGAGCAATTTGTCGGGGCATGCGCAGGAGGCAGGACCAACGCTTTGGAACTCGCAAATTGACTTAGAGGCTAAAAGTTGATTGAAAGTGCTACCTTTGTTGTTAAGAAGTGAGTGGTGAATCTGAATAGCGAGGGATAGGGTTTTAAAATCACGTTTTGACAATAACTTTCTTTTTTTAAATAATAGTCGGAGGATGTTTTTGGAGACTCCAATTCAGTGCCATTTTGGATGAAACGGTAGTTTTCAAATACACTTTCTAGTAAAACTTTCTTTTGATCATCTTCTGGTTCGCAGTCAAAACCAGCAAACCAAATCCCAATCGCGTAATCCGAAAGATTTTGAAAGAAAATCGTAAACTATTGCTTCATATGTTTGAAATATTCGTCTCCTCCACAGCGTAAATAACGCAATGAATGTTACCGAACTGTCAAAAGACTTTTGGGTTGTTAGTGCATTACGCAAATAAACCGCGGATTTCCATCTTCCATGTAATTTCAACCCAATTTCTCCGTACTTAAAAACACATTTCATAAAGCGATTTCCATTAAGTCAGCATATATATCTGTACATCTGTGCTTGTCGATGGCACTTGGAGCAATTTTCCCAAGAGTTCTGCGAGGACGGAGCCATTAACTGCCTCTCCGCACCTTCCACTCTTGACACGGTTCCACGTCACAAAAATGTACCTAGCTCATGTCATTATAAAAACGTTTCAACTGAGTGATTGGGGGAACAGTGTGTTCTAGTCCTGTGAGCCGGAGGGTGTAAAACTGTCATTTATTTGAGTGATGATTCAGAACTCCGCGAAATGAGTGTCTTGAAACCCCAGTAGTGAATATGAATGACGTTTATTCTATGTTTTGACACACACTTTTGCAAAACTTTTTTTATAAAACCTTTATGAGGTTGTTATTAAGTACAACTGCAAGAGTAAAAAAAAAAATACATACACACGAACATATAACCTCCGCCTTTTTTGAAGTCGGTTAAAAATAAGAACATGTTTAAATGAGAACCAAAGGGATTTCCTAAAAATATGACTGCTGTTAATCAAAAGCTTCTGGTATTACATTCAAATAACTCGTACCTCTCAAAAAACTGATACATTTCAGTCCACAGAAATGATAAAACTTTTCCCCGGAAAATATTTTGACATTCCCTTGTGGTGTCATAAAATTTTAATTTCTCATATTAATACATGATTTACAGGCTGCTGGAGTGGCGTTAAATTAAAACGTAGGATGTGAGGCAAGTGGGAGGCGTGAGATGCGTCTTAATCGTGAGGACGGGGTAGTCAGGACCGATATTATGTGAGCAGAAGATGCTTCTGAAAGAAGCTAAAAGACAACAATTAGGACTATGTTTAAGAACGTGACGAAGATGACAATTCGGATTGTAGACTGAAAATAAATTGTGTCATAAAGTTAGGAAAGGCTATTCTGCTGCATCTGGTTAGGCTGGAAGCTGACCCCATAATTGTTGAGAAAAGGCTGCAGGCAGATAATGACGAAGGTCAGAAAACGAAACTTGTATAAGGAAGAGAGAGCAAGCGATACCTACCGTTGTCATGCTCCATTGAATTTTTAATTTAATTTCGTTCTAAAATTGGCATGGTCAAAATTAATTTTAAGAGACGTTTATATCTTTCTGATTGCTTAAAATATATTTATCAGTATGTCAATTAGTGGTTATCACCGCTGCCCGGTTTGAGACAATAAAAAAAAGAAACAAAATTAACGCATTTGTTTTTTATTCTCGTTCGAAACCTCGGAGTTACCCACAAAAATAACCTTGAAAAGAAAAGTGAAACCGTGGATTCCCGCTGCCCCAAGCCTTCGTCACACACCTGTACATATTTAAAATGGCGTCGGTAATCAATCACTTGGAAAATCGATGGCATTTCAATGTTAAATCGTTTTGGGACGATTCGGTTGCTTATGAACGAACCGGGACGAATGATGGGGCTTCAGTGTTACTAACCTTCGACTGCCGTCTATTGAAGCCGTTGATAGTAAATGATTGAGTCGATTAGAGATTAATAGCGTGACCGGTCAAGATGACTGTAAATGTTTGGAACTGATTAGGTAGGTATCTTGATGACTTGTAAACCTTTAGGGGCCTATCTCGAGGCTGACAATTAGTGAGAAGCTAGAAGAGCTAGCAACGACGGTGAAGTGGCTGTGCAATTGGCTACACAGCGTGTCGCATGTCGGTTCGATTTCCGCACGGAACAAATATTTGTATTTTCTACAGGTCGTTGTTCCGCGGCTGGCTGTTTGTGTATGTTGCAGGGCAAAGCTTTTATATTAAAAAAAAAAAAAAAAACTGAATTCAGTGAAGTCTAAATCCTATGCTTGATGACAAAGATTAAGTTGTGCAAGGCTTTAAGAAGGAAAACAGTTATTTGGCACATGCCACAAGTGCACACAATACAAAGCAAAAAAACGAATTTGTGAATTACAAAGAACGACTTTATGACCCCGTTCAGTCATACCTGCGGGTATAAGTCACATAAACGTTCAGCAGAATCCATAAAAGCAATGAATGCGACTTCCGTAAGTAGTACCTGCTAGTTCCTGCAGATGGATGGTATTACACTAGAAACATTCGTTTAAAGCTTTACCTTCCGTTAGAAGGATGAATGCGGAATAAATTCGAGGAAAAGAATGTGTGTATATTCTGAAGCCATATTTAGTCATCTCTGCTAATTGTTATTCGCTAGAGACTCACCCCTATACTTCATGCCGTTTTTGTGACTTAATTAGATGTAAGTTTTATAATGTATCTTACAGATTAACCTTCATCTGTCACCTGAGTCTGCCATAAACATATGCAAAGCCATTTCCAACCTATGTTGGGGTCGGTTGGGTGGGGGAGTCTAACTTGATGCAGTTGAAAACCAGTATTTTACATGGAGCGACTGCCTATCTGACTTCCACAACCCAGTTATAATTGGATAATACGATATCCCTTGGTAAGACTGGTTGGCAGACTTTCGGGCCACTGACTACGACTGTCAAAGATCTACAAATGACAGCCGGGACCAAAGGCTTAACGTGCTTTCCGAGGCACTGAGGAAACCCGGTATGTAATGGGTGGTCACCCATCCACGGACGAACCTAGGCAACCGCGGTTTAACCTAAATATCGACCCGAGCGGCTGTTATTATTTAGCCACGACCTTCTAGTTTAACAGTAATACCTACTATTAATACCAGAACTTCTACTACAGTTAGACAATGTGTCATCCTACTATTCTATGTCACGGCAAACTCCGGCTCAAAGGACCTAAGCAGAGAGTTAGGCCCTATCGCATCTAGTTGAGAAGCATTCACATGTCCGTGTTTCATTTACGTGTAGTTTTAATTAAACCTAGGGCTTGCAGCGTAACTGTTTGACTTGTAATGTTGATATTCATGCGTTGTATTCCTTCCTCTATTTCCTTGTGCGTGCACTAATTGTATTATCTGTATCACTCTTACCTATCTTTCTGTTGTCTTCATTAATATTAAGCGGATTCTCTCTTAATTAAATTATTCCTCGCGCGGCTCCTTATGATAATAGTTTCCTAGAGAAAACAGACTTTGTTTGAATAATTTTAATAGGAGCAATCGTCTCCGCTTAATATATTCAGTCATGTTAAGGGACAATGATTTATTTTCTGTTTAGAAACGAGAAATTGTTATTCTAGGTTCGTATATTGGTGGCACTAATTATTAAATCATCAGCATCATTATATTTGCCTAATGATTTACATAACATCACGACTGTAATCCCGAAAGGCTAGGCAGTGGTGTACCTATTACATAATTGTAGTACACCCACATTTCGCCCGATTAAGTCTAGCCTGTTTAGGATCAAGCCTGTTTCAGTCCCATGTAATAGGGGGCAAGCCTATTGCCATCAGCCGGGCATAAATCATTAAATCATTATCATTATTCATATTCATTGAATTGCGTTCCACAAAGTAAAACATGGCGTTATCAAAAGGCTTAGAGCTAAGAGCCGTTGTAGACCAAATCCAAACTTCATAGGTTTCTTGCTGGGTAGAAAGAAGACGGGATCGCTGGGTAAAGTCCCTAATACCCGACACGTCGACCTCTCCTTAAAAATATAATTATTAATTTATCAGTATTCATTGAACTTACCATAAAAAATTAAAGTATAACACCATTGGGACCATAATACATAAAAATAACTACCTTTCTTTAAAACTACATAAAAAACTTCCTTAATTAATATCAATTTAGAACTTTGAGCTAAGTACCGCTTTGTTTCAAAACTCGTGATTATTAAGTTGGAACTTAGCTGAATTTTTCAGGTGCAAACTTCGTTCTAGAGAGTTAACTCTAGGTCTGAACCTAGGCTGAAGTTGGTGCTTAAGCACTGTTGATTAAGTTTTAAGAACAAAGACTGCGAGAGCCGCGGATAATGCTAACTAAACAAAACTAATCAGTTCACTTCAAGCGATTAATTGCTTTAAAAGTTTATTTATTTTTCTTGAGCTGGATCTTCAATTGGTCTAAGAGTTGCTGAATAACCTTTTAAAAAGTAAAGTTACCACAATCTTGATCACCATTAAATACGTCATCATCTGTCTAGTCTCCAGGTCTCATCTGTCGGCTTCCAGTCTTACAAGATGCAGCTGAATACCAGTACTTCACGAGGAGCAGTGAGTGCAGGTCACGCACACGCACGCCAGTTGCTTCGTCCACGTTCGTACATCTTGTCACGCACACGCACGCCAGTTGCTTCGTCCACGTTCGTACATCTTGTCACGCACACGCACGCCAGTTGCTTCGTCCACGTTCGTACATCTTGTCACGCACACGCACGCCGGTTGCTTCGTCCACGTTCGTACATCTTGTCACGCACACGCACGCCAGTTGCTTCGTCCACGTTCGTACATCTTGTCACGCACACGCACGCCGGTTGCTTCGTCCACGTTCGTACATCTTGTCACGCACACGCACGCCAGTTGCTTCGTCCACGTTCGTACATCTTGACACGCACTCGCACGCCGGTTGCTTCGTCCACGTTCGTACATCTTGTCACGCACACGCACGCCAGTTGCTTCGTCCACGTTCGTACATCTTGTCACGCACACGCACGCCGGTTGCTTTGTCCACGTTCGTACATCTTGTCACGCACACGCACGCCAGTTGCTTCGTCCACGTTCGTACATCTTGTCACGCACATGCACGCCAGTTGCTTCGTCCACGTTCGTACATCTTGTCACGCACACGCACGCCTGTTGCTACGTCCACGTTCGTACATCTTGTCACGCACACGCACGCCAGTTGCTTCGTCCACGTTCGTACATCTTGTCACGCACACGCACGCCTGTTGCTACGTCCAGGTTCGTACATCTTGTCACGCACACGCACGCCGGATGCTTCGTCCACGTTCGTACATCTTGTCACGCACACGCACGCCGGTTGCTTTGTCCACGTTCGTACATCTTGTCACGCACACGCACGCCAGTTGCTTCGTCCACGTTCGTACATCTTGTCACGCACATGCACGCCAGTTGCTTCGTCCACGTTCGTACATCTTGTCACGCACACGCACGCCTGTTGCTACGTCCACGTTCGTACATCTTGTCACGCACACGCACGCCAGTTGCTTCGTCCACGTTCGTACATCTTGTCACGCACACGCACGCCTGTTGCTACGTCCAGGTTCGTACATCTTGTCACGCACACGCACGCCGGATGCTTCGTCCACGTTCGTACATCTTGTCACGCACACGCACGCCGGTTGCGAGTACTACGCACCTGACCTTTCTGAAGAACAGTACCAATAAGGTCATCGCCATCAAATAAATATTTAACGCTTTAAATAACACTAATCCAGACCGATTTAATACGATCCTTCTTCATTACTCGCTACAATGTTAAAATAGCTTCATTACGACCGAAATTATGCTGCGTTCAGACGGTGCTAGTTAAGATCATAACACTAAGTTGTAAGTTGTAGGTAAACAGCTACTGGCGTCAAACGGTCGTAACTCGCGAGCCGAGGGCCTGTATAAATCTCTGCGTAACTGCTTCACACCCGCGGGGCTATTTGATGTGCGTTTGTTTTACTGGCAGGAGAGTAGACGGGATAGTAGTGAGATTGAGGTCGGTTTTCGGAATGTGAAAGATGGTTAGGCATTTTATGTTGACACATTTCGTATGTCTGAGTTAATAATTGTGAACACAAATCATTTTCAAGCTTTAGGCATCGGTCACCAATATCCATCAGATTGAACTTACAAATAAAACTTAACAAAAAGTTTTATCAGCTTAAGGCAGAAACATTTATCTTTAAAACTGGTTCAGAAATAAAATATTTATAGTATACATTAATTTAGGCATGAAATAATTATAATATTCCATTTTGGAACTTCAGAAATATCTTAAGTATTTTATACTTTACATTTAAACATTGTCTTTTATTGCTTTATAAGTCGTCAACCTGATAGAATGCAATGGGACAGTTATAATAGGACAGTTATGTATATGCAAAACCAGCTATTCCAGTGTTTGACTGGCTTGCTAATATATAAGTGCTATTAATAGAGCAATACTAGATAATCTACGGTACTTTCCCGTTAAACGAACGTTAGTAAATGCGGCACAGCTAGAATTTCAATAAAAAAATTTGTCCTTTGTTCTATGATTGTTTTACGGAATGTAGAATGATGTTAATATAAATATGCATAGGTTACGAAGACATGCAATACTTGTCACTATAAATAACATTAAATGGCAATACGTTGATATTAATATATCTATTTGACAGCGTCAAACTATCTAATTAGTAGCTCCTATTCCAGTGCAGTTCCGTTTCCGGCGTTAGAACTGTCAACACCATAGTGACAACCACTGAAGAAATTAAGTGAATAAAAATAGTTAAAGTGAGCTTTTAGTTTAAACTTCGCCACAAAACTCAGGCAAAATATCTGTGAAGTGTCCATAGAAAATAGATTTAGTGTGATTGTTGGTGATCGCTGATAAATCAGAATAATTATATATAGTTATTGATTTGAGGTTATATACACGACAGACATTATCCATCGTCATCTGACATACAACGTCAACAAGACTGACGTTTGTGACACTGACAGTACAACCAGTGTTGCCAACCACCAAAATAAAATTTACTATTACGTTCCAACATACGCAAATACAACTTCATAACTATATAATGGAAGGTCAATTTCAAATATTATTCGACAAAATGAAAATTGAGATGCAAAGCCAAACGGCTGAATTGAGGGATTCTATCACAAACTCTATTATGGACAAAATTGATGAAAAGTTAATCCCTTTGATGGAAGAAAACAAAAACCTGAAAATAAAAGTAGAAAAATTAGAAAAAGAAATTGAGTTTATGAAAAGAGTGGAGAAGAAAAATAATATCATAGTGTTTGGCCTGGAAGAAAAAGAAACATCAACTCTCGAATTACTACAGGAATTTAAAGAACATCTGAAACAAGATCTAAATATTATTATAGAAGATTATGAAATCAACAAAATTTATCGCTTAAGTACTAAAAATAGAGAAACTAACAAACCAAGGCCGGTACTATGTTCGTTTATAAACAATTGGAAAAAAAAACGAAATTATTAAAAACAAAAAGAACCTGAGCAAAATTATTATCAGTGAAGATTACTCAAAGGAAGTGTTGGAAAAGCGAAAAACGCTACAAGCCAAGCTAGCTGAAGAAAAGGAAAAAGGCAATATAGCGTATTTGAAATATGACAAACTAATCGTTATACAGAATAAAAAGAACCAAGAAAAACGAAAAAGAGAATCATCCACCTCACCAACTGCTTATCACCCCTTATCACCCATTAACCAACCCAAAAAACAACAGATTGTAGCTTCAATCAAAGCAAACAGAATAAATACTTTCGATATGATGAGGGGTAGGTCAAACTCTCTTTCAAATATATCTACTTCAGAAAAACAATAACAATGAATAATCGGCAAACGGAAACCAAAACCAACCGAAGAAACTGGCAACAAGGAAAAAGAATACACCAACCTCCCCCAAGCCGACTGGTCCTCGTGGGGGAAAGAGACCACAACCCTCCAACAATAAGTGACAACAATAACAGCAAAAATCTAAAATCTTTAGCGCAGCACTCGAAGTTCTTACCCTGAAAAGTGAAGAAAAGACCATAAAGAACTCATAACATGCTGTAACCCACATCAAATGGGATATTGTTGGCATCAGCGAAGTGAGAAGAATGGGTGAAAATATATATCCTATCCAGATTACATATTTTACCGTCTAAGAGACCCCGGGACTGCATACAACAAAATAAAAATAAGAATAAAATAAAAATCTTAAAACTATACAATAAAAAAAAGAAACTTAAAACTAAACAGAAAAAAAATTGTGTGTTAACAAAAGAATTGGAACACAAGAAAGATACAATTGGATAGAAAATACTTTAAAAACCCAAAAACAAGTATTGCAAAAATACCAAAACTGAACTGAAAAAATGGCTAACAACAGAAAGGTACTACAAAACTACTAGAAGCGAGAAACCACTTAATCAGCACTAAAGATACATAGGACAGAAAAAATGTAACAGAAATTAGTGAACAAATTAAAGATAGCATTAGAAAGGACAGAACACAAAACAGAATGGAAATTATAGAAAAATATATAAGTAAAACGGGTGAAGTCAAAAAAGCATACAGAGAGTTAAGAGAAGTGGAAGGAGTGATGTGAAAGATCAGAATGGAAAAGGTTGGAGGAGGCCTTTGCCGATAGGCAAACAGATTGCAACAGATAAAAAAAAAGCAGCAAATATTAGAATAAGTTTTAATAAGTTATAAGTTTGCTTTTGAATATTGTTATTAGGTTAAGTTGATCTGAATAAAGGCTATTATTATTATTATTATTATTCCAGTGCACTAGCGTATGTAAACACAGCACGGAGAATTTCAATGAGAAACCCTTTGGTCGTGGCGGAGGCTGCGCGGGACGAATCCTAATGAAACTGCTTTGTTGTTTATCGTATACGAATCGAATGTATCAGCCGATCGGACGGCGCAGCGCAGCGATTTTACGTGAATTACTGCTCACTCCGTAAACGGTTCAAATGCTCACGTTTTCTTTTAGCTGTCTTAGCATTGGTATTTGTGTTAGTTTGTTCTGTTAAGGTAACTTTGAACAGCCTTTTCTAAGTGTAATTTTACAAAATTATCTCTTTCTGATTCCTGATTGGTGACTGTTACCCACAAGGTTATTTATTCGCCCAAATATATCTATTATAAAAACGAGATATGACGAAATGAGTCACGATCTCACGACTCGATCCGAAATTAATTTAATATCGAATGCTGAACTTTCCATTATTATTCGACGTTTTGATGGCTTATCTTAGGGGGAATTAGCACTCGAATCTCGACACCTCTTCCGTTCCTATGCAATCGGATTGGCTCGCCACTCCTCAACCAATTTTATTAAAACGAAGATGGCGACTTAGATAAAACTGTATAAAAGTGCCATCAATGGCCAGTCCTAGAAAGATACGTTGCATTTTATATATGTAGGGGACACGGGGGAAAAGCGATGATAGTGTGGGAATAGTTCACTAGATAGCGCAAATATTTTAAATTCAGCGAGTTTAGAACTCGTTTCCGAAGTTAGCCGAAGTTCTACGAAGTTTGCCGAAGTATGTCCGACGAAGCACACTTAATTCTTTACAGGGTGAACCAATTAAAGTGTTTCTTGCGGACTGACACGGACAACAATGAAGAATTTTCTTAGAATGGATTATTGTAGTTCTGAAGTTTCTTAATGCGATCTTAGGATTATAGACGAAGGTTTTCCTTTTTGCTTTGTATAAAAATGGGTTTATTTTTACTTCCTCCGATGCCTTTGCCAACTTAGTCCTTTGAGTGTTCCATTGAAAATCCGTTGTGTTATTGCCTTTGTAGTTTCGGAAATCTACGTGGATTTAGCTTAAGATTGCCACGATCAATTCAAGGGAAGAAATCTGGGCACTTGTTTGAGATTTCTTTTATATACGCAACGAAATAAAACATGTTTTTTTGCATGAAAGTAACGTGTTTCCTCGATTTCACCTCTAGATATTTCGAGTTTCGACAAGCAACATGTGCTTTTAAAACTGAATATGAAATTGCAAATGGCGTACGTTCCCCATATAAAGACAGCCTGTCTTTCTGTATCGTAACAATGTGGAATTTTTCGAAGATTCTTTCACAACAGATTACTGTTCTCTGAGATTGTGAGATTTAACATTCCTGTTATAAATCTCTTCGGTGTGGTGGTTACAGAAGCCCTTTTATTTTAACGATTCTTGTTAGTTAGGGCTATTCCCAGCTTGCTTTAAGATATCTTTTTATACTACGCGTACATACTTGGCTCATTACTTTATTTAATACGGTGGTCGTTAAGAGATTATTATTACCTACGTACAATTTTGTAACTTAGTCTTAACGTTTACTTTGTATATCTTAGTTACTTTGAGAGATTAAACGTTCTTAATTGAGAGTCAATCACAGTGAGACTCATGTCTCCAGCCTGGATCGGTAATTAATATTCACTGTGAGTTTTTAAAGTGATGGAAACTCGATACGTGTTATACATGTGTCGTAGTACATCTTTTTTATTGAAAATGGCGAAATTTTTCAGTTACATTTAGAAATTAGAAATAAGCTTCTAACCAAAGTATACAGACATAATGAATTTATGTAATAGATATATATATAAGCAACTAAATTACAAAAGCTTTGGTCATTTTCTAGTGCAAGGCAGAACATAAATAAAATATTTTATTTTTTAAATTAAACGTTGAAGGCCGCCATTCTTCCATCTACAACCACTGTCTGCCCTCTTTTAGTTTTTCCCACAATCAACATACATATGCTGGTAATGGTGCCTCCAATATATTCCCACTTTATTTTTCGTTGCGACGACACGCGAAATATTTCAAGAGTGGTTGAGTTACGCCGCGTCTCCCCCTCTCATGCTAAATGAGTGTGTTCGAAGTATGACGCGTTGGTACGGAGGTGGTGCGGTTCTGTGTTGGTACCGGATAATAAGTACCTACCGGTTTGGTACTTCGACCGACTTTTAGTGCCCAGTCCTGGTTGACTGGAATGATGATGGTAGTTAGTATAATTTAAGTGTATTTAAAGGTGTCTTAAATGAAGCTGGGAAATAGGTTCTTATTCTTTATTCTAATCGCATGTTAAATTTTAGTTGATTGCGAGCTTTACTTACATTCTAATACTGTTAGTATTAGCACAAAAGCTAGTCTTCTTAGATGATGCTCCCTTTCGCTAGCACTATAACCCTACCACAAGAGGTAAAATAAACTTACCTTACCTCGCAAATACGTTGACTAACACTAAAGATAGCATCAACTATCACATCATTCACCGCTCTCCATAACAGGGGGTATAAATTTTCCTCCCCATAGAATATGTTAAACTCCCCTTTTCCGATATATACCCCATATAGCCCATAACGCTATAAATATTGCTCAGCCCATATTCTTGCTCAACCCTATCTGTTTGAAACACAGTTTCACACTCAATTAGTTGCTTCAGATTGCTTGCAATATCGTTGCTAAGAAAATTAATTAAAATTAATTTACGTTGTTTTCTTTACAAAGATGATGATAGCAGTGCCAAAAATAGTGCAATGAAAATATATGTTTTTAAAATACTGTCTCCTGCTGCTAGAGTTAAATCAAGATTGATTGTCGAAGGTCAAGGTTGAAGTTGAAAATAAAAGACGTTATTTCTTGTCCTTCATCTCTCTCGGCCACTTTCAACAAATTACTATACAAATTACTATACAAATTTCAAATTACAATATTACAAATTATTAAATTACTATACAAATTACTATACAATAAATTACCGGTTTCGGTAGGTTGCTATCTCTGTCTGTTTGACATTTCGCTTACTGGACGGTTAGAAACAAAACGTCACAGAAAAGCTGTCTTTGATTTTTCTATTAATCAAGTGACAGGTAAGGAAGACCTCCCACTAGCTGGATCGATGACCTGGTGAAGGTTGCGGGAATCCGCTGGATGCGAGTCGCACGGGACCGGGCAATGTGACACACTTTGGGGAAGCATATGTCCAGCAGTGGACGTCTTTCGGCTGAAATGATGATGATGAGTGACAGGTAGGTTGTGACGTGAATAGGATATTCTTTGTTTATAGAAACACCGATAGCTACGGAAGTAGGCATATTAACCAACAGTTACCCGTAAGTTAGTTATAGAAAACGGAAGTAAGTCAGTGTCAACCAACAGCTGGACCTCCTAAATTGCACCAGAACACCAAGTACTCCATATCCAGTGACCAAAAGTATTTAAACCTCACAATTCACTGCCGTATCCCCAAAGTTAATAATGCAGGCTCCCCGGCATAATTCTTGGGCTTACAGCCGACACGGTCGAACGGCGTCGAAGCACACTACGTCACGAAGGCATGCTCTGCTAACATACTGGCTAGTTGGTTAGTACACGTTTATCTGCTACAACAAATATACAAGCCTTGGCTGCTTGTTATATCTATATTTAGATAGATACTTTACTGTACACCAAAACTGTTACACGGCTCATTTACAATATTTTCTTAAATATATCAAATCAAAAAATCAAATCAAAATAGTATATTTCTATAACAAGATATACACTTAGTTTGTGATTGGAGCCTTCTTTTAAGCAAACAATGCCTGTATTAGAAGACTCCGCTCTTCCATAACAAAAAAGAAAAATATTAATAACATTATTTTATCTTAACTAATTAGACAAAATTGGCTTTTGGATAGTTTTGTGTGTGTATGAGTGAGTGTGTGTGCGATATATGGGTGCAATGGCAGTCGTAACGCTGATAGCGATATCTTCCAGACAACCTACAATTATTGTGACATCCATTTTGTAATCCTTAATAGACTCGGGCTTGGATGTCAGCAGTCTCGAACACAAATACATAATATTCAAAAGCAATCGTTTAACAACGACTGCAACAGAATGAGCCTTATTTCAGTTTCTTGAAATCAGGATCCAATGAGAAAAACAATTCTCACTAGATCCATCATGGATCTGGCCAATGGATCTTCTGAGAATGATCGGATCTTACGAGTTCAAGATTGCATTCCCTAACATAGGTACAACTTTGTTAACCTTAAAAGATTAAAGGCGTGATGTTGTGTTTTGATAATAATTAAAATCACACCATATCCTATAGTTTCGGACCAAAGTTTAAAAGACTACCACGAAACTTGTGTTTAGTCGAAAGTATTTTATTGGAAGCTGTCTTAGTGGCGTGTAGTCCAGACGTCTGCGCCGTCCGTCTACTGTCTATGTCTAACCACTTCCAAATGATGCGATATCTTGTACGTGACTCACGAGTTTTTGGGCGTCTTTCGATCCTATTTGTTGTGTCTAGGATGTGGAGGTGATAATTTGTTGGTAATTTCGTTGATCGTTTCCATGTGGTAGGCTTAAAAGAGAGTCAGCAAAAGGAAGGGGTCCGCAAGGACCGATGCCTGCCAGGGTTGCGGGACTGTTCGAAAGAGATACCGTGGCCCCGGAACACAAAGAGCGATGAAGGAACATGGATGGGTTTTAGTCAGTAAAAGTCTGACACTCCCTCCTGCTCCGCCCAGAGCGGTCATTTGATGATTTCCCACCCGAAAAAAAGAAGCTTAAAAGTAACACGCCAAATGCGGGTGTTCAATAATAGACAAATCTCCGCCTAACCCTTAGTGGGATACCGGCGTAACTATCTGTTATATTATTATATTCTATTTTCATAATATGCTGCATATTTAAATGCGTTTTACAAGCTGGTCCTTTTTTGCGCAGATCGCATAAAAAGATACAAATCTCTCTCATCCTTACAGGAAAAATATCTAAAGACAGGACATAGGCACTAATCCTAAATTACATATTTCCGTTACCGCACCATAAAAGCCTTTCAACCTGAGAATATTAAGTGGAGACCTAGATCCCATCCTACCTATAAAGCTAACTCCCGTTTTACGACACTTAGGACCATACGAGGTGGCCTATACGACCACATGGCTCGTAGACTTCAATTCACTTTTATAAGAGGCCCATAATCCTGAAGACTATGTTGATGCCCTGGCTTAGGACCCTATTACTAGTAATAAACGTCAGGGAAGGCCTGTAGCACTCTTATAAGGCGCTTGTAACATACTTGTAAGACTGCAATGTCGCGCAAGCAATCTTCTTTTATACTCTGGAGAACCTTTTAATGTCATTAACGTTAGCTAAATGTGTCTCTAGACATGATAGTTTAATTTCGCGTCGTATGTGAAATAGATGTTTTAAAAGGTGGAACAAAGCTGTAAAATCTATATTATAGAAGAGTTTAGCTTCTAAAAGTTCACTGTTAAAAAAATCTCAATCTGTTTTTCGGTATTTCACATAATATTGTTATTCCATTTTGATGGCCTAGTTTATGAAGCCAGCCAGCCAGGTTAATATCAATCTGAAAGTCGGCTTGGAAAAAAACATTTGAATTGTTTTGTGACTGGCACATTAAGCTTAAATATACCTCCTCTGTCAGAGAATTATTTAAGTAAGACTTTATTGTCATTCATTTTTGAAATCCTTGTTATTTCATAAAAAAACGTCCTGCCTGAGTCTAAAATATTTTATATAATCGACTGCTGCCTTAAAACTACCTTTGCTAATCAAATGCGTACTGAAAAACTAAACTAAATTACTGGTCCTTACATCCGAAGACCCTGAAAACTCGGCCTAGGATCCAGGAAACTATTCCGTCATAATATAATAGCTGTGATATCGGCCAGTCTCAAACGTACACGGCTCAATTATAGTCGCCTCGCCTCGCGGGATGGCGCGGCGGGACGGGCGGGACGGCGCGGCGGGACGAGCCAGCGATTGCTTTCGAACGAGGCTTAGAACGGGAAATTTCGTATTTGTAGCATTTCGAAGAGAAGATTGTGACTTAGAAATCTTTTTTTTTTAAGGATCGATTGACTTCCATAATTTTATGGTTTGATTAAAATTTTATTTTTATTCATCGTTAGTTCTTAGTTTGATTCATCTTTAGCTAAGTTTTCGCTACGGTATATTGCTATATTGTACATACAAGCAAAGCCCTATAAACTCGATATTTCGATAATTTAAAGGTAAACCAACTTACATACACAGCATTAACACTCCCAGTTATCTCAAGCGTGCTATTTGCACCTCCCCAACATTAACAAATAACAATACATTACGTCTATTGAATTTGCACCTACCCATGTGATTCTATTAATCTAAAGAATTCTTGAAGTGACAATCCTTTTATGACACAAAATGCAGTCGGAACTCCTCGTTTACCTCGCTAATTAAGTCTAGCAGACAAAAGACGTCTGCAATCAAGACATTCATGGTTGGTGAGCAAAATATTCTAATATGGCCACGGGTATTATGTTTTACAGTTTTGTGCCCATCCTCGCTTTAATTTAGATGGCGTTCGGTGCACTCTCATAAAAATGTAAATAGCTCTCGACGGGCTCAGCAAGAGATGCTAATTATTGCGAATGCCCAGGCCTGTGTTTTCAGTTTTAAAACTTCTCATTTTATGCTATTTAGCATGAAGAGACAAAATGGGAGAGTTTGTTTTTGGTTTTATTTTTGTTTATGGTTAGGTGATTTTTGGTTTTCGTTCTTTTTGTATTATTATATAAAAAGAGCGTACTAACATCTTTTAACAACATCAGTTTTAGAACAAATCCAAATTTAAACAGGTACTGAGTCACCATTGCCAATTTTGGATAGCACTAACAGCGTATTAGGAACCAAACCATTATCATAGTGACTATTTGACTAATGTCTTTCAAGAACCACTTAACCATAACCTAAGGGTCTTATCAACTATTCAGTTCAATATCTCATCATTATCGTAAAGCTACAAATTATTAAATTGATCTGAAAGCTAACTATTTCGATTCAGCCGCAGCACATTTACGCGATGTACACCTATCACTCTAAAATGTTGCATACATTATTTAGGACCAGGAATAATGTATGTCTGTAGAGCAAAGTTATGGTAGAGTAGTAATATAACAGTATATAAACGTAATGTGGCTTCGCTATTGAAACATCGATTGTTATGGTATAGGGAACTAGGATAGTTCCCATCTGTCATCGTAAAATTTGGTGCGTCGATAAAAACTATTGCGTATTTTAACTAATTTATATAATTAAACTTCATATACAGAAGCGGTATATAAACTGGCTTAATATAAATGCTACAAAACATTCTGTATCAGTCACACTTGGACTAATAGGACAACATTGAGCACAGATCAGGAGCTTTTAAGACTTCTTTCAGACTATAGAACATATCGAATGTCTCTATTTAAACCCAGTCAACAAAGTCATACTGTATAGGCATCTCCCTCGTCAAACAGCCGTGGCGTTACCGTAGCGTACCCGTGGCGTGACTGTGAAACAAGCGTGCCGGTAATTGCAAGCCCTCACGACTGACGTCATCGCCTCACGGGCTCGAGGCGGCCTTGCATACAACGCGCTCCTATTTTAAAATGCGGTGCCTCAGTGCCTCGGTGCCTCGAAAAATGTTGGAGTGTGGATTCGGCTTTATGCAGATATGCTGATGAGATAGTTTGAGCTTACTTCGGGATAGATGCGTCGGTGTTACAGACAGGTTTGGCAGATTTAGATGAGAGTATAAAAGCCGTCTGAAAAGCCTCCTGTTGCAGGAAACTTTATAGACTTTGTAATTGTTTTGTTTCTAATAGAGAAGATGGAGGATGGAATCTTTAATTCAACAACAATTTTAATAGCAAAGTGTTAATAGAAAACCTTTGAAAGAGCAGATCCTAAAATAGTTCATTATCAAAACGCCTGATATTGACAGGTAAGGGAAACCCACTAAAAAGCTGGTCGTTTACAAGCACAGAGCAATCTACATAATATAATTAGAACGCCTCGCCAGTCCCGAATTGATAAAACGTACCCTTTTTTAGCAAAAAAGCGCCGAATCTCGGGAAACACGGAATTTTCCAATAGAATTTAAAGTGGATTTCGGTACCCAATTCATTAGTGTGGTCAGACCTTTCGGTAGCGCGCAGGGAGCTACGTAGGACCGATTTGTGAATGTATTAGCTTTAGTGGATATTTATTGGAATTACTTTGATTGGTATTGTGAAAGGTGGAAAAAGACGGTTGTTTGTATCATCGAACTGTTCGACAGGCCTGTACGTGACCTAGGGTAATTGCGTAACATGCTGGCAATCCCAGTACTCTTCATCGAATAGAAGAATTTTCCAAACGTATGATGCAATGTTTAATTTCCGAATTTTCAGCAAAATTCTTCAGATAGTGACTGAGCTTTATCGTCTCCAGATTTTCTTTATTAATCGCAAGTTTAGGACTATTCTTAACCTCTCTTTTTTGCAAAATCTTAAAAAGACAGAAAACAAACCAACAAAGTACATAGTACATGTTTTTTTCCTAAGGTTTTCAACAGAATTGCTACAAAAAAAAACAAAAAATGAGCCCAAATCTTTTTTTTTTCTCGGAAAAACATAATTGGTTAACCCTTAAATCCCTTATGATAGCTTCTATACCTAACAATATGCTCCCGATTCTGAAGAGGTCTCCATCTACTTGGGACTAACTACACACCGTATGAGGATACTCCTATTTGCGGTTAAATCCACATTATCTTAGGAAAATCTGCTTAGCGTAAAAATAGGAAGCGAAAAAATTGTAAGGATCTGAATTTAGGTAAACATCTGAGGCTTGTGCTGAAATATTATGTACATCTGGCTTAGATATAGGATTAGGAGTTACTGGTACTACTAGTTTTCAGGTTTCAAGTATGTGTGAGTTTTTTATCTTAGCAGTCTCATTCCGTTTAAGTTCCAGTGCTAACTAGCATCTTCGATAAAAAAGTAACAAAGGTGTTACTTGTCCGGATGTTAATAAATAGCCAAGGGTTACTTCATAGAAACTTTAATCCTTTAAGTACAAATGAAAACTATCAAAATAAATAACTGTGTATAAATTCAAAAGCAATATTTGTGTCGCAGCATCTCCATGGGTATTTGTTTAGAACTGCGGGAACATAAAGCGCCTCCTCGCGACCTAATGTAGCGGAAACATCGAACGCTTGCTGATCTGCTCAGCCCCCTTTATCGTCGCCGTGATGTCATTCGTTATTATCATTCTGTGCTTTATGTGCGTTATTTAGGAGGCTGTCAAGGGCAGTGTTTTTAAAATGTTTTATGAACACAGAAAGTCGCTTCGGAGGTATTAGGGAGTGCAGGTGAGTAGGTAGTGACCACACATAGCGACGCGGCATCGGCTTGAGCCGGTAAGAATGTCGAAGAAGACGACATTTGAGAGTCAACGAACTGAATCCAACAAATATATTGATACATTAGCGGCTCAAGTTGATTCCGACGCTGACTCAACTTTACAACGTACGGTCACACCCTAGTACAGTACGGATAGTCCAGACTAAGTTTTAACTAAATTAATCTAGTTTCTTACTTAACTAGATCAGTATGAAAACAGATAACTTTTCCTAGGACCTCACTAAAATAGCAGTGAAAATATTCCGTCGTCAAAAGTGTAATTTGGTCCTCCGGGTCGGTACGTATTATCACGGTGTATTATGGCTCTCAAATGGCGGGCAGCTTGAGTCGCGCAGAGTGTTCGTCATATTGCGTCTTGTTGCACTTTCATTCCTTCCACTATCTTTGTTGCGTTAGCTGATTTTTGTTCGTAATTGAAAGGCGTCTCTGACTCATACCGATTTTTAAATTTAACAAATTGAAATTATAGCTTTTGGTGTATGTCTATAAATTGTTACCTATCTGTTCTTGATTTTTATGCGGTTTGCACCATCATTTATAAGATTTAATACAGAAGGTTCATGTGTTTAACATACTTAGTTATTTTAAACTAACGTGTAATAAAATCGTAAAAACAAGGCGGGACTATAGTAAATGACAATCCCATATTATTAAAGTTGGGACGTGTAAACACCTTACCACGTTTCAACTGTTTGATGAGATTTCTCACTTTTTAGGGTTCCGTACCCAAAGGGTAAAAACGGAACCCTATTACTAAGACTTCGCTGTCTGTCCGTCTGTCTGTCCGTCTGTCCGTCTGTCCGTCTGTCCGTCTGTCCGTCTGTCCGTCTGTCTGTCACCAGGCTGTATCTCATGAACCGTGACAGCTAGACAGTTGAAATTTTCACAGATGATGTATTTCTGTTGCCGCTATAACAACAACTAAATATAGTCAATGGTACGGAACCCTTCGTGTGCGAGTCCGACTCGCACTCGGCCGGTTTTTTGTCTCTTTTAATCACTTTACAAATTCTGAAACCAAAAGTAGCTGAAACATTTCGTATTAATTTACAAAACATACATATTATGCACAACTCTGCACAAGTCCGAGTGACAACTAATGTGATTCTCCATTTTGTTTCAGGTAAGCGCCAGCCACAGCTTACGGTCAAATAATGCAAAGGACTAGCCACGGCGAACATGTAAATATTGTGTGCTTTAATATTCATTTTATTTACAATTTCTAACAGCGACAGCCAGATGGAAGGTTCTGGAATATTCCGGAATGTTTGGACTAATTTGTGCTGGTCCTAAGTAACGCGTGAACATAATATTCTGTTGTACAGAAACATTCTCAAGTTGCTGACATTACACGTCTGTTGTGATCATTTTAAACTGTTTAGTTTTGCTGAAATAAACGTAGAAATTTCAGCAAAATAAAACCTTTAAGGTGGATCGTAAATATTGGATTTCCATAAAAACTGTATTTGAGCAGTATTATGGACCATCCGGAGAGGATTATGTACTAAATTATTTTAATACTAGGCTTTAGAGGTTTTCTTTAAATATTTAATTAGTATTTGCGATACAGGAGGAGGGCCTGTGGAAGTGAGATATTTTTGGATTCGTTTTAATGAATTCAAAACGTGCAAATTCACACACAAGTCTATTTGAACGATGAAAACGATTAATAATAGCTTCCAGCCTCCAGGCAATCTAGGTAAATATCTGCAATTGACAATGAATATCCAACAATGTGGAACAACAATAGGCGTCATACGTATTCATACAAAACGAGAGGAGATTAGGACATTATTATAAAGCGGGGAGACGCGGCTAATTCGACGGCGTCGTTAATATTGAACGATCCATTCCGCCTTAACGCAAGGATTTGAATGCTTAATTATTTGCTTATTAATTAACCAAGACGGTATTCTTCGAGACTTTGCGCCGAGTTAATCTGCAAGACTGTACTCGTAGCTATTGTGGAGATGAGCCGAGATTTGTAAAGAAAAAGTTGCTTTTAATTATTAAGTGCTATTTGATTTCATTTTCGTGTCGCGAAATGAAGAGTTTGAAAGGCAAAATTACGAAATGGCGGCGTCTCTTGTTCTTATCTAGGTACAAGTTAAAGAAAGCCTGAGATAAGTACCTTTACAGAGATCATCGAGAAATCTAAGTTCATAATCGATATTGTATTTGAGCTTAGTGAGCTCTGTTACTACGGAACTCGTACAAGTTTTTGCGAAGAACGAAAAACCATATGATTTCGCGGATAAATGGAAATACGTCGGAAAATTGTTGCTATTACCAAGCTGCTCGTAATCCGATTCCGAACGAACATATTCGTAAGCATATTTTTTCTACAACCACATTAAAGCTTCGGTACGGAATATATTTGATAAAGTAGTTAGGTAGTACGGCTAGCTAAAAAGGAAAATATTTAAGAGTCCTATTACATTTTTTACGCAAATTCATGATTTTTGACGCACTCATTTTCAGCAGCAGTAAGATATTTTAATTATTTGCTTATGGATAACGATAGTGCCATTCTCTTTCTTGTAAGTTGGAGTTACACATTTTCATTTTTCTTTTCGTGTAATTTACTATAAATATTTTACGAACTCAGTTTGCAAGAAAAACCGTCGGTGATGGAACTTTGACGCTCAAATTCACATTGTTACATTCAATTCTTATAAAAGCTAAAATTACTAAAAGATAAGTTGAATGTTTTAATTGTTTATTGGAGTTCTAAAATTTCTTAAAATTCCTTGAGTTTTCACGGAAAAAATCGAAAAGAAAGCGTAATTTAAGCCATAAATGTCTTGATTCAGTGTCCATTATATTCCAAATAAACTCAATTTTATCAAATAAATTAATATGATTTAAAACTTCAATCTACAATGAAAACGTTTAATTAGTTTTAGTTTGTCAATATAATAAGACAAAATTACAATAAATTAAATTAAAGTACTATAAATCTGCGTCGATTCAGCTCGCGCCTCAGTCTCATGTCAGTCTTGGGTTGCAGTGATGATGCTTGCTAGTAACGCTAGTCTCAACGTCCAAGATGCGTTTCTTCCAAACATAATTATTGCAACCGAATTTATTCGTTAGTAATCGGCGATCGAAAGTTAGCGAATTTGTCGCTATTTATGTCCAGACTGCCGCCGGCCCTGGTCTCTAATTTTCGTCGATAACAATCGAAAATCGTCCGGAGATCGCTATTATTATCGACTCGTGTACGCCGATCGAAATAATTTGATCCAGGAAGTAAAAATCAAAAATTAGCGAAAAAAATGTAATAGGACTCATAATGACAAAATTTTTATGCCGAAATAATGCAAAATATTTTAATAAAAACATTGTTTCACAAATATTTGCACCTATCCCTTGTTAACGTGCTGCGTAGGTAGGTAGGTGTTAAGAAATCGAGTTTGGTCCTTTTATTCTCATTACACTCCATGTAACGCAAAATTATGAAGTTACGTTGACGAAGCAAAAATAAATTCAATTTTCACAAGGAAATTGCTTATGAAATTGTGTAATTATATTAAAATTTGTCTCGGCACGTCCCTCTGTGCGTAAAACAGACGCTTTTAAATTTAATATTAAGTAGGATCATCGGGTTTCACATAAAACTAGGATTTTATGATCCCCTCAGATTATTAAGAGCTGCAACAAGGGTTGGATTACCCGTAAAATGTTTTACATACATTTTAGCAATGCGGATATTGTAAAATTGGGGATTTGCAGCGAGCTTCGCAGTCAGTAGAAAGGAAGTTGGTTATCTGAGAATTTAAAAAAACTACGACCTTTTATGTTAGAAAAGAACCTCACGTTACTTAGTTTATAATAATAATTACTAATGTCAACTTTAACATTTCCACATAATTTCTCTAATTCGCTTAGTTCCAACAGTACCTAACTGATAAAATTTATTTTAATGAAACAACAAAATATAACGTGGGATATGAATATCAGAAGACGGCAACCAGCAAGAAAAGGAATCAAGAGCTCAATGCTACACAAAATCAAAATAACGTAAACAAAGGCTGAAGTCAGTGCCATGTTTAAGTCCTGGATTATCACAACGAGGCACAACAAGGCGCATTCGATCTCAGGCTCGGCTCGATTAGATTAAAATTAAATTGTCTTCCGATTCTGAAGGCTTAAAGTATTACTCTTTAATCTTTGCCAGTTGATGTCTTAATTCCTAGCGACATTTTAAATCATCCATTTTGTTTTACGTATGTTTGTACCTAAAACACAAAATACCAAAGGTTATATTTACAAAAGGGATAAAGCTACAAACTTTGTTTGTTATTTTTTGTTAATGTTTTCAGCGATCTAATGTTCTTGACAGCTCAGCGTTTAATACTTATTTATAGAAATAAATGTAACATTATGGTTGTATTAAAACGTTGAGGTTTTAACAACGCTCTCTTTAGATTTATGCTGATGTAATCTTTCGTGAAAAATGTTGTCGGGGACAATAAAAATGTAAGATAAACATATTTAATACCACATATTTTTTGTGATCATGAAGTATGAACTGCTAAATATGAAAAACGTGCTTTCTTCGGAGATATATTTAGAAATGCCAGCTACCGCTTGACCACAACCTACTCGTTCAAGCGACACGACTCTAGCGGCAGAGCGCAGAGCATTCGTTTCAACGCGACGCGCGACCTGCCTGATAGATGCATGCTTAGGCAACAAATGGTGTGTGCTCGTGTCTCTTGACGCCAGTCGCATTAATCGGAGGCCGCGTGAACGGAGCCTTAACAATTTAGATTATTTTAATAAAATTACGCCCAGAAACTTGTCCTAACGTCCCAATATTCTAATAAAGTTAGTTATATTTGACCGACGGCCTATGTTTTCAGGACGCACAGGGCGAATGAAGCCTCGCCTGCCAAAGCAATTCCTTAAAAAGATTCGCTTCAAAGGTACGTCAGTAGAGGGCGCTCTAGAGCCGTGTTTGTGTTCTTTTCTTTTTTAGCTCGCCTTTGTACTCAGTGTACTTTATTGGGTTATATTTTTGCGATGCGAGTTTGTTTGTTTTGTTTATTCACTTGCTTTTTGAATACTTTATTAGTTTTGTTTTTTCGTTTATGTCTGGTCTTGCTCTTTAAATTGTAATTAATAGTCTAGCTAGTAGCTACGTACCTATGTATGACTTTCACAGTTTTTCACTACACCACGGGATAATATCCGTGATTTAATTTTGTTAAACAAAAGAAATTCACGGATATTATCCCGTTAGTACTTTAAGTACGTATGTAGTGTTTGCAAATAAAACTGTTAATCGTATTCCCCTAAAGTGTTGGTACGATTACAGAGAAACATAACATGAATGGGCAGTAAAACAGTTTTGTTTGATTTTTTTTCTAATTAATATTCTGATAAACTGCAAAATATAGAAGTTGTTTTTATAAGTAACGGTTTGAATAATTCAATATGGCGGTTTGACAGCTGCACATACATTTGAAAGCCGCGGGTTTTGCCTAACTTGCGGACATTCTATCTGTTAGTTTTATATCTCCATACAAATGAGTTTCATTTCAAACTTCCACTGTTTCCGTGGGATACTTTTATATCTGATCTATGTACGTTAGTGTGTGTTTTGTAGATTTTATGTGTGACCTCTATATATTTCTTAGTATTTAGTTAAATGTGTGAGTAGCTCTTAGTTTAATTCTAGATTTTGGGTCTTAAAAATTAATTAGTTGTTAAGACATTCAATTGCGCGATCTTTTGTGTTTTCTAGGCCGTGAGAACTAAGGCAATAATTTAAGTCACTTTTTTAATGTTGTTCTTATCTTTTGAATAAGGTCATAAATTCTTTCAATTTCACACTAAACAAACAATCAACAAAGTTGAAAAAGCCTTAGGTACTTGTATAAGTACCTAAGCGATTTATCACCAAAATTTACTCTGTAATTCTCTTTTTCGAGCCGCGCGCTTTTATTTAGTCTTCATTTAGGCGTCTCCTAGTCTTAGTGAAAACGGGCATAAGACCTTAAGATTTATGGTGTGGAAAAGTGTCTGTAATTTATGCAGACCTTAGGGGCTGGCTTATCTTCGGACCTCACGTAATCGCCACATAATAAAGTGTTACTTTTGGGTAGATCGGGCCTTTTGTTCCTTATCGCACGACGGCTTAGACTTGTTTACTCAATGTTGTTGTGCAGCGGCCTCGCCGTACTGTGAGGACATGCTCGGAGTTTTTCAGTTTCAGAAAATGTGTTCGCAAAATTCAAAGAAACACCTAAAATAGTCCTGGGGGTCTAAAATGGCCGCTTTATCAGAATAGAAATACGAATCAGGTTAAATAAAATAAATTCTTAAAATGGACTTTATGCTCATGATGATAAAATCCATTTAAAGAATTTTAAATTTTTATCGTGATTCATACTAAGATTCTGCGTGGATTCTGCTAAAGCGGCCATTTTAGACCCCCTGATGTCAGTTTCACTAACGATAAATAAAGCCTTATTGAATCCCCAAATATAGGGTGTAAACGGACCGTTCACGAACCTGTCAGCCAAGCATTATGTTCATCAAACTAAGCAACCCCTTATTGCTGAGAAACTAGTTTTTTTGGGATGTAATATCGAAACTAGAAGGTTCCCAGGTGTGTTCCAGTACAAAAATATCGCAGTAACGGGGAGAACCAATGACTTTGAACCTCGTTAGGGGTATTTTGACACCCTTTATTAAATAAAGTGTCAATGAAGATGCCATGAGTGATTCACTTATGTATGCAATTCATTTGCCAAAATATCCTTAACTCATTCCCCAATATCACATTGCATTATTCGGATAAAAACTCATTTCCCCGCAATAACAAACACAGGAACTCACTAGCATACATTAAAAATATATTATCGTTGGTTGCTACAAAATCAATTTGGTGACCGCTATGAGCGGTAGAGGGTTAACTCGGCGCGCAAATATTGGCCGACCCATCGACGGCACGGGCCGTGCCGTGTCCGGGCCGTGTTGCGTGTCGGGCGTGCAGTTTGCCGGTCATCGGAAATGTATGGAATTTTGGGGGTCAAAGATTTTGGTCCTTTGAGTCAAATTATTGTGATAAACATAATACAGAAAAATACCAGCCTGTTTTTGTCTCACAACAGGACAAAGACCACTTGACCTAGTGAAAAGGTTCGAAAATTTATCACTACGAAAGACCGTGCGGAAAATAATATTCTTAAACTGGAAATAATATAATCATAACAGAAATATTTGAAACCATCTGTTTCAACATAAACTCTTAATATTTCAATGTTTGCAACGCAATGGCGCATAACTACTTTTTAAAACCCACAGATTATTCTTGAAAACACACAGATTTATCCTCTCTCGACAGAGAAGCCCACATTTATCCCGCATTATATAAACGAACTAGCAATGATTACCTACTTAAAGATATATTTTCTCGAAATATTGAAACAAGTATGTTTGCAGTACACGAACTAGACAGTTGGAACATTTCAACAGCCTGTATAAATACGTGGATAAATCGAGCATGCGTAATAAATGAGAAAGGGCTCAGTCGTTGCATCCGTCAGCCCAAGCTGTGAGCGACTAGTGTTATCATAGGAGATGCGCGGATAGACGGGTGCTTTGACAAAATGTTGTGAATATTTGTGGACATGAAATTCAGACTTTTAAATGCGTAGCAACATCTAAATGATCTAATTTAAATCCAATAACAGTAAATACCTGGCATGTATTGTATCATTTTGACATTTATTAAGCGATGCTATATTTTTTCATCATGTTTGTTATTCTTTTAATTTATTTTGCCATTTAATATTCTTAATTTTAATTAGTACTCAAAACATTTGCACGCCATAGTATGTGGCAAACATGTCTGAACAATTTTTTATTTTATGCCATCCTACATGCAGTTTTATTATTGTATGTGTACACATGTTTATGCAAATAAATATATCTTATCTTATCTTATCTTACCATTTCAATTTATAGCATTCTATAGCATTGAAATTATTTTTATTTGCCAACTGTGTCGTTGATCTAGTGGTCACAAGCAGAGCTTGAGATTCTCAAGAATTCGAGATTCTCAAGAAGATTCCTAGGTCGGGCTGTTCTTGGGTTCTTGTATTAGGAATGTGTCAGTAGCAGGGCGGAGTCAGTACCCGGTTGATAGCAAGAGGCTCACCCCTAATACAAGGGACTTAAATGTAATTTATGACCAAGCCACACCAATTTTTCTGTTTTTTTTAGCTAACAAAACTGATTGGATAGTTTTAAAAAACTGGCCTCCATTTAAAATCTAAAATATAAACCATTCCTATGCACTTAACACATCGCGTAAGTCACATCATCCTAGTCAAGATATATGGGGGTGATCTAAATACTTTTTATGGCTATTTTCTCGTTCAAGAGCCCTCACTTAATATACGACGATGGGTTCCGTCGAGTTATGGGCTTAAATGTCGGCCGTAATAGATTGAAATTGTCACTTTTATTGATGGGCCCTTTTCAATTTTACATTACCACCCCATTGAGGGCAGGTAATGGAAGTCCAATGACCGGTAATGATGATAGAATGGCTCGACTTTTGACCTTATTAAGTGGGGAATAATTTTGTAAATTATTATTTGTATTTTGATCTGGTATTTATGAATGTTAATTGTACTAAGTAACCCACACATAAATGTGTGTTATTTGAATGTTCGACCCGTTTCTGAAGTCCTATACGAATTTCGCAATCCAGTGCATTAAATTGCACAAAGAAATCTCCATAAAGTGAGACGCAGTCCGTTGGTTCCAATTATTCACCCACCTCGATAGCTTCTTATTGTCAGACTGTTTGGAAGCGATTATGAAATCGCGTATGAACGTACGCTGACGTTTTTAACCATTCATTATAAATGTAAAACCCGCTGCAGACGGAAGCTCGGTTTGTCAACATTTGTAATTTAAAAGTTTGTTAATAAATGCTTTCCGTGCTGTTCGCTGGCCGCTCCCGACACTCGCGACACATTTTAATTAATCAAACGTTTTGCAATCAGCATCGATTCATTCGGACGCTCATATTTTATTTAGTGTTCATTGGTTTTTGATGAATTGCACAAAGTTTTATCAGAACAAAACTTTTCAAAAGCGCTCGTTGTTACATTACAAGTTATTATTAGAAGGGCATTTAGTTAAAAAAAATAAAATATTGTCTATCTATACCAATAAAAGTTTGATTTTCAATATTTTGAGGTTATAATTCTCGAGTCCGTTGTTACTCAAAACACGTGTCAACACTTACGAAGCTTTCTGTATGGTGATAAAGTTTTCAAGAGGTTACTTTTCAGGATTCTGGCGTGTACTGAACGTCTGCCTCTTGAGGACACAACACACTTCAAATATATTCTTAAACTTGCTTTCGAAGCACTGTCTGACAACAGTGACATTATCTTTCGAAAATCTCCATAATTTCCGCAAAGAAAATGTGATCCTTTAGAACTTAATTTACTTAGCGTGATAATATGATGACTCCGTTCGAAAGTAAGTGACAATCTTAATGCAGTGGTTTTTATTAACTTCATCTAACTTTGGCAACCTTACGATGGTAACAGACAATTTGAAACAGTAGATCAATATTGGCAACATATTATTCATAATTTTACTTTTTACTAATTTATGTTGATGATAATATGGTTTTTTTTCTTGTTACCACCAGCGTACAGTGGTATACGATAGTGGTCAGTCACTTTATGGACTGTTGTCCATGAATTTCAAAAAAGCTTAGTTTACTATTGTTATAACTTTCAAAAATTACTTTTCTGTTAAATTAATGCCAATTTACACTTAATTTTCTTCAGTGGAATTCCGAAACACGTTATAAACTGGCGTTAGCTAGTAATACATCAACTGTTTTTTTTTTCTATGCTGTGGCGTCAGGCTATTTAGTGAGCGATTAAATTTGTGATCGATGAGCGAACTTTGCTCGGCGTCACCACAAATCGAATTACCACGAGACGAGATGCCCGATATCATTAACTTATGACACGGTTTCAAACACTTTTTCAAACGAATTTTAAAATTGAGTACTCACTGATAGAGTAGACTGTCATTAGTGTGATTAAGCTCAAGTTTTCTTTCGTTATTTATACCAGAAAAAAAAGAAATGGAAACATTGAAATACAGCGCTAATCTAACTTTAACGAGCACCAAAATCTGAATAAAAACAAATCTCTTTCCAAACAAAAGGGAAAGTCGTGTCTACTCATCAAACGTACATTCATTAAGGATGCAAATTCACTGGAAATACCAATGTGTATGAATCAAAAACAAATTGAAAGGCGCTCATCCCGCCATCCCGTCATCCCGTCATCCCGTCACGTTAGCTTTGACACGACGATGTCACCTAACTACTGTAATGCGAATTACGTTCGTTGATGCTTTCAACACGTGATTTACAGAAGACATGCCATCTCTCTTTCTTCCACGTGTCTTGCGGTATATGGCCATCTCTGTCTCATATAGCTTGCGACACAGAGCCGGTGTTTGTGTAACGAAATTTAAAAACAATCCCCACGAGACGCGCACAGCAATTTATTTTGTTGTCTACGAGATTGTTTCACCACTCTCTTTGTATGCCAGACGGTGTAATGTATGACAGCCGGCGGCGGTGTGGCCAATATGATTCAATACTTATACGTCTTATACACGCGACGCAGAAGTTTCAATTCTGGGATATATCGAACAAATACATTTTTACTGTAACGCCTGTATTATCTGCAATCAGAAGATCACTTGAGACTTACATGATTGAATATTTCGTTTTCAAATAAATTCAAGCCATCGATTTCGTGTCACTACCCTCATGAATATTTTGTCAATTTTATTAAAAATCTTTCGAACAAGCATCATACGTGAGGAATCCTTTGAGCATTGACGGATTCATCGCCATTATGTAATACATCGTTGTAATTTTTTATCTGCTCAGCCCCGCTACATTTTCCCGTGAGTACCACCCTCTCTCGGCTTGCTGAACAACGAAATCATAACTCGGCCGCACTCGAGCGGATTGAAAACACAGATAACGCTGACATCTCCGGCTGCCACCTGATAAAACCCCTCCGACGACTCCACGGGACTGATCTAGCGGATTTTTCACATTTTCATATTTTTTTCTCTAAAATAAGCCTCTGCGGTCCTCTGCAGCCATGAACTTCGTAATGAGATTGACCCTGAATTGAACCTTTTTTTGCTATTCGGGTGTTCCCAAATTAAAGTAGGTACGTACAAATTTTCAAATAATGCTGATCTTACATACTTATTTGAATCAAGTCATCGCAATCCACAATTCTGTCCCCAAAAGTATACTGTGCGTGTAAAGGTCATTGTACTTTTTCGTATAATAAGAAAAGTACTTGAGTCCTACGCTGGGCGCCATTTACGTTGTCAACATTTTTGTGCGTCGCAAAGCCGCAATGCTCCAATAACAAATAATGTGTTGAATTTTCAAAATTACCTTACAAATTTATATGTAAGGCCTTAATACGAAAATAATGAGAGTGTCCTAGAGCGAAGCGCTAGTCCCACGTCGGGCGCCATTACTTCTCATTCTTAAACATTATTATGTCTGCGCAATATGAGTAACGCAACCAGCGCTACTTATTTCTCATTTATTGGAGTGAGTTATTTCTACATTCCCCTTCCCGTTGTCTTTCATCTTATGAGTATGTAAGTTGTTGACTTATTTTCCTTGAGTGTCCTACTGAGAATTGTATGTAAGTTTGTAAGCAAACAAAATGTGAACTTATTTTAGTTAATGTAAACATTTTTTGACCAATTTAATTCCTACATTTTATGAACTTCAGTTCTATTATTCTCAATTACTCAAACCTTTATTGCCATCACGTTTATTCTTTCTTATCTTTTCTGAGAGAACTTCCACAGAGCATATACCTAGGCAGCAAGATGGCGGGAGCGTCTGGCGCGAAACGACACTCGGAAATTAGGTGCTCTATTACTGTCCTTATCTCGGCCACCTGAGAGCCCACGGTACTCTGCCAGAGATATAAACTGCTTTATAAACACCCAGCGCTGGGCAATTCGACTGGAGTGCAGAATTAAGGTCAATGATAATATTGAGCCGTGAAAGTAATTAGGTCTCATTTTGTGAGCGAATTTCTTGGATTTAGGTTGGGTGCTCGGGTTGAGAGAGCACTTGTTATTTTATAATTACAACTCTGTTGTTGGTAATCTGTATTTTTATTTACTGTTATGACAGAACGATGTCGGCTTGCATAAACTATTAATTTAAAAATGCATTCAGAATGTACATACGACTATCAATAAAACTACTAAGCTCATGTTCCAACTTTAATTCCGCAAACGTTTCAGTATTAACAGAATATAAATTTAAAACTAGCAGAACAAAAGTATTTACTTAACACGGGCTTTTTAATCTACCCGCGAATGGCGGGATATAAATTAAAAGGAATGAACTCTTTAAACGCGGTGTATTTATTTTTGGCGCGGTTGAAAATCACGGCGATATCGCGCGGCGAACAATCGCACATAAATTAGCATCCTTGCCGGCGACGCGCGACGCTTGCTGGCTGGCGGGCTCGGCGCGAGCCATAAGCGATAGAGATAAATCTTCTATAAAGACAACAGAAGAAGAAGTTCTTCAAAAATTGCTTGCGTCAAAAATATTGTAATAATTATCACGAAGTAACGTCAATCTTTCTTCTCAACTTTATTTTATTTTTCACTCCCTCGATGATAGAGGACGTTTATCATATGTCCCAGTATGCTGACTATATTATGTAGCACGTCTCATGATAAATCTTTTACCAGCAGTCTATTTTACCTAAATACTTACTTTTTCCTAAAACCAAGTCAGTAAACCTATGAGAATTCAAATTACGTCCATTTCTGTATCTATACACGATGTCTGAAATCACGTCTTTAAGCACCAGTACCAGGGCCATAAGCATCTATAGGTGGCTTCTGCTGCCCCGCATCGAGCACTTATCTTTAACAGCTGCATTTACGACGACACGATAAGCTGCTAACACTTTATGGCTTTCTTTTATTTTCACATCTGTTTGTACAGAGACGTCATGCTGTTTTTAACGAAAAATGTGTGATGAATTGTGATTTGAATTAGTTCCATATGTTAAATTTTAGTCAAACAGTTTCTTATTCGAACTTAAATGAGTAAACATTTATGTGAAATACAAAACATTTAAATAATAATTTAAGTTATGGAGAACATTTGGTTGTGTACATACACAAAGGAAAATCGATGACATCTTGTTATTTCGCGCGCTTGACGGAAACACTTCCAGTCTGTCCAACACATTAAAGTCATCTGAAAGACTATAATGTCAGTAATAACCCTTCGCCCTTGTACCATCTGGTAATAACGAGTGCAGGCCGGAAGTGCGTCGGCGCGGAAGCCGGCAACGCTTCCCGCGTTTCCAGAACTTCCGCCAACATGGCGGAACTTCGGAGGCTCGCAGTGCGCCACCCTCAGGCTTATACTTCGAAAATGTGCTGAAATGCTGTCAATGTGTTGGGAATTTGGTGCTTCTATAAATTCTAAATCCAGGCACCCTGGATTTTTCGAAAATTGTCGCAATCTAGCCGAAAATTCGTGTTTTAATCTTGCTATAAGTACTTTTATAAAGTTGCTATAAAGAAAATTCGTTAGCTGCACACATCGCTTTTAACCAATTTTTTATTGGTAAAACTTTTCTGTTTATTAAAAAACTGTTTCTACCAAAGAAAGTTATATTATTAATTAGAATGATAAGATAGGCAATAGTTTTCGCCTTTTTGGAAACTTACACGATTGTGGTAGAATTATTCATAGAAAATTTTAATTAACATGTATAACTATGAACGCTCGCGACTTCGCCTCGAGGCTCGGCTAGCGGTAGCGTCGCGCTGATCTTCACCGCCACCTCGCCACCTGTGGCGCGTCGCTCCTTAATATGCCTCATTAATCAGCCCGACGAGTACCTCGCCATAAAACATATACCTTCATATACCGCTCCTGTCTACAGAAAATGTGTTTTTGACAGTTCAGGGATATATGTACGAGAATGCTCAACGTTTGAATTAATGACAGTTGAGAAAGTGCTTTGATTTTTAACGGAGGGCAGATCGTACATTATTTAAAAAATAAAACATTTTCGATCACGTAATGCTCCAGCCACTTCAGCCAGTCTTCTTTTCAGGAAATATGTAAAGGAACTGAAGCTGAGACGCGACAGTCGATAGCCTAGGGGCCTGAAACAAATTGAGCACTTCTGCAATATTTTCAGTTTTTATTTCTTGGTCCATACGGTACTTTGAATATATTTCTCTCTAAAATATGATTCTTTTGCGACCAAAAATGTTTGCTATAAGATCAACGTCACAATTTCAGTTGAAAAATAGAATTGAGATTTTGTGCATTTGTAAACCTAATATTATAAACTCATTTGCTTAATTTTCATACAATGTGTTTAATTGAAAATAAAGGTATCTTTGAGTTGGGTTAAAGAAGGCTTCAAATTTCTATTAGTAAAATGTAACTCAAAAAGAGTCCATCAACACCTCAAAACAACCCAGGGTACTTGAAACAAAGCCAACAGTTGCTGGTCATTACAGAAAGCGCATAAAGAGAGGATTGAATGCGATCGCAATCGGGAGCCGGTCGGAGCTCACCGCTCAGCGCTAGGTGCTCAGGGACTCGCCATTAAGTGGCAAGCGGTAATTAGGGTCTCCGCGCGATTGTTATCAGTGACCGCGCGCTGCAGTTCCACCAGCGGATTATTCAATCGAGAGATATAATTAGGAACAGTTTTAAAAGACGAAAGTTTATTTCGGCTTTTTGCATCCTCATTAAATGACTATTGGAAAACTTGTTTCAAGACAATTTGATAAATTGGATTAAGATTAAAGAATCTCGCGTAAATAAAGATCTAAGGGAGGGTGCGGCGGGCACCAGAGGAATCCCTTAGATTTATTAAACGAACAGCAGGATCCATAGTAATTGCCTCGCTAAATTAAACGTCAGAGGCAGAAGCATAAAATGTAAGTAGAATAATTGTCCAATCACATTTGGTTTTTAATAGGATATAAATATGTAAACATATTAATAACTGCGCACTGAGCAGTCTTTAATTTTCAAACGGTTGTTAGGTTTTCGGACGAAGTGTTGTCAGGAATGTCTCAGTAGCAACTATTGTCTGGATTTGTTCCCTGGTGATAGTAGTTCATAGGCTCGCATCCTATTACATAGGACTTAAAACACAATTGGCTAAATGTGGGTGTAGGTACTATTAGGTAGGTACACTTCTGCCCAACACTTCGGCGATTACAGACGTGTTGTTATGTTGTGTCATTTTTTACTTTCTCATCATCGTATCGGTAGTAGTAATAATAATTGTCTGTATGGTGTCGGACGTAAAGAATAGCACCATCCCATATCTTCCCGTGGGTGTCGTAAGAGGCGACTAAGGGGCTTGCCAGAGTATCGGCAGCAGCGTTCTCTGTGCTTTTGTAATAACCGTACTGCGATCGCCAACCCGCCTGCCAAGCGTGGCGTGGCAAAACCCCCCCTTGGGGAGGCCTATGTCCAGCAGTGGACGTCTTTCGGCTGATATGATGATGATGATGATGATCGGTAATAGATTGTCATATTATTTAGACTCTCTAAATAAAGTATTCTATTGTCAACACTAATTCATAATACTTTGTATCTGTTCCGATTGTTTGCTAATTCCAACAGACTGTCTTAACTCTTTAATTATATTTCACTTCACCACTCCTTGAGTTAGCCAACTATCTTCGTCTGTCAGATTATTTAACGTTTCTAAAGAGAACTTAGAATCTTTGTGTGTCAAATTGTTGGGAGCTGAATTAGTACTTAGTACTTCTAGGTTAACTACCACTGCGACACTCGGTAATATAAACCTTCCTGCTCCGGGTTTATGGTTCTTTTTACAACACCAACTTGGGATTGTAAAAGCCATTAATGGCACTTTATGGTTTCAAGTCTTAACTATACCATTACAATTGCTCTATTTGCGTCGTAAAGTGAAAAGCTGGAAAATGCTATAAATTAAGAGCAGCGTGCATTTGTCCTAGTTCTATTTCCTAGATTTTATTTAATGAAACGAAACAGAACGAAACGAAAAGAATGCGTGCGATTTCTAACTGGGCTACAGCCTGTACAGACTACAGAGTAACAGACAAATATGTTTTATTAAAACTAGGGCTTTCTACGTACCTATTCCAGAAAATTAAAAAGGTTTTCAGGCTACAAAATCATGTTATTCTATATTACTGCAACAGGAACCAGAATAAAGAGTTCTTCTGCAGTACAGAAATAACTTAAAAGTAATTTTGTTATTAAACTACATATTTACGGTTTTCAGACTTTTACTTTACCTTTGCTTTTTGCCAAATTTCGTGATTCTAGGTCAACGGCAACTACCATACAGGTTTTCGACCCAAAACCTACAGGGTACATCCGTTTGACCAAGAATTGACAATTGCTTAAAAGCAAGGTTAAAAGTCCGAAATTAATAAAAGTTGAAAATTAAGGTAAATTTCGGTACTTACAAGTTTTCGCGAAAATCTGAATTTGCCCATATCTTTTTATCGTGCTTACTCAGGATCTATACACCTAATAGGGACTATAGACTTCAGTATATGGTATAAATTTCCACTTGCTAGGTCCACCCGTTCCTGAGAAAATCGGTGGTGACAGACGGACAGACAGACGGACAAGAAACTGATCTTATATGGGTCTATTATGGGGTTTTGAGGTACAAAACCCTAGAAATGGTATTTGAGATTTACCATTTTTTTTTCGTTTGAAAGATCCCAGTTGAGAGCTGACGTAATGGAAAATCTATTTTTCTATTCAAATAACTATTTTGTTGATGGCTTTTTGTAGGTTTATTTGAGGGTGGGCTGGGAAAGCTGATAATATATTTGGCAACAGTGAAGCAATAAAATAGCCTAAAGATGACGTAAACACGTAATAAAAAGTTTGATGCCTCACTCGTAAAACCGTTTAACGTGACGAACATTTGTTCAGTATCGTTTAGGAACTTTCTACAAAATATGATGTTAATATTAACGACCGAAGAATCAGAAAGGCGATAAAACGATCTAAACACCGCCCTCCCAGTTCCTTGCGAAACCTTGAGAACATTATGTATTATCTGATTGGCTACTGGAAAATAAAAGCTTTGGCTGTTTGTATTAAATAGTTACTTCCAAAGCTCGCTATTACCCAGCTCACCGTTTGACAATAGAAAATGCCTTTGTCAACTGCACAATTTGCATAGGATCATAGGTAGTTAGAATAACTCGAGTTATCCTCGGATTTCCATAAAGTTTGATATTTTAGTACCTACATAATCCAAAAACCCTTATTCAAATGCACACCACTAAATTGAAACTAGCTACCTGACATCTCGAATTCAAATTCGATTTAAATATTTACCAAATTCAATAGCCGGGATACATAAAGTCAACTAAACCATTCACACTCCTTTAAACACAAATAAAACTCTTCCAACTCCTCGCTCATCAAAATTGACAACCCTATTTCTGTGTAAATTCGCAGAAAAAACAACCTTATGTGCATACAAAGAGGGTTTATTCAACCTGTGAGTGGTAGTTGTTATAGGGTTGTGTCGCTCGTCAATCCGCGCCGTTCATTCGTTCGCATTGAGTCGTTCATCGGTCTGTTGAATAAAAGATGGCGATGGTCCCGGCGAGCTAACGAGCCAGCAAAATGGCGGTGTTAAGGTAAACAGACACTACTTACATTGATACTCGCCTTATTGAATTAATGGGGCAGTTAGTTTGTGTCTAGATACTGGGGAACGGCTAGCTCGTTTAGTGAGGATACTACAATCATTTTATGCGTACCTAATGTATGTAGTTACAGCGAAGGATATAATGACCCTATTCATTAAAAGTATTGGTTGTTATGAAGAATGACACTTTTATTATATACGTACATAAAAGACATCTTAATGTGAAGCCCATAAGGAAACATTCGTAGCAATACATTTCGTTGACATAATGGGAACACGTCAGTATCATGTCTAATTTACTCCAAATAAACAGTGTTCCTTGACTCCGAATGCTACACACCAATTCGGCCGACCATGTGTCATAATTGTGTACCGCATTACACAGTTTATTGCTTCCATGTCGGTACGTGAGCGTGTGTACGTGTGCCGGGTACGTTTCATTATGTCAGGTAACCACGATTGATATGTATTAGTAATGTTTTTTCTTTCACGCCATTTTGTTTCGGCTACCCCATTTTCTCGGGGAAATTCTGGTGATATAAGACGTGCTTAGGAAACTTACTTGCTGATACTACAATCGGGTTATTCATATTATATGCTACGATATTACAACTTTTGTAGTCCCACGTTGGGCGCCAAAGAAAAAACCGCAAAAAATCCATTGCAAAATTAAATCAGCGCAATGAATTTCATTTAACTGGAAGACAACTCTGCGACGTTACAAGGTAGACGGTAAAGAAGTTAATTTTCAAGTTCTCTGAGGGGCGGAATTGTTTCAGTATAAATGTCGGGCTCGAGTTCGGCCCAACCTGAGAGCAATAACGGCTGTGTTAGCCGAGACCTGTTTTAATAACGATATTTTACACGTTATTTTACAATGACGCTTTTGGGAAGCTAGATATTGTGTTCAGGCTTGAATTTCGTTGTACTGCGGCAAGGTGAATGTTTTAACACATTTACATAATTTGAATACCTTTGAGGATTTTTTTGAGAACTTTTATTTCGGTAAATGTTTTGTAATATTTAAAAATAATAAATAGGGTGGGCGTATTAAAGTTATAAAATAAACTGTTTTACAGAGAGAACCGACAAATATAGGCGACACACCATTCCACATAAATCACCGACCTAATCCTGAAATACCGGAGCCTTTGTGAATTTTTTGTATCTTTTAAAAACACGCGTTTTAAAAACCGTTAGAAAATGTTACTGGCTGTAAATCAATCGGTGTTTTCTCCGTTCTAAATTCAAACCTGCGTGGCGCGCGAACAGCGTGAGATTGGCGCCATTTTTCAACATCGGCCGCCGCCATCGTTGACTCGACCTTTCACCTTTGCGGACGTGTGCTGTACGCGTTGGATTTACATCTCGTACAGAAATAAATGCTACGTGGATCAAATATTCTTCGAGCTTTGCAGGTTTTCTCTGTAACTTTGTTTACGAATGAAAATTGTAAACAAATCAACTTGTCGGTCATAAATGAAGTTCTCATTACCCAGTGCCTGTTCTCCTAAAATCTGTCGCTATGAACATGAAAGCTTTGTTGCTGCTGTCAAAATGTCGAGGCCAATAACGTTCATAAATAATTCATCATTATGTTCCTACTAAACAAACGAAATGATTGGTCCCTATTTAGGGGTCTATTCGATAAAGGGACCACTCTAACTAGGTGTCCATTGATGTATGGACGATGAAGACATGCTCCGCTGACCCCAAATGAATTAAGTTTAGCACAGGAGAAAGATGAAATTTTTCGTTCTTTAAATTGATAATGATCAAAACCTTGTACTCGTATTTCTCTTTTGAGCTTTACATCGTAAAACAACGTTTATTCACCGTTTTCCCGCCTTCCCACTCCAGGTCGGCCATTATTATTCCCTCAACGCGTTCCGTTACACGCACTAAGCAGTATCATGTTCACTTTATAAGCTTCGTAAAGCGCCTGCTTCAGGAAAATGCTGTTACGCTCAACTTTTAACTTCAATATTCGTTGTTTTCTGAGTTATTTTAGTAAAAAGTTTTATGTACAGCAATAATATTGTGAAGATTTTGAATAATTTGAAAGATTTAAGTGTGTTTTGAAATTGTGTACACTGTTTTAATCATTTTTTTAGCCTTAACGCTGCTTCATTAATGTCGCATAATGGCCACACCAATTAGACTGTGTATATTGTTTTCATGAACCTAAAGACCAAATTCTCAAGGATTCAGGAAATAATTTCTCAAGAAAAATTACTTCGTAGAATCCTAAGATGGAATTAGTACCTACTTGGCTCAGTAATAAACTAAAGTGGGACAACCTTAAAGTGAGTCTCTTAGATGTTATACGTATAATGTCATACTAATTTCCGGGCCCAAAGAACTCCTAAAAATCTTCGGACATACGGATATATTTTACAAAGGAGGTCGAGTTTGTAAGAAATCTTCAACTTTGTTATCTTCAAGCTAATTTCCTCTTAATGTTGGCGAAATCTTATGATAATTTAGACGTTTATGTTCCAATTGCAAAGTAAATTATTGTCTGTCCCGTATACATTGGTTCTTTGTATTTTTATTTCTTGTTTTGAGTGCCTTTGTCTCAAACTTAATGAAATTATCTGTAAAATTGACCTTATTTATTTATATTTGTTGGAAATTGCTCTTTTACACGATGTTTGTTGTGTATGAATGGACGGACCTTAACAATGGATCAACAAACGATTAATTAGTTTAAAATAACTGACGTGGTAGGATCACTGCACATTTTCATTTAATTTTGTGCCATTATAAAATACCTTGTTTTTGTTTCATAATAAACAACCAACATTTTCAAAAGGATTACAAACGCATTAATTAAATACATAACGGCATTATAATTCCCATGCAAAAACTATAATATTGCACCTGGCAACATCACCAGTGTTGCCATTTAATTACCCAATCATGTTTCCATAATCGCTGACCTAAGCCGATATTAAAACCACCAATTTGCAAACCGTATTTCGTAATAATTTTGTACCTGTATGTATGTAGGTAAAATGTTTGCTACATTATTTTACACTCACACGCATCACAATTTGGTGGTACTTAGCAAGAGGAACAATGAGTCTATACCTTTATCTATCTACTTGAACTGTTTTAAACTCACCACTTCCAAAAACATTAACAAACTCATCTGAAACACTAAAACATACTCCTACCTTCAAATCGTCCACTTCTCCCCCCTCCTCTAAACCCCTGCCCCCGTGGCGCCCCCTGTCGTCGTCGGCGCGCACCTCACGTGAGCTCGTTAGTTCCGGTAAATCGACACTCGCATTAATTAATAGCAGCGTTGTTTCCATCGGCGATGAGCGGGAATTATCTGCTCCGCGCCGGGAATGTCGAAATGTGGGTAGTCGGGGAATAACCGACTGCAGTTGTGCGGTATTGCTGTCTAGTTGCGATTATAAATGCAGGTAGTTTTGCACTCGAATTGTGGTTGTGGATATTAAGAGATTTTAAGCGGCACATAATGAAAAGCTACAGATCAAACTTCTAAGTCTTAGAAGTTTCAATATATAATTTATGCTGAAATGTAACGCATTTCGGAGCCGAGCAGGTGATTAAATGGCTCGAGGATCATTAGCGTGTAAGCTGATTGTTATGGGGCTGGATATATATAATATTTGTCATTATCATCGTACAGCTCAGACCACACATGGGAACGCAGAATCTAATGTCGACTTTATGTGTTACTCTAAACGTCGTTCAATCGTTCTACGTGGTCATAGCAGAGTGTCAAATAATTTACTTATTTTTATTTTTTTGCTTATTTGGTTTTCTTCTATAGTTTTAAGGCCACTCTACTAAAAGGGAAACTTTGACTGTCATTTTATCTCATTGTATCAAATAACCAAAATATTTCACAAAGGACAAACTCAAATAAAACGATCTCACAATTCTTGCTCTTAAGTCCTTTAATTCTGTTCTCAACATTTAACTTTGCAATATTTGACCACAATTAAGTTTCTTAAAGAACAGAGCGTTGTCAAAAGTTTTACCGTTAATTGGTGATTAATAACTTGAGATAGACGATCAGTAAGATTTATGGGGACAGAGATAATTTAGAAGGTGGCATGCTGTGATAACGCAGCTGTAACCGCTCGGGCTACACGCTCACGTCACTCGCGTCTTGCGACACTGACTGGGCAGACAATAAATGACAGAATTTGATGGTGACGTGATGTTGATGTTGACGTCACATTGCTGGAATTCCGCACTGACGTCCATTTCGAGGTCACCAGTGTAGGGATATAAAGAACAGGGTGTAAAGTTATGCGTCCCCCGTAGAAAAAAGAGGAATCCTTCGACCAGACGGGTGTTGTGTCAGGTGCAAGCTTGATGCAAGTCGTGTCGCGAGTTGCATCGCTGAAGGCCGTGAACGAGGCATTAAGGGTGTTCCAAAACCGGTACCTACCTAATAAAGGAAAGGTTATGTAAACACCTCAAATCAAGACATCCAAGAACTAGACATGATTTCAATGAGAATAATTATGATCCGAAACAGGAGAATGTTCTTGCATTATTCCGTGTATTCTAGAGTCTGGCAACGCTAACCTACAAATTCTGCTTAAAATCTCCTAACAACGAGTACCTACAATAATTTACTTCACGTACCTGTACTCGAACTGTTGAGAAGTATGAGACCTCCATACAATACTGACTAAAGTATCCGTCAGTGTCCGGATCGAGCCGGTCCCCAGTTTGACTCCTTTACTTCAGACACCTTTACTCAAAATGTTCTTATTCTGCACCCCGGTGTGTATCCACATGGTATCCACGGTTTCCCTAAATCCGTCATTCGACGATCACGTGCGATCAGGTGCGGTGACGATGAGGTGCGGCAAGTAACTCCGTTCTGACGGTAATACGACAAATTGACGTAAGCTGATTACATTACCTGAGCATCCGTCCGCGTAAGACGCCCGACTGATGCGCGATTTGTCGTGCGACAGATAAGATGCGACTATTTGGGAACTGTATTTTTTTTGGTTATAACGTAGATTGCAGTTTTTGTGTGTTTTTTGTAGTTGTTTGACTATTTATGTTTTTATATCTTGAAAATGCGTATTAAAACTATTTCTGGGTCTTCCTGTTTTTTTATTTATTATTATTGAGCTTTGCCACATTAACGAGTTTGTGTATGCTCTTGTCTTTCTGATTTATGTTTGTATTTTTGTCTAGTCACGGAATTTTATAACTTTCCCAATTTAATAAAGATTTTAACAAACTCTTTTCTCTTTCGGGCTTTAAATAACTGGTGTATTCAGTTTTTCTCATGCTGTGTTTATTTTCCACAGGCGACACAATATGTCCGAGCGGCATGTTCAGGTGTCCGGAGGGCAAGTGCATACCCGCGCTGTGGGTGTGCAACTACCAGCGCGACTGCGACAAGGGCGAGGACGAGTTCCAGTCGTGCCGTGAGTACACAGCCTTAGCCTTACCTAGACAGAACTGTCTTATTGCCTTGCTTTGACAAGGACATTGATTTTTCTAGGTCTATGCATAGTCTCATTTTTGAAACTGAATAAACTTTATTTTGCGTATAGTTGTTATGGAATTAATTGTTAATTTAAGACATGTATGGAGAAAACTTGAGCCTCAAACTTTAGTTTAGAAATTGGTTTATAATTATAATAATTTTGACATACGGTGTTATGTTTAATTGCAAACTTATAAACTTTGCAAATTAATGTCCCGGGAATTCTCTTACTATTACAATTAGCTTGATTATATTTACCAAAATTAGAGAGAAAAGGTCGGAAATAGGTTACTGTAGGGAAATATAATCGACATGCTAAGGCCTACTCGCGACTGTAAAACCTTAGTAGTATATAATGATGATATTGATTAAAAGTACCAACAGAAGAATATCAATTTAATGATTAATTATCAAATGCAACGAATCTGCTACTCACTAATTGTTTTTATTCAAAGTGAATTAGTATTTTTACTTAAAAAAAAGTTTCAACTAAAGTTATTATGTTTAGAATAGTCTATCTATAGTATATTTATTCATCATTAGTGACGATAACAAATAAAGGTTGTGAAAAATAAACATCTCTGCAACACAACCGACCGACGGTTCCCACGTCCTGTAGTAGTTCCTGGCCCCCGGTCTGGGTAGATACTAGCGTGTCTCGCATACCGTCACGTCCTAAGTTTAGTAGCGTGACAAGCAATGCGCTTGTGCACCCGGCACTAGTAATACGTCCCCATGGCTAACTCACTGACTGCAAGTTACTCCTGAACGTGACTGAAAATTGCTGAAGGCTCTACAAAAGGCGGAAAAGTATGTGTGGACTGGTCCCTGATCTGTTTTCACCACCATGCTTATCGAATATGCAAAATGGAAAGGTGAAGAAAGGGAAGAAGTCTTTTCTCATAAATAAAATGTTCTTCTCCGTAGAGATCTACGCTAGGAAATGGGCAACTACAGTACTTTCTCAAGTTATTATGTCTTATAACTGGGACTGTAGCTTTGCTTTTTTTTTGTATTCTTGACATTCAAAAGTGCCGTAATGGTGTAATTGAAATACTTAAATACTTTTTGAGTTTTAAACTGGTAATCATTTACGAAGCAGGTAGCTAAATAGTTTTGAAAACTTTTATGTAATATCACTGTTTGACAAGACCGCAGAACAATTTTTTTTTGCCTTCTCTTGACATATTACAGGTCATAATATCTGATCAGAACGTCTGACCTTAGATGTATAAATCTGACCTACTTTTTTTACAATCGCCAATTTCATTAGACTTTTTAATCTTCGACCCTTTTACTTTGAAAGTCCCAGCTATCACAACCCCTTTGGCGAATGCACCCGCTCCTCCCCCTTCCCCTTTGTAACCCCCCTTTCAACCTGAGCTGTATTTCGCGCCTTCGACACATAGACCTTTGACTACCGCCTTTTATTAAGACTACAGTGACGAGAATACATCAAGTTTTGTTAGAAAGGAGAAATTACACACAGTTCTGAAAGAACAGGCGGCTATTTTGCCAAGCCGAATATTATTAACAAATATTCATATTTCTTAAGGAAATTATTCGATTAGAGCGAGTCAAATGAAAGCAGAATACAGGATGACTTTTTTATCACATTCCAAAAAAAATGGGTATAATAGGTGAACGGAGTAGAAGCAAATGGCATACTTAGTTTTTTTCACTATTTTTCTTTTTTTTTTTAATTTCTCTTTCTTTGTTCTTATGAAAAGTTTACTTGAAATTGGTAGTTTTTTTAATGATGGATCATTTTTTTTCTAAGCTGTGAAAAAAAGAAAAAAAACTAGGTATGCCATAACCTTCTACTCCGTTCACCTAATATACCCATTTTTTTTGGAAAGTGATGAAAAAGTCATCCGGTATAATATTTTTCTCGAGTCGATTTTGTTGTTATGCTAATACTGGCGAAAATTATGTGAAAACGTACACTTTATTTCAAAAATCAAGCAGCTACTGCACCGCATTGCTCAAGTCACATTTTGAACCCATGATTCCTTTAACCCCATTATGAGTTAGCTAATAGTATAACTAATTAAATCGTCACAGTAGAACACAATAACAACAGAACAGCAAACAGCTTCACTTCCGACGTGTTCACAAAGACGTGTTCGTGAATGCAACACGTCACGCTGTCGCCATCAATAATCACGCTGTTAGAACTAATTTGTTGCTCCATCACTTGCAGGGTTCTAGTAGCGTGACAGTTGATACCATATTACATCGCCGAGTGCCGAGAACATAATTGAAGAAACTTATTTTAATTCATACTTATTTAATATGTATAAACCCTTTACTTTTTATCCCAGTAAGTAACTTGCCGTATTATAATTTCCGACACTTCTGCGGGCAAAGCCGCAGACAAAAGCTATGTAGTTGGTAGTAATTTGAGATGAAACGGCATTATTTCAGTTACCAAGATTTTCCCTCGGCGAATCTTCCAAAGTCATAATCTACCCTTGTGTTTTGAGTATCTACATTGTTGATTCTACGTGTATATACACGTGACACTTAGGTACTATTATCTGTTAAATCTCCATAGACAATAATATCAGAAACACGCTATGTAAACCCAACACCGCCACTTGGCCGTATCAGCTAAGCATGTAATTACGCCATTTGAATCATTTATGCCGCAATTAATCAATTCACGGCACGAATATTTGCGTGTGTTCTAACAGCGTGACAGTTGTCGCCGCGGTCGTTGTTATTAGCTATTGCAACGTTACAGATTTATATTCAATGTTTGTTGTCGTTTACTGCTTCACTCGCGACAATTTTGAGATTTCCTACTAGCTTTGTTGTACGTAATATATGTAACGAATGTCATGATAATAGTCACTATAAAATGACTACCAAACAATATTGTCACGCTGAAGATTTTTTTACCTTTATTATCTAAGAATTACAAGACAACCAGTTGTAATTTAACCTATTCGAGCTCTTAATAATATTGCATAGATAGGCCATCACTGCTAGAAACCCTAATTCTGATTAAAGCTCGCTCACTTGAATAAAAGTAACATAGCCTATAAATTGCACAAAACTGATTGAGAGAATTTAATTTATTTATTATTTATTTAGTACAGTATTTAAAACCATGAAAACAACTTAAATGACTAAATTGAAACAATATGTGCAGCTTTCACTGTTTCCAGTGTTCAAACAAAGATATATGAGACTGTATGCACAACTAGCCTTTCACGCTATTCTTAATCACGCTGTTAGAACGAACCTTAGTCACGCTGCGTATTAATTCGCGTCACGATCAGTCGCGTGCCCCCGGCGTGCATCCGAATTGTTGGTATTTGTAGAACCGGTGGAAAACACATGTTTTATGTGTGGATACGACTTTGGAGGTAAATAAAATGAGTATGTTGTGAATTGGTGTTGAGTGTGGTGTGTGGTCCGGAGAAGAAAAGCTTTGGTATGACTTTGTTTATTTCAGTTCCTCACTGAAGTTTAAAATAATAAAATTAAAAAATAATCCTGATAATTAGGTCGTAATATTCCGGAAATCTTTCTTAGTTTCTATAATATAATATTCTCTTAGGATGTAGAGCGTAACAATAATGGACCGTTTCTGCACCAATTTTAAACTAAACTCGCTTTACTTGCGCCTCAACTCGACGCATTACATCCCTAATCTTCACCATTACATCGATCTATTGACCCATCCATGGGCCATCCATCAGCACGTCCTGTCCATCGAGAACATATATCGCTGTTCAACGGTATCGCACATTTATTACAACAACGCTGATATTTTTCAGGATTTTGCTGACTTTTGTAGCCGTTTGACAAAGAGTCCAAGTGACATGCGTTACAAAGACAGGCATTTGGATAGACATTTAGTTATGCAATATGAGTAACACACACTACCCGTTGGTCTAGTGTCGTTAAACCTCTACTGCTGTGCGGTCTGGGTTCGATTCCCAGATGTGGCAGAGTTATTGAAATTATCCATACGGGTTATTGTTAGTCCAGACTCTGGAATAATGCCCCAGACTCTGGAATAATGCCCGGTTGGTATCAATAGGTTCACCCGCTTATTACATGAAACTCAAAAATGTCTGAAAATTTACTTTTTAAAAACCGAGCGAGAGATATTTCTCCGGTATATCTCCCGCGCAGTTTTTCACATGCTGCTGTCGTTACTAGCTAGTACGAGGTACATTGGTAATGGATGGACGACAGATAGCTTTATTGTAGTCAGGGATAGATTAATGGTAAGCGAACTAGATTTCGTCTTTATTAGAGTGAGATGTTTTATTTTGAAAAGTTACAAGATTTTTTTTTTCTGGTGCAAACTAGGAACTGAATACAAATATTGTAAAAACAAGTAAAACAGCAACACGTAGGATGTCGGTTCTATTTCTACAAGCTCTACCTTCACACAGAAGGTAAACTTCTTCACACTGCACCGATGATAAACTTCCGAAATCTTTAATAAAAGATTGTGTCAACCAACGTCAGCAGCGGTTCCTATCACGAGATTGCTTAAGACATGCCTGCCCACAGAGGTCATAACTTTAATGTTATGAAGCGTAAATACCAGCCTAATCTCTAACAACCTCAAAATCAGCATTCTTAGATGTTCACAAAGAGCGCTATTTCCTAAGAACTTGGCGTCACTAAGCACATCAACATTAACAGGCGACATTTGGCTTCTGCCTGCCTGAGGAGGTGGACGCCAGCCAGCACAGATCTTTATCCCAAACAATTTAAAATAAATCACATATTTACGAGAGCTCAGATAAGTACGTATTTATGTGGCAGAATGGAAGGTTTCCTTTGTTGCATCTGTGCTTTATTCTTTAAGAGCAACTGCAATTGTAGATTTTTCAGGGCAGTAGAAATGCAAATCTTATAATTTTACAGAAAATTTGAATGGCAATATTACAAAACACACAGAAAAGACATACGATGCTTTTAATATGAAATCACTTTAATACAATATCACGCGGCACGGCTGTAATCTTGAAAGGGTTGGGCAGAAGTGCGCCTTATAGCATAAACACATTCCGTTTCCACCAATTAGTGTTAATAAAATAATCACATTAAAAGCAACTCAACCGTCTTCATTCAGCATCCATAATAAAGTAAAAAAACGGCAAAAAGAGGCCATAATTAACAGAAACAGGCGATAATAATTGGCATTCACGGCCAGACCGGATGGCAATGCCGACGACTGCGATTGTGCCGACTACTCAATCAATCAGCCCGTAAAGCGAGGGACGCACTCCACGGAGATAATTGTCGGCTCTTAAAGAACGCGTCGCATTTGCGACTAATCGATGACGTAATGATAACACTGTGATGTCGGAATTAGGGTAGTCTTTAAAGTATTTCTAATTGAAATATTTAGTGGTTATGGCGGTGTTCTGTTGCTTCTCTGCCTACTGCCCCGCGGTAAAAAAGCGTGAGTTAGTGATGATGATTGTGTAGTTTGTGGTATCAACTACTACTTGTTCTAAAGAGTAATTAAACAAAGAAGTTTCCTTATTCTTACTTCGTATAAGAAGAATGTTTTTCAAATACCTACGTGCGTTAATGTTTTCACCTGACATAAAATGACGTTTTGATTAAAATTGGTCGTTGGATTAGTTTTTGTTCTGAGGTAGTTATTACAAAGTCTAGTCGGCAATCCGCGAGTGCGCAGCGAGTTTTTCTCGTTACGGCATACGAGTAATGGCGGTGCAGTTTTTCGCGTCCATCTGTAGATTTCCCGGGTGAGCGGAGAGTTGACTACAGCCGGCAGTTAGTTAACTACTGCTGACACGGAACATACGGCTGTGCTGCACTTCTATTATAACTTGCAGGAGGACGTGACAACTGCTGTTTGTTGTCAAAGGGAAAGTAAACTAGTGTCTGTTGTTATGGAGTTTATATACAGAGAAGTGCGAATGGAAATATATTTCACTTTGTTAATTACCTTAAATATGAAGTAACATTACAGCTAGATTCGTCCTAGGATATGTCAAATGCATAATAATAATGATAATACACACCACTTCACCGACCCCGCGTAGCACTTTCGTAGCACTGTCGTAGCATCTCGTAGCATCTCGTAGCATGTCGTAGCAATAGCGCTACGAAAGCTTGACTGCACACTATTGTAGTTTATGACTTCATGTTCGCGAATTGTAATGTGAATTTTGAATTTAATCATTTGTATGGACAAGATAAAATTAGTTTTCTGTTTAGTTTTCTCCTACGCGTTTATTTGAACCTTGGAGAACTTTAATTAAACAGTATAAGAAACTGCGCTACTGTGTACTACCGAAAGTAATACCTTAAAGTGAATCCAAAACCTAATAAATACTGCGCTGGTCAGGCATAATAGTTATTTCGTAATAACAAGCTAAACCCTTCACATGTCAGTGTCACAACCTTTGTGCAACACTACTGCTGACCGAACGTGCGACAGTTTGATTATTTTCCACTACCGTTGTTTAATCTTGTGAGTCCCAGGCTTAGTGTTGTGACGTCACTGTGCAGCTGGCTTGAACAATCAGCTGCACGTCCATGGTAATAATGCCTTTATTTAGTAGCAGCAAGGGCGGTTTTCGTACTTCAAGTGCGGTTGACCGTACATGCACAATTTTGTATCATCAAATATGCTTTTGTGTTTGATTGCAATTTAGATTAATTACCTGTTTAGTTGCTGAAATTAGCTTTTGGGAAATTGAATTTTAGTGGCTACGTTTAGTACCTAATGGCTTGCATTGTAAACAAACTTCAATCGTTTATAATTAACTGTGTTAAATATAGCAACAGACAAATTGCATATAAAATTAATTGTTCTATAAAAATATATCGAATTCGCTTTTAAACCTATTTTTTATCCCTGAGAAGAAATGATGAAACAAACTCAGGGTTAGACCAACATAGGATAGACCAATTATAACCATGTTATTCAGTAACAAATTTCCGTCAGCTCATTTAGACATATCAAAATTGTCGACATTAAGCATTAGCACATTGAACCATTAAACCCCTCAATCACTCAACAATTTATCAACCCAACTAACTCACCAATACAAAGTTAAATGAAGTGACTTAAATCTGCACAACACAATAATATCGTGCTCATTTCGATACCGGCGTCCCCAATCAAAATATTTGAGCGTTTGAGCAGAAACTCGATTTGCACCTCGGCCTCAATTATAGGCGGGTTTACACTCGCCGCCTCGAGGCGGACGGGACTCGAGTGCCTCGCTAAGAGACGGACAGAAGGCTTAGGTGCTAATAACGTGTTGGAAATAAGACACATGTACGGTGGTCGAGAAACAGGGAAGTTTAAAAGGTTAAGTTAGTTTGTTCGTCCAATTTTATGTTGGTTATGAATGATACTTACAAATTTAATCGCAGGTTTGAAATAACAGGTGTTACATTAGCAAGGCGGAATATAAAAGCTTAACTAAATTAGGAAATTAACGGTTTCCAAAAGTTAAGTATACCTACTAACTGGGGTCGATTTCAAGACTGTTCTCGTTGCTTATAAATTACGACTGCTCCTAAAAATAACTATTGTCTAGAAGAGACAAGTCTTTATTTTAACAACAAAGAAATGTTCTGACTTGACAAGACTTTGGTGTAAAATGGACTTTCTGCTTCTTTCATTTAAAGTTCACGTCTTGATTGATACCGCGCGCTGATTGCAGGAACCTTCTTCTAATGACCGGATTGATTCTGTTTGAGATAGTAACCTTTGTAAGACACTCCTCCACAGTTTGGTGAGGTTGGCCGTTTGAGATCTCGGTCTGGGAATGAGGTGTCGTAAGCGGTTTGGGGTTGGTTAATGGCTGCATTTTGAGGCTCAAGTTATTGCTCGATTACGTAGTTTCTTAGATATAAATGCATATACTGGTTAACAGCAAATTCTGGACCTTTTATTGACATTATTAAATGTTATTTTAACATAAAAATTTAGGAATTTATTGAAGAATGCATAATTACTTTGCTATATTTCTACTTTAGGAAAAACTTATCAAAATATCGTATGTGCTTCTTGTTTAAAATGTGTTTTATTTCTATTGTAAATAAATGAACCTCCAGAGGTCGCATCGAATGCGTTCATCATGCGCTCTTAGATATTTTCCGTAATTTTTTTCAAGACCTTGTGTACTTTTATAACCCGGTCCTTATTCTATGTTCTCTCTATGTCCAGCGCCCCCAGAATGTGACGCCGGCCAGCTGACATGCGGGCAGTACGTGTGGAACAAGACGTACTGCATCCCGCCGCACTACCGCTGCGACATGCAAGTGGACTGCGTCGACGGCACCGACGAGGCTGATTGCAGTGAGTATTCCTCTTTATATCACGTCACATACGATTGTGGGGGATGAAAGAAGTTGCCTAGAGCAGCCCACGAGTCACCAAGACGCGACTTGCAGATCAAAACCTGCTGAAGTACGCGCTTGTATATAGCATTGACGCAGCTGCATGAATTGTCCAAATATGTGAATGGGGCCGTACGATGAGTCCCTAGTGATCTTTTTTATAGCACATTAAAAACTATTGTTATGTCGGAACCTCTGGGAATTCTTGAAGGGTCGGTAAGAGTAGCGGCTGATCACTTGAGCTTGGGTGTGACCTCGATTCCATCGAATTGTTCTTTTCAGGTGTGATTCGTGCCGTGTACAATTGGTACGGTAAATTCCTGAGGTGATGTTTGAGTACGAAGCCATAACATCTATCAGGAAGTTTTCAAATGAAACTAAAACATAAAATGAAAAAAAAAAATATTGTCAGGCTTTGCAATAATACCAATAACGTTGCATGTCCACGTTGTTGCATTGTGTCTAAGCCCTAATTTAGTCGCTAGCTACATGCTATCAGCATTGTATGTACCGGATTAGGGCTGTATCATCAGAGACCATGTATGTATGTGTCCGGTCATTCTCGTCAATAGCTCGACCAACAATAGGAATTAGCAATGCTAGGCGTTATTGAAAATTTCGCTACTTTATGTTATAATCCATCTCTTGATAATTAAGTTCAGAAAGCTTTAATACTTTTGTTGTTGTTTCTTGTTAAGTTGAGTAGGCGGGGCTTTAGTCGAGTTTAAGAGATTGATTTCTTTAAACAGAGCTAGGATTGATTACTATGAAACTTAAATGTTACTATTTGGCAATGTACCTAGTGTTTAAAATGCTGTAGTTAATATGAAAAATGACGTAGTCAGGAGGACGCTATTGGGTAATATGTGAAACAAGTTGAAAAAAACAAAAAAGTGAGGTTAGTTCTGATTTTGACTGGCTGGATCTATAAATGATCTATAAATTAATTGTTAGAAATTTCTATCGTAAAAAGTCACCAAACATATTTCTAAAAGATTTTTTTTTAGCCAAACTAAGTTAATTTCCATATTATAAGTTTGGAATCCGTACAGATATACTGAAGAAGTTGTGATTATATTTACTGAACTAATCTGAATCACAATACCGTCTGTCGAACCGAATTCAATAAAAAGTTTACGTATTCGAATACTGAGCAAGTGTGGTGTTGCTCAGAGATACTTTCAGGGTTTTGTTGCCTGGCAATGATTTATGTGGAATACTTGCCTATAAGAGTTAAACATTTTATACACAACTATACTAAATATTTTGGGTCAAACTACATAAGTTGTATTTTGTTTTTCAGTGTAATTGAATAGTTTTTCCATTATGATCGTAAAAGCTCTTGTTCGTTTATGCCGACGAATGTTCATCGCGCAATAAATAACTATTCAACTCTCGATATAGAGTTTTTTTTTATCGTTCATTGGATTTCAAACACATTGCTAAGTCCTAAAACTTGACAATGCCATAATGCGCTTTTTTGACGGTCTGTGATGCCCTCTGCTATTAGATTGGATCTAATCAATACTGTACAGTCACGAGCACCAATATGTAAACACTTAACAACTTTTAAAAGTGTTTTTCTCCTACTGTTATGATTAAAATTTAATGTAGTTACGTACATAGTATATTGGAACTCATATTTTTATGAAAAAGATCCTATCTCTAAGTTACAGTCGTCATTTCTCGCGAAAATTGATTTTAAATTCAGGAAAGTGTATACATATTGGTGCTCGTGACTGTACAAATAAAAATCTACGGCTTCAGTAACATGCATAGATAATTCTAACTTGCCATCGGGTAGTGCCAAAGCAAAATGTCAATCATGACGAATAATGGAGAAGTATGGAAGAAGAAGCATGCTGCGTCGACCCCAATATGTTGGTCAGGAGAGTGGTGAGAGTGGCACCTATATCTTGTAAGAAGGAATAAACATCCCACTACATAATAGATCAGTCCGCATGAGCAAGTCAGACGGGTCACGGGACGCGTGAGCGCCGCGCGGGATCCTGATCGCATCATAAAGTTGGAACTAGTTTATGTGTGCGACTGCCAACCAGGCCGGGCGGTCCCGTGCGAATCGCACTGTTTCATATAATGGAATTTATTGTTGATAGAAACATGCAAAATTTTCGATCGAAACGGGAATATGATGCTTAGGGGTTTCTCTAATACACCCTGTTTTGGTCTCCGCCCTTATTCTATTGTAGGTATTTGTAAACAAAAGATTATTAAAATACCTGCAACATAGTCATGATTTGATATACCAGTCGGCTAGTGAACCATTCAGGTCCACAATTCCCTTAGGTCTGTCGCGCGTACTGCGCTACTCAACAAGTCAACAGTGGGTTGTTATAATACGTTGCATCGATACTCATGTTTCTTTTGAGCAGCATCGTGGACGGTGGGCCTTAGGTGACACAGTCCCACACTGTATGTAAAGTAAACAGACCACACGGCGACATTCGTAGTTGTTTGTGCCAAAATATTTTAAGGACCACAGCGCCTTGTTCCAGTAGGTACAGTAAGGTGTACCAATTTCCGTGAAAGCGCTCGTTTCTCGCGTGTTTTACACAACTCGCACTTATTTCCCCGCTTTGAAGGTTGCAAGAAAAATATTTTCATTCGCATTCCGTACCTCCGCCTCCGTACCACATATTACTGAGCAATACTTAAATAAACATGGCACCGAAATACACCGTCCTATTTCTTTTAAAGAGAACTCTTGTAAACGAAGTACCACGGCCAATTTGTTTAGACCCCCTTCCACCCCCTTTCGCGGGAGTACTGCAGGTGTTAGAGGGGTACCTGTCTGCGATTCCAGGGGTCTCAGTTAATTGGTCGCAAGTGCGGAAAGTCCCAACAAGTGGGCAAGTTTTAATGGTGTGGAAATTGCGTTTTTGTTTGGTGTTCGTATCTGTGATGTGCCTGTTTTCATGTAAATCTGTTGTCTCTCAAGTTTTTAGATGATGCCGCGATATCCGGGAACGGGCTCAGAAGATTTTCTCGAAATTATTGACTTCGGCAATTTCATACTGTCTCTGTTTTAAATGGTTTATCTTCCGGAATATCTATATACCTACATATTGCTGGATCAAGAAAAACATTAAATCCTTCATTCTCTTGCCTCTGTTCCTCTTTCTCTTACAAATACAAAGACTACCAGTTTCAACGTTTCAAGGTGAGAATATAAAACTGGACGTCCACTTTTTCTTCAGTTAACATAATAGCGTCTATAAGTCTCAGCGCATTTGAATAAAGTTTTAAAAGCCAAGTGCTCTATGGCGGCGATTCCGCTCGGCTTGCTCTCGGCTGCAACTTCCTCGTTGCCATGGTAATTAAACCACCCCCCTCCCCGTTCCCTTAACTTCCGCTTCCTGGCAAACCTTGATCAACAGCTAAGTTGTTGAAGTTCGGCATAAGACATTATAGGAAGAGCGTATATATGTATAGGTTATTGTAGGTCTGGTATGTCCATTTCTGACCAACTCTTTTTCTTGAAATGTTCATCCAATGGCATCTAAAGATCATGTAATGAATTAATTATTGATATTAGTTTTATATTCTAGAAAAAAAAAAACTATTATAACAGACAGCAACAATGCTCTACAAAAAAAAAATTGGTTTCAAGTAAGCTGTCTTAAAAAATAACACCAGCAAAACATAACGAAAAAAAAAATTCAATGCTCATCAAAATTCCGAAAGTTTCATTGTTCCAAAATTCCATCCCGTCTTCATAAAGTATTTATTGCACCTGTAGACAGTCTAAACTTCTCATAATAAGCTTACATCGCAATTTTTAAGTCTCAGATCTTCGCTGAGACGCGAAGTTACCAGCACAGTAAACTGTGTCGGTGTTGCCAGTCTCGATGCTAAAGTTTTAATAGACCGCGATTATTACATCTTTCTTTTTATTTGGACACTCTTGGAGTTTCTCTATGGTTCGGTGCTTTGTACAACGTAAACATTTCATTCTTCGCAAACTGATGGAGATTTATGGAGGAAGTTAAATCGGTTTATGGATTTTTAAAGACTTTATTTGATATCAATAAAATTATGGGGATTGATAAAATTATGGTGAATATTGTTGTGGTTTTGTTGGGCTAAAACATGTAATGTGTCTATTATTAGGAACACTTCAGCCGGGTATTCGAGGCGTTATGTATTTTTGCTATTATTTTCTTGGTTTTTATTATCTTCTAAATTGTGATTTTGATAAAGAAGTAGGTAATTCATTTTAATCCAATAAATGTTTCTTTTTTTTCTTCTGTCAAAATAATTTTCACTATAGTTTGGAATCCAAGTCGTCTTAAGTCTGTTTTTTAAAGTAATATATTCCGCTTATGGGATCTACAATCTCTCCAGTACAGTAGCTCTCAGATCAGCTGATCACTTGATTAGACCTATATATTTCTAAAGCTCGGAACCACGTCTTCGCTAACCATAGACACGACTAACAACTGGTTTGATCAGGAAATCCTCTGAGCACATTATTTAGTAGCACGGCTGTCGGCTGATGTTTTAATTTCCTTTGGAAATAAGCATATCCGGCCACGATAAGATTGATCGATAATTCTCGATTCCCACGAATTCAATCTGGCGAAAATTATGGCGAGAATTATGAATATGCAACAAACCCTTTGCAACATAATCCAAAATTCTCTGAATAATCCGTGTAGCTGTGTAGTTTGTGTTACAGACGGGTGTGAAAGCGTTTGACATGCACCCGTGCTTTGTGGGGTTCACGGGGCTTGCCGGGTCTTACCGAGGTGTCTCAAAGCCGTATTGAAGACGAAAGAGACGATTGCCTCGGATTGTCGCCGATTCTATATGGTGTTAGCAGAGTTTGAGGGACTGAATGTTTGTAATAGTCTAATAATATGTTGAATTGGCTTTTTGTCTTTCTTACTTTCTCAAGTTATTATGCCTTGTGACTGGGACTGTAGCTTTGATTTTCTTTTTTGTATTTTTGACTTTCAAAAGTGCCGTAATGGTCTAATTGAAATAAATGCTTTGAGTTTGAGTTGAGTTTGAGTTTAGAGGCCGTTCAAAATATATATTTGGGAACTTATAGATATTTTGTATTCCAATCGGAATAAAGACACACTACCTTAAGAATATGTTTGATTTACAAATTATTTTGGTATTACGTTTGTATGAACTACGCATCGGTCGCCGGCCTCTTAAGGGGCGTCCATACTGAAGTTACATTTTGTAAGTTTTAGATTGTAATAAAGGATAACATTTTTTTAGCAAAAGCCACAAAAGTTATAGAAAGTTCATTATCATGTTGAAAAATTTTGCTTAACAAATAGTAGCTTCGGTGTGCATACGTTTGTGGATTTAGGTCTTACAGAATAATTAATTATGAAAAATCAAAGGCAAGTCTTAAGGAGTTGTAAAATAAATTCTTCATAAAATTCGCACAAATCGTTAGCTATATGAAACGAGATATTCACAATCAAAGTGGTTTCTCTAGGAAGTCTGCGGAGAAGTGAAAGAAAATCTTCTAGCGTAGTTATTGCATCTCCTTTGAGTGCATAGGATTGAATTGCATTTAATTTACAGGGATATTGGATACCAACTGGTCATTTTAAATTAAAGTTTGTATTATTTCTGTTTGTGTAAGATTCACCTTAAGATTTGATATTTCACAAATCAGTCCGTACAAATACTGAACAAGACTCATGTTTAGTTACTGAACATAATTATTTCCTAAACGTTTACTGAATTACGTAGACTTATTATGTATACGTAGACTGAATTCGTAATTTATTTAAAGCTCGCTTGTAATAACGGTTGAATATTTATTGCTTATTCATAAAACTGCCGAATCATTTATTATTCAAATCGAAGCGTTCATATATATCACGCGCAAAGATCTATAATTGTCTGTTATTCAATAATTGTTGTGCTATGATGGAAGTATCTATTTAATAAATAAAAAACAAAACTTACATCCACGACGGAAACAATGTCTCCACAATCTTTGGGTTACATACCGGTATTTAATATCTGTTATTTAATATCTATTAAAAGAAGGCATTCTTGAGTTATTATATGTCTCCTCACTGTTTTACTTGTAAGTATGTTGATATTTAAAAACACGTCATCATCATTTCTTTGCCCCATGTTACTTGGGGTCGACACAACACGATTTTTTCCTGTAAGTACCTATGTTTTAAAATAAAGGATAGAAAAACAAAAAAAAAAAAAAGTTTAATAATCCCACGTTATTAGGTAAATAACTGTTCTCCGATTCACTAATCCCCCCGGAAGCCGGACGGTGCTGGAAAATGTCGTACAATGCCGGACACATGTCCATTGTCGGCCATGACAGTTAATATTCATTGCGGTCAGTCCCGAAAGATATCGTTAACGTGTACGTGGGAATTATCGCGCCGTGAATAGGCCTGTCGCGCCGTGAGTGGGATGTTTGCATGGCCCTGTTAATGCATGCTCATTTGTATGAATGGTGTGGTGAAAGTATGGGGACGTAGCGAGGTCGGTCTTCGCAGGCTTCGTACAATGGGACTTGTAAATGGTATGGGACATTCTCACTGTATTTTTTTTTACATAAGTCCTAATTTACCTATAGAAAATCTACCACACAAAATAACTGGCCTCATCTGCTATCTAAACTTTAAAATAACTACTTCCAATTCGAGCCCTACAACTTTTAAACTTGATCCAAAAACTGATCAAAGTTAGCCCAGTTAAGCAAAAATATTTAGCGACTAAAAAAACCGGCCCAGTTACAAAACAAACAGGGCACAAACAACTTGGTCTACACCTACAATATCCAGACACACTTTCGTATAAGAAACTGTTTAAAGAGGCTTACCACGAGACCTCTTACAAACTGTATCGGCTTTGACGTGGCCACTTCGCTTCGAGCGCCCTCTATCGCTGGATTTTTACATAACTTTATATGAAAATCGCATTATCTCGACAAGGGCGGGCTACAAACACACGAAATAACAACAGAAGTTTCATATCTTGAATTATGCGCACGCAATGACGTGATCGTGTTTGACTTAATTTATAATTTAGATAGAATAGAGTAGGATATGAAGAAGATGAAGAATTGATTCCCATGTTAATGTATTGTGGAAGCTGCAGAAGATTGTAAAAATATACTTGCATTGTATAGATTCCAGTTCTTAGTATTATATAATTGCATAGCACATGTGTGAGTACTTTGTACTGTTCAGCCACCATTTACATTTATTTATCTTTCATTGACTTGAATATGCCTTGGTGGCTGAGAGAATGTCATGCTCACTTAGATGTCTCGCTGATGGTGGCGGGTGTGTCGGGTCATTTAGTTCCCTTCAATATGGTTGAGTTGAATGGCGCCGGTACATGCGTCATGTCTGTGAACGGGCGCTGTCAGTTGGGACTGGTCATCTCTTAGCTGCCAAGGTTCATTTTAATTACTTTATTCATACATTTTTGATCTAATCTTTTACTCTGGATGCTCTTAGTGTGCACGTCTTTTTACATCGTTCTCACATATATGTATAATCTCAAAATTAATGATGTAACCAAGATTTTGTAACAATATTTTGATTTTAAAAGAGTGTCCATGGAGTTTCTTGCCCGTTCTTCTCCATAGAGATCTACGCTAGGGAATGGGCAACTACAGTACTTTCTCAAGTTATTATGCCTTGTGACTGGGACTGTAGCTTTGATTTTCTTTTTTGTATTTTTGACTTTCAAAAGTGCCGTAATGGTCTAATTGAAATAAATGCTTTGAGTTTGAGTTTGATACCACTACTACCGAATCTTTCGTTTAAAAGACGGTCAAACAAAATTTTCCAAAGATCTGGCAGCCTCACACAAACATTAGCATTAGCCTCATAGAAACATTTCGAATTTTCGATTGAAAGCATTGTTATTTTAGCAATTCTACCATAGGTACTCCTAATATAACCGTTTATTCGCCCTAGAGTTTTTTTAAGTAGGTAGCTAACATTTGAATATGTAGCCAAACGAAATATAACTGATCGAAATGATGATGGATGCTGAAAAACAAATGAACAAACAAATGGCATCTGTGGTTGCTTTCAATGAGGGATTTTCTTTTTAGCTCTTCCCTAGTCGCTGGATAGATGGCGCTGAACTTAGTATGATAATGCAAGGAACAGAACTTAAAAAAAACTGATTTTAACAAAGCGTAAGAAAACTAGGTTATATGTGGAAGGTTAAGCAAACGAAAGTGTCAGTCAACGAGCGTATTTGACGTGACACAATGTTTTTTTTTCTAAGCTTCTTGGCTTTGGCACCAACTATCATAGTCAGTTCAACGCCATCTATAGAGTTCTTGGAAACTAAGTTTTTTTTAATACCTCAAAAGGAAAACCTCTCATTTCGCTTTGAGCCACAACTGGTTTAGTCCGTGTTGTACTTCTGTTGTACATCCATATTTTGTGTCGGAACGGTTTTGTCGTAAAAAGCCGCACACAGCCGTTTTTGCATGTCATTACCAATACGGAGCGGATTTGATTAGCTGTCGGCAAGTCTGGCAGCCTGGTACCCAGCCGCCCTAGCCGTCTGAGCTCAACAAACATTGCGTAAGCAACAACACGCTGACGAGACAAACAACGGAATTACGAGGACGGGGTTTATGACCAGGTTTATACCTACAGGTAAGAAAAGGATTGTTTTGAATAAGGGACAGGTCGATATGGATTGATGGAAATATGTTAATATCATTTATACGTATTATAGGATATCTACTATTGTATATACCCCTTTCTACATTATAAAAGGCGTGTAATGAATTACTTTGTCTAATGCATATCTTCTGTGTGTTGCAGCATATCGCAAATGTCAGCCAGACGACTTCCAGTGCGGCATGGAGGGCGCGGGACCGGCCAAAATATCATTACAGGGACCATGTATACCTAAGGAAAAGAAATGTGACGGGTAAGAGAAACTATATTCCATAATATGGTGCCAGTAATACCCGTGGGGCTAGGCAGGGGGAGAGGTGTACCCTATTCAGAACACCCACATTTTACAAATCCAGGCTCCAGCCTGACCTTCATCATCATCATCATTTAAGCCGAAAGACGTCCAATGCTGGACGTAGGGTCCGGCCTACTACTGAGAAATTCCTCGTAGAAAAATACAATAACATATTGGTCTTATCCGGGAATCGAACCCAGGACATCGTGTTTAGTAGTAGCGCTTGCAACCACTAGATGAACATGGCAGTTAACAAGACTCAAAACCATATTCATTGCTACAGCTGCGCATATTGCTTGAGATAACTTTTGAATTTTATAGTTTCTTTGTACATACTGATAACTCGATCTACTCCCAAACCTTCCAAGATCCAGGCTCCACCTATTCAATATTACGTGTAGCCGATTCGTGATATCGGCTCCTGCCCCAATGACAACCCAATAATCAATCAGCAGTATAGTTACAATCAAATTCTCTGTATTCTCGCAGGTACTTAGACTGTAGGACAGGGCGCGACGAGCTAGACTGTCCGGGGACGCCGCTGGCGTGTCGCCTGGACCAGTTCCGGTGCGCGGCCGGCAACAAGTGCGTGGACTCGGCTGTCAAGTGCGACCACAAGGACGACTGCGGGGACAACTCGGATGAAGCGCATTGCAGTGAGTCAAACATATTCAAATATCGAAAGACGGGTGTCAACATAAAGATAGTAAATCTACTATTTGTTACTACATTGTAACCAGTCTGTCTGTCAAGTGTCATACGACCGTTTATCGGTATAGCATTCGTGTGTCAAAATGGAATATTTTTGAGATCAACTTTTATCCAATGGCCGTTCTATTAACTCAATGAGTCTCTCACGTTGTCTAGTCCTTACCCAGTTATTGTAGCTCTGAGAACAGCAACTCAGTAGCAACCTTTTGAAACAACAAGAGTGTCAGTGTGAGCTTGACAAACTTGTCGATGCTAGCAATTTTCTAATACTGCAATCAATCCGTCTCATTTTTGGGTATCCTGATGTCAAGCAAAATTCGCGTTACTTTGATAGCATTTTTTCTTTAGATCTTATTTCTAAATCTATTCAATTTATTTTGATTTAGCGGCTATCGCAATCATTTGTAAAAAAAAATCATTAAATTGCCGCCTTGCCGCAACCAAAAACGACAACTGTCAAATATTGATAGTTGTTTTAGTTTCAAAGAATACTTTTACCAAAACGTTCACTGCAAGCCACAAATAAAAATGGCGCGTGAGTAGATAATAAAGCTCTCTTTTATTTTAAGATAAGATAAGATAATTTTTATTTGTCCAAAACATGAGTATACACACACATAGCATGCAAGATGTTACATCAAATTATAATTATGACAGTCATGTTTTGCCTGAACGGCGTACAAATATAATATGTCAGACTCGACACAGCATCAAGTGAATTTAAATTCGTCCATTACACACAGCAAATCTAGCAGACATGAAATTAACAAGAAACCATCCCTATCTTCCAGGTTTCCCCCCCTGCCACATCGGACAGTTCCGTTGTAGCAACGCGCTCTGCATCCCCGCGACGTACCACTGCGACGGCTTCAAGGACTGCTCGGACGGCTCCGACGAGGCCAACTGCACCGCCATCGCCTGCCCCGACAACAAGTACCTCTGCCCCAAGGGGGGGGCGGGCGGCACGCACAAGTGTATCGCCAGGTCACAGCTCTGCGACGGAAAGAAGGATTGTGAAGATAATGCTGATGAGGAAACTGCTTGCTGTGAGTATTTTGGCAGTGTTCTACATGTCAAGCCTGTTGAGCAATGTTATGCAATTGTAGAAATAGAACTAATGAAAAGTTTGCCTAGCCTAGGCATTTATAAACACCAGATCAGGTTGTTAGCTCTCAATACGTAGCACTGAGTTGGGAATACATTACTACGTCGTTATAACTGCAAATATTGTAGCTGTTCTATCACATAATATTACTGCCCTTGTTCCAAGTCACTTGGGATCGGTACGACACGTTCTCTTGTTCCGATCGCCCTGGCAACCATCATTATTGACTCTTTTTGGAGATAATTATTCTATCTGCAATTAAATATAATTTAAGCACAAATATCTAATCCAGAAAGAAAATTCTCGAAATATGCAGCGAATATAACGCGAGCACGTGACGGTGTTACAGAACATGTGTCGTGACTACATACGAGCTCATACTAAGGCTAATCCGCCGAAAAATAACTGTTTATAACCAAAACCGGTACGAATGTAATTTTCTTTATTACCTCCTGCTCTAAGTGCGAAAAGATTAGAATGTCTTCGGAGAAAATTTAATGCTCGTGAAATTTATTTTACAACGTGGTGGTGATAATGTTTCCATATTTATGTAAGTCACTATGGTTTTATGTACTGACTTTGATGATGAAAATGCTTACGTCAAATGTTATGTTAGATTTTAGTCTTGGTTGATCCAGAGAAAGCAGCCTAAATTGCAACTGAAAAGCGGTCGATCAACGTCGACCGGTCCACACGATGGTCGATCTATGAATATGATCCGACTCGATCGATTTGAAGCGACAACATTCGACGGCAACCTAGTCGCACATTTAGGGCTAGAATGTTAATTTGACGAATTGTGATTTTTTACGAGCTTTCGTCCTTTTCCATGTATTTTGATTTAAACCATAACTCGTTTCACAGCAACGGCGTCCTGCCCGGCCCTGGAGTGCGAGTACAAGTGCGTGGCGTCGCCTATAGGCGGGGCCTGCGCATGCGCCGCCGGGCTCACGCTCGCGTCCGACAACCGAACCTGCGTGGATCGCGACGAGTGCAAGGAGTGGGGATTCTGCCATCAGCTATGCATCAATACGCCTGGCTGTAAGTAATCATAGTCACAAATCGTTTTTTTCAAATGAAGCAGGACTTATTTAACAAAAAATATAGGCCACAAAACGTCTATCATCGTTTCACCACTTTGCAGCACACGATTCAGTCAGTAATCAATCATGGTATTATAATTTATATATCATCATCATCATCATTTCAGCCGAAAGACGTCCACTGCTGGACATAGGCCTCCCCCAAAGGGGTTTTTTTGCTATAATCGCCACGCTTGGCAGGCGAATATATATATATATATATAATTTATATATAAATAAAATAAAATTTATTAATTTATTATAAATTTATAATGTATATTATACATTTATATGTAAAAAAAACCGGCCAAGTGCGAGTCAGTATCGCGCACGAAGGGTACCGTACCATTATATATACAACATTATACAAAACGGAAAAAAATCACGTTTATTGTATAGGAGCCCCCTTTAAATATAAAAATTATTTTATTCTGTAACAGAAATACATTAATACATTACCTATCAACAGCGGCAACAGAAATATATTACCTATCTGTGAAAATTTCAACTGTCTAGCTATCACGGCTCATGAGATACAGCCTGGTGACAGTCGGACAGACGGACAGTGGAGTCTTAGTAATAGAGTCCCGTTTTTATCCTTTGGGTACGGAACCCTAAAAACAAAAGTGATGTAATTAGCCATTCTACTGCTGGATTGGTGCAATGATAACTTCTGGTATAACTAGATTTTAGCATTTGGAGAAACCAACAGGTCAGGTTGGTTTATTTGTGGCTTTGGTCTGAACCCTTAAAGTTGACCATGGATAGGATTTCCATGTTATCCTCGAATCCTGGTAAAGTATACCGCGTCACTGCCCCGCAGCGTACAAGTGCTTGTGTGCGCCCGGCTACACGCTGGCGGACAGCGGGCGCTGCGCCGGCGTGACGTCATCGGCGCCGGCGCTGCTGCTGGCGCACGCGTCGGCCGTGCTGCGCATGGACCTGCACGGCCGCGCGCCCGTGCACGTCGCCAACGCCACGCAGGCCGCCGGACTCGACTTCCACTACCGAAAGAACCTGCTGTTCTGGTCTGATCTTAAGACTAGGAAGGTGAGATGAACTGGACGTTTTTTTTATTTGTACTCAAGAATGCTTATTAGTTTTGGTCTAAACCGTCATTATGAATGATGGTAAGAACATGGTGACGCAGTAAAATAATACCTGAAGGGATATGGGGAAGACATTCGCCTAGAAATGGACAGTGTTGGCCGTAATAAATCAAAAGTACTGCCAAGTGAAGTACTGTCCTTAACACTTGCTTACCACACTATCTACGTAACTTTCCTTCGTTTTAAACATGATACACTCTTCTATTCCAGATCCACTCGCAGCAGCTGAACGTGCCAGCCGGCGTGAGCAGCTACACGGGCACCGACATCACCGTGGCGGGCTCGTGGGCGCCCGTGGCGCTGGCCGTGGACTGGGTGGGCGACAAGCTGTACGTGGCTGACGCTATCGGTCAGAAGATCGACGTGTTCGAGCTGGACGGGCGCTGGCATGCTGTCGTGCTCGGCTCCAACCTCACCAACCCTGCTGATCTGGCGCTTGATCCGACGTTGGGATTGATGTTTGTTGCCGATAGTAGTCAGGTAAGCATTTGGAGTTAGTCTTAGTTCGTTAGTAACACGAATGAATAAAAATGTAAAATAAAACAACCAAACATACAACATTTCAAAACATCGAATAAAAAAACCGTTTTTTAAGAACCAGAAGAATTTTTCATCAACCTAGTTGTAACTTGTTACTTGCAGATTATTAGAGCAAACATGGACGGAACACACGCAAAGTCAATAGTTTCCGAAGCAGCATACAAAGCATCCGGCATCGCAGTGGACATCATAGCCAGAAGAGTGTTCTGGTGCGACTCACTCCTGGACTACATAGAGACGGTGGACTATGATGGAAACCATCGGTTCTTAGTCCTCAGGGGCCAGCAGGTTCCCAGCCCGTCGAGACTGGCGCTTATAGAGGACCGCGTCTACTGGTCAGACAACACCAAGCAAGGAATCAGCTCCGTCAACAAATACGAGGGACCTTCCAGCATACAGGCCATCTACAAGATGAAGGACATCAGAGAACCGAAGGCTATCACTGTGATACACTCGCTGAAGCAGACCTCGGTGAACAACCCGTGCGGCACCAACAACGGCGGGTGTTCTCAGATGTGCATCGTGACCGCGCTGCAGAACGGCGGGCTCGGCTACCGCTGCGCCTGCAACATCGGATACCGACTAGAAACTGACTTAAGAAACTGTGATCTCGTCAAAGAATTTCTTATGTATTCCCAGCAGAGGTTTATCAAAGGAAAAGTATTAAACCCGGTTATTGAAGGCTTCAGTGACGCTATCCTACCGGTCGTGTCGAAACGCGCCAGATTTGTAGGTCTAGACTTTGACGCTCGAGATGAGCATATCTACTACTCAGATGTTTTACAAGATGTCATATACAGGGTACATAGGAACGGAACGACCAAGGAAATCGTTCTGGCGTCACAGAACGAAGGAGTCGAAGGATTAGCAGTAGACTGGGCATCAAAGAACCTTTACTATATTGATTCCAGAAAAGGAACACTGAACGTCCTGTCGACAAGAAATGTAGCTTACAAGAGAACTTTACTAAAGGACCTGAAGAGACCGCGAGCTATTGTAGTACATCCCAACAAAGGGTTCATCTTCTTCTCAGAGTGGGACCGACCTGCTAACATCAGCCGCGCCTACACCGACGGTACCAGTCTGCTGGTGTTTGAGAACGTGACTCTTGGCTGGCCGAACGGCTTGTCCATAGACTTCGATGCGGACAGACTATACTGGTGTGACGCCTTGCTCGACCACGTTCAACATTCTAAACTCGACGGTACTGACGTCAAGACTGTGAACTCCAGGCTCATTAGACATCCATTCTCCATCGTCATCCACAAAGAGTTCATGTACATCACTGACTGGAGATTAGACGCCATTGTAAGACTACACAAACTTACCGGTGAACAAGAGGATATCATGGTTCGGGAGCCACAAACGAACAGGTTATACGGTGTCAAAGTGTACAGTGAAGAGATTCAGAGAATAGATCCTATGCAGCCGTGTTCAAGGGACAATGGGAACTGTCAGAAGCTGTGCTTTGCCGTGCCTAGGAACAATACGGAGTTGCTGACGGTAAAGTGCGGGTGTCCTTACGGAGAGAAGTTGGCTGCTGATGGTACCAATTGTATCGCCGACCCGAACTCTGAGCCTCCTGTGCAGGCGTGTCCTCACTCCTGGGACTTCACGTGTAACAACCAGAGGTGCATTCCCAAGAGCTGGGTGTGCGATGGTGATGACGATTGTTTGGATAACAGCGATGAGGAACAGAATTGTACCAGTGAGTAGATCTATTTCATTGTGTTATGCTTTAATGGTACTAAATATAAATAAAGATAAAGATAAAGAAAAAAAATAGATAAATATAGATGAAGATAAAGATAAATTATTACATACACAAAAATAGTAGGTACAACAAAGTTGTGCCTAATATCCGTCGTGAATTTTAGATTTCTACTTATTTGAGCGTAGTTTCCATGGCACATCTAATATTTTATTAGGCTGGTATTGCCAAAATGGGCGAAGAATTAATATTTAGGAGTGAATCCTACAAAATATCAAACTAAAAAAATCTTATTCACTTATTTCAGAAACAACATGCAGTGCGTCTGAATTCATGTGCAAATCAGGTCGTTGTATCCCTGCGACTTTCAAATGTGACTCGGAGAACGATTGCGGCGACTTCTCTGACGAGACAGGCTGCGTCAACGTGACGTGTTCGTCGTCGCAGTTCCAGTGCGACAACGGACGCTGTGTGCCCAACACATGGAAGTGCGACTCCGAGAACGATTGTGGAGACGGCTCCGATGAAGGGTCACACTGTGCGGAGAAGACTTGTGCTTATTTCCAGGTTTGTTGTTATCGCTAATCCATTTACTGCTCTTTTTACACTGGATACTCATACATAAGTTAACTGTAAGCGATATTTTTTAATGTAGCATATTTTGATTTGCCTGAACTGAGAATTCAATCGTATCAAATACGGAATCGACAGGGATAATTTAAAGCACCAAAACTCTCTTAAACAGTGCGTTTTCTCTTCCCTTGTGTAAACATGGCACATTTGCGTTCCAGTTCACGTGTCCCCGCACGGGGCACTGCATCCCGGCGTCGTGGGTGTGCGACGGCGACGACGACTGCTTCGACAAGCAGGACGAGGCCGACTGCCCGCCCGTGTCCTGCCTCGCCAGCCAGTTCAAGTGCGCCGACCTCAAGCAGTGTGTACAGGTGCGTGCAGTGGTCCATAGCCTAGCTTCTACAGTTGTGTATTAGATAGCTTCTGATTTTTGAAGACCTGGAAACTTTCTAAAATAATTTACTGTGCGAGAAGACGAGCTGTGGCATTTTGCCGTCAAGTGGTTATCACAAATTAGCGGTACCCCTTACGGCAATGAATCAGCCTGACATTTTGGAGTAGTCAGAAACCCGAAAGTCTGACTACCAGGATTACGAGTGTTTCCCAATGGAAGGAAAGCAAATAAACAGACGCACGTAAAATGTTGGTATTCAGCTGAAGCTAAACTAGAAGCCGGGCCCAACATAGTACTAGGGAAACAGCTAGAACGATAATGACGTTGACATGAATCCCTACCGTTTGCTTAGGAAGCCTACAAGTGCGACGGCATCCCAGACTGCAACGACGGCAGCGACGAGGCCGGGTGTCCCTCCCTGGCGCCGCACCAGTGCCAGCCCGACAAGCAGTTCCAGTGCCGCTCGTCCGGCATCTGCATCCCCACCACGTGGTACTGCGACGGCACGCCGGACTGCGAGGACCTGTCGGACGAGCCGGCGTCGTGCGGCGCGGTGGCGTGCGCGCACAACTACTACCGCTGCAACAACGGGCGCTGCGTGTTCCAGGCCTACGTGTGCGACGGCCACGACGACTGCGGCGACGGCTCCGACGAGGGCCTGCAGCACGCCTGCAAGCCGCCGCCATTCAGGTCTGTAGCTGGTAGCTGCTCATTGCCACTCCTTCGTGTTCGGAACTTGCTTTGAGGAGCGCTTCTTGTCCTCAGCTAAAACACTAAGAGTGGTGAGGGCTGGGCGTTTAACAACACTATTTTGTGATTTTTACGTTTAAATTGATTTTTCAAAACGAAGTCTTTTTCGCAAGCCATTATTTGATAAATTATGTCCAAATTATGTTTTTGATTAGCATATTCACCAGTCTTTAATCTATACTCATCCATCAGAGATCATTGACTTGAGATCATTGAACAAACCATAAAGTACAAGACAGTAATGAATGTCATGCAATCAAAATAAAGTGTTCCTTGAATCTCATGTGCTTGTTTACGCATTCCAGGTGTCCCGCTCACCAGTGGCAATGTCCTGGCGTCACCGGCCGGTGTGTCAACATCACGCAAGTTTGTGACACCAAGTTCGATTGTCCTAATGGCGCCGACGAAGGTAACGCACAGTCCAGCATTTGAGACCTTAGTACCTTACAGTAATTTGTAAAGTGCAATATTATATATATGTTTTATTACAGGTGCAAGCTGTGATTTCGCTGAATGTGAACACCAAGATGGTCTTTGTTCTAACGGGTGCAAACAAACTCCGAATGGGCCATTGTGCCTCTGCCCGCCTGGCGAGGAGTTGGACATCGATGGCTCCAACTGCAAGGACATCAATGAATGCGACCCTCCCGGTCTCTGCTCACAAACCTGCACGAACACCAAAGGATCCTACGTATGCTCTTGCATAGATGGCTACCTACTTACCATCAACAACCACACCTGCAAAGCTAACAACCACTCCAGCGCTTTCCTCATCATCTCCAACAGACACTCCATCCTGGTTGCAGATCTTAACGAACAAGGTCTCGAAAGGGTTCCAATAAACGTCGAGAACGTTGTCGCGACAGCCTCGAACATGCACACTGGCACAATATTCTGGTCCGACATGAAACTGAAGAAGATATCCCGGTTGGACCGTGGCAGTGAGCCACAGGTCATCATCTCCACCGGACTGGACCTCGTGGAAGGGTTAGCGTACGACTGGGTTGGAGGAAACATTTACTGGTTAGACAGCAAATTGAACACCATCGAGGTAGCAAAAGAAGACGGAACATCTAGAACTGCTTTATTGAGCGGTAACATCACGCAGCCGAGAGGCATGTGTCTGGACCCAGCACCGAATGCAAGGTGGCTGTTCTGGACCGATTGGGGAGAGAACCCTCGCATAGAGAGAGTGGGCATGGACGGCACACAGAGATTAGCTATCATCACCACAAAGATCTACTGGCCTAACGGTCTGACATTAGATACGGCCACGCAGAGAGTTTACTTCGCTGATTCCAAGTTGGATTTCATCGACTTCTGTTACTATAACGGTACGGGCCGGCAGCAAGTCTTGGCTGGCAGTCACTACCTACTTCACCCTCATTCGTTGACGTTATTCGAGGATACGTTGTACTGGACAGATCGTCAGCTGAACAGGGTTTTGTCGGCTCACAAGTTTAAGGGAACCAACCAGACCGTAGTCTCCCACTTGATATCGCAGCCTCTGTCCATCCACGTGCATCATCCGTCGCTCCAGCCGATGTACACGTCTCCTTGCAAGAAGGATACGTGCCAGCATCTATGTCTCCTGAGTCCGAACAAGACCATAGGATACACCTGTATGTGCAAGCCTGGTTTTAAACTGTTACCAGATGGCAAATGTGTGGAAGGTAAGTGCAACATTTACCAGAAAGACGAGAATTTAGTGCAGTTAAATGGAACTTTTGAACTAATGCGGTGCTCTTTAATTACAGAGGAAAATGCATATCTGATGGTGTTGAAGGGAAGCCAAGTCATTGACTTATCGATGGACGGGTCCGGTCGAGCTGGACAACTTGCTCCTATCGTTGGTATTCAAGGTAAGATTTTACATTACCTTCAACTTGTTTTTTAAACTCCCAAATTGTTGTGATTTTCAGATTATAAAACTTGCATGTTCTGTATTTCAGGTGGAGTTCAATTGGATTACGATCGTCAAGGTCACATGCTGTACTGGCTCCAATCCATAACAGGCGACAGTGATGACGATGAAAACTGCACAATCTACAGTATGCCTTATGGCGGTGGCAATAAGGTCGAGTTCTTCGGATCAGACACCGGGATTGTTGGAGCGCCTTCGTCTATCGCCTTTGACTGGCTCGGAAGGAACTTGTACATGGCTAACAGGGTTGCCAGTAACATTGAGCTGGTTAGGGTCGACGGCAAAGTGAAGTACCGGTCCATCGTAATGGCTAATGATGGCAGCAAGGCTTCTGTTGCTAAACCTAAAGGAATTTGTTTGGATCCCACAGAAGGGTAAGTTTGCATTTTTTTGTATACCTAGTTTTATTTGTCCTACTTTCGTGTTGGAAATCTGCCAATAAAGTAACCTAACCAACATGATCAATATGTATGTATGTATATAAATATAGAATTTTATAAGTATGTATAAATATAATTATACTGTATGTATCACTACATATTATAAAACAAAGCCGCTCGCCGCGTCTGTCCGTCTGTCTAATGTATGCTTAGATCTTTAAAACTAAGCAACGGATTTTGGTACGTGTTTTTTTAATAGATAGAGTGATTCAAGAGGAAGGTTTTAGTATATAATTTGCGGGCGGGCGAAGCCGCGGGCATCAACTAGTTACGAATATTATATTGTATTTATGTAGTTTAGTTTAAAAGATTAATTAATTCAAATATCGGGATGTAATGTTAATGCACATACTTAAGTGTATCCTCTGCTCTCGCTATCAAAATTAGATTTTCTGTAAGAAAACCCTGGGTTAAGCTCGCCGTTGTACATAAGCTATATTATTGCAATTTATATGTATATTTGTTATTTTGTGTGTAATAAAGAATAAGAATAATGACTTGATTAAATACCTGGTATTTGACCTTTGTATTGGTACAAATATTAATATTGATTCTCTTTTATTACAGGAAAATGTACTGGTCCGACGAAGGCGGTTTCGGAGTTCCAGCGAAGATTGGTAAAGCTAACATGGACGGTACCAACCCCATCATCTTGGTGGACATCGTCGAGAGACCAGAAGCCGTCACCATCGACGTGGAGAAGAAGCTCATCTACTTCAGTACCCAGTTCCCGCCCAGCGTCAACAGCGTCAACACTGAAGGCAATGACAGGAAAACTATACTGTCTGAGAGCAATGCCATCTCTTATCCCAAAGTCATCGCCGTACTCGACTCAAGACTATACGTGTTGGATCCTCAGCATGAGAAGATCATCAAGGCAGACCTACCCAACGGAGATAACATCAAAACTGTATTAGACAACGAGAGTGACTTGAAATCGTTTACTGTATTCCAGAAGAGAAAGATGATCCACCATCCTTGTTCTCAGAACAACGGAGGCTGCGAACAGATCTGTATCCCTGGTGACGGCGGGTCTCGCATCTGCGCGTGTTCCGTCGGCTACAAGAAGGAGAATGAAATAAATTGCGTGCCGTACAAGACCTTCGCAGTCGTGTCACAGCTGGACCTCATCCGAGGATATAGCATCGACTCCAGTGCCGAGGCTATGGTCCCTGTCACTGGCGTGGGACACCACATTCTCCATGTAGACGTGCACTTCGCTCAAAACTATATCTACTGGGTAGAATTCAACCGCGGACAATGGAACGGTATCTTCCGCATCAGACCTAATGGCACAGAACTCCAACACATAGTTAAGGACGGTATCGGCAGCAATGGCATCCGAGGACTAGCCGTGGATTGGGTAGCCGGAAACCTTTACTTCACCAACGTCTTCCCGCACGAAAATTACGTAGAAATGTGCTGGCTGGATGGCTCAAACAGAAAGGTTTTGGTCAAAACTACAATGGATGCCCCAAGAGAGCTCGCTGTAAATCCTATCAAGAGACTGTTGTACTGGATTGATTACGGTCAGTACCCAAGAATTGGTAAGGCGTTCCTGGACGGTAGCAACTGGCAGACTGTCGTGAGCTCCGGTATATCGAACCCAAGAGACCTGACCATCGATATGTTGACACATGACGTCTACTGGGTTGACTCCAAACTTGACCAGATCCAAAAGATCTCCTTCAACGGAGGTAACAGGCAACTGATCAGGTCGAACCTACCGAACCCGATGGGAGTCGCGATACACACTGGCAGCGTCTACTGGGTTGATCGAAACTTGCAAACTATCTACAAAGCATCCAAGTTACCCGGCAATATGTCGATGCCAGAGAAAGTTAGGATAAACCTGCCTAAGCTTAGAGATATCGTTATATTCGATGTAAACAATCAACCTACGGACGAAAACAACCCTTGCAGAAAACTAGGTAACGGCGGATGTGACCAACTTTGCTTCAGTTACCCACCGGAAGCTAACAAAGGCTACACACACCGGTGCGAGTGCGCTACTGGACAGATCTCTGCCACCAATCCTAAGAAATGCGACGTGGTTGACGAATACTTGGTATTTACCACGAGGACTGAGATCCGGGCTATTAACTTGGACCCGAAGTCTACTGGAGTACCGTTCAAACCTGTAGTAAATCTTACGAATGTTGTCGGTGTAGAGTTTGACTACGCCGATAACAAGCTGTTCTTCACACAGATCAGGCCGTGGGCTAGGATAGGCTGGATGTCCGCTAACAACCCAGACCCTACCACCATTCAGAACATCATCAGCAAGGGCATCAACCCTGAAGGTATATCTTACGACTGGACGCAGAAGAAGGTTTACTGGACGGACAGCTCAAACAACTCCATTTATGCCATGAATCTTGATGGCTCAGAACTTGTAATGATCGCGAGAGTGGAACGACCAAGAGCAATTGTGGTTGATCCTTGCAACGGAACCCTGTACTACACAGATTGGGGAAGATTCGGAACTTCTGGTAAGATCTATAGAACAACCATGGCAGGATCTTTAAAGAAAGCTATAATTGATAAAGACCTGTCACAGCCTAGTGGCTTGACTATTGACTTCGATGAGAACATGTTGTACTGGACTGATGCAGTCAGAGAGAAAATTGAACGATCCAAACTAGACGGTACTGACAGGGAAGTGCTCATCAGCGCAACTATCTATCCATTTGCCATCACTGTTTTCGGTAACTACATCTATTGGACAGATCTTCAGCTTCGAGGTGTGTACAGAGCAGAGAAGCACACCGGTGCTAACATGATTGAGATGGTAAAGCGCTTGGAAGACTCGCCTCGTGACATACACATATACAGTCCGAGCAGACAGAAATGTCAGGTGAACCCGTGCAAGATCAGCAACGGAGGCTGCGCGCAGAGCTGTCACCCCGCACCCAACAACACGGTCGAGTGCAAGTGCGATGATAACACCAAACTGGTGAACGAAGGAAGGATGTGTGTTGCTAAGAACATCACCTGTGACGCTAGTAAGTTCTTCTGTGCCAACGGTAAATGCATCAGCAAGATGTGGTCGTGTGATGGTGACGATGACTGTGGCGACGGTTCCGATGAAGACAAGAACTACTGTACGTACCACTCGTGCTCGCCCAGTGAGTTCCGTTGTAACAATGGTAGGTGCATCTTCCAGTCTTGGAAGTGTGACCACGAGAATGACTGCAAAGATGGATCTGACGAAGAAGGCTGCGTTTATCCACCATGCGCTGATGGAGAGTTTACTTGCCTCAACTCTCGTTGCATACCTATGACGCAAGTCTGTAACGGCATCAACGATTGTAAAGACAACATCACATCGGACGAAACACACGAACGTTGCCCGATGAACACAACTTGCCCAACAAATCATCTGAAATGCGAGAAGACAAACATTTGTGTTGAACCCTACTGGCTCTGCGATGGGGATAACGACTGTGGTGACAATTCAGATGAGGATCCCCTACATTGCGCGCAAAGAACGTGCCCGCAAAACAGCTTCCGCTGCCCCAACCACCGATGTATTCCTGCCACCTGGTACTGCGATGGTGACGACGATTGCGGTGATGGTGCCGACGAACCTCCAGAATACTGCCGCTCTGAAGGTCGCACGTGCTTTGGAGACCTCTTCACATGTGACAATGGCAATTGCATACCGAGAATATACATTTGCGATGGGGACAATGATTGCTTGGATAACAGCGACGAAGATGATCGCCATCAATGCAACGAGCGTAAGTGTGATGCTGAAACAGAATATACTTGTGAAGAAAACAAATTCTGGCAACGAGCACAATGTATTCCGAAGAAATGGATCTGCGACGGCGATCCAGACTGTATTGACGGAGCTGATGAGAACTCCACTATTCACCACTGCGCAACTCCCACACCGTGCTCTGATGACCAATTCCAATGTAACAACGGTCGCTGTATCAACGAGGGCTGGGTGTGCGATCACGACAATGACTGCGGTGACGGCTCCGATGAAGGGAAGCGTTGTAACACTCAATACAAGCAATGTACCGACCAAGAGTTCAAGTGCCAAAACTTCAAATGTATTAGAAATCACTTTAGATGTGACGGCGAAGATGATTGCGGTGACCATTCTGACGAGGTCGGGTGTGTTAAAGAGAACAAGACTTGTCCTGCGGGACAATTCAAGTGTAACAACGATCAATGCATTGACAACAGACTGGTCTGCAACAAGGAGTCAGACTGTTCCGACGACTCCGATGAACCTCCTCATTGTAATTACGATGAATGTGCCAAGTTGGAAACGGAAGTTAATCAATGTGGCCACAAATGTATCGACACACCAACTAGCTACTACTGCGAATGTAACCAAGGCTACAAGCTTCTCGCAGATGGTAAAGCTTGCGCAGACGTAGACGAATGTATAGAAACGCCTGGAGTTTGCTCACAGTACTGCTCAAATACCCCTGGATCTTACTACTGTAAATGTAACGACCAATATTACGAACGAGAACCGGATGAACACACTTGTAAACGAAAGGATAACACTTCCGCCTGGATCATATTCACAAACAAATACTATGTCAGGAACATGTCGACTGACGCCAGTTTGTACAACCTGATGCACCAAGACCTGATGAACGTCGTTGCCATCGACTTTGATTTTAAAGAACAAAGGATGTATTTTGCTGATGTATCCGCTAAGACCATCTACAGGTCAAATTACACGGATCCCAACCCCGTTAAAGAAGTGGTGATCAGACACGACTCTCACGGTCTTGAAGGTATAGCAATTGATTGGATTGGAAGGAAACTGTACTGGCTCGACAGACATTCCAAGAACTTGGATGTGTCGGAATTGGATGGTACCAGAAGAAAGACCTTAAAGACTGGCGTTACAGATCCTCGAGCAATTGTCGTACACCCAGGAACAGGTTACCTGTACTTCACTTCATGGCACCTACAAGCTTATATTGGCAAATTGGGAATGGATGGTTCCAATTTCACTTCAATTCTGAACTGGGAAGATGATATCGCCTGGCCAAATGCTCTGACGATAGACTACTTCACGGACAGAATATACTGGGCTGATGCACATTTGGACTACATTGGCTCTGCCGACTTAGAAGGTAAGCACAGGCATGTTGTATTGTCTGGCGCTAAAGTTCCTCACGTCTTTGCTCTCAGTCTTTTCGACGATGAGATCTTCTGGACTGACTGGAACCTCAAAGCTATAAGCAAAGCACACAAGCATTCTGGAGAAAATTTGATGATTCTTAGAAACACTACACATAGGCCTTATGATATCCACGTGGTACATCCATTGAGGCAGCTGTCCTACCCCAACCTGTGTGGCGATAACAATGGAGGATGTTCTCATCTCTGTCTGATCGCACCGCCCCACGCATCCAGCTATTTGAACATCGAGGGTTACGGAGAAGAAGGAGCTACTACATACAAGTGTGCTTGTCCAAACCAGTTCTACTTAGCACGAGACATGAAAACTTGCATTGCTAACTGTACTGATGGGCAACATAGATGTAACGGTCGTGACGAGAAGTGCATTCCGTGGTTCTGGAAGTGTGACGGCGAGAAAGACTGTATGGACGGTTCCGATGAGCCTGAAACTTGTCCAGTACGGCACTGTAGAGCTGGGTCGTTCCAGTGCAAGAATACCAACTGCACACCGGCTGCCACCATCTGTGACGGCACTGATGACTGCGGAGACGGAAGTGACGAGGCCGAGTGTGCTCACGAGTGTCCTCTCCTCGAGTTCAAGTGCAAGGCCAGTGGCAGGTGCATCCTCGACAGCTGGAAGTGCGACGGTGACACAGACTGTAAAGATAACAGCGACGAAGACCCCATAATGTGTCACAACAGACCTTGTAACCCCGACACTGAGTTCGCCTGCAAGAACGGGCGATGCATCCCGAAACTGTGGATGTGCGACTTCGATAACGACTGCGGTGACGACTCTGATGAGCCAGCGTACATGTGCAGACAGAAGAATTGTACGACAGGGTGGAGGAGGTGTCCAGGACAGGCGAACTACAGGTGCATTCCAAAATGGTTGTTCTGTGACGGCAAAGACGACTGCAGAGATGGATCAGACGAATTACCGGAGAACTGTCCTTCATGCAATGCGGAAACTGACTTCACATGCGACAATAAGCGTTGTATACCGAAACAATGGCTCTGTGACTTCACCGACGACTGTGGAGATGGAAGCGACGAATCGGAAACTGTTTGCCAGCACAAGTACAGAGAATGTTCTGAATCAGAATTCAAGTGCGGTAACGGAAAGTGTATCTCATCGAGATGGCGCTGTGACCATGAGGACGACTGCGGGGACAACACGGACGAGGCTGACTGCGGTGGCTTCAAGTGCAAGAACGGAACCTTCCAGTGTAAATCTGGACACTGCATTGCGGCGTACTTCAGATGTGATGGCGACAGGGATTGTCGAGACCTGTCAGATGAAATCGGATGTCCACCGCGGTACCCTGGCGGCCGATACTGTCCTGAAAGCAGGTAAACATTTCTCCATTAACATGTACGTGTGCCCAATACTTGTGACATAAAATCGTACTAACAAGTTTGGTATTATTACAGATTCCAGTGCGCGAACAACTTGTGTGTCTCGCAGTCAGACCTGTGCGACGGCACTGATGACTGTGGAGATGGTTCCGATGAAGCCACGTCTATCTGTAGCAACTTCAACTGCGATACACTGAGACGATTCCACTGCGACAACCACAGATGTGTGCCGAGGTAAGAAAAAAAATCGCTAATATCTACAATAGAATGTTCATTATATAGTTTTCTAGAATTGCGAGAAGCGCATGTATTGTTCGTATAAAATATTTGTACTAATGTGAAATTATGTTTTTTTTAATGAATTGGTGTAAGAAGGCTATAAGTCGTGTAACCATCGTAAAACAGCGTTTGTATACGTCCTGAAAGTCCAAAATCTTATTTCTCGAAGACTAATTTAAGAAAGGGGCCATTCGACTTTCGACAACAGCTCAACAAGACTAGACAACAACTAACAACAACAAGTACAAGTGTACTAACAATGAATAGTTATTGTTTAATCTATCTTTTCTCTCCCAGATACCAAGTGTGCGACGGCGTGGACAACTGCGGCGACGGCTCGGACGAGAACAACATGACGCTGTGCGCGGCGCGCGTGAAGCCGTGCGACCCCTACACCCAGTTCCAGTGCGCCAACCGGCACTGCGCCGAGCGCGCACAGCTCTGCGACTTCGCCGACGACTGCGGCGACGCCTCCGACGAGCTCGGCTGCCACCACACGCACACCTGCGAGCATCTAGACAAAGGTAACTCTACAACCGTTCATCACGAATATGACAAAGTCATATTCAATTCATTTCTTGTCAATTCAAACATTCGTGGTGTCATTTTCACGTTACCGTATGCTTCATCGAAAATACAAGTTGATTCTAATCAAGTGTGACTGCTAAGTTGAGTTTAATCACAGTTCAAACAGTGACATTGGGCTTATGGTGAGAAATTTCTCGAAATCTTGATAAGAGAAAAAGGCTGGTGAAATGAGGTTGAAAACCCGTCCGGGAAAACAGGCGCAATGCCATGTTGTAAACTTGAATGTTACACTGTCATAATTATTACATAACAATATCGTGTTAGTAACTTGATTACTCCTCCTTCTGTAACACCAATCTTTTCCTTCAGGCGGTTGCGAACACTTCTGCACAAACCTGACGGTAGTTGGCGGCGCGGGCGGTTACATTTGCACGTGCTTCCAAGGGTGGATCATCTCGCCGGCCGACAAGAAGAAGTGCGTTGACGTGGACGAGTGCGCTGCCGGCACGCATCACTGCTCGCAGATCTGTAACAACCTGAATGGGAGCTATAGCTGTGACTGCAGAGAAGGATTCAAGTATGTAACCATTTTTATCATTGAACAAGTAGATTCATGCTTAAAACCGTTGTTTTTTTTTTTTAAATTGTTTAACATTGTCATTATCAAATGACTAATTGAGTAATTATTTGTTATTAAATTTCTATAACTTATAAATAATACCTCCATCCATTGCAGACTGGCCGACAGCCTCTCAGGCGTATGCAAAGTGGTAGATGATGAAGTTGTTCTACTATTCGCAAATGGACCAGAAATACACGCCTTTGCCCAAGACAAGAACGAAGAATTTGACGTCATTACAGCAGAAAAGAGGATAGAAGCCATCGACTACGATCCGAAACACGAGATGATCTTCTGGGCAGACAGCTACGACAAAACCATCAAACGGTCGTACATGATCAATGCTCTCAACGGACAAGTCAAGAGTGGGTTCGCTCAGGACCTCAACATGAAGGGCAATTCGAAACCAACTGCCTTAGCCGTAGACTACCTAGGAGACAATCTGTATTGGACAGAAACTGACAGGACAGGCTCTAAGCCACGAGGACGCGTCATGGTGGCGAGAATCGACGGAAGATACCGAAGGGCACTTGTCTCAGCTGGAATCGAGAGCCCCACATCGCTGGTTCTCGACCCACAAATGGGAAGGATGTTCTGGGCAGACGCTGGCTCCGCACCTAAGATCGAGATAGCCTGGATGGACGGCTCGAAGAGAAGACCGATCGTCACGGAGAACATCAGACATCCTACTGGCCTGGCGATCGATCATCTGATGGACCACTCCATATACTGGGCGGACACCAAGCTGAACACTATTGAGATGATGAGGCACGATGGTTCAAACAGGAAGGTGATCCTGAAGGGAGATCTGCTGAAGCATCCACTGTCGCTCGATGTCTTCGAGTCCTCGCTGTACTGGGTCACCAGAGACACGGGAGAACTTGTGAGACAAGACAAATTCGGAAGAGGAGTGCCATTCGTTATATCCAAAGATCTAGTCAATCCATCGGCTGTGAAAGGTGAGTTGTCTCATGACACCAGTTTATCTTCCACAAGTGTTCATCTTTTATGAATGGCGATCGGATGTGTGAATAACGCTTTGACCGGCCTTCTCGGTTAAACAACCAGATTGCCGAACAAGAATCGAATCGAATCCGACTGGGTTGTTTGTTTCCGTGTTGTTACCGTATGTGTGTGTTCCAGTGTACCACCCGCGGCGCTACAACGTGACGTCACGCTCGGAGTGCGCGCGCGCGCCGTGCTCGCACCTGTGCCTGGGCGTGCCGGCCGGCCGCCGCTGTCTGTGTCCCGACCAGCAGCAGCCGCCCAAGCGCATCACGCAGGAGCTGCAGTGCGACGCAGGTATGTACCACCCGCGGCGCTACAACGTGACGTCGCGCGCCGTGCTCGCACCTGTGCCTGGGCGTGCCGGCCGGCCGCCGCTGTCTGTGTCCCGACCAGCAGCAGCCGCCCAAGCGCATCACGCAGGAGCTGCAGTGCGACGCAGGTATGTACCACCCGCGGCGCTACAACGTGACGTCGCGCGCCGTGCTCGCACCTGTGCCTGGGCGTGCCGGCCGGCCGCCGCTGTCTGTGTCCCGACCAGCAGCAGCCGCCCAAGCGCATCACGCAGGAGCTGCAGTGCGACGCAGGTATGTACCACCCGCGGCGCTACAACGTGACGTCGCGCGCCGTGCTCGCACCTGTGCCTGGGCGTGCCGGCCGGCCGCCGCTGTCTGTGTCCCGACCAGCAGCAGCCGCCCAAGCGCATCACGCAGGAGCTGCAGTGCGACGCAGGTATGTGGGCCGACTTGTGAACTAGACTGGCTGACACTACCCTGTTTGGGAATACTCCCCTGTTTTACCAGGGGAGTGTAGTATTCTTACCTCACCGACACAATCCCGGTCAACATCAGATCTAGCGCAATGGTAAGGTGTCAGTTATCATAAGAAGCCAATTTATACTCCGTTTGATCCCAAAGTGCCGTGAACCTCAACTGCACAATATTAATAGTGAATTGACAGCGTTTATGGGTTATACATAAAACTATCATCATCATCATCACCCACTCAGCCCGAACTCACCCACTGCTGGGTATAGGCCTCTCTTTTCTTGTGCCAATCTACATAAACCTATATAACGGGTTTTTTTTTAGAAGCGGAGAACTTTAAATTGATATAAAACACAGATAATTTATTTTGGTCACGAAATCGTAGGTATTCAAACATAAATGGTATAAAATTATCAGTGAAATAAAGCCAATTTTATGGATTAAAAAAATAGTTTTCCGTGTTATATTTTAATACAAAGGTCTCCGCCTAAAAAAAACATCCTTCACAAACATGGGACCGATCGGAAGACCGTTCAGTAATGTGTATTTCCCGCTAGCGGTGGAAGCGCCCCGACCGCTGCCGCGCGTGTGCCCGTGCGAGAACGGCGGCACGTGCGCGGAGGACGGCGCGGGCGGGCTGCGCTGCGAGTGCCGCGCGCCGCTGCAGCCGCCCGTGTGCGCGGCGCAGGCGGCGGCCACGGCGGCGCGGGCGGCCACTGCCGCCGCCGTGCTGGTGCCGCTGCTGCTGGTGCTGCTGCTGGCGCTGGCCGGCGCCGCCGCCTGGTTCGTCATCAGGAAGAGGCCGTTGTGAGTACACATTGTTTTTTTTTAAACAAAGCTCAGTTTACACGTGAGAATCTAAGTAAGTATCGTCGATCGTGTAGTATTGTACGCTTTGTTTTACTATTTTGAAATAGTGTTTTTATTACTTCTGCACCCATACTAATAATGCAGTACTTTTTAAACCTAACTCTCTGTTCAATAAAAATACATTCAAAAACTGAAACCCAACTACTGAAAAATCACACTCTAAAAAGTATGAAACGAGAAATTATTCTCGTCTGAAATTGTTATGTACCTTCCTAAAAGCATTCAATATGTATCGTATTATATGAACAACTTACACTTAGTTACTTATATATTTAATTGTATTTAAACTGACGTCAGATAGCCTATAATTAGCGGAAGATCAAGACACTTCAGTTCAGAAGTTATAAGGGAACAGATGAACATACTTACACACCGGTTAAAATCAACCCTACTTTTTGTTTCGCCGTAGTCGAGTAAAACTCATAACCCTCCTTTTTGCTTCGCCACGGATGGGTTGATACACGTTGCAGCGGGAACCTATAGGTACAGGACGTCAGTGACTTATGTGGTTTCCGATACGAGACCACCCGTCTGGTACAATTTAGTAACAATATTCCTGACCCTTGCATTTCCTTCTTCCAGCGGTAAGGGCGGCGGTCTGAGCAGCCTAGCATCATCGCAGAGCGTGTCGTTCCGGCAGGGCTCCAACGTGGAGTTCGGCGGCGTGGCGGGCGCGGGCGCCGAGCCCGCCTACACGCTGGAGGAGGCGCCGCGCAAGGGCCGCGACTTCAGCAACCCCATGTACGACGCCGTCACCCGGGCAGTCGCCGCGGGCGAGCCCGAGCCGCCTATACGTGAGTGTCAGTCGGAGACGGCTGTCGTACGACCGGTTACATCGACGTCGGCCTCTATTAGGGTTTGCGATCGAAACAGAGTTTAACAATGTACCTTTGTACCCACAGCCGGCATCTACGAAGTACCCGACGAGTTGAAAGAGAAGGTGGTATCGGCCGTGATCTCGCCGTCGTCGACGGAGACGCGCGGCGCGGGCGGGCGCGGCGCGGCGGGCGCGGGCGCGGGCGGCGCGCGCGCGCTGGACCCGGCCGCCGACACCGGGCGCGACACGGCGGCGCTGGTGCGCGAGGACGCCGCCTGCTAGCGCGCGCCGCGCCCGCTCCGGGCGGGCCGAGCGCTGATACCCGGCTATCTCTACTACCATCTACCCGAATCTTTAGTGAAATAAGTCTTGACTTTTAGGTGAGCTTCACCCGGACAGTTAAATGGCCGCATTTTACGATGCGACTCGTTTAAAAACTAACACGAATTGCCCAGATATTTTTAGCAAAATCATTAATTTACAAGCAAAAGGTAAAAAAAAACTGTAAATGATATAATACTAAGTGTTTTGTATTTGTTTTCGTGTAGACACGTCGAGGTGACTGCGCAGACGCGCGTTACTCTCATTTGTATCAGACGCGCGAGCGATCGCCTGCGTGTAATGCTCGCGAGGACGCGCGACTTCTCTCTAAGTTTATTTTCATTTTTCCCCGATTCTATCCGTCCTTCTAGTTTTAGCTAATAATTTATTTTCGTATTTCTACTGCGACATTCCAATACATATTTATATTACTTTATCTAACGTTATATTTCTGTTTATCTTCTATACAAAGATTATTGTAGTAAGCCCAGCTAGTTCTGGTTGTACTTATATGTCAGTATTTTCCGTTTAAGTTATCTGTTACTTTTCTATATATTTTGTGCTAAAATATATTATTTTAAATCTAAATAAACCATATCATAGCGTGATACATATGTTATTATATGAAGAGATTTCTAAAGGTAGCGTAGGACTTGTACATTCCATTCGTTTGAGACTAAAGACTAAAGTTTCATCCTAGCTGTATTTGGATCTAAGTAATATTTGGTTGCGCTAAGCGTTTCAGGCCCGAACTATACTATATTCCTAATATCTGTATAAATGATGTTGACTTAGTAATAAATGAATAATTAGTACATAAATAAGGAACTAGGAATTGTTGTTGGTAACGGCCCAGGGCGCCAGTTATAGGCTTTTAAATTGATTTGACAATAAGCAATACACTATATTAGAGAATAATTTATTTATTTCGGTTTAAGACTATGTAAAATAACTATGTTGTGTTTTATAATTGTCTATTAATCATATAAAATATTAGAATTTTGTGGAACTCTGACGATTTGCCATAAATGTGTGAGATAATGTTTCTGTTGTTGTAATTATGAAATACTTTTGTCATCACTTTGTTTAAATTACAAAACTTCTAATATTGTAAATACAACGTTCTGATTGTGATGTACATTTTGATAGGCCAAATTGTAATGTTCTTTATATTGTATTTATTGGAAACATTATAAATATGTACTATAATAAAACGACTCTGTGAATATAAACATCACGTTATTATGACTAAAGAATTTGAATTGATAAAGTGTAAAAAGTAAAGGTGTCAATATTATAAATATATTACAATGTTACGGATAAGGAAAGGAAATATTTTTATATCGGGACTATTATAGTTATTAGACAATCGTCTGAGGTTAGTTGAAGATATTGTGTAAAAATAAATTAATAATGAAATACGACAGTCTTTTATTAAACTGTTCCACACCTGTAGGTACTGCTAGTGCGCAGTCGGTCGGTCGGGACCAGTCGGTACTAGTCGGTAGCCAGGGAAGGAGCACGACCCTTTTCTGGCACATCGAGCGTTATACTACGGGAGGTACCAGTTCTGACCAAGTCTTTTCAGACCGGCTGAAAATCATATCAAATAATCAGCTGCGTTGTGTTGGAAGGCCTCCCACTAGGTGGACCGATGTACTGGTGAAGGTTGCGGGGATCTGCTGGATGCGAGTAGTAATAGTGGCGACACTTGGGGGAGGCCATGTCCAGCAGTGGATCTCTTTCGGCCGAAATGATGATGATGATGAATCGGCTGCGTAAGTTAACTTAGATTTTTCGATGGCACATTTAATTCAATTCGAAACTATGGGTGTTAGGAAGGAAGTAAACTATAGGAAGGAGGTTGTGATTGAAACAATGGCCGCAATTTAGAAAAAAAAATAAGTATGTTTTTTTTTAAACTGCTGCATGAGCCAGGAAACGAACTAAAAAAAGTGATGTATTAGAAAATCAAACAAGTGTACGTACCACAATGTTTATATGGGCCAGTACAATAAGGCATTTTTAAGGAATAAAAAGGTTTTGAATTTCTTGCATCATCATCATCATTTTAGCCGAAAGACTGCTGGACATAGGCCACATTTCTTGCATATTCCCTATATATATGACCGAACAAAACGAAACGAATCAACAGTGATATTCAATATAATAGTCCATTTTGATACAAGTGGAGAAAGTTTGTTATTGCATTCGGGGCGTATTGAGCCGAGAACTGCAATAACAAATGTCCATGTGTATCAAACGACGTTTTTCAATACAGTTTTGAAGAAATAAAATAACGAAACATATTTTTGTCACGAACTATGAAACTATGATTTTAATTTTCTTTTCTTTTTTTTTTTTTTCGCGCTTTGTTTTTTTTTTTTTTATCTTCTGGCTTCGCGCGGTTTGTGCATCTCGCCAATGTCAAGTTATTTACAAAGGTAGGGAAACAGGAATATAAAAATATTATTTAGATCGGAATTTGGGATAATATAGGATCAGTAGGAGGAAAAAAATATTTAAAAATATTACAATTTAATATTATTAATGGTAATGAATGAAGCTATACAGGTAAACTATTTGTACAAAATAAAGATAGAACTGAAGTAGGAAAAGGAATACGGAGAGATAATAGATCACTGAGAAAGGAAGAACGGTCATATAGAGGACAGGAGAAAAGAATGTGGTTCAAGTCACCCACATCTGTGCCACACGAACAAGTGGGGTCGTCAATGAAATGTAGTTTGGCAAGATGGGCTGGAGTACAAACATGACCCAGCCTCATCCGTATAAGAATGGATGTCTCCATCTTACCAAACCCAGCCCTACCATGGTTTGGTAGGGCTGGGTTTTTCCGGAACGTCAGGTTGAATTAATGAAAAATAATATCCCTTCGATTTGCTACTGATATCCCAAGCTATCTTCCAAGTGTCACGAAGAAAAGTTTTTGGTAGAGTCACAAGATCAGAGCTAAAATTTACATAGGGAACTAAGTCTCCACACTGCACCGCATCACCGGCGAGTGTATCCGCCATTTCATTGCCGTGGATTCCAGCATGGGCCGGAATCCACGCAAACTGGATTGAATTACCCTCAGAGATGGTTCTGAACGCAAATTCTCTTATTAAATAAATGATAGGAAACTGCGATTTATGTTCGAAAGGGGATTTGTTGATGGCTAGAAGAGCACTTTGAGAATCTGTAAAAATTATAGTTTTTTTGAGTTTAAAAAAGCGAGAATATTCTAATGCTTTTAAAATGCCGAAACATTCCCCCGTAAAAACAGAAGTTTCCGGAGGCAGTTTTATTTTTTGGACGATGTCGTATTGAGAGTGATATGTACCTATACCAACACAACCCGTAGGAGAAAGCTTGGCAGCATCCGTAAATACATGGTGATACTCTAAGTGTTCAGCCAAAAATATATTAAAACTTGAATTTCTGTCAGGGTCTGATTTTTTAACACATGTAAAATTTAGGGTGGGGCTGAACAGTAAACTTTCATAACTACAGTTAAACATGGGAAGTTTATTGGAACGGTGAATAGGAGAAGAAAGTGAAAGGAATTTTTTATAGCTTATAACTAGACAGGGAGCACGTTTATGGGACCAGTAGTCAGAAGATTCTATTTGTAACACTACTAGTTTAGGAATGAGAGGATGAGTTGATGACTGAAGAATCCGGAACAAATATTTGTCAGACAGGAATTGTCGTCTCAGATGTAAAGGTGCTTCCCCGCATTCAATTTGGAGTGCATTAATGGGACTGGACTTCATAGCACCCGAAACAATGCGTAGAGCTTTGGATTGGATGCGATCCAATTTATTAAAAGCCATAACGTTACTAGGTTCCAGTAGAAACGATCCATAATCCAGAGTGCTTCTGATGATTGCGTTATAAATAAGTTTCAATGAAAAGGGGTGCGCACCCCACCATACACCAGAAAGGCATCTAAGCATGTTTAGGTGATTTTCACATTTGTTAACAATGTAATCACAATGAGGTACACAACTTAATTTACAGTCAAGTATTACACCTAGATATCTGAAATTATCTTTAATCGGGATAGGAGTTTGCTTATAGAAGAGATTTATTGTGGGAATATTTCTCTTTCGGGTGAATAAAACGGCCGCGCTTTTAGACGTGGATATATATATCCAAGCCTTTATGATGTAACCATGACTCCAAATTAGATAATGCGGAATTAATAGCCTGGCTAGCCAGTTCGACGGATTGGCTTGAAGAATATAACAACAAATCATCGGCATATTGAAGAACCCTAATATGGTCAGCTAAGGACGAGTCTAAATCAAAAGTGTGTATATATTGTATAGAAGGGGGCTGAGCACAGAACCCTGTGGGAGGCCTTTCCACACAAGGTGAGATACCACTTGATCTCCAATTAACATACTAATAGAGCGTTCAGTCAGGATATTAATAATAAAATTCGACAAATTCAATGGAACCCGTAAGGCTCTTAATTTATTATGTAAAACTGATAATACAACATTATCATAAGCTGAATTAATGTCGAGGAAAACCGCGACTGTGGATTGATTATTAGAAAATGAAATCCGAATATCCGATGTTAAAATGCTTAAACAGTCATTGGTACTTCTACCTTTTCTGAAGCCATATTGTGATTCTGCCAAAAGACCCTTACTTTCAACAAACCATTCTAGACGATTTTTAATTAAGTGTTCAGCTAATTTCATCAGAACTGAAGACAAAATTATGGGACGGTATGAAGAAGCGTCAGATGGGATTCTATTTGGTTTAAGTTTCACATGAGGACTATGCACTAATCTGCATAGTCCTCATGTGAATTGAGCAAGATTGTCTGGACTTTAAAAGAGACTATGACCTCTGAGTTTGTTTCGGCTGTTTCTTCTCAGAGTAGTCAGGTACGAAACACCGGCCCCATCTAGTTTTAAAAAATGACGTGTAAAAGTGTTTGTAAAAACCTACTTGCAAAATAAACATCATTCATCATTTATCATTTATAAGGAATGGCAACACCATTTGACGTTTCCATTCAACAGGAATGATTCCAGTGATCATAATAGAATTGAAAACCGGCCAAGTGCGAGTCGGACTCGCGCACGAAGGGTTCCGTACCATTATTTAAAAACATTAGACAAAACTGCAAAAAAACCACGTTTGTTGTATGGGAGCCCCCCTTAAATATTGATTTAATTCTGTTTTTAGTATTTGTTGTTATAGCGGCAACAGAAATACATCATCTGTGAAAATTTCAACTGTCTAGCTGTCACGGTTCATGAGATACAGCCTGGTGACAGACAGACGGACAGACGGACAGACGGACAGACGGACAGACAGTGAAGTCTTAGTAATAGGGTTCCGTTTTTACCCTTTGGGTACGGAACCCTAATAAGATGTAAATAATAACCAAGGAAGTCTTCATTTAAATTAGCAAAAAAGGAGTATGGGATTCCATCACTGCCTGGTGCAGAATCCTTAGTTTTATGAATAACACCCTTTACTTCAGTAAGAGTGAATGGGCCATCTAGGGTCGTATGGGTGTCTTGGTTATGGGATCCGTTTGTTATTGACAATGACAGTACTGGTAATGTACTCTGTGGTAAGGACAGGTTAGGGTGAATAGCCTCAGGAACCCAAGGCGGCGCTAAATTATCTAAAAATTCGCTGGCTAAAGAATCAGGTATAGGTGAAGGGTTCTTGTATATGGATCTAAATCTACGGATATTACGCCAGACAATCGTTGGGTGAGTATTCGGTGAAATTGATGAGCAGAAGCTACGCCAAGACTCAAATTTTTTCTTCTTAAAAAGTTTAGAAGTTTCGTTAATTAAGTTAGTAACAGTTTCAAAATTAATATCAGACATATTAAGGTTATAATTATATTCCGCCTCTTTACGTTTGTTAACTAATTCTGTACACTCAGAGTCCCACCATGGAGGCGAGGGAATTGTACTATTATTGTTATTTTTTACAGGAAAAACTACATCTGCAGCTTCGATTAACAAAAGTGCTAAAGCTTCAGCACAGCTGTTTTCATTGCCATCAGAAATTACAGGCAAGGAGCAAAGCTTACTGTCAACAATGCTTCTAAATTTGTCCCAGTCATTATTATTTCTACTAGGTAATTTATGTTTTAAGTTAGATCTCCTTGGTGATGCCTTTGATTTGGAAGTAGGATAAGAAATAACTATTGGGAAATGGTCACTACCATGAGTGGAGGTTAGAGTATGCCAAGTTAATGAAGATGCTAAGTTTGAAGAACAGATAGATAGGTCAATTGCACTTTGGTTTTGGTTGGGATCTGAACGGCGAGTAGCAGCTCCTGAGTTCAAGATGCATAAGTTATGTGAGTCTATAATATCTAGTAATTCCTCTCCATGACAATTAGAAACAGAACAACCCCATGATTGGTGATGGCAATTAAAGTCCCCCAATATTAAGAAAGGCCTTGGAAGAAAAGAAAAGAGATTATTCATCTCTTGAAGGATAGAAGAAGAAGGGTGAGAAATGTAAAAAGAAACAAAACAAGTTTGGTGCACCTTAATAGCTACAATAGAAATTTCCTCACTATGAGGAGGTAATGAAATGATAGAGAAAGGAATAGAGTTCTTGATAAGTATAGCTACACCACCATACCCATCAGATCTATCCTCCCTAATGGTTAAATAACCATTAATTTTAAAAATATGATTTGATTTGAGCCAAGTCTCTGCTAAAGCAAAGATAAATGGCTCATATTTGTTTAAAAGGTATATAACTTCACTCTTTTTGTTTACTAGACTGCGGCAGTTCCATTGGACTATATTGGATGTGTTGTCCATTACGAGTAGATTGAGGTACATTGAAAGTTGAGGCAACGTTGGACGGTGAGATGTTGAACTGATTAAGAAGATTGTGTAATGCAGAGAGAAAATCGGTAATAGAAAAGTTGACATCATTTTTATCATTATTTGGATTATTAGAAAAACCACAGCCATTAGATGGCTAAGGAATTGTAAAATCGTTAATAATAGCATTATGGGCCTCTTTATTATAACCTTGTATAGATTTGGGTGGGGAGCGTGGTTTCAGGAAGACAGTCTTTTTATAACTACTTGAAGCCTGCATTCTATTGGGTGAAGAGATTGATGGAGTATTGAGAGGGTTTCCTTTTGAGGTTTTAAAAAAAAACTTAGTTTCCAAAAACTCTATAGATGGCGTTGAACTTACTATGCCAAAGCCAAAACGCTTATTTTTAGAAGGAGAAGATAAAAGTGTGTCAGCATACGATTTAGTTACTTTTGCTGCTTCAGCATAAGAAACTGAGCTATGTGCCATGTATGATTTAATCTGTTTTTGTCGAGAGAATTCAGGACAAGATTTATTAATGGCATAGTGAAAGCCAGAACACAGACAGCAAGATGCATTTTCTATTTCCCTTTCACAGCTATCTCCAGTATGTCCTTGACCACATTTATAACAGCGAGGTTTAGATCTGCACTGAACTTTAGTGTGTCCAAAACGACAGCAATTGAAGCATTGTACAGTAGGGAAAATATATAAATCAACTGGCAATGCATTATAACACATAAAGATTCTTTTAGGTAGAACCTGTCCATCAAAAGTAACAACTATGGATTGGGATGGCTTCCAAATGGTTGTACCATCAACAACGGATTTAAAATTAAGGCGTCTGACTTTTAGAATTGGACCGCACCCGATAGGAACTGTAATATTATCAATAACTTCCTCCGGAGACCATTCTGCAGGAACGCCATGCACTAGACCCATTCTTGTAACAATAAAAGTGGGTATGAAAGCTTTGTAATTGTATGTTTCCAGACTATTATGTGTAATAAAAGAATTTGCATCCAGAAAATTGGGAAATGAGAGAGAAATTTTATTTCGCCCAATTTTTTTGACGCTACCATTTATAACATTTTGAAAGGCGTTGTGTTAAGAAACTTACCAAATGTGATTGGGTGCAATGTAGTACTATCATCAGGGGAAATAGTTTTCTTCTGTAAATGAATAATATATGGTGCAATGTCGGTTTTGTCGTATTCTTTACGATCGATTTGCGCGGGAACTGCTACGGATGGAGCATGAATATCAGCAGCAATGGTTGGTATTACAGAGCTAATTATAGGTTCTGATAGAGTTGTAGGACTTGTAGGATCCGTGCAACCACAACCCGACGACTCGGAACCGTGGTTATTTCGGGTGCGACGGCGTTTATTACAGTGCTTGCACACATGTACGCGACTTCTTTTCCGGTGGCGAGCCGAGGACGACCCATCAGTGTCCATGCCCGACTCATTGCTCACAGTTACGAAATTGCCTGCCGGGGGAACAAAGTCCCCCGGGTCTGGCGGGTCGTTCATTACACGGCTTCAACAATTATGAGTAAAAACTTACCACTACCGAAGAAAGAAAAAAAAACACTAAAAAACTACAAATTTATAAAAAATAAAGAAGATAGAGCACTAAAACTAAGACTACTGATCCTATGATAGCGTATTTTAAAATAATTTATCTTAAATTCAAAAAGGACGCGTCCGCCAAGTTGAACGTTTCCCGCGCTTTCGCGCTTTGTTTTTGCCAGGTTGAACGAGAGGCAAAGGTATAGAGCCGTTAAACAGCCTAATATAAAAAATAGATTTATATTTTTGAATTCAGAACACAAATAAATGTTAATTTGTTTCTAGAAGTAACTATTAGTTTTTAATAATCATGTTTATATAAGATATTTTATTTATAAACTCAATTTGAATATTCAAAAAATATTTACTTAGGCCGTAAAGACGTGTAGTGCATTGCCCAAATTAAAAAAAAAACATTCACCTCAGACTATAGGCATTGAACCAATTTGGACTAAGTATAGGTATAGTTATCCTGTGGTAATTTTCATTAGTTATCCTGAGGAAAAAAACGCACGGGTGTGAAATACATTGCATGACAGCGAAGTCTTAGTAATAGGGTTCCGTTTTTACCCTTTGGGTACGGAACCCTAAAAATGAATTTCCAAAAAGTTGGTTTGATGTGTGTATTTTGAGGTGACACCCACAACGCAACACTGACAAGTGTTGCGTTGTGGGTGTGTGTGTATTTGCGGAATACCTAAAGATAACAACATTCGAGTTCCTAACTATTCTTTAAGTTCCACTTTAAACTGGCCGACTTTGACTTAGGTACGTCACGGGCAACTCGTTCTAAGTAGCACGCGCATCTATCTCTTTCTTACTTACCGTGTAAATGTAACGGAGCGCAGCGATCTATCTGCCAGCGACTAAATGCACACATTTTGTTCGATACCTAAATAATTACATATATTTATTGTAGATCTTGTTTTTAGGTAATGAATACCGCTTTCCTTTGGTGGGTTAAAGTTATAGAATTCCTCCAGACGTCGTAGATACACCTGTCTAAAAACTACTTTAAGTATTTTGTACTTGGTTGTACCACTGTATGCACGCCGACTGAATCTGTAACTTGGCGACTAATTTCGACTAATTAGCGAGTAAATATGGGAGAAAACAGATCTTCGCTAAGTGCCCTAGTTTTTGAGATATTAATGTGGCTCTGCTGGGGTATTAGGCTCTCTCCAGCAGGGCCACCTATAAACCCTTATATCTTTTGAACCAGTGACCGACCAAATCTGATATTTGGCGACTAATTTCGACTAATTAGCGATTAAATTTTTGTGTTATCAAAATTAAAATCCCTGATGGTGGCTCTGCCAGTGTCAGCCACACGCAGGCGGCACAAAATCGATTTTTGTGCACAAGTGCATTATCGTATATACTCATAAATGTATCTTTATTAAGGCAAAGAAAATGAGTCATACAGCCAAACACAATAAGAAGTTCATAGATAGAATTTGTTATTTTATAATATTTACTTTGATTTATTTGCCTTATGTGTTAAGACATAAAAGATATTAAAATTTAAATTCAAGTACGGTATGTTATTTAATTAATTTAAGAAAATTATTATTACAAAATTAATATAATAGTAGGCTGTATAGCAATTTCCTTCAAATTCAAAGTAAAATTAGTACAGTTTTGAATACTCAAAACTGTACTAATTTTACTTTGAATTCAAAAATTCAAAGAAATTCGAAGAAATTCAAAGTAAAATTAGTACAGTTTTGAGTATTCAAAACTGTACTAATTTTACTTTGAATTTGAAGGAAATTGCTATATAAATATAAATGCTAATAAATGTTATGTTATATGCTAATAAATGTTATGTTATACCTACTACTGTTTTATTTTCTCGCATTCGAAGTGAAAAGCAGAGTTTATTGCTCGTCCACAAAACCATTTTATCCTCGACATTACTATCAGCCCTCGCCTTCGGCTCGGGCTGCTAAAATTATTGGATAAAAATGGTTTGTTTTGTGCACTTGTTGTAAAATCTACTATGTACGCCGACCCTAAAATACGTCAAGTAGGTAGGTACATATAACATGGGGGACAACAGACAACAGACAATGAATTCCAAACCGGATTTACCACTGCTGGCCACTCCGGTCTAGAACCCACCGCCTATCAGTCCGACGTGTCCGCGTTCTCCAGAAATAAATTCTTTAGTTTTGCCTTTAACAAACCTTTGCTTATGTTAGAGTTATTCCTTAATAATTCTATTTTATTAAATACTTTTGGCACCAAATATTTAGACGTTCTTTTACCGTAATAGTTTGTTATTGTTGGTTGTAGGTACTAGTCTTTTCGATACTATAATGACCGTAAAACCCCGGTATATGCGTGTTTTCGCGAGTTGTCCAGGGCGTTTGATTTGGTGGCGTATGATCTCTTATGGAAAAAACTTGAAAGTATCGGCCTACCATCAGAACTTGTTGTTGTTGTTGTTGTTGAGCTTGTTGCGCAACCAAGTCAATAGTGTCAGGTGGGCGGGGGCAATGTCGGAGCCATATTGATTGCAGTGCGGTGTAAGACAGGGCGGACTGACTTCCCCCATGTTATTCGACCTTTATATGGACGCGCTGATTGTCGCGCTCAGCAGTCAGCACGATAATCTTTAAATTAATTGATAATTTCTTTTGACATTTACTTATTTATTCTGGATCATTCGTGTATTTTGACTTGTTAATTTAATTTAAGTAGTTTAATTCAATAATATTTTAATGCAATTTTAATGTACCATGTATTAATTCTTATATTTCAATAATGTATGTGTTTTGTTTTTATTTTTGGTTTATATGGGTCTTGGACCTGAAATAAATGTTGAATTGAATGCATCACTATAATAGTGTTCTAAGGCACCGGCCACACAGAACAGACGCAAGGCACGGACCCGTCGCAGTCGCGGCGCCCGTTTAATCTACTTGCATATAAAATGTATACAGCCGTCGCGACGTAAAACATACAGAAAAGACGGGACGCCGTCACGACGTTAACTCGTCGGCGCCCTATTGGAAAACATATAGAAAGGACAGGGCGCGGGCACGGCGCGGGCCTGCACGGGCGCAAGCGGGGGAGCGGAAAGGGCGCGGAGGGCAGGTTCTCACAGCGCTCGCGCTCGCCCGCTTGCCATTGTGCATCTTGCGCCATAAAAAGTCGTGACGGCGCCCTGTCTGCGACGCGTCCGTGTCTTTTCTATATATGTTAAAAAGTTGTGACGGCGCCCTGTCTGCGACGGGTCCGCGCCCCGCCCTTGTCTTGCGTCTTTTCTGTCTGGCCGCTCGCTTACCCTATCAAATACTCAACTTTCATATCTACTGGCAAGATTTTACAAATGGAGAACAATTTATCGTACTCTTTATTACACTTTATCTTAACCTGTTTGCTAACTAGGAACTTGATCAGTCCTAACTGTAGATTCTTTATTTCTAGTAAATATGTTTTAAAAGTACGTCCATACACAATAAGTCCATAAATAACTGATTAGTGAGTCAGCAGGATCCTGAGTACCCCAAGGCCAATACTCTTGGCCCTGGCTTGTTTTTAGTTTACATGGTATAAATGTTATTTCGCCAACATGATACATTATCATATACGTGCCAATATCGATACTGTCTTGATAATTATTTGAAACTACTTTATTTCCACTCCCGCTTAGAGTGCACTGATCACGTTACCACATCTTCTCTCAAAAAACGCAATGGGTGGTGATTGTCTTCTTGTGTGGTGCATGGAGAAGTCGCAAAAGCTGAGCTCACTGCACCAGCAGTCCAAGATGGTCGTCGAGACCTTCAAGAACATGCAGGGGTTCAAGTGTAATCTTGTCCAGGTGAGTACGTCGCACTCGCATACTAAATCGCGTACTAAATTCGGCCCCATGTCAACTCGTAGTTAACTGTCCACGTAACTGCACTTGTGAGATGATGATTACCATTGTATCCTCAGGTTGCAATGTACCTACACGTTTCCACGCATATAGCTGCCTCCCAAGGCGATAGAGGTAGCCAAGGCAGAGGGAAACCCAGCTGACACGCTATGCTTTCAAGCTGCTCGAGGAGACTGGTAAGAAATGCGTTAACAGAACCGTTACATTATAAATCCTAGACATGAGCCTCTACTAGGTACCAGGACATAATACAAATAACGATACTCAATACACCCGATATTCTGCTATAAAGCTGGGATGCCACTGCTTCTGTGGGTAATGTTAGTTGTGGAACTTTCAACCTAATACAGGGTGCAATAATATTCGTAAACAGTTATGTCCTACGTCTGACGCTACTATTATTTGTTTTCTTCTTTCGTATAGATGGCACGACTTATTTAGATTTCTTGGGTCTGGACCCAAGAAATCCACGGATGCCGCGATTATCATAGCCAGTAGGTACCTATGTGTGTGCTTGTAACAACTATGGTAGGTTTTATATCAGTGGTCAGTAGTTTGTAGTCCGACAGTCGGACAGTCTTCACTTAGCAAGGGGTATGTTATTTGAATTGTAATTTCATTATCATTAACGATTTTGATAAAGCGGTAATCCGAAGAACTTTCATAACTTTCACATTACAAATACAAATACAATACAAAATAGTTTTTTTTTCATTTAACAAATACATAATACAATTCATTCAGAGTCATCTAATTCCAAGGTTTATGCACTATAAGAGCAAAAAGGGACTTTACTAGTTCCTAGGAACTCGGTCGTGCTAACGAGAACTTGCATATATTCCACATTGGTGATTGGTTTTATAACAAACGAAGCTTTAAAATAAACCAAAGTGTTTAATCAATAATCAAGAAGCATAAAGTAAAAGTAATAAAGTACAAGCACCATGTGTATCTCGTGCTAGCTTCTTGACTAATCGAAAAAGCTATGTAACGCTTTGTAACGTCTCCAACTATACTTCTCTATGGCTATGGTTTTTTCAAATCGCGTGTTGACTGGGGCCGCAATGATCTCTCTCTGGAAATAACGGTTTAAATATAAGCTTCGCACAGTTTACAGCCTGGCACGGATCTTAATGTAAGTCGTTCAGGATTCTTTTTAAACGACTTAAGGCTGCAGTCTTGCAAAATTCACTCGCTGCGAATTATTTGCGCAACAAAGTATTTTTTTTAAAACAAACGGATGAAAATATAACACGATATATTATTATTGCACATAAGTAACCATAATATAAGTAATAGCTAGTTATTTTTTTAAGTTCATTTAAGTGGATTATGTTAGGTAAATCAAGCGTTAAATACAGGTCTTTCGTGCCCAACATCATTTCATCATCATCATTTTCATTTCATTTCGAGTTGTGTTTGTGCGCTTAGTTTATGGCAATAAAGAATTAATTTACAAATCTGTTCAGCGTATAATGAGCTCAACATTCTCGTCTTCAAAATGCGCTGATTAGTTTTTTCTAATTATCTTTCATTTTCTTAATTCAGAGGTCACAATTTCATCAAAATTCTCTGTTTTTATCTCTTAATAAACGGGTTGTGTCATAGAAAGAAATAAAAAAAAATAGAAATCCCTTGCAATTCTTGTTTATAAACTCTTTTTTTGTAGGTCTTTTGAGATTATTATTATTGTTAGAGTAAGGTGATTTAGGTGCATTTTTTTTTGTATTTGCTTTATTGAACTCTTGGCATCAAAATAATTTAATTATTACATACTTACGATGCATAGTTTTTATGAAACAACCCGTTTATTAAGAGATAAAAACAGAGAATTTTGATGAAATTGTGACCTCTGAATTAAGAAAATTAAAGATAATTAGAAAAAACTAATCAGCGTATTTTGAAGACGAGAATGTTGAGCTTATTATGCGCTGAACAGATTTGTAAATTAATTCTTTATTGCCATAAACTAAGCGCACAAACACAACTCGAAATGATGTTGGGCACGAAAGACCTGTATTTAACGCTTGATTTACCTAACATAATCCACTTAAATGAACTTAAAAAAAATAACTAGCTATTACTTATATTATGGTTACTTATGTGCAATAATAATATTTCGTGTTATTTCATCCGTTTGTTTAAAAAAAATATACTTTGTTGCGCAAATAATTCGCAGCGAGAGAATTTTGCAAGACTGCAGCCTTAAAAAAAATTAGGTTTCTCAATGGGGAGATACACTGTGGAACTAATGGCGCTAGCATAGCTGGTTCCCAACATCGTCATTGGTTGAAAATGTGGTAATGTCATTTTATATTTCAAAATCCATCAGCGCCATCTTAGATTATCTTTGCCTGTCTTCCCATTCGGCCGTATTTATTTCTTTTTTTTCTATTTGAGTTCGCGGATAACTTCATCTTTTTTTAACCGTTTTTGATGATTCTTTTTTTATTTGAATGAGTATGCTCCAGAGGTGGTCCCATTTTAATTGACAAAACAACGAAATCCATCAAACAAAGGTCACCGACTTCTAAAGCTAAAGTTATTTTTCGTCGGTTTTATTTTTGCAAAAAAGTTTTTCATGAATCAATACGTTGCGCTTACGTTGGGGCTTCGCCGCACTTACGTTGGGGGGTTGTCTGCCTCATGCGAACTGGGATCTGGGACTTTTGCGCAAAAGACATTTGCGCGAAAAACACTTCCGTGAACCCATTGCCACGATAAGACATTTGCGCGCATAGACTTTTGTGGCATTTATTTATTTATAGTTAATTAAAACGGTAAACACCAATTACAATAATTAACAAAACAAGAGTAAAAACATCCAGTTGACACCATTCAATGGTTTGAATTAAACTACTCATACTAACATGGAACAGTGGACACCCTTGCATACTTTCTCTCAGAGAACATCAGACATATTCGCATAATCTTTCTCCATTCATCCGCAAACACATCACATTCAGGTTTGGCAATCAGAAGGGCGTTACAGGAGATTCAGCACTGGCGACAGTTTCAGATGACGGTGTGGCGAACAGAATGTGCCGGCGGCGGCACTGGCGGTGTCCGATGTATTTGTCGGGAACAAATAACCGGCAGAAAATGCTGTGGAGCTCAGGGCAGTCGATTAGTTCCCGTAGGGTCTTACAGGCTACCGTGAGCTGCTCAGAACCTCTTCTCACCTCCAAGGAGTTAAAGCCCAACACTCCTAACAGGTATAGTTGGCAGGGTACATGTAAGGAAAGTAGAAATATAACCTTTGGAAAAAGCCTCTTAGAAATGTTAGAGGCATGAACTTAATGGCCACTTAGGTTTACTCTGTAGAGTAAACGTAACATCACGCCTGTTATTAGTTGAAGATGGTCATTTTTTGTTTTTTCTTCATTGGTGTCGTTTTCGAGGTTTTCATAGTCGTTGAAAACGAGAATGAGGTCAAAATAAAAATCCAAGATGGCACCGAAGAAATTTTATGGTTTTTCCGTCGTGGGTGTGTTTAAACATCTCATAGTCTCTGTTGAATGAATTATTACACGATATCGCTCGTTTGCGACAAGGAAGACATAACTCAAACATTTTTTTTTTTTTTTGTTGTGTTTAGTTGAATATAAAATTAACGAGAACGACGAGAGAGAGGTGTATGGTTTCACCGTACAGTTAGTAAGTATTAAATTAAACAACGAAATACGTAAAAACCACGAAACACCTCGCACGAAAACGACACCCATGACGGAAATTTCAAAAATTGACCACCTTCAAGTAATAACAAGTGTGATGTTACGTTTACTCTGCAGAGTAAACCTCAGTGGCTATTAAATCGCGCAAAAGGCCAGTCGCGAAAATGTCCATGCGTGCAAAAGTCAAATCGCCCAAAAGTCCATGCGTGCATATGACCACGGTCCCGAATTCCCCCTAAATATTTTTTTGTGGTATTTTGGGACCACAAGAAAACAAAACAAAGTTATGTCTTGGGAAAGTACGGTCAACCAAACATATTTCGTATTGAGTCGTTGATCAACTGGTCCCACATGCCTACGGCCCATTTAGGACGAGTTGATGAAAATCAAAATGAGTAATATTTTCGTTCTGCAACTCGTCCCACGTATGAAAAAAGTATAATCAGTAGTAAAAGTGTTAGTATGGAAAAATTATTGCCTATAAAATTTTTAATCATCACAACATTGTCAAGATGCTAGTTATAGGCCTAGTTAGTAACCTTACGAAAAGTACTAGGCGTGCATGAATCCAAGAAAGTATTATTTTCATTTTGACCTCATTTTCGTTATCAGCGACTCCAAAAACCATGGAAACGACACCCATGATGGAAAAACCAAAAAATTTCGTAGAAGATGGAATTACCTTCTTTAATTTATGTTAGCCTAGTACTTTTTCTAAGGTAACTTATCAATTTGTTTGAATTAAAAATTCTTAAAAAAATATTGTTATAATCTTGTCGTCCTAACTAGGTCTAAAAAACTGGCGGTGTAAAATCAGCGAAATTAAAATAAAAAACACCGAAATTTGTTGCTTTTTTGTTGCTAATTAGTTGCTAAAAAAATTTTTTTTTTGCTCCAACCGATCGCGAAAAATCGGCAATAACTCTAACTTTTCATTAAGATAGCGTGGAAATCACTGGATGTGGAATGATCAATCAAGCGAGTAGGGGTCAATTTGTTGCTAATTTGTTGCTGAAAGATGCTAAAGAGAAAAATTCAAATTTGTTTTGTTTTTTATTACGCCAAAATAAATTATGTCCACGCCAACTTAACTCGGAGTTTTCCGTGAAAAAGCTGAATGACAATTTGTTGCTGCTTCTACTACATCTTGTCCGAGTAAAGAGAGTTAGCAAGAAAGTTGAGAGATCGGTTTACGAAAAAACCGGCCACGCCAGGTTAATAGGTTAATTGGTTATAGGTTAATTGTATGGTGAGGAACTGCTGAGAGTGACTAGTTTTAGGTATTTGGGGCACATTGTGACGGAGGATTTGTCCGATGACGCGGATCTGGAGAGGGAGCGCAGGGCATTGGCGGTCCGAGGGAACATGATTGCCCGTAGATTCGCTCGCTGCTCCATTCCAGTTAAAATTACTTTGTTTAAGGCATATTGTCAATCGTTTTACGCGAGCAGTCTATGGGTAAATCATACCCGTCGGGCTGCCAGTGTCCTGCGCGTTCAATATAACAACATCTTTAGGATGCTGATGCGGCTGCCTCCCTATTGCAGTGCGTCGCTAATGTTTGCTGAAGCTCGAACGGATGGGTATCCAGCCATAATTCGGAAAAAGGTTGCTTCTTTATTAAGACGAGTGAGAGACAGTAGCAATAGCATCCTCAAGATGATTGCTTCCCGCACAGACTGTCCGATCCAACATAAGTGGATGTGTATATCTATTGGACAATGTTGATCTATTATATTATTTAATTTAATTGTATTGTATTGTGTTTGATTGTATAATTTTAATTGATTGATTGACGTACCATTATGTAATATTGACATTGATTATTGAATATTTTTAATTGATATGTATCATCATTTCCAGTGTATGTTTATGTATGCTATTAATTGATTGATTTTATTATTTTTACTTTGTCTATTTTTATTATTTGTGCGATGACTATTTGATTATTACTATTATGCTTTATGGATTGTATATCTGAAATAAACGTATTATTATTATTTATTATTATTAATCTTGACTTTTCCGTGGAAAAGCCATAGTTAAAAATTGTTGCTGCTCATACTGCAGCAAGTCTGAGTACAAAGAGTCAGCAACAAAATAAAAACCGGAAGTCAAGAGAAGTTGGATATCGGTTTACAAAAAAAACCGGCCACGCCAGCTTAAGAGCCTATACTACCTCAGATTAGCAACTCTATTTGTGGTGGTTCAAACTTCGTTTGTAATTCAAATCTATCTATAATTAAAATCAAATTTTCGTCTTTTGGAAAAAATAAAAAACATAAGACCTGCTTTATAGTTAGTTCAGTTAGTATGCAAAGTTTCATGATCTAATTTGAAGTACTTTTTGAATAACAGCGGTTTATTTTTCGATTTGGAGGTAACTTTGGGATTTTTTTTCTATCGAGAAAATTTTATGAAATCGTGTTTTCGCCAAACATAAGACCTAAAATTAATCCTCAAATTTACCATATATTTATTTCAAAATTAATGCTGCAGTATTTTAGGCGTGACGGAGGATCATGCTAAGCCATTTGAGGTAGTATAGGCCCTTAACTCTCGACTTTTCCGTAGAAAAACTATTGGAAAAATTTGTTGCTGTCCATACTGAAGCTAGTCTGAGTACAGAGAGTCAGCAACAAAATAAAAATTAAAAGTCAGATTACTTTGGAGATCGGTTTACGAAAAAACCGGCCACGCCAGCTTAACTCTCGACTTTTCTGTGGAAAAACTATAGTGAAAATTTGTTGCTGCTCATACTGCAGCTAGTCTGAGTATAGAGAGTCAGCGACAAAATAGAAACCGGAAGTCAAGAGAAGTTGGAGATTGGTTTACGAAAAAACCGACCACGCCAGCTTAACTCTCAACTTTTCTGTGGAACAACTATTGTAAAAATTTGTTGCTGTCCATACTGAAGCTAGTCTGAGTACAGAGAGTCAGCAACAAAATAGAAACCGGAAGTCAAGAGAAGTTGGAGATCGGTTTACGAAAAAAACCGGCCACGCCAGCTTAACTTTCGACTTTTCTGTGGAACAACTATTGCAAAAATTTGTTGCTGTTCATACTGAAGCTCGTCTGAGTACAGAGAGTCAGCAACAAAATAAAAACCGGCAGATTTTTTTTTAAAGATTATACTAGACTTTGATTTAGTTTAGCATAATAAACGACTTGAGATAAGTCAAATTCGAGGGCTATAATAGTTTTTCATCTATTCCATTCGTTGTATTCTATTTTCTATTGTTTCTAGTATTCCTTAAAAAAAATGTACCATATCTTTGGGACATCCTTATACTGATCAATATCAAAACGTATTTAATTTGCGGTTTCTATTTGTTGCTGATTGTCTATATTCAGACAAACTGCAAAACGAGTTGCAACAAATCTTTATTTAGCATTTTACACGGAAAACTCAAACGTTAAGCTGGCGTGGCCGGTTTTTCGTGAACCGATCTCTAAACTAATCCGACTTTCGGTTTCTATTTTCTTGCTGACTCTTTGTACTCAGACTAGATGCAGTATGAGCAGAAACAAATGTTTACTATTGTTTTTCTAAGGAAAAGTCGAGCGTTAAGCTGGCGTAGCCTGTTTTTTCGTAAACCGATCTCCAACTTCTCTTGACTTCCGGTTTCTATTTTGTTGCTGACTCTCTGTACTCAGACTAGTTTCGGTATGGACAGCAACAAGTTTTTACAATAGTTGTTCCACAGAAAAGTCGAGAGTTAAGCTGGAGTGGCCGGTTTTTTCGTAAACCAATCTCCAACTTCACTTGACTTCCGGTTTCTATTTTGTCGCTGACTCTCTATACTCAGACTAGCTGCAGTATGAGCAGCAACAAATTTTCACTATAGTTTTTCCACAGAAAAGTCGAGAGTTAAGCTGGCGTGGCCGGTTTTTTCGTAAACCGATCTCCAACTTCTCTTGACTTCCGGTTTCTATTTTGTTGCTGACTCTCTGTACTCAGACTAGCTTCAGTATTAACAGCAACAAATTTTTACAATAGTTTTTCTACGGAAAAGTCGAGAGTTAAGCTGGCGTGGCCGGTTTTATTGTAAACCGATATCTATCTTCTCTTGACTTCCGGTTTCTATTTTGTTGCTGACTCTTTGTACTCGGACAAGATGTAGTAGAAGCAGCAACAAATTTTCATTCAGCTTTTTCACGGAAAACTCGAGAGTTAAGTTGACGTGGACATTATTTATTTTGGCGTAATAAAAAAAAACAAATTTTATTTTTTCTCTTTAGCATCTTTCAGCAACAAATTAGCAACAAATTGACCCCTATTCGCTTGATCGATCATTCCACATTCAGTGATTTCCACGCTATTTTAATGAAAAGTAAGCGTTATTGCCGATTTTTCGCCGATCGGATGGAGCAAAAAAAAAAATTTTTTTAGCAACTAATTAGCAACAAAAAAGCAACAAATTTCGGTGTTTTTTATTTTTAATTTCGCTGATTTTACACCGCCAGTTTTTTAGACCTGTCCTAACTAGACCTAACGTTGATAAAGTTTAAAGTTCCACGTAAAAAGAAACGTGGTACGAGTTGCAGAACGAAAATATTATTTATTTTGATTTTTGTCAACTCGTCCCAAATGGGCCGTGGGCTTGTAGGACGAGTTGATGAAAAATAGTACATTTTGATACAAGTAGAGAAAGTTTTTTTTTTGTTTTTCTAATACCCGTCTTTAGAGAAGTTTCACTTCAATAATAAATTCATGTAATTGTTGATCACGATATTATTTCAGCTTACTGTACTCTAACTTTTGTTTTCTTGTGGTCCCAAAATACCACTCAAAAAATTTTAAGGGGAATCCGGGACCGCGGTCCTGGTCCCGAAAGCCACCCGACCCATGTCTTTACGCGCAAGTGGGTTAGCGCAAGTGTCCTTCGCGCAATTGTTTTTCGCGGATGTGTCTTGATACCGCGAACTGCCAGTGCGACTGTTGCCAGTGGTAGTAAAGCAATCTAGTATAAGCTTACCTTATATTTATGAGAACTCTTTAGTGAACTTCTGGTGGAAGTTCTTGAAGATTTCCAGCATCTGTTCTAGCAATTTGGGTTGCGGCAGGATTGTGGTGCGGAAGTGGTATGTGCCGGGACGCTGCCCGAACCCGGAGCCCGGGATTATACAGATACCTGCATGGAACAGGAATCAGGTATCGATTACTGGCCAAATGAATGTGTTACACGGTACGGTGTCTCCAGAGAAACCGCGCGACTGACTCCTCGCACTGAACAGAGGCCCTACTCTCTAACGGCCGTCCGTCCACCCGTCTCTATCCGTCTCTCTCGCGTACGCCTGCAGATGAGTGCAAGTGAGAGAGACGGATAGAGACGGACGGACGGATGGACGTTAGAGAGTAGGGCCCCTGGTACATTCTACGAAATCGATGTCGCCCATTAAAAACAGTGTACATATTTTGTTTGTTACATTTTGGTTGTACATATTAAATGGTGGTGAGAGTTTTGAGTATGAATGTGAATATATAATAATAAGAGTGCCGGAAGATCAAAGAAACAGTGTATGGACTGCGTGAAAGATCTTCAAAGCAGGGTGTTGGTCATGTCTACCGGTGTTCTCGAGCAGCCTGTAGGCGTAGAAAGCGTCCGCCGGTTTCTTCTCAGCCTTCGCTGCCTCCACCGCTTTGGCAGGCAACTCGATGCGCGGGAACGCGTACATCGCGCCCTGCACACACAACGCGAACTTCTTATGAGCATTCATAGCACGTTCAGCGGACTACTCGTGGACTACTAGTGGTACGAGTAGTCCGCCGCCCGCCGCACGCCGGGTATCCGAATTTGTGCTGGTTACATGCAAATAAGCTCTTCTCTTAAGAAAAAATATATATGTATTTACACGTCCAATATTTTTGGTGAACATACACACCCAACAACCGCAACAACAACTACCCGACGGTTGTTGACGGATTGTTGTTTATGCTCTTGCGGATAACTCTTACCTTTGCGATATGGGATTTTTGGAGATGAGGCGAAGCTTAGTTCGTAAGTTACGTGATAGACGCCGCTCCACTGGGAATTCAACTGTTTAACTAGTAGAAAATTACACAGCAGGTGGGCCGCCGATTTGGTGGAAGAACATGAAATCTGCGGCGACTGAATGGTGATGATGATGGTGTTCTGTATCATTCACCTGCACAACGTTGCACTTGAACCCCTCCATTTTGTTGAAGGTCTCCACGATCATTTTGGCGCGGTCCTTCAGCGAGGTCAACACTGCTGTCTTCTCTTTGCTCCACTGCTCGTAGGACGGCTCGCCGCACTGCGGTGGCTTGGCCTGTCGACAATGGGAACAACGACTGTCACCAAGACGGGAATCACAAATGTTCTATGGACTTATTGAAAGTGTGTGTTAGTAAATGTATAATAGCGGTTTTTCCACTAAGAATAAGATATGATTCCCAGCAATTATTGTTGTTTTTATGTTACGTACCTACTTATTTAGAAGATGTGTGTGTGTGTGTGTGTGTAGATTTCGATTTGGTCATTGGTCTTTGTTTGCCTTCAGTAGGTAATAGAAAAGATTCCAAAGTAAAAAAAAATAACAAAAGTATTTATTGTACTAACGATCATATCGATTGCGGTTTGACCCAGACTGTTGGGACACAGCATGGCAGAGATGGCTTTATACAAGTTGGCCTGAACTTCCTTGTCTAGGTTCACGAGCTCCATCCACCCGGCGCGCAGCCCGCACTCGCCCATGTAGCCCTTACTGGCCGACATGAACGACGCCAGCTCGAGTTCGCTGCATGGAGGCCCCATTTCAGTCATCACCTGTGAACGATGCATGATAACGTGGGTTTGGAAGTAATAAACCAGATAATCTTTTTGGAGCTGACAATAGGTAGGTAACTAAGTAACGAAGGTAAAGGAAGGTAAGGCTGTAGGAGCTTGAGAAAAAACACAAAATATACGTATACTTATATTTGGACATTGTTACCCACCAAACACATTTTCATGTAAAATGTTGCCAAGACGGTCTCGTCTCAGCAACATTTAACTTGGTTATAGTGGGATTAATATGGCTCGCACTGACAAAAAGTTAACAGATCTCATGTACGTAGAGACAAGCTTCTAACTCTACACGCCCTAACTCTACAAACCGTACATAACCTTCATCTGCCTCCGTCAAAATGTGGCTTGGTCGTTTCATTACTATACAAGATATATTGTATAACAGATAAAAAACTTTTTTGCAGAAAATAAAACCGACTTCAAAAACACAACAAAGTGAAAAATAACTTTAGCTTCAGAAGTCGGTGACTTCTGTGTGTTTGATTCAGTTTCTTTGCAGTTTCTTTGCTTTGTGTACTGTACACATCTGCATACCCCCTCAGAGCATACAGGCGTGATGATATGTTATGATGTTGTGAAAACAACAAACATCCAAGCGATTGCAGCAAACACGACCGATTTGCTGTCTATACTAGAAGAGTTCCATTGTATTTCTCCGAAGATCACCATCAGATCTTCACCAAATTTAAACGGGACCACCACGAAGTAATTTTCTTCCAAACAAAAGAAGAATCATCGAAATCGATTTACAATTGGCGAAAAAAAGGCTGAACATACACAAAAAAAAACAGACGAATTGATAACCTCCTATTTTTGGAAGTCGGTTAAAAAGTACACTGTGTTTGTTCACTGTTCATCAGTGAACAAATTTCACCTTACGCAAATGTTATGGTAGCAAACGGCCAAGCCTACTAAGGTCTTACGTCGGCCGGTGCCGTATTCAAATGTTTGCTCACCTTCTTGAAGGAAGAGAACTTGCTCCCCTTGGCGTACACGTTGTGCTGGTACACCTCATCGGCCAACACGAACAGTCTGCGCTTCACCGCGAACTCGAGAATCTCCTTCATGTTCTTTTCCGTCAGTACCTGTGGAATAAATAAATTATTATTACTTTTGTCCTACGAAAACAATGCTTTAGTTTGAGTCAAGTTGACCGAGTTGTTTCGATGTGAGGCGCCTGAGGCGGCCATTAGGATGTTAAAAATTTACCAAATTGGATGTGATTTAAGTATAAATGCATCACCTGGCCACCAGTCAGTGACGTGACATTAACGGCCACCGCTGATTTAAGTATGAATACATCACCTGGCCACCAGTCAGTGACGTGACATTAAAAGCCACCGCTGATTTAAGTATAAATGCATCACCTGGCCACCAGTCAGTGACGTGACATTAACGGCCAACGCTGATTTAAGTATGAATGCATCACCTGGCTACCGGTCAGTGACGTGACATTAACGGCCACCGCTGATTTAAGTATGAATGCATCAGCTGGCCACCAGTCAGTGACGTGACATTAAAAGCCACCGCTGATTTAAGTATAAATGCATCACCTGGCCACCAGTCAGTGACGTGCCATTAACGGCCACCGCTGATTTAAGTATGAATGCATCACCTGGCCACCGGTCAGTGACGTGACATTAACGGCCACCGCTGATTTAAGTATGAATACATCACCTGGCCACCAGTCAGTGACGTGACATTAAAAACCACCGCTGATTTAAGTATGAATGCATCAGCTGGCCACCAGTCAGTGACGTGACATTAACGGCCACCGCTGATTTAAGTATGAATGCATCACCTGGCCACCAGTCAGTGACGTGACATTAAAAGCCACCGCTGATTTAAGTATGAATGCATCACCTGGCCACCTGTCAGTGACGTGACATTAAAGGCCACCGCTGATTTAAGTATGAATGCATCACCTGGCCACCAGTCAGTGACGTGACATTAAAGGCCACCGCTGATTTAAGTTTAAGACAGTCCCTTTATTTAGTTTAGTTGTATTTAATTATTTACTTGTAAATAGTTAAATTTACTTGTAAATAGTTAAATTTACTTGTAAATAGTTAAATTTACTTGTAAATAGTTAAATTAAAAACAGCTGTTTCCTACAAAAATTTAATACTTACACGGTGAAAATGAACACCTTTTTTAGGGTTCCGTACCCAAAGGGTAAAAACGGGACCCTATTACTAAGACTCCACTGTCCGTCTGTCTGTCTATCACCAGGCTGTATCTCATGAACATAGCTAGACAGTTGAAATTTTCACAAAAATGAACATTTTCATCATTTGTATCATCATCATTGTCATAGCTCGCGCTATAACTGTTGTTATTTTATATTTTGATTTGATTTGTTAATCAAAAATCATGAAGTTCTTCAGCATAAATATTTTACATTGGAGTCTCCCTTTAAACAAAAATAATGCCTATATTGGAAGATTGATCCGCTCTTCCGTAATATCAAGTATTATTATTATTATTTAACAAAAATAAAAAGCTCAAGTATAATAGAGTAATTTAAGCTCGATTACCACTGACTGACTGACTGACTGACTGACATAATTGTTCTCCCAGATGGTGGATGGGGAGGGGGTATATTTTGACAGATTCGTAAACATACTCTACCTCTCAAGAGTATGGGAAAAGTGCCAAACCTCCCCTTTTTGCCCCCCTTCCTCCCTCTCCATATCGTGTCTCGGAAACTAAGAGATAGGTTATATGTAGAAGAGATATGGTATATGTGGTCTCTTTGCTTCAACTTCATTCATTCATCATATATATTTACATTGTCATTGTCATCTGGTTGTCACTGCGACTTATAATGATTAAAATATTGAGTCTACTTTGAAAATTATTTCTTAATTAGTAATACATAATATTGGCGACGATGGAGGCAGAACTGGCTCGACTTACTCGCCTGCCCGCACATATACGCGGCCAGCTGACCAAGTTTGAACATACACTTGCAAAGTTACAAAATCCTTCGGATTACGAAGTAAGTTCACGTTTGACAAGTCTTGCAAATTATGAACAAAAATTTGAAAAAGTACAAAATTAAATTTAATTATTACAAACACATGCGAAAGCTGAAATTGAACAGCAGCATTCTACAGAAGAGTACATATTACATGGAAATAAAATATTACAGGAAACAATGGTGACCGATTTTTCTGACTGAATAAATAAAGCAACCACGATTGAACTAGCAAAATCTGACAGCAGCTATATCTCACCAGCTCACTGTTCAAACCAAGGTCTTCTACATGTGAAAACTGTTTAAGCTGACCCCAAACACCGCAATCAACGGCCAGAGAATAAACCTTTAACGATTAGGGACTTACGAGGGAAATGCTTTCGATGTGGAAGCAAGGAACATCTAGCTAGCAAATGTTGCAGCATCAAGGATACTTGCAGCAAGAGCAAACGAGTAGGTCATTTTGCTCGCGTTTGCTTACAATCAACACCCGGGAACAACCAACTGGAGCCTGAGCACGTGGAGGTGTAGGACAGGGACAACTCTTCAGATACAGTCGATGACACCACCCCTTGGGGTTGGGATATGAATTTAATACGATCTAACAACACAGACAAATTTATGACAAATGTACGTATCAATGACTCGAAACTGAAAATGGAAGTAGATACAGGAGCTGCTCTGTCATCTATATCTTACAAAGATTTTAAAACATTGATAAATGATAAATGATGTTTATTTTGCAAGTAGGTTTTTACAAACACTTTTACACGTCATTTTTTTTAAACTAGATGGGGCCGGTGTTTCGTACCTGACTACTCTGAGAAGAAACAGCCGAAACAAACTCAGCGGTCATAGTCTCTTTTAAAGTCCAGACAATTTTGTTCAATTCACATGAGGACTATGCAGATTAGTGTCTGAGATGGTCTTTTGAAGAAAGAACCATACAGATTTGAGTGGACCTGTCCAGTCAGTGCAAGCATTTGTCAGTTAACGTGTAGCTCGACTTATAACTCAAGGAGCTCAACGAAATGACGAACAATACCAAAGAAAGGACATTTGGGTAGGTCGCTTAGAGTACTCAAACTGTCAGACAGTTTTGGTAAAAAATAAACAAAAAATATAAATGTGACCCACATGGTCCCCACATTCACAATAATCATATAAAATTCATAAAAAGTTCTATTCAAAAAGAATGTAAATAAAAATCACAAAATCATTAAAAGTCACAATGATGATAAAAAAAAATTAAAATACTTAAAAAAATAAGTATTCATGTCAAATCAGTAAATGTCAAATAAAAAAAAAATAAAGTAAAAAATAATAAAATACATGTCAAAACATTAAATGTCAGAGTGTATAAAAAATAATAAAATACATGTCAAAACATTAAATGTCAGAGTGTATAAAAAAGGAAAAGAAAAAATAAAAAAATAAAGAAAGGAATAAATAATAAACAAGCGAAGTCCGAGGCTTCGACATTCACAGAGCAAATTTTATTGGAGCAGCTTAATCCCAAGCCTTTTTATCTTCGAGATAGTGATTAACATGATAGTAGGCTTTCAGGCACAGCTGCCGTTTTATAAACGATTTGAATTTATTTAGGCTTAGTGCTTGAATTAGGCTCGGAAGTTTATTGTAAAAACGTATACATTGGCATCTGAACGTACCCCCTATTTTTTTGAGCCTCGTTGCAGGAACAACAAATTTGTGTTTGTTCCTCGTATTTATGTTGTGGATATCACTGTATTTTTTAAACAAATTAATATTTTTGTGTGCGTACAAAAGGTTTTCATAAATAAACTGAGAAGGGACAGTAAGAACATTAATCTCTTTAAATTTTTCTCTGAGGGAGTATCTAGGAGTTAATTTATAAATTGAACGAATTGCCCTTTTTTGCAAAACAAATATTGTCTGAATATCGGCGGCATTGCACCACAAGAGAATACCGTACGACATCACGCTATGGAAATAACTAAAGTAAACTAAACGGGCTGTCTCTAAATCAGTTAACTCACGAATCCTTCTAACGGCGTATGCTGCAGAGCTAAGTTTTTTTGACAATTTGTCTATATGCGGGCCCCACTGAAGCTTGGCATCCAAAGTTATGCCTAGGAACACTGTGCTATCTTCTGGTTTCAACTCTTCATCCTTAATTAGTACAGTAGTTTCCACTTGTCTTACATGGGGTATCGTAAACTTAATACATTTAGTTTTTTTCTCATTTAGGAGTAGGTTATTAACATTAAACCAATTAACGACTTTTGCCAGGGCGCTATTAACATCATCCGTAACTAAATGCTGACGTTTGAGTTTAAATAAAAGAGAAGTGTCGTCTGCAAACAATACTATGTCATGATTATCCTTTATGAGGTGAGGCAAGTCATTTATGTAAATAAGAAACAAAAATGGACCAAGAATTGAGCCCTGTGGTACCCCCATTCTTACTACGGATCCGGGAGATCTCTTCCCGTTAACATCAACTCTCTGAATCCTATTACTCAAATATGAAATAAGAAGATCCAGAGAGGCGTTACGGATTCCGTAGTGGTGTAGTTTCCTGATTAATGTTTCATGAAGAACGCAATCAAAAGCTTTAGATAAATCGCAAAAAATGCCTAAAGCATCGCATTTGTCCTCCCAGGCATTATAAATGTGTCCTAAAAGTTCAACACAGTAGTTGAACGACCCCTTGTGAAACCGAACTGTTTTTTATGCAATAACTTATGTTTATTGAAAAAACTTTGCATTTGTGCCAAAATTAATTTTTCAAAAATTTTACTAAAGGTTTGTGAAACCGAACTGTTTTTTATGCAATAACTTATGTTTATTGAAAAAACTTTGCATTTGTGCCAAAATTAATTTTTCAAAAATTTTACTAAAGGTGGGTAGTACTGAAATGGGTCTATAATTAGTGGGGTCTGATGTACTACCCGAACACTACTTGGACACTAGATGCTAAATTTATTAAACTAATATCACAATGAGAACATATATACAGGTGAAATCTTCGCACCCCTTGGAGTAGCCTACGTTACGTGTAAATACAAAGACCAAACACTTGAGGGAAAATTATACATTATCAAACAAGATGTTGACCCTATCTTCGGTCGAGCATGGATACGAGCAATCAATTTGGATCTGGCAAATATAAACGCAGTTAACGCAGAAGAACATCCTAAACTGAATATATAGCCTATTCAGTTTCTCTCTGAATACTCAACGGTATTTGATGGCTCCCTTGGGTGCATACCTGATTACAAAGCTTATTTGACCATAAAGGAAGAAGTGTTACCATTTTTTGTTAAGCCAAGACGTATACCAACGACGACGTTCGTATGCTCTTAAAAATAAAGTTGATGATGAAATAGTGCGACTCTGTGAACAAGGAGTAATTACAAAGGTTGATAGCTTCTGAGTGGGGAACACCAGTGGTTCCTATTATCAAACCAAATGGCAATAAACGCTTATGCGTGGATTATTAAGTCACCTTAAATAAAGTTAAGGGATGAACAATACCCTATTCCGATCATAGAGAACATTCTGTTAGAGATGAACGGAGGTCAAATATTTTGTGCACTTCATATCAATCAAGCTTATCTAAACATGATGATGGACGAGGAGAGCGCTATAATGCAAACATTAAGTAACCATAAGGGTAACGTTCAAAGTTAATAGACTTATGTTTCGCGTCAAGGTTGCCCCGAATTTATGGCAAAAAAATTATGGATCGTTTGCTCCAAGGAGTAGCTGGGGTGAAGTGCTTTTTTGATGACATAATTATTCAAGGACATTCAGAAGAACAACTTCTTTCAAGACTACGTTTGACATTACAAAAATTACAAGAAAACAATGTGAAACTAAATAAAGATAAATGTATTTTTTTTTCAAGAGAGAATCGAATACTTAGATCATACTATTGATAAAAATGGACTGCACAAAAATAGAAATAAGGTGAACGCTATTCTGGATACAAAACGTCCCAGCAACATCAACGAACTGCGGACATTTCTAGGAATGGCAAATTATTACAATAAGTTCATACCGAATTTAGCTTCAATATCCAGTCCTCTTAATAACTTACTCAAAAAGGACATTAAACATGAATTGACGCACAAATGTAAAAAGAGTTTCAAGAAAATTAAACTGGAAATTTTCAGTGAAAGAGTTTTAATGCATATTGACTCAGAGAAACCCTTGGTTTTCGCAAGAGATGCTTCACCTTTTGGACTTGGAGCAGTTCTATCGCATCGATTATCGGACGGATCGGATCGGCCTATTGCTTTTGCATCACGTTCATTGACGAGTAGTAAAAAAAAAATAAGTCAGATAGACAAAGAAGCGACGTCCTTATTCTGGAAATTAAAGAAATTTCACTACTGCTACGGAAGAAAATTTATACTTATTACATACCATAAATCGTTAACATACGATTTTCAATCCACACAAAACTTTACCGGCGATGAGCACAATGAGGCTATTTCACTATGCACATTTTCTATCTGGTTTTGACTACACTATTGAATACAGAACATCGGATGATCATAGCAATGCAGATTATCTATCAAGATTTCCGGTAGATACAGTAGCAAATAACCTAATTGACGTACATTGCGCATTTCAATTAAATCAAATGAACACAATTGCCGTCGACCGTATAAAAAATGCCGAAAATACCCAACGCGATGATGAATACAAACATTTATTGGAAGCTTTAAAAAATGGTACCTCAGTGAGAAGATACGGCTACAATGACAACGAATTGACCTTACAAGACGGTTGCATTATAAAAGGAACACGAGTACTACCTGACTGCCGTGGATTCCGGCAACCCTGAGACAGCAGGTTTTAGAAGAACTACGCGCAGGACATCTTGGAATAGTAAAAATGAAATACGCGTGCGTGGATACGTGTTCTGGAGAAATTTGGATCAAGACATAGAAGACATAGTCAAAAGTTGTTGAGAATGTCGATTAAAGCAAAATCAACCTCCATTGGCAGTACTACATCATTGGGACTCACCATCAGGGCCATGGCAAAGGATCCATATTGATTTCGCTGGGCCGATTAAGGGTTATTCCTTATTTATAATAGTGGATGCTTTTACAAAATGGGTGGAAATTGTAGAAACGAAAACAACCACAAGCTCATGGTGTATCCGCCAACTTAAAGAACTTTTCGTGACATTTGGATTTCCGTTTACTTTAGTATCAGACAACGGTCGACAATTTGTTTCATATGAATTTGAATTATTCCTCAGAGAAAGCGGGGTTGTTCACAAAACCACAGCCCCATACCATCCGGCCACGAACGGACAGGCAGAGCGATACGTACAAACAATTAAAAAGGCAATACATAGCATCAGGGCAGAGCCAGGCTCTCTACAAGACAAAGTGCTGGGTATTAAGGAACGCCTACGGAGGACGTCGAGCAGCAATACAAGCCCATATGAACTCATGTTTGGCAGCGAGATAAGAAACACCCTAAGTGTTCATTTCAAGACGAGGACGAGGGACGAAACACGTCCGCTGACTGATGAAGCAAGGGTACGCTCATTTACTGTTGGGCAGAGAGTGCAAATACGCAGCTACACAAACGACCAAATTAAATGGGAATCCGGAACCGTTTTAAGGATATTAGGCCAATTACACTATCCAATAGAGTCTGATTATTGTCAGATTTGCAAAAGACATGTTGATCAAATGCTGGGTACATTAATACCAAGAGCGAAACAGCAATACCGAACACCCTTCGGAACTTAACAACTAGACGATTTGGGACGGAGGTGTTATATATTATGTGGCCTCTTTGCTTCAACTTCATTCATCATCATATATTTCTTTTTTACCTTGTCATTGTCATCTGGTTGTCACTGCGACTTTTAGTGATTAAAATATTGAGTCTACTATGAAAAAAAATTCTTAATTAGTAAAAGCATAATACAGGTGTTTTGTTTTTTTTTACTGATTCGTGGAAAGTAAAACCTTTTTTCAAAGTTGCCCCCTTGCCCCCCTTCTCCCCCCTCTAGGCAGAACTCGGAAGTTAAGACTTGGAACATTTTGTTTTTCAGATTCATATAAAGGGGCAATGCGTTAGTCAAAATAATTTTGCGAAACTCCCCCACTCCCCTCCTGCATCCCCCCTTTCACCCCTTTTTTTACTATGAAATATATTTTGATTCTTACCCTAAACTATTGAGGGGCGTTGAAATTTGGATAAACTAATATCCCGATAAGGATATCCCTACTTGCTCTTTTTTTTTACTTCTTCTTTTTATTTTATTGAATTCGTTTTTAGAATATTATAAGGGTTCCAATTCATATAATCATCGCCAACATGGTGTTCACTAGAAACACTAGATATAGGTTTAGAATAAAACCACTAAATTATCAGTAAGTAGATGAACTCTAAGAATACGTGTGCTCGCTGCCCGGGATAAGGCTGCGTTTCCACCAGAGATGAGCGAGGATGCGTAGCGAGGGATGTGTGTGAAACCAACCAATAATATCGCTTCTTTTTCACAGCTCTAGCTATTCTAGCTATGTGATTGGTTAGTTCCACACACATCCCTCGCGACGCATCCTCGCTCATCTCTGGTGGAAACTCAGCCTAAGTGTGGTCTTTTCTGTTTTGGCATTATTATTTCTACTCTAGTCATAAGGATTCCTATGGATTCTCAAATTTTATAAGGGTAAGGAATACTTTTCAAAAATACGTAACCGAAACCGCGAGCTGCGTGCAGCTCGCGCACAACGCAAATACTAGTTAATATTTAAACATGCAATATTTGTGTGAGTGTGTGAGTATATGTGTGAGTGTGTGAGTATATGTGTGTGTGTGTGTAATTGTGTATGTGTGAGCAGGTTTGTGTTTACTATGCGTGCCAACATGTAACATGAGTACAATTGTGTATGTGTGAGATGAGTACATGCCATCACACTTCCACTATCCCTCAATACTTAAACTTTTGCACTCCATTGTATGCAACCGTTCAAGAGGACAGAACAAGCATCATGATACAAGTGTTAACAGTGCTTCTGTTTTATCATAGTTTAAAAGTTTTATCCAATTAATCAAAGATGTTTTGCAGTCATAGTATTGTTTTGAATAAAAATGTGTTTTTCCTTATTTATCCTATTATACAATAAATAGCCTAAACGTTTTTGTAACAAAATAAATAATAAAATTAAAGGGGCTCCCCTACTATGATGGTACCGAACCCTTCATGCGTGAGTTCGACTCGCACTTGGCCGGTTTTTTTTAATAACCGATGAAGAATAATTGATTCATTTGGGTTCAGAATTTTATTGTACTGAATACGTGGTGACCGTTTTCGCGTCGGTGTCTCTCCACCGTGTGTAGCTCTGTGCAGCATTACAACAATGTGAGGTCTGCGTTACCTGGCCAGTGGGGTTCCCCGGGTTGATGACGACCAGGGCACGCACGGCGTTCTTCTTGTTTCCTTCTTCGTAGGCGCGCTCCAGCTCGGTGACGTCGATGCCCCAGTTCTTGTCCTCGTCCAAGTAGTATCCTATCTGCCCCAGCCCGTATTCCGCCAGTGAGGCAGAGTACAGTGGGTACTGCGGGATCGGGATCATTACACCTGTAATGAAACATGGCGGCCTATTTTTACTGTCGCATTAAAATGAGAACACATAAGTACACACAATGCCACGCCTGTATCATCTACACAGATTTCCAGCAATGCTTAGATAAACTCCCACATAATAGTGGATGAGCCTATTGCCATCAACCGTATAAGATGATCAAGTCTGTGGACTACTTCTGAGAAAATCCTAATGGAAAACCTCGTACTATTTCCATCCAGACTGAATTCCAGTAGCGGTGATCAATGTCAACAGATAATACGTACATTGTGTGCCAAGCTAAGGTATATTTCCTCATCCCTCACTCTCGTTCAGAAAGCAATTTGACACGACCGAGCTCTGAGGCACGGAGGTATCACACCGCCTATGTTCCTACACATTTCTTACAAATGGCGCGCGCAAAAAAATCGCGCGCTTTCTTGGACCCGTGTTTCGAATCCAGTATCACATGACAAACTGTCACGCTTGCCACCACTACATCAAAACGCAGACAACTCATATACTGTTTGTCGTGCAACTGTCACACGGCAACCTAACATGAGAACCACGAGTCACCTAATTTTATTTCCTTCCCGAGTGTTCCTTCCTGTAATGTAACGCACATGATTTACTGACCCGTGTCCTTTCCATCGACTTGGTTGCACAGCAGCTGCAGACAGTTCTTGATGCCAGTTGAGGCGCCGGCACTGAGGCAGATGTCCTCCCAGTTGGCCTTGTGTCCGTCGCGGCGCTCGATGTACTCCGCCACGTGCCGCCGGATCACCTCGATGCCGTACGACATTGTGTACGAGCCCGCTGATCCCCCACTGGAGAATAATCATGTCGCTTGTGTTAGTTACCAAAACATCAATCAATAAAACCATCAGCAAACATCTCACTTGTGTGCGACAGTTACGACATTTAAACTCGAAAAATTAAATATATTATTATTATTTTCAGTTGCGCGCGGGCGCTTGTCAACGTGACGCGCATTCTCTGTGATATCGAACCGGTTTCGACTCACATCGTTCGACCGTGCGTATGATTGATCTGTTAAAAATGCTTTTCATTAAAGCGGCTTTCAGACTACGCTATACTATTGTGCTATATAGTATAGCAAAGAAGGACCTAATGCTATACTATATAGCTTGGCGTTCACATTATGCGATATTATCGCAAGCATTTATAGTATATAGCAAGCACAGACGTGTTGTGTCGCTCGTTTCGCTTGCGGGGCGGCCGGGGGTGAGGGATGAGGAAGAGCGCGACGTGCGATATAGCTAAGCGGCTTTCAGACTACGCTATAATATAAAAGCATATAGTATATAGTTCATAGCACAACAATATCGCGCACCATACATTGTTATGGACACGTTCACACTGTACTGTACTATATATTATTGGCTTACTATACGCTATAAAATTGTGCGATGCGCTGAATTCATGCTGTGCTATATCACGCGCCGCGCTCTTCCTCACCCCCGGCCGCATAAAAGAAGAATAATTATAATAATAATTTATTTATTTCTATGTTATGTTATTTAATATGTCATCTTCACTCGATGAGCTTTCAAGATCCAGTATTAAATCTATTGTGTCGATCATGAATTCATGATGTGTGCTGTGCAACTGTGCACACTCTTCAAAGATCGCGGTCAACTGAGCTTGCTATATACTATAAATGCTTGCGATAATATCGCATAATGTGAACGCCAAGCTATGTAGTATAGCATTAGGTCCTTCTTTGCTATACTATATAGCACAATAGTATAGCGTAGTCTGAAAGCCGCTTTATGGATAGTAGCGAGCAGGAATACGAACAATCAATTGAAACAGTTAATGTGAATAATGGCATAGAAGATTGTTGTGAGATTATTAGTAACAGTAATAGTGAGAAAATGGAGGTGACAGAAGAAGTTATACAAAATAGTGGGGAAAACGACGCAGTGGGAACTAGGAAGAGGATTAGACAGATAGACCAAGAGGAAATGTGGACAACCATTACAAAAAGGGGTAGACGTTTTGCCCGAGCTAGTCATGTTCATGATGAGATAAGAATACCTGAAGATAAAATTATAAAACACATATAAACGGGTATTTTCGCGAATTTTTACCTTTAATATTTGCCCGACGTTTCGACCGGATTGCACCAGCCGTGGTCGCGGGAAGACTGAAGTATTGGAGGTACCGCCACAGCAAAGCGAAGGTGTTTATTCAACTACCCTCACTTGATCTTCATAAATGTTAATTAGGGCCGGTTCACACTAGGACAGCACACTACACTAACAGTGTCCGCATACTGAGATGATTTCACTTGACGAGTACACTTAGTGATCACTGGATTCCAAGCGGGAGACAGTCTGAAGCCATCTTCGCGATTGAAATTAGGATACTTCTTGATCTCAATCGCTTCCCGAACCATTCTCTTATAGTAGTGCTTCTCATTTGCAAGGATTTTTGGGTTGTGTAACTCCATCCAGTGGTTGGGTCTTGAGTCTATCACATGCTCCGCTACAGCGGACTTGTTTATTTGTCGATTTTCGACCGCTGCTATGTGTTCCTTGACCCTTTCAGCGACTGTTCGCTTCGTTAGGCCTATGTAGGAACGGCCGCAGCTGCAATCGATTTTGTAAACACCAGGAACCTGGAAAGGTACTACATCCTTCGGTGTACGCAGACACTTAGCCACTTTGTTGAATGGAGTATAAATCGACTTTATTGAAAACTTCTTGAAAAGGTTCCCAATTTTGTCCGTAACCCCTTTCACATAAGGCATGAATGCTGGCTGTCTTGTCATCAATGTGTTTTTGCTTTTGCTTGCGTCTGCTATCTGGATGCCACCCATTAGTCTTGTACCCGTTTCGTTTAAGAACCTCCTGAACATGTTCCAGCTCTCCGGGCAGATGTTCAGGGTCACAGAGGTCATATGCTCTGTTCATGAGAGAAGAAACTACTGACTGAAGATGTGCTGGATGATGATGTGAGGCAGCATTCAGATACCTGTCCGTGTGTGTCGGTTTTCTGTACACAGTATGCGACAAGGTTCCATTGGACTTAACCATCACTTTTAAATCTAAGAAGGCTAAAGATCTGTTATCCTCCATCTTATACGTGAACCTTATCTTCGGGTGTATGGAGTTAAGATGTTCTGTCAATTGATCAACTTCTTGTTTACCTCCATTGATAATGCAGAAAACATCATCGACGTACCTTTTCCAGAGTCTTATACCGTGAGCTGTCATGTTGATCATAGTCTCAAAGTGCTCCATCCAGATATTGGCAAGTACAGGAGCTACAGGACTGCCCATAGCTACGCCATCAATCTGGAGGTAATGTTGCCCCTGGTATAAGAAGAAATTTCCGTCTAAACAGTTCTCCAGAAGACAGATATACTGGTCAGGTAGTTCCTGATCACACAATCTTTGCCTAACAACATCAAGACAATCCTTCAAAGGAACACATGTAAAAAGAGACTCAACGTCAAAGCTCACCATTGTATCTCTGGGTTCCAACTTCATGTCCTTGATGATGCCGATGAAATGTCGCGAATCCTTGACAAAAGAAGACGTCTTGCCCGTTAGAAGAATGAAGAAGTGAAGATAAAATAATAAAAAGCTTTAACACTTTAGGTGCCGCCAGAACCCAATCATGAGGAGAACTCCGAAAAAAGAGAACAGGAAACGGAAAAAGAAAATCACCAAGTGGTAAATCAAGAAACAAATATGGAAATGGTAACTATGACACAACTCCAAGATACATATGCTAACACATTAAAGAAGGTGGAAAGTTTAAAATCCAAAGCAAAAAAGAAGACTACAATATATACAATACAAGAAGACACTAATAAAAAGGATGAGGCTAACCCGAAGAAGAAACAAAAAACAGATACTGCGTGCGACTAACTTCCTGCCTTGGTGCTTGATCCTTCCTTGGTGTTATCAAAATTTTTTCGTTTAACATTATCCCAATCATTAATAGAATTACAACGCGCCGATTGTCGAGCTCTGGTGTCTCCAGCCCGTTCAATTTGTAAATAATGTGGATCTTCGCGAGCTACTTGGTGAGCCTGGGTATTACGCCGTTGCTCTATATCACGGAAGACTGGGTTTTCCCGAGCTATGCGGTGAGCCTGCGTATTACGCAGCTGTTCTGTATTCCGGAAGATAGGGTTTTCTCGAGCTGCACGGTGAGCCTGCGTGTTTCGCTGCTGTTCTGTATCCCGGAAGATAGGGTTTTCTCGAGCTGCACGGTGAGCCTGCGTGTTTCGCTGCTGTTCTGTATCCCGGAAGATAGGGTTTTCTCGAGCTGCACGGTGAGCCTGCGTGTTTCGCTGCTGTTCTGTATCCCGGAAGATAGGGTTTTCTCGAGCTGCACGGTGAGCCTGCGTGTCTCGCTGCTGTTCTGTATCCCGGAAGATAGGGTTTTCACGAGCTACACGATGAGCCTGCGTGTTGCGTTGTTGCTCTGCCTGTCTAATGACGGGAATCTGACGAGTGGCCCTGTGGCTCTCAGTTTTTGTTTCGTATTTGCTTAGTCTGTGTGTAATCAGTATTTTTTCCTATACGTTTGGCTTGGCCGGACCCAGTATGCTCGTTGTTGACATGTCTTAATGTAGGACTTGGTTTTTCTTGAGTACTATACGTAAGTGCTAAACAGTCAATGGTCTAGATATCATTAGTCGGATTTTTGTCTTTCTGTGATTCATCTGTAAATGTTGGACTTTCAATTATCTGCGTTCTACCTGTAAACGTTGGACTTTCAAATATCTGCGTACTACTTGTAAACGTTGTACTTTCAAATATCTGCGTATTATCTGTAAATGTGGGGTTTTCAATGTTTTCAATGTTTTTCTTGTTATTAACGTTTTGACTTTCAGTTTCTTGAGACTGTGTCTTTTGAGACCTTTTGTTTTTTTTGTTTTCGGCACCCTTATCAAATGACGTCGCATGTCCTTGGCAATGAAATTGATACAGGATGGATTAACTCTCAAAGCTAAAGCGGTGGCAAAACAATTGGCGAATAGCCCACACTCAATACTATTATTTGGTTGACGTTGGACACTAGGGAATTGTATTTTATTATTATCCAAGTATGGGAATAGTGCGTTAACGTAAACGTGCTGCGAATGACTTAAACTATTATATAAACTATCATAGACCCGTAATATTCCATTGATGTAATAAATGCAAATCCAATGCCCCACAAACCCGACTTCTCCGCTATATATAATTTGTAAATGAGACTCGTTTTGAGGCACAGGCTCTATTAGTTCCGGATAAAGAAAAAGAGACACTTCTCTAGGCCGAAACGATGTGTGTTGGGCTAACAAATCATGAAAGGCGCGCACAGCGTCGTCCTCAACATGGTTATTACTGTTCAAAATATACGAGAACATTTTAATACCGGACAATAAAGTTATAAGTAATCAAACCTCGACGACTATTAGATCAATGTGTACTCATAAAATTACGAATATGTGTGAGTGCAACTAAAGAAAGTTACACTCAAACGGTAGGTCATGAAATAAATAAATGAATAAATTGCCTTAGCATGTTCCTGATAGAAGTTTTATGTAGTTATAAGATACCGCCAATGCCAAGGAGAGACCAACCGAACAATTCGTTAATACCCGACCCAATGTAATAAGTACCTACAAAAAAACATTTTTCTCCAATTTTTATTTTACCACTTTGTCGGCGTGATTGATATACATATTGGTACCAAATTTCAGTTTTCTAGTGCTAACGGTCACAGAGATTAAGCGAGGACGGACAGACGGACGGACGGACGGACGGACAGACATGGCGAAACTATAAGGGTTCCTAGTTGACTATACGGAACCCTAAAAAGAGGTGTGCCTTTTTAGTAGGGGGAGAAGAAGAAATGGTATCCATCTAACTGTTAATAACAGCCGCATTGAACAAGTCCCTTGTGTCAAATACCTTGGAGTGTGGTTGGACAGTTCCTTAAAGTGGGGTAAACATATAAACGAAATCCTGGAAAAAGTATGTCGATTTTTAAATATTTTTAAAATATTAGCTGGTGTTAAATGGGGTGTACATCCCTTACAGCTCAGAAGGCTATACATAGCTATAATCCGAAGTAGGATGGATTATGGTTGCTTCTTATACAGTAACTGTGCAAGCTGTCATCTTCTTAAGCTTGACAAAGTGCAAAATCAAGCAATGAGATTCATAGGAGGCTTTACTAGAAGCACGCCTATCCATGTGATGGCAAGTGTGCCAAGATGGCAAGTGCAGTTATTTATTCGAAGAATGTTTCTAACATGCAAATTTATCTAAGATCCAAATCGGTTAGTAATAATATTCTTACTGGTACCTTGGAGGAGCTGTCTGACCAATGCCAAGGATTGTACTGGAGAAACAAAAAACTGCCATTATTAGTGGATGTCCACAGAGTCCACTAGGGAAAGCCTTTTACTCTAGCCCGATATTGGATATTTATTCCTTGGCTACTTGGGTAACCAATATAGATTTAACTAGTGTAATAAGCGATATAAGTTCTGCACAAAGACTGATTAATGCGGCTGATCCTAACAATACGTGTGTAAAAATGATAGAGGATAAGTTTAGTCGACACTATAAAGTATTTACGGATGGGTCCAAGGTTGGTTCAGACTTGGGTGCTACTTTTTTCGACCCTCAGTTAAATTCAAAATTACAGTTTGGCCGCTGAGAGAATGCGTTCCTGACAGGTTGTGAGCGAAAGGACGATGTAACTTTGAAGTAGCGAAGAATTTAAACATATTTTCTATCGTTTTTTTGGCCTATTAACAAATAATATTATTAAAAACGATATCATTAAACCAAGTAATAATAAATGTTATAATTTCGCGCTAAATTTATGTTTAATAAATAAGAAAAAAAAATCTATTCATCCTGCGTTGTTCAAAGGTTACGTCAAATGTTTATTTTTGTAGTGATGTGCCAAAAATAACTAGGCAGTTGAAACATTATCTGTCGTTAAACTATATAATAATAGGTTTTTCTTTAATAATTATAGAATAATTGTAAATTATATTATAATTTACTTTAATACGCTTTGTCCAAACCGAAAATAGCGGCAATACGGAATATGAGTAGGTACCTAGGTGCTACTTTTATATTTCTCCTTTTTTTTTCTTTGACCGAGATATCAGAATTGATACTTTGATTGATAATCACATAATAATACACGTTGGCGAAGATGATAAAGACAGCACCTCCTCAAGCGAAACGGAGTCAGATTAATTTGATTTTGAACCCAGTCTCAACTACTTTCCTCAAAATAATATTATTGTTTTATTTTATATTTAATATCCCAGAATATTACTATTGTATTTTTATGTTCTTTGCGCTAGTTAAATTCAGAAATAAGAAAACAGACAAACAAGAAGTATCAAAGCTATTCTTGTTATGGGTCGGTTAAAAACTACATCTTTTACAATGTGTTATCTAATGCCCATCACTAGTCATGACTAACTGACAGACGTCAGGAACGCATTCTCTCAGCGGCCAAACTGTAATGCCAAGATTTCTACTATGTGTTGTGAACTCATAGCTATTTTTGAAGCCCCGTTGTATTTATTGGATATAAATCAAGAGAACTTTGTCATATTTTCGGATTCAAAAAGCAGCCTCCAACATTTGGCTCGAATACCCTCGAGTCTTCGAGGGTTCCCGGTAGCCATAGTTATTGTAGAATCAATCTGTAGGATGCAGGCTATGATTAAAACTGTCACCATACTATGGATCCCCTCACACGTCGGAATCATGGGTAACGAGAAATCAGACCTAGCAGCCCAACAAGTGTCGTATGAAGGGACAAATTACAAATGCGCACCGTTATACTCAGATTGGCTTGGTCATGTCAAAAACTGTGAAATCGGGTAGTACATCATACCCCACTAATTATAGACCCATTTCAGTACTACCCAACTTTAGTAAAATTTTAGTGAAATCTTTTTTTTTTCACGTCCTAAAGATCCTTGTAGCTTGGGCTTTCTATTTTTATACCAGGTCCTTATTTTTTACGAAAAGTGTAGAAAAAATTTCACCACCAAAATTTACAAAAAAATGCTAATTGTTGATATTCACCAATAAAGGCGTTTTCCGTGTCAGTCTGTGTGAACGCATTGTTCTTATAAACTAAGCAATCGATTTTGAAAGAAGAAGAAAGAAAGAAAAATCACACATTAAATAAAATGGTGAAATTATCAGTACAACTAATAAAAATTAAACAGAGAAAAAAAAACAAAAATAAAAGAAACGAAATTGGTCCTGTACGAGGCCAAAAGGTGTATCGCACATCACATGTTAAGGGAAAAATCCGAACAGCAAAGTTAAGTTGGTCCTTTAAAAAGTTTGTATGGAACCCTCGGTGTGCCAGTCCGACTCGCTCTAGACCGGTTTTTTAAAAAATGAATTTTAATATACCAACCAAGTCGTAAGTACCTATATATATAGGGTGTAAAACACCTCTTAACGAAACCGAAAGGCACTTGTTCTTCTCGTCATTGCAATAATTTTTTTGTTCTATACCATACCTGGGAACCTTCTAGTTACGGAGATAAATATGGGGGGTCAAAGTTCCAACTTTATGACAAGTTTTTTTTTAAATATACAAGTTTTTAATGTAAGATTTTTAAACACCTCCACGACCCCCTTACTATTCAATCCATCCATCAGCATAATGTTTTGAGTGCGTTACATTGAGTTCTACCACAAAACATGATTTTTTACCCCAAAAAGAAAGTCGTTTCCCAGCAACAATTTTTACATAAAGTTACTTAGTTTGATGTACAGAATGCTTGGTTGACGGCTTCGTGATGAGGTCTTTTACACCCTGTGGCCTACTTAGGTAAACACCTACCTACAACTTTTCAGCAATCCTGTAGCTCTCTCCTTCACGTCGTTTGGGAAACAGCCGGCTTGAATCAGTTCAGGGTTAATCACACAAGACATCACCTGTTCACAAATATCGGCACATTAAACAGGTGTTGTTACGAGTATAAATATAGGTTTGGAACAAACTTCGCCGACCACAACTTCAGATCCTATTCGGTGAGAAGCGTTTATTGCGCGTCTGTCGACTGTCGCACTAGAGTAAGAGTCTAGTCTAGGTTTCAGACAGAAAGTGTCAAACTCTACTTGAACAGTTTAAGTAGTCTACTAGGGTTTTCTTTTTAAATTCAAATGATTAAAAAAAATAGATAATTTTTATGGATGAGCCGTGTGGTATCCGGCAGAGTAGAATAGAACCAACCCATTACACTCACGGGTGTCGTATAAAGCGATTAATGTCTGAGGCAGAACACCTTGCGCCTCCGTAGACCAGAGAATGGGCAGCAGCGTTTTCTGTTAGTCTTTCATCACTACGATCTCCAATCCGCCTGCCAAGCGTGGAGATTAGGTACGGCAAATTCCTCCCATCATGGTAGAGGCTTATGTCCAGCAGTGGACGTTATGGGCTGTTGTTGTTGTTGTTGTTATGGATAACCATAACCTTTTGGAAGTTGGTTAACAAGTGACCCACAAAAAGCAACTGCGTGGGTATTTGAGAGGTCTTTGAGTGAGCTGATGATGATCATACTTGTCTCATGAAGGTGACAGGCTTCTGTCCCATGGCATGCGCATCTCCGATGTTTGCATTGACCACTGTACTGAAAGGCTTCTTCTTTCCCTGGTGAACAACAGAAATGTAGGTTCATTGTAGATACTGACTGTTACGTCGGCTATTTTACGAGAACATTCTAGATTACGTTCAAATCTAGAATGTTCCACTGTGGAACTGTGCAGATCATTAGAGAACAATCCTAGAATGTTCCACTATTCAACAAATATAATGTAATGGAGGTTCAAGAAAATTTCTTAAGCTTTCTGGAAGGATCGGTTAGCCGTCGTCGGGTTTGCGGGAGCAGTCAGTCAGTCAACGAAGCGAAAAGTGAACTACAAGTGCGATATCTAAGTGAATACTGAATGTGATGGAAAATGCAAAATGGATGCAGGAACGGGTCCCGCGGTACTAAGGATGAGCTCCTCCTCATTGATATGGCCATTAGTCAACAAATTTGCTGTTCCTGAAGGCATCTGTCAACATGTTGGATTATAAGAAGGCCTATGACTCGATGCCACATACATGGCTCTAGGAGTGGGCTATATAAGGTAAAATCGCATATCTGCCTGTTCCTGTTCCGTATAAATAACAGTTCCAAAAACCTGTTACAAAATAACAGTCTGTTATTTCATTCTATGTGGGAACAACGAACAATGGGCATGATGACAGTAATTGAAAATTACTAAAATATTGTATTTATTTAATAAGACTTGAATTGTGGAATACGAAACACGCATTATTTTTATTATTAGGAGCGGGATTGATAAATTATACGATAATTAAAAAACTACAAAATTCCTATGTCCGCCATATTAAGTTGAACACCAATCACAGCGCATGACGTCACTTTTGATAACACGCGGGAAATTTAGGTAAACAAATGGTCGAATTTCTGTGGTTTTGTGATTTATCTTATTAATAATTATAATTTAATTATTAATTTCTGTGGTTTTGTGATTTATACACGGATCATGGAACAAGGGTATAGTAAGGCAAACGGTGCTAAATTGACTAAAATCGATGTGATGATGTTGGGAGTTTTTTTTTTGCATCGAAAACGGCCCAATTGACCCGTTTTGCCTTTATTCTGCAACACGCATGGTGACGAGCGATACGCTGCTACGAATTTAGATAAAAATTGTAAAAATGCCATCGTGCGTGTTCGGAAAGTGTACCAATCATGATACCGAAGTAAATAAAACACAAAGGATCTCATATCACATGTAACTACGCAATATACTTTGATTTATTAATATTTTTCCATTTATTTTCCTAATATTGGAGGTTGGAGGATAAAAAAAGACAGATGGGAAACGCATTTTTATCGTGAGTACGACAAGGACGCGTGCACTACAGACATAGAACAACACTATCTGTCTCTTTTTTTTGCTTATTGGTTTGACTGAATAAAAAGTGTTCGCGTGCCGCTGCTGCGCGGAACACTTTTTTCTGTGGTTTTTAGGTGTATTTAACATACCTATGTTTATTGGAATATCATTGTACGTTTAAGTAAGTACCTTTATTAAACTACAACAAATTTTATAAATGTAATCTATGTAATCATTTTAAAATCACAATATTTTGAGTATTATAACAAACCAAATAGGTATAATAGTATGATAAAAGTATGTCTTTGAAATGCACTTTTGTAATATTTTTTTAAATTGAACCGTATGTTTATTTGTTTCGTTTCTTTGTTTATTTATGGTCTTCCAGGGCACCATATGGCGATGACGCTGTAAGCTACGTAGGTACAACATAAACGCGAAGAAAATCTGCGCACAGTGGTAAGAAAAATCTGCCCGAACATAAAGTACATGCTAAGTTGTATGCAGTAACTTTATTAATAGATGAACAGCAAGAGACAGTAAATTCAGTCGAATGTCATGATTGTGTAACTTCACTAGGAGGCTGTAAACATGCCATAGATTTTTTGATGTTGATGCATCGCAGAAGCGAAGAGCCATCCTGTACATCTATCGAGTGTTATTGGATTAAATCCAAACTTTCCAGAGTTGGGACTACGGACATAAATAACTTATTTGGGGTGTGTATTGATGTGTTCCCCGCACTGCGGGACCGCACAACACCTGTACTTTTTCGAATTCATTTTAATAATCGCAATTCGCAAATTATTTAAATGTCTAAACGTACGAAACCTCTACCTTTGTTGTGTTGACGTTATGCACTAGTCAGGTGTGACGTCACCAGCGGCGCCATGACACTGGCGAGCGTTTCAGTGGGAATTTTAAATCGAAGAACTAAAATGTTCTTTTTAGGGTTCCGTACCCAAAGGGTAGAGTAGAGTAGAGAAGAGTAGAGTAGGGACTCCATTTTCCGCACTTAGACTCTCATTCGGTCCGTTGTGCGTAGGTGTCCTGGCTAAGTTAGCCAGCCTAGCTCCGTCCAGAAGCACAGAAGTTTCCTGGGATCATCACAGGCTTCGCGGAGCGACCTCATCGTTCCGAGGATTTGTTTGCGTTGGGTAGCCACGGCCTCGCATTCCAGGATGACGTGGGCAGCTGATTCTTCGGCGTCAAAGCAGCCCCTGCAGAGTGGGCTGTCCGTGGCGCCTATGTTAAAGAGATGTTTGTTAAGGGGGCAATGGCCCGTTATTGTCCCTATTATTATTCTGAGGTTATTTCTGCTTAAGCTGAGCAGTCGTTTTGTTAGTCGTGGATGTAGACTTGGCATCGCCATTTTTGACTGCCTACAGTCTGTAGACCTTGACCATTTGTTGTTATGAAGTTCAGTTGATCTCTGGCGAATCCACGCACGGACCCTACCCAAAGGGTAAAAACGGAACCCTATTACTAAGACTTCGCCGTCTGTCCGTCCGTCTGTCTGTCACCAGGCTGTATCTCATGAACCGTGACAGCTAGACAGTTGAAATTTTCACAGATGATGTATTTCTGTTGCCGCTATAACAACAAATACTAAAAACAGAATAAAATTAATATTAAAGGGGGGGTCCCATACGACAAACGTGATTTTTTTATAATAATTGGTACGGAACCCTTCGTGCGCGAGTCCGACTCGCACTTGGCCGGTTTTTTAACTATTAAACCTTAACTGTGGCCAATGAAATTGATTTTAAATAATTTCCGTTTCCGAACATTATAGGACAGTTTTTCAAAATTTGTCATCATGCCTATTGAAGAGCTGTTACGAGGAACACACAATAGTTGGTTCTGACATTTCTTCTCTTTCGGACTAAGGTGTTGAACCTTTGCGAGAAAAGAAAAGAGCTTGTGACGACTGTAAAAGGGTGGCAAGTGTAGGTAAGAGTAACATTTTTTATCTTATTGTGTGAATAAAGAAAAGCTTGTGACTGTCGTATAATGGATTTTGTTATCTTGTCGAACAGGACTTGTTGTTTCAGTTTGTTTGTCACAGATACAGTCTGCTAGTATAAGATACCTACATGTTTTATTTAGCAGTTACCTACGATAAATACGCCTCACCCTTAAATGGCTCATGAGGTGCATAAAGTTGATGTAACTCTGCGCACCTTCCTGATGTCGTGTATGGGGCAATGGAGGACAGTCCTTCGCTACTTAGAATGTTAGCAAATCCAGAGGAATAGCAAGCCGATTAGGATAGAGTGAGGAATATTTCAGGGCGATAGTTTGAGTCAACTTTGGTTCTGCTTAGCCTTGAATTCTCTTAGCACGCTACTGGAGCATTAAGGTCTAAGCTATCGGTTGAAGAGAGGAGGTCAAATTATATCTCACTTCCTTTACCTACATGGATGACCTGAAACTCTTTGCCCTCAACGATTTGCAACTAAAGGAGCTACTGAAGGTACCTAACTGAAACTTTCAGTTGTGCCATCAGGATGTAAAAGTGGGAGATTGTGGAATATGTGGGAAGCCAACTCTCCGATTCCATAAATCTTAGATCCCTATCAGCAACTGAAACATTTAAGTATTTGGGTATGTCAGAAGCGCTGGGTATCAATGTTACTCACATGAAGCAATCGCTGAAAGAGCGCTTCTTTGGTCGCCTGAGGAGTCTTTTATCAGGCGGAAATAAGGTGCGTACCTTCAACGATTTGGTCATGCCGGTTTTGATGTACTCTTTTGGCATAGCTACTCAAATGGACTCAAACAGAACTAGACGCCCTGGATAGGAAGGTCCGTCAATTGTTGACGGCACATCGAATTCATCACCTACGTTCTTGGGTTACGAGTATAATACTGTAAATATCCCACGGAAGTGTGGGAAACTGGGGATCGAGGCTTTTTACACGCTAAGACGCGAGATACAGCAGTTTCAGGGAGGGGTATGCATCGAGATGCGGTCGCGGTGGACAAGGACCTCACCCCGCTCTCCTTGGCTAAAGAGAACTGGCGCAAACCTGTAGTGCTTGACACTAACGAACGGAGAGGTATGGTAGAGTAAGGAGCTTCACGGATGCTTTTTCCGAGCCTTGCATAGGCCCGATGTAGACCTAGCAGCGCCCGTAGCTGGCTACGTTCCGGGGACCTATTTGGAGATACCAAAGTCTGTGCAATTATGGATAAAATTATGATGAATATTAACTACTGGAGATTTATTGTGAAGGGGTGGACAGTTGACATACGTCGGGCATGCCACCGTCCAGGCGAATCAATCCGTCACATTATTACGGAGAGTAATTGCATAGACACAACCTTGTAGCCAGGATTATCCATCAGCAACTGGCTCTAAAATACAGCCTTGTGGAATCGGAAGTGCTGTACTATAGGTATGTGTCCGACCCAGTTCTCGAAAATGGCACACACTGTATTTGAATCAATCAATCATCACTGACAGGATTATTGTAGCTAATAAACCGATCGATCCACCTCCACTATATTAATAGTGGTGGTGGATCGTGTCGCGCATGACGAGAACCTCGTGAAAGAGAAAGATAAGCAAATTAAGTATCTTGACTTGGCTCGCGAGGTTTAGGTTTTGCGAGAATATTTGTGGGATGTGAGCTCAGCGATCATTGAGCCGATAGTCGATTCAGCCAATGGCTTAATTGTCAAGGCCTCGAACAATAACTGAGGAGGCTCTCATTAGGCGGCTGGATCATGAGCTAGATTCAGAAAGCGGTGCTCCTGGACACGGCTAGTATTGTTGGGAGATTCCTCTCTCTTGAGCCCTGACCGCTGGTGGTGGCTTGGACCCGTTACCAGTGGGCGTTTTTTTATATTTTTATTGTTTTTTTATTTATATGTGATTTAGTTTTTAAAAAAGATCGACGGTTGACAGGGGACAATGGAAGAAGAAAACGTGTTGCGCCGACCCCAAGTAACATGGAGCAAGGGCAGGAAGATGATGATGATGAGTTTATAAAAAAAACCGGCCAATTGCGAGTTGGACTCGCGCACGAAGGGTTCCGTACCATTATTTTAAAAACAGACAAAACTGCAAAAAAATCACGTTTGTTGTATGGGAGCCCCCCTTAAATATTGATTTAATTCTGTTTTTAGGGTTCCGTACCCAAGGGGTAAAAACGGAACCCTATTACTAAGACTTCGCTGTCTATCCGTCTGTCTGTCCGTCTGTCCGTCTGTCTGTCACCAGGCTGTATCTCATGAACCGAGAAAGCTAGACAGTTGAAATTTTCACAGATGATGTATTTCTGTTGCCGCTATAACAACAAATACTAAATATAGTCAATGGTACGGAACCCTTCGTGTGCGAGTCCGACTCGCACTTGGCCGGTTTTTAGTATTTGTTGTTATAGCGGCAACAGAAATACATCATCTGTGAAAAATTCAACTGTTCATGAGATACAGCCTGGTGACAGACAGACGGACAGATGGACAGACGGACAGACGGACAGACTGCGAAGTCTTAGTAATAGGGTTCCGTTTTTACCCTTTGGGTACGGAACCCTAAAAAGATCAATCATCTGCCTGCCTTTTTCCAACTATGTTGGGGTCGGCTTCCAGTATAACCGGATGCAGCTGACTAACAGTATTTATATGAAAGATAAATAAAGAAAATGAATAAATAACTAAAATGAATAGGTACCTCCTCAAGCTCCTTTTTAATAGCAGCGGCACGAATGACAAGCGGCCCACGTACGGCGTATTGTAATTTAATAATATTAGGGTTTAAGTTTTGCATAGTTATGGTTTTTTGGCGGGATAATGATTTGCAATATGATACCCCGCTCGACATATTTCTCACAGGCCCCGCGTGTGTGACGCCGGACAACACCCGGCCGGGCCGGCTGATCTTTGATGGTGACATGGTCACGAACCAAATCGAACTTTTTAGACCTCACTGAGTTATACGATTGTGAAACCCGTCAATTTATACATTCATGAGCTCAACCCCACGAGAAATCTTGTCACTTGCCCTTCGCCTGCTAAGTTTTCTGCGGAGCACCGGGTAAAACAGCGGTGTTTACGTTTTCACGTTTTTATAGGTTTATGATTCAACTCGCAAATACTTTGAGATTCATTAAATAAAATTAATAAAATTAAATAAAGTGTAAAAATAACCATAAAACAAAAAGCTTTCTGCAAAATGTCACAAACAATTGCTCTGCTCTATGCATAGAGCACATAGAGCATCATAATGTTTTAAAACCGAGAGTTTTTGACTCATCGATCTGGCTTATTTTTTTTACTTTAGTGCAGTGCACATAATACATCAAAGGCATCACGTAGATTAAGATTTAGAAAGTGCTGATTAATTGATGGGCCAGATTAATGATGACAAAGGCAGTTGAATGAGATTTTGCACCATATTAATTAGATAGATACAGATAAATGATAATTCCTTTATTTATTTCAATCAACTTTATTAAAAAATAATTAACAAATACTGAAATAATTACTCCCATGACATTATTTTTACTTATACAAGAAAATATTAAGTAAATTAAATACCGGTAATTAAAACAATGGCAATTTAAAAACATAAGTAAATTTTTTGGTCAAATTAAACATTTCTTAAACCTTATAAGTACACTTGCTTCAATGCTATAATAATTACTTTGCATGAAATGGCAACCTAATATTTGTTAGACCTCATTATAACAAAAACAATAACAAATCTTCTATTAATGCTTTTTAGACTAAGCGCTTACAAAAAACTCTTACTAATCAAATACAGACTTAATTTTGCATAAAAATAGGAACCTTAAGGTTGAGATCGTAGAAAACTTGTCCTACATACATTATTAAAAAATATTTAAATCATCTTCATCATCAGATTGTAGTATGGATTTATATTTCCATCTCTTGAAAAAGTTATCTCTGAGATGTTATCAAAGTCAGCATACTGTGACATTTCCACTCTTTCCTCAGCACTATCCTTCCTTCCTTCTTTTTGCTCGTTGTCTTCTATTACTTCATTATTAATATCATTATTTATTCCTAATGATTTACGTACATCTTTACCGTTTCTTAGCTGTTTATCTGATATATTGAATTCAATTTCCTCTTCTTCAATTTCTTGATCTATGTTTAGGTATATTCTTTGTAACATTTTGTTTTTTTTTTTTTTGTCAAATTATATTTTTTATTACTCTTTCGTGCATCTGTTTCATTACTGGTTGTCCAAAAAGATTCACGAAATTCTCCTAGTTGTAGTGTTGAATTAGCTAGCGGTGTAACTGATAAATTTTGTTGAAAGATGTCGCTACTGTTGTGAAAAATATGGTCAGGGGCAAGTCTCCGGGGCATGACTACCTCAGCATCAAGCACCTGCAGCATGCTGGTGTTCACCTGCCAAGGGTGTTGGCGATGTTCTTATCGCTTTGTCTGAGTCACGCTCATCTGTCCAACGATCTCATGAAAACTGTGGTTGTGCCTATTGTAAAGGATAAGACTGGGGACACATCAGATCTCACAAACTATAGGCCCATATCCCTTGCTACTGTCATTGCCAAGGTATTGGACAGTTTGCTTGATAGGCACATGGCGAGCCGCATCGAATTACATGATGCGCAGTTTAGGTTTCGACCTGGTCTCTCCACGGAAAGTGCCATACTGTCTCTCAAGCATACTGTCCAGTATTATACGTCTAGGAAAACGCCTGTTAACGCATGTTTCCTAGACCTTTCCAAAGCATTCGATCTGGTATCCTACGACTTACTGTGGCAGAAATTGTTGAACGATACACAGTGGATAGGGGAGTTATAGCTATATTACGGTACTGGTATAGCAACCAGACCAATTGTGTGAGGTGGGCAGGCTCGTTATCGGATATGTACAGGCTGGAGTGTGGAGTGAGACAGGGCGGCCTGACCTCCCCTCGCCTCTTCAGTCTGTACATAAACATTATTATTATTATAATTGATTACGTACTTGTGCGTTATTGTAATGCAAAACACACGGTTACTTACGGTACTTTTTTAAATCTTAGCAAAGAGTTTTTATGTCAGAAAAGTGGTCAACATTTTATGAATAGTATTAACTTTGGGAGATGAAAATATGTATAATAAACAAACATTTCATTCTTTAATTTAATTAATTTTGACAATAAATTACATCCTGTCTGTGTGTAAAATCTGTAACAAAAACACAAAAATATTAATTTACTTTATCAGTAATACTGGCTGCTTTGTGTCTTTGCCTTAACAAAAGCGCTGCGCGGGCATCGCTAATTTGTGAACAAGTAAAAGATTTATTCGTTTAAGAAAGTCCGAGTTTTATTTATTTCCTCGCAAATATGTTATAAAACGTCGTATGACATGTACGTGTTGTTGTTGTTGTGTGGTCTGTTTTTATAATGGGATACGAAGCCTGGTGCTGTTGCACAGCCTAGGTGCATCAAGGTTTTGCATCAGCAAAACTGGAATGCCAAGTTTAAAATCTAGCTGATGGGACGGCACGCCCGTTAACTCCAAGGAGTTGAGAAATTATACAATTAGGCAGTAACATTGTCATTAGCCATCACAGTGTCTATGGATGGTGTATAGGTATACTTTTGAATCGCCGACGATCTTGTAATTTGTTTTTTTATTATTTTGCTGACTCACTCGTTCTTTGGCGACAGTACTATTCCCTCACACAACCACTCTTTAATTTTTATATTAACCTCCAAACTGAGAAAAACGTGCCTGATAAGTTCATCCTTTGTAGTCACTGGATGGGAAAATTCTTCGAAAAAAGAATTTACCCATCTGCGTCCGATTTCAGACGACCCTCTCCCATTTCCATCAGCTTATTCGCAAAGGCACCTGCTTCGTGATCTTTGTACAGTTGAACGCACGTGTTGCACGTAAATAGAGCTTTTCAATCCAGGAGGTTTTCACAGTGGCGACGCCTTGAGACATTTATTTCATCCGCCGGTGTGCCCCTCTAAAGAACTGGCAGTGTGTGTCTAAAGTCGCTTGCGAGCAAAACGACGACACCACCCATCAGAAATTGGTTGCCGCGGATGTCCTGCAAGCTGCGGTTCAACGCCTCTAATGCATGCTTATGCGAATTTAACTGCCACTGCTGCAAAAGGACTCCCCCGTTTTTGGTGATGTTGCATGTTGGGGTATCTTCGCTCGCAAGATTCAGGGGCAATATGAAAACACTGTCAGGCCACAGCAAAGTTGCAGCAACGCCCGCGGAAGCCATAGCCACAGCTAAATGACGGTACGGCTGTCGCAGTGGCTGAGCGAATCGCTGCTGCGCTGTGGGTATCGGGTTTGATGCACCAAACAAATTTTTGTATGGCCTACAGGTAGTGGTTCCGGGTCTGGCTGTTTGTGAGTTTAAAAGTTTGTAAACGCACCCACAATACAGGAGAAATTTCTAGTGTGAGGGCGAGTAAGTTATTAGCGCGATATTATATATATAGCCTATGTGTTATTCCAGACTGTAATCTATCTCTGTACCAAATTCCCGTCCCCGGGCTCTTAAAATTCGACATCAGACGTTTCAGGTCTTCGATTTTGACGACCCCGTTATCGCTGGCATAAGCAACAGGATCCGCGTACGAAGTCGCGGGCAGAAGCTAGTACATATAATAAAACAGTAAAAAAAATGTGTCTGTACATTGAATATATTAAAAACCGGCCAAGAGCGTGTCGGGCCACGCTCAGTGTAGGTAGGGTTCCGTAGTTTCCCGTCCGTCACAATAAGTGTTCCCACTTATGAGTTTAAAGGTGGGTATCCATTATGTAAAAATGCATGCATATATACGAATATACTACAAACTTAGTCCAGAAATTATTTTGTACAACTTTTTGTCTTTTTTGTACAAAAACTGTTGTTTCCATCAAGTTCAAAATGATTTTCCTAAAAAGTCCTTATAAAGTTCTACTTTTCAGATTTTTTCCATATTTTCTAAACTTATGGTTCAAAAGTTAGAGGGGGGGGGGGACACATTGTTTTTTAACTTTGGGAGCGATTATTTCCGAAATTATTGACATTATCAAAAAATAATTTTAGGAAACCCCTATTCATTTTTAAATACCTTTTCAACAATATATCACACGTTAGGGTTGAAATTAAAAAAAAAAACACTTCCCACTTTACATATAGGGGGGCTACCCTAATAAAACATTTTTTTCCAATTTTTATTTTACCACTTTGTCGGCGTGATTGATATACATAAATTTCAGCTTTCTAGTGCTAACGGTCACAGAGATTAAGCGAGGACGGACGGACGGACAGACATGGCGAAACTATAAGGGTTCCTAGTTGACTACGGAACCCTAAAAAGAAATATATCATTGAAAATTTGACTCTACTGGCCAAAACTCCCTTTTATTTTTTTATTTTATCGAATAAATATGCCTTCCGGCTTATGTTATTATAGTGTTTAATTTCCTTTTCCATTTATGTTCGTGACACGGTAGCCTAGATTTTAATAAAACTATAACCATGCCTAGAAACAGGTCAAATCTTTCCCAATGTTCCAAAGGAGCTATAAAAGATTGAGGATCATAAGATCCCAAGATTCTACCAAAGAGCGTCAGGAGAGACTTGATGCTGTTCGAGAACATCAGGCTTCAACTCGCTCCGTGGAAACCTCTTCGGATCGCGAAGCACGCCTGCGTTCTCAGCGTATTTACGCATCTACATCCAGGTCTCTAGAGACCAGTGAAGAATATATTGCGCGACTGACCGCTGATCGTGAACGTCTGCATTGTCTCGCGAGTTGGAGACGTTCACGGAAAGAGAATTACGCTTGAGTTCTCAGCGTATCTACGCATCGACTTCTAGGTATCTAGAGACAAGTGGGGAACGTGATGCGCGACTGACTGCTGATCGTGAACGTCACGCATTGTCTCGCGAGTCGGAGAAGTTCACGTTTGCGCTTCGACATCAGACGTATCAGATCTTTGATTTTGACGACCTCGTTGTCGCTGGCATGAGCAACAGGTTCCGCGTACGAAGTTGCGGGCAGAAGCTAGTACTCAATATGTCTTCATCGACTTGACTCCTCTAAAGCAACTAAAATATTCGTATCATTTTTTTCTAGAAATTAACAGGAAGGAGTACTTTTTAACGTTGTTAATTCATAATTTGATAAAACGTAAACAAATACAAAAAGAAGTCATTTTAATATCGTTTCCAGCCGACCAAATCACCTGATCGCGCCTGTACTTTTGTCTCACTCGCTCACGTTCTTAAAACCAGTTTTTTCCCACTCCATCATTCTACGCGCGCCGCGAGCGGTGACCACGCTCGCATACCTGCAGAGGCCAGTCGTCATCTACGCGCGGGCAATCTTCACATATATTAGATGACATATGCGCGGCCTCGCAATTGGACTTTTGGACTACTGGGGGTCTAAAATGGCCGCTTTAGCAGAATCCACGCAGAATCTTAGTATGAATCACGTTAAAAGTTTAAAATTCTAAAAATTAACTGTATTTTCGTGAGCATAAAGTCCATTTTAGGAATTTTAAATTTTTAACCTGATTCATATTTCGATTATGCTAAAGCGGCCATTTTAGACCCCCTGATAATTTTCCAAAACTTTTTTAATAATTTTACTTTTTGAAAAGTTCTATAAAGGAACAATAACTTCAGTGTGTAATTCCCCATATCGGGTATGTGGCTAAGTGTTGACAAATTCACGCAGTGCTTGTTTCTAAATGTCATGTCAAGGTCAATGATGTGCAAAATTATTTCATCATCTTTTTCATAGACATCATTTTAGCTACTATTTCAACTATCGTACTCAAACCTTAATTGCTACATCAATGTTCATGTATGTAAATATTAATTTAAAAGTGCTTCACACCTTTTTTTTTTCTTTTCTTTTTTTCTCTGTAAACTCCGCTTCTGAAGGTGACCTCTACACACATACGCCCTAAGCGCAATAGTACCCATCCCTACGCTTACGCTTACGCTACTGTGGTCACCGTCAGGAGAGGATAAGCAGAGAACCCATGAACCCATTCTGGACGTAATTTCCAGGGACCAAAGTTCGGGATATTCCTTCTCCGGGTTTAACCCGTGTGTGCCGTTGCCGCGTCACCTGGTGCCGACACTCGCATCTGACGAGTCGCTTCGACCGGCATCCGGGATCCAACGACGCCTCTACGGGCATCGGGCATCCGGCATCGCTACCGCCTACCCTGCGGGTCCTGCATCCTGCTCCTCGGCTCCAGCGTCCATACAGCTACGCGCAAGCCAGGGCAGTACTTGACACGCCTACCTCCATATGTCGGAAAAAACCTATGACGGGCTTCAGTAATCCGCGACCTATATTTAATAAATTATTTTTATGAAAGTGTTGGTGAATTTTGTTCTAACCTATTAGGGTTCCATATTCCCACGCTTCATTAGTAACGGCTCGCCCCACACTACCCTCATTCCTTTTTTTTTTTCTTCCGGTAAGTAGTTTTTGCTGTGTGCTGGTTGATAGGTTTGAGTGCCGGGTGTAAGTACTGGCTAACTTATAGACATTATCATCATTGTCTTATGTCGACACTTAAATTACTGTAAAATGTAACATTTTTTTTTTGGTTTTGTATACAGGGTGACTAATTTAGTATTGTATTTTTTTTTTAATTTGTGATTTTTTTACTGTTAAACGCCTAAATTAGGATCGTTAGTTTATTCTCATTTTTTTTTGTAATTTACTTGTTTCACACCAGTTGCAAAACATTTTTTTTTTGTTTTACGCTTTTCTTGTTTTTTTGTTGCATCGTAACTAAAGTGCACGTTACAGAAATTTATTAAGATTTGGAGTGCTTATTAAGTACAGTCATGCTCAAAAACTTGTAACTGTTTTGTTGTACAGTCAGCGCACGATATAAGTTGCAATTTTTTTTTTACATTACATTAAATTTTCAACTCAATATCTTTTAACCGTAACTTATTGACGTTGCTTAATTCTTAAGTACGGTCAGAAAAAAAAGTTTTCTTTTTAACAAAGCTTTTTTTTTCTCACTTTAGCTTGTTTTATTTAGTTCGTACGCCGAACTAAATAAAACAAGCTACTCAGTTGCAAATTTATTATTTTGCGTTTTTTTTTTTTTGTTAGAAAATTTCTTAGTTTTTTTTTGCAAGCTTTATATAAGTGGAAAAAACAACAAGACGTTACTTAAATTTAACTTAAAATTGTAACAGACGGAGTATTTAGTACTTATTTGTTTTTTTTCACTATACGGAATTGTTCAACACTTACCCATACTTCTAAAAAAAAAAAAAAATATTTCCTCTTTGCTATCAATTTAAATTATTGTTAAAATGGATTATCCCGTGAAGTTCATGTCGCTTCAAAAGTCTGAGCTTGAGTATGAAGTTGCTATTAAGGGTGAATCACCAGCTGCCACAGTGCAGGAGTTGCGCAAACTAGTAACTAAGTGTGGACCATTATTTCCTTCAGAGGATATTCACACTAGTGCCTTGAACTAACGCACGACCTGAATGGTGTGCTGGATGTTCTTGAGAAGGTTAACGCCATTTTAGAATCGACGTCATTAGATAAGAATACATTGCTGCATACTCAAAATTTCCTTAATCATTTATATCTCCGGCTTAGCCGCATTACATGTGATGGTAAATTTAAGGAAGACTATGGGCAATGTGTTACCCTTTTCAGGAAGGCCACAATAAGGTTTACGTACACAAGTCTAGTCTAATAGTAACTTACATAAATTGCTTACTCTAAATATAACAATAACTCTTAGAATTATAAACTACTCTAAACCTAGTACCTAATTATCAAAAATAAAATAAAAAGCATTATTTTTCTTATTTTCTCTCCTCTATATTTTGATATATATTAGTTTGATTGTTCACATTTAGTTTTGATTTTAAAAATCACGATTTGCATTCCCTCTCGCATATATTCCACCTTCTATTGGAACACCTATTGGTAAGGTATTAGTTAGAGAAAAACAAGATACCTATATTTTTATGTTATAGTGCGTCAGTTATGTTGGTATCGTTAAAATACAATAACTGCTGCTAGTTTATGTTAGCGAGAAGTATGAAAGATGACTTCTAAAAGGTAAACCTATAGTAACTCAAGTTCTTGATGCGGATTTTTATTCATTTTAAGAGATGACAAAAATCCTTGATTGCGCGCGGGGGTATTGTAACGTTGTTAATTCATAATTTGATAAAACGTAAACAAATACAAAAAGAAGTCATTTTAATATCGTTTCCAGCCGACCAAATCACCTGATCGCGCCTGTACTTTTGTCTCACTCGCTCACGTTCTTAAAACCAGTTTTTTCCCACTCCATCATTCTACGCGCGCCGCGAGCGGCGACCACGCTCGCATACCTGCAGAGGCCAGTCGTCATCTACGCGCGGGCAATCTTCACATATATTAGACGACATATGCGCGGCCTCGCAATTGGACTTTTGGACTACTGATAATTTTCCAAAACTTTTTTAATAATTTTACTTTTTGAAAAGTTCTATAAAGGAACAATAACTTCAGTGTGTAATTCCCCATATCGGGTAAGTGGCTAAGTGTTGACAAATTCACGCAGTGCTTGTTTCTAAATATCATGTCAAGGTCATTGATGTGAAAAATTATTTCATCATCTTTTTCATAGACATCATTTTAGCTACTATTTCAACTATTGTACTCAAACCTTAATTGCTACATCAATGTTCATGTATGTAAATATTAATTTAAAAGTGCTTCACACCTTTTTTTTTCTTTTCTTTTTTTCTCTGTAACTCCGCTTCTGAAGGTGACCTCTACACACATACGCCCTAAGCGCAATAGTACCTATCCTTACGCTGCTGTGGTCACCGTCAGGAGAGGATAAGCAGAGAACCCATGAACCCATTCTGGACGTAATTTCCAGGGACCAAAGTTCGGGATATTCCTTCTCCGGGTTTAACCCGTGTGTGCCGTTGCCGCGTCACCTGGTGCCAACACTCGCATCTGACGAGTCGCTTCCAACGACGCTTCTACGGGCATCGGGCATCCGGCATCGCTACCGCCTACCCTGCGGGTCCTGTTTAGTTTAGTTTAGTTTAGTTTTTTTATTGATAATTGGTAAGAATTACAGGTCAGATTTGAACAAAAATGTAAAATAAAAGTAAAAACACAAATCACTATAAGTCATTAAAAACAGCATCAGAAAAATTAAAATAAATAAAAGTTCAATTCAAATTATCATAAATTAAACAAAAACACGCAATAAACAGAAAATATAAACATACACATACTAATCTCGTCAAATTACTTAAAACCATTCCTTTAGGTCATATAACGCCTGGTCGGTTAGCCAGCCTTTGAGTTTAGCTTTAAAAGCATTGTCAGATGTCGCGCTCACGATATTATCCGGTAACCGGTTGTATACCGATGGACCCATAACGTGAATTAACTTTCCAGATTTAGATAGGGTGTGTGGGTAGCCAGCTAATTTGTTTCTACCACGAGTACAGTAATTATGTCTATCTCCGCGTTTACTGTATTCATTTAAGTTTTGCCTAACGTATATCGCCGCCTGCAATATGACCATGGCGGGAACAGTCAATATTTTAAGACGTATAAAAAGTGGTCTCGCAGTGGCATCCCATTGTGATCGCGTAATGGCTCTCACAGCACGCTTCTGCATTCTAAAGGCTCGCTCCCAATCGGCAGCCCGGCCCCAGAACTCAACGCCATACTGGAGCACCGAGTGTACCAACGCAAAATAACACCCTCTCATCATTTTACGTGGGAGTGTTTGCGCTAATCGTTCCAGAGCGAAGCATGCTCGTCCGAGTTTGCCACACATTTTATCAATATGCGGCCCCCAAGTTAAAGAACTGTCCAGTTCGAAGCCGAGAAATGTGGTGACGTGTACCTGTTCGAGCACACTGCTTCCTACGCGAAGTGACAGTGGAGTACACATTCGACCGGAAAGATTGACGTGCATGTAGTGGGTCTTGGTTGTGTTCAGTACCAAGCCATTTATTTTAAACCAGTTGTTAATTTTCCCCACCACTAAGTTGAGCTTTTCTTGAAGTCTCTCCATCGACTGCGCGCACACGACTGCAGCCACATCGTCCGCGTACATAAAGACGTAAGCTTCACTTATTGCTGCAGGTAGGTCATTGAGCAATAGACTGAACATGATGTTAGAGAGGGAGGAGCCTTGTGGTACACCTTTAGTGATGTGGAAAGGGTCCGATCTAACTTCTCCGCCGTCACCTATCACGACTTGCGACCTGCTTTTTAAAAAGTCAAGCAGCAAGTCTAACGCTTTTCCCTCTATTCCAAGATGCCCCATCTTCCGTGCCAGCACGCCATGGTCCGCGACATCGAAAGCTTTTGAGAGGTCGCAGAAGAGCACTGCTACCTGCTGTTTTTCCTCCCTAGCCTTCATTACATGGCGGATGACCTCACGTGCAAGGGCAGTTGTCGATCGCCTCTTCCTGTAGGCGTATTGTCGGTCGGTGAGGCAGTCAGTCTTCTCAAGAAACCCCAGTAATCGGTCACATAGTCCGTTCTCAAAGACCTTGGCGACTGTTGGAATGATAGACACCGGCCGATAATTGTTTATGTCGCTCTTCTTGCCTTTGCCCTTATACAGTGGAGACACCTTGATTTTTTTAAATGAACTGGGATAGCATCCACTACGCAAACACCTATTGAATAACACCGACAGGACACCTGCATCCTGCTCCTCGGCTCCAGCGTCCATACAGCTACGCGCAAGCCAGGGCAGTACTTGACGCGCCTACCTCCATATGTCGGAAAAAACCTATGACGGGCTTTAGTAATCCGCGACCTATATTTAATAAATTATTTTTATGAAAGTGTTGATGAATTTTGTTCTAACCTATTAGGGTTCCATATTCCAACGTTTCAGCTTTGATTAAGATCTACATAGTTCAATAGGTACTAAATTTTCTGATAATTTTGTCGAAGAGGATGATCTGGGACCCACATTTTCCGAGATTTTTAGTGTCTTTGGTTGTGTAGAATACTTTAAATATGATGGCTGTGGGAAGAAAATAAATTTGTCAGTTATCGTTTGTAAATCGCCGTTATTCTAAGAAAGATATGGCACGAATCTCGATACCCTGCAGACAAAACAGCGTTCAACAGGGCTTCGAATGAACTAAAAGACCTCATTAAAAGTTTTACCAATAATAACCTTCAAACGTTCCTTTCTAATTTGACTCCAAGTTTGGACACAGACTACTCACTATGGAAGGCAACACAGAAATTAAAACGTCCCAATTATCACATTCCTCCTATCAGACAAAGTAACGGGACTTGGGCCAGGTCAGACACAGAGAAGGCTAAACTCTTTGCCGAACACCTTAGCAATGTGTTTCAACCATTTCCTGAATTGAGACCAGAGCATGACGCCGAAATAAAAAGTTATCTGGAAAGTCCACAGCAAATGTGTCTCCCATTAAAATATACAAGCCCTACTGAAGTGGCAGGGGAAATAAAACAACTCAAGGATGGCAAAGCACCGGGGTACGACAAAATCGACAGCGTTCTTTTAAAAAATCTGCCAAAAAAGGGTATAGTAGCAATCGTAAACATATTGAATGCCTGCCTAAGACTCAACCACTTCCCAGGTCAATGGAAGATAGCCCAGGTAAAAATGTTACCCAAACCCGGTAAACCACCTAATGAAGTAGCGTCGTATCGACCTATAAGTCTTTTGCCTATAATAGGGAAACTCCTCGAGAAAATGCTACTGAAAAGAATGAAAGCACACCTAAGTGACATCATCCCAAATCACCAATTTGGCTTCCGGGAGAACCACGGAACGATCGAGCAAGTTCACCGCATCGTAGACGTTATAAGCAGATCGCTGGAAGAAAAGAAATATTGCTCGGCAGTCTTTTTGGATATTAGCCAGGCATTTGACAAAGTTTGGCACGAGGGCCTATTATACAAAATCAAAAAGATGCTACCACACTCGTTTTACCATATAATAAAATCTTATCTCAGCAAGCGATGTTTTGAAGTAAAGTTCAACGACGAACTTTCAGACTTGTGTGAGATCAAATCAGGAGTACCACAGGGAAGTATACTGGGACCAGTTCTCTACACCATATATACTGCCGACATACCAACATCAGACAAGACTACGGTTGCAACATATGCAGACGATACAGCCTTACTATCGACACACACAAATCCAGATACCGCATCAGAACATCTACAACACCACATTGACAAAATTGAAGAATGGCTCAAAATCTGGCGAATACACGCAAATCAAAGTAAATCAACACATGTGACCTTTACTCTCCGAAGGGACACGTGTCCACCGGTTATACTAAACAATGAAGAAATCCCGCAAAATGACAATGCAAAATATTTGGGTATGCATTTGGATCGAAGACTGACATGGAAAAAACACATATGGATAAAGCGGAAGCAACTAGATCTAAAACTACGCAGTATGTACTGGTTAATAGGACGACACTCACAAATGAGCACACACAGCAAGCTAACAGTATATAAAGCCATCTTGAAACCAATCTGGGCCTATGGAATACAGCTTTGGGGTACTGCTAGCAACAGTAACATTGAGATACTGGAAAGATTTCAAACCAAAACACTGAGGACCATATTTAACATTCCTCAATACATCAGTAATAAGAACATATATCTTGACTTAAATGTACCAACTGTCAAACAGGAGATAGCAAAATTTAGCAACAAATACCAAAAAAGACTCGCAAACCACAAAAACGAGCTTGCCCTCAAACTCAGTGGAAATCAAGGCCTTCAACATACAAGACTGAAGAGACATAGTGTCCCAAACCTAAAAGATAGATTCATCAGGATGGAATGAGACACCTACCCAAGAAGTGTCTCACCAAGCTAAAAACTCTAAACAGATACGCTTGTATCAGACAAAGCAGTGGCTTATTGTTGTGTCCAACAGATTGCCGCGGAGCAGGAAAGAGAGAAAAAAAAAAAAAGTTATCGTTTGTGTGTGTTTGTGTGTTATTTTTGATTTAGTGATGGATTTTTTTATTACTCGGAGTAGCAAGCTGAGGTTTAGACTTAATTTCGTGTTCAGTTGACAAATTGTGGAAGTCTAGATGTTTGCCGTGTGCAGGGCATTTAACAACATATTTTATACATTCATCTTCTATACAAGAAAGACGACGTAAAACTATAATAATATGATTTTAGTTTCATTAGTCCAAAGCACTTGTTTGACTTGTAGTTTTCCACGAAATGTGTTCAAATTAGTAGGGAGAAGCCAGGCCTTTTCTTCCACTTCGTATTCTTCTACAGTACTTATTTTCACGCCTTGGACAGCAGATTTTAAATAGTTTACAAAAGTATCTAAGTTATTCATATCACCATCGTGTGCAACAAATTGATCCGCCGTTCTCTTCAATAGCCCACCTACTCCATCTGGCGCACCTTTTCCATGCCCACATTCATTCATTCACTATAGTTCCATGAGAAGAGCGGTAAATACTTAGTTGGGACATAATATAAAAATAAATTCTTATTCCGATACTGGCCTGATGGAGAATCCGAAATAATAATAAGATTCTGAACAGTTGGAACTTCCTTTTTCATTTCTTCTAATATTGGGACAGTGAGCAGCGGTGGCCCAGTGGCAGCGGCCCCGACTTACGAACAGTAAGTCGTGGGTTCGAACCCAGACAGGCGCATTACTTTGTGTAATTTATTTCATCACCACTGCTCTGAAAACGGTGAAGGAAAACATCGTGAGGAAACCGGCATATCCTAGAACCAAAAATTCGAAGACATGTGACATCTACCAATCCGCACTGGGCCCGCGTGGTGGATTATATTGCCCATTCCCTCTCATTGAGAGGAGGTCGTTCTCAGCAGTGGGAACATTATAGGCTGATGATGATGATGATGAATATTGGGACAAGGTGAGCCCAAACGGCGGCAGCATCATGTCGCTGTAAAGAACGAATAGTGCAGAAACATTGAGTTTTTATATTCTCTTCCTTAATTTTTATAGTAAATAACAGCAGTGTGTAATGTAAATTGTTGACGACTGCCACCAAAGTGCACAGATTGTATTTCGGACCCTTACTTGGTGCTATAGTTCTCACTGAAGTCAATGTGAACAACACAATGCTTTTCAGTCATGTTTTGTTTATAGTGCTTAAAAGCTTGACTTTGATTTCGTATATTACTGCAATGTGCTTAGAACGGTTTCAGATTATCTTCAAATATGTTATGTTATTATGTTGCTATCAAATTCCTGATAATTTAAGTGACGATTTCTACAGATAGGAAATGTTCTTTGCAGGCATTCTAACTTAAAAATATCACAGCAAATACTACTAAGAACTTCAGTCGTGTTTTTTTCTTTTATAATCCGATTTCGTTTTAAGGATGTTATGAGAAGGCAATGTTCTCATGTTTCTCACATAAACATGTATTTCTCATGTTTAATTTTGGCTGTGTGGCCCAAAACGGCCTCATTCTTGTAAAATTGACATAACTGATTGGAGGATGGCCCGAAGTCAAGTCTAGTAGGTATTTTTTGTGTAAATTTATAATTGTGTCAGCCTTTTCTGTTTTTTTACTCCATTTTGTGTAACAGTATCTTTTTTACCTGGGCAAAGATTTGAATTGTCATCATCCTCAAAAAACTGAACGACAATCTTACGGATACGTTTTTGCAGGTCTATATTACAGTCAAACCTGAGTAAGTGAGAACTGGGTAAGCGAGAAAACTCTATTAATGAGAGTATTTGCCAGGTCCCGCCATTTTGCCGTTCTAAAGCCTCTTTATGTGAGAAACATAAAACCTGTATGAGTGACGGTCATTTTTCATGAGTGAACCTCTTTAAATGAGATTGCTATTTGCCTATATCTCTTTAAGCGATAGTTTACTTTTGCTATTTTATAACTCATTCTTAAATTTCAAGGGACTCTTTCATTCGAATGACCAGATGTGCGTCTGTTATTGTTTTCTATAGTTGTAGGAACTTACGTTGTACCTATTCGTTGATTTTGATCTAATTGTTCTCACTGAGTGTTGGCTGAGTAAAGTGGTTAACCTTCCAGTTCTAAACGGATACCAATCGCACTCAACAAAAAATCGACATAAAATTGGACAGTAGGAATGACCTTGCACTAGAATACCTAATCCTAAATGCGTCCCATGGATTACTACCGACCCACCTCCTTCCAACTAGAATGGAAAACTGCCTCGACCACATTTTATTAAAAACAAAGGTAACGGCCACCACGTTGGAGTCGCATATTACTGACCATAAACCGATTATTCTTTCGATCTCAAATCGACACGGAACAAAAGTTGCACGATATCTCGATTAAATTATGAAGCAATTAAGACAGAGTTAGAAAACACAGACTTCTCAGATATCTACAAAATTAAAGACGCAAATACTGCTATGACTACACTGATTACAAAGATATCAACTGCAATTACCAAACATACAAAGCATATCAACATACCGAGAAAACAAAGAGCGCTAAAACCGTGGATAACTCCAGGGCTTCTAAAATGTATAAAACACCGAGATAAACTGCACGTAAAAACTAAGAAGTCACCAGACAATTTAATACTACATGTAACTTATACGCGTTATCGAAATTTCTGCAATATGCTACTGCGAAAATTAAACAGAACTTATGAAAAGACTGAACTTGAAAAATCTAGGAATAACCCTAAAGCATTGTGGAAAATCATTAAGGAAAATCATTAAGGAAATAACCAATACTATTAAAATATGCTCTAGTCCTGATGAACTGCTCAAAGTATGCGAGAGTCCTGCATCTTCCCTCAACAATGTCTGTTCTTTCTTCAGCAATATAGGTTAAAACATGGCTGCAAAAATAATTAACGACCCAAATAAAGCCCCTTCAGCCTGCGATACCATTCATGCTGGTAATGATAAGACACTGAGGCCGCCTGTCAATTCACTCGTTATACAAAAAGTTGACGAATGCGACATAGACAGTATTATACTACAGATGCGCCATGACTGTGCTGTGGGCTGGGATGGTATATCTTCCTCGCTCCTTAAGCCATGTCGTCATATTCTGGTATCGCCGCTAACATATATCTGCAATCTTTGCATTGAGAAGGGAGTTTTTCCAGATTCTCTGAAGAGGGCCATAGTCCATCCAATCTTTAAGGGCGGGGACAGAGGCTGTGTCGATAATTATAGGCCTATATCAGTACTGTCATCGCTCTCTAAGATCCTTGAGAAGATTCTTAACCAAAATCTTAGAAGCTTTCTCGATAAATACAATATTATAGCGGATAACCAGTACGGCTTCCGGTCTGGTGTCTCCACTGAAGACGCAGTATTGGATCTAACGCAATCTATTGCTAAATCCCTGGACAGTAGAACAAAGTGCCTTGGTATATTCTTGGACCTCTCAAAAGCCTTCGACACAGTTTCTGTTCCCAAACTAATCTCCAAGCTGGAGTATCTGGGTGTACGTGGCATGGCTCTGGAAATTTTCAAAGACTACTTGAGGAATCGCACCCAGCAGGTAAAGATTGGCTCCAGCTACAGTAACGAAGAGGTTGTGCTATACGGTGCCCCCAAGGTAGCATTCTAGGCCCCACACTTTTTCAAATATACATAGATGACCTCTGTAGAATGTCATTGACAGCTTGTAGGATCTATGCATATGCTGATGACATAGCGATTCTGGTTGATGGGATCTCGTGGGAAGATGTGAAACGGAAGGCGGAATTTGCACTGTCTTCAATGATGAACTGGCTTGACATAAATCTGCTAACATTAAATCTAAATAAAAGCTATTACTTACCCTTTGCAATCCGGTGCAACACCAAACCTACAAGTAGTTTTACGATAACGGCTCACTCATGCCAGAATCCGCTAATATCGTGTTCATGCCCCTCCATTGCTAGAGCTGTTAGTGTTAAATACTTGGGTGTACACATAGACGATGGACTAAAATGGAACAAACAACTCGAACACTTCGTCTTATTCACATTTTCAAATCTCTCCGAGAATCCGCCAGTACTGACATTCTCAAAATGGTATACTTCACACTATGCCAATCAATTATTAGCTACTGTATAACTGTATGGGGTGGAGCAGCAAAGACTTATCTTCTGCGAGCAGAAAGGTCACAAAGGGCTGTACTTAAAGTTATGTTGAGGAAACCCTACAGATACCCTACAACGCAGCTTTACGCTGATTGCAAAGTACTTACGGTCCGGCAGCTCTTTGTTCTCCGATCTGTCCTGAGGATACATGCCCGTTTGCCTCCATCTGATCCAAGCAAGCGTACATATATTCCCCCAGGTGTACAGTACAAAACCTCATTTGCACGACGCCAATTCTATGTCTTAAGCCATCAAGTCTTTAAAAAAATTCAGAAAGAACTAGACATAATAGAACTAAATAAATTTAATGTAAAATCAAAAACATCGGACTGGCTCATACTGCAGGACTATATGAAAACAGAATCTTTGCTATCATACATCGCTTGACTTATAAACCACGTCAAAAAAAAAACACAAACCGCACAAATACTCAAATACACATACACACCATACATCGGCAGTTCGGCACACACTTACACTCCCTTCCCACACACACACTCATGTTACACACACCTCAACACTCACACATATTTGATTAAAACATATTTAATATAGGTACATTTAGAATAGTAAATCGACACACTTTCACTCTTGTAAACTTGTTCTATTAAATTTCAATTCTGGCCGATCACTGTCTCTTAAGGCCCGGTCACACCGGATGCGTAGCGTGACGTGACGTGCGACGTGACGTTCGTACGCGCGTGCGAGCCCTGTCACACCGGCCAAGAGCGGTGCAGCACACGTCACGCGCGCACGCATCGCGTCACGCAGGTTACTGCAACACGCGCGTAGGAGCCACATTGTCAGCAGCCATATTGAGTTGAGAGCATTTGGCGAAAAGATTTTAGACAACAGCAGTTCCTCTGATGAAGAAGCGTTATTGTTGCTACTATGCCAAGAATCTTCTGCTGCTACAAAAAGACTTTGAGTCCTTGATATTAATAATAGAAGAGAGGAACGCAGTGAATATCATAATTATATGAGTTTTTCCTATAAAATTGTCTCCATTGCGAAAAAAAACACTCGTAAACTATATTGTGTTTGTAAATAAATACAACCTGCCATGCGTACGTACGTGCAGCAATGACCGTTGCGTGTGCGTGCGTGCCGGTCTGACATCTAACAGGGAGCGCCATATAATACAACGTCATCACTGCAGGCGCGTGTGCGACGTTGCCATTCCTCTACACACGCGCGCGGACCTTGTTTTTCAGTAGATGCGGCTCTGCGTGCTTGAGTGACGCGCGTGCACACGACACGCATCTGGTCTGACATCTTTCTTACAGTTTCATACATTACAACTGATGCGTGCACGCGTCACGTCACGCAACGCATCCGGTGTGACCGGGCCTTTAAGATACAGGTCTCCTAGTTTAAGAGACCCTGTCTCTTAAACTAGGAGACCATTTCATTATTATTTTCTATGCATAGACTTATTTTGTAGAGTTAAATCTTCTGTGCACAAAACTAAATTATATGCTTATTGTATTGTATTTTTGTCACCTTGTTTTGAACTGTGTCTGTCTGTTATTCGGATAAATAAACAATTTTATTATTTGTGCCGGACGGGCGTTATCCGCTGATGGCGTGGATACGTGTACCTGGTGCTCTGCCTATACCCTATTACTACCGGGCGCACACTTGTACTATACTTCGCCGCCAGACGGCGCTGACGTCCTACACCTAATTAACTGTAGCTGTAGCTGATCATTCTTCGCTATCTCAGGGCGTTGACCTAACGAGGGGGGATAGGGGTTACTGGGAAAATAAGACACTTATTTAACTTTCATGACTGTACAGGAAGCGATTTCAGGATTAATTCGCGCACTACTTTTTCACTGTTTACTTATACATATTTAATTGCCGTACTGATGACTACGATTCTAAGAAAAGTCGAGTTTACTAAGGTACTCCAGAACTTTACTGTAACGAGGACCCTGATTTCGCTTTCTGATTTCGGAAAACTTTAATGAAAATTTGATTATGGAAATGTACAATCTTTCTGCAAATTACAATTTTGAGCTTATGTTTAAACACATTATATACATCGCCACAATTCTACATAACGTTATTTATGTACAGACATAGAAACAACGAAAATCTTTATTAAAATGGGGAAATTATTTCCATAAAACCGGACAGCTTTTCCAAAAGTGTCTGGATGAAAGGTCTTACAGGCTGAATTACACGAAAACTGTTGCTGTGACTGTAAGTATATAATCGCCATATACTAGACGAGTATATGGTCCATCTAAAACTGTTACTTATTTTTTCGTGTCTGTATCTTTCAGCCTGTAACGATCCTTCGACTGAAAATCTGTAAGACAATTTTTTCCTGTTTTTGTCTAATATGGCCGCGCTAGACCGTCATACTCTCGTCTAAGTGGTCCAACTATAAGCTAAGTTATAAAAAATTACTATATCCAGGCCTAGGTCGCAACCTAGGCTCCCTGGACCTCGCAAAAGCGTTAAGTTACACTAAAAAACTCCACTTGCGAGCCTATATGTGTCTAGCGCGACTGAAAATTACTATCTAACTATTCTAGATTCACTGATGGCACTTTGTTATCTCACTATATTGCCCATACACTGACTCTACACTATTTTTAACTATAAGCAACACTCTATGTGCTGGATTGGTGACGTTCGTCGCGAACATTATTATTACTTATTTTTATTATTATTATTCGAATAACCAAGTAAGTCTTTGTTATTCTCAACCGACTTCCAAAAAGAGGAGGTTCTCAATTCGACTGTTTTTTTTTTTGTGTTTGTTACCTCAGAACTTTCGACTGGGTGAACCGATTTGGATGATTCTTTTTTTATTTGAAAGCTGGTACTTCCCGTGTGGTCCCATTTTGTCAACATCTGATGCTGATCTTCGGAGATATAGAATGGAACTCTTCAAAAATAGACGGCAAATCTGCCGTGAATGTTGCAATCGCTTGTATGTTTATTTTTTATACAATATCATGACGTAACATCACGCCTGTATGCTCTGAGGGGTTACACAGTGAAGCGTGAGAGTTATCAAACTACTAGAAATTAGCAAGAAAACTCACCAACACTTTCATAAAATTTTTTATTAAAAGTTAGGTCACGGATTACTGAAGCCCGTCATAAGTTTTTCCGTCACATGGAGGTAGGCACGTCAAGTACTGCCCTGGCTTGCGCGGTCATGGTATACAAAACGGTGCACTATGAAAAAAAGACTTAGAAAAATTTCACCCAAAAACAACGCCTAATCAAGCCTTCGGGATCCGGTGGGATGTGGGAGTACTAGGGTGGGGAAATACCGGGGGACGACCTTAAGGCCAATGACCTTGACCCCAAGGTCAAGGTCAAATTAAAAAAGACGCAGACATGGGGTACGCTTTGAGGTCAGTGACCTTGATGCCAAGATCAGTGACCTTGACCCAAAGGTCAAGGTCAAATTAAAAAAGACGCAGACACGGGGTATGCTCGAGATCAGTGACCTTGATGCCAAGGTCAGTGACCTTGACCCCAAGGTCAAATTAACAAAGACGCAGACACGGGGTACGCTCGTGGTCAGTGACCTTGACCTCAAGGTCAGATTCATAAAAACACCCCTTTTAACCTAACCTGTCCAAGTTGAAGAGCCCTAAGTCTCGAGCTCACTTCGCTCGCTCTTGGACTAAGTTGCTTAAAGGGCAAAGTCAGAGCCCCGCTTCGCGGGGCTTAATGGTCATAAAAAAAATAACCACGAAGGGGATGGCGGGGTCTGTTCGCTCGCTTTGCTCGCTCACTGGACCCCGCCATCCCCTTCTAACCTAACCTGTCCAAGTCGGAGTGCCCCAAGTCTCGAGCTCGCTTCGCTCGCTCTTGGACTAAGTTGCTCAAAGGGCAGTCTGTTTTTATGAATCTAACCTTGAGGTCAAGGTCACTGACCACGAGCGTACCCCGTGTCTGCGTCTTTGTTAATTTGACCTTGGGGTCAAGATCACTGACCTTGGCGTCAAGTTCACTGACCTCGAGCGTACCCCGTGTCTGCGACTTTTTAATTTGACCTTGACCCCAAGGTCAAGGTCACTGACCTTGGCGTCAAGGTTACTGACCTCGACCGTACCCTGTGTCTGCGTATTTGTTAAGTTGACCTTGACCTTGGGGTCAAGGTCACTGACCTTGGCGTCAAGGTCACTGATCTCGAACGTACCCCGTGTCTGTGTCTTTTTTAATTTGACCTTGAACTTGGGGTCAAGGTCATTGAACTTAAGGTCGTCCCCCGGTGTTTCCCCACCCTAGTACTCCCACATCCCACCGGATCCCGAACTGTCCCGAAGGCTTGATTAGGCGTTGTTTTTCGGTGAAATTTTTCTTTCTTTTTCATTGCTTTTTCCTCAAAATTTTCGAAGTCCCAGACGCCTTCACAATGAGAGTTAAATTTTGCCTCCTAGCTCAGCAGTCATTGACCTCACAAAAAAAAATCCCGGGAAAAAGTTGTTTCTTTTGATGTCCTCCATACGATAAAACCATAAAAAGTAAGTATTATTATGTTTGAAAAATTCATCAAAATTTTTTTGTTTTTTCCTCAGTGCCCCGTTATGTACACTCCAACCAAAAGATGATGAAATAATTTTACACATCATTGACCTTGACATGACATTTAGAAATAAGCACTGCGTGAATTTGTCATAGCCACTTACCCGATATGGGGAATTAAAGCACTGAAGTTAATGTTCCTTTATTGAACTTATCAAAAATAAATAAAATTATTAAAAAAAAATCGGAAATTATATAGTCCAAAAGTCTAATTGGCGAGGCTGCGCCTAGGGCGCTTAGGTCGTCTAGTACGTGTGAAGATTGCCCGCGCATAGACGTCGACTGGCCTCTGCAGGTATGCGAGCGTGGTCGCCGCTCGCGGCGCGCGAAGACATGATGGAGTGGGATAAAACTGGTTTTAAGAACGTGAGCGAGTGAGACAAAAGTACAGGCGCGCTCAGGTGATTTGGTCGGCTGGAAACGATATTAAAATGACTTCTTTTTTTATTTGTTTACCTTTTATCAAATTATTAATTAACAACGTTACAACAGATGTGTACATTACACCCAGATTTCGACAGTCAGGTATGTTAAATTGGCGCGATCGTGTTCCGCGCGCACCTCAAATGACGTAACATCACGCCTGTATGCTCTGAGTGGGTACACAGATGTTTACAATACACCCAGATTTCGACAGTTAGGTACACAAAGAGATGTCAGCAAAAGAGACTATTCTAAAGTGATCTGCAGCCCTGGAACACAAAGGGCTAAGAAGGAACATGGATGGGTTTTAGTCAGTAAGTCTGACACTCCCCTCCGCTCCGCCCAGAGCGGGAGGGGTAATTTGATGATTTCCCACCCGAAAAAAAAACAAGGTAATTATGTTAAGTTCCTTATATTGGGGATACGCCTATTACCATGACATATGTATTGTTAACAATGTCAAATAAATTCATGGCAAATATTTGCTTGGAAACCAAGTTGCATAAGAGCACAGTCTTTTTGTGGGAATAATTCGGAAGGTATCGCACCCGACGGAGTGGGTGAATGCAATCGTGTTGCCGGCCAAGAAGGATGGCAGTCTGCGAGTTTGCCTCGACCCGCGGCCACTGAACCGAGCGGTGCGCCGCGCACACTACCCCCTACCTACGCTTACTGAAATTGCCGCAAAACTAACAAATGCCAAGTATTTTAGTAAACTTGATGCTCGGTCCGGATTTTGGATGATTGAATTAGATGATGACAGTGCGGATCTATGCACGTTTGGAACTCCATTCGGGAGGTATCAATTTCTACGATTACCTTTATACGGAATTAACTGTGCGAGTGAGGTATTTCACGGTAAAATACAGCAGCTATTAGAAGATCTCGACGGGGTAGACTCATTTGTAGATGACATAATTATTTGGGGTAGGACTAAGGAAGAACACGATGATAGATTGATCAAATTGCTAGATAGGGCTCGGGAAGTAGGAATTAAATTTAACAGGGAGAAGTGTGAGTTTAGTGTACAACAGGTTACGTATCTAGGGCATATTTTCAGTAGTAAAGGTATGCAGATTGACACAAACAAGATAAAAGCAATTATGGACATGCCAGAACCAAAAGATAGGCCATCCTTAGAGCGATTTCTTGGCATGATAAACTACCTATCAAAGTTTATTCCAAATTATTCGCAAATGGCAAGCCCTCTTAGAAATTTGCTTAAAAAAGGCAATGAATGGGTGTGGGACAGTATACATGAGTCTGCGGTCACAAGTTGAAGCAGGCGGTGAGCAGCGCGCCAGTGTTGGCGCTGTACTCGAGCGACCGGCCGGTCGTGGTCACAGTGGATGCTAGCTCCACGGCTTTGGGCGCTGCGTTATTACAGGACGGCCGCCCGGTTGAGTTTTCTTCCCTCACGATGTCTGACACCCAAAAGCGATACGCACAGATTGAAAAGGAAATGCTGGCGATCGTATTCGCAATGGAAAAGTACCATCAGTATGTGTATGGGAAGAAGGATGTGGTCGTAGAAACAGACCACAAGCCTCTGGAGGCTTTATTTAAAAAAGGATTGGATGCAGTGCCGGTTCGGTTGCAAAGAATGATGTTGCGCGTGCAACGCTATGAGTTTACGGTGGTATACAAACCTGCGAAGTTTATGTATGTAGCCGATGCACTGTCGAGAGCAGCCTTACCGGAACTCATGCATGACAGAGTGACATGTGAGGTGGAGGATCAGGCTTGTTTCCTTATAGCAAACGTACCTTTCAGCGATAGTAAACTCAGTATGGTCAGAGATGTCACACAAAGGGATGAAGAATGCAAACTTATAAAATATCATATTCTACATGGGTGGCCCAGATATAAAAAGGATTTGAATGAAAAGGTAAAAATGCATTGGGCATATAAAGAAGAATTACAGCTAGTCGACGGGGTGATCTTCAAAAATCAGTTAGTGTACATACCACGTGACCTAAGAGGTGAAATGATATCGCGCGTACACGCATCTAGGAATCGACCGCTGCAAACGTCGAGCGCGTGATGTCATGTTTTGGAGCGGGATGTCACGTGACGTGGAGCAGGCAGTGCGCACCTGCGCCACCTGTGCGGAGCACGCAGCGCGAAATGTAAGGGAGCCAATGATACCGCATTCAATTCCGGAATTACCTTGGTGAAAGGTTGGCGCTGACTTATTCTCATGCGACCGAAAGAACTTTTAATTATAGTGGATTATTTTTCAAATTATATCGAGATAAGCGCCTTAACAAATATTGGATCTCGAGCTGTTATTGCTGCGATGAAAGATCAGTATGCAAGACATGGGATTCCAAAGGAACTAATTACGGATAATGGTCCAGCTTTTAGTTCCAGGGAATTCAGAAAATTTACTGAAGATTGGTGTTTGACACATACGACATCATCACCCAATTACGCACAGTCCAACGGACTGAGTGAAAGAGCCGTGAGAACAGTCAAAACAATCATTAAAAAATCACTAAGTACTGGTACGGATTATTATCTAGGGTTATTAAATTTCAGAACAACACCTAGGGATGGAATTAGTGCACCATCGCAATTACTGATGGGTCGACGACTGAATACTCGCTTACCAGTACACACAGTAAGATTACAACCAAAACGTAACAATCATAAAGACTTTAAAAACATGACTTCAAAACGTGACAAGTCAAAAAAATATTATGATATCCATTCCCGAGAGTTACCGGTATTAAAGCCAGGTGAGAACGTAATTATAACAGATGACGACAAACGTCGGCGATATATGCAAGTGCAGGCACCAGCGCCGCAGCCACGATCGTACTTCCTCACTGATAGCAGCGGTCGGAGATACCGCCGCAACAGACGGCACATCATGAAGTGTGCGAGCTCAGGGGATACCACGGCTCATTCTGTTTTCACGCAAGGGAAGGAGGATAGCAGCAGTGAAGATAATGAGCGCACGAGTACGTATGGTGATGCGGAAGAGAGTATGAATGAGGGGCTGAGCGACAACGATAGGGTTGTGACTAGGTCGGCTAGTTCTTCTCCTGATTCTGTAGTAGTGCAGCCAACCCGAGCTGCTTCGCGAAGGGCACGTGAAAACCTTGCAATGTTTTTTAAAAGTAATTAACACCTTTATTTTTAGGTGTAAGAATAAATCACTAATAATAAGAACAATTGTTACTTAATTAATACCTTTTATATGTATGTGTTAGAATAGTTTGTTAATTAAAATAACAATCGATACTTAATTAATGATTTGATGCTACGGATGATATTGTGCCTGTATATATCTGATATTGTACCTTTTTGTTTTCATATTGATGTGTTTATGGTGGTGGGAATTTTACTTAGTTTATTGTTTTTCATAAAAGGGTAAGATGTTGTATGTAATTATCATACATTGAGGGTTGCCTCATAATAATGTAATATACCGCATACCGTCAGTTTAATAAATCAGTCATTATCTAGCAAGATCGTGTTTCACTTAAGGAACAACTAAAAATGGAAAAATAAAAAACTTTTTTGCAAAAAATAAAACCGACTTCAAAAAACACAAAATGCCTAAAGCTAAGCTAAGCTTCTGAAGCTAAAGTTATTTTTCACTTTTTTGTGTTTTTTGAAGTCGGTTTTATTTTTTGCAAAAAAGTTTTTTATATTGGTTGTTCTTTTTGCTAATGTTGATTTTTTAGAATGTAAAATGTTTTCATTGGTTAGCTTAAGAGGGCTGTTAAATGTTTTTCGAAAATTTTTGATTTTTACTTCCTGGATCAAATTTTTTCGACCGGAATCAGAAACAGAATCATTTATTTGTTAAACATAGGAATAAACATTAAGGATCTTATAAATAGTGGAAGCTCTTGCTATGTTTTGTCGTAACAGACATACAAATTAGAATAAAGAGAAAAAAAAACAATTAAGATTACAAATAAAATGTCAACTCAAATAAAAGATTACAAAAATATAAAAAATCACTGAAATAGAAGATTACAAATATAAAATGTCAATTAAATATAAAATTTAAAAAAAAATCACAAAAACGAAATGTCAATAAACATATTACAAATAATAAAATGCCAATACAATTAAAAATCATAAAAAGAAAACCAATATAAAATGTAAACTAAGAATCGTAAAATCACAAATCAGAATAATTTATACAAGGAAATTATCATTTAAACTTATATTGTCACTTACGGGATATCTTCCGTGATTAGAAAACCGGGTGAATATCGGTGAATATGGTGAATATCGGGAGCTCAAAACAATTTCTAATCACGGAAGATATCCCGTAAGTGACAATTATAAGTTTAGTTTTAAACCGTGAAAGCTTATAACAGTGTTTGAATTATCATTTAAATATTCATCCACATTGTAATAACACTTGTTTAGTAGTATCCCTTGAAGGAACTTTTTAAATCTATTTAAAGGCATACATTTAATTCTGTCTGGTAGTTTATTATAGACTAGCTGACCCGCGCAACTTCGTCTGCGTCACATGAGAGAAAGAGGGTTAGAGAGAGTGTGAGTCAACCTTAAGAGATAGACATAATGCTATCGCGGTTTTTTTAGAACGTTTTAAAACGGAAAATTCCTTAATACATGATTGTTGCGTAACTGTAACCGTTTATGCAGCGCCCGCAAAGGAAGCTCTCAAAAGAAATAAATTTTCCTTGTTTTTGCAACATTTATCATTGATGCTCCGCTCCTTTTAATTATAGCGTGATGTTAGATAACCTATAGCCGTCCTCGATAACTTTCAACACTAAAAGTTTTTTTTTCATTCGAACCAGTAGTTCCTGTAATTAGCGCGTTCAACCAACCAAACAAACTCTTTAGCTTTATAATATTAGTGGATATAGATCCAAGTGGGTAACAATTTAATTTCTTCGATATATTTGCATTAATCGCTAAAATAATCTACTTATGTTTTTTCAGAAAAGGGCTTGCCTCGACAGCCTTACGTCTTCATCCTTAGACACTCGATGACAGTCATACTCCAGCTAGGTCGAAAGTTCTCATCAAAGGTGCAAGAAATTAGCCCAAACACGATTTTTCAATTATAAATGGAACCAACTTTGAGATGTACCTACGCTTTTCACAAATAAAAGGACCATGTACGGACTTCCCTGTAAAAATTATCCGTGGTCAACAACAACAACAGCACATAACGTCCACTGCTGGACATAAGCCTCTCCCATGATGGGAGGAATTTGCCGTAATCTCCACGCTTGGCAGGCGGATTGGAGATCGCAGTGATGAAAGACTAACAGAAAACACTGCTGCACATTCTCTGGTCTACGGAGGCGCAAAGTGTTCTGCCTCAGACATTATTCGCCATAAACGACACCCGTGAGTGTAATAGGTTGGTTTTATTCTACTCTGCCGGACACCACACGGCTTAACCACGGCTCACGGCTTTCCGTGGTCATATATAATACGCGTCGAATTGAGAACATCCGTCTTATTGTTTTGTCGGTTAAAAAAACCATCTTGAGGCAACTGACACGGGTGAGGGTCATTCGATTCAGAAAATGGAGTGAAATGAACAACGCCCTCTATCAACCAAAATGTTAAACTGCTAAAGTATATTACAGTCGATTTAAAATTTATGTGGTGAGCATATTTTTAGTCATTGGTACCATTTTAGTTCAACAGATGTCGCTGCATGTATGTATCTTACATTTGATGATTAGTTCTTCTTGAAAACTTTAAGTTCATATATCTTTTGATAGAATTAACCGATTTCAATGAAACAAACACTAAATCATACCCCAAGTTACACAAAATTTTGATGTATATAGTTTTCTACATTGGTATTGTAAATTTTACGTGATGCTTGATCATCGAAACAGACAAACAGACAAAAATTCCAAAAATGCTGGAAATGTGTTCTGTTGCTTATCCTTTAATACCCTGGCAATTTTTTTTCTAAATATTTTCGATGTACAAAAACGATTTTTCTACAGATTTATTATATGTATAGATTTTGGGAGCAACACCAAATACACTCTTCGTCAAAAGTGCAGTTTTGCACTTGATCGGACACAACAAATTCTCATATTGGGCACGAATTGGAGTTCTTTTAACCGATGAATATTTTTTAAACAAATGTTGGTTTGATTTTACAAATGATGCAGTTTCCAGTATGTACAGGGACAGTGGCGGATTTACCAATAGGCTAAGTAGGCTGGAGCCTAGGGCGGCAGATTTAGAGGGGCGGCAAATTTAGCCCAAATAATAAAAAAAAACTTATAATTATATGTAGGTACACACATTACGTTCGTAATCCGTATAAAAAAGATTACTAAACGTACTGTAAAATATACTCGTAGGTACTTATGCGATCATGAATGTTAAAAATATTCCAATAGCGTTTCAATATTAATTTAAATTTAGTAACTTTTACCCTAATTATAACTAGTTGAATACGGAACCCTAAAAATGATATTTAACGTGTAATATGTTTCAATATTTAAATATTTATTTTCTACTAGAGTACGTATATATTTGCGCAGTTGGGTTGCAGCGCGGGAAGGGAACGAATGGCTTGACCGTTCGCTAACAGTGTCTGGACGAATTGACAGCACGAGCCAGTAGCCACGAACGCGTCCGCTCCGCGTCGCGATCGGGTTGCTAAAAAGATTTGATGAAACATCTGAAGAAGTTATTACAATGACTGCAAGTGAAACTTTCAGGGTTAACACGTTTCTCGTCCTCATAGATAGACTCGTATCCGAGTTAGAGAAACGGCAAAAGGCCTACCACGAATTTAACAAGAAGTTTTCATTTCTAACCAAAATGAGTGAGTTGTTACTATCGACCCTGACGGAAAAAGCCATTTCGTTGGAAAAAACGTATCCTAATGATTTAGAAACTGATTTAGTTCAGGAATGCGTCTGTCTATCTTTGTTCCTGCGAAAACAGAATTTGGAGCACATTTATCCAAACTTGCATATAGCACTTCGCATGACTCTATGTACACCAGTGACAAATTGTTCAGGTAAGAGAAGCTTTTCTTGCTTGAAACGGGTAAAAAACTATCTACGATCTACTTTAAGTCAAGAAAAGCTTAACGCTTTATCTCTTTTGTGCATAGAGTCAGAACTAATGAACAAGATTTCATACGACGACGACTTAATGAATGATTTTGCGAATTTAAAATCTCGCAAAAAGATAATATAAAACTTATTTGATCTCGATCGTAATGAGGACGATAGAACACAAATCATAAAGATGCAATTTCTGAATAAATGTAATTAATATGATTGTGAACTAAACTATCGTATTGAATTTCAAAAGTCAGTAGGGGCGGCAAAAATTGAATAGCCTACTAGCAGCATATTTGTAAATCCGCCACTGTACAGGGATGGCAAGGTTAAAAATTTTATTTTTTTTTAAAACCGGCCTACACGACTCGATAATAATATTGATCTCCGGACGATTGTCGATTGTTATTGACGAAAATTTAGACACGAGACTGACATGAGACTGAGGTGCGAGCTGAATTGACGCAGAATTATAGTTCTCCAATTTTATTTATTGTAATAGTTTTCTTATTATATTGACAAACGAAAACTAATAAAACGTATTCGTTGTAGATCGAAGTTTTATATCATATTAATTTATTTGATAAAATTGAGTTTATTTGGAATATAATGGACGCTGAAAATGCATCAAATCAAATCATTTATTTTTGCCGAAAACACTGTTACAATGGTCTTATTACAAATTAACATGTTTCAAGTGTTTCTCCCGTAAGGCATGCAAAATCTATACAGTCATGAAATACGAATTAATAACAAATATAAGATCAGCTAATTAATTGTACAATAAATAACAATAAATAAAAACAATCATAAAATATTTTAACTTAATAAATTAATGCAATGTCATACTGATTAGTTATTTATTTAATAATAGTAATATTTCAATTAATTCAATGTCATAGAGATCTAAAATTATTACATTATTTAAAGATATATAATAATTGTTATTAATTGATGTCACTGTGAGGTCTTCAGTATGGAAAAATTATCGTTTAAGAAGTTATTCAAGTTATAGTAACATTTATTAACTAAAAGGCTCTTTAGGCTTTTCTTAAATAATGCAGTATTCATTGCCCTTATTTCATTGGGTAATTTATTGAAAATTACAGGAGCCATGTGAAACACACTTTTGTGCATTAAAGCGGTATATGTTCGGCGGACATAGAGGCGAAATTCGTCACGTTGTTGCCTATTATTCACTTCTGAGGCTAATGTAAATATTTTTTATTGGTCTTAACAAATACTGAGACCTCATAAATATAGAGGCTTAGAAGAGTTAACATTTTGTACTCCTGGAAAAACGGTTTACAGGTTTCGATCATTTGAAGCCCAAACATAGCCCTTATGCACCGTTTTTGTGCTTTAAAAATTAAATCAACCTCAGTCGAATTTCCCCAAAAGATCACACCACACCTCAGAACTGAAGCAACCGGGCCAACCATGGTATGCAGTTAACACGGTATTAATATTTGCAATCTTCTTTAACTCATGCAGCGCATACACTGATTTATTTATTCGTTTGGATAGTGTTTCAATCTGGGATTTCCATTTTAATTTGTTATCCACAGTAAGACCAAGAAATTTTGTTGTTTGCACTTCAGATACAGGTTCACCCTTATAGTTAATCTGAGGCATAATTGCGTTCATACGCTGATTGAAATGGATTATTTTAGTTTTTGCAATGTTTGCCTTCAGATTATCGCTGTCTAGCCATTGAATGATTGCGTTTAGGCTACTGCTTATATCATGCTCATAAGATATTCTGTCATTACACTTAATTGCAACAGTGCTGTCGTCAGCAAAGAGTGTCATTGGGTTTGAGTTCGCATTTGGAAGGTCATTAATGTAAATTATAAATAGTAGTGAACTCAATATACCTCCTTGTGGGACACCATATTGTATTTTACGTCCCTTTGATAGATATGCCTCCTCCATCTTAGTTCTAACATTAAGTCTATTAATTTGTGTATACTGAGTGCGGTTTTTGAGGTAAGTTTCAATGAATGCTAAGATGTTGCCTCTTATGCCATAAGTCTCAAGCTTATCTAATAAGATGTCATGTACCACGTGATCAAAATCCTGTGTCATGTCCATAAAGATGCCGCAGATCGGTATTCGCCTATCGACATTGGACGTTATGATTTCCAAGAATTCATATATAGCAAGGTTAATACTTTTGTTCTGTCTAAATCCTTTTTGTTCCTTAGCTAAAATGTCATGGGTTTCAAAAATATTATAAATATTTTTCAAAAAAATTTGAGGTGTTCGACAGTAGGGCAACAGGTCTATAATTATTCATGTCTTCTTTACTCTCTTTTTTATGAATCGGTTTAATAACTGCAACTTTTAATGTTCCAGGGTATACACCAGTTTCAATAGAGAGGTTTAGAATGTAACTCAGAGGTTGCGAGATACATTCTGTTACTAGCTTAATGATTTAGTGCATATATCGTCATAACCTACACTATTTGTGTTTTTTAACTCTTTTATGATTTGTTTTACATCTTCTGGCAGACATGGCTTCATAAACATTGAGTTAAGTCTAGATGTTAGAAATTGCCTATGCTGATCTTTGTATCTAGTACTAATGGGCGTTATCTTATCTACAAAGTGATTATTATATGCATTTGATATGTCGTAAGGGTTTTTCACGATATAATTATTTACTTTAATACAAGGGATGGATTCTAATGGTCTGTTTTGCTTTGCAGCATTAATAGTTTGCCATACAGCTTTTGCTTTATTATTTGAATTTATAATATTGTAATTGTTTTGCGCTCGTTGGGTCAAAGATACAGTCCTTTTTAGTCTCTTGGTGTATTGCCTCAATTTTGATTTGTTGTCTGCACTTGAGGTTTTTCTATATTTCCACAGAAGTTCACGTTTCTTAGCACTACAAGTCTTAATACCCCGTGAAACCCACTTGAGTCTTTTGTGAATGTGTATAGTTACAATTTTGTAGGGAAAACAAAGGTCATAAAACAATTTAAATGTATCAATGAAAATATTATATGCTATGTTTGGATCACAAGTACTGTACATATCTGCAAATGTCATTCGGCCCAAATAGTATTTGAATTTTGCCTGATTTTCTTTAGAAAAATCCCGTCTCCTGATTTTCCAGTTTTTAATTATACATATTTTTAGGAACCAGAAGTGAAAATCAAATAAAAAAAAACAATCTTTAATTAATAACCTAAAACTAATTTAATTACAAATAGACTTAAATCAAACAATAATTTAATAAATCATCAAAATTCAAGCAATCACAAGCAAACAGCCGTTAATATTCAAAAATAATAACCACGATAGAACACAAATACAGACACAAAATATAGCACAAAATAATCACAAAATAATAAACCACTGAAGTAAAAATATGGAACGAACTTACTGTAAAGTAGCGTAGATACCACCTTACCGATCGACGACTCAGCAACAAATGTCCTGGGCTCTGTCGAACGCCCGTTTTTATAAGGATCGGTGGAGGTACCCCTACTACCAACAATAAGTTCGCTTATACGGCCTATCCTGATCGTGTGCCGTCCTCGGCTGCACCAGGAACTTCTTCAGCAGCACTGGCAGGTCCGACGATAGCTTGATCGCCGCCTTCGTCTGAATTGGCATCGTCTGGACTCAGAGCACCAGAAGGACCAGCAGGAACACCAGCGGGACCCACAGGAAGACCTGGAGGCTCACCAGCATCGTCAGGGTTGTCGTCATTGCAATCTGTATGAGGAACAAGTGGTTAATTATACGTGACGACATACACCTTTGCCTATTATGTCATCCATCACGCATTCAAGGCCCTCATACAAAAATACACTCAACCCAAATTAAAACACTTCGCTTTCAAATGTATGCATACATCTTCACACATCATGTCTCACTCATACTCATACTTGAACTTGTACAAGTTCACACGTTAAAAACGTGTCAACCAGGACTGCGCCTGCCAGGACAACGCCTGATGCGTGTTCGTGGAACACGACTTCCGCACGTTAAAAAACGGCAACCAGGACTGCGCCTGCCAAGACAGCGCCTGATGCGCGTTCATAGAACACGACTTCCGGGACAACGCCCGATGCGCATACATAGTACGCGACTTCCAGAAACCAGGCACTCCATGGCGCTAGTCTCGGGAGCACACTGCCTGCATCTGGGCTGCACCAGCCACCCGTTTCAACCAGCAAGGTCAGCACACGCCTCGCACTCATACGCACGCGTACACATCACGTGCTATCAGAACATAAAGAAAAACATTAAAAGGTTCAGTTGAAACTTACTTTCGAAAAATGCAGCACAACTCTCAGGACACCACTCGCCTTTCCAGGGTACCATGTACTGAGCTGCGGCCTGAGTTATCTTGCCTCTGGCTCCACTTAACAGTTTCAGCTCGTAACGATCACTTCGTAACACTTTAGTTACGCGGTACGGACCCCTCATGCCAGGGTCGAGCTTCCCAGTCGACTGAGAATACTTTATCACGAACACGTGATCGTTAACCTGAAAAACTCTTGGCGGGTGCCTTAGACGATTTACCCGATCATCTTGACCACTTTGATTCTTGTCAAGAGATGCTTTAGCGGAGCTCCTACTGAGTTCCCTCATGGCTTCTCGATTCGGACTTGAATTTTCAACGGCAACGTCGCGGATCAGCGCACGAATCACAGGAGTGGTCGCGTTAGTACCAATTAACAAATACAAAGCTGAGTACTGCGTGGTTTTTTGTTTAGTAATATTTAAAACTAATTGAATTTTACATAAACCATCAGACCAAGTGGAATTTTTATTAGCACTCTCGATACGAATCATATTAAGGAGGGTCCTCACATAACGCTCGACTTGCCCATTGGAATGATGCATTTCGGGCGTTATGTAATGGATTTCGCATCCCATTTCAATTACCCAACTGGTAAAAGCTGACGCCTCAAACATGCGACCACGGTCACAAACTATTAGTTTGGGTGTCCCAAATAGTGATATTGCGCTATTGAAAACTCGTTTCAACTCGCTAGCATCTTGTCTATATATGGGATAGAGTAAACAAAATTTGGTAAAAGAATCGACCAAAACTAGTACAAACTTATATCCGTTGGACTCTGGTAAAGGACCTAATGCATCAACATGAACCGTGTTGAAGGGAATGTCTGATTTTTCCCATGACGTGATGGGCTGACGAGGAGCTCTTGGAACACGTTTCTTGCTAATGCAAACTAGGCAATGGGAAGTATACTTTTTAACAAATTGTTTCAGGCCAGGGAACCAAAAATGTTTTAAAATGAGGTCGTAAGTTTTATCAGCCCCGATGTGCTCGTGCTCATCGTGAAAAACGCGTAGTAAACTGAGCCGGTGTTCTTTAGGGATAAAACATAGTAAACGCGACTCCTCACCAACAGGTGAATAGCGATAGTAGAGCACATCGCCCTGATAATCGTACCGACTAGAGTCCAAGAGACCATCCCTCAGTTTTTCAATGAGATCGATAGTCTCTGAATCAGCTGACTGGGCCATTTGTGCCCAATTCGATGGTCTATCGATGGCATTGACTTGCAACGCTGGCGGGTTTCTGCTTAGATAATCGGCGTGACCCATCATCACACCCTTTCGATATTCAATCTCAAAATTGAAATCTTGCAGATAAATCCACCAGCGTGCAACCCGAGGAAGTAAGTCTTTTTTACGTTCGGTGGCCTTCAAAGCATTGCAATCGGTTAGGATTTTGAAAGTTATCCCGATCAAATAATGACGAAAGTGTTGCAGTGCTTTGACGACCGCCAACGTCTCCAATTCGTACGAATGGTATTTTGGCTCCGCGCCCTGGGTTACTTTACTAAAGTAGGCTATCACCCGTTTACCACCGTCCGCGTGTACTTGGATCAGTACAGCACCGTACCCTGCACTGCTGGCATCAGTGTGCAGCTCTGTAGGAAGGTTCGGGTCAAAAATCGCTAGTATGGGCTCGCTAGTTAGACGCTTTATAAGATCTAGCCGGACTTGATCTTGATCAGGTCCCCACACAAATTTTACGTCTTTCTTTGTGAGACGCGAAATACATGCGGTTTTTGTCGCGTACCCTTCAATATAACGCCGAAAGTAACCAGCAAGGCCTAAAAACTGGCGTACTTGTTTGACGTTACTTGGAATAGGCGCGTTAACTAGTGCCTCGATTTTGTACGGGCTCGGCCTAACCTGACCATGACTAATGACGCGACCTAAGTACTCGACCGTGGTGGTGAGAAAGAAACACTTGCGCACGTTAATTGAGAACCCGGCCTCAGTCAAATTTAACAAGACTTCGCGTAACAGGGTGATGCCATCATCGACTGTCAGACTCAGAATCAACACATCGTCAATATATACCAGAACACTACCTGCTTCTATAAATTTACGCAAGGTATTATTGATGATACGTTGATACACAGTGGGAGAGTTGCTCAAACCATACGGCATCTTTAAATACTCATAGTGAGCTTCTGGAGTTACAAAGCCTGTCTTACGGATCGAGTTCTCATCAATAGGAATCTCATGGAAACCCGACGCCATATCTAGAGAAGTGAAGAATTTCGAACCCCCGAGCCGATCAAAGTGGTCATCAATCAAGGGTAGGGGGTACCTATCCTTGACAGTGATGCGATTCAGTGCGCGAAAGTCTACGCACATTCTGTCTGAGCCATCCTTTTTCTTAACCAAAATGATCGGGCTCGCGTATTCGGAATCCGACTCCCTAATAATCTTTTTGTCCAAAAGATCCTGACATATCTCGCGAACTTTAAGTTTCTCTTGATACGACAAACGATACGGATGGTATGCTACAGGTACATCACTTGTTAGATTAATGTGCATTTTGCCGGTATTAACAGTTGTGGTGGCTGTACCGGATATTAAAAACTGAGAGAATTCGTCAATCACGGCCATTAACGTAACAAGTTCCGCACCTTCGAGAGATGTATTTATTTGATTAGACTCACTAACACTAAAAGCGTTCACTTTTAGTACCTTATCCGGCGTATGAGTCAGGTACTGCCCGTGTTTCGTGCGAATAAACGTAACACCATCGCGATTTAATACGTCGGTCCCTATGATAAAGGGAGTATTCATACATGATGCGGGTACCACGAAAAAGTCTACTTCAAGCGTAATATTACTAAACTCGGGCAACAATCTCTTTATTGCTTATTCCTTTCAAAGAACAGTTGATTTCTTTACGCGAACCGGAAAAATAATTTACTACCGCTGACGATATCAGGGACACATTAAGAGCACCACTATCTATGAGGATATCAACTGGTATACCCTGTATCACTGCTGTACTTATGTCGTTATTACTCTTCGCGTTTGAAAGTTCGCTACACAAGTTAACTTTACGTTGATTGCTATTCTTACTTTGAGACTCAGATCGAGCCTTAGCGAAACAGTCACTCTCTTTATGCCCTGCTTTCTTATAGAAAGAACAGACGGGTCTAGCATTACTACTACTATCGGCTTTATCATCGACATTACGCTTCTTAGGACACTTGTCCTTATAGTGTCCTGTTTGTCCGCAATTAAAACATTTGTTTTCAGACCTGCTAGAACCGTTAAAATTACGTCTTTTAGTCGTATTACTGGATGACGCGGATTTGTCGGTGTTACGGTTATCGGGTTTGCGAACAGGCTTTACGTATGTAGCTAAAAATGAAACTAGGTTTTCTGTTGTTAGATTAGCATTAGTTGCTGCTGCTTGTACCTGTACATCACCGATACCGTGAATCACTATTTGGGTCATAAGCTCTTCGCTTAACCCTTTTAATACACGTAACCTTAATAATCAACGCCGCGCATATTCTGCGTATGACGAAAACTTGTCGGACGTGGTGTTTATAACTTCATGAAGAGTTTGGGCATAATTAATCTTTTGCGGACACAACGACTTAAATTCCCTAGTGAAATTGAACCATGAGCGATCATTTGTAGCCCACTCGTTTAACCACGTTTTCGCGTCACCTTTCAAACAGTGAGCCACACGCGAGAAACACTCGAGATCGTCCCAATGATTGACATTCCTAGCCCTGTCCACTTCGTTACACCACACCTCAAAATTATTTATGGTCGGATCAAAATTTGAAACATAATAGTTGCTAGACTTGCTTCTTGTTAACTGTCCTAACGCATCAACAAGTGCTTGGGTCGTAGAAACATTTTTTTCTAGCGGAGGTGTGCTATCACGAATTGACGGCGTAATATGCGAAACGGTGTTTTCCTCAATAGCAGTTAGTCGCGACATGATATTACCCAACGCACCTTGTACGGAAACATCATGAGGGTAGGATCGAGATTTACTACGACGACGACTAGTATTAACCGTACGTGACCTAGATTCTTCACGAAAACTATGATTGTCACCATTACGCGAGTGACTGCGACGTGACCGTGAGCGAATTCTATTACGACGCGAACGCGAACGAGTTCTATTACGGCGCGAACGTGAACGAGTTCTATCACGGCGCGAACGTGTTCTATCGTGAGGCGATCGTGATCCATGCCTATGGTCTTGTCGCGGTTCACTACGAGGGCTACAGCCATCCCCAGAGCGAGGTGGCGTCCTCGCTAGCTTTTTACGTGACCCTGACGAACGTGGCATTATTTGAAATCAACGGCTGTTTGTGTAGGTATCAAGGCAGTAGTTGTGAGCAAATAAGTTCAATCCCACTTCTGATTTTAGGAACCAGAAGTGAAAATCAAATAAAAAAAAAACAATCTTTAATAACCTAAAACTAATTTAATTACAAATAGACTTAAATCAAACAATAATTTAATAAATCATCAAAATTCAAGCAATCACAAGCAAACAGCCGTTAATATTCAAAAATAATAACCACGATAGAACACAAATACAGACACAAAATATAGCACATAATAATCACAAAATAATAAACCACTGAAGTAAAAATATGGAACGAACTTATTGTAAAGTAGCGTAGATACCACCTTACCGATCGACGACTCAGCAACAAATGTCCTGGGCGACGACGATGGAATTCGCAGCGCCCCCGTCAGGGGGCGCGGCAGGCGGTTTCAGGGCTATGCCCTCTGACCGCGGAGGCCATACCTCGGTCCGTCAAAACGGACCCGTCCTTAGGTTGGACACTGTCCATGGGCTATTGGACGCATGTAAACATGCGCCCATATGTGTGGTTGCTGTGTTGTAACTGTAGGCGAGCCACAGCGCTGTTACACAGCGCTGCTTTCTTCACAGTGCCCCGGCGGTCCGTCTCCGCCAGGTGAGACCCCCGGTTACCCGAGGGAAGCCCAGCGGGAGACAACCAGCGGCAGAGGCACCGACTTACAGCGCACCTACAGTGGATGTGTGTTTCCCGCCCGCCCCACTAACCAGAGCTAGCCGGCAGTGGTACGGGCTGCAGAAACGACGTGTGTGTGTGGGCGGTATTGTATGTGTAACACCGCCCATGTATGCGTTTTCCGCGGGCCCGAGGGCCACGTCCACGCGTGTGTCTACGTGCTTGTAGAGGAGTACATGTGTGGTCATGGCTGCGCGCCCTGCCTATATTAACTTAGAACAAGTCGCGCAGCCGGGTGTGCGTAATGTGTGTGGAGTCATATTGTGCAGGTAAGCTGCGTGTAACGAGGTAACAGCTTACCTGGGTCAATCCGGTAGTGACGGGGCGGCGGAGGGGGGCGACCTTGCTTTGCCGGTCGCGGACGCTCCATTGGATCATCCTTGACGGTCTATCCGTGGTACAAGGAGAGTAACGCAGCTAGGCCGTCAAGGACGACCAGTTCCACGTCCCGACCCTGCCTGATGGCGCTGATCAGGTCCATCAGTAGGCGGATGGCGCGGGCTGTGAACTCCTTCTTGGCTTCTGGGCCGGCAGCTGGGCCGGCGCTGGTGGTGCCACTCGGGACGTGGCTTCTTGTTGGTTGTTGGGCCGAGGGCTGCGCCATGCCGGCGCCAGCTGTCGGCCTCTCGATCTTCCTCTTCTCTGGCTGCTGTGGGACTGCTGCCGGAGTCTCAGCCCGCGCCAGGGTCGTTGGCAGGTCGCCCGGTTGGTCTCCCTCAGGAGCGGTGGGGGGCGCAGGTAACTTACCTTTACCTCCTCGCTTCCTCTTCTTGCCCCTCCGCCGCTTCGAGGAGGGGGGAGCTTCTCCCCTGTTGGTGGGCCCGTTGGCCGCCGCCATCAGCGACTCACCTTGGGCCTCGGTGGAGGCCACCTCTGTTGCCCTCTCAGCGACCGTGCTCGGTCGTTGTGAGGCGGTAATGGCGGCAGCTGTGCCCGCCCGCCTTTTAGCCCTTATCTCCGCCTGAAAGGAGGGGCACTTAATGTTGTTGGCGGGATGGTCGCCCCCGCAGTTGACACACGTGGCTGGCTCGTCACGTGGCCGGGGGCAATCCCGCGCAGAGTGCCCCTCTCCGCAGCGGACACAGGCGAGCGGTCGGTGGCAGTGGTGCGACGAGTGCCTCCATTTCTGGCACCGGTGGCACTGGGCGGGCCCACGCTTGCCCCGCCAGGCTTCAATCCTGACACCCCGCATGTTTAGGAACACGGAGGTGCCGAAGATGTTGCGTACTTCAGGCGTCCTACTGAGTACGGCGTGGAACACACAGCCGGGACGTCCCTGACTCGCCTTGATATGGCGAACGTATTCCGGCTTGTGTCCCATCGCGCGGAGCTCCTCCTCGATCTCCTGTGGAGTGGTGTCAACAGGCAGCCCCCTGATGGCCACCTTGCAGCTTCGCTCCGCTGGCAACGAGTAGGCGTACCAAGATGTGCCATCCTCCTTCTCCAGGCCAGTCAAATAGCGCTGGACCACCCTATATTCGAGTTCACTCTCTGGAGTGAACCGAATTCCAGTGCCAAATGGTTGGGCACTGGGGGGGTGACCCAGTTTTTCTTTGAGGGCCCTGAAGTGATTGGCCCATCCTGGCAGCTTTTCCACCGTCAGCGGAGGATACCTCGGCCGCTTCTGCGGCTTTGGCTTGGGCTGCGCGGCGGTCGTGTCCCGGGGGGGCGCAAGCTGTGAGGGAGAGACAGTGATGTCAACACTCCCCCCATGCTGCGTCCCTGATGTCGTCGGCGTCGGTATTGGTGAGGGGGGAGGCGTGCGGCGGGTAGCCTCCGCAAAGGTAGGCGACCAGGCGGTGACGTGCCCCCCCCGCGGCGGCGCGCGGTCGCGCTGCAGCGGCGGGTCGAGGCAGTACCGCTTTGCCTCCTCCTCGGCCTCATCTGTACTGCGGCGACGTCGCTGGGGCCGCGACTCTGACCGAATCTGAGCCTGGCGCGCTCCCGGTGCCAGCCTGGGGTCGCGGCTGGAGGCCCTCGCCGCGGACGCAGCCCCTAAGGGCGCAGTCAGCACGGCGGGGCGCGCGGATGGCGCTGGTGTCGGCGCTGTGGGCGCCGAGGCGCGAGTGGTGGCCGCTGGGTTGCGTGGGCGCGCGCCACGAGATCGTGGCGGTTTGTGTCCTGGGCTCTGTCGAACGCCCGTTTTTATAAGGATCGGTGGAGGTACCCCTACTACCAACAATAAGTTCGCTTATAATATATTTCTTACTTGACATGTTAACAATTGTGCGGTGTGGTCAGACAGTGCTAGGTCAATTACTTCTGACTTACATTTTTTCCCAAAGTTATGGGCAAAATTGTCAATACATGTATTGCTGACATGTCTGGTTGGTTCTTTTAATTGTAATTTTAAGTTGTAATTTAGTAGTAAACATTCAAATTCGTTTGTTAACTTATTCTTATTAAGAACATTGATATTAAAGTCTCCAGCTATAACTATATTATGTTTATTATAATGTTTATAAAGTAAAGTTAAGATCCTGTTCAGTCTATCAAAAAATATATCAACGTTACTAGCTAAGGGTACTCTATACAAACCATTGACTTGATATCTCTATGATACAAACAGACTATGACAATTTTGTAATCTGTCAGCTCAATAGCGCAACACTCAAACGCTGAACAGACTGAATGAGAGGTTTTCCTTTTGAGGTTTTAAAAAAAAAACTTAGTTTCCAAGAACTCTATAGATGGCGTTGAACTTACTATGCCAAAGCCAAAACGCCTGAAAAGAAAAACATTGTGTCACGTCACATACTCTCGTTGACTGATACTTTCATTTGCTTAACCTTCCGAATATAACCAACATTTCTCGCACTTTGTTAAAATCAGTTTTTTTAGGTTCCGTTCCTTGCATTATCATACTTACTCCTAGCGCCATCTATCCAGCGACTAGGGAAGAGCTAAAAAGAAAATCCCTCAGTAAAGCCAAAACGCCTGAAAAGAAAAACATTGTGTCACGTCACATACTTAAACAATACCATATTTACCATATTTTATATTTATTTACCGTATTTAAACAATGCGATGAATGCATGTCTAAGTAGCTCAAATTGATTTGTTTTGTAGTGTTCTAGATACATTTAGTGTCCTACTAGACACACTTTTTATTATTGTTCTCCTTTGTCTCTGATATTCATATTTAAATGTTATGCATTCCTGTTATTTGCATGGTTACTGAAATGTTAATATTAGATGTTGTTTGATTTGAATTGTAAGTGATTGTGCTGTTGGTGTGCTTATTATAAATAAATAAATAAATACTCTCGTTGACTGATACTTTCATTTGCTTAACCTTCCGAATATAACCAACATTTCTCGCACTTTGTTAAAATCAGTTTTTTTAGGTTCCGTTCCTTGCATTATCATACTTACTCCTAGCGCCATCTATCCAGCGACTAGGGAAGAGCTAAAAAGAAAATCCCTCAGTGTTGATATTTCTTTTTGACAAAAATACAAGACCCGCCTCTTTTTGACTTAGTCCTAGAGTAACATGATACCAAGTTATAATTGGGAATTAAACAGGTGTCTTCATGCCCAGACATCATGAAGTGCTCGGTGAGACAAATAACATCAACGTTTGATTTTTTATCTAATAATTCCTGTAAAGAAACTGTTAATACATGCGACTTTGTCCTCAGCCCAGCAATATTTTGGTGAAGAATGTTTAGATATTTAGGGGCGAAAAAGAGATTCAGCTTGTGGGAACTCTTCACCTGACAGTTTCTCCTTTACACTCTGTATATTTGCACTCTGCATACATTTTAGATCAATATTGCTTTTGAATATCGTTTTTTTTGCTTCGATTCAATTTTTATTTCAATATTCTAATCAATCTACAACCTTGAGGACTATATGACCCAGTACATCTACATATATATATTTTTTAGATTTTTTCGTGTTACCAGTTTGATACAAATGGCAGGAGAAAACTAATGTTTAACGTTTGCTTGAAATTGGCTGTCGGAAAATTGCTATTTCTCGTAATATTAACTATTATAACAAAATTATAATCAATCTACGAACTAAAACAAAGCCAGATTTATGATTCTTCATTGAAATATTATGCCATTATCTTTATATAACAAATATCGAGGACTTGGAAAAGTACGTATTTTTGGTCAAACGCCCAAAATATGCGAGCACGCTCTTAAGTTAATTTAGATTGGTGGAAATATCTCATTTTTTAATGGTTTTTTGTATTTTGTAATTAAGTGTTGATTTTTGTTAATGTACGTGTTTTTATTGGATAGTTTAGAATTGTATAAAAGACGCGCCCTTTGCCAAATAAATTATTCCTCCTGCTGCGGCATCTCCAGCCGCACATCGATCCACGGGCCGAGCAGTTCAGGTTTAGGTCGGAACACAGTACGACGCTCCAGCTGTCGAGGGTACTGCACCACATGGCGCAAGCCACTAACAAGAAGGAGTATGCGGTTGCAGACTCCTCGACATGGAGAAGGCCTTTGACCGCGTGTGGCACGACGGCCTTATTTACAAGCTGTCCACGTCCGACGCGCCCCGCCGCGTCGTAAAGGTGGTCCAGTCTTTTCTTACAGGAAGAAGCTTCCGCGTGGTGGTCGAGGGAGCGCTCTCCAGCGCCCGTCCGGTGCTGGCCGGCGTGCCCCAAGGCAGCTGTCTGTCGCCAGCATGTTACTCACGTTACACCGACGACATCCCCACGACGCCAGAGGCGATGCTCGCGCTGTACGCCGACGACGCCGCGTACATCACTACATTGCTCAATGCGAAGTACGCGGCGGTCAATATGCCGCGCGCGCTAGACTTGCTGCCGGACTGGCTGTCCAAGTGGCGGCAGGCGATGGTCACCGGATCAGCGACCCTCCCACCACCCCTGACTCTACTTGGCGCCGACGTCGAGTGGTTGCCCCGGGTCAAGTACTTGGGTGTGCCTATCGGCCGTCGGCTCACCATGGGGCCACACGTCCGCCAGGTCGCGGCGTGGGCTGGGGTAGCCCGCCACCAGTCCCGTCTGCCGGCGCGCGTCTAGTTGGGCGTGTATAAAACCTATATACGCCCGATACTGAAGTACGCCGCCCCCGCATGGTACGTCCTCGCGTGCGAGAGTCACAGGAAGCATCTCCGCACGCAGCAAAATACTGCGTTGCGGACCATCGTCGGCGCCCCTCGCTACGTGAGGAATGACGTCATCGTGCGGGATCTCGGGATCGAGAGCCTGGACGCCTTCATACGGCGCCTTGCGACGGGAAAATTCGCGCGTGCTGACGCATCTGCTTGGCCCCACGTCAAGCACATAGCACCCTGGCACGCGCGCCCCCCTGACGCGAGGCGCCCCCTCCCCCGCGATCTGGTAGCGGAAGTTGACCCCCCCACCGGATTTGACGCCCGGGTAAGCCGTATCCAGGCTACACGCAGCTTACCCACACAACAACGACTCCACACACACTACATATCATCCAGCTGCGCGACCTGTTCTAAGTTAATATAGGCAGGGCGTGCAGCTATAACCATACATGCATCTCTCTACAAGACACACGCGTAGCTCAGCACAGGGCTCGCAAACCACGCAAGCACTGGGCGCTGTTTACACAGCACAATACCGCCTATACACACACAACGGTTGCCCGCCCATAACGTAACCGGCTAGCTCTGCGCGCGGGGCGGGCGGCAGCCATTACATCCCCCGTAGGTGCTTCGGAGTCGGCACCACTGTCGCTGGTCGTCCCCCGCCGGGCCTCCTTCGGGTCTCACCTGGTGGGGACAGACCGCCAAGGTGTCATGAAGAAAACAGCGCTGTAGGCGCGCCTGCGAAAAACTTAATAGCAATCACTCACAGGCGTGATCGCACGCCACCAGGCCACAGCCTATATTGGCCACCCAACGACGGGCCTGATTCCTCAGGCCAAGGCATAGCATCCGCGGCCAAGGGGCATAGCCCCGACGCCACCTGCCGCGCCTCCTTACGGGGGCGCAGCGACATCCTCGAACGAATAAATTATTCAGTTTACACATTCTACGGAGTTATTATTCTACCTTCTGTACCCCAAAGTACAGTCCCAAAACTATCAAACCTTACGCAATGCTGACGCCCTCTAGAAGCGAATGGCACAGATTGAAAGATATCTTGATAAATGATAAATGATGTTTATTTTGCAAGTCTTTCCTCTTTATAATATTCGTTATTTACATAGGTACTAACTCTATAAAAATATTTACAAGTATCAAAAAGGGTTACAGGGCGTCGAAAAATTCGTCCACATCGCTGTCAACAGGAAAAGTGCCCAGAAGGCTGGCAGCATTGCCACGTTGGATGGCAATGCTGATTCTTTGGCCAAAAAATAGGCCCGCCCTCTGGTCACGTGAAGAGTCGACCAACCGTTTGGCGATTTCTCGAAAAACTAGGTGGGCACTCGGACCCCATGGCCCTAGTGTTTCAACCCCAAACGGCTCAAACACATAATTACCAATTAAATTATTGTATTTGCGCCGTTTGAGGTTTTCAGCACCTGCAGCAGCCGCCCCAGCGCAGCACACTGTGCTAGGAAGATGGGATGGCGCAAGGGTGTCGACGCAAGTTGCGTCCCACACCAAAGGCCTACCCAACTTCCATGGCATTATGGTCATACCATCTGGTCTCTTGCCATCGACGCGTGCCAAGCCAGTGGGTTCTAAAACAGCTGGCACCCCGGCGGTGGCAAGAGCACGACGGATAAGATCATTAATGCTAGCGTGCCGCGCTATCCGACCTGCACTCTTATTGCAAGAAAGGCCATGGTGTCCGAGGCAGTCGACTGCTTCACCACATTGACAGCGATGTGGAGCCCCACAAGGAGCGCCCAAACGCAAACATGTAGCAAGTAGGTTTTTACAAACACTTTTACACGTCATTTTTTTAAACTAGATGGGGCCGCGGCCGGTGTTTCGTACCTGACTACTCTGAGAAGAAACAGCCGAAACAAACTCAGAGGTCATAGTCTCTTTTAAAGTCCAGACAATCTTGCTCAGTTCACATGAGGACTATGCAGATTAGTGTCTGAGATGGTCTTTTGAAGAAAGAACCATACAGATTTGAGTGGACCTGTCCAGTCAGTGCAAGCATTTGTCAGTTAACGTGTAGCTCGACTTATAACTCAAGGAGCTCAACGAAACGACGAACAATACCAAAGAAAGGACATTTGGGTCTTAGATATCTAGGTACTCATAAATTGTTTCCATTTTCTCACTATTATTAATATCAGTCACAGTCAAAGTGTTAACTTCAGATACCTACTTACATACATAATTACTGTATTACAATATTGTCCCTAAAATTAGCAAGCTTAGAACATTTAAAAATTATTCTACTTCCAAGTAGGTACCTAGGTACTTACTAACAAATTAGATCCTAGTACTTCATCTTGAAGCCTCTGTATCTAATGTGCTCTACGGCGAATTCATGTGCGATCTCGGAGGTTCTAATACTCTTTGCAAACCAAACTCTGTGCTCTGAGCTCAACTGTCAGTGCAGAGCGTAAGAGCAAATAGTTTTTTATTTGGTCTGAGGGTCAGAGCTACAGAGTACATTATGGCCCGTCTATATAGATGCTCTGTTCATTATGATTTATATACCTACTCTTTGCTGTGCATTATGGTCTGAGCTATCAGCAGTGATTGTGACAAATCTACGTGACAAATACAAATACTGAGCCCAATACACAAAGCCATCAACAGTTTTTACATAAAACAATGTTCGTCTAAAAATACTTAGGTAGTACCGAACCTTTTGATTTTATTATTGACATAGAACACCTGAAATTTCTCCTGTGTTGCGGGTGTGCGTTTATAATTTTTATATTTAAATAAAAATTTAAACTCGCATACACAAACAGCCAGACCAGGAACAAGTAGCTGCCTGTATGTAAGCCCTACAAATATTTTCCATACAATTATGTTCCGTGCGGAATCGAACCCGCGACACTCAGCGCAGCAGCCACTCATAATTATATACCTACCAATATTTCAGTTGACTGATTAATTTAGAATTTTAGACAATTATTTTTCAGTCTACTTGGGTTTGTTCGAGTTGGGTTGGTTCGTAGCCTTTTATTTTTACATTATCTACATTTACATCAAATTCCAAACTTACTGCCTCATAGATCCAGTTCAGTGGCCACTTGCGCGGTTGCTCAGAACGAGATCCTGGTTTCGATTCCTATGTTGATAGTTTGTTACCCAACATGTTACAAAAATTGTTTTCCTTATGGATGGCATGGTGGTGTAGGTACCTGCCGGGGTTGAGGGACTGTTCGAAACAGGCGCGGATACAGGGGGGGGGGGAGGGGGGGGGCAATGGGTGCAATTGCCCCCCCCTGAACATTTGACGGAATTGAAACTAAAATATTGTATAGTGTTGTATACCTTGTCATGGGTCGCCAGGAGGAGGCAGCTGCCCCTAGAGGCTCAGGATTTTGAAAAGTTATAGCTTTTCCTGCCTGATGCCATAGAATGATGGTATTTATACGTAATAAATTGTAGCGTAAAATGGAATCACTTAAATTAAGATATTGTTTAACCCTGCGAAAAAACATTTATCAAAAATGCTTCTTTTTTTCTACCTCTGGATTGGCACTCCTATTGGATTTTTGAATGATCGATCTATGTACACACTGCAAACTAGTTCGGTTTGCAGGGCACACTAACAAAGTTATTGGTGCGCGTAAAGTCAACAGCTGTCTGGCTTCGCCTATTTATTAGTGTTTGCGCTTCACAATAACCCGTTGTCCACCCACACACTTGCAATTTCTTGTCACTTGATGTTGCATGGAATATGAAGCATAAATTTAGCCAACTTAACAATCTTCTCCGTGGCGCAATGGTCGAGCGTGCGGTAAACAGTATCTTACGCCGCCAGCGCCTAGCGCCGTAAGTTTGAATCCGACTGCCAACACATCGGTGTTTTTGTATATTTTAATGAAACGTTTTACATTTTGTTTGTTCAATTCATTGCTTAAGTATTGGCAAGTCTAAAAATGACAAATCATGTGTAGAGACATGGAGAGAGCGACTGTCGCAACCCCGCGCAGGGCACGCCACGATAGTGGCGATAAGTCCTCTCTTTGAGGAGTGGCTTGAGAGACGCCACGGCGTCCTCACCTTCCGCCTGACGCAGGTCCTCACCGGACACGGAGTGTTCGGGAGGTTCCTGCACCAAATCGGGCGGGAGGAAACGCCCGGGTGTTTCCATTGCGAGGATCGACCGGAGGACACGGTGGAGCACACGGTGGAGGTGTGTCCCGCGTGGGCGGAGCACCGCCGTGTCCTCGAAGCGGCGATTGGCGGCGGCGACCTCTCGCGTCCGGCCCTGGTGCAAGCCATGGTCCGGAGCGAGACGGAATGGGACGCCGTCACCTCCTTCTGCGAAGCAGTAATGCTAGAGAAGGAGGTGGCGGAACGTGAGAGGGAGCGAACCTCTCAACGTCCTGGCCGCCGCGGGAGACGCCCCAGGCGTCGGGGGCCACCACCACGTGGCCCCCGGCTACCGTAGGCACGGGCCTGTGGACGGTGGGCTATGGGCTAGCTCGCCGTCCGTCCGTCTCATGACGACAGGCCGTGTCGACGGCGCGTTCGTGTTCCACGCGCGCCTCAAAGAGAGTCAGCAAAAAGGAAGGGGTCCGTAAGGACCGATGCCTGCCGGGGTTGCGGGACAGTTCGAAAGAGATACCGCGGCCCCGGAACACAAAGGGCGATGAAGGAACATGGATGGGTTTTAGTCAGCAAAAGTCTGACACTCCCTCCTGCTCCGCCCAGACCGGGAGGAGTTATTTGATGATTTCCCATCCGAAAAAAAAAAGGTGGCGTTCTGTGGTTTCTGCCTACCTCAAGGCACAAGATTATGTATGTGGGTATGTATGACAGCCTTTACATCAAAATTGTTGTTATAGTGTCATTTCTCAAAATACTTTTTTGCAGGCGTCGCGAAGGCGCGAAGGAGTCACCAGGTGCGTGGTGATTTATTGTTCGCAGCCTTCGCGCAGCCTGCTTTCAGCCTTCGCTAAAACAACAATTTGATGTAAAGGCTACCTCTCATCATACATAGTACATACTAGGTAATCTTGCGCCTTTTCCCCATGGATTGATGTTTTATTTATGTATGGTGTCCTGTAATGTGTGTTGTGTATGTTTTTAATATTCTTTATTATGATGGTGTGTTAAAATATGATTTCAATGTAGGTGGGGGTAGGTGTGGGTGTAGGGTATATTTAGGTGTTTTCAGTTATTGTTTTGTTTGATGCTTTTAATAAGATGTATGTATGGTGTATGTGTTTGTTAACTGTTTCTGTTACCTACTTTGTTCATTTTAATGGGACTAATGTAAAAAAAATATATTGTAAGTTTGCATGCTATTGTTATGGCGGAATGTGTGTGCTCTATAACATTTTTATAACACCCTGTATCACCACATTTTATGCGAATAAATATACCTACTGACTTACTTTGGGTTTCCAAGACAAACACAAAAAAAAATATTATGATGCCTTTTTCCCTAGCCTGCTCTGCCCATTCCTTGGCCTTTGCCTCTCTTCAACCGTTCCACTCAGAGATCCCGCACATCCTCCTTTCAGTTCTGATAGTACCTTCCCAGTTGGACACCGCCTCACTGTCTCAGGCACCAGTTTTGAAGTATTTGTCTGACAGTTTATGTCACAAGTTACTATTTTTCTCTGTACCATTCATTTTGCAATGGAGAGAAGTCCCAAGAATAAAGGATGTTTCTCTGTAAGGCGAAACTGTTGTCTTTTAATCATACCTCCATTTGTCCCAATTATAAATTTAATCCACTGTGTTTATTTTGACATTTGTTTATTTTCCCCTCAGTCATGAAGCTATCATTTAACAATAAAATATGAATGGCTATGACTTCTCACCAGCTAACAGCCTATAAAAGTAGTTAAGTCACATTCACCTTGGTATTTATGTTGATACTTGATGTAACAGGTCAAATACAATATTATAGCATTGAAACCACACATTTTTCAATAAAAATAAATGTATTGTTTTATAAATCATTTAGTAACAGTTTTAAGATCCTTACCAACTCTACTCTATAACATATTCATAAACAACAATTTATTTGTATGTTCTTCCCAGTCGTCACAATCCACAATATTCATTTTCACTTGTTTACATGGCAGTGGCTCCATTATGAGGAGCTGTAAAAACCTCCCCTAAAGTTTGATCATTTTCATCACCGAATGATCAAAATCAGAAGTTATTTATTCAAATTAGGCTGAAAATCAATACCTACCTACTTTTTTAATGTCAATAACCCCAAATTAAAATGTTTGGTTTTGAACACTTGTTTTTTCTTACAGGGAAGATGCAGTGATGCCGAAATCACACCTGCAACAGATTACAGTAATTTCTACTTCAACCACAACTCACAAACCTTGTCCTTCTCTTCCGTTTAATCTAAAACATCAAAATGTCCGTTCTAGAATACATAATCTCAATAAATCCAAGACACACGTTTGGCAGCCCCGTGGCATAGCAAAATCGTTGTTGTTTGAATTTCTTCTTCCGACGGGTTTCTCCTGTTACTGCAAGATGACCTGACCCGGCCCTGATCCTTTGGTTGTGAGGTTAGCAATTTTACCTTGGCTTCAAATTTATTAGAGCTTATCTTTTTTTAATTCCAAGGTTGCAGAATTTCAGTACAAATCGGAAAATTATTGCAACATTTATCCTCAGAGTATATCCTGGTGTACTTAGTTGCCTGGCTAGGTTTGATTGATTGATTTAGCTTATTCCTTGGATTAATCACGGAATAATTAGTGAGTTTTTAATATTTATTATTACACGTAAACTTAGTTATTTTTGACGTCATTTTTGCGATTAATAGCCAAAGAGTATATAAATCACTACGTTTATTGATAGCTAGTGTCATGACACATAACACTCATTCGCAATGCATTCAAGTCATTCATGACATTACGTAAGTCGCAGTGTGACCAGATTAAATTTTACGAAAATACCGAGGCACCTCAAAAAAATACTGAAATATACCGACTTACTTCGGACAGATATACCAATAAAAATACTGATTTTCCTAACACGTTTTATTTATTCATACTCACAATAAATGTTAGAGTTATATTTTAACATCTTTTTCGAAGGATTAAACTTTACACAACCTCCTTCGCCTTCATCCATAACACCTTGCTTTGTTTTTAAAATAGCTGACATATTTTTGTTTATAAATCTGTTTCTTTGGTCCGTTTTTATTAAATTTATCTGTGAAAATATGCGCTTGCATGCAGAATTCGACACCGGTATACATAGAAGTCATGCAACTGAAAACTTAAAAACTAGACGTTGTTTTGAAAATTATAGATAAACTAGCGGTCCGTCTCGAATTCGTCTGGGTAGACTGATATTCATGAAACACAACGAATTTGAATGTATGCAATCTGGAAATTACGCTCTATTTAATAGTGCAAACCGCATTAAAATCGGTCCAGCAGTTGTAAGGTTTTAGGCGAACATACATTCTGCAAGTCTGATTAATACTATGTATTGATTGATAGTTGTATATGTAGTATTACAATACTACAACGCCAGCAACGGCCGTCTTTCTTGTCATATCTGTAACTTACTCATCTCTGCTCATAGATAACATGTATAGGTATAAACTAAATCCGGGAAAGTCCCCAATGTTCGCGTTCCGGGGAATTCCGCAAACATTGTCGCAAAGACGATCAGTCACTACGGTGTTGCCATAACTTCAACCAAAATATACCCAAAAATACTGACTGCTAGCAATATACCTGAAAAAATACTGGTGTTCGGAAAAATCGATGAAATATACTGAAAAAGTATTAAAATACTGAATCTGGTCACACTGGTAAGTCGTAAACCTCCGCCAAAAAGCTAAAATGCAGAGTTGCCAACTTTATTTTTTAGAAGTACCATGGACTAGAAAAGATCGTATTTTGCCTACATTTCAAGGAAAAAAATAGTACGTAATGAAAATTTAAAATCTCGAATTTGTATACGGATAAAAGTTGTTCTACCTTATGTAAGTTCTGATGCTAACAATTCTCGATTTCAGTTGATTCAAATCGTAACTTTTGCGATTATGTATGTACAATTTGACAGTTACTACGCGTATGCGTTCATAAAAATAAAAAAACAGTTTAGCTCGTTCATGTCTCTTACTTGTTTTTTTTTTCATAATATCAAAGATTTATTTAATTTGTCATCTATTTTTACTTCGATAAGATTATTCGAAAAGATCGTATATTTTTCGTATGTTTTCGATTACTCGATCGTACATCGTACAAGAGCCAAAAAGGTCATATATCAAAGGTCAAAAAGGTCATAGGTTGGCAGTGTTGCCAACCGTATGATTTAAATAGTATTATTTAAATCATACGGTTGGCAACACTGCCAAAACGTCAAAATAACAGCCATTGGTGTTGCCATTAAAACTACCCATTTCATCATAGCGAGCAAGATAATACAAGTGAGTATATTTTTAATTTCGGGTCAGGTCGAATGTCTCGGAACTGCCAGGAGCTAAGAGTATATAATTATTATTCTGTAATAAGGCCAAGAGTCTTAAGATTGGCAGTATAAGGACTAAGCCCAGTTACACGACTCCGCTCGCGCTCCCACCTGGCAAAAATAATTTAACTCAACTACGGGCTCTAAAGTATTTCTCTCTTTACATTGGCATTGACGGGGTAAGCCCGCTGACAGCTAGCTGATTGCTAATTTGTGTTGCCAATTGTAAAGTATTTATAGAGCAAAACGTATTTGAATTACTTTTATTTTTGCCGGGTGGGAGCGGAGTCGTTTTTAGGGGACCTTAACTCCCCATGTCTCAGAGGGAAAGCTCGTAAAGAGATCTAAAGCTGGCAGTCCCACTGCCTATCCCACTATCCCTGTTCCGGCTTACAAGGCTCTGTGCACTTCGACTTCAGTCGGCTGGCAATACTGTCCTGTCACGGCTGCATTCCGTATTACAAAACAAAATAATCGCTTACAGCAGCGCTCACATCTATAATTTGCGTTCCGATTTGATATCACAATTATGACAGCTAAGAGCTGTCATCAATTCGGAACGCTCGTGCGTGAACGCGTTGACAGTGAATATAACCCCAAATCAAAACCTTTCACAAGACCTATTTTTGAAAATGGAAGATATGTTGGTTGACTCTATCGATCAGATTTTGAGATAGAGAACGACGATTCGTCCAGTGAAGAAAAGGATGACGGAAGTGTATAAATTAGCGTATTTTGCTCCCGGCAAAGATTTACCCCCTAAAAAAATCCCACGAATTACAAATTACATAGATGCAACGCTTATTAATTATAATGTTCATGAGTTTAATTAAAAGTCATATACATTCAAACATACTTTCAATCAAACAAATAACACAACCTGTGAACACAACTGTCATTTTTGACAGCGCTCATGGTGATAGTTATTTGGGGCGTGGTCGGTGTAATCGCAAGATGCGCGTGTCATGACGTCAACTATGACGATTCAAGGGACATCGATAATTCGCTCGCGGTAATGAGAGGTTTTCCTTTTGAGGTTTTAAAAAAAAACTTAAGTTTCCAAGAACTCTATAGATGGCGTTGAACTTACTATGATAGTTGGAGCCAAAGCCAAAACGCTTGAAAAAAAAACATTGTGTCACGTCACATACTCTCGTTGAATGACACTTTCATTTGCTCAACCTTCCGAATATAACCTACATTTCTCGCGCTTTGTTAAAATCTGTTTTTTTAGGTTCCGTTCCTTGCATTATCATACTTACTCCTAGCGCCATCTATCGAGTGACTAGGGAAGAGCTAAAAAGAAAATCCCTCATTCGAAACGGGTTTATGGACGCTCAAATCGATTACAGCTTAATGAGAGGTTTTCCTTTTGAGATTTAAAAAAAAAACTTAGTTTCCAAGAACTCTATAGATGGCGTTGAACTTACTATGCCAAACCCAAAACGATTGAAAAAAAAAACATTGTGTCACGTCACATACTCTCGTTGACTGACATTTTCATTTGCTTAACCTTCCGAATATAACCAACATTTCTCGCGCTTTGTTAAAATCAGTTTTTTTAGGTTCCGTTCCTTGCATTATCATACTTACTCCTAGCGCCATCTATCCAGCGACTAGGGAAGAGTTAAAAAGAAAATCCCTCATTCGGAACGCAGCCTAGTTTGGTTATATAAATTAGTCTATGGTTTAGCACACAGATACACCAAACAGCACACACGCATTCCGATTTACGAGATATCTATATTATCTATCTATCATATCTATAGATATTAGATAACATATACCTAGGTACTTACCAGGTAGTTATGTTTCAAATTATTCTACGTAACGTTGATTATCTAATACTTTAATTGTAGGTATAGTCCGTGTAGTTTAGTTTAGAAGTTCTAGTTGTAGTTTGCACAGTTTTCTCTTGTGATTTGAACAGAAATATTCAATTTTGGACGTCTAGATCACTATTTATTTTATAATAGTCACTTGTTGTGTTGTTATCAGACACGGGTTGACATGTTAACCTTCTGGGGGGTCATCGAAACTAGTATAAATATCAACTAGTCAAGTCGTCGGTATCGTATAGTTTAAACGACGTATAATTTTCAGTATCGGATTCACTTTTCAGTGGAACTCACATCTTTGTTTATAAATTGTCGTCGACGTCGAGCTCACCTATCGATCGTATCATTCAATAAATACCAGCGACGGACTTCACAGTTACAAGTTTTTGTGCAACGTTTGTGAGTTGTGATGTGTTTCAAATAATCTGACGTTCATAGTTTAATTCTGAGATATTAATCAGCGTGTTTCGCGATTTGTCTGCGGTGCGCAGCCACAGTGACGTGTTTAAAGTAGTTCGATTGATTACCGACATGTCGCAGATAAAGTTGATAAGCCGCACTAGTCGCGTGTTGTCCGGCGCAGCGGTACGGTCGGAGTTAGGCGAGGCAGTTTCGGCACAACCGCGGAGCAGGCACACGAACGTCCGAACCATGGCGTCGCAAAGGAAAACCCTCACGTTAGAAACGTTGAACCCCAACATTAAAACATTGGAATATGCCGTGCGTGGGCCGCTTGTCACCCGCGCCGCTGAACTCGAAAAGGAGCTTGAGAAGGTATTTAATCTGTATTAAATTTTGTAAAAGAAAAAAATAGCTGGCGACCCTCCGACTGATGTCACTTAGACTTTGTTTGATTAATAATTAATCATAGGTTTACGTCAATTATTTCTGCCCCAAAAGCTGTGAAATGTTCTAACATACTATTGATTTTCAAAGTTCTGTCATGCTTCATGCAAATTTAATTTGAAACAATAAGTGATAGGTATCAAGGTCATTGGACATGAGCCATACTGCTAAATTATTTTAACTGATACAACTTAAAATGTTTGTGAAATCTTACTTGAAATTAATTGTGTGAACACTGTGATGGGCAGTCAGCTAAGTGTCAAGTTAGCTGTCTAGACTACACTCTCTGTGATGGGTCTGACTGCCAGAGAGTAGTGTTAAGGCCTTATTACATGACATGATTTACTGGGCCCTGCCCGCAGGGACAGGGAAGTGTATTATGATACGGAGTCAGGGTCCCTAAATAATAAGCGGCGCCCTGCCTGGCGCACGAAACGCACCAGGGCACACAATCGACAGGGCCCGATAAATCATGGCATAATAAGGCCTTTACTCATATAATTGCCAGCCAGGGGTTGTTGCTAATTAAGCTAAAATACTCATAAATTTGTGCTAACAGTGCAACACTGGTCATATTTTTTTTAATGTTATTGTAATGGATAATATCCTGGTATTCTATACAATCAATTTGTTAATAAAATTATAATTGGAGTAGGTACTAAATGCTAAAATGATTGTACCTATCTATTTTTTTTTTGTTACCAAGCAGACACTTGTATAACTCCGAGTGTTTTCCTAGCAAATTTTTTATTGATAAAAATTGGTTTTTAAAGTCATTGTAAGGACAAATATCTGTAGAATGTGCCCGGTTGACTAGACCCAATTGATTCAAAGTTTGACATAAGGAGGATGCGCTAAGGTAGCCCGGGAATTTTAGAAAAGACTATTTCATCAAAAAGACATTCAATGGGATTAAATGAACTTAGAGTTAACACTTAGATACCCGCAATTACAGACACAATTAAAATAACAATGCACCGTGCCGTTGATGATTTAATGATTATAATTCTCTCAATAATGTGTATAATGGTTGCAAATTGTGTGGAGCCCCTCTGCAGGATATGCCCCTCCTCCTTTCTTGCCCATCCTGCACAGCCACTTGCACCTTCCAGGATTTAAATCAGTGGTTCCCAACCTTTCTTGGACCAGGGACCACTGGTGTGGTTATTGTTAGCAGGGACCATAAGGTCTAGATAAACAGGATTATATCTAGGGGTTGAATGTTTCACTCACACAGTGCAAAAATTGGAAAATGAGAGAAAATAGGAATAAGTTAGTAAATTTTTGCAGAAATGCTTTGAATCTTGCTAGAGCGAGCGCCGCAAGCTCAAGAATTTTACTATTGCGCCTCTTGGTAAGTTTTTAATTAAACTCAAACTCAAAGCATTTATTTCAATTAGACCATTACGGCACTTTTGAAAGTCAAAAATACAAAAAAGAAAATCAAAGTCCCAGTCACAAGGCATAATAACTTGAGAAAGTACTGTAGTTGCCCATTCCCTAGCGTAGATCTCTATGGAGAAGAATGGGCAAGAAACTCCATGGACACTCTTTTAAAATCAAAATATTGTTACAAAATCTTGGTTACATCATTAATTTTGAGATTATACATATATGTGAGAACGATGTAGAAAGACGTGCACACTAAGAGCATCCAGAGTAAAAGATTAGATCAAAAATTTATGAATAAAGTAATTAAAATGAACCTTGGCAGCTAAGAGATGACCAGTCCCAACTGACAGCGCCCGTTCACAGACATGACGCATGTACCGGCGCCATTCAACTCAACCATATTGAAGGGAATTAGATGACCCGACACACCCGCCACCATCAGCGAGACATCTAAGTGAGCATGACATTCTCTCAGCTACCAAGGCATATTCAAGTCAATGAAAGATAAATAAATGTAAATGGTGGCTGAACAGTACAAAGTACTAATTAGGTTGGGTTTACCTTTCATCTTAATATGTGCAAGTTAAAAAGTACGAATAACATTTTAACCTTTGGCGGACCATATTCAAAGCTCTTGCGGACCACCTTTATTTTAAATATATTGGATATCCTTTATTTTAAAAGCTGAATAGAACCCTTTGTACCCCCCTCCATATTATTTCCTTTTACTATTCAGTAATTAATGAATTGAAACTGGTTTATTTAATAAGATTAAAAGAAACAGAACAGCTGTTAGTTTTTTTTTAACCTTTTAACTTACTTAACCCGTAGGTGAAGTAAGCTTATTTTGAATACCATTTCATACTAGCAACTTAGTGAGAACAATGGGTAGGTATATTTTTTAGCAATGTAGGATAAAAGGAAAAGGTGATAATTCCTGGCTGACAAACAATTTCAATACTTTAATTTTTAATTAGGTATTGACACAAGTTGTCACTCATCATCTATCTAGCTTTCCTAATTTGGTGGAGTTGGCTCCCAGTCAAACCAGATGCAGCTGACCTGAATACCAATATTTCACACGGAGCAACTGCCTGTAAGCCTCCACTACTAACTTGGTACCTACACTTGGTACCTACGCTTTAATTATTAAAGTAATTAGAATTATGTACCATAATCCCTTAATTATGCCAGCCTGCGTAGCATGGCGATTCTATCTCTACTCTACAAGACTCGACAAAACTCTTTTCTATACAACTTGACATGTCTTAATGTCTTGACATGCCCGAGCATGCGGCAACCCATCGACTCGAGTTTGTACGAAGACAAAGACATAGAAGGTCTTTCCATAGCAACGGAGTGACATTGAAGATTTTGCACTCAGCATCTGCGATCTAGAAGTAATAGAATTGATTATATTTTTTTAGATTGTTTGTTGATATTATATTCATCACTTTAGAAGAGATCACAGGATCTCTTGCTTCCCTGCAATCTCATATCATCTTTAACAATCTCATGATTTTTGTACTTATCTTAAAATATCCATCAATGTTCAGTTGGTAAGATAATAGTTTCTTACCAAGTTTTTGTTGTTTACTAAAAAATAATGTTACACGGGTAACACGGGCGGTGGTTAATATCAGGCAGGGTGGACGATGACATTAAATTTGTTTAAAAGGAAAAAGATGCAAACAAACAAATTGATGCAAACAGTAGTAACAGAACCGGGAAGTGTGGCGGAATAAAGGGGGCGTTTACTCAGCAGTGGGTGATTCCGGGCTGATATGATTGATGATGATGTATGCTAGCCACTTGATAGCACATGAAAGAGCAGCACACCAAAGCACTCGACATGATCATCTGCCTAGCCTTTTCCCAACTATGTTGGGGTCGGCTTCCAGTTTTACCGGATGCAGCTGAATACCAGTATTTTACATGGAGCGACTACCTATCTGACCCCCACAACCAAGTTAGTACCGGGTAATACGATACCCCTTGGTAAGACTGGTTGTCAGACTTTTTGGGCCTCTGACTCCTAACGACTGTCAAAGATTTACAAATGATAGCCGGGACCAACAGCTTAACGTGCTTTCCGAGGCACAGAAGAAACTCGGTATGTAATGGGTGGTCACCCATCCACAGACCAACCTAGGCAAGCACGGCTTAACCTAACGATCGACCCGAGCGGCTGTTATTATTTAGCCACGAGCTCCTCCAAAGCACTCGACAACCACCCTAGAAAGCCATCGAATGCAGTCGCTGTGGCCGAAATCGGCTATATAGATGGCATTCTCATTAAGTAACTCGTTTTCCGGGATATCGAAGCCCCGGTTAGGGCTCGTACAGCGTTCTTATGGCATAAAACTGAGGGGATGGCGACGGTAGGACCCCGACATGTTTTTAAAAACAAAATGGCTTGCAAACACAAATTATATTTATAAAAATAATCTTGTCTAGGTCTAATGTGTTGTAGACTTTTTGACATTTGCTGACAAGAAACGATTCCTACAACCAGTGTCAAAAGTAGACAAAAAATTATCGCCATGCTCGGACGTTGTAGACTTTTGTCGCATAAGAAAAGAAACCTTTCTTTTCCACATGTCAAACATCGCCATGCTTAGGACGATAGAAGTCTTTCGAAAATCTGTCAAATATCTGTCATTTTGTCGATTGTCAGTAGACAAAACACGTTTCCACGGCTGCCATGCTACGCGGGCAGCCGGCTTAGCATGGCAATTCTATCTCTACTCTACAAGACTCGACAAAACTCTTTTCTATACAACTTGACATGTCTTAATGTCTTGACATGCCCGAGCATGCGGCGACCCATCGACTCGAGTTTGTACGAAGACAAAGACATAGAATGTCTTTCCATAGCAACGGAGTGACATTGAGGATTTTGCACTCAGCGTCTGCGATCTAGAAGTAATAGAATTGATTATATATATTTTTTAGATTGTTTGTTGATATTATATTCATCACCTTAGAAGAGATCACAGGATCTCTTGCTTCCCTGCAATCTCATGATTTTTGTACATATCCATCAATGTTCAGTTGGTAAGATAATAGTTTCTTACTAAGTTTTTGTTGTTTACTTAAAAATAATGTTACACGGGTGGTGGTTAATATCAGGCAAGGTGGAGGATGACATTAAATTTGTTTGAAAGGAAAAAGATTCAAACAAACAAACAAATTGATGCAAACAGTAGTAACAGAACCGGGAAGTGTGGCGGAATAAACGGGGCGTTTACTCAGCAGTGGGTGATTCAGGGCTGATATGGTTGATGATGATGTATGCTAGCCACTTGATAGCACATGACACTGGCACTCGACATCATAATCTGCCTAGCCTTTTCCCAACTATGTTGGGGTGGGCTTCCAGTTTTACCGGATGCAGGTAAAACTAAGATACCGGGTAATACGATACCCCTTGGTAAGACTGGTTGTCAGACTTTTTGGGCCTCTGACTACCAAACGACTGTCAAAAATCTACAAATGGTAGCCGACACCAACCGCGGCTTAACGTGCTTTTCGAGGTGCGGAGGAAACTCGGTATGTAATGGGTGGTCACCCATCCACAGACCAACCTAGGCAAGCACGGCTTAACCTAACGATCGACCCGAGCGGCTGTTATTATTTAGCCACGAGCTCCTCCAAAGCACTCGAGAATCACCCTAGAAAGCCATCGAATGCAGTCGCTGTGGCCGAAATCGGCTAGATGGCATTATCATCAAGGAACTCGTTTTCCGGGATATCGAAAGCCCCGGTTAGAGCTCGTACAGCGTTTCTTATGGCATAAAACTGAGGAGATGGCGACGGTAGGACCCCGACATGTTTTTAAAAACAAAATAGCTTGCAAACACAAATTATATTTATAAAAATAATCTTGTCTAGGTCTAATGTGTTGTAGACTTTTTGACATTTGCTGGCAAGAAACGATTCCTACAACCAGTGTCAAAAGTAGACAAAAAATTATCGCCATGCTCGGACGTTGTAGACTTTTGTCGCTAAATAAAAGAAACCTTTCTTTTCCACATGTCAAACATCGCCATGCTTAGGACGATAGTAGTCTTTCGAAAATCTGTCAAATATCTGTCATTTTGTCGATTGTCAGTAGACAAAAACCGTTTCCACGGCGGCCATGCTACGCGGGCAGGTGTCTGAGTTTATCTCTGTTGTTATCTTTAAACTAAAATTATGTTTTTAGACATTTCGTCATAGCTTGTGAAAGATTCCATGCCATAAAAAACCGTGGTTTATCTACAACAAACAAATTAACTAAAGGCACGTTATTGAGATAATAGGTATGCTTTTACATAATATTTATGAGAGCAAAGCCATACTGGCATTATGTTTATCCCTTATCTTAGCACTGTCATTCGATAGTCTGATGTAATCTAGAGTGTTGGATATAAATGCTCATTATTGCCCAATCGAAAAAGACTAATCCATCATAGGTACCTAGTGATGATTAGGCTTAGTTCCACTTTTTATCCCATTGATTCGCAGTGGTGATACCCAAAATCTGCCTACTGCCTAGCCCCTGGGAAGACTGGTAGACTGCCACAGATCTACAAATGATTGATAGCCTGCTCAAATGCTCTTGGTGAAACCCAATACCTATATGGGCAATGTTTTTAAACTACGTAAATACATAGTTCTATGCCCTAGCAAACAACTACCATCTTACGTTATGATTCCAAGTTAAGTATTTACTTGGGTAATTTATCGTCAAACAATGAAAGATAATGTAATAGGAACATAAGTAATAGGAAGCAATAATGAATGACCTAGCAGATGTCCTTCATAAATTATAGCATCACAGACCAGTGAGTGGACTACGTAACGGAATGGAAGTGTCGCCACATTACTCACAACCGGCGTACACAGCGGAAACTAGGTTGAAGTTGGGCCAAATTAACTGCAAATGTACGAGATTTACGTAACAACACCGGATTGTTCTAAAGGAAACCTTTATTCGAACAGGTTTCGAAGCTCTGGACGATGATCAGTGGTTAAAAAGAAGCTTTTAATCTTGCCAGACAATCAAGATCCCTGACTTCTGGGAAATAAATCGTGGTATCAATCAAAGGAGTCCTAATTCTTGTTCTGATTATGATGTCCTGATTCTTGAAACCGAAAAAAAGTGAGCCGTCACGGGACGCCTGCAGATGTGAAACAACGAAATTATTTTGTACAAGTAGGTAATATGCATTAAAAAAAGTCAATATTAAAAACAAACACATAGGTACCTACTTAAAATAAAAAGAAAATGTCTCGATTCTCAAAAAGAAAATCCTTATGTTGGGACTTCGAGTTCGAAGTCACGAGGTTATAACCCAGCGCTGTGCCCCGAGACCAGCTGGATTGTTGTAAACCGTGGCGAATATGTAGATAATATGTTGCTACAACAGGTCCGTAATGTTCGCGATGTTTCGGGCCGGGTTGACAACTTGACAGTGGCGACGTGTCGCCACGGCACTCGTGCGTCGCCACGCCATTTTTTGGTTTTACCCGCGCGTATAGATATTTCACATCAATAATGGCTGGTGGTGCACCATAACCGCAGTGCTATTCGCTAAAAGATTGCATGACCCATGACCGGCGTTGATCGCTCCACATATACACACTGCGCCACTAAATTATGCATATTCATATCGATTTTGCGCCATTCCAAGGTTCTTAACTGCGCTTTTGCGAAACATTCATTGTACCCAGCAGTGAAATTGTTTCTTGTTGATTCAGCTAGTAAACGCAATAACCAGTAGTATCAGTCGCAGTCCGATTGTTTCTTTGTTTCTATTGAATTGGTTATTTCTAAGTTTATCACAATCATACGAATCAGTTGATCACCGATCAAAGACGCAATCAATAGGCACTAAGAAACGCAGACCAAAGAAGATAGCAATGACACACAAGACCTTGAATGGCTTACGTGAATGACTGACTATTTTTTCTCATCATGCAAAACAATTAAAGGCTTCCATCCAATCCAATCACGAGCAACGCCATTCTCTACATTAATCGCGATTGCCCCGCATACGGTTTCTCTCGCTAACCGAGTGTGAAATGTGTGTGGTGGTCGCACAGTGGTATCAAATGTTACACACGTGAACGGTAACTGAGAGTGATCGATCAAGGTTTTTCAAGGTCGCGGTTAAGGCTGGCTACTGGGTATTTCTGCAGCTGATACGACGATTTGGGGACGGATTTAGATTGTTGGTACCGGCCATACTAAACCTCAAGATGGTTGGAAAATAAGGAAAGAAGACCCACTGGGTCAAAAAATCCGATCCTGAACTTTAAACCCCGAATAACGTAGGCAAAATTATGTTGTTGGACTGGCAGGATAATAAGTATGTAAACCTGCTAACAGTACTAACTCTTAGCACTAAGAATTGTATATTGGCTCAGTGTTGCAAAAAGGATGGGCGAGCTCAAAATGCCGGAAGTGCGTTGTTAGCGATCCTGCGCTATTGGTGAATGTCCTCGAAATAGGTCATGTGCGCAGGAGTCGATCCCGGGTCTCAAGAGCTATTCAGAGAATATGCATGAATGCAATCGCATAAATTCTTTCATTTGTTTGTGTAAAGTTGAAAAAACGAAAAACGACCAATTTGTATTGCCTTGTCTCAATCTCTTGTTAGCCTCACTTAGGTACTTTAGTTGTCTCACTCTTGGAGTGTTATTAAAATAGTGTTTTAGTCACGTGTTTCAGACAGAGATGAGATTAAGATTTGAATGACTTGTTAGATTTTTTTTATCTATGTGTTCAGATGTTTTTGTCTACACTATAATCTACACTAATATTATAAAGAGGAAAGATTGGTATTTTTGTGTGTGTATGTTTGTTATGAATTAACTCTGAAACTACTGCGCCGATTTCAATTTTTTTTTTTCGTTCACCATTAGAAAGCTACAATCACCCTGAGTAACATATAGGCTAAATATAGGGATCCTGCCGTTTTGCCGAAAAGATTTTGACAAAATTTCATTACCCAAACAAATTTTAGCAACTTTTTTTTATACCATTGCAATCTTTCGAATGATTTTAGTACGCATATTTTTATTTGGTCAAATTTTTACTTGGCAAAATATTACCAAGTATAAAGTCATTATGGCATTTGGTCTTTAATCAAATGATTTATTACAGCAAACAATCTTTACACAATAAACGTTTGGTGAAATTATTTGTTAAGACAAAAAAAATATAGGCAAAAATAAGATTTTTTGGGAATTATTTAATTAAAAAATGCAATTTTATTTTAATATAATCATTTGTTTTATGCAAAATATTTTTACATAAAGTACAATTTTTTTTTTTTTTGCAATGGACATTAGCAATTTTATTTCGGAGTATCCAAACGGGCGACTGCCAGAAACGACTTGCATTAATAGAAAAAATATATTGTTTTTAGTAGGTTACCCGGAACTGAACTATTTAGAATAGGATAATTACTATTTAATATAAATGGTTAGGTTAGGTTAAAACTGTGACCTCGAGATATTTGGTGCCACTTTAAAGACTGAATAGGAAAGGAAGAATTCAAAACTGACGATACTAAATATTTGGCTTATTTGATTTTGCGTAAAAACTGTTATTCCAACTGAAATATTTGACTAAATAAAAAATGTTAAAAGTACTATTTGGTAAACAAGTTATAGTTTAAACGTTCATTTCCCAAACATTAGGTTTGCGTTACAATTTTATGTGAATAGATTTTTTGCTTAGTAATCATTTGGCAAATGAAATTATGCGAAACATTTTTTGGGAAGTGAAAATTTGTCAAATTCCTTTCGGTCAAACAAGGGAGACCCGTTAACTTTTATCCCCGTGCTCCCACGGGAACGGGAACTACCTACGTGGGTGAAACCGCGTGACGTCCGCTAGTGCTTCATAATTTAAGAGAAAGTACAAAGTTCGCCGAGTAATGATAACAAACTCGTGTTTTATTTTATATCGTTCGATTATTTATAACAGCTGTCTGTTATTGCTGACATCATAAACCATTATCACTAAAATACAAGTAATTTACACAACCGTACATTGATACTTACATTATGTTAAGAACCCTCCTTTGTACCTACTATTATGTATTCTGTGGTTGTAAAAAATGTTGAGGGTGTTATTCTCTATAAGATTTTTTGAAGTGAAATTTCTTTAAAGACCTAATTAGACTAGAGAAAGAGAACAGTAGTCACGAAAAAGCGTTACGGCCGCGTGGAGGCGAAAGAGGACGATAGTAGACGATATATCACGTGGTGAGAGGCGGCAGCGGCCGAGGGAGAGAAAGGCTGGCGAGGGGGGGATTAAAAAAAAAAGTTTTTTTTTAATAAAAAAATAAGTAAGTACTTAATTCATCTAAAAGCGGCGGAGGGAGAAATGTTGTCTCCGGGGCGGGGAGGGGGGAATTTAAAAAAGTCATTCATTTAAATGTAGGTACCTGACTAACCAAATCATAATTTGCTTGCAGTAAATCTGCGAAAAAAAAAGAAATGTCCGCTGGGACACATAGGTAGTAGAAGTGAAATTTCAACGGACAAGTTAGTGGAAAAACGAATCGCAACAACCGGCCCGCGAAATTCAAATTTTCTTACGTTTTTTGCAATTTGCAGGCCCCAGGTGCCTTGAAGTTTTACGGGCAGGTTTTCAAATTGGACAAGTACCGACATTAACAATCTGCCCGTAAAACTTTAAGTTAAAATTTTGTTGCGCTTCATTTTTCGTTTTCGCGCAACCAACGTTAAGGTCGTTGAGGACATCTAACCATTCAAATATTTGTTTATGACAAGATTTATCATAACATTCATAACCCATTGTTCAAAAGTAGGTAAGTACTTACCTAGATAGTTGTCGTCGCTTAGTAGGTAAATAGTTACCTACTACATAATGTACTTACTACTTATGCAAACTTATTAACTGTTATTGTGACACTCAAGGCCCTCACGCCATGCATTGTAGATAGGCATGTTAATTGCAAGTACTATGTACAATTGCAATGCCAAACGAGTCTGAAAAAAAACCTTAGTCTTTGGAATAAGGTCACCTCACAAAAATGAAAAATCACCATGACTCAATAACTCAATATTAATGTTTTTATGTAGGTAAATAAGTAGGTACCTGGTCTACGCATTGAGTGGCAATTTTAAAAGTAAGTACCTAAATAAACAACAAAAAAAATTGAAATTAATTGTAATTTAAATAGGTACTTACCTACTGTGTGTTTTATGGGTAAGTACCTACTTAAGTCCATTTACCTAGGTAGAAAAACATAATTTTGATTGTATATTTCTTTTGAGTGCATGAATCCATCAGATATTCTAGGAATAGCTCTTGGCGGTTAGTTCCTGACAATGAAAATATCACGCAGGTGCCTACCACCTAGTGTTTAACGACACAAGTGCACAACGTGTTATTTCAAGGTGATGACGACACTTGTCAACTACTATGAGCGATTTCGAGTGAAATTTTCCTAAGTCCCCGCAAAAATATTGAAAAAACCGTTTATAACACATTAGTCACCGTTTTCAGTAGCGGTAGCTGAAACCTAAGTTCCTAATATGATTGCACATTGGATTATAACTACTGATGATTATAATACTGGGCACTGAGTTCATCTCTACATTCGTTCACCATTAGGCAAGTAGGTACCTACCTACATTTATTTGCATCCAGCATCGTAGACTGAAGACGAGTACCTATTTCTAGATATTGTAGACATTCTAATAACAAGTTTACAACCATATTACCTAATATTATGTTTGACTGGCCACCTGCGTATTGAAGCAGAATGCGCCATTATAATATTATCTCGAGTGTCAAACTAAGTGGACATTGGGCTCACTCCGATAAGGCCCTTCTAACCCTAAAATTAGCAACTCTATTTGTGGTCGTTCAAACTTTGTTTGAAATTCTGTTAGAATAAAGTTCTAATCAGCTTGCACTACGAAGCGGTTGTTACGTCAGTCACTGCGGCCGAATAGTGCGAAATGAGTGGTTTTTTGTGATTTAAGTAAGTACAAAAAATCTATTGATTGGACTAAAAAATAAAACATAAGACCTGCTTTATAGTTAGTTTAGTTAGTACCTATGCAAAGTTTCATGATCTAATTTGAAGTACTTTTTGAATACTTACCAGCGGTTTATTGTTCGATTTGGAGGTAAGTAACTTTGGATTTTTTTTCTATCGAGAAAAGTTTATGGAATCGTGTTTTCGTCACACACAGTACCTACGTAGCACTAGCACTAATCCTCAACTTTACCATAATTATATTTATTTCAAAATTAATGCTGCAGTGTTTTAGGCGTAACGGAGGATCATGCTAAGCCATTTGAGGGGGTATACCTAGACCGACTCAATTACTTAAGTACATAATATTTAGACTGTAATTTAGCTAAGGGGTTTAACTTGTGAATATGCCCCTCGTGTACTTTCGAACAGGGATATTATCGACTTGGCCCATATCAACTTTAGTCCCCCTCGCATTTCATTTTCTTTCACTCCAAGCAACTCCAGTTTAAAAACTTATGCCCTAGGCCCGCCTAGGCTTCGCGAAAGGCCACACTCATGTTACGTAACTTTCTTCAGTGGGTCGATACTTTAAGAAAAACCAGTTCAGCTTCGTTCAGTACAATTCTCGTCCGACCTGTTTCTGTTATGCCAATAACAAATTCCCGTCAGGATTGAATCTTGATTGAAATCTCCTGAAATCTCTATCTACGTTTGTAAAAGATAATTTTTCTGTCAAGTTTTTAATTGCGATATTTGCGATAGATGGTTGGACATTGTTCTTGAGTATGGGACTTCTTGTCCTACATTCTCTCATACGTCATTTTATTTAGACTACAGTAAAACAATAAAAGTAAGTAGGTAGGTAGGTATGTAGGTATATGGTTCAATTAAGTCTAGACAGCAACAATAGAGGTCGATTCTAATCCAGCTTCATTATAGTACGGCAAACATGTACCTACCTACTTACCCTAATTGCTAACTAAAGAATTACCTAAGGTCATGATTGTGTTGCTACATGATTATTTATCTTATGAAGATTGAATGGGGAAGAAAACTGTCAAATAGTTCCACGTAGATGGCGCTGACTGTTTGTTACAAACAAACTGTCAAACTCCATAGAAATTGAACAATATCTTATTATTTTGTGACTTTTTTCAATATTATGGGTCGTTGTGTAGCCTTTGGATGCAAAGAAATAGGCGTTGTCACATTTCCAAGAAGCCTTTGGATGCAAAGAAATAGGCGTTGTCACATTTCCAAGAAATTTGCGCATGTAGAGAAAGTGGGAAACTGGGCACTAAAACTAAAAAAAAAACAAATCAAGTTATTTTTCGAGGTTATGTGGGAAACATTTCGACGAAACAGACTACGAGACCACTTCAAGACTGTTACACACACTGTCGAAGTTGAAATTTCTGTCGTAAGCTGACGAAAAAATGGGTTCTTTTCGAATAGGTAACTTTACATTTTGTAACATGTAACCAACGGTACCGACGACGACCGACGACCTTAGTTTGTTTATCATTAGATCATTAAAAAGCAAAAAGTTAGTGAGTAAAGTTTATTTTACAACCTACAGAACCATAATATTGCCCAGAAAACAGCTCTAAGTCGATAAAATGTTAAATATAATGTACTTTTCGACAAGCACCGCTTTCTTTCCTTGTTACGTTGCTCCTCGTTTTTCAATTTCTCCTTCAACTGGATGATAAGCCAGGTATCACACATTGTACAGCAACACAAAGTGAGTGAAAAAAAACACGCAAATACTTAAAAAATCGTCCACACAATGCACACGTTTATATCAAAAACTTTTGACTGGTAACAAACTATCAGCGCCATCTTGCGGCGAAATTTCCGGGAAACAACCCCATTAGCACCTTCCTAGGTAGGTACCTACTTCTAGAACAGTTACTCGTATTAACATTGAACTTAGCATACGTATTATGTAAGGCTTTGATATGTAAGGATATTGCAGATCACAGAGTAGAGACATGAACCCTCCCTACTCCCTACCCATTAAATTGTTATCCTAGTCAAATCGTTCTTTCATTCCACCATCGAATACCTAGGTACTCGAATAATAAAGACTTCTATTTAAAATTGTTCTTGTTTGTTCACAGGGAGCCCAGAAGCCTTTTAAGAGGGTGATCAAGGCAAACATCGGAGATGCGCACGCCATGGGACAGCAGCCCATCACCTTCATCAGACAGGTACGCTCATCATCTAAGCTTAGCTAATAAATGAACCCTCTTGTAAGGAAGCTTGAATTGAACATACTCGTATTCGTAGATGTTCTGTGATTGAGTATTTACTATATTAATTCACTGAGTTGAGAACAGTTTACATTTGTAGATAAAATGTAGCTTACTTATAAATGAATAAGATGTTTTGATAAGGAAGGTAATCACCGGAAAAAGTTTCTCCATTGTATATATAACAACGTATTAAGAAAGGAAATGTACCACTTAGTAAAGTAATCACATTATGTATAAAGGGTGTAAAACACCTCTTAACGAAAACGAAAGGCACTTATTCTCCTCGTCATTGCGAGCATTTTTTTGTTCTACACCATACCTGGGAACCTTCTTGTTACGGAGATATTGGGGGTCAAAGTTCCAACTTTTTGACAAGTTTTTATTTAAATTAAGTAAATTAAAGTTTTTAATGTAAGATTTTTACTTTAAACACCTCCCCCGTACAATTCAATCCATCCATCAGCACAATGTTTTGAGTGCCTTACATTGAGTTCTACCACAAAACATGATTTTTCACCCAAAAAAAAAAGTAATTTCCCAGCAATAATTTTTGCGTAAAGTTACCTACTTACTTAGTTTGATGTACAGAATGCTTGGTTGACGGCTTCGTGATGAGGTCTTTTACACCCTGTATAAGTATGTAGACATTTTCCTCTTATGAAAATAAAAGGATATCTCGTTTATAATATTCTGTGCCTAGTTTATACAACAATTGTGTACTTAAGTAACGTTATCTATTTATGATAGTAATAAGGCTTCGTGGGTCTGGCGGTCGTAAGTGCCACTTTTGTGGTCCTGGGTTCGGTGGTTATTGGCTTTGTCCTGCAGGAATTTTGAAGTAGGTAGTAGGTAGCCCGGAGTCTGGCCTTGTGCCTGATTGATGTGCAGTCTCAGACTGGTTACATGGGTCTAAAACATAACTAGTGAAATATAATAAGTACCTACCTAATATAGAAAATAAACTTTGCCAATTGGAAGGTTTTTGTTTTAGAATAGGTACAAGTGAAATGTTCTACATATTATGTAGTAGCACTAATAAAAGTCGTAAAGAAACAATGGAACGTTATGGTTTATTTATTTTTTTCACGCACCGACTCTTGAAGTTAGGGTGGCCAAATGTCCGGAATTTTCCGCACAAGTCCGGAATTTTAGCTTAGCGTCTGGAATGCTTAGGGTGGAATTCCAAAGTGTAGAATTGCTAAAATAATAAGTTAAATTACTTATATTAGGTAATAAAACGAAGGATTCACTTGCATAGGAAAATATAATTCATATACGAGGGACTAAACGAAGCCATAATATACCAGAGGTGATTTGACTCCCGAGCGTGCGAGGGTTTTAATCACTGATTTAATAAAGAAGGAGATATGCTACGCAAGACGAAAATGTATCGGAACCCTGTGTCTTCACTTTGCCCCTAACACACGGCAACTACTACACATGCAGTTCAGTAAAAGTAATAGATACGCAGTCGCGCACACACCCGCATTTCTTAAAACTGAACGTACTACACAAGCAATTATAAACCTTATGATATCAAACACAGCGTGTATTTACCATGCACCGTACAACTTACCCACACAAAAACATCACTCGCTATCGTTGTGTTGTGTAAAAGCATAAGTACGCTAGTGATTGACTAAATCGGAAAGTTATCGAATCTTTCATTTATTATTGTGTAATTTTTTTTTGTGGTCCCGAAAATAATTAAATAAAAATAATGTCCAGAATATAATATTATAATAAAAATAAACAATATGTTGCTAAAAAATATATTATGAAGTAAATTAAAACAATAAAATATCCGGGTACGTTGGTTTAGGCTGTCATGGCCTAGTGAAACAGTAGTTAGTAGCACGAGGATAAGGCATAATATACGATAATTCAAAGCCAAAAACACTCCACCGATTAAACCTGAAATTTAATTAACTTATTTTATGAAAGTTGGTTACGCATTTCTCTACTATGCTGTAAAATAATCAAAATACATAAAAAAACATTATTTGACATTGATCTTCCAACCGGGTTAAAACGGTTGACAAATTGAAAAACAAAACTAAAATAGTAATATTTAATTCGTCAATCGACATTGTCGATAGCCTACATTAGTGGATCTGCACAAGCCCGTCATTAACTCGTCGCGAGAAGGAGCGGCCGTACTACGTGATTCATCCGCTTAGTGAAATATCGTTTTGTGATTTTTACATTGCTTGTTCAGTCACTTAGCGACAAACTTAGGTAGTGGTTAAGGAGTAATGTATTTATTGCGAAAATAGTACACTCGCTGTGATATTTGAAAACAAACATAACATAGTAAAAGCAACAAATATTTTACGATTTGTTGTTTTTCTTGATTTTAAAGACAAATATAGTAAAATACTTGCACTTATATATGATAAGTAATTCCGTGATCAACAAAGTTTAGGTTTATGCTTCGGTTTTTACAAAAAACCCCTGAACAACACGGAATTGCTATAATTTGTCACGATCGCGGTCGAAAGTACACTAGTTCGCGGAGACGGCCATTTGCCTATGACATGGCCGACTGGACATGTCGCGGGGACACCGACACGCCCCCTTACCACTTCTCCTCTTTTTTTAGATTTCTGTGGTTTTAATGAAACCGAGGGTTTAGAGAGAGGGAGAGGTGTTTGTTCTCGAGGTGCAAACTGTACTTTTCACATTGAGTGCGAGAAAAATAGTCAATTTAGTACAATAACATTTAATAAATATTCTTATTCCTCCAGTCCATAAAACTTTCGTAAGTGTTTAGGTAAATCTTCCGAGATTTTGGTGGCAAGAGATTATCTGTCTTTTGCTCTTTGCTCGACGTCAAACTCTTTACTGTCACTGGACATTCTAAATAAATTTATTTAAAACCGAACAAAACACTCGACAAAAATTCTGAAATTTTCGCGGTCACAGATGGTCCACACTCCACAGATAATAGTATAGGTATGTACAGGCTGTTTGAGTTTGTCTGTGTCAAATGAAGGAAATTAAAAAAACTAATTACTTTTCACTTCCTAGAGACTAAAGTGGTCACTTTAGTGTGCTTTATTCCCGCTTCGTAGGGCTATTGGCGTACTTTTAGACTTTTAGAGCATCAGAAGTGAAAATTGAGTATATATTTAAGCAAATATTCTGCAACAAATCTTTCTTTCTTTCTAATCTTTCATCTTTTCTGTAAGAAAAAATGTCCGGAATTATCCTCGGAAAACTTTTTATAGATCTGGGAACCCTACGTGTAATTCACTATCGCTAGTATTATTGTTTATTATTATGAGCCTGTAGCTTGACGCAGATAAACGAGTCTTTGATGTGTAGGATCAATGTCCAGAGAATAGTAAACATTTGTACCTATGTAGGTAGGTACTCTTTTCCAGTTTTGAGTGAGCGGCCTGTTAGCTAACCGTTTATTATCTTAATGGCTTTACTAATTATTAATAAGTTACGGTATATTATTATTCATAATACCTACGTAAATGCATAGGCTATCTGCAGCGATTGGCCCAGCGCACACCGCCGGAGGCGCAGCGAAGCGCATTTGAAGACAACAATTTAATATAAACCTTAACTACCTTGATATACGGTCTATATAAGAATAAATTCGCACGCGGTACTCGGAGCGCCCTCAAGCTACTACGAGAGCATGCGCGCGACCGTATATCAAGGTAGTTAAGGTTGTTGTCTTCAAATGCGCTCTGCTGCGCCTCCAGCGGTGTGCGCCGGGCCTTTGACGTACCTCTATCCGCGACGGACAGTCCGCGACGGGTGGCCCGCAAACTTTCCGGTTTTTGTAAAAGCGTTCCCTCGCCGAGAGCATATTCGCCTGAAATGTATCAGTTGCTCCCGGTTTGGGACCGCATTTATAATGCATTAACCAAAAAGTAATATAAGTATTAGCAGGAGGTGCCTGGTGGCTAATACTAAGTACATCCCTGCGCAGGTGCTGGCTTGCGTCGTTAACCCTGAGCTGATTGAATCAGACAAATACCCGTCGGACGTGAAGGAGAGGGCCCGAGCGGTGTTAGGCGCTTGTGGGTAAGTTTCTATCCTTTTATATTAAACAGGCACACGCCCTGAAAAAGTGGCAGAGGCCTAAACTTTGCATAAGTAGGTACTTAATTCGTACCTACATTTTCTAATGTCACTCGCATTAGAAAATTCAGGAGTCTGACCGTACCTAATAAATTGCGACGCGGCGGACTGATCTTAGTACTTATCAAGAAATGAGTCACTAGGCTCATCTTTTCAAGCTCTCGACTCCACCATCAATCAGCAACACATTTCATCACCATGTCCAGGTACCAGTCAGTGTGACAGGAAACAGCTGAATACAGTACTGGTGCGGATCTTGAGCACTCGGCGGCAGGCTAGGGATCGCTTTGCGTATTTATTGCAAATCACCAAAGAAACACAATAATTCACTTCTGAGCAGGTGAAGGGATAATTGAAGAGTAATTTACATAAGTAGAGCGACTGGCTATCTGACCTGTACAAGCTGACATTACGTACAATGTTCCAGTGGGCAATCAGTGGGCTCGTACACGATGTCGCACGGCATCGAGCTGATCCGGCGGCACGTGGCGGAGTACATCGAGCGCCGCGACGGACACAAGGCCAACTGGCAGGACATCTGCCTCACCGGCGGAGCCTCCAACGGCATCAAGAACTGTCTGCAGCTGCTGTGCAATAAGGTCGACGGCAAGGACACGGGTCAGTACCTTATATTAGAATTTAAATACAAAACTTCCGCTCCAAAAGGACATAGGTACCTAATAGCTCATCCGCAGTAAAGGCACAGAATAGATAATAGTACTAGCGTACAGAAGTTGCACTCCTTTGATCTTGAAGAAAGCCGACATTATAAATACCTAAACTGAGCCCGCTCAATCCAAATTGTGCCTTGACGCGACGCGTTAGCGTATTTTATTCAGCGTCTCACTGCTTAATGGTCAGTCGGTAGGGTTGCCTCAAGTACTCAAAATAAAATACTTACTACCAACATTTTTGTACTTTAATGTACTATTATTTAAATGTTAATTAAAACTTTTATAATTACAATTGTTTTACTCTATTATAACGTCTCATATTAATATTTTGCCTTCTCTAAAATTACGATTACTTATTAAATTGAATAGCAGCATAAATGCGAAATCTAACAAATATGTAATTTTAAAATAAACTCTGATGGGAAGCATGGACATGGAGCAGTGAAATTTATATAAAAAGACAATTTTTTTCTACATTTATTAACAGCAACAGTTTATCCGGCTTGTCATTTTCACTAGTAATGATTAATGACCAATAAATCAGTCAGTTAACAAACACGAAGTACGAGTAGGTAGGTACCCGACGCAAGGTCAAAAGAGCGCGAAAAATTAACGCGGCATACGTACGCAGTTACGCACGGCTGGAGCGCGACAGCCCTAGAGAGCTTGCATATTCAATATGCGCGAAGCGGTAGGTAATTATCTCATGCCTACACACGGAGTGCAATAGCTCTGGTAAAGGACACAAATATCAAATGTCATTTATTCAAATTAGGCTTTATAAATTAGCACTTGAGAACGTCGAAATCACATCGGGATCGGACCTTACTACAACACACCTAATAATACCCTCAGGCTCCGTTCCCACTTTGTAGTGACGATTAATTTATCGTTGGTTTTTAGTTGGCAAAAGTCGTGGACGACAGTCATCGCCTCGTCCTATGTCATGAACACCTCCATTTAAATACACAAGCCACGAAACTTAAAACTACACGATTATTTGTCGTCACGATATAGTGGGAGCGGGGCCTTACTTCCTATTGTTTTAAGTCGGAATAGGTACCTCTTTCGCGTGTTCGCGACATGTATTTCGCATTTATGCACCTGAAACGAATCGTATCAACCATCGAGTATTTAAGGCGATCAATATGGACTGGTCGACAACGATAGACTTCAATCTAATAAAATCCTTAAACATAGGAACATCAACATTCTGAATCGGGCTATTAAAGTTATATGGACCACCCCACTACAACTGTCGCCATGTCGGGCAGTAGCCCCTAGCGCAACACCCGTCCGGTCGGAGGATCCTCCCTTTTCTATGGGGTATTAAGTACTTTAAGGTTGCACAAGTCAGTCATTCTTCCATACAAACGTAGTCTGGTGATTACTCGTTTGTTTGACGGTGTAGGTTCAAAATTAAAAATTGTATCAACTGGTATTTTCATTATCTAGCCCTGTATGGAAGCAGAATTGGAAAAAAAATATTGGTTTGGAAGTTATGACCGTCGAATCTTTCATATTTCAACACTAATTTTAACTCATCTTTGGGCGTAAATAAATGACCTAAGTAGTATGAAAATGGAAAAACTAAAACCATACAAGAATATCTAATTTATTCAAAAAATAAAATATTTTTATTTTGAACAGATACATCCAATAGATTTTTCATGATACCCGTACTCCCAAAGGTCTGCATAAAGAATTTCGCGCGCCCGTTTTCGTTGTAAATCATATTGCATTTCGCTACAAGTTGCCACCCCTGTCAGTGGGGAAGAGGTGAAGCACGCAGCGCGTGAGTGTGCGCAGTGTCTGTGGGTGCACACATGCTCACTTGGTTAGCTGCCGCCCGGCACGTCATGCTGTCGTATTACGAGTATACTATTTTATAACATTGAACTCTGGCTTGAATTTTGGATACCGATATTTCTTTATTGATAGTTTGTGTTTATTATTTTGAATTTGTTTCAAATTTTACTGACCCTGGCATTGGACTTTGGATTCCGATTTGATAGTGATTTACGGGTGGCGTTTGAATTCGATTTTATTTATTATGAATGTTAGCAGATTTCTCCCCCATTTGTGGACCGATTCTCAAAATTATTTTTTTATTTCTTTTTTGTCCCATTTAAATTTGGCCAAGATCTGATGCTGATCTTCGGAGATATACAATAGAACTCTTAAAAAAATAGACGGAAATCTGTAGTCATTGTCGCTTGGATTTTTATTGTTTATGACGTAACATCACGCCTGTATGCTTTGAGGGAGTACGCAGATTTGTACAATACCCCCAGATTTCGAAAGTTAGGTACCTACCTATGTTTGCGGATGGATGGACAGAGATTTTGTTGGCATGTCAGATGTATTGTGAGAGCAATTTATGAATGTGTGAACCTTTACTTTGTTATTTTGTATATTTTAATGTTATCTCTTACTCTTTTAGTTCTAGTTTTAGTTACAGTACCTAATTGGTTTAAATACAACCGTTGTAAGTAGATAAATAAATGTTATGTTTCATTTATAGTGGATAAGCCTGTTACCATAACATGTATTGTTAATAATGTAGGTAGGTATAATAAATATTTATGGCGACTTGTTTGGGAACGACTACCACCATCAGCCTTTTCCCAACTATGTTGGGGTCGGCTTCCAGTTTTACCGGATGCAGCTGAATACCAGTATACATGGAGTATTTGCCTATCTGACCACCACAACCCAGTTAGTAACGTATAATACGATACCCCTTGGTAAGACTGGCAGTCAGACTTTTAGGGCCTCTGACTACCTAACGACTGTCAAAGATCTACAAATGACAGCCCGAACAACGGCATAACGTGCTTTCCGAGGCACGGAGGAAACTCAGTACCTGTAATGGGTGGTCACCCATCCGCAGACCAACCTAGGCAAGCACGGCTTAACCTAACGATCGACCTGAGCGGCTGTTATTATTTAGCCACGAGCTCCGCTTGTTTGGGAACGACTAAAAATGGAAAAATAAATACCTAAGTAAAAATATTTTTTGCAAAAAATAAAACAGACTTAAAAAAACACACAAACATAAAAAACACTTTGATTGATTTGGTGTTTTTGTCACCGGCTTCTGAAGCAAAAGTTATTTTTCACCTTTTTGTTTTTCTTTTTTTTAATTCTGTGATAATTTCTAAACTATTCAATCAAATGTTAAGCTGTAAAAGACAATTTTAATCTAAATTCAATTGTCAAGATAATGGACATACTTATTTGGATAAGGATTAATACTGCAAATAAGATAGGTACCTACGTTGTCCTCGAAGCGGCGATCGGCGGCGGCGACCTCTCGCGTCCGGCCCTGGTGCAAGCCATGGTCCGGAGCGAGACGGAATGGGACGCCGTCACCTCCTTCTGCGAAGCAGTAATGCTAGAGAAGGAGGTGGCGGAACGTGAGAGGGAGAGAACCTCTCAACGTCCCGGCCGCCGTGGGCGCGGGCCTGTGGACGGTGGGCTATGGGCTAGCCCGCCGTCCGTCCGTCTCATGACGACAGGCCGTGTCGACGGCGCGTTCGTGTTCCACGCGCGCCTCAAAGAGAGTCAGCAAAAGGGAAGGGGTCCGTAAGGACTGATGCCTGCCGGGGTTGCGGGACTGTTCGAAAGAGATACCGTGGCCCCGGAACACAAAGGGCGATGAAGGAACATGGATGGGTTTTAGTCAGTAAAAGTCTGACACTCCCTCCTGCTCCGCCCAGAGCGGGAGGAGTTATTTGATGATTTCCCATCCGAAAAAAAAAAAGGTAGGTACCTACGTCATATTTTTAAATAAAATTTCAAAGATAAAAATGGTTACTTAGGTACCTACTTTACTCTTTGTCTGGATAGAAGGTCAACCTATTCATACACGAAATATTTTCAGAGAATCATCCAACAGCTATAACGAAGCCATAGCAACGAAATATTTTTTTTACTGAGTAGGTAGGTACCTACCTATATTTAAAAAATCTCTACTTGACCCACACAATAAATAGGTACTGGCTCCATATTTTAACAACATCCATTACGCTAGTTTACTACAATACTACGTCAGCGGCACAATGCCTATTGTTGATAAATGTATAATAAGACACACACACCGCTTTACAGACCGCTATTGTAAATAAATAAACAGCCAATAAACAATTTACAAAATAACATAATTTTTTATTTGATGAATCAACAACAAGACTCACAGTCACATCAAAGTCACGCTGTCGAAAAAGCAATTATCCTGACTCTGGCTGTACTAATCAGGAGTCGCCTGTGGTTTAATTATAGGTAACTAGCTAGGCTAAGTAATTACCTAGGTATTTAACTTAAGTAGTAACATAGTTGCACAACCTATAAAAACAAGTACTTATAGAAATAAAGCCATATCAATGAAATTTTTTTTTAAACTAAATAACAATATCTACCTACATTACTACCTACCTACATTTTCGCAAGCGAACTCATTGCCACGTCTCGCAAAGTCGCGGGTCTACCTATTAGGAATATTATAGGATGTATGTAGGAGCTTGTCCTTTCATAATAACAACTAAATTGGGTGCATAATAATTACGTTTCACTGAGTGATTGTCCTATGTTGTAAATTCCAACACCTATTAGTTTGAGTTTATGTTGTCCTTCAAACATAAATCGCATATACGCCAGCACGTGCCAACGATGATACTACACAAAAGCACCCGCGCCGCGCGCCGCCGCCGCTACAATGTCGTCCCGTCTTCAATGAAATTGCGCATGTATGCGTCACTCAGCGTTAGGAGTGTGTATGTGTACGCGCAGTAGCTTCCTTCTGCTCTTTACAGCGTCTATCCCTTTCGCTCGTGATGTCGGATGAAATAGCATGCATTTTAACCCCGCCCACCAACTAGTTCGTTCCGCTAACTTGTTCGTTCCCTTGAGGATCTGGGCGGAGCTAAATATTTTCCCCGCGCTCCCCGTTACATTTTTACGCGCGCATACTGTGACTCGCGCTCTTCGCAGGAGGCCGCGCTGTGTGCGTTTCGATGGCGCGACCACAGCATTTTTGTTCAACTACAACGACAAGATTTTGTAATAATTTGTAAAAGTTGATTCCCAAAACCATGAATTTGTCAAAGTTATGGTTAAAAGTTATAAGGGTTTGAACGTAGCCACGCCATCGAAACGCGGAGAACCGCGCGGCCACGGAGATCTCTAAAACTAAGCCTTGCAGAGACCTGAAATTCGGGTCAATAACAGATTGAATTTGTAAAAAAATTGTAAAAACATAGAAAAAAATCCTAGGTTTATATTTTAGGAGCTGTAAGACTTGAAACCCCATGGCCGCGCCATTGTAACGGTGAAAAACACGTTATCGCCGATATCTCGCTGAAAAAGCATCGTAGCAGCATGAAGTTTTTTGTAAAACCTGTTTATTTATTTATTATATATTTATTTATTTAATTCTTTAACTGTAGTACGGTATCGCTTAGAAAGAAGTCGTGATTATTTATCGAAGAAAGTATTAGCTAGATTTTTTTTAAACAATGGTGTCGATTCTGTTGTGCACAAACTAAACTCAATTTAGGTAATTGCTATATTTTTCTCTCCAATGAAACGAGACAGAGACGCACGTCATTTAGAGCTGTCAAATTAAGTTGGAACTAAATTTCTATACAAATGAAGGGTGAACGTAAAAACATGTCGACTAAAAACACGGTGAAGCGCAAGGCATAAACTAGTTTGACATCTCTAACTTAGTTCATAGCTATAGCCGTCCTTTTCTCTCATTGCCTTTTAGTAAAAGATAGCAATAGCCTGAATTTAGTTTAGTTTGTGCACAACAGAATCGACACCATTGTTTAAAAAAAATCTAGCTAATACTTTCTTCGATAAATAACCACGACTTACGAAAAAAAAAAATATAACCCCTGTAATAACGTTTTAAATATTTCGATACGGTGACCATGACTTTGTTTACAGAAAACTTTCCACCTATTGTATTAGAAATTATTTCTCAAGGATTCTAAAATTAATTAAAATGAAAAGTCGTATGTTTATTTCCTAAAAAAATATATTTTTGTATCTTATATTGTTTCATTTTAGTGTATTTATTTTTATTTAAAAATACACCTCACAGGTTATTCAGATTATTAATTTAGATGTTTTTTCAGCTAAAATATAATATATAAAATATCTTAGTGTAAGACAGTAAACAATCAATGATATATGTGTTTTTTAAAGAAATAAACATGTTTTTGTATCTTATCGTTTCATTTTAATTAAAATTTGAATCATTGAAAAATAATTTCTATTGCAATAGGTGTAAAGTTTACTATAAAAATAAGTCATGGTCAACCTATCGAAATATTCAGAACGTATTGAAGGTTCTAAGCGATACCGTACTTACAGTTCCTGAAATCTAGGATTTTTTTGTATATTTTTACAAATTTTGACAAATTCAAATCTAGGTTTTACAAAAAATTTCAGACCTCTGCGATGTTTTTTCAGCGAGATATCGGCGATAACGTGTTTTTCACCATTTCAATGGCGCAGCCATTGGGTTTTAGTCTTACAGCTCCTAAAATATAAACCTAGGGCTTTTTTCTATATTTTTACAAATTCAATCTGTTATTTCCCTAAATTTCAAGTCTCTGCAAGGCTTAGTTTTAAAGATTTCCATGGCCGCGTGGTTCTCCGCGTTTTGATGGCGCGGCCACGTTCAAACCCTTATAACTTTTTAACCATAACTTTAACAAATTGGGAATCATTTTTTACAAATTTTTGCATAATATTGGCTTGTTTTTTTTTTAAAAAAAAACGCCGTGGTCGCGCCATCGAAACGCACACGGCAGCGCCATCGCGCCCTTAGATTCAATTTGAAATGCTTTCAAAAGTAAATACATTGCAAGATTATAGATTGTATTGCTATTCCATCGTTACTATAATGTAGCTACCTACTAGGTATGCATTAGGTTCGCTGGTTCGCGGTCCGAACAATTTTAATTGTTTGTTTGTTGGCATTGAATAGGCTCCGAAAAGACTGCACCAATTTGAAAAATGCTTTCACTGTTGGAAAGCTACACTATCCTCGGGTGACAGGCTATATTTACTACTTTTGTTAGCTTGGGTTTTACCTGTTAAAACAAATGTATGTGTTAATGAATAAAATAAATAAATATTATATTTTCAAAAAAATTGAAATTCCAAAAATGTAACCCAAGGTGTAAAAAAAATACCTAAAATATTCTTTACATCGCGTACGCTGCAAAAAAGTATTGATGATAGAACAAAATAATGTACTACGACTTTGCAGAACACATAATTATTTACAGAGAGTGTCACAACAGCATATGTCTAACTATTATAGTTATGCCACAATAAGTGTTAATTTATTGAAAAAAAAAACATACAGTCGAATTGAGAACCTCTTCTTTTTGGAAGTCGGTTGAAAATTGAATTGAAATGTCGCCGCTAGAAAAGGCTCTTTATTTGTATCGTGGTATTAATCCTTATCAAAATAAAATACTTTATATTCAAGACTGCTTCAATACCTCTAAATTACTTTTTAAATTATCCAATTCGGATATTCTATTTCGTTAGCAGATACCACCGCCTTAAACCCTGTTCTTCTATATCCCTTTTAAAAATAAACCAATCAAACTGTATACACTTTCACATGGAGGCAGTACCTGCTAGTGCTACGGTCCTTACAAACTGATTTGGCCTGGACCACGTTCATACGTCATACACGCTCAGAAAACTTGATATTCTGATTCTGAAACGATGTACGGAATGCAAGTTTTGTTGGTTATTGCAATAACTAATTTTGGCATAACGTAAGTGCAATGTTTCTGCATACACTTTACCTACACGTAACATTCGTCACGACAATGTAAATAAAACAAAGTTTGTTTACGCTACAGTACTTGTAGCTTACTATTAATATGTAGTACCTATTACTTCACTTCTCCATTATACCTACATACATTATGTACTTATCACGAATATGAGTTTATTATCTAGTGTGCAATCTCTAATCTTAAACGGCTATCGGTTCTAATCATACGAGTACACGTTTGATAACTTGTGAGTACTCGTAGCTAGCTGGGGTCTGGCCTAATCTGGACAGTGATCGTCACCGCATTCATATCAGCGAGGCTTATTGGAATATCTATCTCTGTAATTTACATTTATTATCAAAATGCGGATTTTTGATGTGTAAGTTTGGGTACTTATTACTTTGTTTATTGGAATATCTATCTCTGTAATTAACATTTTTTATTATCAAACTGCGGATTTTTGATGTGAAAGTTTGGGTACTTATTACTTTGTTTGAGTTGAATCATTGAATGAGCAATTTTAATGAACAAGATATACATTCATGAGCATGACACTATCCTTTACATACACTTTGTTAGTACCTACCTTAGCTCTTAGCACACTTTGGGTGTTTGCAGATTAGTTAGTTCGTTAAGGCCCTTCTAACCCTAAAATTAGCAACTCTATTTGCGGTGGTTCAAACTTCGTTTGAAAAACTGTTAGAATAAAGTTCTAATCAACTTGCACTACAAAGCGCTTGTTACGTCAGTCACTGCGGCCGAACAGTGCGAAATAAGTGATTGGACTAAAAAAATAAAACACATAAAACTTGCTTTACTTATAGTTGTTAGTACTTATGCAAAGTTTCATGATCTAATTTGAAGTACTTTTTGAATACCAGCGGTTTATTGTTTGATTTGGAGCTAACTTTGGAAATTTTTTCGATCGAGAAAAGTTTACGGAATTGTGTTTTCGTCACACAGTACGGTCGAACAAGCTATTTGGTTTACAGTTTAACCCACAAATTACATTGTAAAATGTTAACCAAATAGCTTGTTCGACCGTATCTAGCATTAATACTCAACTTTGCCATATATTTATTTCAAAAATAATGCTGCAGTATTTTAGGCGTAACGGAGGATCATGCTAAGCCATTTGAGAGATATACGGCCCTTAAGTAATTCAGAATGGCCGTAAGCATAGACTAGCAGACTAAATGACTAAATCATGTGCGTTTTCATATTCGAACACGAGAGGTAGGTACGCTTTGCAAGATTTTAGAAAATCTGTACCTATACCTACTTAGGCAAGTACCTTATAATTATTGAATTTACCTAATGTGTGTTCATAAATGATGGTAATAGATATAATGTAGCCAGGAACTACCTAATAAAGCTAGCTACAACAACTAGTTTCTGTGTAAAACGTTATCAGCTGCAATTTACTTAGAGTATCGAACAGTTCTGAATAGATAGGGCTCAGAATAATAAGCTTACAGTCTTGTATACCATGTTATGGACCAAGTGATAAATGAGGGCATTATACATAAAGCCAATTTAATTATGTCTAAATCTAAATAGGTATTTAAATTGCCCTCTTGTAGGGCACTTCTCCGTGTAATATAACTGCATCCGGTAAGACTGGAAGCCGACACCAACATAGTTGGGAAAAGGCAGGCTGATGATGATGATATTGGGCACTTCTCAGAATGCCCGGGCATTATGAATAATGCCCAGTTAATCACTTGGACCTAAAGATAAATGAGTTGATAGTGACAGTCAGTTCATGTAAATGAACGGTAATTTACATGAACTGACTGTCACTATCAACTCACAATTCTGCTATAAAATTTAAATTCAGATAGAAATATTAATTAAGGCGGCTCCCCGAGCAAATGACCTTGAGCGAGCAGTTTTTCGGAGCCTACTCCTCTCTATCCAAAAGAAATACCAACTAATAAAAAATACATTAAATTACTACATATCCTTGACTCCAAAATTGTCGTTTCATATTTTTTTTTAAGTTGCTTAATGTTTAATAAATCCCCTCACAACGAAACCATAGAAATGAGAAATAATGATTTATAAAATGCTACTCCTCGTAAAGTAACCATTATTTTGATTTGCTACTTATACTAATGGATCGGCAATTTAATAATGAACATAATTGTCGTTTTATTTTTTCCAAAAGACGTAAGTTTGATTTTATAAAGAATAAAAACCACTCATTTCGCACAATTCGGCCTGCAGTGACTGACGTAACGACCAATTCGTAGTGCAAGCTGATTAGAACTTTATTCTAACAGTATTTCAAGCGAAGTTTGAACCACCACAAATAGAGTTGCTAATTTTGCTCGGGGTACCGCCTTAATCATAATGTTGAGTGTCTTTGATTATATAATGTCTAGATGGAGCGTCGCCCTACAATCAAAACGTAAAAAACGAGCCAACAATTTCAAGCCTGTGTGCGTGCAGGCGGTGTTTTACACTGCCCTACTGTCTCTGTGTGCGTGAATAATGTTACCAGCTAGTACAATAATTCTCCCTTAAGTCACATATTAAAAATAATAGACTACTTAATTAAATAAGATAAGTTTTAGGTGTATGTATGTAGTAGGTATTATTCAGTTTTAGTAGTGTATTTTTATTAAGTATGTAGTTACTTTCTTCGATAAATAAAAAAACACTATTTAAATTGAAATAGAGTTGTTGAATGTTGTATTAAATCAGCTAAGTTAATTAAATTAGTATTAGAATTGTGCCGATTCCCTTGTTCACAAACTAAACTAAAATTAGACTATTTCTATCTTTTTCTCTCTACAGTAGTTTCTCAAACTACATTAGTTTTTGTTGGTTTCCACGTGGCATCTCCGCGGCTTTTTTGAATGCGATCTATCCATCGATTCCTGATAATAGGATTATTGGGTATTCTAAAAAATAAGATGTTATGTTGATCACCGTATTCTACTCATTCAATAATTATGTTTGATAAGGGCTGATTATTCATTAGTCAGATAACTTTTATCCAAGGAATAAAAATAGAGGCTACATTACCGATTTAATACTTTTAATCAGTGCCAGTTATTAATAATATATATATATATATATATAAATGAATTGCCGTTCGTCGCTCTAAAACTCGAAAACGGCTGGACCGATTTGGCTATTTTTGGTCTTGAATTGTTTGTGGAAGTTCACGGAAGGTTTAAACGGTGAGAAATAGGTAGGTAGGTCGTAGGTAGGTAGTAGGTAGGTAGGTAGGTGGTAGGTAGGTAGGTGGTAGGTAGGTAGGTGGTAGGTAGGTAGGTGGTAGGTAGGTAGGTGGTAGATAGGTAGGTGGTAGGTAGGTAGGTAGGTAGGGTGGTAGGTAGGTAGTAGGTAGGTAGGTAATAGGTAGGTGGTAGGTAGGTAGGAAAGGAGTAGGTAGGGGAGTAGGTAGGAAGGGAGTAGGTAGGTAGGTACGCTCATATGACGCAGACGATGTTGCGCGGGTCAGCTAATAATGACTAAAATGTGAACATGAAGTCGGTATCAAGTAAATTATTTACCTAGCTAATATAATAACAAGTTTTACTTGGAATCGACCTCAAAATCATATAAAGAAAGACTTAATACGAATTTATAAACTCCACCTTTTTTTTAAATCGATAAATAAAGTAGACCAACTAAATAATATAAACGTAACCCTTTTTTTAAATCGATAAATAAAGTAGACCAACTAAGTAATATAAACGTAACCCTAGACTAACTAATTTACCCACAAAAAATTACGTTCTGTTGGGAGAATGAAAAAAAGAAACTGTCAACACTGATAAAATATGGCGTAATTTTATGTTCATAAAAACAAAACAGAAATATATAGTTTTTTGGTTACTTATCGATGATAGGCGATGTGCTTGGTATTTTTTACCCTTCCTGTATAATTCCGGCACAGTTTAATAGCACATACCGTCATTTTATCACTGTTATTTGTTTATTACCTAACGCGCGTAATACGTGGTGACGCCAAAGCGGCACGATCGGCACTAATCGGCGGGTAAGAACTTGTAAGCCAACTGTTGGCTGATATTTTTTGACACGTTTGCGCGCACTTGACACTCCATCTAGACATTATATAATCAAAGGTTGAGTGTATTGTGTATTATAGGTCTAATAAAAGAGTAAAGAAGAAGAACCAAAGTAGGTACTTAGTAGCAATAAATGAAATCTTCGCAGAAGGCTCAGATAATAACTGCAGAAGGTTAACTCGCAGATTACAAAACACGTGTTCCACGTAAGTAAATGATACTGCTGTAAACGTCCGAATTACGGTAAATCTCAATATAGCACAATATACCATGACGCCTATAATTCCCGAAGGGTTAGGCTGAGGTGTTCCTATTCCTAATAGTTCACCCACATTTCGCCAGTTTTGTTTTAAGCCCCATGTAATTGGGGGCGAGCCTGTTGCCATCAACGGGGCACATATCTAGACTCTGTGGATGCTACTGAGAAATTCCTGATGGAAAACCCCATTAGGCCCGGCGCCCATTATCGGCATCGGCAAGGAAAAGGATCCTTCGGCATCCTACATGCAAGCGCACACTATCGGCAATTATGCTTTGGCATGCTGCAACGTTCTTAGGGATAACGAAGCGTCCTTAAGGATGCCGCACCGCAGGGCAAACTATCCCCCGAGTGTTGCCTCGGCGCCGGCGGCGTACCGAAGGTTGCCGAAGGATGCCGAAGCATCCCGAAGCATTCTCAAGGCTGCCGATACACCAGCCTCAAGTATACCGAAGCGTTATTTTTGTTATTACGACCACATATCACGGAAATTTCTACTTTATTGCCATTATGTTATAGTATATTGCTATTTGCCACCTAAAATCCTCAGTCGTACCGATGCCGATAATGGGCGCCGGGCCTTAAAGTGCTATTGGTTTTGTCCGACTCGGGAATCGAACCCAGGAACTAATACCATTCAGAAGTAGGATTTTATATTAGTACTATGTTACTTAAGAATGTTATTTTACTAAATACATTTACTAACGAGCGTAGTGAATTATTAATAATAACTGCTAAAAGTGATAAATTTCTATTTTATATTCACATTGACCAAATCATGAGGTAATTTTTAATAATGATCGGTAATTATTAATAATTTTCAATTACTCACATTGACCGTAACATAGACATTGTTTGTACTAACTATTAAAGCTGTTACGCGAATAGATCGGTAGCTAAAAGATCATTTTACTGGCACTTAGAATAGCAGTAATCTGTTAGTGTCTTTCTTGCCCGTTCTTCTCCATAGAGATCTACGCTAGGGAATGGGCAACTACAGTACTTTCTCAAGTTATTATGCCTTGTGACTGGGACTGTAGCTTAGCTTTTTTTTTTGACATTCAATATTGCCGTAATGGTCTAATTGAAATAAATACTTCTTTGAGTTTGAGTTTGTCGCTGGAGGTGGAGACAGGCGCCTGCCGCTAGCAACATCTCGACGTGACAAGTTCACAGCGCCCTTTACGTCGCGCGTCGTAGCACTAAGGGGGATTTTCTTAGTTCATGGGTTGTCGTTGATTACAGATGTTCTGTTGACTTCACAATGTTTTTCTACACGGGAACCACCCGCATACTGTTGCCATGGTTGATACCTTTTTAGGGTTCTGTACCCAAAGGGTACAAACGGGACCCTATTACTAAGACTCCACTTTTCGTCTGTCTGTCTGTCACCAGGCTAAATCTCATGAACCGTGATATCAGTTGAAATTCTTACAGATGTGTTTCTGTTGTCGCTATTACAACAAATACTAAAAACAGAATAAATCCCATACAACAAACGTGATTTTTTTGCCGTTTTTTACTCGATATTAATAACGGCAACAGGTGGACACTTGAAATATTCACAAAATATTTAGTTGTATTTCACTTAAAAAATAAATAATTAAATTAAAATAAGTACAATAAATATTTAAGGTTCCCATACAACAAACGTGATTTGCGTTTTGTCTAATGTTGTATAGATAATGGTACGGAACCCTTCGTGCGCGAGTCCGACTCGCACTTGGCCGGTTGTTTTAATTATCTAGCGGTAATAGACTAGTTTATGTGCCTTTGTCAGTGTTGTTGCGGCACATAACATTATTCATTAGTTTCTGTCAATAAAATTAGTATCTACTATTTTGCGATAATACTCCGAGTTTCGTTCCGCACCATTTGCTTTAATTTCAGCACATATTTGTTCTATACATATCGTGTTGTATGTATACGCGACTCAAGTCCACATTGGAACCTGTTTGCTAATAAGTTTCAAGGTTGAAATGATCACTCATTTTCAGTACATTATTAAATGTGTAGGTGCTTAACAATTTCATGAAAAAAAAAATTAGCCTATTAAATGAAAACTATGCTTACTTATAACAATTTATTAAACTTTTCTCCTATGGGTAACACATAAGCCAGTCAGTTAAGCATATATATTATATAGGGTCTGGAACGCTTCGTATTCCACTCACTTCACTCACTTCGTTAAACAGACGATATTTTTCAAGTCATCATGCCATCCTCCGTTCGGACGTTGATTGCACGTTGCAATGCTTCGCTTCGAGGCGCCGCGCCGCCCTACAGCCACTGCTAAGCTAAGCACATGTACTTGTGCAGAAAGTATCTATCCTATTCATGCACATTCTGCGTAGCAGTGGACGGTCGACTACTTCAGTTCATAAATGATGTAGGCCTACTGACCCACGAAAGTAATGATTCAAACAGAATAACATTATTACGAGACTCCAGAAGGAACTATAGTCACGAGCTCTCCACGTGCTGCCGCCAATTTGTCTATTATAACAACAATATTTAGTTGGCAGGCGCTCAACAGCAGTACGTCCCTTACCGACTGATCAAACATTCACACACGTCCGCAGTTATTACGAACTATTCACACGCGGCCTTGAGCGGTTAACGACTTACTGTTCCCTATAATATTTTATATACCCATATTATATTCTATATATATATTATATTTTATATATACTAATATTATGAGTTTGTTGTCGATATTTATAGACTCAGGTACAAAAAATTCCACCTTTCCACCTTTCAGTATTCCAAAAACTACAACTTATGGAATGATTTCACCTTATTTCCGTATCGCTCTTACGGGCAGTAGGTAGGGGAGAAAACAAACAGATAATATAATATATGGTCATAAGTAACATGGGCTTGCATTTGCAGTAGCTGGATTAGGTTTCCGCAACACCTTATTGTCCTAGATACGCACTACTCAATACGCCTCCTGCCTGAATTCTTCAGGCATTCTCAAAATGTGCAAATAAACACTTCATTGGTCTACGTTCTGTAGTGCCTGGGGCAGTGTCAGGCATATTCCTTCGGCGTAGTGACATCTTCAGGTTTTCATTCGAACGCTCCAATGAGCCAAAAAATGACAATTTTAATCATAATCATAATTTTAATCAATCATAATTTTAATCATGTTAATAGATAAATTCCCCTTGGGCAGGTGTACTGATCCCGATCCCGCAGTACCCGCTGTACTCGGCGTCGCTGGCGGAGTACGGGCTGGGGCAGATAGGCTACTACCTGGACGAGGACAACCAGTGGGGGCTGGACCTGGTCGAGCTGGAGCGCGCCTTCCAAGAGGGAAGCCGCTCGCACGCCGTGCGCGCACTCGTCGTCATCAACCCGGGGAACCCCACGGGGCAGGTGAGAGATGTGACGCCACACGCTTGTCGCGGACGGCAACGCTTCCTTTCCTCTTCAGGATTCCCATCCGACAAATGCCAAATAAGTTTGTCACTTTAGGGAAAGCGAGAAACTAAGATTACCCGAGAATTTCCTCTGAACTCACCTAGGGAAATCTTTTCCACCTCGTCAGTATAAAAAATGGTCGTTATGCTCAGGTGCTGACCCGTCAGAACATCGAGGACATCATCAAGTTCGCGCAGAAGCACAGCCTGTTCGTGTTCGCGGACGAGGTGTACCAGGATAACGTGTACGACAAGGACAGCAAGTTCTACTCGTTCAAGAAGGTAAGCACTTGAACTACGATATTCGCTCTAACTGTTGCGATATAAAGGCACTATCAATTGTTAATAATTGTTATTGAAGTCTTGCTGTAGAATACGACTGTCTATCAGTGGAACTTGGAAAAATATGATTCACAAAATATATAATCGATAGCGCTCCGCTGTCAATACCATTCCTACGCCAATAAATCCTTGCAGCACTATAGCAGTTTCGTTTGACATACGAGTCGAACCACTCGCTATACTGTTTGATGTTCCACTAAGAACATAAATCCATGTACATTATTTAATAATAATGAAAGCATGGTGATAGATTACAGCTGGAGTATGAACTGATAATAGGTAAATCTTTCATTTTCTTTTTAATTAAAACCAGATATTATCTTCAATATTTCATTTACGTTTTCTTATCGGAACATCAATGTTTGAGGAGACTTAATCGAATAAAAAACAATCGGAGAGTTTTGCATCTGAAGTCTGAGCTTGATTAAAATCTGGGATAGATTGATCGCTGGTGTGTTACTTGGCGTAAAGTTAATGTCTCTAAACTACTATTCTGCCGTCCGATAACTATAATGCCGCTAACCCCAAAAACCAAAATTCGAAAAAAGCGCGGGAAAAGTAAAATCACTGCTGTTCAAAAACCATTTTACCGATTTTAAATGTTAAAATATCATAAAATAGGAAATTTTAAGGGCTATAAGACGGTTTTAATTTAAAACCAAAATATTTAGCTTATTTTGAGATAATGCTATAAAACTGATTGCAGTTAGTATTCATTGCATAAATTGATAACAAAAGCCACAGCTATAACGCCATTAGGACAACCCTAGCGGCATTCTAGTGATTGGTTTTGCATAAATTTTAGGAACTTGTAAAGCACTAGAAATATTGTTTTTGTTCCCAATCTATATTGCCGTTAAACGTTTTCAGAATTTTATTGCTAAGTTTTTTATTTTTAGCTAATCGTATAATGCAAAACTAAAATGCGGTTAACGTAATTTAAACTGCAATTTAGTCTAAGAAAATACGTAAAACTTTCATACGTTTAAATTTCTATTTATTTTATCAGCAGTTACTACACTTTAATGCAGCTAAACACTAAACCATATATCTTATCGGCAATTTAGCGATGTATATGTTACATCATGATTGAAAAAATACAACAAAATGCATCTAAAGTGAAAATTTTACTAAAGGTATTTAGTTAATTTCAGGTTGATTACTGATTATTTATATGAAATAATAAATAACAGGTCATAATTTTAAATGAGTATTTAATCATTTATTTTTTTTACTTAAAAAATAGTTATTATAAATGAGATCTTTTTGGAAAAATTATTACACTCACAAAATATAGTTTAACTCTGGACAAGTATTTAGTAAGTCCATGGTTTAACATAACGATCAAATCTCGGTCCTTTAAAAAGACAAAGTCAAAGTGTGAACTTAAAAGAAAGAAAGACATGTCGAATAAATGTTTAGAAAAACTTTTAAACTTTACAATAATACAAATGAAAATAAAATACAAGCTATCACTTGTAACGTAACAAAAATATAAACTTTCTATAATAATAAATTGTAAGGACACTTCACAAATAAGACTATTCCAAACTTTAAAACATGAATAATTATAAACTCTATTACTCCCAAACTCTTAATTAATTCTAATTTGTACCTTCTTAAAAATCAGTAACAATAAGTGTTCTCAAATGAAAAACTTTTATACTTAACTAATAAACGTATCTGTAATAGGAACATTTTTAATCAACAAATAGGTAACAAATAAACTTACACTACTTTTCCAACTATTAAGTAATATAATATTGTAAACGATCCGCTATAAAAACTTAGAGATAACCATAATCAGTCTCTACGAGAACTTCTTTTAATTTAAATATAATCAGTCTCAGTCTCTGCGAGATCTTTTTTTAATGGGTTTCTTTGCATTTTCATCAACAGCTATTATTGGTAAGTTTTTCCAAAAAAGCTGTTTATGGGTTGGGACTATATTTGTTAATTTTTTTATCAAATCAGCTTTTCGTGCGGATTGTATACCCTTTGGTTCCGTGCGAAATACCAGTTCCATAATATCAGGCGTTTTCAAATATTTTTCATTTAAAAACCGCAACACAGTAAAATTATCATCGTCAAAATCATTTTTATACTTGATATCGTAACTTTCTCGTACAAAACGTACCTGAACCATATTATTCAAATATGCTCGTGGGTTTGCGTTTTGAATTCTTCTGTCCGAAATAAAGTTTGGCACATCCAAAAAATCTTCTACTGCCATAGATTTCACAACGACTTGCGACTTATTAATTGATGCCACTGTATCTACAAAATCTGTGAAATCATACAATTTGTTTTTGTTTTTCATTGCCAGCTCTACTTGATGGTGCACTTGGTCACAAGACATAAATGTGTGACCTGGTTCAAAATAATAAAGTGTTATTTCTTTTGTAGCAATTGTTTCGCTGTTAATTAAATGAACGAGAAATTCATATAGGAGCCAGTTCTTATTCTGTGCGCTGCAGTTATCCAACCATACATGTAAACTAGTGACATCTCTATTATGAAGAAGGAATTGGTAGAAAGTAGATATTATGTCATTTTGTTTTCGTCCTGCAATGCCATCATGCCAAAGAACGGTGAGCGGCTTTGATTTTGTTGTAATTTTGCCAAGTGGAGAAAACGTTTCGTTGTATACTACTAAACGTTGACAAAAGATTATACTTTTGAATGCTTCAAGCCTAGGCAACATGATGACTTTTTCTAGATCTGCGCTAAAATATTTTGTAGAAGTATCTTCTGTTGCGTCTCTGTGTTCACTGTACAATTTTCTAGCCTTTTTATATTTTTCATGATGTTTAGCCCATTCCGCACAATCATCACAATCTGCAACCATCTGGCTGGTGGCATCATGAGAAGTTTCATTTTGATGCAAGTGGTAATACTCACATGTTTCACATTCCTCATTACCAAGCCGTGTAAAACTTACATTCAGTCAAAAAAGTATCGGGAATGGATGATTTGTTTATGGTTCCAAATTCAAATTTTTGTTTTTTTGTAGTTGTTAGATTGGCAAAACTGTTTTTCCATTTTGGCGCGGAGTTTGAGTTGCATCTGTTATTTATATTAAATACAGTGCTGGTTTTAGTAATATCATATATAGTGTGTATTGCGAATTTCATAATGGACAAAAATATCGAACAAAGAGTTTGTCTTAAATTTTGCATCGCCAATGGAATTTCGTGTTCGGAGTCACTGAAAATGTTACAGAAGGCTTACGGTGAATCGACTTTATCAAAAACTCGTGCTTATGAGTGGTTCAAAGCGTTCAAAAGCGGTCGAGATGTGATGGAAGATTTGCCTCGCTCTGGTAGGCCGTCAACGTCTGCAACTGAAGTTAACATCGCAAAAGTGAAGAAAATAGTGACTGAAAATCCCCATTCAACTCTGAGAGAGATAGCCGCCGAACTTTCTGTATCTCACGAGTCGATCCGTACCATTTTAACTAATCATTTGGGTATGAAACATGTTGCTGCTCGGCTAGTCCCAAAAGATCTGAATTTTCTCCAAAAACTCAATCGCATGAAAGTCGCTGAGGACATGCTAGAACGAGTCAGTTCGGACCCAACATTCATGAAACGCATTGTTACTGGTGACGAGACGTGGGTTTACGAGTTTGACATGCAAACTAGTCAACAAGCTTCGGAGTGGCGCCTTCCAACTGAACCGAAACCGAAAAAACCACGCCAAAGTCGATCAAAAGTCAAGTCGGTCAAGTCATGTTGACTGTTTTCTTTGACTATCGCGGTGTTGTGCACTCTGAATTCTTACCGGAAGGTCTAACGGTAAATAAAGAATATTAGTTGAGCGTTATGCGGCGTCTAAGAGAGCAAATTCGACGAAAAAGGCCAGATTTGTGGAAAGAAAATTCTTGGATTTTGCACCACGTCAATGCGCCTTCGCACAAGGCTATCATTGTGAACGAATTTTTGACCAAAAACTCAACAAATACCATCCAGCAACCACCATATTCACCAGATATGGCTCCTGCTGACTTTTTTCTTTTTCCTAAACTCAAATTACCACTTCGTGGCACCCGTTTTCAATCGATAGAAGACATAAAGGAGAATTCGCGGCGAGAACTGAACTCAATTCCGGAAGCAGCGTTTAAAAAATGTTTTGATGAATGGATTATTCATTGGCGCAAGTGTATCGTTTCTAAAAGAGCATACTTTGAAGGTGATAAAATAAATTTGGATGAATAACAGACATTTTGTGTATTATTGATTTTTTCCCGGTACTTTCTTGACAGAGTAGTATATTCATTTCCTTTATATTCTTTCTATAATATTCATATGAAACCTTTTTATCCGGATACTTTTCACAAAAATGTTTGTGCATCTCAGTAATAGTTAGATCACTTGGCAAGTATCGCCGTAAAGGAGCATGTTCACGGCGGTAATGGTGTTCTAATGGTTTAAAACATTCAACATGTTCAATCACTAATGATCGATCGAATTGAGGTGTTTTCTGGTGCTTCCCGCGCTTATCTACAGATAAATTATCGAAATCGTTGTATAATATTCTGTCGTTTGTTTTCTCATATCCTAAAGTAGTTATAAAAAATATCTTGCATACTTCTATTCTAGTAGAATCACTTTTTTTAAGAGCGAAAGTTCGTTTTGGATTTCTTTTAGGCTCTTGTGTATATTTTCGCTTTGGTATTGCTAATGAAGTGTGCGCTCTGACAAATGAGTGTCGCTCTTGCCACGACATGTTCCAGTAGGTTGTATTTATTTGTTCTCGTTCTTCGTGGCTGAAAAGAGAAGTACATCTTTTCCTACATTTTTGGTTACATGCATTTTTAACGCCATAACGTTCTAATATCTTTTTATTTTTTGCGTCCATTTTCCGCTGAAGTCGTGTAGTTGCATATTTTTTCCGTTTTTTAGGGGGTTCTAATATCTCAGGTTCCAAACATTGCGTGGTATCCAAATCATTCGTAGTTAAAGTTTGAGAAACGCCAAAATCAGTTGTATTTCTTCGCTTGTGCGGTCGTGGCGATAATGGTACATCTTTTGCAGTTTGAAAACAATCAAATGAAATTCTGCGTTTATTTGTGTTTGGTTTGCTGTTCTCTGCAATGCATAAGCTTTTCAAAGCATTCTTTTTATTTTCTTGTTTCTCCATGTTATCTTGTTTAATTGTTCTTAGTTGAGTTATCTTTTCTTGCTTCACTTCTAGGTGACTAATTTTAACATCATTACTTTTCAACAGTTTTTTGTTCTTTTTATTATTAAAGCTAGATCTATGGTAATTTTTGCAATCGACACAAGTAAAATCATTTTCAAAATGAACGTAACAAAGTAGTCCCAGACATTTCCCACATGAACTATGTATTTCTTGATAACAATTAATATACTCACATAATAACGCTTCAAACTTTTCCGGTGATTTATTTTTATTATTTTTCTTAAGCTGTACTGGTTTCATTAATTCTCTTCTTTGTTTGTGATTTCCTGTATTTGTTGAAAAATTGATGATATTACAGTCATTTTCTTTATTATGCTCTTTTTCAGTAGAAAATGGATGATGTTTTATGCAAGAAATAGCTAAAGCTGTTTGACTGTCAAAATGATCTGGACACAATAGACAAAAACATACTTCACAACTGCTAATAGCTGGTTCAATGCAATGTTCATATTCACAATGCTGCGAATAACTTGATACCATAGATTTTTTGTTAGTATCTTCAATATCGTCTACTATTATTGTTTCACTAGATTGTTCACTATAGATATCTGTGTCTGGAATGTAATCGTCATCTTTGCTGTCGTCTGACGTTGTATACGGATCTTGTTCTTGCATTTCAGTATCAATGTATGCGTCAGATAATGAAAGTGTCTCGTCACAGTACAAAAAACCTGCAGACATCTCGTTTTCAATTTCATTCTCTTTTTCTTTTTGTTTCTCGTTCTCCTTCTCACTCGATTTCTGGTTCATTTTCTTACTCTCTTTCTCACTCCTCTTCTCGCTCTCCTTTTCACTATCCATTTCACTATCCTGTATGTTCTCCTTCTCGTTATCTTTCTCACTCTTTTTTTTGGTCTCCTTTACGTTCTCCTTCTCGATCTCTTTCTCATTCTCCTTTATGTTCTCCTTCTCGATCTCCTTTTCACTCTCCTTTATGTTCTCCTTCTCGATCTCCTTTTCACTCTCCTTTATGTTCTCCTTCTCGATCTCCTTTTCACTCTCTTTTATGTTCTCCTTCTCACTATCCTTTACGTTCTCGTTCTCGGTATCCTTCTCACTCTCCTTTACGTTCTCCTTCTCACTGTCCTTTACGTTCTCCTTCTCACTCACCTCCTTAATCTCTTTCTCACTCTCCTTTATGTTCTCCTTCTCGATCTCCTTTTCTCTCTCCTTTATGTTCTCCTTCTCGATCTCCTTTTCACTCTCTTTTATGTTCTCCTTCTCGATCTCATTCTCACTATCCTTTACGTTCTCGTTCTCGGTATCCTTCTCACTCTCCTTTACGTTCTCCTTCTCACTGTCCTTTACGTTCTCCTTCTCACTCACCTCCTTAATCTCCTTCTCACTCTCCATTTTGTTCTCCTTCTCGCTCTCTTTTTCACTCGAATTTGCGTTTTCCTTCTCATTATTCTCAGTTTTCTTCTCCTTCTCCTGATTTTCTTTTTCGCATGTTTCACAGAATCCGACGTTTACTACTAGTTGTCGATGTCGATGTACTGGTTTTTCTTTCAATTCTGCGGTATTATTTACGGGCTTTATATTTTTTTTGTTTTTGAATGGATTTTATTTCGTCCAAATAGTTTTCTATATTATCAAATTTTTTTAATAAGTGTGGAGAGTGCAAGGTGGTTTTGTATTCATTTCTATAGTCAAAAATTGCACCATGTTTTTTGAAGTCGTATGGCCGGGAAAATATAGATTTTATGTCAGTCTTTTTAATATTTGGTGATCTTGTTTTGTGTAATATAATATCCTTTCTTGTATACATGTTCTGAAAAAAAAAAAAACATTTAACCATTAAACCAACCATAACAAAACAATCGACCTAAGGTGATTGTTATTTTATGTTAAAACAACACAATATCTATATCAACAAAAAATCATATTTTCAACTTACGTAACGTTTTGGTGGCCTGAATTTCCTTACAAAAATTTAGTTACTTCGTTTATACTGATTCAAAATAGGAAACTATTGTAAAAAACGAGCTTAGATACCCACCTTACAGCATAATATGATTCTTATTTCTTCCTAATTCGCGCAATAAGTTTGTTTTGAGTCATTGAGGTCATCGAACTTGAACGCGCGGCGTTTTCTGCGCATGCAACCCTAGCATTTCTTATCTCACTTACACAAGCATGATACGCGTTCACCTACACGAGCTTAGATTGTGTGCGTAGGAAGTGTAGGAACGCGTTTGTTCGCCAGTGACCGAGGTAGTTTGTTAGGTAGGTAGTTTTTTCGCCAGTGACGTATGACTAAAACCGATGTAAACTGATCTCCAACTGCAGTAGTTGCAGTATTGAGGCGAATACCATTTTAAACCGAACATTCGACATCCCAGAAACGGAACACAACGCGCTCAGCCACCAACACTTACGAATTGAATTGAGATGGCAAATATTTATTTTATTGTCCTAGGTAATTTTAAAAACGTCTTTTAAAAGAAATTTTACTAGCTTAAGATTTAGTTTTTTTCAAAATAAAATGGGCAGTAAAACTTACGTAGCATGTAGATGTGATTTGGCGCCAAATAACTTCCCGCGTAAGCGCACTTCGGTCACCTCTGCTGATGCGTGACACGTCCGTCTCGTCTAGACTCCTGCGCCAAACTGTGATCGGATTCGCACACTCCGCGACCGTTGAATGAACGAGAGTTTATAACCGCATTTTAGCTAAGTAATGTGGGATAGTCGCGTTTTAGTCTTGACTAAGTGTAAAATTATTTCAGTTTTTATTTTAATTTAGGTTTAAAGATTCTTTATTTATTCTAAAAGAACATACATTGTTCACTTATTGAATAAATACATAACTAGAGTAAAGTATAGTCCAGTAGTTAACTAATAAAAAACTAATTTGCCGTCATAAGCCCTTTAATAATTGCAAAGTAATGATAAAAAAATTCGAATTAAAATGCTAAAATGCCGCTATTGCATTTTAACTACATTATTGCTTAGTGTTTTCACTTAACGGCATTAAAGCTTTGGATTGTTTTATATTAATGAAAAATATAACACAGCTGTAACGAGTTTAAAGTACTTTAACCTCATTATTGTTAGTGAAAACAAAGTAACGGCAATGTAGTCATGCAAATGCTTGCTAAAATTGCTTTTAATCGCGTTTTAGCCATGCATTTACTATTTACTGCATTTTAGCATTGTTTACATTCAAAATTTAGGCATATAACGGCATTTTTCTTTTCATTATCTCGAAAACTATTATAGATAGAAAAATACGGGTAAAATCAGTCGATAGAACTTTTTTTTCTGATTCAGAATATATTAAAAAGTCGAAATTGACAAAGTGTGGGTTAGCGGCATTATATCGGACGGCAGTTTTGCCATATAAATATTTGCCTATGTATGGTCTATGTGCTCTTACTGCTTAGACACTTGGTGTGCCTAAAGTTCCGTTCAGACAGTGCGTACTTAGAATGGCAAGATTGGCAAGCCACGTATGTGACGGTGTCTCAGGTTGAAATCGTCGCAGTTTCTGAACCGACTTCAGTATGTAGGTACTCCATGATTGGTGATACTAGACCTAATTTGCAACAATTTTAACATTATCATTTTGTTTAACATCCTGAATGGCGTAGGATTCTTACAATCAGCTGTTATCATGGAGAGGTGGAAAATTTCCAAATACTTTTAAATTTCGATTTCTCTCAAACAACCCAATTTGGTCCCCAAGTTATCGGGCTCAAAATTGCTTGCAAATTAGGTCTAGTGTCACCCATTTCAGGAAATGCCATCAATGACGTACACCAACGTTTTTTGCTATCAGCATAATATCTAAAAAATAGGTAACACGAGAAAAAGAAAATGTTTTTTTCCTATCTTCAAAAATGACTGAGATATTAAATTTAAACGTTAAAGTACGGCATCCGCAGCAACATCCGATAAAGCGACCGCGCTGTGTGACGTCATGTGGTGCGCTGCGAATAATTGTATTTAATTAATTTAATAACTGCTGAGGCTTTTGCCCAGCAGTAGGACACAAGACAGGTTTAGAAAAAAAAAAACTTTTGAACACAAACACTTGAAATAATAAGTGCAAACCACTTTACAAATCAAATTTTGTGAACGTATAAACACTCCGCATCACCTGCAATCGGACATGACACTACGACGTGACGTCATTGCAGTAGCTCGCGAAGGAACGCTAAGTAAAAAAAAAACCGGCCAAGTGCGAGTCGGACTCGCGCACGAAGGATTCCGTACCATTATTATAAAAAACGGCAAAAAAATCACGTTTGTTGTATGGGAGCCCCCCTTCAATATTAATTTTATTCTGTTTTTAGTATTTGTTGTTATAGCGGCAACAGAAATACATCATCTGTGAAAATTTCAACTGTCTAGCTGTCACGGTTCATGAGATACAGCCTGGTGACAGACAGACGGACAGACAGCGAAGTCTTAGTAATAGGGTTCCGTTTTTACCCTTTGGGTACGGAACCCTAAAAAGTGGTGAAACTTTACAATGCTGTAACTTTGGAAATCCTGGCCCAATTTCGATTAACAAAAACTTTTATTATTTGCACGAGTATGCGCATTAAGTTCAGTACTACATAACTTTTATAGTACTTATAGTATTATTTTGATGTGTTGTTTTGTGTGTGTGTCATTATCTATCACTCACTTGTCTTTTTTTACGTCGTGTAGACTCGTGTCGTTCGGATAGAAGCGAGGCGTGTGAATAATGACATCATTTTCGTTATTCTCGCATAGACATTGACCAGCCCTTGAGACGTTCACAAAAATGGTTGTAATCCGCAGGTGATGACAGAGATGGGTGCGCCGTACGACCAGATCGAGCTGGCGTCGTTCATGTCCATCAGCAAGGGCTACATGGGCGAGTGCGGGCTGCGCGGCGGCTGGATGGAGCTCGTGAACCTGGACCCGGCCGTGCAAGCTAACCTGTACAAGGCCATCTCCGCCATGCTGTGTCCCACCACGCTGGGCCAGACTGCGGTGGACTGTGTTGTGAGTACTCATTGCATGCTTTTTATACTTGTAATGCTATGTTTTTAATCAAATTAAAGGTCAGTACATATGTACATGTATAAGCACTGTTCAAGTGTTCATTATTATTTCTTTCATATAAATTTTATGAAACTCCATACTGTTTCGTATAATAACAAGTATCGTAAAAATATCGCCTCATTTAAAATGTTGTGTATTTATGAGCTTTAAGTTGAAGGCTGTGCCGGACAAAAAGTCGCCGCCACAAAAAGGGAACTTAAGGCGGATGCTCCAGGGTAGCCCGCGAAATTCAATTTTTTTGACGTTTTTTGCAATTTGCAGGCCAGTGCTAGGTTGTGTTAGTTAAAATATTGTTTGCGACTGTAAGACGTATGTAGTTACATAATTATAATTATCAAAATCATCAATACAACCCTCCAAGTTCATAAAGGTGCAAGAATGATTTTGACCTTGTAATTTTTCATCCCATCTATTCGAAAAGGACGACTTGGTTCGCCTTTAAGTGCACCCAAAGGTGGTGTTTTCTATAATAAACTTTAAGCGGGCAGTAATGAGTTTTTAATCCTCTTTATAAGTGCGCCGCAATTATCTTTGCGGCGCATTTTTTGAATTTGGAACATCTTAGTGTTCAGCGCCGAAAGAAATCTAACGCAAATATTGTTTGAATAAAGAGTGGCTGGTACGACGGCCCATAGTCGCGCCGCCGCCGGCTGAATAAAAAAAAGAAATCAAATTAATAACGCGCGAACTACAGACCGCGTTTTCGTCAATTTTCATGAATTGTTAGAAATTCATGGTTTTGTTTTGAAAAATGAGTTCTTAAAGTGACAGTGAATAAAAAACACAATAAAGTGAAAAATAACTTTAGATCCTCAGAAGTTGGTGACCTTTGTTTGATTCATTTAGTTTTTTTTGTCACCGACTTCTGAAGCTAAAGTTATTTTTAACGTTTTTGTGTTTTGTGAAGTTGGTTTTATTTTTTGCAAAAAAGTTTTTTTATTTTTCCATTTTTAGTTGTAATATCCTATCCAATAGGGTATTACACCGATTTTTTTAAAGTGTCTCAATTAGATTCTATGGTGCTAAGGAACCACTAAAAAAATCACAAACATTTTAGTCAGTCGATAAGTGCCCTAAAAAAGCATTTAAATTTTGCATTTTCAAATTTCGCGCGTAATTTGTAGAAAACGCGGGACGCAGTGGACGCCATATTGCTCTGTGGTCATGACGTCAGTTGGCTGTGTAAACAAATGCAGTGATTATTTGAAATTGACAGTTGACACTTCCATGTTTACATAGCCGTATGACGTAATAACATGGCGACTACTTTAATGGTGTTATGAAACAGATTAAAAAAGCTGAAACCTTAGAATTGAATTTTAAAATTTAGTTTGCTATTTTATGAACTAAAACTAACGATTTTCGACTTCTTTTTGCCTAAGCTATCTCAATAGTATATTTTTTGATTTTTCTTCCTAAAGAGTAAAATACCCTATTATTAGATATGCATTTATTTTACATGTTGAAATTAGACCACACGACTGACGTAAAAATGTTCATAAAATGAAAACTACTGGGCCCAACTACTTATATTAAATTTTTATAGGACCAAATGGCAACTATTCCGCATCAAACTAAAGAATAATCACGTCAATCGGCACATAAATATCAGCGTAATCGGTGTAAATACATAAAAAAACAGTCGAATTGAGAACCTCCTCCTTTTTGAAGTCGGTTAAAATTATGAGGCGCCTTTTATTTTCTCATAGTGGGTGATGAAAAGTAGAGTGTATCACTCGGGCGCAAAATATATTTTTGGCTCGGGCGACGTACTTTGAATCCCTCGCTACGTTCAGGATTCTATTAAAGAATCCCTCGCTACGCTCGGGATTCTACACTAGAATCCCTCACTTCGCTCTGGATTCAAAAAAGCGCCCTCGCCCTGAAAATATTATTTTGCTCCCTTATGATACAATCTACTACATATTTCATCCCTTCTATTTGAAAAGTGTCGTTTTGTTCTCCTTTTAGCGGGAGCAAAGTAGCTCTTTTCTCCACTAGACTTTTTAGTGGGCAGTAATGAGATTTGAATTTGGAACATGAATCGTTCATTGAAATCGAACGAAAATTGTATAAATTAGTGTTTGTACGGTGCGGGGGTCAGCACCCGCATCAAATGAAGAGTTGCAGATAGTTCGGCCATGCCGTTCTCACCGCGCGACGCTACATCACAGGAACCTTTTCCTGAGCACCAGCCAGATACTGAGATTACAAACACTCAAAATACTGGACGACTTTTTTATCACTTTCCAAAAAAAATGGGTATATTCGGTGAATGGAGTAGAAGCTTAAGGCATACCTAGTTTTGTTTTTCTTTTGTCCACAGTTTAGAAAAGAATTGATCCATCATCAAAAAACGCTACAAATTTCAAGTAAACTTTTCATATTACAACAAAGAAAGAAAAATAAAAAACAAAAAATGTAAAATATCGAATTTCACATCAAACGAAAAAAAATTTTTTTTTTTTTAATTTCGAATTAAAAAAAACTAAGTGTGACATTTGCTTCTACTCCGTTCACCGATTATACCTATTTTATTTTGAAAGTGATACAAATGTCATTCTGTATAAATAAATCCACAACTATATCAATCCCAAACAAAACACACACGGTGAAAATACATTTTCAAAATTTCGCCAGTGTATTAGATATAAATATAAATTTATAATTGACCTTTTTTACATTCATGTCATTTTTTAAATTAAACTTATTCATTAATTACTTAAAAGTGTCTCTTATTTATTTTCTCATAGAACGAGATGAAAAGTAGAGTATATGACTCGAGAGCAAACATATTTTCCCTCAGGCGATGTACTTTGAATCCTTCGCTTCGCTCTGGAATCAAAATAGCGCCCTCGCCGTAAAAATACTATTTTGCTCCCTTGTCATACAATCTACTATTTCATCCCACCTATTCGAAAAGAACGACTTGGTTCGCCTTTAAGTGCACCCAAAGGTGGTGTTTTCTATAATAAACTTTTAGCGGGCAGTAATGAGTTTTTATTCCTCTTTATAAGTGCGCCGCAATTATCTTTGCGGCGCACTTTTTGAATTTGGAACATCTTAGTGTTCAGCGCCGAAAGAAATCGAACGCCAATATTGTTTGAATAAAGACTGGCTGGTCGACGGCCCATAGTCGCGCCCGCCGCCGCGCTGGCTGATTAAAAAAAAAAACGCGCGAACTACAGACCGCGTTTTCGTCAATTTTCATGAATTGTTAGAAATTCATGGCTTTGTTTTGAAAAATTAGTTCTTCAAGTGACAGTGAATAAAAAACACAATAAAGTGAAAAATAACTTTAGATCTTCAGAAGTCGGTGACCTTTGTTTGATTCATTTAGTTTTTTTTTGTCACCGACTTCTGAAGCTAAAGTTATTTTTAACGTTTTTGTGTTTTGTAAAGTCGGTTTTATATTTTGCAAAAAAGATTTTTTTATCCAAATATTAGATATGCATTTATTTTACATGTTGAAATTAGACCACACAACTGAAGTAAAAATGTTCATAAAATGAAAACTACTGGGCCAAACTATGTTAAATTTTATAGGACCAAATGGCAACTATTCCGCATCAAACTAAAGAATAATCACGTCAATCGGCTCATTAATATCAGCGTAATCGGTGTAAATACATTAAAAAAAAAACAGTAGAATTGAGAACCTCCTCCTTTTTGAAGTCGGTTAAAATTATGAGGCGCCTTTTATTTTCTCATAGTGGGTGATGAAAAGTAGAGTGTATCACTCGGGCGCAAAATATATTTTTGGCTCGGGCGACGTACTTTGAATCCCTCGCTACGTTCAGGATTCTATTAAAGAATCCCTCGCTACGCTCGGGATTCTACTCTAGAATCCCTCACTTCGCTCTGGATTCAAAAAAGCGCCCTCGCCGTAAAAATATTATTTTGCTCCCTTATGATACAATCTACTATTAATCAACACAACCTAGCACTGGCCTGCAAATTGCAAAAAACGTAAGAAAATTTGAATTTCGCGGGCTACCCTGAAGCATTCACCTTATAGGGCTCATTTACGAATGCGATGCGCGATGTGACCTGCTGCATATAACGCAGCATTTCAAGCAAACGCACGTAAGATCACTTCTTCGTAAATGAGCCATATGAGTTCAACGAACTTAAAAATACAAGAAAAAAACAATAAAACAGTGGTGAAGTAGAAGAAGCGTTGCCCTGTTGCCTGTCTCGCTACGTTAACATACGGGACTGTACTGTAGCCGTGTGGTATCCGGCAGAGTAGAAAAGAACCAACCCATTACACTCACGGGTGTCGTATAAGGCGACTAATGTCTGAGGCAGAACACCTTGCGCCTCCGTAGACCAGAGAATGGGCAGCAGCGTTTTCTGTTAGTCTTTCTTTACTGCGATCTCCAATCCGCCTGCCAAGCGTGGAGATTACGGCAAATTCCTCCCATCATAGGAGAGGTTTATGTCCAGCAGTGGTAGTACTGTAGTCTGTAGGTCATCATAGTGATTATAGTGGGTCTGCTAATATAATAATATCTGTGTGGTGCAGGCGCTGCCTCCACAAGCGGGCTCGCCGTCGTACTCGTTGTTCGTGCGCGAGAAGAGCGCCGTGCTGGCGTCGCTGGACGCGCGCGCCAAGATGATCGTCGACACCTTCAACAACATGGAGGGCTTCACGTGTAACGTCGTGCAGGTGAGCCCCGCAGTACTCTACAGAAGAGCGCCGTGCTGGCGGCGCTGGACGCGCGCGCCAAGATGATCGTCGACACCTTCAACAACATGGAGGGCTTCACGTGTAACGTCGTGCAGGTGAGCCCCGCAGTACTCTACAGAAGAGCGCCGTGCTGGCGTCGCTGGACGCGCGCGCCAAGATGATCGTCGACACCTTCAACAACATGGAGGGCTTCACGTGTAACGTCGTGCAGGTGAGCCCCGCAGTACTCTACAGAAGAGCGCCGTGCTGGCGTCGCTGGACGCGCGCGCCAAGATGATCGTCGACACCTTCAACAACATGGAGGGCTTCACGTGTAACGTCGTGCAGGTGAGCCCCGCAGTACTCTACAGAAGAGCGCCGTGCTGGCGTCGCTGGACGCGCGCGCCAAGATGATCGTCGACACCTTCAACAACATGGAGGGCTTCACGTGTAACGTCGTGCAGGTGAGCCCCGCAGTACTCTACAGAAGAGCGCCGTGCTGGCGTCGCTGGACGCGCGCGCCAAGATGATCGTCGACACCTTCAACAACATGGAGGGCTTCACGTGTAACGTCGTGCAGGTGAGCCCCGCAGTACTCTACAGAAGAGCGCCGTGCTGGCGTCGCTGGACGCGCGCGCCAAGATGATCGTCGACACCTTCAACAACATGGAGGGCTTCACGTGTAACGTCGTGCAGGTGAGCCCCGCAGTACTCTACAGAAGAGCGCCGTGCTGGCGTCGCTGGACGCGCGCGCCAAGATGATCGTCGACACCTTCAACAACATGGAGGGCTTCACGTGTAACGTCGTGCAGGTGAGCCCCGCAGTACTCTACAGAAGAGCGCCGTGCTGGCGTCGCTGGACGCGCGCGCCAAGATGATCGTCGACACCTTCAACAACATGGAGGGCTTCACGTGTAACGTCGTGCAGGTGAGCCCCGCAGTACTCTACAGAAGAGCGCCGTGCTGGCGTCGCTGGACGCGCGCGCCAAGATGATCGTCGACACCTTCAACAACATGGAGGGCTTCACGTGTAACGTCGTGCAGGTGAGCCCCGCAGTACTCTACAGAAGAGCGCCGTGCTGGCGTCGCTGGACGCGCGCGCCAAGATGATCGTCGACACCTTCAACAACATGGAGGGCTTCACGTGTAACGTCGTGCAGGTGAGCCCCGCAGTACTCTACAGAAGAGCGCCGTGCTGGCGTCGCTGGACGCGCGCGCCAAGATGATCGTCGACACCTTCAACAACATGGAGGGCTTCACGTGTAACGTCGTGCAGGTGAGCCCCACGGTACTCTACACACAGCTATGAGGAACACTTGGGAACGTTGTTCATGCTGGACTACCCCCAACGGTTATACATTTGGTTCGAAAAGATGATGATGCTGTTGTAACAACCGTACTGCGATCGCCAACCCGCCTGCCAAGCGTAGCGATTATGGCAAAACCCCCCCTTTGGGGAGGCCTATGTCCAACAGTGGACGTTTTTCGCCTGAAATGATGATGATGAGATGTTAAAGTTTTGTATAAGATAGTTGTTTATTTATTCGCGATTACGATATTGTTCCCATGAAGAAAGTAGCTTAGTTGAATGGCCTAATACACGCTGTTTTTGAATATCTCGCGCTATACTTAGCTTGGGCGACGAAGGTTTTATGTTGCTTGATAGATGTCGCTAAAATTACATCATCATCTACCTAGACTTTTCCCAACTATTTTGAGAACGGCTTCCAGTCTAACCGAATGCAGCTGACTAACAGTATTTTACATGGAGCGACTGTCTATCTGACCTCCAAAACCCAATTAATACTGGGTAATACGATACCCCTTGGTAAGACTGGTTATCAGACTTTTTGGGCCACTGCCTACCTGTAAAGACTGTCAAAGATGGACAAATGATAGCCGGGACCAACAGCTTAAAGTGTTTTCCGAGGCTCGAAGGAAACTGTACGTAAGGGTCGGTACAATCGGCGATCGGCGGCGGCGACCTCTCGCGTCCGGCCCTGGTGCAAGCCATGGTCCGGAGCGAGACGGAATGGGACGCCGTCACCTCCTGCGAAGCAGTAATGCTAGAGAAGGAGGTGGCGGAACGTGAGAGGGAGAGAAGCTCTCAACGTCCCGGCCGCCGCGGGAGACGCCCCGGGCGTCGGGGGCCACCACCACGTAGCCCCCGGCCACCGTAGGCGCGGGCCTGTGGACGGTGGGCTATGGGCTAGCTCGCCGTCCGTCCGTCTCATGACGACAGGCCGTGTCGACAAGCAGGAGTGTTCCACGCGCGCCTCAAAGAGAGTCAGCAAAAACGAAGGGGTCCGTAAGGACCGATGCCTGCCGGGGTTGCGGGACTGTTCGAAAGAGATACCGTGGCCCCGGAACACAAAGGGCGATGAAGGAACATGGATGGGTTTTAGTCAGTAAAAGTCTGACACTCCCTCCTGCTCCGCCCAGAGCGGGAGGAGTTATTTGATGATTTCCCATCCGAAAAAAAAAAAAAAAAAAAAGGGTTGGTACAATTACATCACACCTAACTAATTAGACATGCAAAACACAGTTAACCGCACATACTTGCACTACTCGTACAAGGTGTTGTACGAGTAGCTTAGTCGTGGTAGCCTTATTGCTACCACGACCTACGTTACCTACGTATAGGCGCTGCCAATGATAAGTTGTTGCCACAGATGTGCACTTAACCGCACAATTTGTACATCTCATTTCTCAAGTGATTTTAAATCTCATGTAAGCTTGTCAGCGAACTGTTTGCCATTGAATACAGATACCCGACTTCTCAGACAAATTCTAAATGAGAATTTTATAGTAGATTATGCACCAAGGGGATAAAGTAGTGTCTTATGTAGCGGGCGCCGTATTGAATCCCGAGCAAAACAAAGGATTCTAGCGTTAACTCCCGAGCGGAGCGAGGGAGTTTAGAGTTAACTCCCGAGCAAAGCAAGAATCCTGGGTGCAGCGAGGGAATCAAGGTCGCCCAAGACGAAGGCACCTTTATCCCCGAGGTGAATACTCTACTCTTCACACCATTTACGAGACAATAAAAGCAGTAGTACTAGAATCAAAGTATTTATTAAAACAACAATTACAGTCTGCTAGTATATAGACCTATTTAAAACAATTAAAAGTTAAAGGTAACGTTTAATACATTAGACCAGTTGTGGAAAGACTAAGTAATTTGTTGTATAACAATGAACAAAGCAAAGCAATTATCAGTATTCGCGCCTCTTTTTAATTTTTGTTCTATTTTTCTTTTAATATTCTATCTCGTGGTCGCCAGTTCGATTTTCGAACAATTTATTTTTTAGCTGTGTACTGTGTATGTACCTACTAGGTACTATCGAGGTCTTTTCCGTCTGACCATTTTAATTTTTTTTCGCTTAAATCATACGGAGGCGCCTAGCCACGCCTTAAAGCCTTAAAGTTTGGGTCTATTAGGAAAGCGTCAACTTTGGCGCGTAAAATAACAATAACTCTCATTTAGCGTGCGTCGTCAGTGCGCTCGGCCGATTCGGTATCTTTTCATTCATTATTTCTATACAAAGTCAACGGGGCGGGGCTAGAGAGCGTTTCTATGTTCCGAGTGCAAGCAAAAATTAGCTTAGTGGTGGTCAGGCGGGAGTGTCCTCGATAGTACCTATCGTAAATATTCGTATGCGATTTATGTTTTATATTAAATTCATTATTACTACAATATTATTGTCCTGCTAGACCTCAGGCCGTAAATGACTTACTTTCGGTTAGGTTTGCATGACATATAATTTGACATCTTCGAGCGGGTGGTGTGAAAAAAACATTGTCTTACCTGGCAAATTTTACCTCTAAACAATTTTCTCTGGCCTCAGACCCGAGATCCCTAGTTCATTAAAAGTTCCTGTTTTGACCCCTTATTCCTAAAATTTATAAAAATTGATATTAACATTAAATATTGTTTTTAAGGGTGCGATGTACGCTTTCCCGAGAATTGATCTGCCTCCCAAAGCGATAGAGGCGGCGAAGAAAGAAAACAAGTCACCCGACGTGTTCTACGCGTTCAAACTACTCGAGGAGACTGGTGAGCTCAATATATTACCTCATACTGAAGTCAGTCATGTACCGATGGATGGGTTCCACTGGATGCGAGATGCATAGAACCGGCAGGTGACACGAAGAGATGCCTATACTTAGCTCATTTCAGGGGCCCTACTCTCTGACGTCCGTCCGTCCAACCGTCTCTATCCGTCTCTCTCACTTGCACTCATCTGCAGGCGTGCGCGAGAGAGACGGACGGACGGTAGAGGGTAGGGCCTCAGTAGTGGACGTGTTTTGACTGATATCATGATGATGATAACTAATTTGTCACAAGTTTTTCTAATTTTGTGAAATCGTATTCTTGTGCTCTGAACCCATCAAACTTTTGCAGTTGTTAAAACTATGGGCTTTCCCATAATATCCTTTCAGCAGGTCAATTAGACGTGAAGTGTTGTGCTATTTCGCATCACGTGCACACAAACAGTAGGTCTCGTCTCCTCGACCTGACAGGCAGAGGATTATAGTAGGGTTGCAATGAAAGTTCCAACTGTACAATTGACGTGGAAGGTTTCATCATTGTGCTTAATGACCGGTCTTGTAATAAATACCCTAATTTGGTAGTGCAATTTGGTAGTGGTATATGGATTAAAGAAAGATAATTATTATTTACTAGCTAACGTCCCGCGGTTTCACCCGCGTAGTCCCCGTTCCCGTGGGAGTACGGGAATAAAATATAGCCTACTAGCTGTTGCCCGCGGCTTCGCCCGCGTAAAGTTCGGTAACTGTCCCACTGAATCATACTAAAGGGATAAATAGTGTCCTACATGTGAATCCAGGTTATAAACTATCGATGTGCCAAATTTCATAATCATCACAACCACCATCACTGTCACAACCACCATTATTATCACAATCACCATCACTATCAAAACCAACATCAATATCACAATCATTATCACAATCACCATCACTATTTCAGTCACCATCACCATCACAAACACCAACACAATCACCATCACAATCACAGTCACCATCAATATCACCATCATTATCACAATCACCATCACAATCACCATCACAATCACCATCACAATCACCATCACAATCACCATCACAATCACCATCACAATCACCATCACAATCACCATCATAATCACCATCACAATCACCATCACCATCACAATCACTATCAAAATCACCATCACAATCACAATCACCATAACAATCACCATCATCGTTATCTCAATCATTATCACAATCGCCATCACAATCGCCATCACAATCACCATCACAATCACCATCATCACAATCATTCACTATCACAATCACACTATCACAATCACCATCACCATCACAATCACCATCACAATCACCATCACAATCACCATCACAATCACCATCACAATCACCATCACAATCACCATCACAATCACCATCACAATCACCATCACAATCACCATCACAATCACCATCACCATCACTATCACAATCACACTATCACAATCACCATCACCATCACAATCACCATCACAATCACCATCACGATCACCATCATAATCACCATCACTATCACAATCACACTATCACAATCACCATCACCATCACAATCACCATCACAATCACCATCACAATCACCATCACGATCACCATCACGATCACCATCACGATCACCATCACAATCACCATCAATGTTGAATGATCACAACCGTTTCAAGGTTCCATCTATCTCTATACCAAAATTCATTTAGTAGGGATATACGATACACAACTGCACTCTGCGTTTCCGCCCGTATAATTCCGGGATCGGGATCGGGATCTGGATAAAAAGTACCCTATGTCCTTTCCCAAGGTTCCATCTATCTCTATACCAAAATTCATCAAAATCGGTTCAGCGGTTTAGGCGTGAAAAGGTAACAGACAGACAGACAGACAGAGTTACTTTCGCATTTATAATATTAGTAGGGATTAGTAGGGATATTAGTAGGGATAGCACTCACGAATAATGTAGCTTTCTACCAGTGAAACAATTTTTAAAATTGGTTCATTACTTCCGGAGATTACCCCCTACATACAAACCTACAAACATACAAACTTACAAACAAATGTTACCTCTTTATAATATTAGCATAGATTTGTTGAGATCGTAGTATGTTATTATGTGCGACGATCAGACGATCAGCCCACTATACAATACATTAAGGGTCCGTGCACAAAATTAAGACATTTTGAACATTTTTGATCACTACTTGTGGGAAAGGCAAGAAGAATTTGAACCTTATTTATTTTTATTATAAGAGACAGGTTCTTCATCTTGTCGACTGCTTCAACAATTTTTTAAAATAATGTATAATTATATTAATGGCAATCACCCATATTCAAAACCCCTTTTCCGCAAAAGTAACGAGCGAGTGATGTTTGTGGTTCGCTGAACAAAGAACTACAAAATATTCTGAACATTGTATTGTATTGTATTGTATAGCGGGCTGGTGTCCGCAACTCCACGTCAAAGCGCGTATTTTGCGTACGGGTGGGAATTTTATTCGATCCACCCTAACTCCCCGAGAAAGGCCAGCAGCGCCTTGGTGTTGCTGACAATCTCGTGGAGAGTACCTGGGTTACCGAAGTACTTTGCCCTGTATGTTGTGTATGTGCAACCACTGGGCAGTGCAGAAGCACGTGGGCTGCTGTCTCGTCTTCCTCCATGCAGGCACGGCACAAGGGGCCGTCCGTGATTCCTATGACAAAGAGGTGTTTATTAAAAGAGCCGTGTCCAGTAATAGCGGCTGTAACTGTGCGCAGCTGCGGTTTGGTCAACCGAAGCGCGCGTTTGGTGAGGCGGCCGTCGATAGTAGGAAGTGCTTCCTTGGCCTGCCTGCACTCGCCGTGGTCTAGCCATAGCTTGTGGTGTTGTTCACTAGTTCGGTTCCTTACCAGTGTGCGTAGGTATCTGAAAGGGAGTGGCACGATAGGTTCGGGTCCCACCGCTGCCATGCTCGATCCCCTTCTAGCGAGTTCGTCCGCCGCATCATTGCCACGGGAATCGCTGTGTCCGTTAATCCATTGGATGGTTATATTATTGAGATTATCAATCTGGTTCAGGCGTTGGTGACACTCGTGTATTAACCCAGAGTTCACTGTGTGGTTGTTTAGTGCCAGCAGTACAGCCATGCTGTCTGAGAGTATACGGATTGAGTGGTCCACAACCTTCCTGGCTAAGATGGCAGATGCCGCCAGGGAAATGCCCATGCATTCTGCCTGAAATACCGTGTTGTGGGCCCCCAGAGGTTTGGCTATCTGGATGTTGAGATCCTCGGAGAAGACTCCAGCACCTGTGCCAGTACCTGTTTTAGATCCATCCGTGAAGATCCGTAGTTCCGCGGGGTTTAATCCCTCGCAGCGGTGATCCTCGTGGAGCTGGATTTTGTACTTCTTATCGAATACGAATTGTTTTGGTATCCGATCGTTTATTGCTTTCGTCAGGGGGAACTCGTTGTGGAATCCCTCCAGTACCGCGGTGTGCTGTGTTTCTTTCTTACCCCAGAGTTGAAGTGTATTAAGGCGTACAGCCGTCATCGTCGCTTCCTGCTGTATGAACAGATGAAGCGGTGGGAGCCCCAGCATGGCTTCGAGAGCTGCGGTCGGGGTAGTCCTCATGCAGCCTGTGATCGCCGTGCAGGCAAGCCTTTGCATGCGTTGCAGTTTGATGGAGGCTGTAGTTAATTTGGTGCGGGGCCACCAGACCACTGCCCCATAAGTGATCATAGGTCGGATTACCGCGCAGTATAACCAAAGTATAATTTTAGGGGATAGGCCCCACTTCTTACCTATCATCCTCCTGCATTGCCAAAAGGTGATGCAGGCACTGTTTATTTTATTATGTAAGTGACTACTCCAATTTAACTTACTGTCCAGGATGACTCCCAGATATTTGACCTCGTCGGCTAACTGGAGTTCTGTATCGAAAAGTTTGGGTAGGCGATAAGGGCCTAGTGTTCGTTTTTGGGTAAACATGACTAGTTCAGTTTTCGTGGGGTTCACTGAGAGATCGAACTCTCTGCACCACCGCTCAACGATGCGTAGTGCTTGTTGAGTGAGGTTGCAGATTGTCCCCGTCACTTTACCTGAAATGAGGATAGCGAGGTCGTCAGCATACCCTATTGTGTAGAAATGGTTCGCGTTGAGTTTTGTGATAAGATCATTTATCACCAGATTCCAGAGGAGCGGGGATAGTACTCCACCTTGGGGGCAGCCTCTGGCTATCAAGGCCATCTGCTGTTCCCCTTCAAGTCGAACCACTCGTTTACTTAACATGTTGGTGATCCAGTCTGTCAGTACCTGTTCTACTCCGTGACGGGAGAGCGCGGTGTTGATGCTGGCGAAGTTTGTTTTATCGAAGGCTCCTTCGATGTCTATGAAGGTGCCCAGGCAGATGCCCTTCTGGTGAATCTCCTCTTCTATCCGGCCGACCACTAGATGAAGGGCGGATTCAGTGGACTTGCCCGAGCTGTATGCGTGTTGGTTAGTATGGAGTGGGATAGTTTTCAAAACGCCGTCCCTCAGCTCTCTCTCGCAAATTCTCTCCAAAGTTTTAAGGAGAAAGGAGGTCAGGCTGATTGGTCGGTGGTGTTTGGCGTTGGTATAGTCACTCTTACCTGGCTTAGGAATGAATATGACTTTCACTTCCCTCCATCCTTTTGGAACGTATCTGAAGGCCAGGCACGCTCTCATTATGGGTACCAGTCTGTTGGCGACAGAGGTCCCGCCCCACTGCAGTAAGGCAGGAAAGACCCCGTCCGGACCGGCCGCCTTGAAAGGATGGAAGCACCGGATCGCCCACTGGAGTTTTTCCAGCGTGACGACTTTGTGTGCATAGCGCCAGTCGTTTTCTGACGGTGTTTGAGTTACCTCTGTCCAGTCGATAGCCTGTGTGAAAGCGCAGCCTGGGAAGTGAGTTTCAATAAGGACGCGCGTCGCCTCTTCTGGTGAGGTGGTAAGTGTGTTGTCGGGTTTACGGAGGACAGCAGGCCCAGTCGGGTTCTGCTGTGCCAATATTTTCCTTACCCTGTTTGCTTGTTGGCAGGATTCGATGTTGCCACAGTATTTGCGCCATCCAGTGGAGCTCCTGAATCTGATGCATTTTTTATATGATTTTTTGGCCGCGTAGTACGCGTCCCAATCCTCATCAGCACAGGTGTTCATGGCTCTGTTTAGGGCTGACCTTACCTTCCCGCGCTTACGTTCCAGATCCGCTCCCCACCATGGTTGTTTCCCTGGTGTTGTGGGCGGAGTGGTCTCGGGGCAGGATGAATGGTAGCTGTCTAGCATTGATTTCGTGAGATGACTTACACGCTCGTCGATCTGCTGCGTGTCCTCGTAGGTCATTCCGTAGTTTATTGACGCAAGTTTGGTTTCGAGGATGCGTGTATAAGCAGCACGGTCAGTGTTTCGCGGGTTTCGCCGTGGCAGTGTTGGTGTCACACAGACCTGAATATCGAAGCGGATCCACCTGTGGTCCGAGCAGGAGGCCTCCTTGGAGACCTGCCAGCCGGTGGTGATGGCCGCTGCACCCTCCGATGCCAGAGTGAGGTCTATGATTGTTTGGCTACGTCTGTTTACGAAGGTTGGTTCGGAACCTGTATTTAGTAGGGTTAGGTTAGTTGTAAATAAGTAATCTACTAGCGCCTTACCCCTTGCATTTTGTGTGTCCATGCCCCACAGAGGGTGATGAGCGTTCGCATCGGCGCCTATGACAAGCTCCAGCCCAGTGCTCTCGCAGTAAGTCACGAGGCGGGCGAGGTCATGCGGCGGCGGCTCTTCTGCCTCGGGCATGTAAGCGGAGGCGAAGACCACAGTTGCTACTGTGTCCCCCCGCTGTATCAGTAGCCTAGCTGCAGAGACATCCCTGCAACAGAAATCTGTTAGTGGCTGTGTTTTTATGTTACGTGTCACATAGATGCACGATCTTGGTTTATCATGATCTGTACTAACTAAGAGCTTACCACCAAGATTGGAGAGTCCTTGTATTTGGCCCGCCCTAATCCACGGCTCTTGGATCAAGGCAATGGCCGTATGTTGTACCTCCAGCCACTTCCGCAGCTGAGCCGTCGCGGTCTGACTGTGGTGGAGGTTGGCCTGCAGGACCTTACAGGTCAACGAAGGGGACGCCATCACTGGACGTTCCTTCCTCGTCACCTGCCAGCCGCAGCCCGACAAAAAGGTCGCCCGCGTCGAAACCGTCCCCCTCCAGGTCAGAGGCCGAGGACAGGATTATGTCCTCGAGCTCCTCCCCCGAGAGGACGGCGCCCACGCTAGCGGCGGTAGGGGCAGCTGGCGCTGCTACTGCAGGCTCAACCGCGGGTGTTTCCGCGGTGTTTGTTGGGGGGGGAGTTGCCTCCTCCACCTGTGTCCCAGCGCTGGCTTCGGCGCCCGGATATCCCTGAGGGACGTCGACAAATCTGCCGTTCGGACCCTGGAACTTAACGTACACCGTCCCTGCACCAAATGAGAGACGGCGTTCGGCTTCCATCAGGGTCGGAATTTGGTCCTCAGGGACCCCGACCATCACGTACCACGCTTCGGCCTGTTTGTTGGCGCCCAGCAACACCCACTCCTTGATGCCAACCCAAGAGTTCTGGTAGCACAGAGCACGCCCGATGTCGGACGGCTCCGCGAAGATCCCCTGCTCATCAGGAATGAGGATGCCGCATCTTACCCGGCGCTTGATGTCCGCCTGCCTCCTGACCACTAGCGAGGTGCTAGTGGGGGGAGGCAGCTCGGAGATCAGTTTCCTTAGCCATGCTAAGATGTGGTCGTTCCCGCACCACAGTCTGAGGACCCCGCTGCTGAACACCGGCCTCCCATTGAAGGTCGGTGCAGGTGAGTCCTGTATGGGAGAAGAGGCCTCGACGAGTATCTTCTTCTGGATAGCCGCGAGAACCAGGGTTGACACCTCCTTGCTGATTTGCCCCGTACGGCCGCAGGTGACTGCGACATCAAGGTCGGAGCATACAGCTTGGGCGTAGCTACGCTTTGCGTCCCGTTCGGATTTATCAAGACGCGGCCGCTTGCGCTCTCCTCGAGGTGTTAAAGTCTCGTTGAGAGCTCGCTTGGCCGCGGCCTGATCCATCCGAACGGGTTGCGGTGTCGTTTGTGTGGCTGGTCCACTCGCGCCGCTGGCTGCTGGTTGGCTGGGTCCCGGTCGGCTGGTGCCGGCCGCGGCCTGCGACCGCCTGCCTGCGGAGAAGTTGACATTGCCATGGGTCGGTTTAACCCGGCCCGTGGCGTTAGCCTGTATAGGTTGAGGGGACTTACCCGTCCTCAGTGTCTGCCGCTGCCTCAGGGACGGCCTGTTCTTCCTTCTCGGTTTACCCGTCGAAGGGACCGGGGCAGCCTGCACTGAAGGTTCAGCGCAGTGGCGTTGTTTGCCGGAATCCTCCTTCCTGCCTTTGCGCCTGCTCCTCTGCACCTGCCAGGTTAGCGCGAACGCGTCGCCTGTGGTGCTGGTCTCCGCCGGTTGATCAGTGACGGCCACCGGGGGGGGGGGCAGTAGGCGGAGGAAGATGTATGAGGGGAGCCCGGCCAGAGGAATTAACCGTCGTGGCGGGCTCCACGCCTGAAAAAGAGGGAGGAGCGGTACTGGTCCCGAGCAGCGCCGCGGTCCTCCGTTTATTACGGGACCTGGTTTTGGTCCTGGCAGCGGTTCTCGCCACTGCCGGACCTGTACCCGCACTGGAGTTCGCTACGTTAGCAGCGGAGCATCCGGGGGCTAGAGAGGTGCTGCAAGCACCCCTCTTGGGAGAATCCTTGGCTTTTGCCTCCTCTCCGGTGTGTGTTTGTGCAGTATGTGCGTGCGAATGTGTGAGGTTTGTGAGTTTGTGTGGTTGTTGTGTGTGTGTGTGTGTGTGTGTGGTGTCGTATGGTCTTTGAGTATCCATAGTATAGTATAAAAAATTCATCTCTCAGGCTTCCCACCCTCCATGGAGCCCGCACCTGGGAACGTCTCGCTACAAACTAGCTCAACCGTTAGGACTACCTTCGAGATATAGGGGCGTGAGGCTGGTTTACAGTGCGACATCGGGCGCTTGATCGGGTTGACGACTAATCAAACCTTCACTTACACCTTCAGCATGACCTTCACCAACCGCTTCGGCCATCCGAGGACGACCTCCGCGGACCTCCCACCCCTCGCCGTGGCCCTCTGACGGGACACTGTGGCCATTTCCCTACCCTTGGCTATTGGGTAGGGCCACCGTTTCGCTTGAAATCCAGACCAAAGAGGGCGTGTTGCCTCACGGACGCATTACCACCAGCGCCGATCGGCTCAACCCTCCAGGACTCCTTCATCCCCGCTTACGGCGCTCAACTGCGCAGGTCCTAGCGCAGGTGACCAGATTACCTACTCGACGCCAGCTGGGTTTAGTGGCGGCCGAGCCCACGCCCACTCGGTCACGGAGGGTCGTGGTTAGGTTAAAATGCGCCTGGTGATTTTCGTTGCGTCTATTTCTTAGGGAAATAGACCAAAAGCAGGGCGGCAACCACGTGAAGGAGAACACACCAGACTTGCCTTGAGGATCTACACGACTGTAGCGCTCCCCCTCAAGACCCCGCCACCTTACCGCCTCTGAGGGAGGCAGTAAGGTAGGCCTGCATCTATACTACCAAGCAAAGCGCAAGCAAAGCATGTCGTTGTGCAACCGCGAAAGCATAAATACAAGCCCTCCCCCAACTGTATTCTGAACATTAAAAAATATGAATAACATCATTATATGGTCTACTCGTAACATAGCAAGAAACATTATTGATTTCAATACGAAATATAGCAGAAAAAAAATGTTGAAAAAACGTAATTTGTGGAAAACGTCGGGACAAATAAGTATTTTTTTCTATACCTTAGAAACACTTTAAAGGAAATTAAAAAAACAATTCTTAATCTCAAGGTAGCTTTTTAATAGAATCAGGCAAAGTCAACTATATAATCGACCGCGCAAACCCGATCCCGTCAGTAACGACCGGGCTCTCCCAGCGTGAGCACGTATCACTTTGTTTCGCAAGCGCTCGCGAGTTATTACGTAAATATATTTCCGAGATATACGCAGACGACCACATTTTGATCCAGTAAGTCTTTAGATGAGAGTATTTTTTGACGTTGGTTGTTTATTAAGATTTATTTCGTCTTCATATTATTTAAAGTTAAGTTTCTTTGTTTGTACTTAATATGTTGTATGTAAGGGTAATAATCTGCGGAACTACTGATCCGATTCCGAAAATTCTTTCATTTAGGGGATTTCACTACTTCATATTATAATTGGTTTTCATGGTAACCTATGGTATACCTACAATTTGATTTTGAAATAAAGATAATTTTCTATTTTGGAAGTGCGATTTGGTAGAAATCGTCACGTAAGAAAATGCCGTATGTTGTTGTGTGTGTGTGTAGTAGGAGGTATACAAGAAGGGTATGGCGGGGTCGAGTGAGCGAGCGATATTTTTCTTCATAGGTGTCGTTTTCGTGGGTTATGGGGTTGGTGATAACGACAACGAGGTCAAAATGAAAATCCAAGATGGCGCAAATTTTCGGTTTTATCCTCATGGGTGTCGTTTTCATGGTTTTTGGGGTTGCTGGTTACGAAACTGAGGTCAAAATGAAAATCCAAGATGGCGCCGAGGAAAATTTTTGATTTTCCGTCATGGGTGTCGTTTTCATGGTTTTTGGGGTTGCTGGTTACGAAACTGAAGTCGAAATGCAAATCCAAGATGGCGCCAACGAAAATTTTCGGTTTTATCCTCATGGGTGTCGTTTTCATGGTTTTTGGGGTTGCTGGTTACGAAACTGAACTCAAAATGAAAATCCAAGATGGCGCCGAGAATTTATTTTTATTTTCCGTCATGGGTGTCGTTTTCATGGTTTTTGGGGTTGCTGGTTACGAAACTGAAGTCGAAATGCAAATCCAAGATGGCGCCGAGGAAATGTTTTGATTTTCCGTCATGGGTGTCCTTTTTATGGTTTTTTGGGGTTGCTGGTTACGAAACTGAAGTCGAAATGCAAATCCAAGATGGCACCGTGGAAAATTTTTGATTTTCCGTCATGGGTGTCGTTTTCATGGTTTTTGGAGTTGCTGGTTACGAAATTGAGGTCAAAATGAAAATCCAAGATGGCGCCGAGGAAAATTTTTGATTTTCCGTCATGGGTGTCGTTTTCATGGTTTTTGGGGTTGCTGGTTACGAAACTGAAGTCGAAATGCAAATCCAAGATGGCGCCAACGAAAATTTTCGGTTTTATCCTCATGGGTGTCGTTTTCATGGTTTTTGGGGTTGCTGGTTACGAAACTGAGGTCAAAATGAAAATCTAAGATGGCGCCGAGGAAAATTTTTGATTTTCCGTCATGGGTGTCGTTTTCATGGTTTTTGGGGTTGCTGGTTACGAAACTGAAGTCGAAATGCAAATCCAAGACGGCGCCGAGGAAATTTTTTTGATTTTTCTTCATGGGTGTCATTTTCATGGATTTTGGGGTGCTGATTACGAAAATGAGGTCAAAATGAAAATCAAATCCAAGATGGCGCCGAGGAAAATTTTTGACTTTCCGTCATGAGTGTACTTTTCATGGTTTTTAGGGTTGCTGATTACGAAAACGAGGAAAACGAACACACGAAAACGACGAAAATGAGGTCAAACTAAAAATCCAAGAAGGCGCCCAAAAAATTTTTCGGTTTTTCTGTCATGGGTGTCGTTTTCATAGTGTTGGGGGTTGCTGGTTACGAAAATGAGGTCGAATGCAAATCCAACATGGTGCCGAGAAAAAATTTCGGTTATTCCAACGTAGGTGTCATTTTCATGGTTTTTGAGGTCGCTGATAATTTTAATTTTTTTGCTTCCTGGATGCCATCTTGGATTTTCATTTTGACCTCATTTTCGTAATTAGCGACCTCGAAAACCATGAAAACGACATCCATGACGAAAAACCAAAAATTTTCCTCGGCACCATCTTGGATTTGTATTTCGACTTCAGTTTCGTAACCAGCAACCCCAAAAACCATGAAAACGACACCCATGACGGAAAATCAAAAAATTTCCTCGGCGCCATCTTGGATTTGCATTTCGACTTCATTTTCGTAACCAGCAAACCCAAAAACCACGAAAACGAGACCCATGACGGAAAACAAAAAAATTTCCTCGGCGCCATCTTGGATTTTTATTATGACCTCATTTTCGTTATCAGTGACCAAGTAAACCATGAAAACGACAACCATGACTTAATAACCAAAAATTTTCCCTGGCGCCATCTTGGATTTTCATTTTGACCTCATTTTCGTTATCAGTGACCACTTAAACCATGAAAACGACACCGATGACGGAAAAAACAAAAATTTTCCTGGGCGCCATCTTGGATTTTCATTTTGACCTCATTCTCGTAATCAGCGACCACGAAAACAATAAAATGACACCCATGATGGAAAAAACAGAAGTTTTCCTCAGCGCCATCTTGGATTTTCAGTTTGATCTCATTTCGTTATCAGCGACTCCTTAACCATGAAAATGACATCCATGACAGAAAACCAAAAGAAAAAACCACCTTCAAGTATAAATAACAGGGGTATGTTATGTTTACTCTACAGAGTTAACCTCAGTGGCCATTAAGTCGCGCTAAAGTCCAGTCGCGCAAGTGTCCTTTCGCGCAAGAGTCCATTTGCGCAAGTATCTTGGCGCGCAAATGTCCGTTCACGCATAAGTCTAATCGCGCAAAAGTCCATTCGCGCAAGTGTCCAGGCGCGCAAAAGTCCGTTTGCGCATAAGTCCAATCGCGCAAAAGTCCATGCGCGCATTTGTCTTTTCGCGCAAGAGTCTTTCGCGCAAAAGTCCCAGATCCAGAAAAATTAAGGTTGTCCTTTAAAAAGTTTGTACGGAACCCTCAGTGCGCGAGTCCAACTCGCACTTTTATTCATCATTTTGTAAAATGTTTATATGTATCTAAATTCTTCTAATACAAAATTAAACCATTTTTATTTTAATTGTGATAAATATACAATAGACACACAGTCCAGACTTTTATTTCTAAACCGTACTGACTTTATAATTATGTATCATAAAATAATATCGTCTACAGGATCAAAATTAGGTTATACAGGTTTAAGCGATCACTACGCTCGATCTTCACCCGTGTGTGCGTGTATCTGCATGAACAATGCACACTAACATAGGATCGCAACGAATTTGCCTAAACTCTAGCGAGTGAACTTTGTGCACGGACTCTTTAAGTGCGCATTGGACTACTATAAGACAGCCACCCGTAATCTAAAACAAGTGTTCAGAAAGTCCGTGTATCTCCGCAGGTATCTGCATAGTGCCGGGCTCCGGGTTCGGGCAGCGGCCCGGCACCTTCCACTTCCGCACCACCATCCTGCCGCAGCCGGCGCTGCTGCAGGACATGCTGGACGTCTTCAAGACCTTCCACCAGAAGTTCGCGCAGCAGTACGCATAGACGTCGCTATCTGTTCAGAGGAGTTTGTAGCTGTGATATAGGGTTCAAATGTCTTCAGGAAATAATCGCACGTCTGTAATAACAATTTGACAGTGTGAGCGCCTTTATGTCATAGTCCAAGATACTGTGATGTCGGTTACCGTATTTATGAAGACAGTCTTCCTTTTCTCGATATTCAATATCATGAAATTAAACTAGCGTCCTTAGTGACATTATTATCTACATCTAATAACGTCACCTTATCAAATCATTGCTTGTATCTTGCGTGTTAGTGAATAATAAATATTTATCTACGACCATTTGTTCATGTTATCAGGTGATGTAAGATTTAATTGTTGTTACTGAAACTATCAGTACTATTTCGCAGCTACAAACTCGTAAACACACTGTCAGTATGTGCAAACATAGGATTATATGCATCCTGCTGTAAATTATGCAAATTCGGCGCGATATGTCAGATAAGTGTGTATTGCGCCGCATTTTTATACTAGTAAAATGTAGACGGTAGCCAACTAATACCCAAAGCTTGCAATTTATGAAGCAAGCTAACTATGAGATTATCTGTAGCGCAAATAAACGCGCATTTTTTAAAGTTTCTGCGCTTTCTCCTATGTTTAGTTAAGTAAGTTTAAGCATATCAGTTAGCCACGAAACTCAGTTTACACACAATTTAGTCGCTTCACGCAGTCACCCGCGTGAATCTTATATTCATAGAGTAAAGCAAGCGGTACCTACTGTACAGTAAGGGTATGGGTGTGTTGTGTCGAGCTGTTTCTAATGTATCTCATGTGCCATTTCGGGACTAGTCTCACTTCTTAGTCAATGTATTTCTTTCGTCCCAAATACACTGCTATCCTGACGGTACAACTGTATATTTGTATTTAATTTTGTATTATACTCGCTCTATTCAAGTTGTTTTTTTGTAACTTTAAAATCGTACTATGTTTGCCTCCTTCGTTTGATTTCTCTGCGCATTTCTCTGCGCGTGCTATAGATACCAATAATTGTTCGGATCTGTATAAACATTGCGGATATCTGCGTAAATGATAATTTGGTGGATACTCTGGTCACTGTGGTTCTCAAAGCTAATGTTCAGTTTATAGGAACTTTTAGTTTGAGTACATAATATTGTTGCATCAAAGTATTTACGAACAATTAAAGCATTTAAAGTTAACTAGTTAACCCGAGTATCCGGCAGTTCTGTCCCGTTTCTTAGCAAAATGTAAATATACATCAAATTATGCAGAAAATACATACGTCAGCACTAAACAAAATCAAATAAAGGCAACAAACAATGCATTTCGTTATGTTTGATACTTATACTTTATTTTATTCATGCTTTTTCGTTATTTAATAATGTACTTATATCTAAGAAAACAGTTTAAATGTATTGTTGAATTTTTTGTTCAAAAGCTTAAAAATTGTAGCCGCTTAAATTATGTCTTAACTTTTGTTTCTTCTTTTGAAATAGTTCGCGAACTAACAATTATGGTGATTGTTTGTCGTCAAATGGTGCATTACGTGAAGTTGTGGTGACATTCCGCTGCATTCCGCGTAGCAATACGCCGTGTAATGCAAGTTATGTGATTTCACCTAGTTAAGTAATTGTTATGCGTTGTTATTAATCAATTAAACTGAAAAGCAAATTATTGTTTTATTCACTCAGCGTAATTCTCAAGTTCAAACTTTTAACAAGGTAATAACAAGATGATAGGATTCAAAACTGCGACCAGCGGGTCATAAATCATTATAATCATGGAGAAGAAAGAAATCAATGATAACTGTGCCCTTCAATATTGGGGAGAAACTAATTTAGTGTTTCTCAAAGTTTTTTTGGCGATTTAATGACATTGTCAGGAGCTGAGCGGTGTTGGTAAACAAACATAATTATCTTGTGAAATTAATTGTGCGTTGAAATAAAGCAAGAAACAAGAACATAGGCCTTGGTCGTAACAAAACGCGAATCTCCTGCGTATTACGATAATCACACGATATTTGTGGATGCAATGTATTAGCGCCCTTACCTCGCCAGCAAGCTAAATAATTCGTCCTTTCTCGACAAAACACGAGCTCGGGGAATGTAGAAAACTCCTCCTGATTATAAGATCATAGCAATCATTTCCAGCGAAAAATAATGTCTAATAAAATGAGATTGATTTTCTAAACGGTCAGGAGGTTTATTATCTCACTGGCTGGCGCCATCTTCCTTTAACACTTCGATTCTCTGTATGAGAGTAGCGAGCGCGTCAAGTGTGTGCTTGGGAAACGAAACGATAACTGAACACACCACACTGCATCAACTACGAACATAGAGGGCGCTGGTAGGCACAAGTTGAACCATTCCCAGAGGGGTGCCCCGCCCCCCGCCCACCCAGCGACCAGTGATTTTGTGCTCGTGCCAAGATTTGATTCTTTGCCTACTTACCGAGTAGGTCAACTTCATCGATTATACTAATGAACGACTCTGAATGCTGCTAAACTTCACGAGACATTTATTTCGGAAATATTGCGGAACCACTCGAGTTAAAAATAGTAGAAAGTCTCGAAGAAGATAGTCTTATTTAGCCAAAGATGGCTAGGTTCTGAATTCCTGATTATACCATAAACAAAGTCGAAAACAAATATTAAACTGTAGTTACTTAGTTGCTCCTAGATGGCGCTGTAGGTCTGTACCAGATCTGTGGGTTGTTGACTGAAGTGTACACTCGGCAGGCTAGTGCACTCAACTTTAAAACATAGCTACTACCTGACCCAGACTGTGGTTTAAATAAAACTAGATTTACCTATCACTTAACTAATTTACTCACGTTGCGTGACACTTTATTACAAGCGCCTCTCAACCACGCCCCATAGCCGTAAGCCCCCGGACACTTGGCGGTACACTCAAATAAACGACCTTGTCTCGCATTTGAAGCAGTAAAAAGTCCAAGAGTGGAGACCGAAAACGGATGTTTGAGCAAACCGGAGGTTTATTAATCCAATAAATTCAGTTTTATAAGCTTGACCTGCGAAGATGACCGAAGTCAGAGCCGAAGACGAAGGTCTGTTGGAAACTATTGAAACTGTAAGCATAGACTAAGGGCGAAGTTCAACGAAAGGATAACAGTCTGATTATCTAAAAACAGCTGTTTAAAACACATTTTTGAACATGAAAATATGTTTCTAAATCTACTGTTGCAGTTGATCGTACCTACCCGTAAGAAAACCTCGTAGGTAGGTACCTAGTTACTACGACGCCGACGTAGCGGGTAACGTATCGACTGCAAGGAGGACGAACCCCGCGGGACTCGCAAACAAATTCGATTTGTGTTCGGTTTCAGAGTAACCGTATCACCACAACGATGTTGTTACGACTAGCTCCTAAGACTTAAGGATATTGTACCTGTAGGTACCTACTGCTTCGAATTTAGTTATGTACATAACTAATAATTAAACACTCTTTTATTATTATTAACTAGCTTCTGCCCGCGACTTCGTACGCGGAACCTGTTGCTTTTGTCAGCGACAACGGGGTCGTCAAAAGCGAAGATCTGATATGTCTGATGTCGAAGCGCAATTCTCTTTCCGTGAACGTCTCTAACTCGCGAGACAATGCATACGTTCACGATCAGCGGTCAGTCGCGCATCATATTCTTCACTGGTCTCTAGAGACCTGGATGTAGATGCGTAAATACGTTGAGAACGCAGGCGTGCTTCGCGATCCGAAGAGGTTTCCACAGAGCGAGTTGAAGCCTGATGTTCTCGAATAGCATCAAGTCTCTCCTGACGCTCTGCGGTAGATTCCTGGGATCTTATGACCCTCAATCTTTTAGCTTCTTTGGAACATTGGGAAAGATTTGACCTCTTACTAGGCATGGTTATAGTTTTATTAAAATCTAAGTGACTGCTTCGCTGCGTTACCGGGTAGGCTACCGTGTCACGAAAATAAATGGAAAAGGAAATTAAACACTAAAATAACATAGGCCGGAAGGCATATTTATTCGATAAAATAAAAAAATAAAAGGGACTTTTGGCCAGTAGACTCAAATTTTCATTGATATACCATCGTCATCGAAAATCAGTCCTAAATTGTTACCGCCTTCACCGCGTGTAGGTACTCCCAGCTTATGTTATTTCATAATTATATATTGAAATTAGTGATAGCTTTGATTTCCACATCAGATGTTTCTGATCTTCGATTTTTATAAGTCAACAGGAAATGCCCATCAGACCGAACAACTTTTGCTAAGACGTATTTCCTATATGTGTTATGGTGTAGCTGGGCTCTCGGAGTTCCACAACAGGTGTTCCAGATCTTCGATTTTTATAAGTCAACAGAGAGTGCTCATCAGATTGAACAACTTTTGCTAAAACGTCATTCCTATATATATGTTAGTGTAGCTGGGCTCTTGGAGTTCCACATCAGGTGTTCCAAATCTTCAAATTTATTCTCTCAGCATAAAATTCTCATCACGTGGAACAATTTTTGCTATGGTACCGTTTTTGTATCTCTTATAGTGTAGTTGGTCTGTTGCGGTTCTGCATCAGGTGTTCAAGTTTCCAAGATAAATTATAGCCTATATGTTGCCCAGACTTAATACCTATACAACAACAAAAAAAACATTCAAATCCGTCCAGTAGTTCCGAAGATTAGCGTGTACAAACATGTAGTGTGATCAGGTCGCTAGGTTGTAAGAGTTGAAATAATACGTCTGGTTGGTTTCATGGTCGGGTTTAATGTGTATTAAAAATCTGTATACAATTTTGTTCTATTCTTATGAACTATGACATTTTTACCATTAATATTTATTTTAACATTAGGTGTAAGGTCTTCTATAACAATATATGGGCCAGTGTAGAAATTATCCAATTTATTTCCTATCTCAGTTTTCAACAACAGTGCATCACCTGATTTGTATATAATAGGATTTATTGACTTATCATAATTTATTTTTCTACGTTCTTTGCTTACAATTAAATTATTTCTTGCACAAATTTGCTCGATAGACAGTTCTTCCTCCTTATTTAAGTATAAACCTAGATTAAGAATGAAAATAATGTTCGAATTCTCTCTACATTAACATCTGGTTTCTCAAAATTACCAAATTCGCAGTTTTCTAATGTGTCAACCTCGATCTCATTCAAACATAGAGACACTTCCTCATCTGTGGTATTCAAAAGTCTCACAGGAATGTTTCCATTTTTTGGCCTAGCTACTGTAGGTACTAGCCAAAAAAAATCCTGGAATAATTTCCTTTGGATAAATTACACAAATTCATCATCATTATTCATTAATTTCATTATTAATCTATAACACCACAGTAAAGTTTTATGAAATCTTGACCTAATATTCCTATCGACTTACATGGTAACTTCCTAAATACGTAAAACTTATGTTTAAAAATTATATTCTTGGATTCTAGAGTCAAGTAAACAAATCCTATAGACTTTGAACTTCCACCAATACCATGGATAGTTAAATTGCATTTATGCAACTTTAGCTTAGCTAAATTTAATATTTCATAATCAATACATGATAAAGAGGCCCCTGTATCTACTAAAAATTCTAGCTTTATCTTATTTAAACTTAAATTTACCCAATTAATGCTATCACAAGTAAAAACTTGATTAGGAACGAAAAAATTGTCCCAAATTCTGATCCGAAGAAATATCATTACGACTATTTTGCGATGTAGGTAAACCATGTTGTTCATTCGCAATGAAATGATTTAAATTTCTATTATTAGAATGGTTTGCGCAATAGCCGCGCGATTTCCGCGAACATTCCTGGGACCGTAACTTGACGCTCCACGGCGATGTCATGGGCGCCGCGGCTGTCTCGCCACGTGTTCCTTGGCGCAGCAGAATTTTGATGCGCACCATGTGGTTGCCTACCATTGTGGTAACTTCCTCGAAAATATCTCGATGTATTTCGACTACGAAATCCATGATGTGCAAATTTATTATTTCGAGTAGGCTGGCGATTATATGACATAACGTCAGGCCGCTCCGATGATGAGCTAGTTTCATCTTCGGCTACTCTAATGGCATCCTTTAATGATATCAAATTTCGTGCTGAAATAATTGTCCCTATCTTTTGGCTTTTTAAACCCTCGGAAAAACATCTAATAGCGTTCCTTTCATTGAGTGGACGCAACACTTCGTACGCTTTATCATTGCCATTAGCCTGGGAAATTGTTAAATCTACAAACAACTTTTCTAGCTCTTGGCCAAACTCTGTAACTGACTTTGACTTTGTTTTTTTCAAACAGACACATTTTTTTTTTGGATTCGCGCTCTAGTACTGTTTCTAAACCCCCCTCAGTTATTTCTTTTTTAATATATTCAATGTACAGACAGAGTTTTTTTACTGTTTTATTATATGTATAGATATAGAGAGATAGGTAACCTTATACTTACTGACGTGCAGCTGTGTAAACTGGCCACGAAAACTACATCAATGAATCTGCATAGCCAATTTTCCAAACTACTTATGTTGGGGTTGGCTTCCAGTCTAACCGGGCAGAGGGCGACACTGGAATCAGTCCAACAAAACTCTGTACACGATGTAATTTCAAGGTGTAATCTTACTTGTGCAAGAAGCCGGGAGCCTATTAAAGCAGCTAATAATTCAAGTCTTGGAATTGTTATTTGTTTAGGCGGTGTTATTCTAGATTTCGCCATAAGTAATTGTACTGTTACTTCACCAGCATACTCTGCCCTTAGTAAAATGCAGCCACCGTAACCATCCTTACTAGCATCGCAAAAAAGATGCAGACTTACCTCACTTTCTTTAAGAGAGTTGATAGATAGTCTTCTTGGAATTCTGCAGTGCTTAAAAAAGGATATCCATCTATACCAGTCAAAAAACCTTTCTCTTAAATCTGATGGTAAGTTCTCGTCCCATGGAATGTCACGCTGCCATGCTTCTTTGAGTATTAATTTAGGAGGTAACATTGCAGGTGAAGTAAATCCAATAGGGTCAAATACTTTTTGAGAGAGTGATAGAATTTCTCTTTTAGTAATCTGTTTACTAGCTTGATCAAGTGGAGGCAAAGAATCAGTACTACAGAAAAGTTCATCTGAGTCAGTATCCCACATAAGTCCTAGAACTGAAACTTCTGATTGTCCTGCTTCGTTGAGTTTCATTGGTGAGGTTACCCACTGCCTCAGATCAAACTTTGCATTTTGCATAATCTGTTTACTGAATAATATAAAGTCATTTACCTCCTTTTCAGAGTCCAAGCTTGTGATGCAGTTGTCAACGTAGAACGACTTACTCAGTAGTTTGGCAGTTTCTCTTCGTTGACGTGGCTCGGTCTGCTGCTCCCCCTGTTGGTCAACCTTTAATTCCCTCAGTAGGTGATGTTGCAACGTGGCAGACAGGAGGAATGGGCTCGATGTCAGGCCGAAGACGACTCTGCAATGTCTAAAGGTAACTATATCAGTTCTTGAACTATCACTCCACCATAAAAATCTCAAGTAGTCCCTCTCTTTAGATGATAATGATATCTGCAAAAACGCCTTTGCAATATCTGCTGACACACCAATGGCACCCTTCCTGAATGCTATTAATAAGGTAGGTATTTTTTCTAAAAAATTTATACCCTTCTCTAAACAATTGTTCAAGGATTTTCCATTTTTATCATGGGTTGATGCATCAAACACTGGTCGTATCTTTGTGGTCAGGCTGGAATCCTTCATCACTGCTCTGTGAGGTAAGTAATGTGACTGATTGAAATTTATTTCAGGCTGACTGACAGATTCAATTATACCCTGTACCAGCCATTCTTGTATTATTTTATGGTAAGTATCAAAGTTATTATTTAATAACAATTTTTTAGTAGTGAACTCTAATCTTTGCTTTGCAACATTAAAATTGTTTAATAACTGATCACAACCTACCTTCCAGGGTAATTGGACTTCATATCTGCCCTCAGCGTTCACCTGCACATTTTCTTCAAAGGACATAATCACCTCTGCTTCGGTTTCAGCCTTCGACTTGACTTCTACTGGATCGCGGATGCCCAGTGTCTCCAGTTTCCAATAATCTGTCAAATCAGATTCACAAACACAATGTAAAACATTAACAGAGTTATTATTTATACACACCTGTCTCCCTTGTAAAGTCCAGCCCAACTTTGTGTTAACTGCAACCAGTCCATCCTTCAGATGAACTACAGATCCTGTTAACAAATGCCCTAAAAAGTCTGCACCAATTAAAAGTCCTATCTCAATGATATCTACATTTTTGTCTGTCAAAGCAATGTTGTTGATACTTAATAAATTATTTAGTTGTACATCATTTGAATTCAACTTAGGTATGTTACCACAAATATTGTTTTGACAAATGGCTGATACTTCCAATTTATAAGAATTAGTTAATGAAGACACATTAAAATTGTAAACATTGAACTCTTTGGATTTGGTTTCGACTCCACCAAATAATACATGGGTAAGGACTTCTTTTCCTGCAGGTGGTATATTCATTTTCTCAACTATTTCCTTCTTTACATATGTACGTTGTGATCCGGAGTCTAGAAGCGCTCTTATTTTCTGTTTCTTTCCTCCAAACTCCAGTTCTATGATTATTGTCTGAAGCAACGTTTCCCCTTTTTGAGCTGTAGATGCCATTGATGCAGTAGCAGTAGATGCTTGAGCAGTTTTATCTTCTTTGTGTTCAAATTTGTCTGGGCATAAAACTGTTGAATGCCTCTTCCCACAAATTAAGCATTTTACATTGGCTCGGCAAGCCTTCGGATGATGCCCTTTTCTTAGGCATATTGGGCAGGCCTTTTTTTCCTTTAGCCTCTCTTTTCTCTCTTCTAAACCGAGTTTATTTAATTTATAACATTCAATGCTTGCGTGTGTCTCTTTGTCGCACCATATGCATGTGATGCTTGTTTTTTCTTTCTTAACATTAGAGACTAAACACTCTGCTGTAATCGGTTTATCTGTTTCTATACTATTGAAGGTCTTCTTTGAAATTTCCAATCTCTGCTCGCTTTCAACTTCTTTTCTTATAAATTCTAGGAGATTATTCAGCTCATTAGCTACATCCTTTCCCGGATCTCTATTCCTCTCCCATATTTTCAAAACATCATTTGGTAAGGCAGATTCTACCATTGGCAGAAGAAAAGCGGCATAGTTCTCGGTTGTCACCTTCAATGTTTCTAGTGCTCTAAGGTGTGCGGTTAATTGGTCATACAATTTTGTTAGATTTTCCTTTTTCTCACACAGCACCAAACTTAATAGTTCTCTAATATAAATTTGTATCAGTAAATCTTCACGTGCATATCTACTTCTTAGTTGTTCGAAACATTTTTGATATGCCGTTGCTGGAAAGCCTTCTACTAATCTCCTTGGTTCCGAATCAGCCTTTACACATTGCGTCAAATATTGGTATTTTTCTGTATCATCCAATGATGAATCCTCGTGTATTTTGGAGTATTGACTCCAAAAACTGATCCAGTTACGGAGTTGTCCATCGAAGGACTGCAATTCCAGTTTTGGTAGCTTGAATGATCTTTCTTGTTTTTGAATGACTGTATTTTGCTTTTCTTGATCGTGCCAGAGTGTGCTTAAGCGCAGCCATCTTGTTTTATATTCGTAAGCACCGCATAATTCGCGTTCCAACTCCTCCTCATTGAAATCTTGTAAGTTTACTATTGCTTCTTTTATTTGTTTGTCCAATTTGAACAAGTTTTCAGCAATTTCTTTTAATACGGTGAGTTTACTTGTGAGTTCTGATTTGGACGCTTGGGTTGCTTGGACTATGGCGACTTCAAAATCATTTGCGGTTTTCGTAAATAATCTTCTTTGAACTGTACGCTCCTTTTTTTGGTTCTCCATTTTTAACCATACACGGTCGCCACATGTAAGTTTGCAGGGAAAGGGATCGGAATCGGACCCCGTTCTTACACCCTCTTTTAATTAATATTACTTGGGAGCACACAAATTAAACCACCATCTTTTTCGAAGCTTACCATAGACAGTTTTTTATTTTCTTAAATGTCAATCATAGACAACGTCAATAGTGAGGTGCATTTCGTAACAGGATGTATACCAGTATTTTACATGGAGCTGCCTATCTGACCTCCACAACCCAGTCACTGGGCAGATAATACGATACTCCTTGGGAATACTGGTTGTCAGACTTTCGGGTTTTAGACCACTCGTCAAACTCGTCATGTCATTCAAGTCGTGCCTGTCGACTTTTTGATGTCATCTTCCCATCTACGATACTGTCTGCCATTTCTTCTTGTTTAATATTTAGGACACCATTCTGTCACTTCTTTGGCCAATTTTTCTATCTTACTTGTTATCAAAATGACCTGCTCATGTCCACTTCAATTGTTTAGGTACCTACCTACTTTGGTATTTTACGTTTATAATTTTAGTTCGTTTCCTTATTGGGACGTAGTCTTTTAATTTTATGGATACCTACCTAGGTACTTCTTTCCATTCTATATTGGCAGGTTTCTAACGCTTTTGTATTTTTGTTTGTGCAGCTCAACGTCTGACAATATTATGTAATGCTAGGCAGAACAAATATTTTATTTTTAGATTCTTTCTTTTTTAACCGACTTCCAAAAAGAGGAGGTTCTCAATTCGATTGTTTTTTTTTTATATAGGTATGTACACCGATTACGCTGAGATTTATGATCCGATTTACGTGATTTTTTTTGTTTGATGCAGAATAGTTGCCATTTGGTCCCATAAAAAATTGACATAGTTTGGCCCAGTAGTTTTCATTTTATGAACATATTTACTTCAGTCATGTAGTATAATTTCATGTATGTTCACCGATTTCTCCTCCATTTGTGGAGCGATTCTCAAAATTCTTTGAAAGAGTATACTCCTGAGATGGTCGCATTTAAATTTGAAGAAGATCTGATGCTGATCTTCGGAGTTATACAATGGATCTCTTCAAAACAGAAAACTAGACGGTAAATCGGTCGTGATTGCTGCAATCGCTTGAATGTTTATTGTTTATATACAACATCATGACGTAACATCACGCCAGTATGCTCTGAGGGGTACTCAGATGTGTACAATACACCCAAATTTCGACAGTTTAGGTATGTTAAGTTCCATCTATTGGGGATAAGCCTATTACCATGACATGTATTGTTAACAATGTAAAATAAATGCATAGCAAATATTTGTATAGGATATTACAACTAAAAATGGAAAAATAAAAAAACTTTTAGCAAAAAAAAAACCGACTTCAAAAAACACAAAACACAAAAAAGTAAAGAAGTCGGTGACAAAAAAAAACTAAATAAATCAAACAAAGGTCACCGACTTCTGAAGCTGAAGTTATTTTTTACAAAAAAAGTAAAAAATAACTTAGTGTTTTTTGAAGTCGGTTTTATTTTTTTTGCAAAAAGATTTTTTTGTCCTAAGATTTTCGGTAGTTCCACTCTAGCCGTCAAAATACAGGTGACTTTTTTATCACTTTCCAAAAAAATGGGTTTAAGGGCAGGTAGTCCCAATTTTGCCAATCTAAATATATAAAAGAAGAAACTGACTGACTCATCTATCAACGCACAGCCCAAACCGCTGGGTCTACAGATTCCAAATTTGGCAAGTAGGTTCCTTATGTGGTCTAGGGGTGCACTAAGAAAGGATTTTTCAAAATTCACCCCCTAAGGGGGTTAAACGGGGCTCCAAAGTTTGTATGGGGAAACAAGATTAGTTTAACTATTTTATTCGAAACTTTACTGCTCCTATTGATAAATGAGTAGAAACGGGTTTCAGGTTTTTTCAGAATTCAACCCCTAAGAGGGGAAAATGGGGTGGCAAAGTATAAAAATCAATGCACAGCCCAAACCGCTGAGTCTAGAGATTCCAAATTTGGCACATTGGTTCCTTATGTGGTCTAGAGGTGCACTAAGAAAGGATTTTGCAAAATTCAACCCCTAAGGGGGTTAAACGGGGCTCCAAAGTTTGTATGGGGAAACAAGATTAGTTTAACAATTTTATTCGAAACTTCACAGGAGTGCTCCTATTGATAAATGAGTAGAAACGGGTTTCAGGTTTTTTCAGAATTCAACCCCTAAGAGGGGAAAATGGGGTGGCAAAGTATAAAAATCAATGCACAGCCCAAACCACTGAGTCTGGAGATTCCAAATTTGGCACATAGGTTCTTTATGGGGTTTAGGGGTGCATTAAGAATATTTTTTTCAAAATTAACCCCCTAAGCGGTTGAAAAGGGGGTCCAAAGATTACATGGGGGATTAGTAAGACTTCTTTATTCGAAACTTAACAGGAGTATTCCTATCGATAAATGAGTTAACATTTGTGTTTCAGGTTTTTTCAGAATTCAACCCCTAAAGGGGGAAATGGGGTAACAAAGCCTGAAATTCAACATAGGTATTGTTTGTACGGTGTGTAGGAGCGCTGACACATCGTTTTATATTCATGCATGTTACGTGCAGCGCCCGGCGACGACAGTTCGCCCTTAACCATCTTAGAGTATTGACGCGCTCCCATCTGATTAGCTACTCCCTTGTAATATTTCGTATTAAGTTTTAACAGTAAAATTATTATAGAGTTCCGCGGCATTTTATTTCTCTCCGTACACACAACCCAAAGACAGTACATACACGCACACTAAATTGGTGACCCCGACGTGATCTAAAAGTGGTGTCGTGATTTAAAAACGTGACTTTACATCAGTGATTTTTTAAAAATTGTGTGAAGACAGTACATACACGCACACTAAAGGTGAATTGGATCGCGTGTATTACAAAAACAACGTAATGTGGCGGACCTGAATTACCATCATTCCCTGTTGGGGTGCGATGGGGTTGAAATGTCTAAAAATCAATATGGGTGTCGAAACCGAGATTATCAGGGGTGCTGATGTCGAAAATGGCATTAGGAAAATGGCAATGCCATTTATTTTGAGATCCAGAAGATAGCGGATTCAACTTCTATACAGGGTTATTGTTGATTTATTGTGATGATTGTGATAACGATGATAATGATTGTTATAATGATAATGTTGATTGTGATGATGATGATTATGATTAAGATGATAATGATTGTGATTACGATGATAATGATTGTGATAACGACGATGGTGATTGTGATAGTGATTTGATTGTGATTGTGATGGTGATGGTGATTGTGATTGTGATAGTGACGGTGATTGTGATGGTGATAGCCATGGTGATCGTGATTGTGACAGTGATAGTAATGGTGATTGTAATAGTGATGGCGATTGTAATAGTGATAGTAATGGTGTTTGTGATAATGATTGTGGTTGTGATAATGATGGCGATTGTTATCATGATGATTATGATTAAGATGATAATGATTGAGATTACGATGATAATGATTGTGATAACGAGGATGGAGACTGTGATGATGATGATTGTGATTACGATGATAGTGGTTGTGATTACAATGATAATGATTGTTAAAATGATGATAGTGATTGTGATGATGCTTGTAATGGTGATTGTGATGGTGATTGTGACAGTGATTGTGATGGTGATTGTGATTGTGATAGAGATTGTGATTGTAATAACGATGATAATGATTGTGATTACGATGATAATGATTGTGATGGTGATTGTAATGGTGATGTGACGGTGATTGTGATGGTGATTGTGATTGTGATAGTGATAGCGATTGTGATAGTGACAGTGATGGTGATTGTGATAATGATTGTGGTTGTGATAGTGATGGCGATTGTGATCATGATGATTGTGATTTAGATGAAAATGATTGAGATTACGATGATAATGATTGTGATGACGAGGATGGGGATTGTGATGATGATGATTGTGATTACGATGATAATTATTGTTAAAATGATGATAGTGATTGTGATAGTGATTGTGATCGAGATTGTGATGGTGATTTTGATGGTGATTGTGATGGTGATTGTGATGGTGATGGTGATTGTGATAGTGATTGTGATTACGATGATAATGATTGTGATAAAGATGATGGTGATTGTGATAGTGATTTTTATGGTTATTGTGATGGTGATTGTGATAGTGACGGTGATTGTGATGGTGATAGCGATGGTGATGGGGATTGTGATGGCGATTGTGATTGTGATGGTTATTGTGATGGTGATTGCGATGATGATTGTGATAATGATTGTGATAATGATGGTGGTTGTGATAGTGATGGTGATTATGATGGTGATTGTGATAATGATGGTGACTGTGATAGTGATGGTGATTGTGATAATGATTGGGATAATGATGGTGGTTGTGATAGTGATGGTGAATGTGATAATGATTGGGATAATGATGGTGGTTGTGATAGTGATGGTGATTGTGATAATGATTGTGATAATGATTGTGATAATGATTGTGGTTGTGATAGTGATGGTGATTGTGATGATAATAATAAATTGTGATGATTATGTAATTTGGCACATATATAGTTTATAACCTAAATTAACATGTAGAACACTATTTATCCCTTTAGTATAATTCAGTGGGGCAGTTACCGAACTGCACGCGGGCGAAGCCGCGGGCAACAGCTAGTTTTACATAACTTTGATTCAATAGTAAACAAACAAATAGTGATTTTTTAAAGCCAAAAAAAATAGATATTATAGTTGACTATATTTACTAAGATAATTTGTGGTTCAAAACATGATATCAAAAACTTCACTCGAAGATAAAAAAATCCGAACAGGAGCCTAATTCGAATATTTTTTTTATGTTTTTCTTATTTTACTTGGAGAATATGAAAGTTTTACTTCCAAAAAAAATATCTAAGCAAAGTTAATAACATATAGAACAATTATTTGTGGTTAATTTTTTCAAAACAATTTAATCCTTTTAATAATAAATTATTATATAAGAAAACGGCTTGCGCACGTGGATTCAGTCGCCCGCCAGGCCTTGACGAGGTAGGACCTATTATGTCCCTTTTGCTGGCGCACGGCTGTCCCGTCGATTTATCGAACGATTTATTTAAAGAACGTAGTGTAATTATAACAATACAGTCCTTTTTTAACCGACTTAAAAAAAGGAGGAGGTTTCACAATTTGACCGTAGGATAACTGCGTCGTTTATGAACCGATTTAGATGATTCTTTTTTTGTTGGAAAGAAGATATTCCAAGAGTAGTACCGTAACCATGAAACTGGGATCTGATGATGGCATCTCAGAGAAATCGAGGGGAACCTTTGAACATCGTAGTGCGACTAGTGCGTTTGTTTTTTTGTTCATTGAGTATTTTAGAGCACTACTATTTAAAGAAAGTCTGGACTCGATCTGATGATGGAACCCGAAGACATTCGAGGGCACTCCTCAACGATTCACAATAATTACCTGGTGTTTGGGCTTGATTAATTTGTATTGATGAGAACTTTACACCTAAATGGGTTGTGGTCATCTTTAGGGGTCTGATGATAAAGACGAAGGACAGTCAAAGGAACTCCTCAACGTTTTACAGTAGCTACCTTGTGTTTGGATTTAATTCATTTCTATTGATGAGAACTTTGCACCCATATGGGTTGTAAGTGCCATTGGTCTGATAATGGAGACCATAGACAGTCGAGGGAATTCCTCAACGAACGAGTTTACAATCTCACGAGATAGATTATAATCTAACGGTATTTACAATTTTACGGTGACACATACAACAAATAAAGCATGTGTCTCTTCGTGAGATAAAAACAATGTAAGAAACCTAGTCAAATTGTTCGCGACAAGTGTCTCAAACAGTGTTTTTATATAGTCTATAGAAAGAACGTTCGAGAAAGTACGCTATTGCCGTGTTTGTGATTCTTTGTCGAGTACTTTCTGTTATTATTAGTTTTAAAAGTAAGTAGCTACAAATTCCCTCGAGAATAGTCTCGTCACAGGTGCGCGTACGCAAACTACTTATAAAAAACATCGAGAAATGTTAATTTAATTTCGACCGTACGCCGAGAGCGTAAAGTACCTACTCCCTTCTTCCGTTCGAGTTATTTATTATCCTTTTGCTTATAGTTTCCTTTGTATTTTTTTGTTAATGTTTTTTGTTCATGCTTTTTGTATGAATTAAAAGATTGTCTAGCGAACAAATACTACACACCGCTAGAGGATTCGCGAATATTTTTTGTGTGTCTGCTAATAGTATGAAAGCACAGCGCAAGCACCGCATAGTAAGTTTTGTTTTCGACATTGGAACAGTCAGTTTTGTTTACGATATTCAAGCAGTCAGTTTCGTTTCGATATCCGAATAGTTAACAGTTCTTTCCGATTATAGTTTCAGCTCAGTTTTTCCAGTATTGTCTGCTTGTAGTGTCTTACCATAGTCAAATAGTGTTTCATTTCTTCTCCATCTACAATAATAGTGCAGTATTTTCCAAACCCACCTCTCCGTTCCACGAAGCTAACGTTTACACCCGGAACTTTCGGTACAGGGCGGTTAGTGGCTCAGATTTGGTTCCGTTATAGTTTTTGAATTTCCAAACACGAGTCCACCCGTCTGGTACACAAATAATTGAATAAATTACGACTTGCAGCAATTTGCATTTACAATATCTATTCAAATTAATTTATTACATTTAAATGTTAGGTTTTCGCAATTACTACCTATTATAATAAATCAAGCTGACAATTTAATAAAATAAGTTGACCTACTGCCTACACGACACGCTTACCTATACTGTGACACTTCGCTCAGCTTTGGGTTCAAGTCGGCGACGCGTGTGCACGACTCGTTTCGCGTAAAGGGTGGTAGCGTTAAATACCTACTTTGCTTGGCGTAGACGGCCTTAATAGGTGAACGGAGTAGAAGCAAATGGCATGGGTACTTCGTTTTTAATTTTGAAAAAATAAAAAAACAAAAAAAAACGAAATTCTAATCATACGCGTATTGAGTACTTATGATTCAAAATTCGATATTTTTCATTTGTTTTTTCAAAATTTCTCTTTTTGTACAAATATGAAAAAAATACTTGAAATTTGTAGCGTTTTTTGATGATGGATTTTTTTTTCTAAACTGTGGAAAATGAAAGAAAAAAACTAGGTATGCCATAAGCTTCTACTCCGTTCACCTATTTTTTGGAAAGTGATAAAAAAGTCATCCGGTAGGTATAGGTACTTATATGTGTTCTAATTTTGCCGAAAAGAGTTTAGGTGGTAGGTAAGAGGTCTCCCTATCTACCTAACTCCCCGTCTAATGGGTTAGCATTCTCCTACCCTTTCTGTACGTTATTTAACTTTCATATTTTCGTATGATTATGTTTTTAATTATTCGTAAATATTTATTAAAGACTCCTTGTAAAGTGAGAGCTTCGAATATTTTCTCGTATTTTATAGTCGAAAGCTATATTGTAATCAATAAACGCCAGCCCGCGTAGCATAACCACCGTAAAAACAAAAGAGAATCGACAAATCTTTTGTCCATCTTCATCTGTCATTGAATCGACAAAATGACAGGTGAACAAAAGATTTGTTTTCTACGGTGGTCATGATAAGCGGGCAGGTCGGTAATAGTAATTCAATTTCGTTGCAGTTCTGAATTAACTGTTTTGTGGTATGAATGTGGTCAATGGTTGAGAGGCCACTTCGAAACCCTGCCTCTTCTTTTGGTTGGTTCTCGTCCAGTCTTTGTGAGTCGCTCTAGTATTATCTTAGAGAATGGAATGTACCTACCACCGCGGCACCGGAATAAAAAGTATACTTTCTAAAATATTTGATTAAGACATTAGCGAGATTTGTCTGTAATTAGAAATATCATCTCTTTTTCCCTTCATAAGAAGTAGGTAAAATGATGTAGTCCATTGATGCAGTATAAGTAATTATTATATTACGTCGTTAAAATGTCATTTAATATTATTATCTGTTAATGTAGTCAGAATAATTTGATGACCCTATTAAAATTGCGTTTGAAATACCTTAACTATACGTATATACCTGATAGCTTAGCTATATTCACCTGGTTTTTCCCTCTTTTGTGATGATTTATGAAACCTTCTTATCTAATAAGGAGATCATATCGATACTCCATCTTATACTATGTTGTCGTAGTAATGTCAAATCGTGGTGTCAAACGATTTGTCTGCCTATAATACGTTATGTAATTTTATTGTTGAATAAAACCAAGATTTCCTTTGGTTTTGTCTTTATTCTTTGGTAACTTCGTCTTATATGTTTGGAATTGGTTCTTCGGGTGTCCTATGGTGGTTTGTTTGTGGTATTGTATTTTTAATTATTTTTGTTTCGGTTCTAATTTTGTTTCTGTATTTTCTGTCTGTCTGTTTGTTTGTTCCGGCTAACTTCCGAAACAGCTGGACCAATTTTGACGGGATGGGACTTTTTTTGTTATAAAGAGTAACCTAAGCTACTTTTATTTTAGAAAAAGGATGAAGGATCCGTGCAAAAAAAATAGAACCCTTGAAAACAAAAACCGATTCAAATTTATAATAATTTGACGCGGACGAAGGTCGCTAATGAACTCGGGAGCACTTTATGTTACACCTAAACTGTTGTTGTTTTGGCAACCGGAAACGGAAATCTGACCACTCGTAACGACTATCAAAGATCCACAAATCACAGCCGGGACCAATGGTTTAAGATGAAAGAGGTAGGATGCGCGAAATTTAAATTTTCTTACTTTTTAGGGTTCCGTACCCAAAGGGTAAAAACGGAACCCTATTACTAAGACTTCGCTGTCTGTCCGTCTGTCCGTCTGTCCGTCTGTCTGTCACCAGGCTGTATCTCATGAACCGTGACAGCTAGACAGTTGAAATTTTCACAGATGATGTATTTCTGTTGCCGCTATAACAACAAATACTAAAAACAGAATAAAATTATTATTTAAGGGGGGCTCCCATACAACAAACGTGATTTTTTTGCCGTTTTGTCTAATGTATAGATAATGGTACGGAACCCTTCGTGCGCGAGTCCGACTCGCACTTGGCCGGTTTTTACAATTTGCCGGCCTGTTTCAGGCTGTATGTTGAACAAAATAAAGGGTATAAAACACCTCTTAACGAAGCCGAAACGCATTTGTTCTCCCCGTCATCGTCATTGCGACCATGGGAACCTTCTAGTTACGGAGATATTAGGGGTCAAAGTTCCAACTTTTTGACAAGTTTTTTTTTTAATACAAGTTTTCAATGTTAGACTTTTACTTTAAACACCTCCACGACCCCCGTACTATTCAATCCATTCATCAGCACAATGTTTTGAGTGCGTTACATTGAGTTCTGCCACAAAACATGATTTTTCATCCCAAAAAAAAAAGTCGTTTTCCAGCAATAATTTTTGCGTAAAGTTACTTAGTTTGATGTACAGAATGCTTGGTTGACGGCTTCGTGATGAGGTCTTTTACACCCTGTATAAACTGCGGCCATAACAAATATGGCTTTACAGAATTATAATCATCAAAATCATCAATACAATCCTCTAAGTTCATTTAATCCCATTTATTGACTTTATCATGGGATAGTCATTGAATCGTAAGAAAATTTTAATTTCGCGGGTTACCCTGGCGCTTCTACCTTAACGTTGTTTTCCGAAGCACGGAGGAAACTTTGTATGTAGTTAATGATGGTCACCCATCCACGGACCAACCTCAGCTAGCACTGTTTGACCTTGACGATGGACCCGTGCGGCTGGTATTATTTAGCCACGAGCATATCTTATACGAGAAAGAAATCATTCAATCATTGATGCTGATGGCTGACTGGCTCCGGCGACCGATAATACAAACTTTTTCTAGGTTTCTACTACATTTTTCCTCTAAGTACCTATAACAAGAATCGTTTCTAACATCCCTTTGTTGCAATTTACCTATTAGTTTAATTATGTAGGTACTTTTTTTCGTCAAGTCTTAAGAAAAATGTCACGATTGCATCGCTCATCGCTGCCGAAATATGCGGGGATCCCCGTCGGGGATGCACACGTATGTAGGTGATTGTTTATAAGAACTGATAGTAACGTGAGGAAAATCTTGCAGTTTTCCTGGTTGCCTGTTACCAAAAGAAGACGACAGATCATTGTGACCCCTTTATCTACATGTCAAAGACTATTATCATTTTGTGAATTCCAAAACCCTGGACGGCTTGAGCTTATCGCAAAAAATAATGTTCCTTAATAACTATGGACAATTCGCAATAAGTACCTAATTTATAAGTAAACAATATCAGGGAATCACCTTGCTGGCTGATAACACGAGGGTTCGCATCTTGAAGGTCTGCACACACTGATTCACGAAACATATTTATCTGTTTTCTTATTTAGCTGACTTCGTCTGCGATCTAGGGTGAAAAGTAGTCAGTCCCTCTCGAGATCCCGGATCACCAACCTATCTGTCAATTTTCATAACGACCACTTCAGTGGTTGAGGACTGACAAGGTATAACCACACAGACAAGACAGGCAGAGTTAATTACTTTCTTTATAATTTTAGTGTGGATGAGTAAGCTAGGATAATTCACAGCATCCTAAGGAATAACCAGTCGCAGGGTTTTACTAACTCGGCACTTCTCGAAGAATTACAAAAAGTTATCGCGAGAAGTCGCGCAAGGCTTAAGTTGGGGTGCTATTTGGTAAAAATGCCACAAAGCTCTTTGATAAAGTGGCGAAGTGGCCCGCGTCAGGACAGATTGATGGCCGAGAATAGCGTGCCGTGGTCCACCGCCGCCAAATGAGCTGAAACAATGCAGGCATTTGCCAGGAACGCTCATAATGCTGGACTAAGCATATGAAGCCTGACTGTGTGCTTAGCATAATGTAGACATTGTATTGTGGCCCATGTGGGAACTCGACTTTTTGTTAATAAGTACAATAAGTGATTTATTTTCAAGCTAGATTCTTTAATCAACAAATAAATGAACTTACTTCATTTCGATTGAAACACAAAAGACTTTTGCTTGAATTAACGTTTTTTGTTAAAACTTGTCAGATTCACGAACGTATAAACGGTTTATGAGATTTTATCATAAATCTCACGTAGGTAAAGCCGTATCAAGAATGGCGGGATATCCTTAGTGCGGCAACATTACCAATTTCCCTTATTCGCGGGAAATGCTTGTATATATCTTATAAGGGATAAAGACGGGAGGCTGGCAGGTATGTTACGATAGGATCGCTAAATGCCACGTTTCTCATGGTTGGATTAGAAAACATCTGATACTACGTATAACGAATAAAAAGAGATTTATTTAGATACACATTTTTAGTCCTACTCCGAGGTCTTATTCATAAAACGAACGTTATAGAATTGCTTTAGAAAATAACTAATTGGTCACTTACTTTGTAAGCTTTGTACCTTGTATTTTATTCATCGGCTCAGTTAACTGGTTTTCGAAATCTTAGCGTCTTTGTTAAATTAAAATAACACGTGTAATTTAATTAGAAAAAAAAAACGTCACCTAAAAATCACCCACATAACAGAAGTGTGTCATAATGTGAGCCAGCCCTAATGCGTGTGTCAATCACGCGCGGGAGTTCATTTAAATAACATCGTTGGCTGCGCTTGGGCACTCGAACAGTACATTCCGCCGGTGCATCGCCTGCGCCTGCCTCCACTGTTGAACTACATAATACAGTATAACATAGCACTACGATGAAGCTGGACAACTGTCTGACCGCGGAGAACATCAACCAGAACCTGCTGAACATTCAGTATGCGGTGCGCGGACCCATCCTGCAGCGAGCCGCGCAGATTGAGAGGGAGATCGAAAAGGTAGGACTTGAGGACATTGATTTTGTTTATACTTGTACTTAGTTTTATAGCCAAAATGTCAAATGCATTTTTTTATATAAAGGGTGTAAAACACCGCTTAACGAAGCCGAAAGGCACTTGTTCTCCCCGTCATTGCGATCATTTTTTTGTTCTACACCGTACCTGGGAACCTTTTAGTTACGAGGTATTGGGGGTCAAAGTTCCAACTTTTTGACAAGTTTTTTTAATACAAGTTTTTAATGTAAGATTTTTACTTTAAACACCTCCACGACGCCCGTACTATTCAATCCATCCATCCGCACAATGTTTTGAGTGCGTTACATGGAGTTCTACCACAAAACATGATTTTTCACCCCAAAAAAAAAGTCGTTTCCCAGCAATAATTTTTGCGTAAAGTTACTTAGTTTGATGTACAGAATGCTTGGTTGACCGCGGCTTCGTGATGAGGTCTTTTACACCCTGTATATCGATATAAATATAGGCTAACTAACGGAAACGATAAATTGGCAAAGGGCTTAGAACGGTCAGACAGTTGAGTAGGTAAGTTGATTTAAGATTGCATGAGAAATCCGTGAAATTGATTTCTTACTGTCCATAAATATGATAACGCTGTGAGAAAAAGTCATTAGGGAAATATGATAATAACGACTTTTTAAAAATCATTAGGCCCAAATTTCCAAGCATGTTTTAGAAAAGTATATAATATAGTATATTTCATTACAAGTGCGGAAAGGCTGTCATTGCAAAGAGTTCCGACAAATGTCTACCCGAGCCGAGGTGCAGCCGAAGGCGAGGGTTGACAGTCGGAACAAGTTGCAATGACAGTTCCGCAGGTGTACTGAACGACTATTTTTAATACAGTTGCGAAAAAATGAAACAACTAAACTCGCAAAGTAAATTTCTGGAAAATGGCGCCAACCGTAGAATATAAGCAGTGTTTTTTTTTCTTTACCCATTTTGGTAGGCAAAGGGAACTATCCATACAGCATAATCTTCAGTAGATTTTTTTTATTGATATGAAATGATCTTATACTCTGAAACATGGCAACCAAGGAGGTAACTTATCAAAGGTTTTATTTAAATATCGAATTTGCTTGCAAACAGAAAGCGGTTTATTGAAAAAAATAAAACTAATGAACTCTTCAACGCGAGAAAAGTTATTGTTGTTTACATGCATTATTGATTTTGAAAAGTAATTGTATTTCCTCGTATTATTTGCGAAAAGTACAATACAAGGCTTGGCCACAACTAGGCATTGATGGACTTCTTACTTACATCAATGCCTCTGTTGCTGGCCGCTGCAGTAATGTACTATAGGTACTTTGAAATGATTGAGAAACGAATCGTATAATAAGCAATTAATTGAACACTTACAAGTTCCAATTTAATGAACAATGAGTATTTAATTTCTAATCGTCGCCGGCGCGCGGCGGATGAAATTCATCGAATTATTACATGGTGCCGGTATTTATTGATAAGGTTTTGTTTCGAAGTTGTGGTAATTTAGTGAAACCTTTCAATGATTACTTTAATAACTAAGGACTTATCTGGATATTTCGTCGTAAAATGGAAAAAAAGTACGAGGCGTACGGCTTCACAAATCACAGACACGACTATTATATTATTAGATACTTAATTTAGTTTTCGCCAAGTCAAGAAAATCGTTACTTTTTGTCAGAAATTCTCTTTGATGTTACTAGCACGATTTACTTTATTTTATCGTTCAACCTTAAAGAAATCCTATTCAGTGAAACTGTAACGCGTCTTTTAACCGAACACTTTCCATCACCATTCACGTTTCCATAATACATTGGAATAGCTTTTCTAAGTTAAACAGTTTCTTTAGTAAAGGTCGCGTAGTGGGCGTTTCACAAAAATATAGCGTGTGATTGGGACCGTCATAAAGCCAGCAGGTACGGGTTAATCTGGCGCCGGGGTCCCGGAGACCCCTAGTCGGCGTTGAGGTCGCGGGTCCCCGAGACCCCAGCCTACGCTGTGCTCGGGAATGATAAAGGTTTATTTCTTATTGGATTCCCTATAAATAAGTATTAGTGAGCCGTGCACCCGTCGCTGCTAGTTGGGTGATATTGGACGTTATTTTCTTTGTTTAAAATCTATGAATTCATACGCTTTTTGTTACTTATAATTTTTATTTCATCACATTGTTTTTACCTATACCTTGCGTTAAGAATGTGTGATAGATGAATGTGGATCAAAGATCAAAGAGTACGTTGGTACTGTATGATGGATCTCTAATCCGTATAGTTATGATGACCTTGGTTAAAATCGGCCGTCCAACACTTGTACCTATGCAATGACTTCACCTATAACAATCTTTTTTCAAAATGGTCCTGCTCTTGACTTCGATCACGCCTGATGGAAAGCGATGGATGAGGTCTATGATGGAATGACCGTGTCCAGAAGATGCCTGTTCACTCTTTGAAAGAACACAGCGTTGCCAACAGAGAGTTCCACACTTTTGCTGTGCACAATAAACGTAGAATCATACTATATTTGCTCCACTGCTGGGACTGGGAGTCCTAGCTGGGACGCTGGCCCCCTCTCTTTGACAGGAAGAAGACTAAAATGACACAAAGTAAACTGATTGTCTGTGTGTGACTTATATTTGTAAGTATAGCGGCCGTTTACACCGTTGATATTTTTCCGGAAAACGCTGAAAATTGCTACCCAACCCATGTCACCGAGAGGACCAAGAGTCTCCCATGGGAATTGAGAAATAAGTGTACCTCGTAAAAATAAGCTCATGGAGGGGGATTCGTAATATAATATCAAACAAACAATATTAACTACAAGGCCGTGTCTACAGCGCAGTTTCTCAAGGACACCCCCCTGCCCGCCCCCCACCGCTACACTGTGTCCTCGAACGATTGACATTGAACTGTCATCTTAACATATTATAACTTGCTTGTTTTACTATTATATGTGGGGTGTAGATGTCGAGTATTAGATACGGTACCTACCTCAAGGATAAGATTTTCAATTATATTAAAATACCCAGGGACGAAAACATAAAATAAAACACTTAGCTACGCCTTTTAGGCGTCACAGGTGCTGGATAGAAAATAAAATAATCGCTTGAACCGAAACTTTAGAGGAATTTCACCCGCGCGGAGATCGGAAATGATCTCACAAGAATGTTACCTACATTCCCGTGGAAACTACAAGGTATTGTCCTAGCCCAGACCATCAGCTACCCGTGTGCTAATATCTAAATCCGTTTAAAAGTTATAGACAGTCAGGTAAAGTTATTTTCACGTTATAATATGTATTAGTTAGTTCTTAGTAGGAATGGATGTATTACCTAATGTAATTGTTTCTTTACCTACGGCATTAACCTGCCCAGAGGGTGAGTGTACCAGCGCAGTGTCGCAGTGACGCGGGCGCATCGCGGGGATGCTGGCTTTAAATAGATCAGTGACGAGTTGCGAGCTCGTTACCAGAGCATTGACAGTGCATTCATTACGCAATCTATCATTACGGCATGTAGGAAGGTACCTATTTAGAGGTACTTACTACGTAACGTAAACAACAGCAACAAATCAACGGGTAAACTATTCTCTTCTATTCATTGAAACGGAAACAAAGTAAAGACAAAATCTCTTTCGAAAAACGTAAGTTTGTTTCACCAAAACCCAGATTACAAGGCAACACCGCGAAACACTAGTGAACAGGCAATTTGAGCTGAAAAATAACAAAATTAACGCGACTGGCAACATTGTGAATCCTGTGATGTAATATGATACCGCGGAAAACACGGAAGGGGTGAGCCACACTACAAGTTACTTTAGAAGGTTTACTTCTGATTCAACCACACAATATCTAACCAATTCAAAAACTAACAAAAAAAAGAAAGAGAAAAACCCGCGGCAGAGTGATTGAGGAATTTTTATAGTAATGTAAATATCTAGTTATTTTAACATGGCATCTAAAGGTTAACCAGATGTTAGAGTTAACCAGACAAGTTTTAATTGTTTTATAATTATTATAGTGTTTGGTCCAAAAATGTAAATCACTGACTACACAAATTTAGAGGCTTTTTTTAAAAAAAAATAGAAATATAATTTAGTAATAGAAATAAAAATATTTACAAGTATCAAAAAGGGTTACAGGGCGTTGAAAAATTCGTCCACATCGCTGTCAACAGGAAAAGTGCCCAGAAGGCTGTCAGCATTACCACGTTGGATGGCAATGCTGATTCTTTGGCCAAAAAATAGGCCCGCCCTCTGGTCACGTGAAGAGTCGACCAACTGTTTGGCGATTTCTCGAAGGGCACTACTGAATACCACATAGTTTACAAAGATATTGTGTAAGATCGATACGGGGGTCAACCCTCGGGGTTCAAGCCCCGGAAGCTGCAGACATGCATAAAAATCGTAAAATGATCATTAAATGATGTGGCGGCACATCACTTAATGCTACGCCCATCCTTAGTTTCCGGAGCGAGGTGTCGGGTGGTGAACTGGTGACACAAGACTGACAGATGGAATTTTCTCTGGATGTTCTCAGATTTGTCTAATCTATTAAATACGTTTCTAGTGGAAGTGTTGTTTACTTTATTACACACGATTCTTGTGGATAACATTCCCACAATTGGTGACCCGATGATGATGACACTTTCATTTTTTTTTTTTTTTCGTATGGGAAATCATCAAATGACTCCTCCCGCTCTGGGCGGAGCAGGAGGGAGTAGGAGGGAGTGTCAGACTTTTACTGACTAAAACCCATCCATGTTCCTTCATCGCCCTTTGTGTTCCGGAGCCACGGTATCTCTTTCGTAGTCCCGCAACCCCGGTAGGCATCGGTCTTTACGGACCCCTTCCTTTTTGCTGACTCTCTTTGAGGCGCGCGTGGAACACGAACGCGCGGTCGACATGGCCTGTCGTCATGAGACGGACGGACGGTGAGCTAGCCCATAGCCCACCCCGTCCACAGGTCCGCGCCTACGGTGGCCAGGGGCCACGTGGTGACCCCGACGCCCGGGGCGTCTCTCGCGGCGGCCGGGACGCTGAGAGGTTCTCTCCCTCTTAACGTTCCGCCTCCCCTAGCATTACTGCTTCGCAGAAGGAGGTGACGGCGTCCCATTCCGTCTCGCTCCGGACCATGGCTTGCACCAGGGCCGGACGCGAGAGGTCGCCGCCACCATCACCGCTTCGAGGACACGGCGGTGCTCCGCCCACGCTGGGCACACTTCCACCGTGTGCTCCACCGTGTCCTCCGGTCGATCCTCGCAATGGAAACACCCGGGTGTTTCCTCCCGCCCGAATCGGTGCAGGAAACTCCCGAAAACACCGTGTCCGGTGAGGACCTGCGTCAGGCGGAAGGTGAGGACGCCGACATTTGAACGCTGACCCCTAAAATACAGATCCAGGCCTAGTTTGGGGGTTAGGATCAGATTTGTGGAAATACACTCGTGTGCTTTCATATCGTGACTGGCTTGTAACATGTATTTTTAAAGTGTCAAATACTCGTAAATGATTTTGTTTTTTTTTTTGTAAATCAGTCGACCACTACCACCTTTCGACTATTTTTTATTCAAATTATGTGGTGTATTATGTAGCAGTGGTGTCTGTCGGCATTTTTTGGACGAAACCGAAATACGTCGGTATTCCCTGTGTATTAATGACAAAATAGCATCGTGACTCCGTGACGGTAGAACACTACCCTGGCACAGGCGGAATTCATAAAATAAAAGGAACTTATAGGTAGTGTCAGTTCAACTACCTTTTGCCGCACCATCCACATTGTAGGTATCATCATAATAAGAATAATAAACTTTTATTTGTAAACATAGGTTGTTACACAGTGTGTGGGATGTTACAATGTAGAACTTAGATTCTCTATGTTTTGCCGTGAAGCGTACAAATATGAACTAACAAAATGTATTGATTTCAAACAATACATTTTTCAGGAAGTCTTCCATGCAATCATCATTAAGTAAATGCAAAACTAAAGTAACAATTAATCAAAACAATATGGAAAATTTTAAACTTATAAAAAATATGTCAATTAAGCAAAAGTTAACATAATTCAAGGTTAGATGTCGTGTGATAAAGAAAAAGCAGTTAAACAGAGGTCACTATAAAATATCATTAAATAATAGATGTCAGATACTAGATTAGCTTATCCGATGTCAGTAAAAAATGTAAAAGATTCAAACATATTTCGTAAAAATCATCAAATATTACCAAGATACACAATCGGGTGTCAAAACATTAAATTGCAGTAATAAAAAAAAAAGTACAAATAAACAGGCATGTCAATCATTAAAAATTATATTACTATTTTTTCCTTCAGAAATTCATTTTTATTATATTAGGACCTACTCACCAGAAAGTTCTTTATATGTGTGTGAGACTGCACGAACAGACTCACGATGTCCGCGATTACGCGGAGCCCTAATCAAAATATATTTGTCCAAATTGACAAAGGAAAAACAACTATTCAATACACTTACCATCACGTTGGTACCGGTGATGTGACGTAGTCCCTGGTTCCGTCTTATCTGGGTGGGGTGTAAGTATAACTGTGGTTTGTGTGGTGTATGTGTAGTTATGTGAGATTACAACGGTTCCATGGACGCCCAGCGCGTACCGACGTCTTTCTGGACAAACCTTCCTATCACACACGTGGCAACCCTCACCAATGTCCAACTGAATTTTATCCCGGTTTGATAACCCAATCGGGGATGTAATAGTCCAACACTGAATTTAGGAAATTACCGGCGTTCAAATGACACAAACAGGCCGGACATAACCAAAAAATCACTCGCGGTCAAGACCCAAAATGGCGAGATTTCTCAATTTTCACTCAATTATCAACAAAATATCAAACACCGATCAAGATGGTATCGGATTAACAATAACTCAAAGTTTTCAACCAATAACTACGCGACAGCGTGTACCAAAATTACAAGCACGGAGCGACCATCTTTTCAACCAATATAGCACTGACAAGCAAAACGTCATCGCACCGATTCGCACAGACAACGAAACGTAATCTGTCAAACGTCAAAAGGGTGCGTTCAGAAACTTGGTGGATGAAACATCTACCCCCCCCGGACGGGCCGTCCCGTCCGCTAATCAATTGGCAGTCTTGACAAGGTTGCGACCGCTCTCTTCATAACCGATCCATCCACTAAAACCTCAGCAAAACGAGGTACCCCGTCGGTGCCAGCCACCAAATTGAGAATGCGCTCCCGGCGCCAATACAGAGGCTTAAGGTTGGCATCCTTAATAAGGACGAGGTCTCCTATCTTGGGCGGATGAGTTTTATCAGTCCACTTGACGCGCTGCTGGAGGATGTGCAGATACTCTAAGCTCCAACGCTTCCAAAAGCTCTGAGTGAGCTGTTGCACCAACTGAAACCGCGATAGCCGATTTTGGCTCACATCAACAAAAGGGTACTCAGGCAGAGCGACAAGTGGCTGTCCAATCAAGAAATGGCCCGGGGTTAGAGCCTCCAAATCGTTAGGGTCCGAAGAGAGCGGGCACAATGGACGCGAATTTAGTACCGCTTCAATGCGACAAAATACCGTAGCTAATTCCTCAAAGGTGAGAACGGTGTCTCCCAACAATCTCCGCCAGAGGCCCTTTGCCGCTTTCACCGCGGCCTCAAAAATACCCCCCCAATGGGGGCAGGCAGGCGGGTCAAACAACCAAGTGACCCCTCGACGGGCCAATTTGTTACCAATGTCAACCTGGCTCTCATTAAGAAAGTCATACACTTCCTTCAAATAGTTACTTGTACCCTTGTAGTTGGTACCGCAATCAGACCTGATCAGAGAAGGTAACCCACGGCGAGACGTAAATCTATCCAAAGTTGCCACAAAGGCCTCCGTCGAGAGGGAGGATACCAGCTCCAAGTGCACTGCCTTAGTTGACAGGCAGACAAATACGCACAAATAAGCCTTGACAATTTTACTATTGCGAAGGGTAGACGTCTTTATCGAAAAGGGACCAGCAAAGTCCGTTCCTACGCCTGCAAAGGGCCTCGCCTCATTGACACGATCAGCAGGCAAGTCTCCCATCTGGGGCTGCATCGTTGGGGCCTTAGTCCGATAGCACGGTATGCAACGGAAGACGATGCTACGAATGGTACGACGAGCCGACAAAATCCAAAACTCTCGCTGCAGAATGGCCAACAGCGCATTGCAACCGGCGTGCGAGTTCTTAATGTGACGATCAGTCACCAACAATTTAATCAAATGGCCCGCCTTGGGCAACAAAAGGGGGTGACGGACCCCATAAGGAAGGCTAGAGTGCCTCAACCGTCCTCCAACACGCAAAAGACCCGTTTCATCCAAAAAGGGGTTCAACTTACTAACGGCTCCCGACAACTTAACTCTACCGGACTTCAAGGTCTTGATCTCCTTCTCAAAGTGTACGGCCTGCACAGAGCGAACCCACAGGAGGAGTGACTCCTGTCGCTCTTGAGGAGAGAGAACCGGTGACAGGCGCTTGTCCCCTGGATTCCTAGCATTGTGACCAAAACGCCTGATCCACGAGGTAACGTTCAACAATTTGTCGAGGGAGCTGTATCGATTCAACAAAATATCCGGATCAAACGGAGGGTCCTTCGTCCCAACAGCGAGCACCTTAAGCCCGGGCAAAGGATCCGACATCAAAATTGGCGTTCGAGGCCAATCATCCTCGGGGCGAGTCAGCCAATCCGGTCCCCACCAAAGGGGGTGCACAATCAGGCTCAGGTGGAGGGGCAGCCTTCAACACTGGGCCCATCACCGCAAAGCCAAAGATGGTCGAGACAGCCACCAAACCGTTCGGCTGCAAGACTTTCATATTACCCAACAATATTCTCCCTAGTACATCGGAACCCAATATCAAATGAGTTGTATTAGGGGAATCAAACCGGCGGTCAGCCAAATCCAGGCCTGACGTCAACCGGACAATATCAGGCGACAGCTGACGTTGGGGATGACAGCCCAAAATACTCGTCAGAACAATGGCCGAAGGAAAAAACTTAGGGTCCAAACAACTCACAGGAGTGAGCCCAAATAAGGTTTGTCCCTCAACAGTCGGGATAGGTGTTTCGCCTATTCCATTAATCGTGCCTGAAAAGGCACGGACATCCAGGCTCACCCGACCCGCTAACCAAGACGACAAAAGGCAACCCTGGGCTCCCGTGTCCAAAATGGCACGGACCACAACAGAGTCCCCCGTGGGTCCCCAGACCCTGACCGATGCCGTTGGCAACAAAACCGTGTCGATCTGGGGAGGTACGTTAGCGGGACAGGCGCCAATTTCCTAGTAATGCCTGGGCGGCGACCGATCGCCGCATCCAGGCTGGGGTCTATCCCGATGAGGATAGTAGTCAAACTCCTCATCCGCGCGATGTCCCGAGCCGCGCGCCATCGCTGGAGGGGCATATCTCACTTGACGCCTGAGTGGCGGGGGGCGCGTCTCCAAACGGGGACGTTCCGCCAACGGAGGGGAGGGAAGGCGGTGCTGGTCTGGCCAACGTCGCCTACCAGCAGCTGCATAGTCGCCTTCACGAGGGGAGGTCAATCGGCGGTCGCGCGGCTCCCGATCAACTGGCGCGGGGGGTGGAGTACGGCGGTCAAAGTTGCAGGCCCCTCCTCGACTCTGATCCGGCGAGCGAGAAGCCCGGTGCTCATCTCCATCATACCCCCCCCTGCGCGAACCCCCATCAGAGGCTGGTCTGACAGAGCGGTTCGCGTTGGCGCACAAAACTTCCAGATGTGAGCCCCTACAAATTGAACAAGGGCGGGGGTTGGGGCAATCCCGATGAAAATGATTCCCCAAACACGAAAAGCACAGACGGCGTGCATTGGCAACTCGGCGGCGGCACTCACGTGCAACTCCAAGAAGGCCGCGCAAGTTGGTACGCCATGTCCCGTGGCCTTACAATAGCCGCAAACAAGATTACTCTGGGTGCCACCAAAACGGGGGGCAGGGCGGCTATCACCAGGCCCGACAGTCCTAGTCCGTCCCTGGGCCCTCGGCCGAGAGGGCGGTTGGCTTGACCCCGTGGCACCACGGGCGTTGTCGAGGAAACGACACTCATCCTCCAAAAATTTGACGAGGTCCTCAAAGGGGGGAAGATGGGTGGCACTATCCCCACCATACTTCTGCTCAAAACGGGACCTCAAGTCTGACGGAAGCCGCTGCAACACTAAGTGTACCAACAAATAGGACCAATAGTCCACCGGCAACTCCAAGCGTTTCAAGGCATTGGTTGCTGCGAGCAACGGATTCAATAGGTCAGCACGCAACGCTGACATTCTGGTGATGGCCGGCAACCCCAAGATCTGGTCAATATGGACATCAGCCAGGCAACGTTTGTTCTGGTACCGTCGGGATAGAAGTTCCAGAGCAGTGGGATAGGCCGAGTCGGTCACCGGCAAGTGCTGCACCAAGGCTCGAGCCTCACCTCCTAGGGCTGACAACAAATAAGCCAACTTCTGGGCCGGTCGGAGGTCAGAGCGCGAATCAACCAAACTGTCAAATAGGTTCCTGAAGCTTAACCAATGGTCCAAGTGACCGTCAAAATGTGGCAGCTCCAGGGTAGGCAGTCTACCCAAAAGTCCAGGGCCTGCAACAACAGAGGTCTCTGTTTTGACCTGGGCAGGGTCCCGACTCTTCAAAATTTCCCTGGCGCGCATACTTATTATGTCACCCAGGTTCATCATCTGGTCATAATCCGCAACAACCTTATCACGGGCTGCTTGACCCAATGTTTCCAGGTCCAAGTCCAAAATCACTTCATTGAAGCGAGCAAACAAAGTGTCAACCGCACTCAATCTCGCATTCAACTGCTCATACCGGGCAAGCGTGGCCTCTTCCAGGTCTCGACGCGGTCGCAGCGGCAGAGGCAAACCATCTTAGCTGTGAGGTCAATCCACCAATGGCTTGGTTTACAGCTTTCAATGAAGCCATTGGGACAAATATCAAATAAACAAATTAAATTCAATTAAATAATCAACGGGAATAATTTTCCCGGACCCAACTACAATTTAAACCAAATAATAAAACTTAGTTTGAATTATTACAAGTTCAAATCCGACCCTGTACAAGCAATACCTTGTTTATACAATAACAAATTAAAGTACAAACCACAAGGGACACTACATATCATAATATATTATGTCAAACAATCTATGTTTAATTTGAGTCAGGCCGACGGCAACAAATCAGACTTCTCAATACTTTTAACTCGACAATAAGTGGTGAATTTAACAATTCAACCACGCTCTGCTACCAGGTGTGTGAGACTGCACGAACAGACTCACGATGTCCGCGATTACGCGGAGCCCTAATCAAAATATATTTGTCCAAATTGACAAAGGAAAAACAACTATTCAATACACTTACCATCACGTTGGTACCGGTGATGTGACGTAGTCCCTGGTTCCGTCTTATCTGGGTGGGGTGTAAGTATAACTGTGGTTTGTGTGGTGTATGTGTAGTTATGTGAGATTACAACGGTTCCATGGACGCCCAGCGCGTACCGACGTCTTTCTGGACAAACCTTCCTATCACACACGTGGCAACCCTCACCAATGTCCAACTGAATTTTATCCCGGTTTGATAACCCAATCGGGGATGTAATAGTCCAACACTGAATTTAGGAAATTACCGGCGTTCAAATGACACAAACAGGCCGGACATAACCAAAAAATCACTCGCGGTCAAGACCCAAAATGGCGAGATTTCTCAATTTTCACTCAATTATCAACAAAATATCAAACACCGATCAAGATGGTATCGGATTAACAATAACTCAAAGTTTTCAACCAATAACTACGCGACAGCGTGTACCAAAATTACAAGCACGGAGCGACCATCTTTTCAACCAATATGACACTGACAAGCAAAACGTCATCGCACCGATTCGCACAGACAACGAAACGTAATCTGTCAAACGTCAAAAGGGTGCGTTCAGAAACTTGGTGGATGAAACAATATGCTTTTTTGAAAAGGTGAATATTTAATATTTTAATTGATTCTGGTATATGGTCATAGATATTTGGTGCCATACAAAAAACACTATTATGCATCAGCGCTGTTTTGGACTGTCTAGAGCACAACATATTGTCGTGTCGTCGACTTCGATTATTTCTGTCAGACAACTTGGGAAATAAATTCGGGTTGGTTTTAACGAATACTGCAACTTCGAATATGTACATACAGGGTAGTGTCAGTATTTTACTTTTAATAAAAAAAGGTTTACAAGTATCTGTACATTTTAACCCAAACATTTCCCTGTAATCCCTGTAATCACCCTGAGTTCCCCAGTTAGCCTTCTGTTTATGTTTTTTTGTGTAAATGGTGGATGTAGGATTATTTTTTGCTTCATTGTTGGTCGTCAGGGCTGGCGGCTGGCGGTGGGCAATAAAAACATATTTTCGTCCAGGGTTGTCTCGCATGTGTTCAGCAATAAGGGAGATTTATCGCGCTGTTTGTTACTTGTTACCGCTACCGAGGGGGCGCGAGGGTTGTGGCTCTGCTTACGTGGAGCTTTCATCGGATCAGATCGACTGAATCATACGGAACCCTAAAAGAGCAAAGTATAGATAGACTTTTCGATCTAATTTTTCTAGTTGCTGCACAAATAACTTACCTTGTTTATCACCATTTGTGATAGTAAAACCTTGAGAGAATTTGCCTAGCTTTAAAATTCATCTAGGTTGTAATGCGATTGCTCAGTAGGTACTAGGTAGTGGACCATCTGCATAGTTGTATCGAGTCGGACTGCAGATCGACTTTGGTCCACCCGATCGCAGCTTTCCCGTCTCTACGGCGTCTGATGAATGTCTTTGTCATTGGGGGTAATGGGGATAGTTGGACACTATATCTGCGTCACATACCTTGCCCTGTACATACCACGATTAAATATGCCATAGAGCTCAACTTTCCTCTTACCGTAAACATTTGAATATTTACATTAAGAGTAAAGTTGAGCTAAGTTAAGCCTCTTACTAATGTTTTGGTTGTTTCGAGAGAAACTTATTATTCAAAGTCATTAGCGTACACATCGTTCTTTAACAAAAATGGTGTGAAGTTAGAACTAACTTCATACTGACAAGTTTAACGGCGGGTCCCAAACTAGGCACAGCTTGTCGGTATCTTGGTGACCCAGACGCTACACAAAGTTAAGAAAGGTATATTTTTCTATTAATAATATCAGATCATCATCATCAGTCTATTAACGTTCCTACTGCTGGGACACAGGCCTCGTCTCTATCGAGAGGGAGTGGGCTATCCACCACGCGGGCCCAGTGCGGATTGGTAGATGTCACATGTCTTCGAATTTTTTGGTTCTAGGACATGCCGGTTTCCTCCTGATGTTTTTTTTTGATGTAATAAAATTACAGAATGTGATTCCCAAGTGTGGCAAGCAAGTTGTCGAAAGTCTTTGAATACAGATTTGATACTTTTAAAAAATAAAGGAATGTTTCCTTTGAGTAAAAATTGCTATCAATAGTATTAAGAGCACTTTCCCTCCAGGTGGCGTTGAAAAATTCCATCCTGTAAAGGTTATATACACGTAAAACACTAACATTTTCATAATTTTATTTTATTGTATTACTCGCATTCTTGTAATAATTGTTTTTTATCTGAGAGCAGCGGTGGCCCAGTGGTGGCGGCCCCGACTTACGAACAGTAAGTCGTGGGTTCGAACCCAGACAGGCGCATTACTTTGTGTAATTTATTTCATCACCACTGCTCTCAAAACGGTGAAGGAAAACATCGGGAGGAAACCGGCATGTCCTAGAACCAAAAATTCGAAGACATGTGACATCTACCAACCCGCGCTGGGCCCGCGTGGTGGATTATAGCCCATTCCCTCTCATTGAGAGGAGGTCGTGTCCCAGCAGTGGGAACATTATAGGCTGATAAGATAATTAATAAGTTAAGTAATAAGTTAATTAATAAGTTATCAAAAAACAATCTACTTAAATGTTGATTTTCTACATTACAAAATAATAAAACCAGCCAAGAGCGTGTCGGGCCACGCTCAGTGTAGGGTTCCGTAGTTTCCCGTCCGTCACAATAAGTGTTCCCCCTTATGAGTTAAAAGAATCAGACAAAAAGTTTTGTCTTTTTTGTACAAAAACTGTTGTTTCCATCAAGTTCAAAATGATTTTTCTAGAAAGTCCTTATAAAGTTCTACTATTCAGATTTTTTTCATATTTTCTAAACTTATTGTTCAAAAGTTAGAGGGCGCCCCCCCCCCCTCTAACTTTCACATGGTTTTTAGGGTTCCGTACCCAAAGGGTTAAAACGGAACCCTATTACTAAGACTTCGCTGTCTGTCCGTCTGTCCGTCTGTCTGTCACCAGGCTGTATCTCATGAACCGTGACAGCTAGACAGTTGAAATTTTCACAGATGATGTATTTCTGTTGCCGCTATAACAACAAATACTAAAAACAGAATAAAATTAATATTTAAGGGGGGCTCCCATACAACAAACGTGATTTTTTTGCCGTTTTGTCTAGTGTATAGATAATGGTACGGAACCCTTCGTGCGCGAGTCCGACTCTTGGCCGGTTTTTTACTTTTGGAGCGATTATTTCCGAAATTATTGACATTATCAAAAAATGATTTTAGGAAACCCCTATTCATTTTTAAATACCTTTCCAAAAATATATCACACATTAGGGTTCAAAATAAAAAAAAAATCACTTCCCACTTTACGTATAGGGGGGGCTACCCTAATATTTTTTTTTTCCAATTTTTATTTTACCACTTTGTCGGCGTGATTGATATACCTACATATTGGTACCAAATTTCAGCTTTCTAGTGCTAACGGTCACAGAGATTAAGCGAGGACGGACAGACGGACGGACGGACAGACATGGCGAAACTATAAGGGTTCCTAGTTGACTACGGAACCCTAAAAACGCATTCACTAATTATAAGTAAGCGATCTGTCTAAGTACCTTTACTCTATGGCTATTTTATTTGTATGATATTGTTACCGCCGTCTTTGAACGCTGTCAGTGCGCTTATTTCGTGCTATGCGTTCAAATAGAACCAAGTTATCACTGGCTGTCTCTTTTATGATATTTGACAAAACACCCCCAGCCAGCAGTTCCGTAGCAACAAAAGAAATAATAAAAGTAAACAGTACATAACTTACATGATATAGTGACGTAACACGCCGCCGACCAGCCCTCTTGTAACCCGGAGGATAGCATCAAAACAAGTAGTCAATCGAGTTGATCTGAGCCATGAGCCCCTGCCCCGCGCCCCCCACGGCTCAGAGGGGCTGGCTACACATATTTTATGGCTAGTGTAAGTGTTATTTGTTAGCAATAACCGTTTGGGAGGCAGTTGTCAACATCAGGACCACAGAGCGGTGAGATACAGAAGGACAACTTATGAAACACAATAGTCACTGAAAAACTGAGAAAAGTAACAGTTTGCTTTCCGTATTAGCAGACGGCGAGAAAGAGACTAGTTGTGATTAAGGAGTTGTCGTGTAATGTGTTGTGAGAACATAATCCACGTGTAGTTTAATAGTCACTTCTGAAATAATAGATGTATTTTGTGAAGAGCGATTTGATAGTCATCGGTGTAAAATGAGAGCTTGTCGGTTGATAGGGAGTAATGGAAGACGACCAAAACGTTTGCGACGACCCCAACTAAAATAAGCAAAAGGTAGAAAGATGATGAGTTATTCCTCAGTATCAGATGATGACTCGATAGTGTGTCAAGTTCTTGAGTAGAGTAGACTTTCTGTGACTAATAATAACTTCATGTATAACTTGGTCCGTAGTAAATAGAGTGCGCTAGAAGATGGCCGCAACTGCCTGATTTACATAGGTCCGGGGCCCGAGTGTGGAGGTCTTACTACGAGGAAATGTGTTGTCAAACGTTCGGGTCACAGTGCCTCTTACGATAAACGACTGTTCATAACTACGGAGTGTCTTTTTCGAGAGGTAATCGACTTGCTATTCATTATACCTACCTAACAAACGCATATAGGATTTTGAGGGTTTCCAGCGGTATCATGCTTGTATAGTCATTTTTTTTCATATTATGAACGTTTTTCTTCTTTTAGTGGCGATTGGTTACCATTACGTGGCTACCTGAACAGCCAGGTTTATCGCAACGATAAGATACTGAAATTTAAGATTGTTCGTGCAGGTGCAAGCTTTATATTGTGCAGACACACTGAGTTGTAACTAAAATTACTCATGTTTCTCTGTATTGTGTCAATTCTTGCGGGAAATACGGCCATGTAGCTGAACATTGTCATAGGTACCATGTTTATCATCGTTAAACTATTTTAATTTCCTTTAGAGATGCAGGTGTCACAAGCTATAACTATAACTCAAACCTGCAAAAATCCACACTTTTATGTTGCACGTGAGGACTCGACCTTTTCGCCAGGTATAGGTCGATATGTTGCGCAAATGTGGGCCTATGTTGGGCACGTTTCGGGTCTATGTTGGGCACGTTTCGGGTCTATGTTGGGCACGTCATAAAACACGTCCCTTTAAAATGAACAGGCTCGTAAAACAATAGTTTTGAGGACGTTTAAGATGGGCAACAATGTGTTGAAAATGTAGATGTTACTAATGCATGATTTGTTGCGTTTTCTATATCTATCTATCTATACTAATATTATAAAGTGGAAAGATTTGTATTTTTTTATGAAACGAATAAACTTAAAAACTCCTGGTCCGGTTTGAAAAATTCTTTCAGCAATGAATAGCTACATTATCAGCGAGTAACATAGGCTATATTTTATCCCCGTACTCCTACAGGAAAGGGAATTACGCGGGTGAAACCGCGCGACGTCCGCTAGTGTTAGATAAAATAAATATCAATTCGTAATTGCATTTATAGGTACATTTCTGGAAATCAAGTAGACTTGCGGTTTGTTTGCAACAAACTAAAAACAATTATGATGAACTCGATAGGTTATCAACATCGAGTGCAAAGTTAGTTCTTCAAAGCACGAATAATGCAGAGTAGATAATAAACATAAGGTACAACATAACAAACATGCAACTGAAACAAATAACATGAAACTCTAAAATTCTAACAAGCTCAGCATTTCCCTTAGGTTTCGACTCTTCAGCACTTTACAAGAGTAAAAAGTAAAGCAAAAAGAACGGAGTGTGTGTTCTGAAAGAAATTGTCGGAACTAACTAACGAGTCTAGCTTTGAATGTTAGGTGTGAACTACGCTCAACATTCTCGCTGCTCGCATTCGCCTCTCGAATTCAGGGATGTTATAAATTCAGAAGTAACTGTACCGAACTACCGACAACTGGCACTCATTGACGCTGGAGTCAGCTGTCAACTTGCAGGACATGTGATTATAATTTGTGATACAGGTGTCTGAATACTAATAGCACCAAACTACGGAAATTGTAAAGGTTACAACTTCTCTATTTCTGATTATTGACTGTTTCTTGTTCTAAAACCGAAACTATTCCCATTTAAACATTATTCTGAGGTTTAAAGGCGGTCAAAACAAAAAAAAAAACAAACGTAAAAGTATCATATTTTGAAACATTATAGCTGTCTGTTGTAATCTCCACAATTGGTACCTCCTACAATTCGAAGAGTGACTTACAAAAAGTCTTGGTTGGTGTGCACCCGAGCACCTGTGTGCCTGTATACGTACCGTGTATTTCCATTTTCCTATCTGGCTGTTCACAAAAACCCGGGCTACGGGGAGGGAGCGGGGGGAGTGGCGGCGGCAGCCTGTGTGTGGCAGCTTCGTAATGCGGTTTTTGCTCCGCGCGCCGAAACAGCCCCGTGTACACGAATATTGTTGAGTTTTCCGACGGTGTGAACAAGATTTTGTGCGAAAATTTCTGGTAATTTGTTAAATGCCACTTAAATAGGGAGCAAGTTCCCAAGAACCGATAGTTGAATTTAACTAAATTTTTTTGTTGTTGTACAAAACTACAACCCATAACGATTCACAGAACATACAATCCACAGCTAATATTTGATCGTATAAATAGAAAAGCCTCCAAACAAATAATAGTACTGTAACGGTAGGTAAACCATCAGTCAATTCCACAAAATCGTTTTGTTTACTTTGTTGGAAACAGAAACAATAAAAACCGGCCAAGTGCGAGTCGGACTCGCACACGAAGGGTTCCGTACCATTGACTATATTTAGTATTTCACCCGCGTAGTTCCCGTTCCCGTGGGAGTACGGTGATAAACTATAGCCTATACGGAATCGGAAGAATCCCTCTAAGTAATGGTAAAAGAAATTTTGAAATCGGTCCAGTAGTTTTTGAGCCTATTCAATACAAACATACAAAAATACAAAAATACAAAGGTTTCCTCTTTATAATATTAGTATAGAGTATAGATTTGTTGTTATAGCGGCAACAGAAATACATCATCTGTGAAAATTTCAACTGTCTAGCTGTCACGGTTCATGAGATACAGCCTGGTGACAGATAGACGGACAGACGGACAGACGGCCAGGCAGACGGACAGACAGCGAAGTCTTAGTAATAGGGTTCCGTTTTTACCCTTTGGGTACGGAACCCTAAAAATGGCTGGACTTTATATCAACAACCGCGGTAGTACTGCCATGTTGTTTCGTGTGCGGATTACATTATGTTGCTTACGTGCTTCGCTAAGTGCTAATGAGTATTTATAATAAATAAATGACACACAGTGTTGAAGTTCTCGAACCCGCACTGCAAGTACGTAGCAATCGATAACGATCGAATCGATACGATTCGATAAATCCGACTTTTCGATTGGTTAAAAACTCATTTTATCGAGAATAACTGTCAGATTTATCGAATCGTATCGAATCGAGTGCTACGTACTTGCACTGCCGATTCAAGAAGCCCTTGTTTTTTTTCTGCATTCCTTCTTACAAACTATTTTTTTTTAATGTGTAGGTGCTATTTTGAGACGTTTACAAAGAAAGTCGAAAGAAAATGGTTTATGATATGAATTTTCAAATAGGTTTGCTGAAATAGTCATCTTCCAAATCTCGGTGTTATCGATTCATACTAACATTTAAGAGTACCAGCACTTTTCCTAAGTCCGGGGTCATACAGTAACGTCCGCGTGTGAGCTGGTCGTTTGAGTCGTTTCCTGGAAGTCCCTGTTACTGGCATTGGGCATTGGGCACCTGTCCAAGATGGCGGCGCTCGTTCAGCCATCGCCGTCGTTTGGCTCAGCATGTAGCAAGCCTGGAGATTGCCGCAGCGATCCATTTCCTTTCAACCAATGATAACTTTTTATTGAAATGGCGCGGATACCGTTAAGTATCTTCCGGCTGATATTTCCCTGTGAGAAAGTTGTAGGAAGAAGTAGATACTGTGCTATGTCAGAAGAAAAGTTTTAGAATGTATTGCTGCGTATAACATGTTTACCGCGGTGCACACAGTTGCACAACAGGCCATATAAGTAGGCTTATGACTGATGATGGACATTTGTTGTGTAACATGAAAAGATTCGATTTTCTTGCATAAATTGCAAATCAGTATTTATAGCAAAAACCTCAATCGCAAAGTTGCGATTGAGAAGATATTGTATTTCATTATCATGCTCACAACGTGAAACTTTTACGAAATAGTATTAAAGATAAAAATGCAAATAAAATAATTCGTAAGTTGTTGGACAAGTAAACAGCTCATAGGAGTACTTAACAAATAATTATGAAGATAAGGTTTCATCAGCCTGGGAGCTGACGAATTCTATGCAGACCTACAGATGTTTCATGAAAATATACCCTTGAATGAACAAGGTTTACACAAACATGACTTAATTGGGAATTACTTTAACATTGATCCGTGGTTTAAATGAAAATGGATACCATTTTCATTTATTTACCATTAACCGGTACTAACTGGGTTGTGGAGCTCAGATAGACAATCGCTTAATTTCAAATACTGGTATCAGCTGCATCCAGTTAGACTGGAAGTCGACCCCAACATGATTGGTAAAATCCAGGTGATTTGAAAGTAAACCAAAACCAGGAAAATGTGTAATTTAAAGATAATTTATTGATACAACGCTTCCCAGAAAATAGTCCGTTCAATTCTAATAAAGTTTTCAGGGAAATCCATGGTGTATTCGCTATGAATTGATAATTGAGATTCTTGGACCAAGGAAAATTATTACGTAGATAAGATTAAATAATTGAGATAGGCAAGTACAAAAGTTAGATAAAATGTAGAGACTTTGAAATAGAGCTATGTTGATGTCTAAAATGGAAGTTTCCGAGAATTCATTATATTGGGAATTCTTTTCAACCTCGCAGCCATATATTGCACTGTTTCGTTTAGTTGCATTTTCACGATTTTTTGGTTCATGTTACATGGAAATACATAGGATAGGATTAAATAATACGGCGGAGTGTCAGCTCGTAATGCACTTGACAGCTTTGAATCCAGTGTCCACCCCTTTGGTTCTACCGCACAAAGGCAGAGTAAGCGCAATGTCTACTCATGAGGGCACCGGTCAATAGGTATTGTAATACATAATATAGGTCTAGGTACACAATAATCCCACACAACATATAATATACACGCAGGTCCTTGGACCTGACTATGATTACAACTCACTATTTCTTATTATTGCCGTTTTCCTCACTAGATTAATAAATTCTTGTAAATAAGTCATAAGTTGCATTGAACTTTGGTTTATCAGTCACATTTGCTGATAATTAGCGTAATTATTGTATTTCTGCTACTGGTTGCTATTTCTTACTATCGCACATTGAGGCATGCAACGTCCTACGTAATAACTCACGTATTATATGTATTTATTTGTATATTACATCAAAGACCCAAACATACGGATTGACAAAATTAAATTATCACGCTTGGTCTAAGGAATTGGTGGTCAGCAGTGAATGGAGACAGCATTCTTTCGTAGACAAAGTTGAGAAAATCATAATTTATTTCTCGTCGTGTATGTAATATTTTTCCTATTGGAGGAAATCCAAGGGGAAATATATAGATATTATTTATTCGTATTGTAGTCTCTGATAAGAATCTGTTGCAGCAAAATACCCCACATACCCATCATATTAAATTCATCGAGCTCTATAATTAGGCTCTACTGATTTCCTCATTCCCACTTGTGATTTTTATCGATTTAATTTTGGTAGGTATTTATCTCATGCAAAGTACCGAGAAGACCTGTAGAAGTAGAACATATAAGATTTATCTAGTTTTAAACGTTTACTGACGTACATAATTATATCTAACGAACGAACTTGTAATGTTAACCTAGTCAAGTACCATAAAATTATTTATCAAACAAACCACTAATCGAAACGATTACCTCCCGTAAGTTCCGTCGGTAATCCCCGCAAGTTATCGTAACCGTGCGACTTTCCCTGAGAGTAATGGCCACCATATTAATTCGCTCCCATCGGTATAATTCCCGCACTGCGTCTCACGAGTCCCGCGGGACTGGCGGGGTTGATCTTCGCTCTAATTTATATTCCCGTTGTTTTTCCACTGCTGCCGTCAAACTAACTTACTGCTGTCATTATTTGTCCGCACGCTGGATTTTAAACCTCGAAGATAAGGAGACGAATTAACTTTTTCTTTGGTGTCCGACATTAGTGGCAGGTATACCAGCTTCAGTAGACTTCAGGTCTAATGTATTGTCAGAATAGATCCTTTCAACTTAATTTATCGGAACAACTGAAGTATCAGTAAATGTTTGACTAAGTACCTACTTGCTGTTTGAACTGCGATTATATACGTAACTAAAATCCACTTACTATATGGAATATTTTCTTTTACAGGGTGTCCCGAAGCCCTTCGAGCGGGTAGTTCGCGCCAACATCGGGGACTGCCACGCCCTGGGACAGAAACCCATCACCTTCATCAGACAGGTCAGTCCACTTAGCTCATCATCATCTATTAGGTAAATAAGTTTGGACACTTGAACCGAATAACATTGACAAGGGACATTAATGCAATTAACATTTTGAATGTGTCCTGATTTGGACACAACATCCGTTCCACATTCACGAAGCAATCAGCTGTCAACCTACAGAATCTTGTAATTAAGAGTTAAGCCAAGGGCCATCTATCCCACAGTAGCGCCCACGCGTGGACGTGGGCAACTTGCCCTTATTGCGTCACGCACAGGTTCGACCTCTACTAGCAGATCATAACTGGTTTGAAGGGCCGCCAGTGTATTGAGAATAGATTGTGTAAATTGTATACAGTCAAGGGCATAATAATAATAAATATGTCTCTTCATCACCTACGTCAACTTGAGAAAATTGTAAACGGAAATTCTTATTTGATTTAATTGTTGTTATTCTACCAATTTATGAACGTACATAAGAAGTCTAAAAAAAAAAACATTTTAAAACTTTAGGGGGTTAATGTTGATTCACGAAATTGTACTTAAGTGGTGGTATTCATATTTTTGTCCGTGGTTGTACATAGTGGGTGGAATAAATCCATGTAGAACGAGTATTTACGGTGTGATTGTGTGAACGCTCAGAAAGGAAGGGAAAAGGTTCCGGAAATGCGACGTTATCGGAATTCGGCTGTAATGATAGTATTAGCATACGGGATATGGGAGGCAGTTGTTCACAAATGGGATCAGAATAAGATACGCGGGATTTATTAAAACTAGCCGAAAGGAATTGGGAAACAGCTGTATTGGATGCTAGACAATGGCCCACCTTCTTCCATCTTGCACCTGTGCACTTGATGAACTGCATCCGTGAGTGGAGTTCGCGTGGATTAATTTTTGGCTAGACACATTGGAACTTTTAGCCATCGATACGCTAAGAAGAAGAGTAGGCTTCAACAGACTTAATTATTTTTGGACTAAAAGATCAAGTCATGTTAGGTTTGTTCGCCAAATAACCCATGTGTATCTGCTAGGTGCTGGCACTGGCGGCCTGTCCTGCGCTGGCCAGCTCCGCCGCCGTGCCCGACGATGTGCGCCAGAGAGCGCAGGACATACTGGGAGACTGCACGTGAGTATATGGCATAAGTGCTATTGATACTCGTACAGTTATCAATTCAGTAATTAACTGTTGGAGATCTTCAAGAGTAATCTTGTTTGGGTGGTAACAAACCTGAAGTTACTGTTCTTGATAAAATATTAAACAAGCCATTTACTGCTATTAGAGAACAAACTTATAGTAAAAAAAAACTTTTAAATGTAGGTGTGACATCACCTTTTAACTGACTAAAAAAATTAGGAGGTTCTGTGTGTTTTTTTTAGGTATGTTCACAGATTTCTCCCCATTTGTGTACCGATTCTTAAAATTCTTTTGTAATTTGAAAGAACATACTCGTAAGGTGTTCCCTTTTAAATTTAGTGAAGATCAAATGCTGATCTTCGGAGATATACGATGGATTTCTTCAAAAATTGACGGCAGCTTCAGAAGTCGGTGACCTTTGTACGATTTATTTAGTTTTTTTGTCACCGACTTCTGACGCTAAAGTTATTTTTCACTTTTTTGTGTTTTTTTTTTCGTATTCTTCTCAGCAAACCCATTTATTTGATACCCAAATCATGGTGATGCATAAAATAACTGAAGATACTTGATGTACACGTGAGTATATGGCACAAGAGTACTAATAATAGATACCTATCGATCAGTCACCATTTGATAATCAACTGTTGAAGAACTTCGGAGATAGAGAAGGGAAATCCTGATAAAAATATTAGGCAGTCCTTAATTAACAATTTAAAAAATTGAGAGATTGTAGAGATATTTTTTTTTTGACGGAGACGGCAGTTTTAATATTTTTTATTTAATGGACTCTTCATTTTTGTGCGATCTTTACCAAGAGTTTGGGTTCCACAGTTAGTGTTTATTTACCTAGACGGTCTAGACTGCCTAGAAGTTCAGACTAAGTACCTAAGCTATGAGCCTAAAACTACTAAGTACTTAAAGTTTCTTTTATTACCCATCGAATAAAACAGGTTTGAAGTTTTGTTAGCCTGTAATGGAACCAAAAAGAATTTATTTTTATTAAAAGGTTACAGGCATTTTCTTATTTTTCTTGCAACGTTTTTATTCGGTTTTAATTTTTGGTAATTTTTATTTTTTTGTCCCGTGTAATAAATTGGTGGTTTTTTAGGGTTCCGTACCCAAAGGGTAAAAAGGGAACCCTATTACTAAGACTTCGCTGTCTGTCCGTCTGTCTGTCACTAGGCTGTATCTCATGAACCGTGACAGCTAGACAGTTGAAATTTTCACAGATGATGTACTTCTGTTGCCGCTATAACAACAAATAGTAAAAACAGAATAAAATTAATATTTAAGGGGGGCTCCCATACAACAAACGTGATTTTTAGGGTTCCGTACCCAAAGGGTAAAAACGGAACCCTATTACTAAGACTTCGCTGTCTGTCCGTCTGTCTGCCCGTCTGTCCGTCTGTCCGTCTGTCTGTCACCAGGCTGTATCTCATGAACCGTGACAGCTAGACAGTTGAAATTTTCACAAATGATGTATTTCTGTTGCCGCTATAACAACAAATACTAAAAACAGAATTAAATCAATATTTAAGGGGGGCTCCCATACAAGAACGTGATTTTTTTGCAGTTTTGTCTAATTTTTTTAAATAATGGTACGGAACCCTTCGTGCGCGAGTCCGACTCGCACTTGGCCGGTTTTTTTATAATAATTGGTACGGAACCCTTCGTGCGCGAGTCCGACTCGCACTTGGCCGGTTTTTTGCTTATTCTATCTTTTAAATAGTAGTTCATGTAACTTTCTACAAGTGGCTTTTAAATAGTGGTTGATGTAACTGTCTACAAGTGGCTTTTCCTTTACAGTAACGCCTGACGTCTTTTGAAATAACATTGAGGGTATAACCCGTTAAGTAGGGTAAGATCCGGTCATCCGGCTAAGAATCGATTACGCTGATGTATTCGATAGTTAGTACTCTTGTAGCTAATGACCAATCAACCCAATAAATGTAAGATCATTTTGAATTAACTAGATATGAATATAAATTAAATGTCATCGTTACATGAGTCCAATCAGTGCCTAAATTAATAAAGCAGTTAGTAAGTCGGTCGCCGGTTGGTCTGTCGGCTGTGTCAAGCGGACTTTTATTAGACCGTCGTCACCTGGACGTGACGTCGTTATGTCAGCGGCCCCTCATTAGTGTACGCGCTCGATATCTGTAGAGGATGAATCATTATATGAATATGGATATTCATATACCCCGATAGCTGCAGCAGAATATGTTATTCTGGCACTTATCCATTCAACCAAAGTCCTGACTGACTGACTCATCAACGCCCAGCCCAAACCCTTAGACCTAGAAAGCTGAAATTTTATACAGAGGTTTCCTTTATAATATAGACAAAGAATAGGGAAGGGTTTTTCGAAATTCAACCCCTAAGGGAGTTAAAAAGGGTATGAAAGTTTGTATGGAGAATCGACAGTTTTAAAGTTAGGATCTTCATATTTTGTGTTTAGCCTGACTATTGAAAATTAATGTACACGTGTCTCGGCGTTTTTCATAATTCTACCCCTGAAGGTTTAAAAAGGGGGACGAAGTTTCGTAAGTATGAAAAGTCCTTAATTTTCGAAGTAAAATCACTATATTAGGCATACAATTAACGAACCACCAGATTTAGCAAAATGTAACGGCAAAAAAATCACTTTTGATTGCCAAAATTAGTAAATGATCACCAAAATAATCCCCATTTTAACGTAAAATTAGAACCAAAAATTTATTTATGACCACCAGAAATTGAACTGTTATGCTCTTGCATCTGAGTCGAGGGAGACCAGGTCGACAGACAGCTCCTACTCCTGAATGGTTTAAAAAAGTTGGTGTGGGCACAAAAATTTGGGTGTCACCCCGTGTCGGGGTGCCCCAAGTCGGCCTAGACAAAACTAGTTTGTCATCAACCACCTCATTAAAATTTGGTGTTCAATTTACTAAATTTGGTGATCAACTGATATTTTAGGTGATAGATGTTAGTGGTCACAAAGTTATTTTTGGTGGTCATCATATTTTCCCCCAATTTATTATCTACGCTTGTGGTTGGAACCTAACGCAACGGTGTTGTTAGAATTTCACCCCACAAGGGGGTGAAAAGGGTGATACAGTTTTGTATTGAAGTGGTTCATTCGCTAAAGGAGAAACCCAAACTCCATATAAACTTGGGCCTGGCGTTACAGGGCCTAGTATTTTGCCATAATTTAGAGCGTGAATATTTAGGCGTGAAAATTCGCGAAACCTGCCCATTTGGGAAGGTTTTGCGAATTTTCACGCCCTAATTTCTCCTAGCAATGGCCAAATTGGTAAAATCAGACAATGTTTACATTTTAGGTTATTTTACTATTTCAGTTATTTTGATAATTATACTACTTAGCTTTTAAAAAAGTTACTTATAGTTGGTTTTCATACTAGTAATTACAAGACTGATTTATGTTAATTTAAAAGGAAAAAAATAACTGTTAGAAAATTACTTTTTATTATTTGAATTACTAGAAAATTGATCTCATAAAATACGTAGTGTGTAAATTACATTTTTAATTAATAGAGATATTTTAACGAAATTGGTGCCAATAAGTAGGTCTATATTTTAAACCAATAGCACAAAAGGATTCACATAGAATCATAAACTAGATTTTTTAAACATAATGTACTAGGCATTTTTATTTCATTGTATTTTTTATTGGCTCCGAAGGTTGACAGAACTTCTAGCTTTCCCAGTAGAGTACCTAAAGTAGTTTTAGGAATTTTCAGAAGTCTTGCAGTTGACAATCTATCATCTGAGAAATCTGCACTTGGTTTTGCACTTGGCCGTAGTAATTGAGGCTAAGATTTAAATGGGTTCATTAAGCAAAATAGTAGATTTTTTTGGTAAGTACATGTCTGATTCGCGTAACGGCTAAGCCCAGAAACGGGTCTCTCCAAATGTATTCAAGTAAAATTAATATAAGTTAACGTGTACCGTTTCTAACTTTTCATAGAATGAAGCGATTGCGATGAAACAAAAACTAAATGCATACTACCTACTTATACATAATATTTATTTAAATATAAGGTCGCGTCATAGCACAATGATTACTTATTATCCCAGAGGAAGTATTATATTATCTGTGCCAGAGGTAAGATTCCAAACTCCACGCGGGCGAAGCCGCGGGCATAAGCTAGTATTACATCAGTTAAACGCCTGTTTCAAACAAACGTCGTAGATTCTTGATAATTATGTGACGTGACGACGACAACGCCCACCCTGTGCCTTTTTATTTCCTGGGGATCCAGCAGATTTCTGTAACATCTTCATCAGGTTATTGGCCCACCTAGTTTTCAGTAATAACAATTATTACAATTTAATGTTTCTGCAATGCTTACTCACCAATCTCCTCTCATATCCAGCAAGGGTTCAGTGGGCGCGTACTCCCCGTCCCCCGGGCTGAGCCTCGTGCGACACCGCGCGGCGCAGTGGATGGCCGCGCGGGACGGCGTGCCAGCCAGCGCTGATGACGTGTTCCTGGGCTCCGGCGCCTCCGACGTCATCAAGGCCGTGCTCACCATGCTCGTCGAGGATGTCGATGGAAAACCACCTGGTAGGATGGATGACGGAACTTAGCATAATCAGTGACAGACTGGTCCCTCAGCAGGGTCAGATAACTCCAGCTCTTGAGAGAGAAGGAGTTAGGTATTCGTTTATAAAGCTCATCTACCAGCAAGAGCGAATGCTGACCAGTTTCGATCCCGAAGTATATAGAAAATATTGGGTTCCTCCATTTATACGTATAATTAGGTAGCAGCATGGAGCTAAATTTTGTTCCTGATTAATAGCCATAAGGGTCGCCGCTAAGGTATGTACCTTAGCGGTACCTTAGCTTTTGCATGTGCAACTTGTGACTAAAATCAACTACCTGATAGACTGATCTAGTAAACTGTCGTTTGTTGCCATGAGCAAGCAAATAACACCTGATACCACACCCACGGTGGGGCCGTGTTCCCGGAACCACATCAAAGGCCGGACTCCACCGTAATTCCTGCTACTAGTAAAGCCAATTAATAAATTAAACTATTAGGTCAAAACAGTTTCACAAAATACGTCACGTCACACAGTGTAAAGATAAATTACTTGCGTCCCGAAAATTAATTAGAGAAAACGTGAGTTTCTTCGGAAATGGACTTTTTCGTATTTATTCGTCATGACACTTTGTTAATACAATAAATACCTTATTGTATTGACACAAGTGGAAACTCACCCCTTTGTGGATCCTGGGGAAGCAGTGGAGGGTTTGGATAGAGGTTTATTTGTATGCTGAATGTGTTCATCTCAAAAGCCATCTATTTTAAAATTTGGTATTCCGGGAACAGTTTGTGGCTTTGTAACCGCAATACGATTTCATACAATTTGTTTTATTATTGTCGATGCATTGCGTTACCTTGCATTAAACTAATTATGAAGCTACGTTACAAATATGAATTTAATATGGTAATGTAAAATGAGGCCTATACTGGATGACTTTTTTATCACTTTCCAAAAAAATGGTTATATTAGGTGAACGGAGTAGAAGGTAAAGCATACCTAGTTTTTTTATTTCTTAACACTGCCGTACATAAGATACAGACAGGGTTGAGTTAATTGATACAATTGATTGACACTGATCCATACTGTTCAATGCAGTTGCCATTTCCTGCTAATTAGCTTATTGTGTTCCGGTTTTAAGTGCATGCTTGTTGATGACTGATTCGTCGGTCTTTTTAATGGTTACAAGCGCAAAAAAACCAGAATGATGCTAAGATAATGCCAATGGGCTCGTCAAGTGTCACTTTTAAATAACTGGTGAAATTATTGTATTAAATTAAACTCTCTTGAAATGGTGTCATTTACTCACTTATCTAAACTCCGTTATCTTGTCTCCAGCGGTAATGATCCCGATCCCGCAGTACCCGCTGTTCTCCGGCACGCTGTCGGAGCTGGGCCTGCGCCAAGCGAACTACTACCTGGACGAGGCGCACGAGTGGGCGCTGCAGGCCAGCGAGCTGGAGCGGTGCTGGCGGCAGGCCAGCGAGGACTGCGGCGTGCGCGCACTGGTCGTCATCAACCCAGGCAACCCCACGGGACAGGTAAGATACCAGCGACAGGAGCGGTTCTGGCGGCAGGCCAGCGAGGACTGCGACGTGCGCGCACCCGCCAGACATGCTGGTTTCCTCCACTGTTTTGAAATGAAAAACATACAGTAATTCACCTGACTGACCCTCAAGCTTCAATTTTTAATATGGCCCGAGCCTATTGCTGTCAACCAGGCACAAATATCAACTCCGTGGCTGCTACTCGGAAAACCCCAGAACACTTAGCCCGACCCGGATTGAATCCAGGACCTCATGATTAGAAGTCGCGCTTGCGAACACTCCACCAACGAGGCAGTTCCTACATTTAGATTGGCACGTGTAACCGAAAAGTCGTGTCTGCAACGCATAAAGTGATATTTCTATTGAAACAGCACAATACCATCCAAATTGAAAAATAGTCGAGCAAACTATATTTAGTCGATATTCACACAACACGTGAGCAAGCCGACAGTTTGCGGGTGACATGTATTAATCAGGCGGCATTCAGGCCATTGGCGCGCGTTTGATCGACCGCCGCCCGCCACCCCGGCGCAAATATTGGAAACTATTCCAAAGCCAGATGATTGCGACTATAAATGGGATATGAAAACACGAACCGCGACAAATAGCATTGATTTACGGTTTGTGGCGATGATGATGGCAGGTTTTACATAACTTTAAATACTCTGTGTTTAGGGATTGCGGTTACGGTTATTAGGACCATAGCTTTTTGGTATTGGATTTTGGTCGCAAGATACGTAGGGTCATTTCTATACAGGAATTAGAGGAGCATTCTTTGAGCGCCGTCTTGTTACTTATGATGAGCTTACCTTTAGGAGCTAAATCTCCGAGTCTGTTGGCTCCTTTGCTCATCATCATTTGCCTAACCTTTTCCCAACTATGTCAACGTCGGCTTTCAGTGTTACAGATCAGTATTTTTCATGGAGGCACTATTTGACATTCACAGCCCAGTTACTGGACAATACGACTCCTTGGCAAGTACTGGTGTAACTGTTGGTTCCTTGATGACTACAAGATGTTCAAGCAGTTGTGCGATCGGTTGCAGGTGCTGACGCGGCAGAACATGGAGGAGATCGTGAAGTTCGCGTACGAACACAACCTGTTCCTCATAGCGGACGAGGTCTACCAGGAGAATATCGTCTGCAAACCATTCTACTCCTTCAAGAAGGTGAGAATTATTAAGCAACATTGAAATTTGAGATTGATAGAATCGTTAATTTTTGCTCTTACTCTTATTCTTAACAAAACTGCTTATATTTCATTTGACAAGACAAATCAAAGCTTTAGAGCCTTCAGAAGCTGACGGTTCAATTTTTCCTGACATTTGTGTTGTTACTAAGATTGACGCTCTTTCCTGGTCCCAGTCAAAAGGGTATAATACGTATATTTATTGAAGCTTTGGTTCTACCTTCCTATGAATAGCTATATTCCTCCTCCAGGTCTTGTACGAGATGGGCGCCCCCTACTCCACTATGCCACTGGCGTCGTTCGTGACGTGCTCGAAGGGCTGGGCGGCGGAGTGCGGGCTGCGCGCGGGGTACGCCGAGCTCGTGCGCCTGCCGCCCCGCGTGCGCGCCGCCTTCAACACCGCGCGCGCCGTCATGCAGTGTCCCACTGTGCTCGGACAGTGCATACTCGACTGTGTGGTTAGTATAAGCAGAATCATACAAGTCATTCCTTACTCCTCATTCTAGCCATCGCACACAACTACCTGCAGGGTTAAAAACAAAGCCCATTGTTTAAACCCTGCATGAGGTTTTTTGCACACCAAAAAAATACTTAGTTCACAAGATTTAATCAAACATTATGTTTACTGATCAATCCCCAAATCTGCCGCTTTTCAGATGAAGCCTCCATCTCCTGGCGAGCCGTCCTACCCTCAGTTCGCTGGTGAGCTCAGCGCGATCCAGCAGGTGCTCGCCGAGAGAACTGACACTGCTTACGAGACCTTCAACTCTATCCCCGGATACTTCTGCAATCCCATTGATGTAAGTATACAATTTCTAGTTTTATTTAGGAACACTATGTGGTAAGTACATGGAACAAAAGTAAGGATTACTTTCGTTCCATTCCATTTTTTTTAGAAACTGACTGTCTATGAATGAGGAGCTGCATCCTCATAAGAAAAACTAAGCTCAACCATTTTATCTGCAGAAGAAAATTTGTTTGTTTTAGTAGTCGACAGCTTTTTCTTTATCATCATTTCAGCCAAGAATCACCCACTGCTGGGTATAACAGGCCTTCACTTTCTTCTGCGACACATTCCAACTTAAAGTGAATTTAAACTACGGTGAAATTTGATTTTGTCTATACTCCAGGGTTCGATGTTCGCGTACCCCCGCATTGACATCCCGGAGGCGGCGCAGGCGGCGGCCGAGGAGCTCGGCATGAGCCCCGACGAGTTCTACTGCCTACGACTACTCGAAGAGACAGGTACTGTTCCAAGACCTACTTATTGACCTGCTGTATGAGGTTATACACATAGATTAATTCTGTTCTCATGATTAGTAATATTTTCTTTTCGAGCATGTCTGAGCCCAAGGAGTCCAAAAATTTAATCGTATACTGCATGTAACCTAACCTAACGCAATTTCTCCCACCACGAAGTTCTCAAACAGATCCATTGTAAGTTCCTAATAGACCCCTATGACACCCGAAGGCAATATACATGGTGTTTAACCTAGTCACGACGCTCTGAGGGAACATACAGGATGTTTAAGTTCGCGGGCACGTCAGTAATGGCTCACACTTATTAATTAGCGCTGCAGGTAAGCGGCTCCCGGTAATGTGCCGTAACCTCGAGCTGCATACTTAACTACAAGTTGCGCGAGTCCCAACTTGCGGTGCATAACTTGAAAGTTTCCTCTTTAACTTGTAGAGTCGCTTGTATGTTGACTGTAGCTATGTTTGTTTGTTGTTGTGTGAACTTGGACAGCTCTCCTCTTGTTGTCGAGATCGCTTGTTTTATTTTTCTAGTCAGTTTTCATTTCAAAACATTCAAGTTCAGTAAAATCTTTAACTTTGTCTTACTTTAAACCCGACTCTTATGGAGATAATATTATAAGCTCAGTTCCAATTTCTACTTGGCAACTGTTGTCACAATGCAGCAGACAAAAGTCTCTTCTCCTTCACTATAAAGGTCTTCTTTCCCAGGAGTGTGTGTGATTCCGGGCACCGGGTTCGGCCAGCTGCCGGGCACGTTTCACTTCCGCACCACCATCCTGCACCCTCGCGAGGAGTTCCAGCACATGATGGACAGTTTCCGGAGGTTCCACCACAACTTCTTGGAGTTGTACGCGTGACGTGTCCATCATCGTTAAGTTTATGTATTAGTTGTATGGAATGTAAGAAGAGGAGCCCGTTGCAAGCTCTGCGGGTTAACACTCATTATGTGGGACCAGTTGATGAACGACTCGAGTTAACTATAATCAACAATGTAAACATGTTTCGTAAGGTCGAATTTCAGATAGGAGCAAAGGTTCGGTCATACCGGTACGGACACTATTCTATTCCGGACCGACAGCGGACACCAGACACTAACTGATACTTCAGTAACTACATTATTTGTCACAAGTCCGTCGTCCGTACCGGTTTGACCGAACTTAAAGCTCAATCCGCATTTTTGCTCATTTTAATTATGAGAGTGATCATACTACTTATCATGGTCTTGCAAAAAAGAAGATGAAAAGTAGTTAGGGAGCTCGCGCACTACGCTACGACTATTAGATAGTTTTGGCCAGACCTGGCAGTATCGACAAAGATAACGACAAAATCGCTAACTTTCGATTGCTAATTACTAACGAATAAATTTGGTTGCAATAATGATGCTTGCTTGCCCAGGAAGAATGTTAGGTCCGACAAGTCTTGTTCAAGATATCGGCCGGTCATGTGACAAGTCGTGCTCGTGCACGCGTAGAGCGCGAGGTCAAGATCATAAAATTAAAGTGTTTTTTTTTTTTAAATTAAGTCACTAAGTAATTAAAACAAAACATCTAATGAAATGTGTTGGTTATGTTTTTATTTTACATTATGTCCGAGCTATAAGTTTTAATGTTTAAGTTAAATTAATGTATCATTTAGGTTTAAACAATATATATTATTGTTGTTATAAAAGTATTTTGATAAGTTTTATTTTGTTAGTCATAAAAATAAAATTATGAGAAGTATTTTATTATTTAGCATTTTTTTCAAATTACATATATTGATAAAATTCGACCAACTTCCGCTGCCCTAATTTTTTCTTACCTTACACTGCAGTGTGGTCCCTGGTCGAGTGACATTTTTTTTTTTAACTATTTTTTATGGACAATAATGACTCATCATCATCACCATCATCTTCCTGCCCTCGTCCCATTCTATTCGGGCTCGACGCAACACGTTTTCTTCTTCCATTCTCCACTGTCTGACGTCACACAATCCATCCATCTATTTTTGGCCATCTGCTCCCTCTCCATACATCAACATTCATAACTACCAATCTTTCAGTCACATACGTTTTATTTCTCCTCACTACATGTTCATAGCAAGACAAAGACCTCCCTTTCAATGTATGCACATGCACAACTCATATTTAGCCAAAAGATTAAGTAAAATTATTTTCATAAAAAATCTTGGATTCGGACTTCCCCATGTTGTTCCACTAAAAACAATCACTCAGTATCCGCAACTCCACATCCAAAATTCTTTGGTCTTATTTAATTACCTTCTAAAGCAGCAAAAGAAAGAAAAATCTTCAACTAATTGTACGAACAGTCTCGTAGCCTACACCAGCACACAATGTTCACAGCACATTGTCGTGTGCCTGATTGCCTTACCACAATAACTTCCGCTGAACTACGCCGCTGTTTCTTCGGACATATTAATCATTTGCCTAACGAGCCACGACCACTGCTCACCCCCTTACAACACACACAACATAAAGAGTATTAGAAGGTCTACTCGATAAGAACTTGTAGAATAATTTCCAACACAGAATCGCACACAAGTCATGAAACAAAACTAATATCACGGAATCGTGGTCGTTTAATAGGGTTCGATGAAACCGGTACGGACAAATTGCGGACAGCGGATTCCGAAAGTCAATGAACTGACATAATTATCTGGCAGTCGCTCTGAAAGTTGAAGTATTCCATCTTTCGGGCCTTCTGCTTGTGTCTCGTGTGTCGACAGTCACGCGATACATCACTGTTTATTACTCGAGAAGCGCACCCGGGCCACAGCGCCTGCCGCCTAATTAATGTTCCTACGTGCGCCAATTCCTGGAAAAAAATTATTAACCTGCTTGTAAGCTAAGAAATTATATACACCGTGATTTTTTAGTCGTTTTACAACAGCAGCCCACTTCATACTATCCAATGTAAACACTCAATAAAAAAATGTTATAAAAAAATAAAAACATTACTATGACGCATGCATGACGTAATTGAAACACCCTGTTTCAAGCGGGATCTACTCGACTCGTGCGCTGATGTTCGACCGATTGACACGTAAACATTATTAAATGGGATGTTTCATAATTCTAAAATACTATTTATTTTTCTTTGTACCTATTAACTAAATTATTGGTAATAAAATAAAAATAATCGCGCCTAGAGGTATTTTATGTCGGATACATTGGACCACCTTTGTAAGACGACTAAAAAGTCACGGGGTGTTGTTCGATTTAAAAAAGTTGGTATTTTAGTAATAATTGACGACGAAAGATTCGATATTCGTAGTAGCACAGCTGGTGGGTGTCACGCAGTATATTGTTCAGTTGGTTGCAGAGCACTCTGCCCAGCTCTCTTCAGACAGCTAAGCATAGCAAGTCAAGTTCGTGCGCGGCTAAGAAAGAAAATATATTTATGCTGAAGGTTAACAGAAATGTTCAACATTGAATGATGAGTACTACTAACTAACCCGTCGAAGCCGACCCTTGATGGAAGCCTACAGCCACACTGAACTCGTCAGTGTTGCCAGCAGCTGACCGGACGTAGGTAACCCCAAGCTTGGATTGACTGTACATATCACGAATTAACTTACATACTTTAATTAAATTTTAATGCCCACTACAATATTGTATCCCACCAGGATGTTATAATCTGTCTCGTGCCAGGAATCAGAACAGGTCTGATTCCTCTTATCTCGAATTTATCCAAGTTTGCAAACTCACAGACTTTGTAAAAAGATTTTATCTGAAATATGAACAAAGTAAACCGGACCGGAATCAATCAATGTAGCGTTCAAACAAACTGTGATTGCTTCACTGGATAAATCTAGATTACTGCAGATAAACTCTCTCGATAGAGCTGAAAGATATCTCTTTAGTAAACTGTTTGACTCAGAATTCTAGTAACAAAGTATTTCAAATTGAATGGTACCTAGCAGTCTCAGAGCATCTAAGGAATCAGAGGAATTAATTGTAATTTATTGTGTCTAAATAACCAAACAAAAATGAAGGAATATTAATATCTTATATATATTACGTATGTTTCGCCGGAATTCACGGAGACTTGTACCAATGGTTCTCATCCTATATAGAGAACAGAACACAGGCTGTCGTGTTTCAAGGGTACACATCTGGTTGGAGTTCTGTCCCTTCAGGAGTGCCTCAAGGTTCCATTCTGGGTCCATTGTTATTCATATTGTTCATTACAGATATCAAGCAGTGCTTTCATCATTCGTATATTCTTCTCTATGCTGATGACATGAAAATTCACAAAGTTGTAAGAGACATGTCTGATGCATATCAATTGCAAGACGACCTGCACAGATTTGAGATATATTGCAAACGTAACAAACTCCAATTAAATGTCTCTAAATGTTTCGTCCTAACATACTCATGACGTACGTCTTTGATCACTTTAATTACACTATCAACAATGAATTAATTAGCAGGCTAAATAGCATAAGAGACTTGGGGGTGATCGTGGACAACAAGCTTCTGTTTGATCAACATGTGAATAGCATAGTTACAAAAGCATCAAAAGCTCTGGGATTTATACTGCGCACCACGGCCTGTTTTCGATCTCTTAAACCGGTTAAAATTGTATATTGTTCTTTTGTACGTAGCCATTTAGAATACGCATCTCAGGTTTGGAACCCGCAGTATGAGATCTATAAGGCCCGTATTCAAGGCGTCCAAAGAAAATTTCTACGTTACCTAGATTATAGAGCACAGCAATACTCTGTTGACTATAAGCACCGCTGTAGACGGTACCACTTCCTTCCTCTGGAGATGAGGCGTCATATTGGAGACATGACTCTGCTTATGGGTGTCGCAAATGGCCATATTGACTGTCCTGAACTTGTTGCAAATATAGGATTACGCACGAACCTAATGGGATTACGTCAGCGACCAATATTAAGTGTGCCTTTCACAATGACCAATTATGTGAAAAATGTTTTTTCAATAAGGAGTGCACGTGATTTCAATAAACTTTCTAGGGACCATGATATCGACTTGTTCTGCACTAGTGTGGCGTCCTTGCGACGGCAAATGGCACACCACTTTTTCGATGATTAAGTAGCTTCTCTCGCATGTAATGAATCTGTACTTTTTTTAGGGTTCCGTACCCAAAGGGTAAAAACGGAACCCTATTACTAAGACTTCGCCGTCTGTCCGTCTGTCTGTCCGTCTGTCCGTCTGTCCGTCTGTCTGTCACCATGCTGTATCTCATGAACCGTGACAGCTAGACAGTTGAAATTTTCACAGATGATGTATTTCTGTTGCCGCTATAACAACAAATACTAAAAGCAGAATAAAATTAATATTTAAGGGGGGCTCCCATACAACAAACGTGTTTTTTTTTATAATAATTGGTACGGAACCCTTCGTACGCGAGTCCGACTCGCACTTGGCCGGTTTTTTTATTTCCCCGTTATATGTATTTTCTTTTTATCTACGTGTGGAGGCTTGTAATTAGCGATTTGGAAATACTACACTGTTTATCATTTTTTGCTTGTTAGTCTGTAAGCCTACTGTAAAATAAAAATAAAATGTAGGTAAATATTTACTATACTAGTATTTATTTTTGTATGTGTAAGTATTTGTATGTATGTTTATTTCATATACCTACCTAGTTGTATTTTTGTTTTAAGTTTTAATTTATATTTCCTGTTTTGTCTTTTCTACACACTGTGTCTACATGTCTAATCCAACTTTCCTATCGCAGGTCTGCTGGAAGAGATTTCTTATGAAATAAGCAGTACTTTTGTGCTCTTCTACCGTTAACACTCAAAGTAGGTACTTGTTACGGGATAATATCCGTGGTTTTCTATGTTGATGAGCTCCCGATATTTCGACGCTGTTGCAAGCATCATGATCGCGGGAATACACACAGCGTCGAAATATCGGAAGATCATCAACATAGAAAACCACGGATATTATCCCGTAAGTACTTTGAGTGTAGTGAAAAATCGTGAAAGTCTTAAACGGTGAATGCCCTGTTAAGTATTTTGTGTGTACATAAATAAATAAAAAATATATTCCCCTTAAATAAGTACCTTGAATAGAAGTACAAGTTCCCGGCACGTAAGTTGGCAAGGTTTTGGCGTAGTAGGGGCAAGTTCGCGCATCGTGCACTTAGTGGAACAAAAAACTGGTCACTTTTATTGATTGTCATTATGCGGTTATTGCCATCATTTATTTTTAATCATGTAGTTAAACAAAGCAGAGGAATTCGTGACATTTAATAAGTGTTATAAATAAAATATAATATGCATTTTTTTAATTAAGAAAAAAAAAGTATCATTATTAAAAATTATAGGTTCTCGTCGTCACTATCGGTTAATAATACTGTTACCCCTGGCATCAAATTAGAACTACCACTTGAGCTGGCATATTATGTAATAAACATAACAAAAACTAAATTTAAAACAATAACAACAACTCGTAATAAAAACTAAATTTAAAACAATAACAATAACTCGTAACAAAAACTTAATTTAAAACTAAAACTGAACTCGTAACTAAAAGTCAACAAAAACAAAGGGCACAACTTTCGTGGCCGCAAGTGTAATCGGGAGCGAACGGAATGTAGACGCGGTGCGGGAGGCAGGGGTCGACTGACGCACCAATCGCGCGCTTGGATCGGCGCTACGTCATACCCCGCGTCCCGCGCCACCACCAAAGAGACCTAAAAAACGACATCTGCACATCTAACGACTCTTGCCAAGTTACGTGCCGGGGATTTATAGCATGATTTACATGGATACATCATGCTACTTCTATTCAAAATACCCCTATAATCAGAAGAAATAACAACATCACGCCTGTAAACCCCGAGGGGTTAGACAGAGGTGTACCTAATATCACACCCACCAGTATAATAATATGCGATTGCACAGGTGTCATTGCAGTTCATACAAATCGTCACTTATTTTACATAGATAGATAGGTAGGTAGTTAGTTGGTTGGTGGTTGGTTGGTTGGTTGGTTGGTTGGTTGGCTGGGTTGTGGAGGTCAGATAGGCATTCGCTCCATGTAAAATACTGGTATTCAGCTGCATCCGGTTAGACTGGTAGCCGACCCCAATATAGTTGGGAAAAGGCTAGGCAGATGATGATGAGATAGGTAGGTAGTTAGTGGCTATAAATGTAGGTAGGAAATTAAGTATATATTATAGTCCTCATGACCCTTTTCGGTTACAGCAGCCAATTCTAAAGGAGATTAGCTATCGGCGCGGGAGATATTTTAGATATTTTATTCTCAAAGACGACGTTGATATAGATCGAGAGCGCAGGGCGCTAGCGGTCAGGGCCAACATGCTGATACACAGGTTCGCTCGTTGTGGTAATGAGGTAAAGATTACGCTGTTTGAAGCGTATTGCCAATCATTCTACACGAGCGGCCTGTGGGTAAGGCATTTTTTTTTTTAATGGGACAAGCCCGCCACACTTTTCCCAACCACTGTAACTCCTGAAAGCCAGAATCAACAGTGGCGACCACCAGAAAAGCGCCGAGACAATGAAGCTCGACGAAGTCCCAGAGAATGAATTTAACTGTCTTGGATCCCGCAACGAAACTAATCAGAAAAGTATAGCGGAGGAGTAGGAAAATCTGTAATTTCCACTTCCCTCCATATCAGCAGGAGACACAAAGAAACAAGGCCAATAGGCGCAAAGGGACGTTCACAACTGGGATAGGCCCAGTTGCCTAGCACCACGGATAAAATATTAACATTAATGGGTCCTAAGTTGTGAGCAGTTATATTTGATTCCAATAATAGGTATGGCAAAAACGCTTGAACGCACGGAAATTTGTTCTAGTTTCTACAAGGTCTGTGTAGTAAATAACTCCGGATGTAACCTGTACACTATCCAACATAATATTGCGTTCATTCTGCCAAAGACTGCACTCCCATAAAATATGATGTGCTGATTGTTCATATTCGCAGTCAGATGTGGAACATTGACAAAGAGGCGAGTCAACAAGCTTGAAGGAAAATAATTTACTCTTAAAGTTACCATGACCGGTGAGAAATTGAGCAACACAGTGATCAACCTCCAGCCATGTCCTGGCCAGCCGTTCACGAACGGATGGAAAGAACTGGTGGAGGTGTCGGCCCTTGATGGAATTATCCCACCTACATTGCCATTCAGACAAAAGTTCCTCCCAGACGTCGGTCTGAGGTTTGAATAATCTAGAAATCTTATCACGGTCACGTAGGGTTAAAAAGTCTGCGTCCATGGTCTCACGCGCGTTATAGTAGGTACATTGCAGCCCGTCGCTGCACTTCAAGATCGACTGGAAGTACACCTGCAAGTACCGGTAAGGCTTCAGTACTAACCGTCCTATACGCTTTGCATAAGAATATCAAAGCCAAACGCTGGCTTTTTTTTTTTCGTTTTATTTTTTATTTATTTAATATGGGATAATAAACAACTACAACATATATAAGTTATAAGGTTAACAATGTGTAAGTAATAGCGTTGCAGTCAACTGCATTATCCGCAGATAGACATATTTAGGGATAAATATTATGGTTGCCACTAGATGGGCATTACAAAAATTAATTAAGTATTTAAAAAACACATTTATGTAAGTTACTATAAAGCAAGCAATAGTTAAAAAACCAAATCAGATAAAATCACAAACAATTCCATTTACTTAAATTAAATTATGCACTAAATAAATATTAACAATAGAATTATTATAATTACAATATTTTTTTTATAATATTAGATTTAAATTTATTTTTCGAGCATGCAAATATATCAATATCAATGAAATGTGAATTATAGGATTCCAACATTCTATGAATAGGGCAGTGTAAGCCAGAGTTTGTTCGACAAGAATTGAGCGCGAACAGAGTACGAGCACGAACCTGGCGCACATGAACTGTTCGGGGAATAGAATAACATAGCATACTCGTTAGATCAATGGCGTCAAAATGATTGTGAACAATATCATGAAGCACGTTGGCCTCCAGGTATTTGCGCCGGTTCTCCAGGCTGATAAGCTTGTACTTATCAAGAAGTTGGGAGTATGACAGATAAGTTTTAGTCCCTAACATCTGTAGCACATAGCACGTAAGTACTTGCGTTGGACCCTTTCTATTGCAACTACGTACTTTTGGTAGAAGGGGTTCCAAATAGGGACCGCATATTCTAACTGAGACCTAATGAGCGTCTTATACAGATAAAGATAGGTAGAGGTACGCTTAAATTCGGTTGACGATCTCATCACGAATCCATACATTTTAAAAGCACTATTGACTATGGCTTCGATATGCTGGTTCAAGGATAGTTTGCCATCAAAGAGAACACCAAGATCCTTTACTATTTGAACATTGTTTACGGGAATACAGTTAAGGCTGTAATTGAATTTGAAGATTAAGTTATTCTTAGTAAATTGTATATAGTTACACTTGGGGATACTAAGATGCAGCTTATTTTCAATACAGTAGGCAGTTAGTCTGTCTAGGTCCTCCTGAAATAACAGGCAGTCATCAATAGTGCGGATTGCTTGAAACACCTTCAAGTCATCAGCGTACATTAGGAATTTTGACTTTTTAAAACATTTCTTAATATCGTTGATGTAGATAATGAATAATAGCGGTCCCAGAATAGACCCCTGTGGAACGCCGGAAGTAATATTGACAGAGACAGACTGATGGCCATTAACCACTACCCTTTGTGACCGATTTTCGAGGTACGACACAAACCAACGCAATAGATTTCCGCGTATTCCATTGTAAGCAATTTTACTAAGGAGAATTTCATGATCGACCTTGTCAAAAGCTTTTTTAAAATCAGTGTAGACCGCATCTATTTGCAATCGCCTATCAATATTTTCAAAAAGGTAATTAGCAAATATTAACAAATTAGATGTCGTCGTGTGTCGATTTTTGACATTATTTGATTAATTTACTTTACTGACTGAACAATGTTTAAGACTGACTATTATGTATTTGGATTCTAGTAATTTAGTTTTTATTTTGTAATTTATTTTATTTTGTAAATTTTATAAATTTGTACGCCGCATTGGTGAAACATGGACGTACAAAATATCAATATTGTGTCATCCTGCGTGCTTAGTTTGCATGTATACGCATGTTTTAACAAATAAAATTATCTTTATCTTTATCTTTATCGATCGGCGCTTAACAAACCCATGTGGTTCAGGAATGATAATATTATGCAGAAGAGGGTAAATCTCGTTGTGAACAAGTCTTTCAAAAAGCTTTGAAGCAATTTACGTCGTACCGCTCCTATGGTGGCCCTATCGGCCCAAACAGGTGCCCCGTAGCACATACACCCCAAATAGGTAGCCCCATAAATGGTCTTTAAAGTTAGAAATGACAGACCCCACGTAGATTTTGATATTCTAGTTAAGGCATAAAAGTTCTTTTTAGCTTTTTCACCGACAGTTTTTATATGATCTATGAATGAAAAATTCTTCTCTAAGACCAAACCAAGGTAGCACACGGACTGCTTTCTTTTCACGGGGACGTTATTAAATTTAATACTAGGCCACGATTTAAGATTACCTTTTAAAATTAGTTGATAAGTTTTTTGCGGTGCAAAGGTCAGACGGTTTCGATCGCCCCACTGAGATATTAATCGTAGGCAAGTGTCAGCTAAATTCTCGAGTCCAGCCCGAGTACTCGACTGAATGAGCAGCAGGCCGTCGTCCGCGTAACCGGTTAATGAACAGCCGGGTGGGAGAGGAATCGCGAGAAAATCATCGAAACCTAAATTCCACAGATACGGAGCGATTACCGAGCCCTGAGGACATCCCATGGTAAGGGACTTTGACATAGAATGATGTCCGAGTTTGAGTTTCGCGGGACCATTTAAAAAATATGAATAAACAAGATTATATATGTTTTTAAAGCAGCTGCGATTCTTCATTTTAAGTAGTAGCATCGGCCACCATGCGTTATCAAAAGCCCCGGAAATATCTAAAAAGATTCCAACCACGTACTTGTGTTCCGAGTTATTAACAATTTTTCTAACAGAAAGTGCCGCGTCTACGGTAGATTTTCCCACGGTGAAACCGAATTGGTTGTTATGAAACTTTGGCCCGTCTGGCAGCAAACGTGGAACGATAAGGCGCTCCAGGAGTTTTCCCAAAGATGGCAGTAGGGTAATGGGCCTGTAAGACTTAGGGTCGTCCGGTGGCTTATCACCACTTTTTGGAATTATTCGTATAAAGCCACGTCGCCATACACGAGGAAAAACGCCGTCCGCAATACATCGGTTGAAAACAGATAAAATGGCGTCACCCGCTGTTTTACACGCTTCTATTATCATCCGATTAGATATTTTATCTTCAACTGATGATTTGTTAAGAGGCAGTTTCCTGACAAGAATAATGAATTCGTCAATGGATGGAAGGTCTGACGTTGGTGATTCAGGTGGCACAGATGCCCACGCTCTGATCTGCTGATGGTAGTCATTGTCATTTACTGGCGAATCATCAGGTATCAGACTATTTTAATAGAACTTCGGTTGTTTCCTCAATACCGGTCGTGTGGTATTGAGGTAAGGCATACTAAGAGGTCGCTAGACGCTCTGCGTATTCAATATAATAACTGCTTCAGGGTGCTGTTGGGACTGCCGCGCTATTGTAGTGCGTCCGGTATGTTCGCTTTTGCGCATACTGATGATTTTTACGCCATAATGCGCAAAAAGACAAACTCCATCTTATCAAGAGCGCGGTCTAGTTCTAACAGCATCCTAAGTATGTTGATGGAGAAGTTCGACGCACCTTGGTTGTCGCACGCTGTGGAGGTGCTGGTCAGAAGACCCCACACCTAACCTCACAATTTTCTTTTTGTATTTGCTTTGTGTTTCTGTGTTTTGTTTACTAACAATAGTTTTTAGGAATAATGTTATGTTACTAACAATTGGGCATAGTTGCCATAATTATACAAATATTTAATTTAATTTAGTACACAAGTGTGTGCGCAGGCACATGTGCACTCTCTGTTCCTTTACTCTCATAGTCTGATGGGACGGCAATCCGACACGACCGGAGAGAGATCAGGTGCAGGACCATGCACGGCTTGAGGCCCTTCTAACCCTAAAATTAGCAACTCTATTTGTGGTGGTTCAAACTTCGTTTGAAATACTGTTAGAATAAAGTTCTAATCAGCTTGCACTACAAAGCGGTTGCTACGTCAGTCACTGCGGCCGAATGGTGCAAAATAAGTGTTTTTTTGCAATTTACAAAAAATCTATTGATTGGACTAAAAAAAACAAAAAACATAAGACCTGCTTTATAGTTAGTTCAGTTAGTATGCAAAGTTTCATGATCTAATTTGAAGTACTTTTTGAATACCAGCGGTTTATTGTTAGATTTGGAGGTAACTTTGGATTTTTTTTTCTATCGAGAAAAGTTTATGGAATCGTGTTTTCGTCACACATAGTACTTATATCATTAATCCTCAACTTTACCATATATTTATTTCAAAATTAATGCTGCAGTATTCTAGGCGTAACGGAGGATCATGCTAAAATTGAGAGAGTATAGGCCCTTAAAGTGCTTTCCGAGTCACGGGGGTATCAAACCGCCAACTTCCAAACTCCGGGCTACTGAGTAATTAGTAGTACTGCGATGCTGACGTCAGCGGTGCGTATGTTACTACTATGTGTTACTACTGTTTTTCTCGTTGACGTGCGCGACCGACGAATTCAAGCCTTACAAAAATGTAAGTTTGCACGGCAATATAATCAAAATCATATGAGCATAATCTACTATTTTAAAATAGTCCTCACTCCTTATTGAAAGTAGCGCTAGCGGGCCAACTTAGATTTTGTGGTGTTTAGATTATATTGCCGTGCCATGGACAAATATGGTATATTTAATTTATCAAAGACATCATAAAGGTCGCACAACTTTTTACGGTAGAAGAACTGCTTTGCGAGACTTGCATTTTTGTACTTACATGTTATAATGTTTTTGATAGGATTCTATTCTCGGTAGTCGCTGTCTTTTTATTCTAATTTACTTTTTAATCTAATATACTTTTGTGTTATTATAAAAATTTTCGATTGTATAATTTTGAATATGAAACAATGTCTATATGATGATGATTCTCTTGCATACTAAGCGGCAACATTTTATTCTAGTAGCCGTCATTAGGGTCTCATTTAAATATTTGAAAGTATGAAATTAGAGATTTTATTTTGGTTTTGTGTTTTGTCTTTAAAAATAGATATTTTAAAATTCTAAAAAAAGATATTTTAAATCCTCATGATATTTGTATTGGCTATGCTTAGGTAAATTTCCATAGATTTACTTTACTGTTGATTTTATTGATTTACTTACGGTGGTTTTTAGGGTTCCGTACCCATAGGGTAAAAACGGGACCCTATTATTAAGACTCCGCTGTCCGTCCGCGTCCGTCTGTCTGACACCAGGCTGTATCTCATAAACCGTGATAGCTAGTCAGTTGAAATGTTCACAGATGATGTATTTTTGTTGCCGCTATACTTAACAAAAAATAATTAAATTAAAAATTAAAGGGGGCTCCCCTATTATGATGGTACGGAACACTTCATTCGCGAGTCTGACTCGCACTTGACTGGTTTTTTTATAAAACAGAATACTTCATTATTTATTTCTGTTTTGAATCAATAAATAATCACCGCTAATTAACATACAAATCTTTATTTAAATAAATTGGATGAGTGTCCTCGTTTTTGTGTCGGTGTTCTTATAATGCTTGGTGCCACGACCTTTATCTAGTAAATAGGTTTTTTTATTAAAAAGTTTGAATTGCATTTGGTACTTAACAGTTTCAAGCTCAAAATACTATAGAATTATAGATAGATTGATGATATTATTATTAAATTATTTATTATATTAGATTACCATAGATCCTTTAAAAAAGTAATTGAAATTTCAATAAAAGCTGATACACAATCTCACGCCAATATTGCACAAAAAAACCTAACATAAGTTTAAAACAGACTTTGTATTAAACTGATGATAGATAGAACTTGGTAGTTTTTTAAGAAAATAAAACGTCTTCGTAATGAAAATAACATGTGAAATTTAATTAAAAAATCACAACTGTGGTACTTAGTTACGTACCCACACAACAGAAGGTCAGTCAGTGCTGAGCGAGGTTGCGTAGCGAGGGGTGCGTGTAACACTCACCAATAACACAGTAGTATTATGATACAGTATTCCGACTTCATAGAAACGGACGAAACGCGAGCTATACCTACGCGCCTCGATCTAAGGGTGCACTTGGGGCGCAGACAGTCACGGCTGTACCGCAGTGTCGAACGGACGGTGTGTTTTTTTTTAACAATAACCGCGCGATTTTTTCTCTAAAAATCAGTTAATAAATGACGAGTAGGAAATATTGTGCTGTTTTTGGTTGTATGAATTCGTCAATAACGCATCCAGACATAAGTTTTTTTAAATTACCTGGAAACTCTGAAAGGTAAGACTATAAAATAATTTTACTTACTAGTTGGTAGGTACATAATGTGTGTCTTTTTAATGGATAAGTATTTCCTTTTATCTCACGAAAAAAAAGGTGTTTGGATTAATAAATAAAGCGAATAGAGTAACGGAAAGTTATTGAGACGAGTGAAATAGGTAGTTATATGCGGTTCTGAATGAATCATGATACGGTAGGTACCTACCTACTTACGCTTGTGTTAAAACTTCGGTGCCTATACTTTAAAATTTAACAATAAAGCATTTAGTACGACTCAGTCGAGGCGCAAATATTTTTCGGTCGCAAATTTATAAGCCCGATTTGTTTTTCGAACAAAAACATGTTTTTTTAATTAAATCTACCAATAAAAAAACAACACGCATTTTTATTGAACACTTCCTATTCAATATACAAAGTATTTAATTTATTTATATAAAAAGGATATTTACAATCACAAAACTAAATAGAAACAGAAAGTAGGCAAATGTAATTAAAATGCTGGAGACGGGCAGCCCTAACGCATGTTTACGTACCGCGCGGCTGTAGGCATTTATTTCTATCATGCGGCCGAGTCACACTACTGTATCATAATATTACCGTGCCAATAATTTAGCTTCTATTTCACAGCTTGAGGTATTCTAGCTATGTGATTGGTTAGTTCCAACATAGCCCTCGCTACGCATCCTTGCTCAACTCTGGTGGCAACGCAGCCTTACGTGTGTATCAATCGCGCGGGAGGTATATTTAAATAATATTATCGTTAGGTGCGCTTGGACACTTGCGCAGTATATTCCGGGTCGGTGCGTCGACTGGGCCTTCTTCTACTGTTGAACAGCATAATACAGTATAACATAGCACTACTATGAAGCAGGACAACTGTCTGACTGCGGAGAACATCAACCAGAACCTGCTGAACATTCAGTATGCGGTGCGCGGACCCATCCTGCTGCGAGCCGCGCAGATTGAGAGGGAGATCGAAAAGGTAGGACTTGAGGACATTGATTTTGTTAATACTTGTGTTAGCGATACCCACATATTTTGACAAATAATTTAAAAAAAAAACGAAGTCCCTGATTTGACATATAGTCGGAGGTACAGCGCCGGCGGCCATTACCAATGGGAACGTTAGTAAAAACTGTTGTCACCTATTTGTAAACCTATTTGGTATTGATTATAGTATTTCAGGAAATTGAAGACTTTGTATCATTTGACCTGACTCCGTTAACAGTCAGAAGTGGTAAGAACTAAGAGTGTTGGAGAAGTTCTCAGGTATGTTTTTATTTTATGTGACCTATTTTTTTTAAACAAGTTACGGTTGATGACGTCATGTAATTTTATGGTAGAAAGAAATTAAGTATTTGGCATCCTTAGACATATTTAATTTTATGCGACTTGTTTACTGGTAAAACGAAGTACAGCTTATGCAATATAGGTTTATATATTATATTATATATACGAGTATTTTATTTTAACACAACACGACATCCGATAAACTGCGTGGCGTGGGTACCTCACTTTATAGAAAGAAATTAAAGTAGGTCACAGGTTCGCCCGGTTTGTTTATGTCTGAGATGAATGGAGACATCAGACATCGTAAGATTATACTTACTTTGGTCATTGTTTCCACGAATGTAAAAATCAAAATGCCTGTTTATTTACCAAAATAAAAGATGTACCTACTTATGAAATCTACATAGCTAGATTATGAATTTATGACATTAGGATATCGTATACACTTACTCGTCACTGCGGTGTTGTTAATGTTTAGTTGTTTACGTTTTTTTTTATTTATGATTTAAGTACATCTGATCACGGAGATCGTTGATATTTTGTAATGCTTTGCACATTTAACTACTTACTTAATGGATATTCGTGGACTATCTATGATTGTTATGATTGATTCATGTGTCACCTACAATAGGTAGGTAGGTACCTACTTGCAAAATAGCTGATTAACCGCTTATTGATGATTTATCTACTACGCACAGTAGGTATGAATTTTGACCTTGGTGCCCTTTTATTAGTGATTTACCTATTATGTTTATGCGTTTTATAGATGATCTAATTTTGCCTGTATCCAATCCCAAAACTGTCACTGTTGATAATTATTTGCTTTAAAAATTTGGTACCTAATTGTTAGTTCGAAGATTCTGTGACTTAGCAGGTACGGGGCGGATTGTGATGTTTTATGTGCATTTCTATAGGTACGGACACGGTATAAAAATACTTATCATTGTATTTCTTTTGTTTCTCTTTTCCTTACTAATACCTTTCACACGGTACTAACTCAAACCACGTCTCCACTCCACTATCATGGGCTAAATAAATATTTAAATAAATAAATTAAAATTCATGCTTTAAATATTTATTAAATGGTTATCATAGTTTCCGCCAATAAACATAGTTCTGAACAATGGCTTCCAGTAGTAGGTCTAATTATACTCCGCCTTTAGAACCAAACATACGTAATAGATCATCACGCAATCCTGAGCGTATCCAAGAGCCCAGAAGAAGTAGACGTTCCACGACAAGATCTAATCAAAGACAACGTAAACGTGATACATACCGCAACAGATCTCGTCGCAGAACTGCATATGATACCTCGTCCTTGTCATCATATCGGCGTCATAGTAGCAGTAGTACAGATTCAGAAAGCAGTCATTCCGATTATCATACGCAGAATAGGCGCAGGCTTCGTTCTGGGCGACGTAACCAGCGTCTGAAACGTAAATCTCGCTCATCGCGTAATAACAGTGATGATACCACCTCTACGGGTTCTGAACACAACAATCGAAATAAGCGAAAGCGGGATTCGCTCGATCTTTCTGATAATTCTTCGTTCGCAAAACGAAAACGATCCCGTTCGAGAACTCGCTCTCACCAGAAAAGTCGATTTAATGCTCACGAAGAGAACCACTTCCTAAAAAAGTTCTCTAGAATAATTACAGGCAATCGTTTTGAAGGATCGCAAAATGTGATCTCAGAATTCGATCCAGACACACATTCGCAGTCAGCAGAAGACTGGATTCGTAAGGTGAACGAGACGGCAAGAATATATGGTTGGACAGAAAGGCAAATTATCTACTATGCTATACCGAAACTTTCTGGCCATGCAAAGAAATGGTACCAAGGTAGGAGTACCATTGATTTGAGCTGGAAGCAATGGCAAAGAAAGATAATAAAGACTTTTCCAGACGATCGCAACTACGCCGATCGTCTGACGGAAATGCTTAGCAGAAGAAGTAGGAGAGAGGAATCGATGGAAGAGTATTTCCATGAGAAGGCTAGGTTAGTGAAAATGTGCGGCATTAAAGGAAGAAACGCAGTGGATTGCATAATAAGCGGTATCTTTGATAATGGCGTGAGGCTAAACGCCCAAGGAGCCAGTTTTAAGAGGACATCGGACTTGCTAAAATATTTACGCCGAATATCAAAACGAAACCTAATCTCAAAGAGAGACACTTTACTTAAACAAGACTCGCAAAATATAAAAAATTCGGACACTAATCGCAACAATATGGTAAATAAATCTATACCCGCAACTAGTCGGGCAAAGTCTAGGTCGTTTCAATGTTATAATTGTGGTGATAATGGGCATGCGGCGCGTAACTGCAATAAACCATTAAGAAGATGTGATAAGTGTTCACGACTAGGCCATATGACACAAAATTGTGAGTTCATAGGTTCTCGACCAAAAAATGATCAAACACAAGAAAATACGAATCAAAATCCTACACAAAGCGTTCTACAAATAACAACAAATGATAAGTCAAATTGTAAGTATTTTAAAACTATTTCTGTTAATGACGTATCGGTCTCAGCTTATATAGACTTTGGGAGTCAATGTACCCTAATCCGAGAATCGGTTGTCAAAAACCTTAACGTAGTCCCAGATAAGACGGCACTTCCCATTATTAGGGGATTTGGTTTTGGAAGTGTAGTACCAATTGCTAGGATATTTGTGACCGTTGTAGTAGATGCGGTCCAAGCAGATATAGAAGCATTCATTGTACCGGATCATTTACTTAAGACGGATGTTCTTATTGGGCAGTCTTTAACAGAGCTGCCCACTGTTACCGTTCATAAGACTTGTACTAAATTAGTTCTTTACTGTGATGATTCCGACATAGGGAGGGTGGATGTTTTTAATACCAATGACATCTCAATTAAAGGGTTACAGGATATACAAGTACATACACTAGATGCGTTTTCAGGGCCATTATTTATCCCAGGTAGTGCGTGCTTGAAACCCGGTAGCGAATACATTCTATTGCAAGGTGTCTACCAATTTCATGAAGGAAAGAGTCGATGTATAGTTATGAATTTGTCGGAAAATCCAATTACTTTCATCAATTCTAAATTATTATCACGAGCAATAAAACTTAACAATCAAGGTCCATTTACATCAAAGCATGAACCTTTGGATGTGAATTCTATTCATGTAAATACTCGGTTGTCTAATACTTGTGATAAATCCGACACCATAAAGAAACCTATTACTTTAGATATGTTAAACGTTGGCCCCAAAGTGACTGAAACTGAAAGGAATCAGTTATTAGACCTCCTGAATAAGTTTAGGGACTGTTTTGCATTTAATATGCAAGAACTTGGACTGACTCATATAACCGAAATGACGTTACGTCTTATCGACGATACGCCTGTGACTTATAGGCCTTATAGACTACCTTTTAGTGAGCGTGCAAAGGTACGGGAAATGATAGGCGATATGTTAGCTAATAATATTATAAGAGAATCACAGTCGGCTTATGCCAGCCCTATAGTGTTGGTTCGGAAAAAGAACAATGAATACAGGCTTTGCGTAGACTATCGGGCATTGAATAAAAAGACAATAAAAGACAGCTATCCGATGCCAGTCATTGATGACCAGCTCGATCGATTAAGCGGCAAAACATATTTCACAAGCTTAGATTTGGCATCCGGTTATCACCAGATCCCAGTGGCTGAAGAGTCGCGTCATGTGACAGCTTTCGTGACTCCTGACGGCCACTACGAGTATATGAGGATGCCATTTGGTCTTGTGAATGCTCCTGCAGTCTTTCAGAGTATGATCAATAAAGCACTGGGAGCCCAACGATTCGAGCTGGCTATCCCTTATTTAGATGATTTACTATCTACAGGTAGTTCATTTGACGAGGCATTCGGTAAGCTGGAAGCTATCTTACACCTTTTACGTAATGCCAATCTCACCCTTAATCTACAAAAGTGTTTCTTTTTCCAATCGGAAATCGACTATCTGGGTTATGAGATTTCCGAAGCTGGTCTTAAACCTGGCAGTAAGAAAATAATCGCGGTTTCTGAATTCCCAAAACCGACAAATGTACATCAAGTTCGTCAATTTATTGGCTTGGCCAGTTATTTCCGGCGTTTTGTTTTTAATTTCGCTTCCATTGCGAGACCACTAACTCAACTGACCAAAGCCGATGTTCCCTGGCATTGGGGTGACGAACAAGATAGTGCATTCGAAGAATTAAAATCTAAATTAGTAGTTAGACCCGTGCTAGCCTTGTTCAACCCAGATCATACCACAGAGGTCCATTGTGATGCCAGTAAATTAGGAATTGGGGGTATCTTACTGCAGAGACTTAATGAAGAATACCCTTTTAGGCCAGTTGCTTATTTCAGTCGTCAAACGACCCGCGAGGAAGCTTTTTGGCACTCCTATGAATTGGAAACAATGGCAGTGGTCCTTACTTTAAAGAAATTTAGAGTATATTTGATCGGTCTAGAATTTAAAGTTATAACAGACTGTAATGCATTACGCACCACCTTGGTAAAGCGAGATTTAATTCCTAAGATTGCAAGATGGTGGCTGATGCTGCAGGAATATAACTTTACTATTGAGTACCGGCCAGGTCATAACATGCAGCATGTCGATGCTCTGAGCCGGAACCCCATCTCGCAGGAGAACATCCTAGAGGAGTTGGAGGTACTCAATATCACGACTGAAGACTGGCTCCACACGGTACAGATGACAGATCCGCGGATAAAACATATTAAAACTATTTTAGAAACAAGTGAGGGTGATATAAAAGACGTTTTCAATAACTACGTATTGCGAAACGGCAAAATATATAGGCGTGTAGGATCCAAATTAAAATGGGTGGTACCTAATTCGGCGCGGTGGAAAATCTGTCAGCTTAATCATGATGACGCGGGTCATTTCTCAACCGATAAAACTATTGAAAAGATAGGAGCCGATTATTGGTTCCCAAAAATGAACCGCTTCGTCAAGAAATATGTTAATGCTTGCATGAATTGTGCCTATAACAAAGAAATGTCCGGGAAAAAGTCGGGGTACTTAAATCCAATTCCCAAGGTAAACGCAATATTTCACACAATACACATGGATCATTTGGGTCCATTTATTAAAAGTAAAAGAGGAAACGCATACATTCTCGGAGTCATTGATGGGTTCAGCAAGTTCATATTTGTTAGACCTGTAAAGAATACTAGGTCTAAAACTACAATTAAAGCGCTCGAAGATATTTTCGCAACGTTTGGATGCCCAAAAATAATTATATCAGACCAAGGTACAAGTTTCACGTCTGGCGAATTCAAAGGTTTTGTTATGTCGATTGGAGCCAAACATGTCCTAAATGCAGTAGCAACACCTCGAGCAAATGGACAAATTGAACGCTACAATCGAACAATTCTAAATTCGCTAGGCGCTATGAACCATGGTTTGGACGAGAGAGACTGGGACACAAACGTAGCAAAATTGCAATGGAGTCTAAATAATACAGTAAATAAAAGCACTGGAAAATCGCCAGCTGAGGTGGTATTTGGGCAAAGAACCACATGCCAGGCGGAAGGAATTCTTAAAGGGGCTTTAGAGACAGAAGCACAGATTCCAAATACTGATAGGGACGAATTGAGGAAATCGGTGGAAGAAAAAATTATAGAGGGACAGAAAAAGATGAAAGAACATTTTGATAAAACGAGGGCTCCAACTAAGACATTTCAAGAAAGTGATCTTGTCATGATTCCTAATAACAATTCAGACCGAGGCAAGAGCAAAAAGTTAGCTGCAAAGTTCAAAGGTCCGTTTAAAGTAACAGCAGTGCTGGACAAAGACCGATACGAAGTATCTAGCATTAAGGGGTTTCCGCAAAGACAGTATAGGAATATTTTCCCGGCTGATCAGTTAAAACCATGGATTAATTTCAATTTATCGCCTGTAGTTAGCGATGAAAGTGATAATAGCGATTCGGATTCGCTTGACGAATAGTAGAAAAGCGACATGTATTTTATATTATGTATGTATTTGTATATACATAAGGATACGATGGTAGATTTATAGTGGAGTGGCCGGTAGCCCTAAACCAATTTCCATGTCATTTACAGCTTAGATTGGTGTCGATAACGGAGAATCGGCATAATTCGGTGATTTACTGAGAGCCTGATGAGACAGCGCTGATGCGGACACTCGCGCAGGCTGTTGGTAGACCGTGGCTCTCGGGTGGCTAAACGGCAGATTATTGATTAATGTTTGGCAAATTGCAAGCTAATTATGGCTCTCGGGTGGCCTGATGAATGTGATGACCAAGAAGGTGAGCAGACCGTGGCTTTCGGATGGCTAAACGGGAGCTACCTACAAACTGTTGTTACATTACTTCGGCCTTTGGATGACCTCACATGAAGAACGACTTATTGTTAGCAACCTAAGTCTTCATAGTTTTGAATTAGTTTGTGCAATTTACATAATGATATTTTATTTTATAACTATTTTATGTTTCGCTTCATTTAAATAGTGTTTTTTTTTATTGATTAAACAATATAGAATTGTATACTCAGTATCTCATTATAAATTGATGTTATAACTATGTTAAAAGTAACTATATTTATGTAATGCAGTGTCAGTGCTATGGATTACCTGTCTAACTGAATTTGTTAATTACTAAATTGGATGTTATTTTTTTTGTTTTATTATATTATGTTTTCTTTTGGTATGAGGCCATACCCTGTACGATAGAATGGCCGAGTGGAAATTAGGAATGGGGACATTCCTATTGCAGAATGGCCGTCTGTTAGCGATACCCACATATTTTGACAAATAATTTAAAAAAAAAACGAAGTCCCTGATTTGACATATAGTCGGAGGTACAGCGCCGGCGGCCATTACCAATGGGAACGTTAGTAAAAACTGTTGTCACCTATTTGTAAACCTATTTGGTATTGATTATAGTATTTCAGGAAATTGAAGACTTTGTATCATTTGACCTGACTCCGTTAACACTTGTAAGTATTTAATTTTATAGCCAAAATGTTTTTTGTTTAGTTCGATAAGTATGGGGTGTAAACAACCCCATCACGAAGCTGTCAACCAAGCATTCTGTACATCAAACTAAGTAACTTTACGCAAAAAATATTGCTGGGAAACAACTTTTTTTTGGGGTGAAAAATTATGTTTTATGGTAGAACTCAATGTAACGCACTCAAAACATTGTGCTAATGGATGGATTGAATAGTACGGGGGTCGTGGAGGTGTTTGAAGTAAAAATCTAACATTTAAAACTTGTATTTAAAAAAAAACTGGTCAGAAAGTTGGAACTTTGACCCCCAATATCTCCGTAACTGGAAGGTTCCCAGGTATGGTGTAGAACAAAAAAAATATCTCAATGACGGGTAGAACAAGCGCCTTTCAGCTTCGTTAAGAGGTTTTTTACACCCTTTATAATAAGTCTGTCAAAATTTGAACTGTCTAGATATCACGATTCATGAGATACAGCCTGGTGACAGACAGACGGACGGACAGCGTAGTCTTAGTCATAGTGTCCCGTTTTTACCCTTTGGGTACGGAACCCTAAGAAAGAAATAGTAAATTTTGGCATAAACTGGGAAACTTTGTATTGCATTCGAGGTGCAATAATTCACAACCGAGCTGCAGGCGAGGTTGTTATGGAGCTGAGAACTGCAGTAACAAATGCCCACGTGTATCAATCGACGCACTCCAATACACTTTCGAAGAAATAAAATAATAGAACGAAAATAAATTTTTCATTACTTTTGAACTGACTTCTGCCTGGAAACTATGATTAAATTTGCGTTCCTCGCTTTTATTTCGCCAGTTTGAAGAAGAAGCAAATGTATAAAGCCGCTAAACAGCCTCATACGTCAAATAGAAAATTCAGATTTTTGAATTTAGAACACAAATTAATGTTAATTAGTTTATAAAAATATTTTAAATAATCATGTTTATTTATGACATTCTATTTATAAACAAAATTTAAATATAAAAAATATTTCTCATCAAGGTGAAGTGATAAAAGACACGATGTAGCTGCTGTAAACTGTTGCGAACCTCTTGAAACTGCGTTCCGTCTCCATCATCAGACCTTCGATGGCAGTCATTCTCCAGCAAGATCTAGTTCTCATCATGGTGCATGAAATGAGCCCAAACACGTTACAGCTGCTGTAAACTCTTGCGGATCTTTTCCAACTGCCATCCATCTCCAATATCAGATAAAATCACGATCTTAATTCTGTTGCATGTCATCAGAACTTCAAATGTGTCAAATTTTAACAAAATGGTTTCACAATTGGAAATTCAGTAGGAAAAAAATCAATTAATCCCGGTTTTACTACTTTTACCCCTGGTACTTTGATATATACGCTCTCCAATAAAAAAAAACTGGCCAAGTGCGAGTTCGACTCGCGCACGAAGGGTTCCGTACCTTATCTATACAAAATTAGACAAAACGTAAAAAAAAAACGTTTGTTGAATGGGAGCCCCCTTTTTTTTTTTTTTTTTTTTTTTTTTTTTTTTTTTTTTTTTTTTTTTCGGATGGGAAATCATCAAATAACCCCTCCCGCTCTGGGCGGAGCAGGAGGGAGTGTCAGACTTTTACTGACTAAAACCCATCCATGTTCCTTCATCGCCCTTTGTGTTCCGGGGCCACGGTATCTCTTTCGAATAGTCCCGCAACCCCGGCAGGCATCGGTCCTTGGGGACCCCTTCCTTTTTGCTGACTCTCTTTGAGGCGCGCGTGGAACACGAACGCGCCGTCGACACGGCCTGTCGTCATGAGACGGACGGACGGCGAGCTAGCCCATAGCTCACCGTCCACAGGCCCGCGCCTACGGTGGCCGGGGGCCACGTGGTGGTGGCCCCCGACGCCCGGGGCGTCTCCCGCGGCGGCCGGGACGTTGAGAGGTTCTCTCCCTCTCACGTTCCGCCACCTCCTTCTCTAGCATTACTGCTTCGCAGAAGGAGGTGACGGCGTCCCATTCCGTCTCGCTTCGGACCATGGCTTGCACCAGGGCCGGACGCGAGAGGTCGCCGCCGCCGATCGCCGCTTCGAGGACACGGCGGTGCTCCGCCCACGCGGGGCACACCTCCACCGTGTGTTCCACCGTGTCCTCCGGTCGATCCTCACAATGGAAGCACCCGGGCGTTTCCTCCCGCCCGATTCGGTGCAGGAACCTCCCGAACACTCCGTGTCCGGTGAGGACCTGCGTCAGGCGGAAGGTGAGGACGCCGTGGCGTCTCTCAAGCCACTCCTCAAAGAGGGGAGAGCTAACGTCTCTGCGCAAAGCGTGCGTCGCTGCACGGCACCTGTACGCCAGGCATCGCGGGCTCCGCATCCGCCCACCGGATGCGGCAGCCATTGAGGCGGAGCTATATGAGGGGTACAGAGCGGCGAAGACTGCTCTCCGCGAAGCTGTCCTGCGGGCCAGGGATCTGGCCCGCGAGGAGTTGCTGGGGACTCTCGACAGGGATCCGTGGGGGCGCCCTTACAAGTTGGTGCGGGACAAACTCCGCCCCTGCCCCCCCCCCACTGACGCAGAGTCTCCGGCCTGAGCTCGTGGAGGACGTGGTGAGCACTCTGTTCCCTTCGCGAGGGGAACACCCACCCCCGCCTATGGCTCCGCCGCCTGCGGTGCTGGAAGCGGATCATCAGGACGACGACGACGACACTCCGGAGGTGACTGGGGTAGACCTGAGAGTGGCGGTACGCAGGCTCAGTGCCAAAAATACCGCCCCGGGACCCGACGGCTTGCCTGGCAAAGCCTGGGTCCTGGCCTCGGAGGCTCTCGGGCCCCGACTGGAGGGGCTCCTAAGCGCATGCTTGGAGAGAGGCCAGTTCCCGCTTCGTTGGAAGACGGGGAAGCTTGGTCCTCATCCGGAAGCCGGGGCGCCCTGCGGACTCTCCGTCCGCATACCGGCCCGTGGTGCTGCTCGACGAGGTGGGCAAGCTCTTTGAAAGAGTCATTGCGAACCGCCTCGCCGAGCACCTTGCGGGGACTGGGCCGGACCTTGCGGAACACCAGTTTGGTTTCCGCAAGGGGCGCTCTACGGTGGATGCCATCATGCGCGTGAGAGCCCTCACGACGGGGGATGCGGTTTCCAGGGGTGGGGTTGTCTTGGCGGTGTCTCTCGACATCGCCAACGCCTTCAACTCCATGCCCTGGAGCTGCATTAGGGAGGCACTCCGGTATCACCGGGTGCCAACCTACCTCCGTCGAGTGGTCGGGGACTATCTGACGGACAGAGCCGTCATCTACCCTGGTCGCAGCGGAGAATGGAACCGGCGAGAGATGTCGTGCGGTGTCCCGCAGGGATCGGTCCTAGGGCCGCCCTTGTGGAACATCGGGTACGACTGGGTGCTGCGCGCCGACCTCCCTAGCGGTGTCAGCGTAGTGTGCTACGCTGACGACACGCTGGTGCTGGCACAGGGGAGGTCGCACGAGGCGGCGGCCGAAGCGATGACACGCGGGGTTGCGATAGTCGTTGAGAGGATCCGGCAACTGGGTCTCGAGGTGGCACTGCACAAGTCCGAGGCCATGTGCTTTCATGGGCCTCGGAATGCGCCACCTCCGGGATCCTCACTGACGGTAGGAGGGGTATCCATCGGCGTTGAGTCGACGTTAAAGTACTTGGGACTTGTCCTTGACAGCCGGTGGAACTTCGTAGAACATTTCCGACGTTTGGCCCCCAGACTGGAACGGACTGGGGCTGCCTTCAGGCGGCTCCAGCCCAATCTGGGGGGGCCGAACGCCTCCTGCCGGAGGCTCTACGCGGGAGTCGTGCGGTCAATGGCCCTTTACGGGGCCCCGGTGTGGGCGCGTTCATTGAGGCTGCGAGCCGCTCACTATTTGAACGCGCCCCAAAAGGTAGTAGCCGTAAGGCTGGCCCGGGGGTACCGTACGATCTCCCGCGAGGCGGCGAGCCTCCTTGCTGGATTGCCGCCATGGGATCTAGAGCCGATAGTCCTCGCGCGCCTACATGAATGGCGTGCGGAGGCGCTACGCCGGGGGGAAACTCCGCTGCAGCGACAAATTGTCGCTCAGCGGACAGACTTCCGGCGGGATCTCATGGCGACATGGAGAGAGCGACTGTCGCAACCCCGTGCAGGGCACGCCACGATAGTGGCGATGGGAGCCCCCCTTAAAATTTGATTTTATTCTGTTTTTAGCATTTGTTGTTATAGCGGCAACAGAAATACATCATCTGTGAAAATTTCAACTGTCTAGCTGTCACGGTTCATGAGATACAGCCTGGTGACAGACAGACGGACAGACGGACAGACAGCGAAGTCTTAGTAATAGGGTTCCGTTTTTACCCTTTGGGTACGGAACCCTAAAACCATTCAAATCGATTTTTTCTGTAAAAGTTGGTCGTGGTCATACATAAAAAACCGGCGAAGTGCGAGTCGGACTCGCGCACGAAGGGTTCCGTACCATTATTATCAAAAAAAGGGCAAAAAAATCACGTTTGTTGTATGGGAGCCCCCCTTAAATATTAATTTTTATTCTGTTTTTAGTATTTGTTGTTATAGCGGCAACAGAAATACATCATCTGTGAAAATTTCAACTGTCTAGCTGTCACGGTTCATGAGATACAGCCTGGTGACAGACAGACGGACAGACGGACAGACGGACAGACAGCGAAGTCTTAGTAATAGGGTTCCGTTTTTACCCTTTGGGTACGGAACCCTAAAAAAGAGAATATAGGTACGCGTCGTCTTTTAATTTGATTTATACTTGTGTTTAAACACATTGGAGACGAATACACCCTTTCTTTGGTGTCCGACATTAGTGGCAGGTATACCAGCTACTTCAGTAGACTTCAGGTCTTATGCACATATATAGATAAAATTGATATACTTTGTCATGAGCAAAACGGCTTTAGAAAAAATGAAACAATCAATATGGTGATTTATGACTTTCTACACAAAATCATGCTAAATATGGATAAAAATACACCCATCTGTGCAATTTACTGCGACATGACGCAGGCATTTGATTATGTTGAGCATAATATTCTATTGCAAAAACTCGAAGCGTATGGCGTAAGAGGAAACGTTCAAATGCTCTTACAATCATATTTACAAGAAAGGAAGCAAACAACTGAAATAACAACGATTAATGCGAGCACTAAACGTGAAGTAATTTTTACATCTGGGGAGCGTAATGTCAATTATGGCGTACCGCAAGGAAGTGTATTAGGACCTCCGCTATTTACTCTTTATATCAACGATTTTCCTAAATGTATAGAACACAAGATGACACTTTTTGCAGATGACAGCACGATAACCATTCCTTGTGATAATTAGTGATTAAACGAACTTACCTGTAAGTGAAGTTTTATCATAATTATACGAAGGCTTCGTCCGAAGGTATTAGCAAAAATATAAACACTTGTAGTAACGCACAGAGATCGCCAAATCGCACTATATTGAGGGTATTTTCCTGTTTACACTCAACTTTCCAGTAGAATTCTTTTTTTTTTTTTGACGGTATTCTCACTTTACTTGGTTGCTGTGACCGAGCCCAGCCTTCATTTAGTTTAGAGTTAAATGTAATATTTCACGTAGAGGGTGGGAGGCTAAGATTAACTGAGCATACTCATACAAATGAGCGGGTGGGTTGCTAATACCTTCGGACGAAGCCTTCGTATAATTATGATAGAACTTCACTTACAGGTAAGTTCGTTTAATCACTAATTATACTTCGGCTTCGTCCTCGGTATTAGCAAAAATATAAACACTTGTAGACCTTTAGAGATTTGTTCGGTACCTATAGTGAAATATTTATTAATAAAGCTGTGGTTAAAAATATAAAAAAATATTTTTTATTTTAATCAGACTTTTATTTAGAAACATACAGTAAACATAATCAAATTTTTAAACTTCCTTATTATAATTGTTAATTATTGTACAGGCAAACGATCTGTTGCTAGATTCAACAGTATGCAAGGCTCTATTATAGAACTTAAAGAACGTATCAGAACCGGCACTCCAGCCAGCAGTCTTTCTGATAACGTCAAGATTAACACCAAGGCGGTGTGCTAGTGAGGTAGCGGCGTGTCGCGTGCTGTGCGCCGAGAACGCCGCCGCTGGCACGCCACTATCGCACAGCGTGCTGCGGATCCAGCGACTCAATGTTTGGCTGGATACGCCACGATGCGGTCTTTTGAGTCCTATGAACAGATTTCCAATGTTCCCACGCAAGGGTTCTGTTCGACTTAGAGATGGGCGATTGTGAATGACATTATTCGAATAATTCGATTGTACAAGTCATTCAAATAATTCGAATGACCTTACAACTCATTCGAATTTGAACAAAAGCGAGATGTAAATAAAAATGTATTGCGTCGTCTCGTTCTTTCCGATTCAAATTTCATTGTTACTAGTTAGTATATTCGAAAATCCGTAACGTCATCCAAAAGTAAACTCTATGCACTAAGAAAAAATACCCAATTTCGTATGGCAGATGAAATCATTAAACCATCGAATTTAACGAACATTACTAGTTTGTATTTGAATATTCGTAGTTTTTGTTGCGCGGGAATAAGAAACTATTTTGATTGTAAAACCCACAGACATAGAGCATGGACCAATTATTATCTACCTAAAATGACCATACCTACTCCTAGAAAATCCTCCTTCGACACCATTTTACTCGGAAATTAGTAACTAATTATTGCTTTAACTAAAAGTAATCTTTATTCTTACGAGTTAAAAGCTCAATTTTGTATGGCAAACTGAATGAATGAACTAGCGGTTTCATTCGAATTTGCGAACTAGCGATCGATTGTTTTTGTATTCGAATGTTAATATTAGTAGTATCAAACCGTTCGATTATTGGAATCAGTAACAATCGCCCATCTCTATCGACTTAAATAGTATTGCAACGTTTTTCCAGGGCATATTTCCGGTTTTTCATCGAAAAAAGGTAATACTAAAATGGGCTGTGGGCAACCGACACGTGAGGTTTTGATTAATTCTGTTATTTTAATAGAAATACTAGATGTTGAAATCGTTATGTTGTCTATATTAATTTTTGAAAATGTTTGCACCCTGTGAGCGGTTATTAAAGCCAGCAGAGTAACAAGTTTTTTTGATAAAACTTCAAGCGTTAAGCTATCATGTGGAAAGCATTTTTCTAAAAATGTCAATACTATGGATGGGTCCCACGTTGTATCATACTTAGGCACAGGAGGACGTGACCTAAATATGCCTTTGAAAAAACGTTTTATGTTTTGATCGGATCCAACATGATCTCCTATGATCAGAGCAAGAGCAGAGCGACAAGTATTGAGAGTTCCGTATTGAGCTCCTGTGTTGTACAAACACGTCAAAAAACTTATGACATCAGAAATTGATGCAAATTGTTGATATAAATCAACATTATTTTGATAGCAATAGATGTACCATTTTTTTAAATAAACATTGTATTGTTTTATAGAATTTGATGAGAGAGACGCAACCATTAAATCTATCGCTGATGCAGGAGTTTTCTTTCTCAGGAACGCTGACCTGATAACACTGCGGCAACCAGGGTAATCTGGGTGTGCATCTTGCGATTGCTGAAATGAGTGGTATTAATTAGGTTTCCGTTAGGTCTAAAAGTTAGGATCTGCGATGAGATTAAACTTCTAAATATACCACGGCTGAGTAGGCCACAGTGGTACAACTACGATACCCTTCGCTTTATCCGTTATTATTTTTCGTAATACCTTAAGAATTATTGAAAACGGGGGAAACGCATAAAAGTAGAACTGATTCCAGTTTATGGTAAAGGCATTAATAGCGTGAGCCTCTGGGTCACGGTGCCAAGAAATGTAGATATCACACTTCTTGTTTATTCTACTTGCAAAGAGATCAATGTTAGGGGACCCGAATTTTCCTAAAATTTTTGCAAAAGCATCACTAGACAGCTCCCATTCAATGTCTGGGTGAATCCGTCTGGATTCTGCGTCAGCTTCTGTGTTATCCACAGACCGAATATATGAAGCATAAACATACAAGTGACGCTTCTCACACCATTGCCACAATGCTTTTGTAACCTCCGTAAGGTGTGGGTACTGGATACCTCCCATACGGTTTACATATGAGATAGCGGTCGTGTTATCGATTCTCAATAGAATTTGACGGTTAGACAAGTCTTTAGAGAATATTTTTAAACCAAAATAAGCTGCTAAAATTTCTAAATAATTGATGTGCATAGCACGTTCCTGGTCGTTCCACAGACCGCTAGCTCTATGTTCTCCACAGGCTACTGGGGGGTATATTTTTTTCAGATGCCTCAAAGACGGGTTGGGGGACCCGTCTTTGAGGCATCTGAAAAAAATTCTAAGTCGAAGCTGTCAAGTTTTATCTTGTTAACAGAATTCGATACGGCTTGTTTCCACCAGCTAAGGTCTGGTAGTATTGACTTTGGAATGTTCATGAATCTATCATAGTTATCATCCTGTTGCAAGTTAAGATACTTAATTCGTTCAAATAATTTTGTATAAAGCCATCCATATTCAATGGCTGGACATGCAGAAACCAGTAAACCAACAAAACTTGCAAATTCTCTTATTTTGCATCTCTTCAAGGAAAAAAACTTAGCTACTTGTTTTTTGATATGATCTACTTTTTCGGCAGGTAAATTGACATGAATTTTTTTTGAGTCAATGTTATAACCAAGAAACAAGCAACACTTGCTTGGTATTGGGCTACTTTTAATATCATTTATGATAAAGCCTAGAGATGTTAGTAACATCCTAGTCTGTGAAACATTTTCTAAGCATTTTTCGTAAGTAGATGCGGTTAGAAACCAATCGTCCAAGTACACGGTCGACAGGTAGCCTGCAGAGCGGAGAAGTTTGGCTACTGGTTTTAAAATCTTTGTAAAAACAAATGGTGAAGTACTAAGACCAAAAGGTAAACAATTAAACTGAAAAAGTTGATCATTCCATATAAAACGTAGATATTTTCTACTATCAGCATGAATTTTAACAAAAAAATATGCATCTTTCAGGTCGAGTTTTGCCATGAAGTAATCTTTGGAAATCAACTTATGTGCAGTACGCAAATCTTCAATTTTGAAATGTTTGGTATCAATGAACTTATTTAAACTTTTCAGGTTAAGAATAAACCTCATTTTACCGTTCGGTTTTGGCACTAAAAAAGTTTTAGATATGAACTGCCCTTCACAAGGATGACATTTAGCAATGGCACCAATTAATAAAAGTTCATTTATAGCTGTCTTATAATAAGATTCCTCTTCACTAGAACATGGTCTAGAAAGAGGGATTTCTCTTTGGAAAACAGGCCTTGAAAATGGAATCTCATAGCCTTTAATATATGAGAGGACCAGTGGATCATGTGTGATCAGACACCATTGGTCGTAGAATAGTTCTAGTCTACCAGAATAATTTACCGATGATGTTGAAGCGGTGTGCGCGTCTGCTGCAGATCCTAATAGCGGCGCTTGTTTGCGGGCCGCTGATTCTGCGACTGTCTGTAAGAGTTGGGGCGCGAACTCCTCGTCGTCATCGATGATGTTGTTGGAGTCGATGTTGTCGTATCCTTCTTCGTCGCAGCATTCTTGCGAGCCGGATTGTAGCCCTTCCAGTTTTTTGCCGGCGTGTTCCGTGCAAATGTGGTAGGTTTAGGTGGTGGCGGGGCTTTTAAGTCTGCGCCTGACTTGCTTATGGCTTTAGCGGCTTTTAAGGTATCCGATAATTGCTCTCCAAAAAGGAAGTTATCTACCTTAGCGTTTTGAAGTGACTCCTTCATATCCTTCTTTACTGCGTACAAGACGAAGTTCCGTCTAGTCACTGTATCGTTGTGTTGACAATCACTAAGGGTGCGCACTGTGTCCATAAGCAGCTGTAAGAGATCGGTATTTTTCTCGTTAGACGAAAGCAGAATAGTGATCGCCTGCCCAAGGCTGGAAATGGCAGCAGCCATTATTGACTGCTTTGTTTCGATTACCTTGTCGCGTTTTACCACCATTTCTGACAAAGCAGCCTTAATCTCTGGGTTAAGGGCTGGAGCTCCAACGAGTTTACAAATTTCGGGTACCAAATATTTATCTGTAAGCTCTTTACGGTCTTCTTTTGTTAGGCCTGTAGTGGCAATGTGTTCAAATCGAACCGCCACATCGTTCTGTATTTGTTTTCCAAAAACACTGGGCTTAGTCGGATCTACGCCAAGGATTTGAAGTATTTCTGCATCTAATTCAGGTGGCGTGGCGTCCTCTAAAATTTCTGGAGCAGGATTAGAGTCCGGTTCATTGGCCAGCGTGGAGAGTGCAACATCTTGTGGATCACCATCCCTCTGACCTGACGCGCATTGTGGAACCATGTCTTGCGGCAGATCCTCGACTTGGGTAGGACTCGGTGAGGCGCTGTCTGAAAATAACGTTTAATAACGTTACAGACCGTATTTCAAAGGGAGATAATTATTTATTTTCTTAATCCTTCAACATTAAACATTTGTGAAGAGACAGCCCCATAAGCTATCCGCAACACGAGTTGTATGTCTTTAAACTTTTTAGTATTTATCTAAAACAGTGAAGAAATAGCCCCGGAAGCTATCCGCAACACAAGTCGCATTTATAGTATAAGTGGGTAGGTATATTAAGTTCAATAAACGAAGAGATAGCCCCATAAGCTATCCGCAACGCCATGACATGATATTGCTTGCCCATGAAGTGAGCTGTGGTACGAGACAGCCCCCTAAGCTGCCCGCGATACCAACGCAATATCTACTTATTTTCACTTTTATAATATTGAAACTTGTTGGTACTAACCTCTAGGTTCCGACTGTCTGGCACAAGAGTCCTGCGACGATGAAGACGAACTTGACAAAACACGAACTCGGCGGCAACGACATTTTTTGTCTCGTTGTATCTCCTTCTCGATCTTCCTCAGCTTTTTACACAAATCATCATACTGATGATCGTCATTTCTTCGTTTCGGCATTTTTCAAACACTTTTTATACTTAAAAAAAAAAAACGAAACCGAAATAAATAATGTTATCCGTGCGAACTGGCGGAGCACTGAATCGCGAATGAAGGCTGGACACCGAGCCCAGCCTTCACAGCAACCAAGAAAAGTGAGAATACCGTCAAAAAAAAAAAAAAAAAAATTCTGCTGGAAAGTTGAGTGTAAACAGGAAAATACCCTCAATATAGTGCGATTTGGCGATCTCTGTGCGTTACTACAAGTGTTTATATTTTTGCTAATACCGAGGACGAAGCCGAAGTATAATAAGCATATAGTATGAAACTGATATAAATAATACCTTAAACAAAGCAATTTTATGGTTAGAAAATAATAACCTCAATATCAACTTAAATAAAACAGTAATAATGCATTTTAGCCAAAGGCAGTTAAAATTTCCAAATTTTGAAATTAAATATAAGAACAATGTAATTGACACAGTAATTTCCACTAAGTTTTTAGGATTAACCATTGATCGTAATTTGAATTGGAAGGCTCACATTGAGGTCATACGCAAAAAACTAAGTAATAGTGCATTTGCATTATATAAACTATCGGGGTCCTAAAGACTGATGCCCTGTTAACCGCCTATTATGGTATAGCACAGTCCATTATCAGATATGGCATTATTTTTTGGGGACTCTCTACAGATAGGGATATCGCATTTAAAGCCCAAAAAAAGTGTCTTAGATCCATTTTTAAATTAAAAATGACTGATAGCTGTAAACCGTTTTTCATAAGCCACAACATCTTGACTTTACCTTCAATTTATATTTTTGAAATCGCGATATTTGTTAAATCAAATCCTAAACTGTTTCCCCGCATGGCAGATCGGTTTCCTAGAAATAGACGTGATAACAGTCAACTCTGCCAACATAGTTGTCGGACTGCACTTATGCGCAGAAGTGTTTTTTGTATGGCTCCCATTATTTTCAATAAGCTCCATATTGGCTGGAAAGAGCTAAGCTTAGTAGCATTTAAAAGGAAATTAAAATCTTTTTTAGCTAGCAAAGCATATTATGATGTAAATGAATTTTTAAGTGAATTGTTTTTTTTAATTGACATGCTTTTATTAATTTAATCTGAAATGAATTGTAATGTAAGAATGATTATAATAATGATATACATCATTAACGAATATACATCATTAATGAATACTATGGAACAACTGAAGTATCAGTAAATGTTTGATTACCTACTTGCTGTTTGAACTGCGATTATAACTAAAATCTACTTACTAAGGAATATTTTCTTTACAGGGTGTCCCGAAGCCCTTCGAGCGGGTAGTTCGCGCCAACCTCGGGGACTGCCACGCCCTAGGACAGAAACCCATCACCTTCATCAGACAGGTCAGTCCACTTAGCTCATTATCATCTAATAGGTAAATAAGTTTGGACACTTGAACCGAATAACATTGACAAGGGACATTGTTGCAATTAACATTTTGAATGTGTCTTAATTTCGACACGACATCCGCTCCACATTCTATAAATATGTCTCTTCACCTACGACAACTACTTACTACACTACTACCTATACTACTACGTAACTACTACCACTACTACTACTTCCACTACTATTAAATTACTTACTTTTCAACTTTGGGGGTTAATGTTGATTCATGAAACTGTACATAAGTGGTGGTATCTATTAATATTTTTGTCCGTGGCTGTACATAGTGAATAGAAGGTGGAATAAATCCATGTAGAACGAGTATCTACGGTGTGATTGTGTGAACACTCTTATAGGAAGGGAAAAGGTTCCGCATGGAAATGCGATGGTATCTGAATTCGGCTGTAATGATAGTATTAGCATACGGGATATGGGAGGCAGTTGTACACTAATGGGATCAGAATAAGATACGCGGGATTTATTATGACTAGCTTTATGGAATAGGGAATATGCACGTAATTTTTTTTTCACTTAAATCAATAAAATACATTACTATAAACCCAAGAATAGTATTAAAAGTTAAGTCCAACTGTTCTACTGCTTGTCGCTTAAAAATAATATTAAACTCCTGCAATTTTCTATGACAGTTAAAACGTCCGTAGCTGTCGCGGCCATGATGTGACGTCATTTACCACAATCTACATTGTAAGACAGATTGTGGTAAATGACGTCACATCATGGCCGTTTACATCTAATTTTTTGCCCATAATAGAATATTTTTTCTAATATTGTATGTGTTCTAGTCAAGTAAAAAGTGCAATAACAATATTATAATAAAATCTTTGTGAAACTTTAAGCACTTTTCAAATAAAAGTGTTTTTTTGACATATATACTTTGACGTCACTAACGGCGTTATCGAGGACGACGCGTTTTGAGAGTGCGTTCCGTTTCACCATGCTACATAAAACAGTAAATTTTAAAATAATTGATGTCTATGCAACTTAAACAAGTGTACAACAATGGGTTTTTGGGCCAATACAGGGCATTTTTAATAAATAAAAGAGTTTTGTATTTCATGCATATTTTCTATCGGGAATCAGCTGATTTGTATTTGGCCGCCATCAAAACTGCTGGTTCAAATTACCAGGCCACTCAGAAAGTATTGCGAAAAAAGTGTTTATGTATGAGAGAGAGACTGGCCAGTTAAAGTCTATTTTGAAAATATAAATAAGATTATTCCCAAGTAAAAATAGGTACGTTCCAATTTCAAAATTTCCGTATCCCTCCACATTGTTTGCGAGTGTGTTTTGCAAGCTAATTTGATGATCGTGTCTCATTAAAAAATGGATTTGCGTTGGGAACATTTTCGCGCTCTGATTTTTACGATTTCAAGTGTGGCCTGAAACCGGGCGAATCGTACGATAGACTTCAAATGGCATTCATGGATGAAGGCCATTCTAAGGCAACCGTGTATCGTTGGAATAACGAATTTAAGCGTGGTCGACCGACTTTGGGGGATGAAAAAAGAATTGGTCGCCCTTTGTAACGGCTGTTACGGGAGGAAACGTGCTAGCAGTGAAAAATTTAATCCAGTACAATAGGCGAGTTACGTATCAAGAGATTCGGCACATACTGCAGGTTGGATCGGGAAGCCTTCACGAAATTCTACACGGTCTTGCAACCTCATCGATGCTCAAAAGCAGGCCTGGGTGGAATGGTGCCTTAATATTGATAAACAAAGAACAATGAGTAATGATGGATCCACCTCACAATAGAAATAAGATACTCATGAATGAATAGGTATTTTTATTCAGAATAAAACTTAGGATTACGACTAAGGTTAAAAGTGAGTACTTTCGGAGTTGTACTACCTATTACACCTACTGCCTGAAGTGATCCCAATCTAAGCAAAGTGGGTCTGGTTTTGCTAGACTTGAACATCAAAATGTATTATTAGAGGCTTTAGAGATACAAAAAAAAAAGCAAAAAGCAAACGTCACGCGGTGTTCCCGGGCAGTCACCCATCCAAGAACTGACCGCGCCACCGCGTTCCGGATCTGGCAAATTGGAAGAAACGCGATAACACAATATTACTCTTGCTTCACCGGACGGCGAACTGTAGGAACTTGCGCTCACATCACATGTTTTTAGGGTTCCGTCCCCAAAGGGTAAAAACGGAACCCTATTACTAAGACTTCGCTGTCTGTCCGTCTGTCCGTCTGTCTGTCACCAGGCTGTATCTCATGGACCGTGACAGCTAGACAGTTGAAATTTTCACAGATGATGTATTTCTGTTGCCGCTATAACAACAAATACTAAAAACAGAATTAAATCAATATTTAAGGGGGGCTCCCATACAAAAAACGTGTTTTTTTTGCAGTTTTGTCTATTTTTTTTAAATAATGGTACGGAACCCTTCGTGCGCAAGTCCGACTCGCACTTGGCCGACTTTTTAAATGATGTAATTGTCATTGATACCCAGGACGTATAATAAATATTTTTTTGTTTTAAAGTGAAATAAGTACATGTATTATTACTATATATTACTTTAGTCTACCTTGTAAATGTCCTAGAATATTTATTAGACTGAGACGACTTTAAGACGTCCTATCTCCGAAAGTTCTTACATTTGACCATAGTTTTATTAGTAACTAATGTTTCGCTTAAAAACCCCTATCCAACGGTATATTAAATGTTACTATTGAAGGGTGGGCCCAGACCCCATACATTTGTTTCTCCTCTCCTGAAGCAGGCTCGTCTCGGCGTGTTTACGACATCATTACAGGTGATGAGTCTTGGATTTATCAATACGATCCAGAAACGAAGCGCCAGTCAACGGTTTGGGTGTTTCAAAACGAATCAACGAGTACCAAAGTGAAGCGATCTAGAAGCGAGGGGAAGATTTTGATCGCGAGCTTTTTCAATTTGACTGGCTACTTGGTGTCAATTCCTTTACGAGACCAAAGAAGCATCAACGCTGAATGGTATACTTCCAAATGCTTGCAGAAGTTTTCTGTTGTGAGCAAAACAAGTGACAAACAGGGCTCCGCGGGCTACTGCTACTTCCTGGATAGCACGCTGGTCAAACTCCTGGGGCACCCTCCTTACAGCCCTGACCTAGCACCGTGTGACTTCTTTTTATTCCCGAAAATAAAAATCAGCTCAAAGGTATACAATTTTCGCCGCCGGCGGAAGGTGCGCTGTCAGCGTTCGAGCAGGTTGTAAACGAGGTGTTTACGGTGGACCGGAAAAAGTGTTTCGACAACTGGTTCAGACGCATGAAACTTTGTACAGAGGCTAGTAGAGAGTACTTTGTAAAGATTTAATAAAAATAAATATTTACCAAAAGAACATCATCTGCGTAGCCTTTTCCCAACTATGTTGGGGTCGGCTTCCAGTGTTACCGGATGTAGCTGAACCAGTATTTTACATGGAGCGACTGCTTATCTGACCTCCACAAACCAGTTAGTACCGGGTAATACGACACCCCTTGGTAAGACTGGTTGTCAGACTTTTTGGTCCTCTGACTACCTAACGACTATCAAAGATCTACAAATGACAGCCGGGACCAACGGCTTAACGTGCTTTTCGAGGCATAGAGGAAACTCGGTATGTAATGGGTGGTCAACCATCCACAGACCAACCTAGGCAAGCACGGCTTAACTTAACGATCGAGCTGAGCGGCTGTTATTATTTTGCCACGAGCTCCTAAAGAACATTTATTTAATTTTTGCAAAACTTTCTGAGTGTCCCACGTAGTTGAGAAGGGGAAAAATGTACTTTGTTCGAAACCAGTTTTAGTACAAAGAATTTATTGTTTTTTTATGGTTTCGATGAAGGAATCTTCGGCCGCCTACGAAACCTGTAGTTCTGGTTTCATATTATCTGTGAGGGTTTCAAAAAAATATTCTAAACAAGAATGTAATATTATATTCTAAATCCACATTATACCACCAATATTTCACCTATTTAAAAAGAAAATGAAAATGGCGAAATTATCAATTTCCAAGCAATGGTCCACTGTCATGTTGTTATCTTCTAATCCATTATCGTTTAATTTCGATCAATTTCGATGTATTTTACAGCTTTTTTCGTACGCTTTTTAAAGATATCTGTAATTTTGGTCTGTATAGATAATGTTTCTAATAAAATAATGAATGAATGAATGAATGATACATTTATTTGCAAGAAAAGAAAAAAAAGAAGAATAATAATGAAGAATAATAATAAGTTCCCCTACTTTTTTATTGCAAAACAAAATAATCCTTTTAGGCTGCGGTTCCACTGAAGCGGAGCGCGATTCACCAATCACATGGCAGGAGTGGAGAAGAGATGTGGATTTCAAGCCATGTGATTTGTGAATCGCGCTCCGCTCCGTTCCACTCCGCTTTAGTGGAACCGCAGCCTTATCGTCATCCTTATCATGATAATCTGCCAATAAGAAATTAGTAAAATCAGGTATAACCACTTCAAAACATGTACAGAATCAAGTTTTTTTTGCACCTAACACTTTATTGCTCGTTTTAACAGCCCCGTTTTAATGTTTCGGAAGTGCGAAATCTTCTCTAATATATTTAATGCGTCATTTTCGTGCTTCCATACCATATTATAATATCGCTTCTGTATAGAATCTAAATTACAGCTAGTTGTTTGTTTTAACTGATCAAGTTCTTTTAGTATTTTATTTATTGCGAAATCCTGTTTGCAAGCGTGTAATTTATTCTTCACCATTTCGTTTTTGGTGTTGAGAGTAATGCTCCTAAACAGCCACTGACGCTATTATTTTACATAGCCAGAAAGTGCTCCCATTAGAATAAAATTTATTTTTATTGCTATCCCCCACTCCCTTCGTGCAGCAGGGAAACTCCTCCTTTTCGTGTGGACACAAAATCCATTTTTATCATTTTTTTTCACACCTTAGTGTGAAAGAAAAATTTTGTTGGAGTATTTTGATCCTCTCCTTTCCAATTTTAATTACCTACAAGAAACAATAACCAAAAAATATATAAATTTCCTCTTATAAGGGACAAACGCAAAACCCTATGGATAAATAATATAATTTATGACATAAAAGCTATAGACATTGACACAATTTATGAATCATGAGTGTGTACATTTATATTATGTGGTTCCGTATAAAGAAAAATATTTTCTCCCTTGTATCTATACATCTTCGTAACCGTGACTTCGTAAAAAGAAATACAAGTCTTGGGTCGAAACTGGTTTCGAACAAAGATCATTTTTTCTTCCTTCTCAACTAATTACGAACCAGCAGTTTCGATGGCGGCCGAAGGGGCTAAATAATAACCTCTAGAATGCTTCCAACTTGACTTCATTGTACAAGATTAGTACTTTAGTGAAGATCTCGGATCAGTAACCGTAGCGTGCGACCGACGACCTTTAAATGTCGCTGGGGTTGATAAGGATTGGTAAGCAAAGAATAGTATGTATGTTGCGCATTTATACCTATCCAGCCATAGGCTTCGGACTTTGAAATCTTACAGATTTCGAACCCAAGTCGGCTGGAGCAAAGGCAATGGCTGCAGATGTGGGTTTATGGACGGCACAGACCTCGAGTGCATATGCAGCGACTCCCCACGGAAAATGGCCACCTTCCATCTTGCGCCGCATGTTTGCCCTATCACCTGTGCACTTGATGATCTATTGACTGCATCCGTGAGCGGAGTTCGCGTGGCTGAGTTTTGGGCTAAACACATTGGAACTTTTTGCCGTCGATACACTAGAAGAATTTATTTTTGGACTAAAAGATCCAGTCATGTTAGGTTTGTTCGCCAAATAACTCATGTGTATCTGCTAGGTGCTGGCACTGGCGGCCTGTCCTGCGCTGGCCAGCTCCGCCGCCGTGCCTGACGATGTGCGCCAGAGAGCGCAGGACATACTGGGAGACTGCACGTGAGTATATGCCACAAGTACGGTCGAACAAGCTATTTGGTTTATATTTTATAATGTAATTTGTGGGTTAAACTGTAAAACATTTGGTAGCTTGTTCGACCGTACTAGTATAATAAAGAGTCATCCTTGCTAAATCTTGCAACTTAATTTCATTTTTGAAACATTTAAGTATCCGGCGGGGATTTCAATCAGGGTTCAATTTTGATTTATAATTTATTATCTTGATAATATTATAACCTTTATGTTAACAAAAATTATTATCAATCTCACTTCACTTGTATCCGAACGCGATTTGCCGCATCCGCGCTTATCCAAAACAAATTGACTTAAAAAAGCTTTATCTATAAATTTTCCAGTATTGTGGACCGATTTGGATGGTTCTTTTGTTGTTTAGAAGACTATTATTTTTGAAGATCTGATGCTGCTCTTCGGGGGTAAACAATGGAAATCTTCAATAATAGTCAGCAAGTCTGTCGTGATTGCTGTAATCGCTTGGATATGTATTGTTTACACCATTCCATAACATAACAATACGCCTGAATGCTTTGAAATATAGCCAAATTCGCCAGTTATATGCTTAAGTTTAAATAAAAGTGTAAAATAAATGTACATGAAGAAATTGTATAGGACTTACAACTAAAAATGGAAAAATAAAAACTGTTTTGCAAAACAACATTTTTTTCAAAAAATAAAACCGACTTCAAACTAAAAACTGAAAAAAAACTTTACCTTCAGAAGTTGGTGACCTTTGTTTGATTGATTTAATTTTTTTGTCACCTTTTTGTTTGAGCGGGAGTGCTCTGGGCGGAGCGGAAGGGAGTGTCCGACTTTTACTGACTAAAACCCATCCATGTTCCTTCAGAGCCCTTTATGTTCCAGGGCCGCTGCATCTCTTTCGAACAGTCCCGCAGCCCGGGCAGGCATCGGTCCTTGCGGACCCCTTCCTTTTGCTGACATCTCTTTGAGGCGCGCGCAATCTGGGTGTATTGTACACATCTGCGTACTCCCTCAGAGCATACAGGCGTGATGTTACGTCATGAGGTTGTATAAACAATAAACATCCAAGCGATTGCAGCAATCACGGCAGATTTGCCGTCTGCTTTTGAAGAGTGCCATTGTATATCTCCGAAGATCAGCATCAGATGTTCTCAAAATGGGACCAGACGGGAAGCACCAGCTTTCAAATAAAAAAATAATCATCAAAATCGGTTCACCCAGTCGAAAGTTGTGAGGTAACAAACAAAAAAAATTAAAGAAAAAACAGTTGTTGAGAACCTTTTGGAAGTCGGTTGGAAATAAAACTGACTTCTAAGTCAAAACCGACTTTTGTTTGCCATCGGCAATTCAGTTTTCGGGAAGAGTCCGTCCGTCTGTCTGTCAGCCGGCTGTATCTCATGATTCGTAATAGGTAGACAGTTGAAATTTTCACAGAATGGGAATTTCTGTTGCCGCTATAACAAAAATAAATTAAAAATTGCAGGCGGCTGTGGCTCCCCCTACTACGATGGTACGGAACCTTTCATGCGCGAGTCCGACTCGCACTTGGCCGGTTTTTATTCTACCACCTTTTCTTGGAATTTGGGTTTCCGAATTGTGTTTTTCACCTAGACTGCTTAAGTACCTAAGCGTTGTGCCTAAAACTACTTTGATGTTTGTTTAACTTGATACATACCTATTTAATAAAAAGGAGCTGAATTCTTGAAAGCTTGTTATTCAACTAAAATGAAATAGGTAATTCTTATCTGAAGAAAATACTGCATTTATCTATGTGAACTAACAACGAACATCCTAATTAGAGTTATCTAGTGAAACTGTTAATAGAAGAATTTAAATAATTGTGTTAGGTTGTTAGTTGATATCTAAGCTAATAAAGAAATTATTAAAGAAATTATTATTATATCTCACAAAGAAATACAGACAAACAAAACTAAACCATGGTACGTGCCTCCAAAAATAAAACGAATCCGTCAGAACACATCTTCATGTAAACACATATAATTATAGTCCTTAACGGCATGAGAAATACCTCCGCTAATGATTTCCTAATTACATGCTATACACAGATCATTAGCTCGGCACACATTCTCCGACACATGGCTACGCTAACATCGCTACCTGCACTGATTGATACCAACTGATTCCCATGACTGATTGATTGACATCCATATTCGAATAGATTGATCGCTCACATGTATGGCAGCCGCCGCATTAAATGATATTAATACTCAAATAACAGACATATTGCCAACGAAATTATATCGGTTCTCGTCGGATTATGTCAAATGGAATCTGTGCAAAGGTGGCACGTTTTCATTCGTTTTTAATACTTTTCATTTATTATTTTCGTTTTTTTTCCTATCTGATGAAATAAATTGGTTGTGTTTTCGCGTTGTAGGATTATAAGTAATTTATTTCGGTGATGGGTTTGCAATTTGGAACGATTATGTCGACTATATTACAATTTTAAGCTAAGCTAGGCATGAGAATAGCATGAGAATTCCGCAGTGAATATCGTGTAAGGAACACTTTAAAGAACTACGGTGCCTCGCTTGTACTTTTTAGTTCTAGTAACAGACCTTATGAAAAACTGCGGGATTACGAGAACTTACAATATAAGATACAACCGCATTTGAAAGTAGTCAGTCATGCTGCATACCATCAATCAATTAAACTATTTAATAAATTACCCCTACTCCCTAGAATTAAAGTCAATCTATACATATCAAATTCAAAGTCCTGACTGACTGACTGACTGATATATCAACGCACAGTCCAAAGTTCCAAACCGCTGTGTGGTCTTGGAGACATGACATTTTGGAGGGTGTTTAGAGCATAAATCCGTTTAAGCACCAGCTGAAGTCATTTCTGACAGAAAACTGCTATTATACACTTGACGAGTTGCTCAGTGATGTGAGTTTCTTTACATGATAATTAACCACATTTTTTGACATTATCCATTTTCAACCGACTTCCAAAAAGAAGAGGTTCTCAATACGACTGTTTTTTTTTTTGTGTTTGTTACCTCAGAACTTTCGAGTGGGTGAACCGATTTTGATGATTCTTTTTTTATTTGAAAGCTGGTGCTTCCCGTGTGGTCCCATTCAATTTGAAATTTGTAAACATCTGATGCTAATCTTCGGAGATATAGAATGGAACTCTTCAAAAATAGACGGCAAATCTGCCGTGAATGTTGCAATCACTTGTATGTTTATACAACATCATGAAGTAACATCACGCCTGTATGCTCTGAGGGGGTACGCAGATGTGTACAATACACCCAGATTTCGACGGTTATATTACGCGTTCGTGTTCCGCGCGCGCCTCAAAGAAATGTCAGCAAAAGGGACTGTTCTAAAGAGATACTGCGGCCCTGGAACACAAAGGGCTAAGAAGGAACATGGATGGATTTTAGTCAGTAAAAGTCTGACACTCCCTTCCGCCCCGCCCAGAGCGGGAGTAATTTGATGATTTCCCATCCGAAAAAAAGGCCACCTCTCAATGATGGGGACTAAATTGGAAAACCCCACGCGGGCTCGGAGCGGTTTGGTAGATGTCACATGGTTCGATTCCTGGGTCGGGCAATTCGGGCAGTTAGAATTTTCTCAGTAGCAGGTACGGAGTCTGGTCTATTACAAGGAACTTAACACATTACTGGCGAAATGTGGGTGATCTATTATCTGTTCCTAATCCTTCGGGAATTACACGCGTGTTGTAATGTTATTACGAAAAGTTCCCATCCGAAAAAAAAACAAGGTATGTTAAGTTCCATAATATTGGGGATACGCCTATTACCATGACATGTATTGTTAACAATGTCAAATAAATTCATGGCAAACATTTGTTTGGGAACAACTAAAAATGGAAAAATAAAAATTTATTTTACACCGACCGAGTTATTTTTCACGTTTTTGTGTTTTTTGAAGTCGGTTTTATTTTTTCCAAAAAAGTTTTTTTATTGATTAGTGTCATGATTATTTTTTACCTACGACAGAACGGAGACGGTATATGCGTTTGGGGTGAGAGGATGTTTGTTTGTGCAAATCCATGTTGCCATTTTCCTACAAAACTACTAGTCCGATTTTGATGCTCTCTAAAGCGTTTAAAATAAAAAAAATGAAAAATCCACGACGATTAAAAAGTAATTGAAAAGGATAAAATAATTAAAAAAAAAAACCCAACTTAATAAAAAACCCAAGAATATCCGTCGGGGGCTGCCATGACTATTTTAAATTTCATCGCAACTAAAAATAAGTATCATAATCAACTTCTCAAGGTCCCCACTGTAGGGGCACCCATCATACCCATTAAGGGTGTAAGTATAGCGCTAAAAAATCTCCAATTATTCAAGTTACTGTAAAACTAGTTCATTTAATGGCAGCCCCCGACGGATATTCTTGGGTTTTTTTTAAATTATTTTATAATTTTTCAATTACTTTTTAACCGTCGTGGGTTTTTTCAAAAATTTTAATTTTGCTTTTATATCAAATATTTTTTTCACGTGTTTTTTGTTTTAAGTTTTGTAATTGTATTTTATTTTATTTTTGATGTACGTATATTAGGTGGTATGTAAACCTTAAAAGCCGCGTTGTGTTAGTTTTTAATGTAAAATTTCGATCCAATGTGAAAACTGTTTATGAAATAATCTTTTATACGAGTAGAGTACATAACTTCTTTGGCTTTTCTTCTTATGTAAAGCGTCGTCTTTTGAAATAACATTGAGTGCAAAACCAGGAGGTAAGATCAGGCTAAGACTATCTACCATGCTGAAGAATTCGATGAGTAGGTACTCTTATGGTTAAGTACCAATCTTCAACTCAATAAATCTAAGATCCTTTTGGATTAGCTACCATTAATGTGAATGAGATGTCATCATTACATGAATCAAATCAGTGCCCAAACGATGTCTATATTAATAAAGCGGTTAGTTAGTCGGTCTGGCGGTTGTGCCAAGCGGACGTTTATTAGACCGTCGTCACCTGGACGTGACGTCGTGATGTCAGCGGCCCTTCATTATGGGACTCTCTCAATATAGACAGATAGAATATACAAATTGTACACCAAGCTTGATATATATTTCTAATTTTATGGGTAAAATGGCGGACTTATTGCTGATAAAAAGAGGTTGAAGCGGGGTGAACGGTAGAGATGTTGATTCTGAATAACTGATTGCTACAGTAGGTGGTGCTATCCTGGTTCTAATAAAATGAAATACAACAATCATGCGCTATTGAAAGCGCCAATCATATTTAGTTAATACGTAGAACTGGCCTTGGTCAGACAGAATTATTTTTAAGACAGATGTGTTGCGAGAGTTTTTTTTTCCGCCAATACTTCTTCCCGCCTCTATTTCTTCCTAGCTAATATGGTAACACCCTAGTGTTACCATATTAGTGCGCGCCTACTGGCTGTGGGTGAATGGGAGTCGGGTCTTTGGCTTCACGCACTGCCGTCGTCGACAATTGGCACATTGTTTGACGACACGACCTTTCGCCTCGCTGCTGCCTTACGCCTCGGTGCCGCCTGCTGTTCTCCTCATCGCTGTCACTGTGGTGAAGCTGTCAACAGCCTCGGTCACCACGGCCTGTCGTGCAGCCGAAGTGCGGGGCGTTTTGCACGGTCACCGTCGGCGTTCCAGCTGTTTTAGAACCTAATGGCTTGGCACGCGACGATGGCAAGAGACCGGACGGCATGTCTTTGTTTCCTTGGAAGATGGGTAGGCCCTTAGTATGGGACGCAACTTGCGTCGATACTCTTGCGCCTTCTCATCTTCCAAGTTCGTCGTGCTGTGCTGGCGCTGCTGCTGCGGCTGCAGAGAACCTCAAACGGCGTAAATATAGAAACCTTTGTGGTAACTATATTTTCGAGCCGTTTGGGGTTGAAACTCTAGGGCCGTGGGGTCCGAGTGCCCATAGCCTGTTCAAAGAACTTTCAAAACGCCTAGTTGACGCTTCCCGTGACCCAAGAGCTGGCTTTTACCTTGGTCAGAGGCTAAGTGTTGCCATACAACGTGGCAACGCCACCAGTCTCTTGGGCACATTACCAGCTGACAGCGTTGAGGAGTTTTTCGATGCCCTTTTAAAGTTTGTTGTTAGTTTATTTATTTTAGTTTATTTAATACTTAGTTTATAATTAACTACAATAAATTAAAATTCTTTAACTATTCATAAGTTTCCACAATGTACGCTACTCCTATCACTGGGTCCCGAATTACATGCAATCTCGCCATTCTCCTTTGTAGCGATTTTTGATGATGGATCATTTTTTTTCTAAGCTGTGGAAAAAAGAAAAAAAGAACTAGGTATGCCATAAGGTTCTACTTCGTTCACTTAGTATACGTATACCCATTTTTTTGGGAAAGTGATAAAAAAGTCATCCGGTATTTATGTACTTACTAGCTGTTGCCCGCGGCTTCGCCCGCGTGCAGTTCGGTAACTGTCCCACTGAATAGGGATAAATAGTGTCCTACATGTTAATCCAGGTTATAAACTATCTATTTGCCAAATTTCATAATCATCACAATTTATTATTATCATCACAACCACCATCACTATCACAACCACCATCATTATCACAATCATTATCACAATCACCATCACTATCAAAACCACCATCATTATCACAATCACGATCACTATCACAGTCACCATCACTATCACAACCACCATCATTATCAAAATCATTATCAAAATCATTATCACAATCATCATCACAATCACCATCACAATCACCATCAAAATGTCCATCACAATCCCCATAACCATCGCTATCACTATCACAATCACCGTCACTATCACAATCACCATCACAATTACCATCAAAATCACTATCACAATCACCATCATCGTTATCACAGACATTGTCATCGTAATCACACTCACCATCACAATCACCATCACAATCACCATCACAATCACCATCACTATCACAATCACCATCACCATCACCATCACAATCTTGATCGAAATCACTATCACTATATCAATCACTATCATTATCATCGTAATCACAATCTTCATCATCACAATCTCCATCACTGTCATAATCACGATCACCATCGCTATCACCATCACAATCACCGTCACTATCACAATCACTATCACAATCACCATCACCATCACAATCACCATCAAAATCACTATCACAATCACCATCATCGTTACCTATGACAATCATTATCATCGTAATCACAATCATTATCATCTTAATCATAACCATCATCATCACAATCTCCATCCTCGTTATCACAACCATCGCTATCACCATCACAATCACCGTCACTATTACAATCGCCATCACTATCACAATCACAATCACTATCACAATCACCATCATCGTTATCAAACTCATTATCATCGTAATCACAATCATCATCATCACAATTATCATCATCATTATAACAATCATCATCATCGTTATCACAATCATCACAATAAATCAACAATAACCCAGAATAGAAGTTGAATCCGTCATCTTCTGGATCTAAAAATAAATGCCAATTTCGACATCAGCACCCCTGACAATCTCGGTTTCGAAACCAATATTGATGTTTAGATATTTCAACCCCATCGCACCCCAACAGGGAATGATGGTAATTCAGGTCCGCCACATTAAATCTTAAAATCAGTGTTTTTGTAATACACCCAACCCAATTCACCATACAAACAATACCTATGTTGAATTTCAGGCTTTGTTACCTCATTTCCCCCTTTAGGGGTTGAATTCTGAAAAAACCTGAAACATAAATGTTAACTCATTTATCGATAGGAGTACTCCTGTTGAGTTTCGAATAAAGTAGAGTAACTAATCTTATTTCCCCATGTAATCTTTGGACCCCGTTTCAACCCCTTAGGAGTTTAATTTTGAAAAATACTTTCTTAGTGCACCCCTAAACCCCATAAAGAACCTATGTGACAAATTTGGAATCTCTAGACTCAGTGGTTTGGGCTGTGCATTGATTTTTATACTTTGCCACCCCATTTCCCCCTCTTAGGGGTTGAATTCTGAAAAAACCTGAAACCCGGTTTTACTCATTTATTAATAGGAGCACTCCTGTGAAGTTTTGAATAAAATAGTCTAACTAATCTTGTTTCCCCATACAAACTTTGGAGCCCCGTTTAACCCCCTTAGGGGATGAATTTTGAAAAATCCTTTCTTAGTGCACCTTTAGACCACATAAGGAACCAATGTGCCAAATTTGGAATCTCTAGACTCAGCGGCTTGGGCTGTGCATTGATTTTTAGACTTTGTCACCCCATTTCTCCCTCTTAGGGGTTGAATTCTGAAAAATCCTGAAACCCTTTTCTACTCATTTATTAATAGGAGCACTCCTGTGAAGTTTCGAATAAAATAGTCAAACTAATCTTGTTTCCCCATACAAACTTTGGAGCCCCGTTTAACCCCCTTAGGGGGTGAATTTTGAAAAATCCTTTCTTAATGCACCCCTAGACCACATAAGGAACCTACATGCCAAATTTGGAATCTGTAGACCCAGCGGTTTGGGCTGTGCGTTGATAGATGAGTCAGTCAGTTTCTTCTTTTATATATTTAGCTAGCTGTTGCCCGCGGCTTCGCCCGCGTGCAGTTCGGTAACTGTTCCACTGAATCACACTAAAGGGATAAATAGTGTCCTTCATGTTAATCCAGGTTATAAACTATCTATGTGCCAAATTTCATAATCATCACAATTTATTATTAACATCACAATCACCATCACTATCACAACCACCATCACTATCACAACCACCATCATTATCTCAATTATTATCACAATCACCATCACTATCAAAACCATTACCATTATCACAATCACGATCACTATCACAACCACCATCATTATCACAATCATTATCAGAATCATCATCACAATCACCATCACAATCCCCATCACCATCACAATCCCCATCACCATCACAATCCCCATCACCATCACAATCCCCATCACCATCACAATCACCTTCACCATCACAATCAGAATCACCATCACAATCACCATCACAATCACAATCACCATCACCATCACAATCACAATCACAATCACCATCACCATCACAATCTCGATCACAATCACAATCACCATCACCATCACAATCTCGATCACAATCATCATTTTATCAATCATTATCATCGTAATCACAATTATTTTCATAATCACAAACATCATAATCATAATCGCCATCACTATCACAACCACGATCATTATCACAATCCCCATCACTATCACTATCATTATTACTATCACTATCACCATCACTATCACTACCACAATCACCATCACAATCATCTTTACCATCACCATTACAATAACCATCACAATCACTGTCACAATCACAATCACCATCACCATCGCTATCACCATCACAATCACCGTCACTATCATAATCACTATCACAATCACCATCAAAATCACAATCACCATCATCGTCACCACAATCACCATCACAATCACCATCACAATCATCATCACAATCACAATCACCATCACGATCACAATCAATATCATCATTTTAACAATCATTATCATCGTGATCACAACCACTATCATCGAAATCACAATCATCGTCATCACAATTTCCATCCTCGTCATCACAATCATTATCGTCGTAATCACAATCGTTATCATCGTAATCTCAATCATTATCATCTTAATCACAATAATCATGATCACAATCGCCATCACTATCACAACCACAATCATTATCACAATCACCATCACTGTCAAATTCACGATCACCATCGCTATCACCATCACAATCACCGTCACTATCACAATCACTATCACAATCACCATCACCATCACAATCACCATTACAATCACCATCACAATCACCATAAAATCACTATCATAATCACCATCATCATTACCTATCACAATCATTATCATCGTAATCACAATCATTATCATCTTAATCATAATCAACATCATCACAATCTCCATCCTCGTTATCACAACCATCGCTATCACCATCATAATCACCATCACAATCACCGTCACTATCACAATCGCCATCACTATCACTATCACAATCACCATCACCGTTATCAAACTCATTAACATCGTAATCAAAATCATCATCACAATCATCATGATCATTATCACAATCATCATCGTAATCACAATCATTATCATCGTAATCACAATCATCATCATTATAACAATCATCATCATCGTTATCACAATCATCACAATAAATCAACAATAACCCAGAGTAGAAGTTGGATCCGCCATCTTCTGGATCTCAAAATAAATGCCATTTTCAACATCAGCACCCCTGATAACCTCGGTTTCGACACCCATATTGATTTTTAGACATTTCAACCCCATCGCACCCCAACAGGGAATGATGGTAATTCAGGTCCGCCACATTAAATTTTAAAATCGTTGTTTTTGTAATACACCCAACCCAATTAACCATACAAACAATACTTATGTTGAATTTCAGGCTTTGTAGCCCCATTTCCCCCTTTAGGGGTTGAATTCTGAAAAAACCTGAAACACAAATGTTAACTCATTTATCAATAAGAGCACTCCTGTTGAGTTTCGAATAAAGGAGTCTAACTAATCTTATTTCCCCATGTAATCTTTGGACCCCCGTTTCAACCCCTTAGGGGGTTAATTTTGAAAAATCTTTTCTTAATGCACCCCTAAACCCCATAAAGAACCTATGTGCCAAATTTGGAATCTCTAGACTCAGTGGTTTGGGCTGTGCATTGAATTTTATACTTTGCCACCCATTTCCCCCTCTTAGGGGTTGAATTCTGAAAAAACCTGAAACCCATTTCTACTCATTTATCAATAGTAGCTCTCCTGTGAAGTTTCGAATAAAATAGACTAACTAATCTTGTTTCCCCATACAAACTTTGGAGCCCCGTTTAACCCCCTTTGGGGATGAATTTTGAAAAATCCTTTCTTAGTGCACCCCTAGACCCCATAAAAAACCTATGTGCCAAATTTGGAATCTCTAGACTCAGCGGTTTGGGCTGTGCATTGATTTTTAGACTTTGCCACCCCATTTTCCCCTCTTAGGGGTTGAATTCTGAAAAAACCTGAAACCCGTTTCTACTCATTTATCAATAGGAGCACTCCTGTGAAGTTTCGAATAAAATAGTCTAACTAATCTTGTTTTCCCATTCAAACTTTGGAGCCCCGTTTAACCCCCTTAGGGGGTGAATTTTGAAAAATCTTTTCTTAGTTCACCCCTAGACCCCATAAAAAACCTATTTGCCAAATTTAGAATCTCTAGACTCAGCGGTTGGGGCTGTGCATTGATTTTTAGACTTTGCCATCATTTCCCCCTCTTAGGGGTTGAATTCTGAAAAAACCTGAAACCCGTTTCTACTCATTTATCAATAGGAGCACTCCTGTGAAATTTCGAATAAAATAGTCTAACTAATCTTGTTTTCCCATACAAACTTTGGAGCCCCGTTTAACCCCCTTAGGGGGTGAATTTTGAAAAATCTTTTCTTAGTTCACCCCTAGACCCCATAAAAAACCTATATGCCAAATTTGGAATCTCTAGACTCAGCGGTTGGGGCTGTGCATTGATTTTTAGACTATGCCACCCCATTTCCCCCTCTTAGGGGTTGAATTCTGAAAAAACCTGAAACCCGTTTCTATTCATTTATCAATAGGAGCACTCCTGTGAAGTTTCGAATAAAATAGTCTAACTAATCTTGTTTTCCCATGCAAACTTTGGAGCCCCGTTTAACCCCCTTAGGGGGTGAATTTTGTTAAATCCTTACTTAGTGCAACCCTAGACCACATAAGGAACCTACTTGCCAAATTTGGAATTTGTAGACCCAGTGGTTTGGGCTGTGCGTTGATAGATGAGTCAGTCAGTCAGTCAGTCAGTCAGTCAGTCAGTCAGTCAGTTTCTTCTATTATATATTTAGATTGTTTGACCGAATGATGTCCGAATTAATAATAATAATAATAAATTTATTCAAAAATATATAAGGTAAACGTTTACAGTTTTTCTTAAATCTATGTCAAGTTCACTTATAAGCTGTGAGCCTGAACTAGGTAATCCTGTGTTTCAGGCGATTTGAGGTAACATTAATAAATTGATCAAATAATCACATACATATTAATACTATTGGTACCAATGTAAAAATGTATATAAAAATTATACTATCTTAATTAACTTAGCTAACTAATTTAAAAAAATAACAATTAACAATAATATGAACAATATTTACTTTAGTACAAGTAATAACTTCTCTGTATCTTCATAGGACATAGTTTGAAGAGCTTCCTTAAGGATTTTCTTGCAGTTATTGTGATTTAATGAGTAGATGTTTACTTTTTGATTAAGCCTGTTATATAGTAGCGGTCCGAGGTACATATAAAACTTGGCTGTGAAAGCATGTTTTGTACTTGTTTGAGGGCAAACTATATCTTTCCGTCTTTTTTTAGTAAATTCAGTGCTGTATGGAAGGGCTGCGTGTTGTTTTAGTACAGTGCTCATAATAAATAACTGTCGAACTGTTAGTACTTCACAAGATTTATACAGGAGGTTAGTGGGGAAAAGGAAAGGGCGGCAAGTAGCCACCTTGAGAATAGCTCTTTGAGCTCTTTCAATGGGCAATAACAGAGTTTTACTCGTCCCACCCCATGAAGTAATGCAGTAAGTCAGAATTGACTGACAAAGAGCAAAATATACTTGCCTGAGTATTTTTGGATCTGTAATAGAACGTAGCTTTTTGAATACGAATATCAGCTTACGAATTCTATTATTTAGAGCTTCCATATGTTGTTTGAAGGAAAGGGTTTCATCTATTATAATACCCAGGTATTTTATTTTATCAGTCTTCCTAATATTGGGACATTTACACTGGCTATCTGCAGGGACTGGGCAACAGTGAGCATGCAACGCTGAGGGGATATTGGATATATGCTTACGCATCGAAAACTTAATATAATTTGTCTTCACTGCATTTAGAGTTAGTGAGTTATTTTGTAGCCATTTATTTACAATATTAAATCCGTGTTGTGCAAGCTTGTAGACTTCATTTTCTGAATCAGCCGAAAAAAGTAAAGCAGTGTCATCAGCGTAAGTTATGATAGTACCATGCTCTAGCTTTAGATTGCAAAGGTCATTTATGTAGATCAAAAATAGGGTGGGTCCTAGGATACTTCCTTGGGGAACACCAAAAAATGTGTTTTTTTGAACATCGCTGAGAACATCGCCAATCTTTACGCACTGAGAACGATCTTGTAAATAACTTTTGAATATTTTCAGTTGGGTGCCTCTTACACCCATGATCTCAAGCTTGCGCAATAGAATTGGAATGGAAACGGTGTCAAAAGCTTTAGCGAGGTCCAGGAAAATTCCTACTGTGTGGTTACCCTTGTAAAGTTCTTGCGCTAGATAGTCAGTCAGATGATGTACTGCATCAGCAGTTGAAACTTTGGGTCTAAATCCAAACTGCCTTTCAGACAGAATAGATTTATCTTCCAAATATTTCAACAACCTTTTGTTTATTATTTTCTCCAATATTTTTGACATAGAAGGTAGTAAAGAAATAGGTCTATAATTAGTCACTTGCTCTTTGCAGCCTGATTTATAGACAGGGATAATTACAGCTTTTTTAAGACACTCTGGGAAATGACCTGAAGATAAACAAATGCGGAAAATATAAGTCAGTGGTGGTACCAAAATGTCCTTGAATCTTTTAATAATTTTATTCGAAATGTTATCCCAGCCAACTGCACAATCTTCTTTCAAGGTCATGATTATACTTTCTACTTCAGTCTCGTCAGTATCTAGCAGCGCGAAGGAAGTTAAAGCAGTGTTAGAAGTTAAAGGAATGCTCGTGAGGTTTTGGGATTGACTCAGATTTTTTTCTGCCAGACACTTTCCCACATTAACAAAGAAATTATTTGCTATGTTAGCGGATTCCACTGGTGACGAGTGTGCTTGTAATAAACTTGAAGATGACTCATATTGTTTTGTAGTATACGTTACGTCTTTAATATATTTCCAGATCTTTTTACTATTTGTTCCAGCCTTTTCCAATGCCACTTTGTCGTAGTTGCTTTTAATTTTTCTAAGAAGATCATTACAGAAATTTCGATATCTTTTGTACGAAAGTTGCAATACACCATTTTCTGGATTAGATTTAGCTTTCATATGCAGTTTATCCCTATGTTTCATACAGCGAATAAGACCTGGGGTGATCCATGGTTTTATATTCTGTTTTTTGTTGCTTAACTGCGATACGACTGTGTTTTTCTGAATTGCATTTCGTAAGTTATCAATTACAAACAACATGCAAAACTGCGGGTCAGCGGAATTAAAGACTGGATCAAAATTGATGACGCGTAAATCTTCTTCAAGTCTATTTATATTAAGTTTAGAAATTTTGCGAGTGCCTTGTTTAGGTAATTTGCAATTTAGGGTTAGTAGGGCAGCGTTGTGATCGGTTATTGTTGAGTTAACAACAAGTGCAAGTGAGGGGAAATTCGATTTAAGCATAATATGATCCAAACAAGAGCCACTGTGATGTGTAGGAAAGCTGTGTGCTGGTAGCAGGCCATGAAAGGCGCATAGGTTGAGGTAGTCCTGAGCAGAAGCATCAGCACTTCCTGGAAGAATATTGATATTAAATCTCCAATAACAATCGTGTTTTTGTTGGATGATAGGTTTTGCAAGGTCTCATTCAGAGAGTCAGTAAAATTACTAGTATTTTTAAAAGACGGAGGTCGATATAATGCCAATATCGCAAAATCTGATCCAATTTTAACTAACAATCTGTTACAGTCATGCATATCAGGTTCCTCAACAGAGACGTTCAGATGATTTCTTGCATAAACTATCACACCATCATTTTGGTTGTATTTTATGGTACTTCTATACATATTATATCCCGGGATTAGTGGTATGTTATATTGTTTGGCAAGCCAGCATTCGGTTAAAACAATAATGTCACAATTTATGTTTAACCGTTGCTGAAATGTACAAAAGCTATCAAAATTCTTAAAAACACTGCGAATATTTTGTGTTAATATGGTTAGTGGAGATTTGTAGCCGGATATATATTGTTTGCAATTTTCAACTTCACAAACTTTGGCCTCAGATACAGAGAAATTATCTAAATCATTAATTAAACTATTCATCATAATGGTAGTGTAAATAAAAAATATAAAAAAGGTCAAAAAATAACTAATTAACGGCGCTCTTAGGCGCCTCCATAATCTACAGAATTGATGTACCTTTTTTCAGCCATTATTTTCGCCGGGCAGTCAGCAGCACCTGTGTTATGCTTATCTGGCTTTTTGAAATGCAAACAAGTAGCGCATTTTGGTTGGTCAGCCTTTTTTGGACATTCTTTTACTGAGTGACCTTGATCACCACAGTGACCGCAGGTATACGATGTCTGTCGACATGACTTGGCTGCATGTCCATACTGCTGGCACTTATAGCATCGTGTGACCAAAGTGAAGTCTCTCACAGGGCATGATGACCAATTTACAAAAACTCGGTCCTGTGATATCAGGGCTTTGCGTATTACTGCAGATACCTCAACAATGTAATTACATGTCTCAGAGTCTTTCTTACCTGACTTATGACTTAGTTTAATTAGGCTTAAAAACGTCTCAAGGCTGCAATCCTGAAGTTTTTCGGCTAGGTTCTGGTTGTACACACAAGTAAAAACCTCATTTTCCTGCATGCATGTCGGCACTCCTATAATTAAAACCCTAGGCTTTCTTTTATGGGGCTCGTCGACTGTTAGGCCTGATTTGGTAAGCTGCACCGATTGTCTCAGCTTCTCAATGTCGTCCTTCGTCTCAGTGCTGATGATCACACCGCCGTTCTTCGTCTTGCGCAGGCCTCTCACGTGTAGCTTCATTTGTTCGGGGCTGATAATTTTCTGGACAAGAGTTTTCGTCTCATCGCTGGTCTTCAATTTGTCACTGGGATAGATGGCCACAGAACTTACGTGACTTGGCTGGATAAAATTGTTGGCACCTTTCTTTACCATGTCAGCAAAGGAAGATACCTGGGCAGGTTTCGTCGAATCTTCTATACTCAGCTTAAGGTTCTGTAGCTGCTGCGAAAGGTCGAGTTGGTTTTCTAGAGTTCTGACGGCGTAGTGCGATTGAATGGCTTTAGCTTTGACGGACTGGTACTGGACGGCCATCTGCGAGGTCCCGTAACTAATCTTCCTGGTTAGGTTTATGATGCGCGTTTTCTGATCCACATTCAGCTTTCCCTCATTTGCAATAGCGCACACCTCCTTCAGATTCTGTTCGATAGTCGCCATCCAGGTCTGAATTTCTGCCGTCGAGACAACTTCAGGGGCATCGTTCCTTTGGATAGGTGCTTGAGGCGTAGAGGCAGGTACGGCAACGGGCACAGGTGTAGAGGTGGGTACGGCAACGGGCACAGGTGTAGACGTGGCTACGGTAACGGGCACAGGTGTAGAGGTGGGTACGGCAACGGGCACAGGTGTAGAGGTGAGTGCGGCAACGGGCACAGGTGTATAGGTGGGTACGGCCCCGGGAAGAGGTGCACTGGTGATGGGCACAGGTGTAGAAGGCGGGGAGCGAACACATTTACTACTCCGGTTAAATGGACTGTCCTCCATTATGAATCAGGATAATATTGCTCCTGTTAAACCCCGTTCATTTCTACTAGTAATACACCTTAAACAAATGTATTGCACAAGTACGCGTTACTACTGGCTAATTGAAACTAGGTCACAATTTCGCAAGTGATTATTTGTTTATTGCAATAATTGTTCGATACGTCTGTTCACTACGACCGGCAATTATGCAATGTGTTCACTACGACCGGCAATGCTAATTAAAATTAAATAATTAAAAATAGCATAGTTTCCAGATAGCAGAATTTTATTTGGCTTAATTATCTTTGGCATAGTTGAAATTCCGCATAATTTCGTTTAACATAACGTTTATTTAGAGCGACGATTATTTTTTCTATTCCATTGCATTTTCAACCTTAAATTAAAATTTAACTTTTTTTTGGTACTAAAGTTAGTGACAAAAACGAATCGCTGCAAGACCGACTCCACGTAGTCTTGTCTGCCCTACCCCTAGAGTGTAATTTAGCCCATGTGGGCTAAATTACATGGGCGCGGAGGGGCGAGGCGGCCCGCAAGCTGAAGAGCAGGTGGTGTGCGTAAGCTCGCGTGGGACCGCCGGAGTCCCGCAGCGTCGGAGCCGTGACAGAAACCGTTCCTGCTGCATGTTGCATGTTAGCTTGCATGTTGCATATTTGCTGCATGAATGGTGTATGTTTGCTTGCATGCTGCATGAATACTGACTATGAACTTCCTGTAATGTGATAGACTGATAAGCCTTTCAGTTATTATGTATAAGAAATATATGTCAAAAGACGATTCTGACTGTGAACTTTCTGCGATATGATGGTTCAAAGTTTTAATTCAGCTGGATATGAAATTTAGGCCTAACTTATTCTGACTTACAAAATTATGAGTTTTTAATGTATGTTAAATGAGTGTCTGCCAAACGATTTTCTGCTATCCGCTGTTATGCAAAGTAATATTATGACATCAAAAGTTCTTCTATAAAGGGTAGACTCATCATCCAGCCCGTCACTAGACCAATTACAGACAATAATAACATATCAACATTTTGTGTTTCTACAATGCTTATTGACCATTCTCCTTTTATATTTAGCAAGGGTTCAGTGGGCGCGTACTCCTCGTCCGCCGGGCTGAGCCTCGTGCGACACCGCGCGGCGCAGTGGATGGCCGCGCGGGACGGCGTGCCAGCCAGCGCTGATGACGTGTTCCTGGGCTCCGGTGCCTCCGACGTCATCAAGGCCGTGCTGGCCATGCTCGTCGAGGATGTCGATGGAAAACCACCTGGTAGGTTGTTTGAAGGCGTTTGACTTCTTTGGCCTAGTGGTGAGCACCTGAGTCTCAACAGTCTGAACGCTGAGAAAAAAAAAAAACGATAAAAAAAAACGTTTGGGCAGATAATTTGGATTTAATAAGAATGAAAAATCAAAATCAAAATCAAAATCAAAGCATTTATTTCAAGTAGGCCAGTTACAGGCACTTTTGAATTGTCGAAACAAATATGAAAATTAAATGTAGCTACAGTCCCAGACACAAGACATAAAAACTGTGAAAGTACTGTAGTTGCCCATTCCCTAGCGTAGATCTCTATGGAGAAGAATGGGCAAGAAACTCCATGGACACTCTTTTAAATCAGAATATTTTTACAAAATCTTGGTTACATCATTCATGTTGAGATGGTACATTATGTGAGAACAATGTAGCAAGATGTGCACGTTAAAGGTGTCCATAGTAAAAAAAAAAACAAAAACAATTAAAAAATAAAATTATTAAATTCAAAAGCCGTGGCAACCAAGAGCTGACCAGTCCCAACTGACAGCGCTCGTTCACGAACATGACGCATGTATCAGCACCATTCAACTCAACCATTTTGAAGGGAACTAAATGATCCGACACACGCGTCACCATCAGCGAGACATTTGAGTGAGCATGACATATCTCCTAATCGCCACGGCACATTCAAGTCAAGGAAAAACGTAGGTTTCTAGCGACTGATAGCATTCTAGTACATAGCACTCACACAATATGCGATATGCGGCTATATAATAATAAAGAGATTGATTCTATACAATGCAAAGATAGTTGTACAATCTTCAGCAGCTCCAACAATACAATTTAATGCTATCAATTTATGCGCCCCTGTCCTTGTGGAGCAGGACCGGCATTGAGCCAAGCAGTTTTATCAGCGATATAGTCGTCCAATTTGTAATATGCTTGCTTACAAAGTGTGCGTTTAATACATGTTTGAAATTTTGTTTCATTCAGCTCAAGAATGCTTTGTGGAATTTTATTATAGCATCTCAAACAGTACCCCATGAAAGATGAGTCTACTTTAGCGAGTCTGAAGCCTGGCTGAACTAATTGGTCCCTATTTCTAGTACTGTAATTGTGTCTGTCACCTCTTTTACCAAAAATATGTAGATTTTTTCTTACGTACATTATGTTTTCGTAGATGTATTGACAATGTACAGTCATGATGTTTATTTCCTTAAACAGTTCCCTCAAAGAATCGCGCCTACGAAGATTGTATATGGCTCTGATGGCTCTTTTTTGCAGAATAAATATAGACTCAATGTCAGCAGCCCGTCCCCATAACAAAATGCCATAAGACATTATACTATGAAAGTAACTAAAATAGACCAATCTAGCAGTATCTACATCAGTAAATTGACGGATTTTTCTAATAGCATATGCTGCCGAACTTAGCCGCCCCGCCAGAGATGTTAAATGAGAACCCCATTGTAGCCTTGAATCAAGCGTAATCCCCAGGAAAACCGTTTTATCTACGAATTCAAGTTTCTCTTTATTCAGTACTATATCACAATCGCTACTTTTAACATTCGGTAAAGCAAATCTTATGCATTTCGTTTTTTTTTCATTTAGTACTAAATTATTTGCTGTGAACCAATTATGGACTTGAAGTAGGGCATTATTCACGTCATCTAAATTTTGGGCCCGTCTATTGATCTTAAAAATTAGGGAAGTGTCATCGGCAAATAACACCATATTTTGAGGTTGGTTTTTCAGTAAATAGGGTAGATCATTTATATATACTAAAAAGAGGAAAGGACCCAATATTGAGCCTTGCGGAACCCCCATTTTTACTTTTAAACCCTGTGAATTAACACCATTTATTTGAACATATTGTTGTCTATCACTCAAATAAGATTTTAACAAAGAAAAAAGAAGAAAGGTACTTAGTAGTAGACAATGGGTTCACCAACAATTTTTTTATCATGGTGTAGTAACGTTTTATAATTAAACTCTCCGTCTGACTCTCCCAGAAAACTGCCATGATATTATTAATTAATTTATCTAATCTCCATTATCTTGTCTCCAGCGGTAATGCTCCCGATCCCGCAGTACCCGCTGTTCTCCGGCACGCTGTCGGAGCTGGGCCTGCGACAAGCGAACTACTACCTGGACGAGGCGCACGAGTGGGCGCTGCAGGCTAGCGAGCTGGAGCGCTGCTGGCGGCAGGCCAGCGAGGAATGTGGCGTGCGCGCACTGGTCGTCATCAACCCTGGCAACCCCACGGGACAGGTGAGACACCAGCGACAGGAGCGGTGCTGGCGGCAAGCCAGCGAGGACTGCGGCGTGCGCGCACTGGTCGTCATCAACCCTGGCAACCCCACGGGACAGGTGAGACACCAGTGACAGGAGCGGTGCTGGCGGCAAGCCAGCGAGGACTGCGGCGTGCGCGCACTGGTCGTCATCAACCCTGGCAACCCCACGGGACAGGTGAGACACCAGCGACAGGAGCGGTGCTGGCGGCAAGCCAGCGAGGACTGCGGCGTGCGCGCACTGGTCGTCATCAACCCTGGCAACCCCACGGGACAGGTGAGACACCAGCGACAGGAGCGGTGCTGGCGGCAAGCCAGCGAGGACTGCGGCGTGCGCGCACTGGTCGTCATCAACCCTGGCAACCCCACGGGACAGGTGAGACACCAGCGACAGGAGCGGTGCTGGCGGCAAGCCAGCGAGGACTGCGGCGTGCGCGCACTGGTCGTCATCAACCCTGGCAACCCCACGGGACAGGTGAGACACCAGCGACAGGAGCGGTGCTGGCGGCAAGCCAGCGAGGACTGCGGCGTGCGCGCACTGGTCGTCATCAACCCTGGCAACCCCACGGGACAGGTGAGACACTAGCAAGCAGCGGCGGTGCTCGCCGGCGCGAGGACCTACGTGTACAACTTATGTCTTTGCTGATACTACTGGCCTACTGGACCACCATGGTCTTTGTCATTGAAGTTATCGTATCTCATCTCCCGTACAAAATGAACTACCGTACTGAAATATTTGTAACAGAAGTCTTTTTAGATAAAGTTCGGTGTCGCCCAAGTCCTTTATTCCCTTACTAGCTTCTGCCCGCAACTTCGAACGCGGAACCTGTTGCTTATGCCAGCGACAACGGGGTCGTCAAAATGGAAGATCTGATACGTGACTTCTTGCCTTTTACTTGCCCCTGGACAATAAGTCGTTCCATGGAGCGTTCATTTCGCACAATGTGGCCGAAGTATTTGAGGATTCGCATCTGTACAAAAAAAAACAGTCGAATTGAGAACCTCCTTTTTTTGGAAGTCGGTTGAAAAAAAAGTTGTATCTGTCGGTTTTTAAGCCCTATCGTCACCTTAACGCCATTTCATTTGGTTTCGGACCTGTGCCACCTAGAATTACAGCACCCAAAAGGACGCCTTTAATTTGTAGTCATTACCCACATTTTGATCAGACGGTCAGTTCTCACCATCACGCCTGTAACCCCTGATGGGTTAGGCATAGGTATACCTAATTGTACACCCACATTTCGCCAGTTGTGTTGAAGTCCCATGTAATAGGGGGCAAGCCTATTGCCATCAACTGAACACAAATACAGACTCCGTGGCTGCCATTGAGTAATTCGTGAGTGCAAAACCCAAGACCCAATGCTCAAGTCGTGTTTGCGACCACTCAATCAACGAGGCAGTCTCACACACACATCAACATTCTCACGCGAACGAAGTGGCAGGTACCAGCTAGTATATATATATAGATAGAAGATAGATAAACGATTTAGAACCGGTAAATGTGTCCTGGAGGAAGAACGTAATCGGGGCTGAATAAAATATACCTAGGTTGTACCTACATTTAAGTTATCACGTGTAGACCAGACTTAGTCCTGTCTGTAACGCATAAAGTGATATTTCTATCGAAACAGCACGATACCATCGAAATTAAAAAAACCGAAAAATAAGGGAAAGGAGCATTCTCTTCTTGTGAAGTTGGACGCCATCTTTTTGCTTGTTTCCCAGCACTTTTATGAGCTTATTCTGTGAGCCTTGTGGCTCCTGTGCTCACCATCATTTGCCTAGCCTTTTCCAATTATGTTGACATCGGCTCTCAGTGTAACGGATCTGTATTTTCCATGGTGCCTCTATTTGACATTCACAGCCCAGTTACTGGACAATACGACTTCTTGGCAAGTACTGGTCTAACTGTTGGTTTCTTGATGACTACAAGATGTTCAAGCAGTTGTGCGATCGGTTGCAGGTGCTGACGCGGCAGAACATGGAGGAGATCGTGAAGTTCACGTACGAACACAACCTGTTGCTCATAGCGGACGAGGTCTACCAGCAGAGCGTCGTCAGCAAACAGTTCTACTCCTTCAAGAAGGTGAGACTTAAGCGGCATTGAAACTTTTTAAAATTGATAGAATCATTAAACTTTTGATTCGCTTGAAATCACGGATCTACCCGTCTTAATATGGATAAAATAAGGTAGGTCTTTGATTGATTGCTCTAACTCTGATCTTAAACAAAACAGCTTAAATTTGATTTGATAGGTCGGATTAAAGGTTTCAGTGTGAGCCTTTAGAAATTGCGTGTTCAATTTGTCCTAAAATGTGTCGGTAGGTACTATGATTGGCATTCGGTCCCGGTCCCCGTCAAAAGGAAATACTTATACAAGCTTTGGTCCTAACCCACCTGCTCCAGGTAATGTACGAGATGGGCGCCCCCTACTCCACTTGGCCGCTGGCGTCGTTCGTGGCTTGCTCGAAGGGCTGGGCGGCGGAGTGCGGGCTGCGCGCGGGGTACGTCGAGCTCGTGCACCTGCCGCCCCGCGTGCGCGCCGCCTTCGCCACCGCGCGCACCCTCACGCAGTGTCCCACCGTGCTCGGACAGTGCATACTCGACTGTATAGTTAGTATAAGCAGCTTCATATCAATAGTTTTTTTCTAATCATTATTTCCTGCACAACCACGCCGGCTTCAAATGAAGCCCATGATTAATTCAGCCAAATGACTGAAAACAAAGTACTGCAGTGGCTAATCGGTAGAAATAATTTGGCCAAATGGGGTATTCTGGTTTAATTTCTTACAATTGTGTGCCAGTGTGGAGCACTTTAGCGGGACATGCCCCCACAACACATCCCTTCCTACCAATCCTGTACAACTAGCTGCACGTTTCTGGATCAGTTAGTATTTATGAATCTGAAAACATGCTACGGACAACATGCACGGTTCACTAGCGATAACCTTCTTTGATTTTAATTTGGAGATATAATGTAATTTTGAGTGATAACTCACCAAAAAACCATCCGCAAATAATAGGTTTGTAATAGAAAAACGTTTTTTTTTTGTTACTTTACTACATATTTACGGTTTTCAGTTTTTCCCTTCGCCAAATTTCGTGATTCTAGGTCAACGGGAACTACCATATAGGTTTTCGATCAAAAACCTATAGGGTACTTCCGGTTGAAGCAAGGTTTTTTACAGCATATGTAAAGGGAAAATTCCGAAAAATAAAAATGATGAAAATTAAGGTACATTTGTAACGCGCCTAAAACATTGTGCTGATGGATGAATTTAATAGTACGGGGGACGTGAAGGTGTTTTAAAGTAAAAAAAATACATTAAGAACATGTAGTACCTACCTATTTAAAAAAAAAACTAGGAACTTTGATCCCCAATATCTCCGTAACTAGAAGTTTTCCAGGTATGGTCTACAACAAGTCTAAAATAAAAATAAAAAATCGCAATGACGGGGAGAACAAGTGCTTTTCGGCTTCGAGAGTCTTTTTACACCCTTTATAAGCCCAAACACAAGTTGGATGCCGTTCACCATTGAGTTCTTCTGGCGGGCTGGGGATCATAATTATGTAATATCATTGACAAGTGACAGGTTTTAAAATAGATCAGACCTGTTGAAGTGGTTTATATACAGGTGTCCGGTAATTAATGGATAACCTTGAAATGGCATATAGAACTTATGGCCATTTAGAAAAAATAGGTACGAAAAGAAATCTATCTTATGTGGTGAAGCATCAATGCTTTTATCAATATAAAAAAAAAATAACAATATGTTAGGATTCTCCCATAGAACATAATAGTTTATTATTTCAAATTAAATATTTTAGTTTCTCAATTGATGAATCCCCGCACCAATATTTGCTGCTGCAGCGCCCATGGGGTCTAAAATGGCCGCTTTAGCAGAATCATAATATGAATCACGTTAAAATCTGCAAATTCTTAAAATGGACTTTATGTTCGTAACTATATAGTCCATTTTCAGAATTTTAAATTTTTAACGTGATTCATACTAAGGTTCTGCGTGGATTCTGCTAAAGCGGCCATTTTAGACCCCAATGTATCAAAAACTTTCTTGAGTATTCTGGCAACATTGCCGATAGATGGCATTAGCGGTAGCAAAGAGACTTCTTCCTCGATCTGCGCTTCATTGAGAACTTATAGTGCAGTGTTGATTTTTGGAGTTTTAACCAGTCTACCGGTGGATTTAACAAGATTTAGCTCGCCGGCCGGCAGCCCATACCTACAAGCCATAACGGCGTATGAACGAGTCATCTTCCCATCTGCCTGGGTCTGAGTGGGATCTCTGTATTGCTGAGGTACGTGGGCAAATTTTGCTGCTATTAATTCTTTCATAATGGTTTCTCGAGGATTCATCAATAGGGAAATTGGTTTTATTTTGAGGTCCGCCATTACATAGATTCTTAATTTCAAATTTTGGTTTGTTCCTAATAACAACCACAAAAAGGTGCAGGCTATTTACACGCCTCATCAATAAGTATTATCTGTAAGCAAGTTCATTTATTTTGGCAAATTAGTATGAATTAATTTTTAAACAAAGTTTAAACATCTTGGGTTAAAAAAAATGTATGCATTGAGTGACCAATAATTTTAAAATAATGTCGGTTTCAAGTAGATTTGATAATGGTACAATTAATAATTTTATTGTATCTGCATTAAATAGTGAATTATTGCTATTAATGTAGACAAGGAGAAAAAAATACTGAAGCAAAAAAATGTAATATGGCCCCTCATTCTTATGCAGACCCTACATCTGCGGATGTAATTTTTAGGGTTCCGTACCCAAAGGGTAAAAACGGAACCCTATTACTAAGACTTCGCTGTCTGTCCGTCTGTCTGTCCTTCTGTCCGTCTGTCCGGCTGTCCGTCTGTCTGTCACCAGGCTGTATCTCATGAACCGTGACAGCTAGACAGTTGAAATTTTCACAGATGATGTATTTCTGTTGCCGCTATAACAACAAATACTAAAAACAGAATAAAATTAATATTTAAGGGGGGCTCCCATACAACAAACGTGATTTTTTTTCCGTTTTGTCTAATGTATAGATAATGGTACTGTGACTGCTCCTAAATTACCCTAGGCTGATAAAATTTTCGTTTTTCCTAATTCATGCTAGTATTAGTATTTTGGTCAGTTTCCCCCGAAGGGGAAAAGGTCGCGCCCCGCCATCCGCACGACCCTGTAGGCTTCGTCCCTGACTGGTCGGCCTCCCACTGACAAGAGGACTGATTCCCAATTTGGGGCTGCCCTGTCCCGTCCTTTGAGGCAAATGGACAGGGGTGGAATTCAAGGTGAAGTTAATATTGGGAATTCACAGTTAAACATAAATACATGAATAACAACAAATCTTAAAAGGCAAAACATCAATAAGGTGTGAAGCTAATAAGACAAGAGGGCGCAAATATATGATATATGGTGAAAGGTTGGTAGGGAAACGTTACGCTTGCACTTAAGAAATTATTATTGATTAGTTCGTTACGTTACTTTATTTAATTCCAAACTAGGTGCCGCTTTACAAACGCAAACAAGCCCATGTCATTAACATGTAGTTGTTTTACAACGTTTGCCCGGCGTACGTGTAATGTTAGTCCTATACGCATAATTCTACTAAGAACTCTGCTACGAACGCTAACAACACACGTTCCCTATGCACTATTTACATGTCTTTCACAATACTAAGGCAATGGGTTGTGAGGCCATTACCATTGAGGAAGACAAGTTTTCAATATTTCTAATTACACGCGTACTCTCTTTGATAAACACCCTTACGGCGGCCTACCCCAGTTATTATATAATGACACAATTTGCACAAGCGTATCGTAGACTCAGTCTGTAGCAGAACATATTACAATTGCCATTAGTGAACACCGAAGTGGTAATTGTTTCGTCACCTCTCACTCCTCTAATCTGCCCCATGTCGTGATGATTACGTGTCTCGCTAAATAGTGACGATTCAGAAATAGGGCCTGTGGCGGCCAGGGTTTGGGTTTTTAACGAGACACGGGCCCTAGCGCTCCTCAGAACGAAGCTATCAATTTAATTTATGATACTTTAGGGAGCCTACCCCTCTCCCAGGAGTGTTGTCACCAAAGACATTGAACATTTTCTGAGCTAGACCTTTCAGGAAGCAGTATTCATCAGTAGCGTTTGATTGATTTGTAACACAGCTACAACCTGGTATTATAATACTGAACAATATAATTTGTTTTAATCAATCTATGAACATTATGGTGCTATTTACACCACTGAACAATGTAGGTTGTGCTAATTGAAATGCGAATATTACGGTTCGGCCACACATATGTAGTGAGTCAGATACAAGTCAATATTTGTCATTGGTCATGTGTCAGGTGGCTGTCGCCGTCTCCCTAAAACCAAACGCCGCTTCGGAATATTCGCTTAGGTATGGAGTAGGACGTGAACACATAATAACACATGGGATAATAATATACATTTTGATGACGTAAAGCAATCGCTCCGACACGCTGAAATAAATGATTATTATCAGCCCTTCTGTGCTACCGTCAAACGACAATTTTAGATAGGATTTAATTATAATTAACACTTACCAAGTGTTCATTGAAGATGGTCAATCTATAGCTCACACATTACCAGTTTCGCCTCCGCCCGCCAACGCGCGACTACTTTCTCTGCCGTCTCCCTCGCGCCTGGTTGTCACACACTTTGACTAGCCTAATTACCACTAATTATATTTAGCTTATAAATATTGACCGACGTGTGCATCTTGGTACCAAGACTACGCCAATTTCACGAGCCTAATCTAGGACGTCCTAGTGCTCTAACGACTCATACTACGTTAGTCTAAACCGGGCTTTCATCACAACTATATTTAACTTATCAAAATATCGCACTCTCGCGCCAACACACTTAAACCTAGACTCGTGGTATTTTACCCAGTCCTCCTAACTTAACTAAAATATATATCGTCCGGACTCTTTCGCTGTGTCCACTCGACTCCCCGAGCCAAACCACCCTTCTCCCCATTTCTCGTATCTATCCCCCCGCATCCTACCTGCCTCGACCGTCTTCAGCCTCCTTACGCAGAATTCTGTTATCGCTCTGGTTTTTGTGTCGACGACGCCGTCTCGATTGTTTAAAATAACTCTAAAAGCACTGCCGGGTAAATTACTAACACATGTGGCACTCGTACACAAAGATGTTTTTAGAAATCGGAATGTGCCAGTATTTATTTGCTCGTAGTTTCTTAAGAGTTTACAAATTCTAAGAAGGACACTTTAAGTTAAAGTTATTTATTATCGCCGTCAGGCTACAAGCCATAAAATATAATTTTTATGGATTTGTAAGTGGCAGATGTCGTGAGTTTGTTTTAAAATAAGAATCAAGACTAAGATATTTGCTGATTAATTAAGGGTACGTGACAGGTAGTCACATTCCCCCCTCTGAAAATCAGACGCGTGACGTAGTACAGCGTATGAGCTTTCACAATAGGATGAACTGTGCCTTTTCATGACATTACTATAAAATTTAAAGGAACACACATCATGCTATGTTCGCCTAATCAGATTACTATGTTTCCAACTGGAACTTTGGTCTTGTAAGATACTTCGTCTGCTATTATAATTTGTCATAGTTTCGCAGAAGTATCTTTAATCCATACATAATTCCTGTATTTGAACTTATTGTCCCTCAAAATACTCTTGTCATGTACCACGTTTCGGGTAATTTCAAAGGACCTGTGCATGCTAATAATTTAGTTTTACATACCAGAGTCTCATATAAGAGTATTTGTGCTATCGAGCGACGCTACCTGCGGTGCTCCCTCGTTCTAAACTCGGCCTTATGCAGCTGCCGCTGAACAGAGGCCTCTCCCAATGCACCTTAGCGCGGAGTCAGCTCAGTCAGCTGATGGTAGTCGTATCCAGGAGTAGCTGAAATAGTCCGCACATAGACATATTAGATTTTATTCCAATTAGACACCCCCCTCCGATTACAAGAGGAAAGAGCAGTTCTGAAATCCAATTAGAGTTGGAAAGTTGTATTAGAAAATCAATGTTATATGATTTGAAATAAATGTCTTTTTAACATTGATATATTGAATAAGTGCCTTTCTAACATTTAAATCACAATATATTTCGTGTAACTTCATTATCAAATAAGAAACTTGACCTTAACTTTGAAATGAGACACACTAGGTTATCCAACTAATTGTTGGCCAATTAGGTTGTAACTACGTTACACAACACAGTTTTGTGTTTATATAGACCTATAGCTCAAAACAATAATACAGTTATGGTTGCGATGACAAAGAAATACCACGTGGCTACGGTCAACTATAGCGTCTATTACTCGTAAAAGTGAAACTTAGCTTCGTTCATGGCGCCACGCTACAGCTCCTGTTGAAGTCAGCCGATGTCAACTGAATTTGATGAATCTTTGACCCGAGCGCAACGTACAAGTAAAGTCTAGTGACAGCCGAGCGATGATTGAAATATCCTGAAATTTGAAATAAATCCACACGAGTATTTGTCCAATTATATGACACGCTAAAAGTTGAAAAGCTTTAGGTTAACTTCCTATGATAAAATAGGTTAAAGTAACGCTTAATTAATTAACCCTCCTCTCGTAAGCTTCATGCTTCTCTATATCTAAGCACTATTAATATACTCATACTACTCTACTCACTACCACTCATACTCATATCAATAAAAACTTTCAATTGTAAACATGTATTCATATCTGTTTGTGTACTATTAGGACACGACACTTGCGTTAACAGGGAGTTGAACCCATCATTACTGTTGAATTATAACACAAGCAACAATCTTACAAACTGTTACCTACTTAAAACTAGGTACCTCCACGTAAAGCATATGGGAATTGAACCCACTAGCCGTGACACAGGAATCTAATTACTTAACAACTATTGCATCAGGTGGAATCGAACCCAAAATCCATGACAATGGAATACAGGTACATATTATTATATCAACTGATAAATCATGCGGGACTTGAACCCGCTGCCAGTGGTTGAAGAATTCAATCACGATAACTAAACCATTATCTAATTAAACATATTAAGTTATTGTAGCCGTTGTAACTCCAGTCGAGCCGTCTCCTACAATTCCTAGAACCATAAAATTACGTTGTGTTTTTATTATAGTAACCCATACATTGTTCTTTCTCGTTGCACTGAAGTGAATCAGTACATTTAATGACGAGAATCCTGGTCACGACGGCACCACATGTGACTGCTCCTAAATTACCCTAGGCTGATAAAATTTTCGTTTTTCCTAATTCATGCTAGTATTAGTATTTTGGTCAGTTTCCCCCGAAGGGGAAAAGGTCGCGCCCCGCCATCCGCACGACCCTGTAGGCTTCGTCCCTGACTGGTCGGCCTCCCACTGACAAGAGGACTGATTCCCAATTTGGGTCTGCCCTGTCCCGTCCTTTGAGGCAAATGGACAGGGGTGGAATTCAAGGTGAAGTTAATATTGGGAATTCACAGTTAAACATAAATACATGAATAACAACAAATCTTAAAAGGCAAAACATCAATAAGGTGTGAAGCTAATAAGACAAGAGGGCGCAAATATATGATATATGGTGAAAGGTTGGTAGGGAAACGTTACGCTTGCACTTAAGAAATTATTATTGATTAGTTCGTTACGTTACTTTATTTAATTCCAAACTAGGTGCCGCTTTACAAACGCAAACAAGCCCATGTCATTAACATGTAGTTGTTTTACAACGTTTGCCCGGCGTACGTGTAATGTTAGTCCTATACGCATAATTCTACTAAGAACTCTGCTACGAACGCTAACAACACACGTTCCCTATGCACTATTTACATGTCTTTCACAATACTAAGGCAATGGGTTGTGAGGCCATTACCATTGAGGAAGACAAGTTTTCAATATTTCTAATTACACGCGTACTCTCTTTGATAAACACCCTTACGGCGGCCTACCCCAGTTATTATATAATGACACAATTTGCACAAGCGTATCGTAGACTCAGTCTGTAGCAGAACATATTACAATTGCCATTAGTGAACACCGAAGTGGTAATTGTTTCGTCACCTCTCACTCCTCTAATCTGCCCCATGTCGTGATGATTACGTGTCTCGCTAAATAGTGACGATTCAGAAATAGGGCCTGTGGCGGCCAGGGTTTGGGTTTTTAACGAGACACGGGCCCTAGCGCTCCTCAGAACGAAGCTATCAATTTAATTTATGATACTTTAGGGAGCCTACCCCTCTCCCAGGAGTGTTGTCACCAAAGACATTGAACATTTTCTGAGCTAGACCTTTCAGGAAGCAGTATTCATCAGTAGCGTTTGATTGATTTGTAACACAGCTACAACCTGGTATTATAATACTGAACAATATAATTTGTTTTAATCAATCTATGAACATTATGGTGCTATTTACACCACTGAACAATGTAGGTTGTGCTAATTGAAATGCGAATATTACGGTTCGGCCACACATATGTAGTGAGTCAGATACAAGTCAATATTTGTCATTGGTCATGTGTCAGGTGGCTGTCGCCGTCTCCCTAAAACCAAACGCCGCTTCGGAATATTCGCTTAGGTATGGAGTAGGACGTGAACACATAATAACACATGGGATAATAATATACATTTTGATGACGTAAAGCAATCGCTCCGACACGCTGAAATAAATGATTATTATCAGCCCTTCTGTGCTACCGTCAAACGACAATTTTAGATAGGATTTAATTATAATTAACACTTACCAAGTGTTCATTGAAGATGGTCAATCTATAGCTCACACATTACCAGTTTCGCCTCCGCCCGCCAACGCGCGACTACTTTCTCTGCCGTCTCCCTCGCGCCTGGTTGTCCTCCCTCGCACACACTTTGACTAGCCTAATTACCACTAATTATATTTAGCTTATAAATATTGACCGACGTGTGCATCTTGGTACCAAGACTACGCCAATTTCACGAGCCTAATCTAGGACGTCCTAGTGCTCTAACGACTCATACTACGTTAGTCTAAACCGGGCTTTCATCACAACTATATTTAACTTATCAAAATATCGCACTCTCGCGCCAACACACTTAAACCTAGACTCGTGGTATTTTACCCAGTCCTCCTAACTTAACTAAAATATATATCGTCCGGACTCTTTCGCTGTGTCCACTCGACTCCCCGAGCCAAACCACCCTTCTCCCCATTTCTCGTATCTATCCCCCCGCATCCTACCTGCCTCGACCGTCTTCAGCCTCCTTACGCAGAATTCTGTTATCGCTCTGGTTTTTGTGTCGACGACGCCGTCTCGATTGTTTAAAATAACTCTAAAAGCACTGCCGGGTAAATTACTAACACATGTGGCACTCGTACACAAAGATGTTTTTAGAAATCGGAATGTGCCAGTATTTATTTGCTCGTAGTTTCTTAAGAGTTTACAAATTCTAAGAAGGACACTTTAAGTTAAAGTTATTTATTATCGCCGTCAGGCTACAAGCCATAAAATATAATTTTTATGGATTTGTAAGTGGCAGATGTCGTGAGTTTGTTTTAAAATAAGAATCAAGACTAAGATATTTGCTGATTAATTAAGGGTACGTGACAGGTAGTCACAGTACGGAACCCTTCGTGCGCGAGTCCGACTCGCACTTGTTTTATAAGATAGATTATTTTATCGTATTTTTTTCTGAATGGTAATGGGTTCTGCTGTGGGCCATTTCAAGGTTATTCATTCGTTGCCGGACACCCTGTATATCTCTTCATCAACTAGAAAAGATCTTGAAACTGCAGAGCAGATTTTCTAGAAACATAGCTAACAACACTTTCGATTAAGACACATTTCAAACGAAAAAATAAATCATCAAAATCGGTTCATCCGTTCAGGACCTATAAATATCATAGACAAATATACAGAATACACACTTAAAACTTATAACACCTGGGAAATAAAGATGCGTAGTCCATGACAAGATTTAATTAAATAATGTGTCTATTTTTCAATACCCAAATCTGCCGCTTGCCAGATGAAGCCGCCGTCTCCTGGCGAGCCGTCCTACCCTCAGTTCGCTGGCGAGCTCAGCACGATCCAGCAGGTGCTCGCCGAGAGAACCGTCACCGCTTACGAGACCTTCAACTCTATCCCCGGATACTTCTGCAACCCTATTCATGTGAGTGGTCATATTTTCTAGTATCGCAAGAACTTTTGTTTGGAGTGAGTGTTTTGTCAAAGATTTTTGTAGGTTTGCTTATACAGCAGGTTTGTCAGGTGTTCGCTTCATGAGTAGATCTCATCACTGTACGGAGATTTCATAAAGCCTCTTGTTAATATTTTTTCCATGACAGCAGACTTGACCAATGAAACTGTACGTGATCTTCGCCTCCATAGTTGGAGATCTGCCGAAGTCAATATTCTATAGCAATTATTATAACACTGCCAGCTCTTGAACGCGGTTTCGTTTGAATGATTAGTACTACCTATACTATATATAGTATTATAGTATTGTACTTAATAACAAATACAGTATTTGGAGTGTTAATAAGAAGCGTAAGTTCACTGTTTAAGACTGTATGGTGGTTCTCGATTCCCCAGGGAGCGTTATACGCGTACCCCCGCATCGAAATCCCGGAGGCGGCGCAGGTGGCGGCCAAGGAGCTCGGCATGAGCCCCGACGAGTTCTACTGCCTACGACTACTCGAAGAGACAGGTACTGTTCCAAGACCTATTTATTGACCTGCTGTATGAGGTTATACACATAGTTTAATTCTATTCTCATAATTGGTAACGTTTTCTTCTTGAGCATGTCTGAGCCCGAAGAGTCCAATATAATTTAATCGTATACCGCAAACAACCAGCGAACCTTCAAAAGCCATCTAACCTGATTCCTCCCACCACGGCCTTGTCAACCGGTACGGAAACCACATCCTGATAAGTTAAGGTAAGTCTTGAATGTATCTCCTTCAACTTGTAGACTCGCTCGAGTCGCTTGTATACATAGGTATGTTTGTTTGTTGTTGTGTGAACTTGGACAGCTCTCCTCTTGTTGTCGAGATCGCTTGTTTTATATTTCTAGTCAGTTTTCATTTCAAAACATTCAAGTTCAGTAAAATCTTTAACTTTGTCTTACTTTAAACCCGACTCTTATGGAGATGATATATTATTATAAGCTCAGTTTCAATTTCTACTTGGCAACTGATGTCACAATGCAGCAGTCAAAAGTCTCTTCTCCTTCACTATAAAGAGCTTCTTTCCCAGGAGTGTGTGTGATTCCGGGCACCGGGTTCGGCCAGCTGCCGGGCACGTTCCACTTCCGCACCACCATCATGCACCCTCGCGAGGAGTTCCAGCACATGATGGACAGCATCCGGAGGTTCCACCACAGCTTCTTGGAGCTGTACGCGTGACGTGATCATTGTACTAGTCAACAGTGATGTCGCTCTTGATGAGAGAGTGGTTTTAGGTTGTACCCAGGAATAACGGAAATACCGTGTCTTATGTTTTACATTAATTGGTTGCATCAAGAAATGTAAAAAAATAAATTTGATCATTATTTTCAATTAATATCTATAAAAAGCTTATTTAGTTTATCTAGCCTGTATTATCCCACTGCTGGGCAAAGATTTCCTCTAACATGTAAAACCCAACAAGCCCAATAATTAAAAAAACTAGAGCTGATCTGGAACACTAATGGCTTTATTCATAAGTGATGTGTTAATACCCCGCAAAAATATCACAAACACACACACACACGTCACTAGAAGGTCCAAGGATTCCTTTCAAAAAAGTTACGGCAATAAGTTGTCTTATAACGCTACCTACTTGTTGTTTTGCGTTAGTTTGCCCAAACAACTGTTTCAGGTGTATTTGATTTATGTTCAGTTAGTTGTAATCATAATATTTTAGAATAAATTGTATTCACTAGATCAATAAAATTATACGAAACTCGAAACTGTTGAATTGGAATATGTAGAAAACCCCAATAGCACTTCGCTAGACCCGGGAATCTAACCCAAGACCTCATGCTAAGCAGAAGCGCTGCGGTCTCTTGGTTGTCTGCCCATCTCCCACCCCATGCGATGCCGGCGCCCCTTACCGTTGTCTCTGTCGGGGAGCCGCAGGTCGAAAGTCAGTTCACCCTCGACCTAGTGTACCTACATCAACAAATGCTGCGACTTACAGCAGAGCCAAGTGCACGAGCAACATTGCGCTGGTAACGTTACTAATAATACAATAGGCGCCATGCTTGATGTCAGTCGCAATATAAGTCTACATTCGCGCTGAACAATATTTATGTTTCGTAGGCTGTCTCATTTGCTCCAGTTACGTTTTATTGAAACAAATCTCAGTGTTATTTCAGGAATATTTCATTATGATTGTTTGCCGTAGTTTGCTCGTTCGAGGCACGCCAACATTTTTAGCAAATAACCTCCACCCGGAGTAACGAGTAATAAAAGAAATAGTACGGGCACTGAAATAAAAAGGTCTGAATGTGGCGTAGTGGCGTAGTGTTCCAACAAACAGCTCTGATATGGGATGAATGTAACAAGCTATTTGTTTAACATGCAGTTGTGAATGTCGGCTACGAGTGAATGACGGAAAAATGCGTCGAGTTTTAATGTACTCCTAACTGTACTGAATGCAGAATTCTTTTGTGGTTTTTGTTGCTTTCCTTTGATAGAGACGTTTCGCTAGTCAGTACCCATGTTAAAAATAACTAGGTTTAAAATAGAGGACGTAAAAACGTTTTGTTTGCAAATACAAAATAATTTACTTTACCATTAGGAAGAGTGAAACTACAGTAACAAAGCTAGTGTTAAGTTATATTGAAAACCAAACGATTACATTAAAGAGCTGCGATAAGAGGTTATAGTGAAATAAATGTTTATAGCGCGCCGGATTGTGGCCGACTTGACGGCGACGTGCGCTTATTGCGACGAGGACGCCGTATCACGGTGGCTGAGGTGACCGCCCGAACGACCGGGCGGCGACCGACGTCAGACGGCGTTTACGACGCGAGAACACGCCATATGAAGGTTTTTGGATCACAGCGGGAGTGACGCGAATGGACGGAAGATTTCACTCATAAAGCTACGATTTCAGCCATAACAAGTTATTGCAAGATGGTCAATATTGGTATTTAGAAATTAATTTTATCGAATGAAAATATCGATCATTTCATCTTCACACGTCAATCGCAGGAGATGTTGCACATTTTTATGTGATCACTCAATAGGTGGCGAAATGGCGATGTTCGTGAAGTATGCGAGGCGTGTATTGATCGCGTGTTGGCCACTACAGACGTGAATAAATGTGTGATGTCTGGGGCGGCCATTATTGCGACGTATTGGTGCGCTGTAATGCAGTGAGCAGCGTGTCACGACCGGCCATTACACTGTTAATGACATTCCGATTTTTTTATTTTATTATAGTGGTATTTGATAAACGTAGAGATAACAAGTAACCGTTTTTCTTCAACGAATGGGCGTAAAACCAAACCCACAAAACGTAGCATCCAATACCTACATCGTTCAGCCGTTCTATTTAAAATAATTGATCTGCCAATCGCATACAAACTCACGTTTTTTTTTCTTGGTCAGAAACTACAGGACGCCACTCTACGATCCTTAAGAATAACAATAAATTTATTGAACCATTGTTACAAACATTTTCATCCTAACTTAACGCTTTGACAGAATCGTAACAAGTAGAATTTCAACATGTTTTAAAAACAGAGGTCCCCAAACTAGGCTGCGCCTGTATCTTGGGGGCCGGAGTTGCGTTTACAAATTAAAACATATAATTAGCTCGACTTTATAATTACCTATAATACCGACGATATAATTACCTTACTAAATTACTAATACGTACTCCTTTCATCTCGTACAAGATCAAACATCTTCATAAACTGCCAAATCGTTGCAATATTTGTCCTTTTATGCAATTATAAATAAGTGTTCAACTTTTCAATGTTTAATTTCCAATGTTTATCGTCAAGCTAGTTGACAGACAACTTTCAATAATGTTAGTGATAAAAGTAGGACGCGTAGAGATGATTCCGATGTATGTTCGAGATGGTCACCAACTTTATTTGTGTATCTCATGATATGACACTTTCTAACTCAAGCTCCGTGGTTTGGGGATGTCGGTTGGACTCAAACTGTCATACTTGCGGCTGTGGTAGCCCAGGAGATGCGGCTTTGTTACAGTTGATACTAAGGAAGGATAACCCAGATTTTATGATCCACTTTATGGTGATTGTTTCTGAGTCTGTGTCAATTACTAAAGTAATTACTTCTTTTGGATTTCTCTGGCATATTTTTAGATGAAATAAAAACCAACTCAAAACGTAAGCTTGTTACTCAACTTCACATACCTAAACTCTCCGTTGGACTTATATCTCGACTTACCGAGCCTGTCTTAATAAGACAAGCCCGAAAATGACAAACTTTGTGTTTAGACGTCACGCGCGTGTCTGACGTATCTCAACTCGTCTCATTACAGTTTGTGGAGATAATGATCGAACGCTATCACTTCTGAACGGGGAAATATCGTTACAGACACTCCCTGTTACGTAAGGGAGGAAGCTATACCCCTTTGAGCAAGTGTGACGTCATTCGACAGAGGATACAGCCTGTACTATTTACTATTATATAACTCTTCGAGCATAGAAAGATGGAGACTGAACGTCCATATAACTGGTAAAGTCAAATTGCGAACCCTGCTTCGAACGCGAACATCTTAGCACATGGCACGCGAGGGTACCTATAAGAGGCAAACAGTTTACATTTTTATGAAACTTGACCGAAACAATATAAAACAGTTCATGGAAGTGATCCCACATTAGATTCAATCGCCAGAATACTGAGAAACAGAGTAGTTGGCTGTTAGGAACATCACCTGCTTATGTTTGATGTTTGTAACTCAATTCTGTAAAGTTGCACAAGTGGAGCTAAGAGGATATTGTGTTGAGGTTACCTAGACTGTGTCTGGAACAGTAGTTAAAGTTACAACTCGTTGACAGAGGAAGCAATATAACGCTGCAAGTGTTTTGAAATTAGATAATATCTGAAGCCTCAGACCATCTGAAGTAGGGAGGAGGGTTCCAGAGGAATTATTTATAATATTTCCAGTCCGCTTTAGTCCAGTGAGAACATGACCCTGCCTATGCTGGCCGGCAACTAGAGGTCTTCCCAGTAACTATCAACATGTTCTATAACTCTACCCGAGGTATACAGGTATGGTGTTATTTTACTTAGTGCTGCTCTCCACATTCTTTAGGTTCCACATTATCTTCCTAACACGTTTTTATTACAATTAACTTGGATTGTCTTGCAATTACTGTTAGCCACGGAAACGGAAAAGCATGGCCAGAAAAAAAATAATTCAATAAACAAGTAATTTTATTTGTAGGAAAAATATCCTCTGAAGTGAATTGATCAGGTTTCCGCGACGCCGCGGGCTGTGTCGTGCGCAAATCACATTTGTAGCGATGTGCCGGCGGCGACCGACGCGGTGACGCGGAGCCGGTGCAGTGCAGGCAATCATCTGCAGACGTGCGCGAGAGGGACGGATAGATCCGAATATACGGACGAAACGTTAGAGAGTAGGGCCTCAGCGACAGAGCGGAGACGACGCGGTGACGCGCCGTAACTATGCGGGGCTAGGCGATGCGGGGCTAGGCGCATGGCAGCCAAATAAATATCATGTTTTTATACGAGTTATGCCCGACTCGACACTGTTATACCACTAGACCAATTGTTTTTTAGCGTATATCGTAACGTAGTATAGCAACATGTATAGCACTATCTCTTACCTTTCATGGAGCATTATTTTTTGCATTTGGATGCATATTCTATATGCTTCATACTTTGAATTGGTATGGAATTTTTCTATTAACCAAACCAGAGAAATGTTTAAATAGCTAATTAATCATATTCTGGACTGAAATGTTTTAGTCAACCCATCTGCAATTTATTTTTGACGTGACAACGTCTTATAAATTGGTTTGCCGGGTGACACTTCAAGAAACTGCGTTACGCTCCGCTCACGTTATGCGCTCACAATGAGAGCGAGTGAGAGGCACGCGTCCCTTCCACTCGGGCATGGTTAGCCCGCCTAATAATTCAGTGCGAGATTCTTTGTATAAATTAATGTTTTAAATATAATTCTTTGTATAAATAAATGTTTTAAATTGTTACTATTATTTCATCCTTCTTCCTACTATACGAATGAATATTCACATTAAAATTATTTTACCACTCAAAGTCATTGTCACGTAAAACTTTCGCCCGTATACCGACTTTACAGGCAACCAATTTTTTTGACATATTTAATTTGATATAAAATACTTTTTATCCGTTAACCAGCTCGATGAAGGTCGTTCTATATGGGATCCTATACTGTTACATTGCAGGAACTACTCTAAAACGCACTTGATCCCTACACACTTTTGATGTGTTTAGTTTTACTATTTGGTTTTGTTTGTAGGAATTAATACATAATACATAAACTTTAAATGTTTGTAACTGATATTTTATGATTATGATCTTCAAATATTGAAACTGTCAAATGAAAGTACCGTCATATACTTTTTTAAATCATAAACGTTTATAGTTATACGGTACGTAAGGAGAACATTAATCTAGTTACTATCTGACTATCTAACCGAATTTATAGGGTTTGTGCTGTCGCCTCTGGGGTCGATCCTAGTTGCTTACACAATGCTTATAACTTAATATTCTAATTGGGGTGTCTGCGGTCGTGTGATCGTGTGCCTATCCTGTTAACCCCCCCTGTTTCTGTTTAACTAGGGATTAATTAATCCACGTTTAAATAGCTCGACTATAAACTAAACCTCACGACGTGTAACAGCGCTTAAGCGCAACATCCATCTTGAGGCATAAACCTTACGCGTATTATCGTAGCGCGTATGCCGCGTATTGGTACGCGGGTTGGGGAGACTACGCCGAGCGGTTCATTGCGTACGTATTTAGTGAGCCGTTCACTTTATGCGTGCTTTACGGAGCACGTTATTGTTATAGCGTGTGTTTTTGGGCTCATGTCTAATATAGTTGGCTGTTATTCTTTATTGGCGTATTTTTATGTTGGATATATGTCGCTTTATTGTAAGAAATGTTGTTTAGAGATGTACTGTAGGTGTACTATCGAGGACACTCCCGCCTGACCACCACTAAGCTCATTTTTGCTTGCACTCGCAACATAAAAACGCTCTCTAGCCCCGCCCCGTTGACTTAGTGTAGAAAAAATGAATGAAAAGATACCGAATCGGCCGAGCGCATTGACGACGCACGCCAAACGAGAGTTATTGTTACTTTGCGCGCCAAAGTTGACGCTTTCCTAATAGGCCCAAACTTTAAGGGGGTGTGGCTCGGCGCCTCCGCATGATTTAAGCGAAAAAAAATTAAAATGGTCAGGCGGAAAAGACCCCGATAGTACATTGACAGTTCTGTGACGATGATTGTTTATATTTTTTGTAGCATTGCGTAGCAGGTATAGTTCGGTTCAAACTTAATGGCGGCTCGGAAGTTAGCTGCAAGTGACGGTCTGCGCATTATACAGACAAAACGATGCGTCATCTGCGCCCCGTTGATACCTAAAATTGTTGTCTGCGCAGCTTTACATTAGATGTTCCGAATCCCCATAAAGTTTAAAGCTTTATTCCTGCGCAGACCGCCACTCGCAGCTAACTTCCGAGCCGCCACTAAGTTTGAACCGAAATAAACAGCTTTAAGTACCGTTGAAATACGACGTACGGTCGAATAAGATATTTGGTTTACATTTTACAATGTAATTTGTGGGTTAAACTGTAAACCAAATAGCTTGTTCGACCGTACCTCTCTAATGGTACTTATATATATACTACGTCATATCCTTTCACGAACATGCATGCCTATTGGCTATAATAGTCCTGTCTGTCAGTGATGATGGATTGATCCCAGTACAATTTGATACTGCCATTATCGAGAACTGGGTCGGGCACATATCTATAGTAAGGCACTTCCGATTCCACAAGGTTGCATTTAACGCAAGTTGCTGATGGATAAGCCTGGCTACAAGGTTGTGCCTATGCAAGTACTCTCCGTTAGCCAGACGAGAACACCCGGAGATAATATGACAGATTGATTCGCCTGGACGGTGGCATGCCTGACATATGTGAACCGTACCGTCCTTCACAATAAATCTCCGATAGTTATTCGTCATCATAACTTCATCCATAATTGCACAGACAAAACCTTCTGTTTCTCCGAAGAGGTTCCGGAAACGTAGCCAGGCTACGGACGCTGTTAGGTTTGCATCGGGCCCATGTAGTAGGGCCCGGAAAAAACGTTCCTGAAGCTCCTTACTCTGCCATACCTCCCTGCGGTTCTCTTTAGCCAAGGAGAGGGGTGAGGCCCTTGTCCATCGCGACCACATCTCGATGTATTCCCACGTCAGCTTCTAGGAAATATTCCCTGAGACTGCATATCTCGCGATTGTGGAGAGTCTTAGCATTTAAAAAGCCTTGACCCCCACACTTCCGCGGGATATACAGTCTCCGGTCAGTAACCGAAGAACGTGGGTGTTGCATTCGATATGCCGTCTACAACTTACCGACCTTCGTATCCAGGGTGTCTAGTTCTGTTAGAGTCCATTTGAGTATGCCGAAAGATTACATCAAAACCGGCATGACCCAGCCTTTGTAGGCATGCACAATATTTCAGCCTGATAAAAGACTATTAAAAACTTTTTTCAGGTGGCCAAAGAAGCGCTCCCTCAACGATTGCTTTATGTCCGCAACATTGATGCCCATTGCTTCCGACATACCCAAATACTTATAGGTTTCGTTTGCTGAGAAGGATCTAAGATTTATGGAACCTGAGAGCTGGGTTCCCACACTTCCCACATACTCCACAATCCCCTCGTGGTGGTGAATAGTATACCTACAGACATTGTCCTGCACAATTTTGCCTTTCATCTTGGAAACATTGTTTCAAAGTTTATTTAATTGCATTATACCTATTGTATATTGTATAATCATTTCTCTGACACCGTCTAAAGTTTATAGGTAAAATAATGTGTATAATTGTAGGTACTGTGTGTCTTTCATGCAACTCTGCCAAGAATAGAATATTTATGTGGTTTTTCAAAACTTCCCTGTATCGATCATAATTATATTTTTAGAATGTATTTATTAATTTATTTATTTAGTACAGTATTTAAAACCATGAACACTAAATTAAATACCTAATCCTTTTACTCGGTCTTCTCGCAGAACCACAAACATTCCAACAATATAGTCTTCCATAACAAACGCAAACAAGTCCAATCCAGGGTTGGTCTCCAAGAGAGCGTTGAGGTTCGTAAGTATATTTTGTATATGTCGGATCCGGTCATGAGTAGGTACGGACGGGCGAATGGATCGAAAGCGCGCCATTGGTGACATCACGCGACCTACTTACCAGTCTACCCCACCATGGCGTGCTTCTACAGAGTCCTGATGTTAAGAACTCGCGGCGAGGCGGACATTCTGGGTCTGATCGCAGCGGAGTTAAGACGTCTTGAAACTGTACCGATTCATTGTGCCTAGTGTTATTGTGTGAAAGTGTAATGTTTAGTGATTTGTTAGACTCAGTGTATCTGTTTGAAAAGAGTAACCATGGAGTTTCTTGCCGATTCTTCTCCATGGAAACGACCAGCCCGAACCGTGCAATGTGAGTGTATCGAATTCAGTGTGTTTTCATAGCACGAAACCCGTCTTCTGCCCACTAAGCCTAACGAAATAAATTTCTGACAACCCGACTTATATATATATATGTATATTTGTTTTTTATATTTAGTATATTTTGCTACAAGTGTGGAAACTTTGCCATTGCAGCCGAAGTGGAATTTACTTGTTATGGAGCCGAGAACTGCAGTACCAAATGCCCACGTGTATCAAACGACGTTTTTCAATATACTTTCGAAGAAATAAAATTGTTCAGAACCATGTTAGTTTAGAAACCGTTCACCAAGAGTTCAAAATGTAAAGTTGTACATTTGCAGAACTAGATGGCGTTGTCGGCGAATTAGAAGTCGCAATTAAGGTTGTCACGCTATTTGGTTAGGTAAAGGTACATAGAGTCCAGATTCAGTTCAAAAATTATTATACAGTGCAAAAAGTATTAAGTTCAAAAGGTTGTATTCAGTTCAAAGTTCAAAGTAAAAAGGTCATAAAGAGTACAGTGCTTGTGTTATTTGAAAAAGTGTACCATCCGCCGAGACCTCCGGATCCCAACATTGGTCCTTCGAGCCGGATAGTCGGATCTCTGGACAGTTTTTGTCTCCGTCCCGTGTACTTGCAGTGGATTGCTGCAGCAAGGTACACGGTCCTCCCTCCTCCACCGCACTAGCGGCGGTGAGCTGAATCAGCTGTGGAGGACTAGTTGTTGGAGTCGCCAGTGGCCACAGAGGGCGTCACTAGCGGCGGCAGCTCCACACAGCATTGGCTTGGCGGTGAGGAGAGTCAGCAGCAGCGGACAGTGGCCACAGAGGGAGCCACTCCCAGATCAACACTTCAAGACGATGACGCAGGTGCAGCCATCACTCGACGTCACGGGTGACGTCACGCGCAGTTCAGATAGCGGCTACCAGACGGCGCTACTGGCAGGTTGAAAACGGTATTTGTGTGAAGTGCAACTGCACTTCACACAAATACCGTTGTGAGTACATTCTTTTATTTTATTTATCTTGTCCACGAATTGGACAAACAGGTCGAGTCAAACAATTTTGAACTCTATAGAAATAGTGACGAAGTTTCAACTTTGAAAATAACTTCGTTATCTTGGACTTTAAAAATAAGTTAATTAATTAATTGTTAAATTTAATTTTAATAGTTTAATCTTCGAAAACTTTCGTTAATTACCAATCTGTGTGCATGTTAGAATATTAAGACTTGTAATAATGGAAGGTTTCATTAATGTGTTAAAAGATCAACAGAATGTTATCACAAAGGGATTAATAAATTTTAAAAAATCTGGTAAAGACAGATTAACGATAGAATATATAGAAACTAGGCAAGAACTATTAGAAAAAGATTGGGCATTGTTTAAAGAAATTAACACTAAATTGTATGAACGTTACAAAGCAGAAGATATAGTGCAGAATGTGGTTGATATCTATGATACTACAGAGGACATTTATGTTACTTATAAATGTTTAATGAAAACAACTCTTAATAAAATACTGTTAGTCAGGGATTCTGTACATCAAGCAGACAATGCTTCAACTATTGTTAAATCAAGTACAAGTTCGTCCATTAAGTTGCCCAAGATCACTGTAGTGTGTAAGTAATATTAAGCATGTATGTAAACAGCCTTATTTAAAGTGCTTCTTCAGCAATACTGATTTACAATAAATTGTATGTATTTTTAACACACATTAAACCCGACCATGAAACCAACCAGACGTATCATTTTAACTCTACCAACCTAGCGAACCTGATCACACTACATGGCGACCCTGCCAGTCCTCATGTCACTGTAATTACCATACTGCAACGACCCTGCGAGTCCTCATGTCACTCAAACATACTGCAACGAGTCTACCAGTCCACGTGCTACTCTAATTACCGTACTGCAACGACGCTGCCAGTCCTCGTGTCACACAACAACGACCTTCAACCTTCATCTACTTTTGGAACGTCGCACCGAGCTTCGAGATATTAGAGACATCGAAAGACTATGGGAACTACGAAAAGCAAGGAGCAAGTAGTAATTGCGCAGTCTGCAGCTGGAAGCAACCACGCACAAGCGACGGCGGAACACCTTCAGGCGAACAACATTCTCCTGTCCATAATATGCGCCTGTATGCTGTTGGCGGTACTTATCGGATTCTTCTGCCTGTACAAGCGATGCCACACCAACTGGATGCAGAAGCAGCTGAGGAGTGATGCTTTGGAGCGAGTCCTGTCCCGTGTCAGCTACCGACGTCGCCAGGAACTCAGAGAGCGCGAGAATCCAGAAATTAATGCGTAAGCAAGCGTGCCCAACAAGTAAGTTGTAACTAATACCCACGCGCGTCTCAATCACTTTTATAAAATAACTGTATTAATGAGTAAATTTACCAACTTGAATTGTGTAATTTTGATGTAAAGTTGAGGAATCTAATATCAAATATATTTTAAGTAGTTTGCCTAAAGAAGTGTCTAAAGAATTATTATTTCTGTGTTCATTCATAAACAGAAAGTCAACGTAAATTAGCAACAATGCCAGTAACAGGTGAAAAGTTAAGATATTTTCGAGGTAGTTACCACAATGGTAGGCAACCACATGGTGCGCATCAAAATTCTGCTGCGCCAAGGAACACGTGGCAAGACAGTCGCGGCGCCCATGTACATCGCCGTGGAGCGTCAAGTTACGGTGCCAGGAATGTTCGTGGAAATCGCGGCTATAATTATTGCGCAAACCATTCTAATAATAGAAATTTAAATCATTTTATTGCGAATGAACAACATGGTTTACCTACATCGCAAAATAGTCGTAATGATATTTCTTCGGATCAGAATTTGGGACAATTTTTTCGTTCCTAATCAAGTTTTTACTTGTGATAGCATTAATTGGGTAAATTTAAGTTTAAATAAGATACAGCTAGAATTTTTAGTAGATACAGGGGCCTCTTTATCATGTATTGATTATGAAATATTAAATTTAGCTAAGCTAGAGTTGCATAAATGCGATTTAACTATCCATGGTATTGGTGGAAGTTCAAAGTCTATAGGATTTGTTTACTTGACTCTAGAATCCAATAATATAATTTTTAAACATAAGTTTTACGTATTTAGGAAGTTACCATGTAAGTCGATAGGAATATTAGGTCAAGATTTTATAAAACTTTACTGTGGTGTTATAGATTATGAAACAAACACATTATGTCTCAAAGTGGGAGACTGTAAAGTTAAATTACCTTTACATTGTTACAACTATAATTTAACCATCGCACCGCGATGTGAGGTTATTAAATATATACCTACGCGTATTAATTATGATTGTGTTATTTATCCAAAGGAAATTATTCCAGGTATTTTTTTGGCTAGTATAGTAGCTAGGCCAAAAAATGGAAAGATTCCTGTGAGACTTTTAAATACCACAGATGAGGAAGTGTCTCTATGTTTGAATGAGATCGAGGTTGATACATTAGAAAACTACGAATTTTGTAATTTTGAGAGACCAGATGTTAATGTAGAGAGAATTAGAACTTTATTTTCGTTACTTAATCTAGGTTCATACCTAAATAAGGAGGAAGAACTGTCTATCGAGCAAATTTGTGCCAAATATTCGGACATATTTCATTTACCAGGTGATAAATTAAGTGTTACTAACGTTTATGAGCAATCGATTCATTTGAAAGATAATGCAACGCCTGTGTATAGAAAACAATACAGAATTCCGTTCATGCAGAAAGAAGAACTTAATAGGCAGATCGATGACATGTTACAAGATGGTATTATAGAAAAAGCTAGCAGTGAGTGGTCCAGCCCCTTGTTGTTAGTGCCTAAGAAGTTAGATAGGAGCGGAAAACGTCAATGGAGAGTAGTAATAGACTACAGACAATTAAATGAGAGAGTACAGGATGATAAATTTCCTCTCCCGAATATTACAGACATTTTAGAGTCTTTATCGGGTGCTTTTTATTTTAGCCATTGCGATTTAAGTCGTAGTTATTATCAGTGTAATTTATCAAAAGAATCTAGGAAGTATACAGCATTCACTACTGATAAAGGTCAGTACCAAATGTGTAGATTACCGATGGGATTAAAAATTAGCCCATCAGCATTTAGTAGATTAATGACAGTAGCAATGTCAGGTCTGAATTACGAAAAATGCATTATTTATTTGGATGATTTAATTATATTTGGTCGAAATTTAGCAGAACATAATAAAAATCTCATGTCAGTTTTTGAAAGATTACGAAAAGTTAAATTAAAGTTAAATCCTTCTAAATGTGAATTTTTAAAGCGACAAATTCTTTACTTAGGGCATGTAATATCATCCTCAGGTATTTTGCCTGACCCTGAAAAGATCCGAGTAATTGAAAGTTATCCGACACCGACATGTGCGGATGACGTCAAGCGTTTTGTTGCATTTAGTAATTATTATAGGAAATTTATTCGCAACTTTGCAGCTATTGTTTTACCACTAAACAAGTTATGTAGAAAGAAGGTTCAATTTGAATGGACAACAGAATGTCAGAATGCCTTTGAAACTCTTAAACAGTTACTTTCAAGTCCACCTGTCTTAGATTATCCAAATTTTGCATCAGAAAATGAGTTTATTTTACAAACAGATAGTTCTGGTTTTGCTATCGGCAGTGTTTTAAGTAATTCTAACGGAAAACCTGTCGCATACGCTAGTAGAGGTTTAAATAAAGCAGAGTTAAATTATGCAACAATAGAAAAGGAACTTCTGGCAATAGTTTGGTCAATAAAGTATTTTAGGCCATATCTATATGGAAAGAAATTTGTAATTAGAACCGATCATAGACCTTTACTTTATCTTTTTAACATGACAAATCCATCCAGTCGTTTAACAAAATTTCGTCTTTTATTAGAGGAATACGACTTTAAAGTAGAATACGTCAGAGGAAAGGAAAATGTAGTTGCTGACGCCCTTTCTAGAATTATTTTAACTTCAGACGAGTTGAAACAAATGAATAACAATTTGGTAAATGTTATGACAAGAGCGCAATACAGAAAAGCTCAGCAATTAACTGATTTGACAACTAGTACTGAGACTTCAAACGATAACAATAGGTCTGATCAACCTAAAGTCGTTGAAGTACTTAAAAAATGTGATATGGATGTGGAATTAATTATTTTACCGGAAAGAAATCTGCGCAGATTACTAAAATCATTGAATAATAACGATTTGTTATTTTTCTCGAGAAATAGGACTTTTGTTTATTGTAAAAGTAAAAATAATTTGTTTGCAAGTTCATCTTCTTTATCAGTAAACTCGCGAGACGATTTATTGGAAGAGATGGCATTATTTTGCAAAAAATTAAATATAGAAGAAATAATAATTATGAAAACGCGTACAAATAAAGAACTAATTGAAAGTATAGCTAAATATATTGCTAAAAATAAATCGAGTGATTATCCTCGAATATGTGTTGTAAAGGACGTCCAGAGAATTAATGATGATGACGAAAAAAAAGTAATAATGAATGACTTTCATTTATTACCTAGTAGTGGTCATGTAGGAGTTAGGAGAATGATAAGTAACATTAAAAAATATTATTATTGGCCATCAATAGAAAAAGACGTTACGGCTTATGTACAAAAATGCAGCAAGTGTCAAAAACAAAAATATACTAAGATTCATAAGGAACCATTAACAATTACATCTACAGCATCTTCATCCTTTGAGAAAATTTTCTTAGATATTGTAGGTCCATTAGATAAAGATGATTTAGGCTACAGTTACATTCTAACATTACAGTGCGAGCTCAGCAAATATGTTGAAGCATATCCTTTAAAAACTAAAACTACAACAGATGTAGCTAAAGCATTCGCGGAAAACTTTATTTTACGATATGGAATTCCAAAAGAAATAGCAAGTGATAGAGGTACTGAATTTATTTCTAAATTAATGTCAGAATTATGCAAAATTTTAGATATAAAACAAACAATTGCGACTGCTTACCACCATCAAAGTATCGGGTCATTAGAAAATACACATAAAGTGTTAGGTAGTTATTTGCGAATCCAAACAGATAATCATCCCTCAAGTTGGAGTTCATGGTTACAGTATTGGTGTTTTTCATATAACACTACTGTACACTCAGAGACTAAATATACACCTTACGAGTTAGTGTTTGGACAAGTGTGTAGATTGCCTAATAATCTATGTAATATTGTAGAACCACTGTACAACTTTGAAAATTATGTTTCAGAATTTAAGTACAGATTACAAAAAGCTCAAAGAGATGCAAGAAATAATTTAATTGTAAGCAAAGAACGTAGAAAAATAAATTATGATAAGTCAATAAATCCAATTATATACAAATCAGGTGATGCACTGTTGTTGAAAAATGAGATAGGAAATAAATTGGATACTTTGTACACCGGCCCATATATTGTTATAGAAGACCTTACACCTAATGTTAAAATAAATATTAATGGTAAAAATGTCATAGTTCATAAGAATAGAACAAAATTGTATACGGAACCATAGTTAAGTTAATTTTAAGTGGGTTGATAAAAACAAAAAAAAATGTTTATTCTGTTCATTTTTTTTTTTCAAATAACGGGGATGATGTAGTGTGTAAGTAATATTAAGCATGTATGTAAACAGCCTTATTTAAAGTGCTTCTTCAGCAATACTGATTTACAATAAATTGTATGTATTTTTAACACACATTAAACCCGACCATGAAACCAACCAGACGTATCATTTTAACTCTACCAACCTAGCGAACCTGATCACACTACATCACAATTCCTAATTTTTCTGGCAAATACAGTGAATGGACAGCTTTCCACGATCTTTTTAAGTCGCTTGTGCACAATAACGCATCTTTAGATAATGTGCAAAAACTGCACTATCTTAAGAGTCATCTTACTGGTGAAGCCGAACAGTTGATTAGGTATACACCAATCACAGATGCCAACTACAGTGAATGTTGGTCTCAGTTGGAAAAGCGTTATGCTAATAAAAGGTATTTAGTCAATTGTATTTTGAAAAGGTTGTTCAGCCTGAAGCGATTAAATGTAGAATCAACTGGCGCATTAAAAGAGCTGTTAGATAACACCAATGACTGCCTTAACGCGCTAACAAATTTAAACATCAATGTTAGCACATGGGATGTTATCATCATCCACATGGTAACATTTAAATTAGATCATGAAACGCGAAAACAATGGGAGTTAAGCAGTTCTAACGATATAAGCAACGAGTTGCCCACCTTTCAGGAACTTAAATTATTTCTTGAAAGTCGTTTTCGCGCTTTAGAATGTATAGAGCCGAGAAAAACCGGGGCTCACCAGGCCAGTAATAGTTCACAGGTTCATAGTTCGAAAGCAATGTTAGCCAAAAAGCCGTCCGACATGCTTTGCGAATTCTGTACTGAAGCTCACAAACTTTGTTTTTGTAAAAAGTTTGCAAAACAAGCACTTGAAGCTAGACGTGATTTTGTACGTAAAAATACAATATGCTTTAACTGTTTAGGCAGTAACCACACAGTTTATAACTGTAAAAAGGACACCAGGTGTAGAGTTTGCCAAAAGCGCCATCATTCGCTGTTACATATAAACAGTGGGTCGGCAAATGAAGACCAAGACCCTGAAGTAAACCTAACTTCTGATAGTGCCAGTCCTTCCACTAGTGCTAACCAGATAGTTTCTTGCTTGTCAACAGGGAAGGTACCCAAACCCAGACAAGTTTTATTAGCCACTGCGCTGATAAAAGCTGAGTCAAAGACGGGTGGATACCAAATAGTTCGAGCCTTACTGGATCAAGGTTCACAGGCTTGTTTCATTACAGAAGCAGCAGTTCAATTTCTTAATCTGAAAAAGATTCCTATTCAAGGTTTTGTTTTAGGATTAGGAGACAATAGGTCAACCATGACAAAGTACATGGTACAAATAAAGATCAAGTCTCGCGTCGATTTAAGTTTTAAGTTCACGTTTAATGCTTACGTTTTAAGCAAGATCACCTCTTACTTACCAGAGCGAAGCTTAAGCACGGATGCTTTCACCTGGTTAGAGGTCAATAGTCTGTGTTTAGCAGATCCAAATTTCAACACACCCAACAAAATCGATATTTTGTTAGGTGCTGATGTTTATAGCTGCGTTATTAAGGAAGGTTTAGTAAAGAGTCCTTCTGGTAGTCTTGCAGCACAGAACACTAGCTTAGGTTGGGTACTGTCAGGTGTAGTGGGTCCTGAAAATAATAGTTCAAATAAAATTAACGTAATGCATTGCAAGGTGCAAGTTGATGATATTTTAAAGAAATTTTGGGAAATTGAAGAGCAAATTAGTACCAAACGGATATTTACACCAGAGGAAAAGAAATGCGAAGAATTTTATAGTGAGACTACTAAGAGAGACAGCGATGGTAGATATGTAGTCAGGTTACCTTTCCGACGAAGACGAAGATCTTTTCTGCAAGTCTTCTAATAGAAACAGCAGATGTCCTGAATATTTCTAAGGATAGAATCAAGGCCTGGACAGATTCCACTGTCGTGTTGGCTTGGCTTAACAGCCATCCAAGCAGATGGAAGACATTTGTGGCGAATCGCACCTCGGAGATTTTGAACACTATGAAGGCATCTCAATGGTTTCATGTGAAAACCAAGGATAACCCAGCAGACTGTGCCTCACGAGGTATTTTACCTAGTGCATTTGTAGATAATAATTTATGGTTTTCTGGACCACCATTTCTAACTCAGAGAACAATAGTTTATAAAAAGCCAAATGATTTGAATATCGACTTAGAAGAAACAACAAAAACACACATTGCTACAGTGCCCGAGCCTTCAATGTTTGAGCGATATTCGTCATTACAAAAATTAGTTAGGGTAATCGCATATTGCAGACGTTTTTTAAAGAATAACACCTTTAATCGTAGTTATTTACAAAAGTTAGAGCTAGAAGCAGCTTTAGAATGTTGTATAAGACAAACACAAAAATATATATTTACAGTAGAATATCTACAATTACAGGACAAAGGTTATTTACAACTAAAATCTAGCAAACTGAAGTCACTTTGTCCCTTTCTTGACACAAAGGGTATCGTGAGAGCTCGAGGACGACTTGCAAAGTCGGAACTAGACGAAGATTCAAAACATCCGATAGTCTTACCACATTCCAGCCATCTGACTCTTCTTATAGTAGCAGATGCGCACGAGAAAACACTGCATGGTGGTCTTCAGTTGCTGTCAAACTATTTAAGATCAGCCTATTGGATATTAGGTGCTAGATCTCTAATTAAACAACATGTTCGCAAATGTGTTATTTGTGCGAAACAGAGGGCTAGCGTTAGAAATCAACTGATGGGTGATCTTCCATCAGTCCGATGTAGGTCAGCAAGACCATTTTTACATAGTGGAGTCGATTATGCTGGACCCATAAACCTAAGAACGACAAAGGGCCGTGGTCATCGTTCAGTCTGAAAGCAGTGATGAATCTTTTCACTCAGATGAAGGATCAATTTATGAACCAGACAAAGCAATCGATCCAACAGAACTTACACGAATTATAACAACAAGATCTAAACTAAGAATGGCTAAAATGGAAGCTAATACATATACATGTGTTAATGAAGTTTCAGAACAAGAGGATGTTCCAGAAAGTTACACAGCAGCAATATCCTCACACAATGTGAATGCTAAAAAATGGAAACAGTCAATTCAAGATGAGTTTAATTATTAGTTTGTTCATTTTTAGCTGCACTTTCGGCGATTTGTGTCGAGACGAGGTCACTGCGCTAAATTGTGGAGCGATAATGGCACTAATTTTGTAGGTGCCTCCAGAGAGTTACAACAGTTGGCTTCTATACAGCCAGCAATAGCAGAACACCTGGAAGCAAACAATACAGAGTGGCATTTTATACCGCCTCATGCTCCCAATTTCGGTGGCCTTTGGGAAGCAGGTGTAAAATCCACCAAGTTTCACCTTAAAAGGGTAATCGGTGACTCTACACTTACGTACGAGGAAATGTCTACACTCCTCAATCAAGTGGAAGCATGCTTAAATTCGTGTCCGATGAGCGTTATTAACTTTGCTGATCCTGGTGAACCCCTGCCGTTAACCCCTGGACATTTTCTGATTGGCGAACCGATAGTTTATGTGCCAGATAAAAATTATGAAAGTTCAAATGTTAGTTATTTGTCAAGGTGGCAATTTATTCAAAGGATGCTACAATCATTTTGGAAGCGCTGGTCCCAAGAATATTTGTCCAATCTTATGAACCGGTACAAATGGTCTTCTAAAATTCCTGAGCCATAAATTGGTGACATTGTTTTAGTTAAAGAAGACGATTTGCCGCCAAGTCGTTGGTTGTTAGGTCGTGTAATAGAGAAGCATCCCGGTGCTGATAATATCACCCGTGTAGTCACATTACGCACCAAATCTTCTACTATTAAAAGGCCAGCATCCAAACTTTTTATTTTACCAATTGCAGATAGCTGAATTTATGTTTATTTTTAGCCAAATAAGTAGTTTTAGTTTGAATATGTTTCAGTTTTTTTTAAATGTATAAACGTTGTTATGTTAAAAAAGAATAATTTATTAATTTAAGTTGTAGTTCATGAAGGACATTCCTTCAATAATGTCCTTGGTGGGCGGTATGTTCAGAACCATGTTAGTTTAGAAACCGTTCACCAAGAGTTCAAAATGTAAAGTTGTACATTTGCAGAACTAGATGGCGTTGTCGGCGAAGTAGAAGTCGCAATTAAGGTTGTCACGCTATTTGGTTAGGTAAAGGTACATAGAGTTCAGATTCAGTTCAAAAATTATTATACAGTGCAAAAAGTATTAAGTTCAAAAGGTTGTATTCAGTTCAAAGTAAAAAGGTCATAAAGTACAGTGCTTGTGTTATTTGAAGAAGTGTACCATCCTCCGAGACCTCCGGATCCCAACAAAAATAATGGAACGAAAAGTATTTTTGCTGTCTTTATTTTCTTTATCGTGTGGTTAGTGCCTAAACTGGTATCAAAGTTTTTATGCCGACTCTGACTTGGCTTTTGTCATGAATTTTAAGGAAACTATGATTTAATTTGCTTTTTTTTCAGCACTTTTCTTTTGCTAGGTTGAAGGAGAAGCATAGGTTTGACAATCCATTTGACTACGCAACCCTAAATAGTGGAAAGAATCATAGCAGTTAGTATTAAAAAAATACATAATTTATTTAATTCGGTCATCTGCCTAGCCTTTTCACAACTATGTTGGGAAAAGGCAGACATCCGGCGGGATCTCATGGCGACATGGAGAGAGCAACTGCGTGCAGGGCACGCCACAACAGTGGCGATAAGTCCCCTCTTTGAAGGCTTGAGAGACGCCACGGCGTCCTAACCTTCCGCCTGACGCAGGTCCTCACCGGACACGGTTGTTTCGGGAGGTTCCTGCACCGAATCGGGCGGGAGGAAACGCCCGGGTGTTTCCACTGTAGGATCGACCGGAGGACACGGTGGAGTGTGTCCAACGTATGTCTAACCGGATACGGCTGAATACCAGACATATTACATGGAGCGATTGCCTGTCCGACTTCTGCAATCCAGTTTGTACTTCGTAATAGGATACTCCTTGGGAAGACTGGTTGCAAACTTTCAGGCCAATACCTGTAACGTCTGTCAAATAAAGTTACAAATGACAGTCGGGACCATCGGCTTAACGTGCTTTCGAAGGCATGAATGAAACTCGCTATGTAATGGATGATGGGTGATCGACCATCCATTACATAGGGAGTTTGTCCACGGACAGACCTAGGAAACTTGAACATAAACTAAAATTGGTGTCCAGACATTAATTGCTAACGTCTACATTTTTTGGCTAAGAGCTAAGTGGCTATAACCCAACGCAACGATATAAAGACTCACTGTAGGAATAAGTTCAATTTCTGAATCGACACATTCCTTTTACTAAAGCCAGCATTTTACAACACTTTCATGTCTGTTCAGTGAGCTCTTCACATAACATACAAATAATCCGGTCTCATGTCGTACATATTAATGAGCGCGGGTCTGCCTGGCTCAAAGCGACTGGACACACACGGACAGACCTACCACTCGTACATTATTGATCGCCACTCAGACCGCCGTAACAGACACATTTTCGCAATCAAGTCTTTGACTTACAACTTACAAGTTAAATAAACACTTGTGCACTACAAGAGCCTGTTTTACTTCGGTCTTCAGTCATGTTTACCAAATACATGTTTTGTTTTTTTTTACAATCATAACGTCATTATTTTAACTTGTTAAGTTCATAACGCATAAGTGAAATTGAAAATACTTCAATCCTTCCTTTAATAATGTATAATAGTCGATGATAATAGTACATTATGATATATAAGTGCGGTAAGTTGAAAATTACAGCCGAGGCGATATTGTTAGCCCAAGCCGCAGGCGAGGGCTACAAGTTACAGGCTGTAATTATCAAAGCGCACGTATGTCATACGACGTTTTATAACCTAATTGCGAGGAAATAAATAAAACTCGGACTTTCTTAAACGAATAAATCTTTAATTAGTATCACTTGATATAGCAGTTTTAAAAATTTGAACAATTTGTAAAATTGATTATCACGTTAGCACAAAAATCAAATTAATCGAATAGGGGGCGTCGTCGGCCAAGAGTGCCTCGACCACTGGGGGCCTAAGCCACGGACCCTGCCAGTTGGCATTTTTAATGTTGTCAAGTTATTATTATTATATTTTATTTCCCAATGTTAATTTTATTAATAAAATGTTGACCACTTTTCTGACCTAAAAACTTTTTGCTAAGATTTAAAAAGTACCGTTCATCTTGATAAACCGTGCGTTTTATATTACAATGGTGTCGATTCTGTTGTGCACAAACTTGACTTAATTTAGGCTATTGCTATCTTTTACTAAAAGGCAGTGCGGGAAAAGGACGGCTATAGCTATGAACTAAGTTAGACATGTCAAACTAGTTTATGCCTTGCGATTCACCGTGTTTTAGTCGACATGTTTTTACGTGCACCCTTCATTTGTATAGAAATATTAGTTCCAACTAAATTTGACAGCTCTAAATTACGTCCGTCTCTTTCTCGTTTTATTAGAGAGAAAAAGATAGCAATAGCCTAAATTAAGTTTAGATTGTGCACGACAGAATCGACACTATTTAAAGCATAAGTACGTAATGAGACACAATACGATATTGAAATTGGTGAAATAAGAGACCTTTTACGAGCAAATGTGTTATAAATTAATTTATAAGTATTTCAGGCCCATGTAACCAGCTGTCGAGGTATATCAAATTATTTTCAAAACACCTCTTCGAAAACTGACTTTTATCGCACACCGCTTAAGTTCAACCTCCTCGGTTCCTGTAAAGAGAAGACGCGGGGAAAAAGGGAAATTAAATCATAGTTTCTTAATGATTAATGACAAAAATACTTTTCATTCTCTTATTTTATTTTTTCGTAAGTGTATTGAAAAACGTCGTTTGATTCACGTCACTGCAGTTCTCGACTCCATAACACATTCGCCTACGGCTCAGGTGTGAATTCCGCCTCGGCTGCATTGACAAAGTTTCCCCATATGTATCAAAATATACTATTTCAATTGAAAAACATAATAGATACATGAAAATTAGTGTTAGTGGGATCTCAAACTATACTTGATTCAGTGACCACGGGTTGTAAACACTCGTGTATCTAGTTCAGGGGTCGTAGAGTAAATCTGGATGCATCTAATAAAGTGACTCCTAATGAACGTGGTCGCTGTCGTAATCAACCCGCCGCCGCCGCCACCGTATGCTCACACACGCTGCGGGACTCTACACACTTTATTATGCTATAGATTTATTGTGGTATAGATTATAATATACCCACCTAGTTCGGCAATATTGGTTACCAAAATTATTAATTGAAAATCTCTGCTGAGTGTCATCACAATTTAGACTAGACCATAACTCACTGGTTCGAACACCCTTAGCAACTCTTATCTTATTCAGATCTCTTGGTTGACTGAAATAAAACCCATCAATCATGTAAGTACATTAACATGAGATTTGACAATATTGATAAACAAATAGGCTGTTTGGAAATGGGTCTTTATTTATAGTCGGTCTTTTTAGGGTTCCGTACCCAAAGGGTAAAAACCGGCCAAGTGCGAGTCGGACTCGCGCACGAAGGGTTCCGTACCATTATTATCAAAAAAAGGGCAAAAAAATCACGTTTGTTGTATGGGAGCGCCCCTTAAATATTAATTTAATTCTGTTTTTAGTTTTTGTTGTTATAGCGGCAACAGAAATACATCATCTGTGAAAATTTCAACTGTCTAGCTGTCACGGTTCATGAGATACAGCCTGGTGACAGACAGACGGACAGACGGACAGACGGACAGAGATTGTTTTGCAGTTTTGTCTAATGTTTTTAAATAATGGTACGGAACCCTTCGTGCGCGAGTCCGACTCGCACTTGGCCGGTTTATTTTTATTTATTTTTTATTGGTTCACCAACAATTGTTTGCACAGGTTGTATGCTAAAAGTAACATGCAAAAATGTAAATGCAACAGTGCAACAATCATTTAAAGGTAAACTCCGCATGCATAAAGAAGTTGTACAATTTATAATATTAATCTAGTTAAACAAAAATACTAATATAAAGATCTAAATAATTAATATAATAACATTAAGGAAGTTATGATCTATTTAAATATATTCTCTCTTTTAGTTGAAAACAAAGAAATTAAAAATTAAAACTTTTTTAAATAAGTACCGAAGCTTTTGATGAGGACTTTAGAGTATTAAGTATAATATCGAGTCCCAATAATATGCTGTGCCACCTAATATAGCGTGGGATAGCCTAACACGTACTGTGAGCTCGGGTTCTGAAGGAGTGAAGTAGTCACAAGTAGTGGGAGACTTGATGCGGAATGGTAAAGTACGGTCCGTGACGTAACGGAGTGTGGACGCCTTCTCCCAACCATGAGATAGGGGTTACAGACTTGTTTTCCTCCCATTCAAAGTTACATGGTGGCAAGCGGGTAGATTTATGGTAACGAGAAGTATGTGGATAAGAAAGGATAGCTACACGTGTTCGGCTGTCAATTACTTTGATATAGGATGGACGGGAAGACAAACATCTTGACGAGTCACTTTGCTAACTATGTGGAGAGAAATAACAGCCGAAATACAAATACGGTGTCGTTACTTATTTAATTCTTAATCCAGTAAGCAAGTCACACAACTAAATCCAGTATAGCAAGACCTGAGATAGCGCTAAGTCGGAGATGACACGTTTATCTGTGCGGTAAGCCGCGACGCTGCGGCCTGCGCGACACTACAATAACTGCTACTCCAAAGGTTCAATAGTCCCGATACCACCAACATTGGCCTCGTGGCCCGTTGGCCAAATGTTCGGAACGAGCCAACTTGCCACTGAACATCATAATAAAATCCTCCGGCGATGATAGCTTCCTCTCGCTTGAGAACCTTCTGGAAAGGATCAATTGTGGAAATTAGGTGGGAACGACAAACGATGCTGTAAAATGTTATGATATTCCTTAGATTGTGTGCTCTCGAAATTAAACAATGAATGAAAAGATTTTTCATGGTTCCTTTTATGTTGGAAATTTTAGAATAATATTTTTTTTTACTTTCAGGTTTAGTATTATTTCTGGGGAATTGCGTTATTAAGTCGACTCAGGAAGTCCGGCTGTTGAGTACATTTGAACTTCACGCTGTTTTCTTCTGTTATGTTATTGCCAAACTTTACTGAACATAACTTTTGAGTATTGCTTTAAAGGTCTGAAGGGACGTTTTTTTTTCGAATAGAATATACCATCTACCACAGTAGTATCCCTTCGTCGTTGTCAGGAGTTTGAATTTCGATGCGTTATTCTTTGCAGAGTTAGATAACTCACAAGGCAAACGTTTGTATCTTTAATAAAATTCATAACTTCATGCATATTAAAAAAGCTGATAAAGAAAAATCAAAGTGAGCTGCGGTCCGGTTGTATAGCGCACCGCGTACCGGCACCGTCTCATTAGTTTCGAGCTCGCCGGAGTGAGCCGAGGCTGGACTCACGCGAGCCCCGCACGACCAAGCTGAGCAAGTTTAGATCGAATGTGACGTGATTTATATTCATGTAGTACAGAGAACTTGAGGGAGGTTGTGTGAGATGGCTCGGATGTGTATGGACGCGACGTTACGTAGAATGGGTAAGGACCGCGTTATTATAAAATAATAATGGTAAATGAAGAGAAAGAGTCTACCGGCCATCATTGTCACCAACTGAATAAATTATAGCATAAATAATTAAAATGTATTGTGTTTTGATCCGTTTATTTCTGGTTCCACATCAAACGTATTGTTTGAAGGATGAACTGAGCTTATTAAAATAATGTCCGGTCATAATAAAGGCTGAGCGACGACTCCCGACGAACGGGCCGGGCCGCCATTGTTCGCCAACTTACTGCACTATACATACCTACTGCCCGCTGCTGTAAACAACATGAAGTAATGCAAGTTCGCTATTGTGTTCGCTTATAAATACGCCCCAAGTTGTAAGCAGCTACGTATAGTTCGGACCGACCTACTTTAGTAAATGGTGCTGTGCTGCAGCCCGCAGCCCCGCAGGTCACCCGGGGGTCAACAACGTCTTCGCGGCGACTGAATGGACTGCTGAACTGAAGGCTCGACCCGGTCAAGCTGTATTCTTAGCCGTTTTCCCGAAGTCTCGGAGGAAAGACAACAAACGGCCCCAGTTCAATTTAAAGACTCTTAAGTATCCTTAGTCAGCTCGTCGCATTCTCATTTGTCATGTTTCTATTCCATCCTATTAATAAGACAAGTGGATAATACTGTAACTTCAGCCCTAAATTCCTATACACAAAGTAATAACATTAAATATGAACCCCTCTAATGAGACTTTACAATAAGTCCCTTAATTATCACAAATACAGAGAATTCGGTACAGTCGGGAGTCCGAGACATGTAAATGTTTGACCTTTTATTCAATCGCGTTGTTCCCGCCCGCGCCGCCCCCGGTCGTCGGTCACCCCCGGGTCACCCCTATCCGTGTAGTATTTACCTAACGCCACTCTCCGCTGGTATAATTAAGCAAGTTTCTAATTCTATAGCTATGTAGGTACTCACTGTTACTGCGAGCTTGTCGGTCCTATAATGTGGATGTGGGCCACCTCTAAAATGTTGAAATGACTGAATGGATTCCAAGTGTAAACTTTTGTAGGCCATAAAAATTGTGTTCATTCCCTACTATTTAGATTTCTGTGACTAAGAAGCCACACTAACTAAACTTGTAAGTTTGTTGATTGCGAACAAGTTTGATAGGTAGGTAACTATTTGTAAATATTTCCATCTTGAAAAAGTTTGTCTTATTTTTAGGGTTCCGTACCCAAAGGGTAAAAATGGAACCCTATTACTAAGACTTCACTGTCTGTCCGTCTGTCTGTCCGTCTGTCCGTCTGTCTGTCACCAGGCTGTATCTCATGAACCGTGGCAGCTAGACAGTTGAAATTTTCACAGATGTAGGTATTTCTGTTGCCGCTATAACAACAAATACTAAAAACAGAATTAAATCAATATTTAAGGGGGGCTCCCATACAACAAACGTGATTTTTTTGCAGTTTTGTCTAATGTTTTTAAATATAATATAATATAATATAATATTTTGAGTCCGACTCGCACTTGGCCGGTTTTTTGCTCCTCCCAGTTTCGCACAGTAATTGACATTATATTATATCATTCAGTCTCGTGTGAATTTAAATAAAAAGCCTTCGTTGGTCCCGACCCGACATGCGGCACGGTTCACGTACAAATAAAACCGTTCTTACACACAATTTGACGCGTATTGTGTCTCTCTCAGTTTTAGAACATTTTACGAGTTCACTCAACACAGCCATGACTCCCTCGTAAACTTTATTTTATTTTCTCCAAATATCCTTTCACACTTTATTGGGTAAGTAGGCACTATAAACGATATTAATTCTTTATTAATTCATCCTAAGGCACACGATTTTAGAATCTTTGTTCGGAAGAGATTTTCCACGATGCAGTTGACATTGAAGGTCTGAATCTGATGCAATAAAACATTGTGGGCCTGTTTAGGCCAAAACGAACGAATCTAATATATACTAGGTATTATTATATTTTTTCCATTTTGAAATCGAAATATTAGAAATGATTTGGTTACTGTTTATTGCCGCCTACTTCTGGACGCGTAGCATGACCACATTTACTGCTACTTCTGGACGCGTAGCATGTCCACATTTATTGCTACTTCTGGACGCGTAGCATGTCCACATTTACTGCTACTTCTGGACGCGTAGCATGACCACATTTACTGCTACTTCTGGACGCGTAGCATGACCACATTTACTGCTACTTCTGGACGCGTAGCATGACTACATTTACTGTTACTTCTGGATGCGTAGCATGACCACATTTACTGCTACTTCTGGACGCGTAGCATGTCCACATTTACTGCTAGTTCTGGACGCGTAGCATGGCCACATTTACTGCTACTTCTGGACGCGTAGCATGTCCACATTTACTGCTACTTCTGGACGCGTAGCATGTCCACATTTACTGCTACTTCTGGACGCGTAGCATGGCTACATTTACTGCTACTTCTGGCCGCGTAGCATGTCCACATTTACTGCTACTTCTGGACGCGTAGCATGTCCACATTTACTGCTACTTCTGGACGCGGAGCATGACCACATTTACTGCTACTTCTGGACGCGTAGCATGTCCACATTTACTGCTACTTCTGGACGCGTAGCATGTCCACATTTACTGCTACTTCTGGACGCGTAGCATGGCTACATTTACTGCTACTTCTGGCCGCGTAGCATGTCCACATTTACTGCTACTGCTGGACGCGTAGCATGTCCACATTTACTGCTACTTCTGGACGCGTAGCATGGCTACATTTACTGCTACTTCTGGATGCGTAGCATGTCCACATTTACTGCTACTTCTGGACGCGTAGCATGTCCACATTTACTTCTACTTCTGGACGCGTAGCATGACCACATTTACTGCAACTCTGTGAAGAATAATCATACGTGTAGGTTTCTTTGTCTACACCATGTTAATTATTTCTTCGTGTTTGTGTTTCATTCACTAAAAATCTATCGTAGATCGTTCATTTTATTAAACTGAATTATTGAGATTGTGGGTTGGTTTATTTTAACGCAGCATTGGCCAACTTTAACTGTATTCGTTGAAGAAAGCATGAATTTGCCAACGATATTGCTGCCGTCAGTCAACAGACTAGGTCAGGACTCAGGAGTGAACTTGCGGAGGACGGAGGACAAACTAGCGGGGAGGGACAAGTTCGTCGATAAATTCCAATCTCGACTGACTTATCGAGGGAATTTCCGACGGCCAGTTACATTGATTGGAGGCGACCGAGGGGCTGTGCGCGGTGCGCGTTAGGGGGAGGGGGGGGGGAGCTGCCAACGCAAACAAAACTAACGACCAAGAATAGATAGCTGTAGAAGGTCTAGTCAGACTCGATGTACTACTAACTACAGTACTTTCTCAAGTTATTATGCCTTGTGACTGGGACTGTAGCTTTGATTTTCTTTTTTGTATTTTTGACTTTCAAAAGTGCCGTAATGGTCTAATTGAAATAAATGCTTTGAGTTTGAGTTTGAGTTTGAAATGTGCGTGCTCGAGAGTCCTCGGCATTAATGTAGTGTTAGATAATGAATTTGTGATATTATTATAAGCTCATGCATTAAAAGAGACATAGCACTAAGACTCATATCGGACTGTGTAATGTCACAGTCCCCGCGTCATGAGAGTGAGTCTTCTGTTCCTGCATGGTCTGTGGCACCATTGAGCGATGGCCTCCCGTCACACCGTGTATTGTCCGGCCGAGGTTTTGTGGGCGCCGGGACTCGAACGCGGAACCTTTTGCTTTTGTTATGGTAAGCAGCAGATCTGTCCACCATTCAGATCCACGGGGGAATTCAGAATTATTCTGCAGTATATTATGTTCAACGTAATAGAAATGTTCCGGTTTTTATGAAAAAATGAAAAGGTCTGCGAAGACGTAATTGCGGAAGGGTTCGTGATGTAATCATGTTCGCGGACCCCCAAATGTATTTACGGGGATGCTTTGTACATAATAACGCTTTCATCTTCTCGGTGTAATAATTCTTTTGTCCCTTTTTCTTTTACTACTTTCATTAAGATTCAAGTAGACTCACTGCCCAGAATCAAATTATAAACTTCGTCGCCATCAAACCTTTTACGGAACACAATAAAAATAAACTGTGTAGATTTAATTCCAAGATATCCGAACACAGTAGGCTTGTAAAACTTGCTCCTGCAAATATCTAAAGGAAAAGCAAATCTTTTCACCGTTCAACGTTAATTGGCACATCGGAGGGCGTGGGAGGGGGCGGGCAAGGCAGGCGGGGGTGAGTTCGAGGACGGGGGTGAACAAAACGTCGCCGCGCTACTAATTTGTGTACCGACGACAAATATTACAAGGATTTCCTTGTACAGTCGTACCCAGTCCCACGGCACCTGGGCGGCGGGGGCGGCAGGGCTGCAGGCTGCAGGGTGCAGGTTGTACTCGAATAAACACTTTGTACTCGTATTTAATTTCGTTCATCTGAAATTTGTATTTTGGTTTCCGATACGATGTTTATAGCCTCTCAAAAACGTATATACATATTGAACCTCGGCCCTGCATTCCCTAAATCGGTAGGCAGGTGTATAACACCACAATTCCTAAATCGGTAGGCAGGTGTATAACACCACATTCCCTAAATCGGTAGCCAGGTGTTTATCACCACATTGCGTTATTTATGTTTAATTGTCATTTAATGGTGACTCTTTGCCCTTTTGTCATCAATCGCGCCGGAAACCTGATTCCGTCTTGTTCCTGAAAACCTCTTTTGTACTGGGTGACCTCGGGTTTGAACCCAAAACTCCGAGGTCGGCAGTCTGGTTTGCAATGTCTCGAATGTAATACAATGCTGGGTTAACCAATATTTGCACCAACCTATATATCACAACAACCTTCGATTTTTCCGTGAAGCAATTTTTAGCAGCACCCGAAATAGGAATCGATTTTGGCAAGAGGCTCTTCGCTTATGTGAAAACATAATATATAACGGCGGAGTGTTCCCAATTAAATTTTTAGAAAGAGTGACATCAGCATAGCTGAGTAGTGACATCAGCATAGCTGATGTCACTACTCTCGTTATTATTCGCAGACATTGCAGGATAATGAAAACACCAAACAATACAATAACACTTTATAATTTGGTACACTTTAACGTATGCACTTTGTTGGGACAAGCAACGCCATCTATCGTGTTTGTCTGAAAATCGATGGGCGACTGCGACACTGCGAGCGAGAGTCTCCAAAGACGTCCGCCCGCGGCGCTACTGAGCACAATTCCGCTGGACCGCGCGCACCTACTACGTGACGTGTGATACTCAAATTATTGTAAAACCGAACATTAAACCCTATATTTGGAATTTTCGAGCATTATTGAAGAGGCCTGCCTGCCCCCCTGTCTTCACTGCCACAACATTGGACCTTCGAGCCAAATTTGAAGATATTCAGCGAAGCGACGAGTGGATTTTGAAGATATTCAGCCACGCGACGAGCGGATTTGAAAATATCAGCCACGCGACGAGCCGGGTTGAAGAAGCAAGGAAGCGAGGTGTATACGTTGAGGAGACTTGGAAGACCAGCCACAGATTACTGAGCAGAAGCCATTGATGTGAAAGCCAGCAACGGTCAGGTTATCCAGTCGTTCCTTTCCCTCCAAAACCTGTCTTCGCCTTGTGTTAATATCGTACCTAAACGTTTTCAGGAGTTCGTTTTGGCAGCGCTGAGGCCGTCTTCAGGTGAGAAAACACGACTGAACAAGCAAACTGTGAGTACCTACTTTCAATAAGCTACCAAAATGAGTGATGATGAAACTATTTCTCGTTTAGATAGTCAGATGTCTGATCTTAAAAGACAACGTGGTGTAGTAAAAGGTAGATTAACATTATTTGCGAATTATATTAATAAGTTAGATAGATCGTGCTTAGATTCTGTGATTAAAACCCAAGTGCAAATGCGTATTCATTCGGCAGCCATTTTCTTTGCCGAGTTTAACGACTTGCAATCTAAATTAGAAAGAATCGTTGATGAAAAGGAATTACTATCACATTTAGAGTACAGAGATTCGTTTGAGTGCCAATATTATTCAACTGTAGCCATAGCAAAAAACATGATAGGCGACTGTGAACAGATGGGATTGAATAATTCTCAATGCACTACCGGGAAATCAGTGTCAATAAAATTACCGCAAATAAAGTTACCTGTCTTTGACGGTTCGTTTGACAAATGGCTAGAGTTTAGGAACTCGTATGTTACAATGATACACGATCGCGACGATTTAGATCCGATACAGAAATTTCAGTACCTAAAGTCGTCTCTCAGCGGATCTGCGATAAATGTCATCAGTTCGTTGGAGTTTACTGCACCGAACTATAGTAACGCGTGGGACCTGCTGGAAGCTAGGTATCAAAATAATAGGCTATTGATACATAATCATGTAAAGGCATTGTTTGCGGCACCTTCACTTGGTAAGGAATGTCCGACACAGATCAGAACGTTAGTAGATTGCGTTTTACGTAATCTGAGAGCCCTAAATTCTCTTAAAGAACCTGAGTCTTCACTCGAGGATATGCTTATCATTTATATAATTGTCAGTAAACTTGACTCTGCTACTGAACGCGAGTGGGAGAACTACAGAAGCTCACTTATCTCTGATTCTCACAAAACCTCTAAACCTTTAAAACTAGAAGACTTATTAACGTTTTTAAATAATAGGTCCGACATGTTAGACATGATAAGTTCGGGTAATAGTAAAAATAATCAGTCACATTCACAAAGTAAAAATGAGGGTAAACAGTCAGCTGATCATAAGAAACAGAATAATTCTCAAACTACACTTAGTTATGCGAGCGTGAATAATAATAATAAGGTCTCATCAGGTAGTAAAAGTAAAACAAATAAACATAACTTGACATGCCCGTTATGTAGTGATAAACATGCATTATATTCATGTGTCAAGTTTTTAAATATGTTCGTTCAAGAAAGATTAAATTTTGTTCAGTCGAAAAACGTTTGTCAAAACTGTTTACGTACAAACACTCACACAATTGAAAATTGTAAATTCGGTCCTTGTAAATTATGTCAACAAAAACATAATGCGTTAATTCATGTTGACAATAATAGCGTTATTCCAAATACGTCGTCACTGCGTTCCGTTATCAATAATACGTTGCCACAGTCGTCTGTATTACACTGCGTTAGTAAAACAGCTGACAATATTGATAATAGTAAATGTAATGCGTTCGTAGATAATGCTAAATCGTTACAGACTGTCTTGCTGTCTACGGCGTTAGTTGAGATCGCTGATATTGATAACCGTTATCACACAGTTCGCGCGTTGCTTGACAGCGGCAGTCAAAATTGTTTTATAGCTCAAAGCTTATGTAAACGTTTAAATTTACCTATTATACAGTCCACTATACGTGTTTGTGGCGTTGGACAAACCGTTTCACAGTCCAGTCACAAATGCGATGTTAATATTCGTTCTAAGGTATATGATTTTAATACAACCTTACATTGTTTAGTGTTGCCTAGTATCATTTCGAAGTTGCCTTCGACACACGTTAAGAGTGATGCTATAAATATACCTAGCAATATTCTACTTGCAGATCCCACATTTTATGTACCGAGCGACATAGATTTATTAATTGGCGCGGATGTCTTTTGGGATTTGCTAAAAGAAAATAAAATAAAACTTCACACCGGTCCATACTTACAAGATTCGTGGGTAGGTTGGATTATATCCGGTCCAGTTTATAATAATAATCGTTTTTTTGCGGCTGGCATGTCAGATGTCCAGTGCAATTTGTCGTTAGTTGATTCTCAACTACGACAATTCTGGGAAATCGAAGAAGTAAATATCCCTCCCGTTATTACTGAGGAGGATCGTTCTTGTGAAGAGTTGTTCTTGCAGACTACTGAACGCGATCAGCACGGTAGGTTTACTGTAAGAATGCCACTTAAACAATCTCCTGATTGTTTGGGTGACTCATATAATTCAGCGTTGCAGCGTTTTCTATCTTTAGAGAAGAAACTAAATCGTTTACCACAATACAAAAAAATGTATTGTGATTTTATGCACGAGTACGAGCAATTAGGTCACATGACTCTTTTCGCGGACTTCAATAGTTTAAATAAGCCATACTATATTGTACCACACCATGGGGTATATCGTGAAAGTAGCGTGACAACCAAATTACGTGTTGTGTTCGATGCAAGCGCGATAACTTCTAATCATAATTCGTTGAATGATATCCAATACGTGGGACCTAGGTTACAAAACGATATCTTCTCAATATTGCTCCGTTTCCGCCAATATAAATATGTAGCTTGCGCAGATATTGAGAAGTTCTTTAGGCAATGTTTAATTCATACTGAACAACGTAACTTACAATTAATATTATGACGAACTGATAACAACATGCCAATTCAAGTTTATCGTCTCAACACAGTGACGTATGGCACTGCATCAGCACCGTACCTTAGTAACCGTTGCTTGAAACAGCTGGCAAAGGAATGTAAGGATGACGTCATCGCTAGCGTTATTAATGACGATTTCTATGTAGACGATCTCTTGACGGGGCATGATCAGCGCGACATGTTATTAGATATTTGCAATAAAACGTCCGTCATTCTACAAAGCGGTTGCTTTCCTTTAAGGAAATGGAGTTTTAATTTCGATGTAACTTCAGAGAGTACCAAGGATTTATGCATTGGTGAATATTGTCAGTCTAAAACCCTAGGTGTTGGTTGGTCTAACAAGAACGATTTATTTAATTTTTCAACTTGTGTAAATAAATGTAATAGTGATACGAAGTTAACTAAACGTTTAATTATGTCTGTCATTGCACAGATTTACGATCCACTAGGATTATTGGCACCAGCTATTACAACGGCTAAGGTATTATTACAAAAACTATGGCTTGCTAAAATAAGTTGGGATGATGAAGTTCCTAGTCAGATTGCATGTGTCTGGTATAATTTTATTAATTCGTTACAATATTTGTCCGAAATATTAGTGCCGCGTTATGTCATGTGTACTAATGCTGTAAATAAAGAGCTACATATTTTTACCGATGCTTCTCAGTCTGCATACGGTGCATGTGCGTACATTCGTTCACACCCTAACAGTGATGAGTCACAGGTTACATGTCGATTACTATGTGCTAAGAGTAAAGTCGCGCCAATTAAAGCGTTAAGTATTCCACGACTTGAACTGTGTGGAGCTTTAGTTGGAGCTAAACTTTATAATAAAATCATAACTTCCCTTAGGCTGAAATTCGATAAGATCTATTTCTGGACTGACTCCACTATAGTTCAAGCTTGGCTTCGGACATCACCACATTTGTTAAAAACATTTGTGCAGAATAGGGTTGTGCAAATCAACGAATTAACAAGCAACACTACTTGGTTGCATGTTAAAGGTAAGGAGAATCCTGCTGATATATTATCAAGAGGTGTTCTCTTTGATTCATTAATGGACAACACTAGTTTGTGGTGGTGTGGTCCGATTTTTCTTTGTGAACCGACTTCAAGTTGGTTAACAACAAACAGTAATCAAACCGAGTTTATTGATAATAATAAGTTACCGGAGTTAAAATGTCCTAAAACTACAAATTTATTAAATGTGGAATCGTGTAATATTAATGTAATTGATTTCGATAGGTTTTCTTGCTTTAATCGTTTGCAAAGAACAATGGCGTATGTCTTACGGTACATTTTTAATCTACGTGCATCGCGTGTCGGTCAAGGTCGCAAAACAGGTTCGTTGACCGTGAGCGAGATTAATAGTGCATTAGTTGTGTTGACACGTTTAGTTCAATCACAATCATTCAGTAAGGAATATCATAACCTTAAAGAAAAGTTGCCTTTAACCAATAAATCTAGTAATAAAACAATAGGTTTAAGTTTATTTTTAGATAACGATAATATAATTCGTGTTGGTGGTAGACTTAGTAATTCCAAATTTAATTACGATAAGAAACATCCAGTGTTGTTGTGCCATAAACATCGGTTTACTTGGTTATTGTGTTCATATGAACACAAACGTTTACTTCATGCTGGACCTCAGCTTCTCGTGGCTACCATGCGCGATAGATGGTGGGTGCTGGGAGCACGTAATTTGGCTAGGCTAGTAGTTCATAAATGTGTAACCTGCATTCGCATGAAAGGAAATACGTTAACTCCACTCATGGGTGATCTCCCTGCTGAACGTTTAGAAGCTGGATTTCCATTCATGCGATGTGGTGTTGATTATGCCGGGCCAGTATCTATATTGAACCGCAAAGGCAGAGGTTCACAACTAATTAAGGTTGATCTGCACAACATATTTTCCATACAAATTTCGGGGGACTATTACTCCACTGTTTGACATGGTACATCTAAAGTTAAACATGATATCGTTTTGTCTCATTATTAATTGTGTCTGTGCGGAAACAGAATAGTAAAATAAAAAGGCATTCAAAAGTTACGAGCTACCAAAGATTCATTTTTATTGCCAATTTTAACGTAACTTTGGGCGTAAATTAGTAATAAAAGAAGTGTCAAATTTCCAAAACAAAGTCGGTACCGACACAGCAAAATTATCGAAGAATTCAATAAATTTTATTTGATAATGATTTATGCAGTGGTTTTTTCATAAAATTGGATTTCCCAAAAGCCTTTTCATATTTTTTTACGCGCGCCTTTTACTATGAATTTTCGTGCATCTCACTGAATAACGTTTCCCCCGGTGCGGTGCGGGAGGGGGATACGCCATATTGACATGTCCTTCGTTTGATAGAAGAACAAGACCTATATTTCTGTCCTTTTCATTTCATGCATGACGTCAGTGACGTGTCATTTGTTTTTCGCTGAAGTTGAAGGGCCTGTGCATTTTTATTGCACTCCTATAATGTGTGCGTTTCGATGGCGCGACCACGGCATTCTTTTTTTTTAAGCTATGGCAAGATTTTGTAAAAAATAAATAATTTAAAATTAAATTCATTAATTAATTAAATATTTCACATTCAGAACATTTTGAAGGTGATAAGCGATACCATACGTATGCTCCTGAAATATAAACCTAGGATTTTTTATATTTTTTTTACAAATTCAATCCTTTATTTACCTAAATTTCAGGTCTCTGCAACGCTTAGTTTTTAAGATTTCCATGGCCGCGCGGTTCTCCGCGTTTCGATGGCGTGGCCACGTTCAAACCCTTATAACTTTTTAACCATAACTTTGACAAATTTAAGGTTTTGGGAAATTTGAACCACGTACATACATAATTTTTACAAAATCATGGCATAGTTATTTAAAAAAAAAACGCCGTGGTCGCGCCATCGAAACGCACACCCTATAATATGGTGTAGCGACCTACTTATTTAGAAACTTTATATACATAAAACCTTCACGATATAATTTTTACTTTTCTTCTGATCTGTCACTTCTCTGTCTTGTGTTGACTAAATTGATATAGAATTATGAACATTTTTAATTTAATTTAGTTAGTGTACAACAACCACTAAATTGGAGACTCCGACGTGATACGCCCTGAAAAGGAAATCCTAAACTTTATCAGGCCAAGGAAATCCACAGTACCACGATGACAATATAAAGCAGTCGTCTGCCGACCAACGTCCAGACTCTGCTGGCTTCACAGCTATTTATTTCTCTCGAGGGATTAGCAGACCTGGCGGAAAGCGTCCAGGACATCGTGACCCCAGGCCAACAATAACAAACAATATAGTTATACAATATTATTGTTGCCACTAATCTCGCGAATTGTGAAGTGACGATGACGTTATAAGTTGATAGTAAAAGTTTTAAAGAAAAAGTTTATTTTATTCTTTTTAGCGCATTAAAATAAAAGTTCAGACGAAAGTATTATAACTTCGTTTTTGTTCGGAACGGTTCGGAACGCTGAGTGTGTACGTACGAACTAGACGCACGTGAAGACTAGCGTCTAACTGCTCATCACTGATACTATCTCCTTCGGGCACGATGCCAGGTGAGACAGCGTGCTTTTTAGCCACGCCCACCAATGAGTTCGAGCTCGTGTGCTGTGTCACCTTAAAGGGTATATTTGTTTATTCGTTTGTTTTGCTACCCGAGCTGTGCATTTAGAATTAGTTAGTTCTTTGTCCACTCAGGATTATATAATGGCATTCAAACGATTCATATCACGACGCGGTAAGCCGTGTCAAGTTTTTTCCGATAATGGTAGAAATTTCGTTGGAGCTGAAAAGGAGCTTACAGCTATATTTGAAAAATCCAACGAAATAATTGATTTTGCGAGTAGTAATAATATTATATTTAGTTTCATTCCGCCTTATGCGCCTCACTTTGGTGGTTTATGGGAGGCAGGAGTGAAGTCGTGTAAGTATCACTTGAGACGTGTCGTAGGTAATGCTAAACTAACTTATGAGGAGTTTGGTACGGTATTGACCCAGGTTGAGGCCGTCCTGAACTCCCGTCCTATGTCACCTATGTCCACAGATCCAACTGATTACCTTCCACTCACACCTGCTCATTTCCTAATCGGCCGACCGTTGACTGCACCTGCCAGTGAGGACTTCACGACATCTAAGCCTGCCTGTCGCTATCATCGGGTGGAACAGTTGCGGCAACATTTTTGGAAGCGATGGTCAAAAGAATACGTGTCTGAGCTTCAACGCAGGACGAAGTGGGCGCACAAGACGGACGACATCGCTCAGGATAGCCTTGTCGTCATAAAAGATGATAACCTACCACCACTCAAGTGGAGAATGGGTAGAATCATTAAACTGTTCCCAGGCAATGACGGTGTCTCCAGAGTAGCTGAGATCCAAACTTCACAAGGCACAATCAAGCGTGCTTCATCAAAAATCTGCCCGCTGCCGGTTTAGACTTCGTGACTCCAAGTTCAGTTGGAAGATGGACCTTCCAAGGTGGCCGGTATGTTGGGACAAGCAACGCCATCTATCGTGTTTGTCTGAAAATCGATGGGCGACTGCGACACTGCGAGCGAGAGTCTCCAAAGACGTCCGCCCGCGGCGCTACTGAGCACAATTCCGCTGGACCGACCGCGCGCACCTACTACGTGACGTGTGATACTCAAATTATTGTAAAACCGAACATTAAACCCTATATTTGGAATTTTCGAGCATTATTGAAGAGGCCTGCCTGCCCCCCTGTCTTCACTGCCACAACACACTTAATTAAAATTAATAATATTACAAAGCACAGCAATTTAAAACTATAAAAACTATTTACTCACAGGATCTCCTGAGTCTTCTACTCTCTACAATTTCCAGCGGCCAAATGGCCTTCGATTACATTCGTCACTCATTGCGTGATTTAAAATGTTAAACTTATGCAAGTGAGAGTGAGAGTGTTCCCATTTCAACGATCCAACTAAACTCAAACCAAGAAAAACAACATGGCCGATCGCGCCACCGGAACTTGCATAAGTTTAACATTTTAAATCACGCAATGAGTGACGAATGTAATCCCTATTATAAATCGACAAATACCTACTAACTCAATTAATAAGTAATTTTAAAATCTGAAAATCAATTTTAGCTTTTTTAATTTAAATCGGATGTGTTTTTATCAAGCAATATGGACGCCATTTTAGTTTCAATGTTATTTTAATCAAATGTGATTTCAGTTCGATAAAAACACACCGATTGATGGTTACAAATCATAATGTGAATTAATAATATGGTATAATTATGTAATAAATCGTTATAAGTAATTCACATTATGGTTTGTAGTTTATTAAACTTGGTATAATGACCATATAACATCTTAATCAAAATTACAAAATCAAATGAATTGATAATAATGGTTAGAAACGCTACTAAGCTATTATAGGATTTTAAAATTGGTTTGATTAACCTGAATTATAACAAACTATAATTAATTTGACGCGTCGACATATATATTATATTTTCTGTTTAGCCATGTACAGGTACAGGTGTGATCTTACAGCATTAATAGGAAATGAAAATATATCGGCAGCGGCATTGTCCAGTTAACTGGTGAAAGAGAACCCTTTATTGTTTAAACACAGACATTTGCGGTGTTTTGGTGAAATAGTAATAATGATAACAAATAGAGCCTCTCGGCCGAGTCCCGCGACATGTTCACGATTATTATTAGTACGTAACGAACGATATGCTGTGTTTGTGGAAGTTGTGGTCTGCTGCACCGAGCTCTGTTCTCACAAGTGGTAACACGTTCATAGTAACATTTTAACCATGACAGCATTCTTATGTCGTTACAGTAAGAGCGATTTTCATAAGCTCTCATATATAAGTTCTTCATAAGCTCTAACTCTTGATTTATTAACAGCTATTTATTATTGCATCCTTCAAGTTTTAACGTCGCTAAATAATAACAGCCGCACGGGTCGACGTTCAGCCGCGCTTGCCGAGATCGGTCCGTGGATGGGTGACCAAATGTAATTATTATTAACAGTGATACCAGGGGCTCTCGTGTTACGTCGGCTGGAATCCGACTTTCTTCAGAATCTCACTTGTTTTTCGGCTGATTCGTTAATTGGTTAAAAACACGCCTACGCTTTTTGCTGCCCGGTTTACGAAACCCCGAAAACAAAGAAAAAAGTTATACTTACATTAATTTAAGCATAAACAAAAAAAAACATTCGCGCTCACTGGCGCTCACATTGACTGGTTAATATTGTGATCAACAACCAAAATAGCAATAATCTAGCTATCTTATCTTATAAATGATACATGATATTTATTTTGCAAGTAGGTTTTTACAAACACTTTTACACGTCATTTTTAAAACTAGATGGGGCCGGTGTTTCGTACCTGACTACTCTGAGAAGAAACAGCCGAAACAAACTCAGAGGTCATAGTCTCTTTTGAAGTCCAGACATAATCTTGCTCAATTCACACGAGGACCATGCAGATTAGTGTCTGAGATGGTCTTTTGAAGAAAGAACCATACAGATTTGAGTGGACCAGTCCAGTCAGTGCAAGCACTTGTCAGTTACCTAACGTGTAGCTCGACTTTTAACTCAAGGAGCTCAACGAAACGACGAAAAATACCAAAGAAAGGACAGGTAGGTCACTTAGAGTACTCAAACTGCCAGACAGTTGTGGGAATAAATAAACAAAAAATAAAAATGTGACCCACATGGTCCCCACATTCACAATAATCATATAAAATTAATAACAAGTTCTAGTCAAAAAGAATGTACTTAAATAAAATCTTGCCCGTTCTTCTCCATAGAGATCTACGCTAGGGAATGGACAACTACAGTACTTTCAGTTTTTATGTCTTGTGACTGGGACTGTAGCTACATTTAATTTTCATCTTTGTTTCGACAATTCAAAAGTGCCTGTAACTGGCTTACTTGAAATAAATGCTTTGATTTTGATTTTGATTTTGAAAATCACAAAAATCATTAAATGTCACAATGATGATAAAAAAAGTAAAAAACTTAATAAAATAAGTCATCATCATCATCATCATTCTCTTGCCTTATCCCAATTCATTTGTGGTCGGCGCAGCATGTCTTCTTCTTCCATACTTCTCTATTTTTCGTCATCTCATCAGACACTTCTTCTTGCCATATCATTCTTCACACAGTCCATCCATCGTTTCGTTGGTCTTCCTCTACTCATATACCCATCCACATTCATACTCAAAACTTTCCTCACGAAATAAGATAAGATAAGATAAGATAAGATATTTTATTTGCATAAAACATGGTATACAAGGTGTTACAGAAAAACATTAGATCAGACATACTAAAGCATGCAAACTTATTTACTAAAGATACATTATGATTTCATGTTAAAAAAATCATTAATGCAATAGAAATTATTACTATTGAGCCATTTATATAATTGGATTTTAAATAATTTACAATTTAAAGTTTTAAACATTTTTGGTAATTTATTATAGAGACGTACACACATAGCCACAGAGTTTTTATTATATTTCGCTGATCGAGGCAGCACATCTAGCACAAGTCTGTATTGGTCACGCCGACTACGAGAGCTTACTTCCTCTGCTGTTTTAAACAATTCTTTGTGTTTTTGAACGAACATGCATGCTTCATATACATATAATGAAGGTAACGGTAGCAAACCAAGCTCTTTAAATATTGGTCGACATGATTCGTCAGATGGAATCTCATAAAGAGCTCGTAAACATTTATTTTGGGCGACAAATGCTCTATTGTGGTCAGTACTATTTCCCCACATCATTAGTCCATACCGTAGTGAGGACTCAACATATGCGCGATATGACATCACAGCCGTTTTTATATTAGTGACTTTTTTTATTTGTCTCAAAGCATAGACAAATTTATTTATTTTATTACATACAGTATCAACCTGTGCTTTCCAGTCTAAATGTTCGTCAATTACTACTCCTAAAAACTTTGTTTGTGCCACTTGTGTAATTTTTGGAATGTCCATTTTAAAATTAAATGTATTATTATAAGATTGATTAAATTGTATATATATTGATTTGTTAAGATTAATAGATAAATTATTATTATTTAACCAGTTAATTAAATTGTCTATAGTTTCATTTATGTCCGCTTCATGATCTGTAATTGATTTATATTTTTTATCGGTAGTCACAATTATGGAAATGTCATCGGCAAAAAGAAAGCATTTATGATTGGTTACATTAACAATGTCATTTATGTAGAGTAAAAATAAGATAGGGCCCAACATGCTACCCTGGGGGACGCCGCGTTTTATACTTATATAATCAGACGAATATTCTGTCATGTCCCAACTTTCATTAAGTTTCGTGACAGTGACTCTCTGTTGTCTGTTAGTTAAATACGACGATATCCACTGAAGGGGTAGTCCTCTTATACCGATAGTCTCTAGTTTTTGTAATAATATTTCATGTGTAACCAAATCAAATGCCTTTGACAGATCAATGAATAGCCCTGTCGTTAGCTGTTTGTTGTTAATATTGGTTAGTATTTCTTTCAACAGTGAAAAGATGGCTAAGGATGTGGACTTATGTTTCTGAAAGCCAAATTGCTCTTTTTTTATAATATTAAATTTCTCACAGTAGTTTACTATTTTTTGATACATGCATTTCTCGTAGATTTTTGACATAATGGGTATCAGTGTTATGGGGCGATAATTATTCATGTCACCTTTTTCACCCTTTTTAAATATCGGTTTGACAACAGATATTTTTAAAGCACTAGGAAAGACTCCTTGTGAAAAGGACAGGTTAATAAGATAAGTCATCACCCCACTTATTTCATTAACACATGTCTTAATAATTCTGGTGTTAAGTTCATCATAGCCTACAGAGTTGGTATTTTTTAACGATAATATATGTTTCGTCACTTCATTTTCGGATATAGGTGTTATGAACATTGAGTTAGCAGTCTCACTCAGGGTATCACTGCGGAAACTATTTGTATAATTTTGAGTAGGAATATAATTTGTGAAATGACTATTGAAGGCAGAAGCTATTTCCGCTGGTTTGGTAAGTATGGTGTTGTCAATTTTAATGTGTTCAATGTTGTCTTTGGGGTCCGTGTGTATTTCGTTTCTTATGACTGTCCATGCGGCTGTACATTTGTTGTCATTATTATTCATAAATTTTATGTTAGCATTGCGTTTAGCATTGTAGATACACTTTTGTAATAGTTTTGAATATGAGGTATATCTACTCTTGTTTATTATATTTTTAGTCTTGTAATATTGATATCGTAAGAAACGCTTCGTTTTAGAGCTCTGTTTTAGACTTATCCACGTTCGCTTTATTTTATTGTTTAAATTTACCTTAACCCTAACTTTTGGAAAACAGAGATTGTAAAATAAGCATATCAATTCATGGAAAGCGCTGAATGCTGTATTTGCATCGTTTTCCTTGTAAATATCTGTCCAGGATAGATTTTGTAAGCATTCACGGAATTTATGAATATTATCTAGACTGTAGTCTCTTTTGTAAATGTGGTATATTGCGGCTTTTGTTGTCTGAAGTCTTAAAGGGAAGCTTAACATTTGTGCTGTGTCGTGATCAGAGAGATGGAGTGGTAGCACTGCTGGGATTGCGTCACGTATATTACTCAATATATTTTATGGTCTATACAAGATAATTTCCGAGTAGCTACCTCAATATGAATTTTTAAATTGTGATTGTTTGCTGAGCCTTGAAAGTCTTGAGTGATTTTGCTTCTTTTCAAGGTATTAATATTAAAGTCACCGGTTAAAACTATGCGTGTTCTAGATTTATATTTCTTGTATAAATCATGTAAGATACTATCTAGCTTAGTTAAAAATTCGTTAGGATCGGATTGAGGTGTTCGGTATTTAAGCAAACAATCACTAATTTCTTATTTTCTAATTCTATGCCACATGCCTCGAATGTATTTACCGACGTATATGTTTTTATTAACTGTAATTCTTTGTAGTGTAGACCCTTTTTGACTAGAATACAAGTACCACCTCTGTGTTTTTCTCTGCAAAAATTAGTTGCCATTTCAAAATCCGATAATTTGAGATAGTTCTCATGACCTTTTTTAATAAATGTTTCGGAGAGGCAAATCACATGGGGTTCATTATGTAAGTCACGCATTTCCTGTAACGTTAACTCCAATAGTTCTTGTTTAGGTAAAGCACTTGCAATGTTTTGATGTAATATTCTAAAGTTGTGTGATGTAGGTGTTGTGTTCTTAGGTACGAAAAAATGTATCGTTCTTTTTAAGTGTGGGAAAATAATATGGTATAGTACCTTTTCTATGCTCTTCAGAAGGAAGATGAGAGTTTACGTTTTGTTCAGTTCCAATAATATTCCTTTTTCTAAAATAAAAGGTAATAGTTCCTTTTTTGGGTAAATTTGTCTCCCTTTTTGGCAAAGAACTTGGTTTGCTACTCGCAAGATGTTTCCTGAGCTCGGCTGGATTTAAATATTTCTGGGCATAATATTCACAATCTATTATGTAATTTATAGATTTGCAAATGTCAGATACGTTGTGCTGTTTGGAATTCATGAAATGACAATTTTTGTAATGTTTACAAATATTTTTGATGCGATAATTGAATTTGTCGACATCTAAATGGCTACTTTTTAAAACGTTTAATATTATTATGGTGTTCTTAGAAAATTTCTGTAATATGATTTTTAACTGATATATTACATGTCCCATGTTATAGTAATTTTCACTTAAAGATATTACAATTTTGTCACCTGGTTGTAGGTCTATGTTGGTACAGCTTTTTGTTATTGTGTCGCTCTGTGCATTTGGCATCGTATGGGCGAGGACTCCATACTTTTCATACTGTGTAGTCTCTCTTGATTTTATAAGGGCAGCTGCCAGACCGACGCATTGTTGCGCACCAAAAATCCACATTGCTTTTCCGAATATGTGTTTTTTTTGTTCTGAGGCAATTGGGTTTATTGTACTGGTATTGGCTGTAAAAATCTGTTCTGGTTTTGGTGTAGTTCTAAGAGATTGCTTCAAATCCTGTATTTATGTATTTAGAGATCTTATATCATTTTCTGCGATTTGTAGTTCCTTTTGTAAGGCAGAGATATTTTGTTGCAGATGTAAATATATAAAGTTATTATTACGTTCAGCATTTGTAGTAAGTCTCGGCGAGGAGGGAGTGTAAGACACGGTTTGACTTAAACGAGAGTGTCTTTTCTTTTTGTCATTGCATAGAGGGCTGCTTTCTTTGCTTGTCGAAGAATGACATAACGACTTTAAGATATAAATTTCTTGGGTCAGCTTGTTCAATTGTCTTTTAAAGTCATTGTTTTCTAATATCGTATTTTCTAACTCATACTCCGTGCTTTCTAGTTTTATAGTCAGCTGGGTTATTGTATCTTGCATCTCAGACATTGAAGATAAGCTAGTTGTCTACACTTTTTGAAAGTTTGTTTGGTGTGGTGTGAATTTCGTATGATGTATCATAATCGGTCAGTACATGAGAATCTTGGTCAGGGGTCAACTGCTTTTTCTTTGTGCGGGTTTGCAGAGGCGTTCTTGTAGTAGGATACGTCGGTGTTTTTCTCATTGTTATATTGGATGGCTCTGTAGAATTGGTAGTCTTTTTCTTAATACACACCTTGCAGCCCCATTTGTTTTTAGATTCTTGATTCATTAATCATATATCATTCATTAATCATACCACGACAACCGATTACCACACAACTTTTCAATCACCGGCGCCACTTTCAGACTTCCTCTTATATACTCATTTCTAACTTTATCCATTTGCGTAACACCACACATCCCCCTTAGCATCCTCATCTCCGCGACATGCAAATGCCTTTCATTCATCCCTTTTGTGGCCCAACATTCTGATCCATACAAGACAGCAGGTCTAAACATTGTTTTATAAATCTTCCCCTTGAGTTTAAGGGGAATGCGGGAGTCGCAGATTGTTCCCGTGAACTGCCGCCATTTCATCCATCCCGTGTTAATTCTGTGCTTTACACTACGATCTATTTCGCCATCGCTTTGCACGAGTGAACCGAGATACCGAAAGTCGGAGCAGACAGGAAGAGACGCGCCATCTAACGCTATGGCTCCAGAACTGGAGAGACCGCCGAAACCGCAGAACATGTATTCAGTTTTATTTCTGCTGATTTTCAAGCCAACATTCTCCAGTGTCTGTTGCCATTTCTCCAATCTGCTCTGGATCTCAGGTCCATCTTCACCGACAAGAACAATGTACACACACAATAAAATAAGTATTTATGTCAAATCAGTAAATGTCAAATAAAATAATAATAAAGTAAAAAATAATAAAATACATGTCAAAACATTGAATGTCAAAGTGTATAAAAAATAATAAAATACATGTCAATACATTAAATGTCAGAGTGTATAAATAAGGAAAAGAATAAAAAAAGGAAAAGAAAGGAATAAATAATAAACAAGTGAAGTCCGAAATTTCGACATTCACAGAGCAAATTTCACTGGAGCAGCTTAATCCCAAGCCTTTTTATCTTCGAGATAGTGATTAACATGATAGTAGGCTTTCAGCCTACCACAGCTTCCGTTTTATAAACGACTAGCTGTTGCCCGCGGCTTCGCCCGCGTGAAGTTCGGTAACTGTCCCACGGGATCATACTAAAGGGATAATAGTACCCTACATGTTAATCCAGGTTATAAACTATCTATGTGCCAAATTTCATAATCATCGCAATTATAATCATCACAATCGCTATCACCATCATCGTTATCACAACAACCATCACCATCACTATTCCAATCACAATCACTATCACAATCACTATCATTGTTATCACAATCATCACAATAAATCAACAATAATCCTGTATAGAAGTCGAATCCGCCATCTTTTGGATCTAAAAATAAATACCATATTCGTAATCAGCACCAATGATAATCTCGGAATCGACACCCATATTGATTTTTAGACATTTCGACCCCATCGCACCCCAACAGGGGATAATGGTATTTCAGGTACGCCACATTAAATCTTAAAACCGCTGTTTTTGTTATTTGGGCTGTTAGTTGATTCTCAGACTTTGTCACCCCATTTCTCCTTAATAGGAGTTGAATTCTGAAAAAACCTGAAACACAAATGTTTACTCATTTATCGATAGGAGTACTCCTGTTAAGTTTCGAATAAAATAGTCTAACTAATGTTATTTCCCCATGTAAATTTTGGACCCCCGTTTCAGTCCCTTAGGGGGTGAATTTTTAAAAATCCTATGTTAGCCGTGTGGTATCCGGCAGAGTAGAATAGAACCAACCCATTACACTCACGGGTGTCGTATGAGGCGACTAATGTCTGAGGCAGAACACCTTGCGCCTCCGTAGACCAGATAATGGGCAGCAGCGTTTTCTGTTAGTCTTTCATCACTGCGATCTCCAATCCGCCTACGGCAAATTCCTCACATCTTGGGAGAGGCTTATGTCCAGCAGTGGACGTTATGGGCTGTTGTTGTTGTTGTTGTTGATTCTTAGTGCACCCCTAAACCTCATAGGGAACCTATGTGACAAATTTGGAATCTCTAGACTCAGAAGTTTGGGCTGTGCATTGATTTTTATACTTTGTCACCCCATTTCCCGGTTTAATTCTGAAAAAACCTGAAACACAAATGTTTACTCAATTATCGATAGGAGTACTCCTGTTAAGTTTCGAATAAAACAGTTTAACTAATCTTGTTTCCCCATACAAACTTTGGAGCCCTTTTTCACCCCCTTGGGGAGTGAGTTTTGAAAAATCCTTTCTTCCTTGACTACATAAGGAACCTACTTGCCAAATTTGGAATCTGTAGACCCAGTGGTTTGGGCTGTGCGTTGATATGGCAGTCAGTCAGTCAGTCAGTTTCTTCTTCTTTTATATATTTTTACCAGACTGCGCCAGAAGGAGGGTTACTGTATAGATTTTATCTAAAAAAGAAGTAGCCTATTATTCCTTATTTTATCAGCTATCTGCAAGTGAAAGTCCCGTCAAAATCGGTCCCGCCGTTCCAGAGATTAGCCGGAACAAACAGACAACAGACAAAAATTGAAAAAAAAAAATATTTTGGCATATGTACCCTATATTCATTCACATGCATGTAGTAAAATGCGGTTGTTTTAATATTACAAACAGACACTTGAATTTTATGTACTTGTACAGAAAGAAAAAACAACGTTGCGTTAACTTCCAACCATAAGCCTAGATAATAAATTTAGTGACTTTTACTTCGAAAATTAAGGTCTTTCCATAAATAACTTCATTCTCCTTTTTAACCCTTCGGGAGTGGTATTATGAAAAACGCTGAGACACGTATCAATTAATTTTTAATCATTAGCCTAAACACAAAATTTGAAGATCCTAACTTTAAAACCGACGATTTTCCATATACAACTTCATCCCTTTTTTAACCCTTGGGGGGTGAAATAATCAAAAACCGGCCAAGTGCGAGTCGGACTCGCGCACGAAGGGTTCCGTACCATTATCTATACATTAGACAAAACGGCAAAAAAATCACGTTTGTTGTGTGGGAGCCCCCCTTAAATATTAATTTTATTCTACACTTAAAGCGTTTAAGCGTTTGAGTTTTCTTAATATCGGGAGCTCATCAATATGGAAAACCACGGATATTATCCCGTAAGTACTTTAAGTGTAGTGAAAAACCGTGAAAGTCTTAAACAGTGCATTAATTTTATTCTGTTTTTAGTATTTGTTGTTATAGCGGCAACAGAAATACATCATCTGTGAAAATTTCAACTGTCTAGCTGACACGGTTCATGAGATACAGCCTGGTGACAGACAGACGGACAGACGGACAGACGGACAGACGGACAGACGGACAGATGGACAGACAGCGAAGTCTTAGTAATAGGGTTCCGTTTTTACCCTTTGGGTACGGAACCCTAAAAACGCTGAGACACTTATCAATAAATTTTTAATCATCAGCCTAAACACAAAATTTGAAGATCCTAACTTTAAAACTGATGATTTTACATATACAACTTCGTCCTCCTTTTTAACCCTTTGGGGGTGAAATAATCAAAAACGCTAAGACATGTATAAATTATTTTTTAATCGTCAGCCTAAAAACAAAATTTGAAGATCTTAACTTTAAAACTGACGGACTTTCATACACAACAGCTTCATCCCCCTTTTTAACCCTTTGGGGGTAGAATTATGAAAAACGCTGAGACACGTATAAATTCATTTTTAATCGTCAACCTAAAAACAAAATTTGAAGATCTTAACTTGAAAACTGACAGACTTTCATACACAACAGCTTCATCCCCCTTTTTAACCCTTTGGGGGTAGAATTATGAAAAACGCTGAGACACGTATAAATTAATTTTTAATTGTCAGCCTAAACACAACATTTGAAGATCCTTACTTTAAAACTGACGGACTTTCATACAAAGTTCCATCCCCTATTTAACTCCCTTAGGGGTTGAATTTCTAAAAATCCTTCCTTATTCCTTGTCTACGTTATAAAGGAAACTTCTGTGCAAAATTTCAGCTTTCTAGGTTCAAGGATTTGGGCTGGGCGTTGATGAGTCAGTCAGTCAGTCAGTCAGTCGTTTCCTTTTGTTTTTATTTATATAGATAGAAGATAGATAGATAGATTGAATTTATTTAGGCTTAGTGCTTCAATTTATACGTTTAAGCTGCCGAAACATTCCCATAAAACAAATATCCCTATTTCTCTCTCTTTCATTCTTCTCTTAGTTGAAATTTTTATCTCATCATGAAACTTGCTTTCATACATAGTTACATACAATTCACAAGGCTGATGCTCCAGGGTAGCCCGCGAAATTCAAATTTTCTTACGTTTTTTGCAATTTGCAGGCCAGTGCTAGGTTGTGTGTTGATTAAAATATTATTCGCGGTTGTAAGACGTATGTAGTTACAGAATTATATTCATCAAAATTACTTTTCTAAGGTCAAAATCATTCTTGCACCTTTATGAACTTGGAGGGTTGTATTGATGATTTTTGAATTTCGCGGGCAACCCTGAAGCAGAGCCTATACTACCTCAAATTAGCAACTCTACGTATATATATTTATAATTATATTTATCTATAAAGTTCTAATCAGCTTGCACAAGAAAGTGGTTGTTCCGTCAGTCACTGCGGGCCGAATAGTGCGAAATTAGTGTTTTTTTGCTATTTACAAAAAAAATATTGATAAGTATAATGTAAGTTTAGTATAATGGTTGAGCATACGGTCCTGGGTTTGGTTCTCAGGCTATCTTTAGAGTTTTTCCATCAGACATTAAATTTGTCAGTAGCAGCCACGTAATCTCGATTTGTGTCTTTATGCACAGCTGGCGAAATGTGGGGGTGCTTTAAGTATACTTCTGCCAAACCCTTTGGCGATTACAGGCGTGAAGTTATGTTTATGTCTAATACATAAGGATCGAATCGGTAATCATTTGTAATACTTATAAGGTTTCTATTGCTAGATCGGGCCCTGCTTGTGGTCGTCACTTTCCAGGGTCTACAAATCGATAGTGAACAAGCTTTTTAAAGGCAAGAGAGCAGTGTTGTAGGTCACAGTTTCATTGACGTGGTCTCACTGAATTGTTTTATGAAAGAGTACCTTATCTTAGTAAGTATATGCATTAAGGCAAGTGTCGTAACAGGCGGCAAACGTTATGTAGCTTCTGCAGACCTCAAATGAAAAAGCCGTGAGTTTGTGATATACGTATAGATACAAAAGAAACTGTCTGCTGGGGTCTGAGAATCAATTGGAAGATCTAGGTTGTAAGGTATTAGTATAAAATATGATTAAGAAATTAGTTGTAAGTAGAAGGTAGTTGTCAACTCTCTTTGTCTTTTGCACTTCGCTAATAAACGTCTTTTGGATCAGCTGTTGTTTCCTTCAATAAATAAGTGATCAGCTCAATATCTCTCAGTGGCGACGAGAATACGGGATTTCACATTAATCGAGTGTGATATAGACGTAATACGAACGTAAATATGTCAATCGGAAAAATTTCCGAGTTTAATGTGGAAGTGGACAATTGGCGGTTGTACGTGGAGCGGTTGGAACAATATTTTATCGTGAATAAAATAAGTGAAGAGTTAAAGGTGCCTACATTAGTGACTGTGATGGGAGCGAGAGGTTATGAACTTTTGGTGAATCTTTGTACTCCCGAAAAACCAACCAGCAAAACATTTCAAAATTTAACGGAGATATTGGAGAAACATCTTCAACCACGCCCCAGTATTTTAGCGGAACGTTATAAGTTTCATCATAGGAAACAAAATACGGGGGAGAAAATAACTGATTACATAGCAGAACTGAAGAAAATGTCTAGGACGTGTGACTTTGGGCAGTGGCTGAACGAAGGTTTACGCGATCAGCTGGTATGCGGGTTAGCAAGTGAAACGATAAGACAGCGATTGTTTGCAGAGGAGAAATTAGATTTCCATAAGGCATGCACTTTAGCTTTGAGTATGGAGTCAGCAGAAAAGGACGCAGCCTTGATGGAATCCAAAGGCGGGAGCGAGATTGCATCTGCAGATTGCCAGGCGATTGCGGGAATGCAGAGGAGAAGGGAGGCGGTGATGCCACGGGGCCGAGGCAGCGGACGAGCGCCGGCGAGCGGCAACACGCACTCCAACGTGATGGTTGGCGAGATGCGCAATGCGGCTACCCGTCGCGGCGCGGGCGCATCTGCCACCGTCGTCGCCAGTGGACCGAGCGGAGCCAAGTCGCGCCAGCAGTGCCGAGTATGTGGCGCTAATCACGACACGAAGTCGTGCAGGTTTTCACGCTATGTGTGTCGGGTGTGCAACCAGGCGGGCCACCTACGACGAATGTGTCCGGTAGTCAATAATGCTGGACATAACTTGACACTACCGAGTTCAGTAGCGGTTGCAGTGATGAGGTAACAAATATTAATCAGTTATCTTTACAAAATTATCCCCCATTTTATATATCTCTAGTGATTGCTAACAAACGTATAAAGATGGAATGTGACACCGGTAGTGCCGTATCTTGCATTAATTATGACGTTTACAAAAAGCATTTTGCTAATATGAAGTTAGAGAAATGTAACTTGGTATTGAGATATTATACTGGTGAAACTATTCGCCCATTGGGTGTCATAAAACCGGTTGTTAGATACAAAGACATAAGTAAAACCTTAAACTTGTTTGTAATTTATAACGGGAAGACTATTTTGTTAGGTAGACAGTGGATAATTGAATTATGTATAAATATACCCACAGCTGTTAGTAGCAGCGGTTGTAATATAAACAGTGTGTCTTGTGAAGATTTTAATTTAATGGAATTTAGTTCCAGATATTGTGAGGTGTTCGAGGACGGCCTGGGTCGCTTCACGGGTGGCAAGGTCACCATTCATTTACGCGATGGAGCGCGGCCGGTGTACATGCGTGCGCGACCGCTCGCCTACGCGCTTCGCGAGCCTGTGGAGCAGGCGCTCGACCAGCTGGTGCGTGATGGCGTGCTCACTCCTGTCGACCGCTCCGACTGGGCTACGCCCATCGTGCCCGTTGTCAAGAAGGACGGTAACATTAGGATTTGTGCTGACTATAAATTAACCTTGAATAAAGTGTTAGATGTCGACCGTTACCCATTGCCAAGAGTAGAAGACGTACTGGCTCGCTTACATGGTGGACAGCGGTTCTCAAAAATTGATTTGTCTCAGGCCTACGCACAATTCGAACTAGATAAAAGTAGTGAATTCACGGTAATTAATACTCATAAGGGCTTATTTCGGTATAACCGACTCGTATATGGTCTCGCGTCAAGTCCGGGAATTTTCCAGAAGAAATTAGAGCAATTATTCGCTCACTTACCATATGTTGGTGTATTTTTAGATGACATTGTTATTAGCGGGCGAGACACCACTTCACATTTAGAGAACCTACGTAAAGTTTTCGATATATTAAAATCAAATGGGTTAAAGGTTAAAAAAGAAAAATGCAGTTTCTTTGCCGAATCTATTACGTATTTAGGATATGTCATATCGAAGGAAGGCGTACACACTTGTCCTGATAAGGTCAAGGCCATAATGAAAACCCCCACTCCTACAAACGTAAGCGAATTAAGGTCATTTTTAGGAATGGTAATGTATTATGCAAAGTTTATTAGGAACATAAGTTTTATTCTTGCACCACTTTATAATTTATTACGAGCAGGAATACGTTTTGTATGGAACGAACAATGCAAAACCGCATTCAGCACCGTAAAGGGGTTGTTGTCCTCCAGTGAAGTATTGGCGCACTACTCCCCCGACTTGCCACTGATTCTGACAACGGATGCAAGCAGCGTGGGGGTGGGCGCGGTGATCTCACACGTCACGCCGGACGGCGAGCGGCCTATAGCTTATGCATCGAGATCTCTTACGAAGGCTGAACGTACTTATGCCCAAATAGAGCGAGAAGCCCTCGCGATAGTGTATGGTGTTAGGAAGTTTCATCAATATCTTTATGGTAGGCATTTTAGATTGAGAACAGATCATAAACCGCTGACATGCATATTTGGTAGCAAGGCTGGTATTCCCGTGATGGCCGCCAGTCGTATGCAGAGATGGGGAGTACTGATGTCAGGATATAATTATGATATTGAATATGTCTCATCCTCTAAAAATTGTGCAGATGCCCTATCGCGGTTACCACAACACCACAGTCAGGCCTATCCCGTAACTGAGGTAACATATCTAAACTTTGTCGAAGATTTTTTACCAGTTACACACAATGAAGTAAAGAAGGCGACTGCTACAGATACCGTATTGAGTAGGGTCCTTTTATATACTCAAACCGGATGGCCACTACAATGTACCGACGAAACATTAAAGCCGTATTTTACTAGGCGTAACGAAATGTATTCTGAAGGAAATTGTCTAATGTGGGGTTATAGATTAGTTATTCCCTTGTCATTACGTCCTCAAATACTAAAACAGTTACATAGTAGCCATATGGGTATAGTAAAAACCAAATCGTACGCTCGTAGCTACGTGTGGTGGCCCAAAATTGATGCTGATATTGAGAACATGTGCCGAAGTTGCGTCACTTGCGCGGCCGAGTTGCCAGCGCCACCACGCGCGTCGCCACAGCCATGGCCGTACATTACACAGCCATGGTCACGGCTACATATTGACTTCTTAGGTCCAATAAAGGGAATGAAATTTATAGTTATTTTAGACTCAACCTCAAAATGGTTAGAAGTGTTTAATATGGTACGCACCACAGGGGGAGCAGTAGTGAAAGTTTTAAGAAGTTTGTTTGCTAGGTTTGGGCTTCCCTTGGAAATAGTATTTGACCAGGGTCCACCATTTACGAGTGCCGAGTTCAAAGATTTTCTAAGGGTCAACGGTATAAGACAAACGTTTTCCCCTGCATATCATCCGGCGTCGAACGGTGCAGCGGAAAATTCGGTGAGGACATGTAAGAATGCAATAAAGAAGGCGTTTACAGATAGATTAGATATCGACGCGGCTTTACAAACCTTTTTATTAGCCTATAGGAATACGGCACATAGTACCACGGGAGAGTCACCAGCTCAAATTTTGCAAAAACGTCCATTACGATCACGGTTAGATTTGTTAAGAAGGGAGAGAGCCGTTGTCGATCGTGTGAGTGAGGCGCAGCGCCGTCAAGTTGAGTACGCTGGTGGTAGGATGCGCGAACTAGAGGCAGGTGAACCGATTTGGTTCAGAGATTACAGAGGTCAGCAAAAATGGGAAAAAGGAACAGTAGGGCATAACGAGGGTTCACGTCGCGTTTGTGTCAATGAAAGTAACGGTCGACAACACACTAGGCACATAGACCAGGTACGCCGCAGATCACGCATGTCCAGTGTTATCTGCCCGGACGACAACGTGGTGCGGGATACTAATGACAGGCAAGAGGGACGAGATAGCGTTACCCCTACAGTTGAACAAGGTTTGACTTGTAACGGACAGGGCGAGATCGATAGGGGAGGAGGTACGAATAGTAGTGAGCACGACGTAATGCAGGAATCGGACGAGGTTTTTAGTACACCTCCAGGACCCATTCCACCTGCTGCACAGACTATACCTGAGTCTAAGTCTTCGCCATCCGTGTCGCGCCCCACGAGGGTCCGCAAGCCAGTTATAAGATTTCGGGTCGAATGATTTGTGTATTTCTATTATTTTGTATTATGTTTAATGTCAAAGTGTGCTTTAATTTAAGGGTGGAGGTGTAAGGTATTAGTATAAAATATGATTAAGAAATTAGTTGTAAGTAGAAGGTAGTTGTCAACTCTCTTTGTCTTTTGCACTTCGCTAATAAACGTCTTTTGGATCAGCTGTTGTTTCCTTCAATAAATAAGTGATCAGCTCAATATCTCTCATAGGTAAGGTGACATAATTCGATAATACAAAACCTTTATTGTTTTAGCTTCATAATAACAAGGCTGTAAACTTCAGTCAGGAAATGTTACGTAGCCACTTTATCTTCAGTTAGCCCGAATTGTTTACAGAACCGAAAATAATATAAGGAAACGGCTTTATTTACGACAAAGGTGCTCAATTATCCCGAGCGGGTGACCCGCGCTATTATTTGGTATTATAATTTTCGTTGTGGTTAATATTATTTCGTGATATTATATCGATTTTCCGGCGAACCGGAATGTTACATCAATGTTTAGTATTGAATAAACTCATTTTGAAAGTTGCCATGATATCCCATGGCGAAAGTTGCCATATTCCTAACGGAAAATTGTTTTGTTTTACACTAAAAACCTTAGCGAGGTTTTAGTGAAAAACAAAACTATTTTTCGCCGTTTTTGATAATTATATTAACGTATATTAAATAACACTGTTCTATAGATAAAAGAAACGAAAATATTATGTATTCTTGCACAAAACAATAATCGGGGGAATTACTAATCGGGTAAATACAATTGGCGACTATTAGTGGGGTTATTTTTTAAACCGATCGGCAGAAATTTATTTTAACGAAAAAATTACATAACTGGCGATAATTAAGTATCACTAACAAGTATTTCTAAAACTAAAACCCGACGACTGAAGTCGTTACCGACCTATGTTACCGGCGCCATAATCGATTGACACGTTATTCATCAAAATCGGATGAAACGTTTAGGCGCTACGGTGGAACATACGTTAATACAAATATACATTCATCAGCAATCTATGTAGATTGCTAAAATCATAACTCTTCCTATTGGGTTCGCCGTAGTCGGGTAAAAATAACTGAAATGAGCTGCTTAAAGTGGGAAATAATTAATCTAAGTTAGCATTTAAAATTTTAAGTAATCGAATGAAATACTAAGGTGGTCGAAAGTATTTAAACAAATAGGAGCCCAGCGCAACTGGGCCCACTGTTTGTCGCCCACTTAATTTCAGTATCTATACCCATATTCAGTGTTTCTGAGACCTTTAATTTAGTTTTGCTCGTTTAAGTACTCGGGTAGTATAACTTACCCCTTAAAAACCACACAGCGACAAAACAAAAGAATGAGTTATCATTTGTGCTTATCCATGTAAGCTGTTATTCTCCTACCGTAGTTCCCATACGAGTCGCACACTCGTACCCGCTCGTCTCCGCGTCGCGGTCGTCTGAGACGTTAATTAGTGGCTGATTGTATCCTGCCCCTTGTATGAGACTTACTCCGCCACGCTTGTGAGACCTCTCCTCTTGTACGCGTTTACTCCGCCATGTTTATGAAACTTAAGCCTCGAGGGCCCCAGTGTGCTTGAGCAACATGTCGATGTCGTTGAGTCTCATGGTACGCAAATCTCGAAAATATTGTTAATTAATCATTATGAAAGGAACTCGTGTCGTGCATTAAGCAGTACTTACCAAGGTTGGTCCGCGGATGGTTGACCCCTCTATTACATACCGAGTTTCCTCCGTGAATTGTAAAGTACGTTAAACTGTTGGTCTGACATTTGTAAATCTTTAACTGTCGTTACAAGGTACTCAGCGGTCTAAAGTCTGACAACCAGTCTTACATGAGTTAAAACTCAGTACTAACTGAAGCTCGTTTTATTAAAAATAATGTTTTCAAACGAGCATAAGTTAGAACATGAGTTTTGAAGTAATGGACGTGTTCCGTAGTATTGTAAGGCCGCAAAGTAGCAAAGTACCTAGTGTTAATGAAGAATAGCTGTGTGATAGTGCATTTGCAATCCGCAGCAGTTGTGTGCCACTGTCAGCTTCAGACACTTACGTATAGTTGTTCTCTTATCGTGTACACAGAGAGGAAGAGCTAACGCTAATGTTCGGAAGTGGATGTCTACCGGCTGATGATAAATTGCTTGTCAGTCGTCGGGGACAATGCTTCGGAGATCGATGTTACGCTTCAACACGTGTCTACTTGATGTATTAGTCCAATAAAGAGAGTAGTCTTCCTGTTTGCGACCAACTGTATGCAGCTCTCTGAATATCTCTAGAGTAAGGGCAAGTTATTGTGGCTGATATTTTAGCCCTATTGTACTCTTCTCTTCTCTTCTTCACCTTCCTGCCCTTGTCTCATGTTACTTGTCTCGTGTCTAAGGGTATTTCTAGCTACATGGAACCTTAACGCTATGAATGTAAATGGTAGTATTGAGTCTTTACAGGCTAATACGAGGTAATTTATGACAGCAACGTATACTTAGTTAAAATCCGCTTTAGCCTCAGTTATGAATGACTGGTGTATAATGAGCGCGTATTCGTTGCCGGCAGTGCGTGGAAGTGATCGGAACACGCCATCCTCATAACATTGAGATGTAATCTCCGTCTCGGGCTTGTCACAGCATCATTACTGCCAGAAAACCCATAGGGTTACAATAGGGGTTGTAGAAAGGGAGATGAGTTTAAGAGTCGAGTAAAGTAAATTAGCCGAAAACGAGAGTTTAGTAGAGTAGTGTGTTCAACTAAGAGAGTGCTGAATTTAGTCGAGTGCCAGAGTTTTGTGTAGTGCGAGAGTTTAGCCGAGTGCAGGAATTTAGTCAACCACAGTCGAGTGCTGGTGAGACAGTTTAATCCAGTATTCGATTTTAGGAGTGCAAGACGGTTAAACAGAAGTTTTCGTAGCCCATCTTGTGATGCAAGTGCAATGTAAAGTCAACTCCATCAGACCGAAACATAAATCATCTGTTGTACAAAGTTGAGCTACTGTCTCTCTCTACAGTTTGTGGCAGAGTGAGGCGGGTCACAGCCTAACTTATTAATATTAAAAGGCAACCAACGTTTTATAGCCATAATGTCGGCGTAAAATGTTGATTATTTTAGAGCATGTCGACGCCGCGTGCTGAGCCGCTGAACAGAATCGCGATTACACCCGAACGGGGTAATGTACTGAGAACAGCTTCCATAAATATACGGATTATCAAATGAGTTTTAAACAGGGACTGAGGACATTGGGTATTTTCCGCGCAGAGTGAAAAGATAGGTGCAGTAACCTTAAATAACACATTTGCTCGTAAAGGATCTCTTATTCCACCGATTTCAATATCGTATTGTATCTCATTACGTACTTGTGCGTTATTATAATGTAAAACGCACGGTTTATCAAGATGCTCCGTCAAAAAGGAACGGTACTTTTTTAATTCTTAACAAAGAGTTTTATGTCAGAAAAGTGGTCAACATTTTATGAATAAAATTAACTTTGGGAGATGAAACATAATAAATAAACATTTAATTCTTTAATTTCATTATTTTTGACAATAAATTACAACTATTAAATCTGTAACAAAAATACAAAAATATTAACTTACTTAATAGTAATACTGGCTGTTTTTGTGTCTTTGCCTTAAAAAAAAGCGCTGATGCGCGCGCATCGCTAATTTGTGAACAAGTAAAAGATTTGGGTCCCCCGGGCTTTCGGGACCAGGACCGCGGTCCCGGATTCCTCGTTTAAGGAAGTCCGAATTTTATTTATATCCTCGCGAATATGTTATAAAACGTCGCATGACATAAGTGCGCTTTGATAATTACAGCCTCTGCTTTCTTGTAGCAATATCGCCTCGGCTGTAATTTTCAACTTACCGCACTTATATCATAATGCACTATTACGTTAATACTTCTTTTCTACAAGTACCTAGAATATCCATGTGACTAAGAGTTTGCTTCTGTTCGGGAACCTAACAGCTAGTGATACGATATCACTGAGACTCCAACAAGGTCTACCAAACCACGCTAACGTATTTAAAACACTTCTTATCCTTTCCCAGACGAGCACTTAAGAGCTTTAGCTTTATTCTCACATGTTATCACGTGAGGTGTATACAGGGTGGTATGTTTACCGCGGCTCATGCCCGAGTGACATGTCAAAATTTTGTTCCGTATTTTAAAATTAAAATTAAATAGTAATTAAGTTAAATTAAGGTGTAATCATATGTAATATCGTATTTTAAATGTGTAAATACCCAGGAAACATATTTTCCTGTTAATTAATAAAGGATCCGGTTGTACAGCGACGAAACGACGTTACCGGTAACCTAAAACCAACAGCTGATGTTCGGACTACGGATTTATACGGGGAGTATTTGTTTACTTTTATATTTAGAATAGCACACAATCGTCCCATAATCGTAACCTTACAACACGTCCACGCCAATTCTAGTATAGTTTTTGTTTTTTTGCTAATTTCCTTCTAAGGTTCTAGATTGCATTGTTGACAATTGTCATTTCGTAAAAAGTAAAACTTTAACGATTTATACTTGCTATCAATCTTTTCAATATTAGTTAAATATTAAGTTCGTGATAGTTATTTCATTAACGTCTTGAAGTAATATTGTAATAATCATAAGTTTTTAGTCCAGGCAATCTACCCACATGAAAAAGTAAAATCTTAAGAAAGTAAAATTCTCATTGAAGCAATAAAAATAATTATTCAGTAAGCTAATTTAATTATTGTCAAGCTAATATAGCAGCCTACCTCATTTCTTTGAGTAACACAAAGTTTTTCCCTGTTTTTTCCCCTTTTTTATCTCTAAATTCTCTTCATTGGTCTATCCTATTAGTTCTCACCGTTTCTTTATTTACAATTTTCAGTAACCAATCCGGAAACCATGCCTGTGATGACCCGTAAGGCTACTGCTCAAGATATGGAGCTAAAATTGAGAACGGCCCTCCAAGAACTTAAGGACTCTAAACTCCAATGCCAGCAGCTGTTGCAAGAGAGAGAGGACAGTGAGGAGGAGGTCATTAACGTAAATAGCAAAAACTCGAGCTTAGAACGGGAGCTAGTAGACCTTCATCAGGAATTCTTGAATGTTGTCAATGAACGGGATCAACTAAGGGCGGTCACGGATGGGTTCAACTCTTGTAGCAACTTGTATGAGGAGGCTTTATGTAAAATTAGGGACTTAGAGGATGAATTAGTCCATGCAAATGTCAAACTTTTAAATTTGAAAAAGGAAAAGGATCATACTCAGGCTATGGAAACTGAACATTTGTATAATGAATTAGTTAATACAAATTGCAACCCTCATTCCATTATAACAATAGACCTTACAGAGGACTCCTTACTAAAGCATAACTACAGCCACAAAATTAGTAAAAATAAAATTAAGAAATATGCACGATTAAATAGAATAATTAAAAAATGTTTATTACATACAAGAAACAACAAAAACACCTTTCCAAAAATATTCAATTAAGGAAAGAACGTGTTTCTCTAGTTAATAAATTAAATAACTATCAGATTAAATTGGAAGATAGTATAAATATTTATGAAATTGACACTCAGCGCTTACAATCAGAAATACAGGCTCTTAATAAGTCACTAAAATCTTTATGTAATAAATATGAATGCTCGGAAAATCAAATTAAAGAGCATATTCTTGCTACAAATGCATTGGTAGACAAAGTGGACTCGCTGACTCTCAGCAACACTCAGTGTACTTGTCAGAGGGAATCCAGCAATGATGCCCTCCAGCTTGAGGCAACGGAGTACCCGTCCCTAGCTGTGAGTACTCAGGACTGTATTTCCACCCAAGATACAATACCTGACTTAGGTAATTTGGTCTCACCTAATAGTCTTGGTTCTAATCTTTCAGTTATGTTCTCTGATAGTATAGGTAGAGGGTTAGGGAAATTGATCAGTAATAACCTGAGTTATTGTACCCAAAATTATTGCATGCCAGGATCAACCTACAAACAGATTATGGCATCAGTAACAAAGACCGTTTGTGATCCTAGTACCACCATTACTATAATAAAATAAAATAAAATAAAATAAAATAAAATAAAATAAAATAAAAAAGCCTTTATTCTACTACCTTATTTCTAACTTACATAATAATATGAACACTAAAGAACAGGTTTAAATTAACTATTTGTTTACACTTATATTAAATTATGTTTTAAGTAGTAGTCGCCTCCTCGGCGTAGGCCTCCCCCATTATCCTCCACTCATTTCTGTCCCGGGCTTGGGTCATCCAGTTCGGACCAACTTTCTCTTTGAAAATGTCTTCCCACCTTTTCTTTGGCCGACCTCTACTTCTGGTTTCATCTCTTGGTATCCATTCAGTAGCTTTCTTGGTCCAGCGGTTGTTTTCCATTCTGCAGATATGGCCAGCCCAGTTCCATTTAAGTATCCTTATTCTTTTAACAATATCCATAACTTTTGTTTTTTGTCTGATAGTTTTATTGTTAATCCTATCCTTTTGTTTTACACCTAGCATACTTCTCTCCATTTTTCTTTGGCATATTGCTAGTCTATTCTCATCTTCTTTTTTCAAGGACCAGGTCTGGCACCCGTATGTCAAGCATGGAAGAATTGTTATTTCGTAAAGCTTCTTCTTTGTGTGTATTTTTACTTGTTTATTTTTCATTATCTCTTTATAACTCCAGTACCTCTTCCATGCCATAGAAATACGTCTGCGAATTTCATTGCTTGAGCAGTTATTAAAGGAAACCATTTGCCCCAGATATACGTACTCTTCCACATATTCTATATTTACACCTTCAACACTGATACTCGTGGTTTCTCCGTTCGTTAATATTTTTGTTTTTGCTGTGTTAAGCGTCAGGCCCACTCGTTTACTTTCGCGTGTTAGTTCTGTAATCATGTCTCCCAGATCAATAGAGTTCTCAGCAAAAATTACAATATCGTCTGCAAAGCGTAAGTGACTCAGGTATTCTCCATCGATTCTTATCCCTTTTTTCTCCCAATTGAGGTTTCTAAAGACTGCTTCTAAAACAGAAGAGAAAATTTTCGGTGAGAGCGGGTCGCCCTGCCTTACTCCCTTTTTGATTTTAAATTCTGTTCCTTCTCTTTCTAGCCTGACCTTCGCGCTACTGTTTGAGTATATGTTGCAGAGTACGTCGATGTATTTTTTATCTACTCCTTGCTGTACAAGAGCTTTCCAGATGTCGCTGTGTTTTAAAGAGTCAAAGGCCTTTTTGTAGTCTATGAAACATAAATATAGAGTTTTCCTGTACTCATTGATCTTCTCTATTACTATATGTGTTGGTAATAGTTCTAAGATTAAAAAGGAAGACATCACTGACTGTGTTTCAGAGTTGTTAAAGTTAAATTGTAACAAAATAATATTGTGTGGTTTTCCATTTTTTGAAAATTTGGGTAATAGAAAAAATAATTATATACATAATATGTTAAATAACCATGTACATTTTTTAGTAGGTCACTATAGTGACAGACTTATATATCTGGATATCAACACTATTGTTGGTAAACTGAAGTCGACACGGGGTAAGGTGTATCTACCTATTAGATGTAGACACAAAATAGCTCGGCTATTAGCTTATAATATTCACACAGACATAAATAGTATGTCTAAGTTTAGTTCTATTATTAACACTGCGACTATTAGTAGTAATACTAATATACAGGTGACTTTCAATGAATATAGCACTAGTGCTATAAATGTTTACAAACATTGTACTGAGGAGGATCCATGTGTCACCGTGGAGAATTCTCAATTAGGGTATATTAGTATTAGTGATAGGGTCTTGTTGTCTGAGGATGGTACGGGTGTCTCCAGCCTCACTCCAAAAATTAATTTAAACTAGGAAATGAGACAACAGGAGGTACGATTAACAATATTGTTAATCCTACCAACGTATCTTCTTGCACTCAATTAGTTAGTAAAAAAGGGCCTCAGCAGAACACTTTGAAATTATTCCACCAAAATATCCAAGGCATTTCTTCCAAATTATTAGAAATTGAATTGTTTTTAGAAAATAGTAAGTTTGACATTATATGTTTTACTGAACATTGGCTTAAGGATTACCAAATGCTTATCAATTATGAGAACTATATGGTGGGTAGCTGCTTTAACCGTAAAACTATGCTTCGTGGAGGTTCCCTAATATTAATAAGAAATTGTTTTAAATATAAGCAACGTAATGACATAGTAGGTCTCTCGGTTGAACATTGCGTTGAACTGTCCTGTGTTGAGCTAGATAAGCATGTAATTGTGTGTGTGTACAGACCCCCAAACTATCAAAACTTTTCTTTGTTTGAATCAATAATGGAAGATGTGATGGCAAAACTTGCAGTCAGTAATAAATCTACAATTATTTGTGGTGATTTTAATATCAATATTTTAGAAGAATGTGCAAATAGCAGTCGCTTATTAAATCTTTTTAAGTCATTTGACTTGACCAACACTTTTACAGAACCTACTAGAGTCACTCCATCTTCTGCTACTTGTATAGATAATATTTTCTGCGATTGTGATTACTTAGATAAAGCAATAGTAAATTGTCTACCCTCTGACCATAGTGGACAAACTGTAACCTTCAGGTGTAATACACCCCCATCGCAAAAAGTTCAAATTAAAATTAGACCTATAACTTCTAGCAGATTAAATAGGTATAATATTTTGCTACAGAACAAGTTAAGCGTTATGGGCCTTGATGATATTAATATAGATCAATTGTATGATCGTTTCTTTTCAATAGTTCACACGGAATTCAATAAAACTTTTGAAAAGAAGACAAAAAGTATTTGCCCTAAATTCATATTTAGTGATTGGGCAACTAGAGGTATCAGAAAAAGTAGGGAAAGACTATTTGAGCTTTATGGCCTTAAGCCTTTTATAAACACTGAAACTTTTAACAAGTATGTTGCAAAGTATTCAAACATTTTTAGAAATACATGCAAGGTTGCTAAAGCACTGCACATTAGCAACAAGATCAAAACAGCAGAAAATAAAATAAAGACAGTTTGGAAAGTTATAAATAATGAGACTAACAGGAAGAAAATACGTAACACTAGCTACACATTAGATACAGCATGTGGTCCTAAAAGCTCTAATCAGGAAGTAGCTCAAGAATTTGTAAAATTCTTTACCGATATACCACAAAAAACAACGGAGGCTCTTATTTCCTCACCTGAACTCTCAATTGGTTTATTAAAGGCGAATGTGTCTGGCTGCCTGGTTGAATTTAAATTTAAACACATTAACCCTATGATTGTTATTAAAACTTTCCGGCAAATAAAGATCAAACTAACCGAAGATCTATGGGGAATGTCTGTCAAAGTTTGTACATCCATACTTGAGACTATAGCCCCTTACTTAGCTTTAATTTTTAATTTATGTGTAGACCAAGGAGTTTTCCCTGATTTAATGAAATACAGTAAAGTCATACCTCTTTTCAAATCCGGGAACAGTAAAGATACTAATAATTATAGACCTGTATCCGTGTTACCAGTTTTTAGCAAGGTTTTTGAAAAAGTAATGCTTAATCAAATGCTCTATCATTTCAACACCAACAGAATCTTACATGATCAACAGTATGGCTTCACCAAGGGACGTTGTACAACTGACGCCGGTGTAACCTTATTAAAGCACATATTTACTGCGTGGGAAGAGTCTCAAGACGCCATAGGAATTTTTTGTGACCTCTCCAAAGCGTTTGATTGCGTAAATCACGACACATTACTTTTGAAACTTGAGCATTACGGACTGGGTAAACTTGCACTTAGTTTGGTAAAATCTTATTTGAATGATAGACAACAACATGTTCAAATAAATGGTGTTAATTCACAGGGGTTAAAAGTAAAAATGGGGGTTCCACAAGGCTCAATATTGGGTCCTTTCCTCTTTCTAGTATATATAAATGATCTACCCTATTTACTGAAAAACCAACCTCAAAATATGGTGTTATTTGCTGATGACACTTCCCTAATTTTTAAGATAAATAGGCGGGCCCAAAATCTAGATGACGTGAATAATGCCCTACTTCAGGTCCAAAATTGGTTCACAGCAAACAATTTGGTATTAAATGAAAAAAAAACCAAATGCATAAGATTTGCTTTACCGAATGTTAAAAGTAGTGATTGTGATATAATATTGAATAAAGAGAAACTTGAATTCGTAGATAAAACGGTTTTCCTGGGGATTACGCTTGATTCAAGGCTACAATGGGGTTCTCATTTGACATCTCTTGCGGGGCGGCTAAGTTCAGCAGCCTTTGCCATTAGAAAAATCCGTCAGTATACTGATGTAGATACCGCTAGACTGGTTTATTTTAGTTACTTTCATAGTATAATGTCTTATGGCATTTTGCTGTGGGGACGGGCTGCTGATATTGAGTCTATATTTATTCTGCAGAAAAGAGCCATCAGAGCCATATATAATCTTCGTAGGCGCGATTCTCTAAGGGAACTGTTTAAGGATATTGGCATCATGACGGTACATTGTCAATACATCTACGAAAACATAATGTACGTCAGAAAAAATCTGCACCTTTTTGGTAAAAGGGGTGACAGACATAATTACAGTACTAGAAATAGGGACCAACTAGTTCAGCCAGGTTTCAGACTCGCTAAAGTAGACTCATCTTTCATGGGGTACTGTTTGAGATGCTATAATAAAATTCCAAAAAGTATTCTTGAACTGAATGAGACGAAATTTAAAACATGCATTAAACGCACACTATGTAAGCAAGCATATTACAAGTTGAGCGATTATATCGATGATAAAAATGCTTGGCTCAATGCTGGTCCTGCTCCACTTGGACAGGGGCGCATAAATTGATAGCACTAAATTGTATTGTTGGAGCTGCTGAAGATTGTACAACTATCTTTGCATTGTATAGAATCAATCTCTTTAGTATTATATAAATGCATAGCCCATATTGTGTGAGTACTATGTACTAGAAAGCTATCATTCACTGGAAACCTACGTCTTTTTTTTTTACTTGAATGTGCCCTGGCGGTTTGGAGTATGTCATGCTCACTCTATTGTCTCGCTGATGGTGGCGCATGTGTCGGATCATTTAGTTCCCTTCAAAATGGTTGAGTTGAATGGTGCTGATCCATGCGTCATGTCCGTGAACGGGCGCTGTCAGTTGTGACTGGTCATCTCTTGGTTGCCATGGCTTATTTGAATGAATTATTTTGAATTGTATTTTTTTTTGTTTGTGTTTTTTTGCTGTGGACACTTTTACCGTGCACATCTTGCTACATTGTTCTCACATAATATACCATCTCAACGTGAATGATGTAACCAAGATTTTGTAACAATATTCTGATTTAAAAGAGTGTCCATGGAGTTTCTTGCCCATTCTTCTCCATAGAGATCTACGCTAGGGAATGGGCAACTACAGTACTTTCACAGTTTTTATGTCTTGTGACTGGGACTGTAGCTACATTTAATTTTCATCTTTGTTTCGACAATTCAAAAGTGCCTGTAACTGGCTTACTTGAAATAAATGCTTTGATTTTGATGATTTTGATTTTGCTCATCATACTTTAAGAGAGTGTACAACTTACATTATTACGAAAATGATCAACATTTACTATGGGGCCAACTCTGAAATATGGAAAAAAGCCTGCTGTTCCATTCATTAATGTTTGTGGAACTGGATCAATTGTAGGGTCATCATCTGCCTAGCCTTTCCCAACTGTGTTGGGGTCGGCTTCCAGTTTTACCGGATGCAGCTGAATACCAGTATTTTACATGGAGCGACTGCCTATCTGACCTCCACAACCCAGTTAGTACCGGGTAATACGATACCCCTTGGTAAGACTGGTTGTCAGACTTTTTGGGCCTCTGACTACCTAACGACTGTCAAAGATCTACAAATGACAGCCGGGACCAACGGCTAATTGCGCGGCAATTGTAGGGTACGGCTGATTTAATAATAATAATCATGTATGTATGTATCGCAGTGCAGAAGCAAAATATTTCCAGTGCGCCGCCGCGATCCGACTACGATGGTGAAGAGGATCGTGACGAAGTTATATCCGTGAGTACCCAGCAGTGCAACGCACAATTGAGGAGCGCATTGGAAGGTGCGTTCCGGGAGTATCGTTCCACACCGCCTGAACTTAGGCCACGTTTGCCTATGCACAATAAAAACAAGGCGCTGATGTGTGTTCTAGATTCGCAGCTGTCAAATTGCTTTGACAGCAGCCTAAAGACTTCGCCGATACCCACTCAATATTGTACTGTGGAGCTGTAGCCGGCATGTCGTGTAGCTCACGTCAAATTCCCCAAGGTGGGTATATAGGGCTTGGGAGCGACCGGACCAAGGTGTGACTGACACGCGTCTGCCGGATGATAGCGCCATGTGTTCATTCTGGCGCAATATCTGGTCGGTGCCTGTCAGTCACACTGAGGGCGATTGGACCCCCCGGGAGGTTGAACAAGCGTGTGATCCTATACCAGAAATGGAGGCAATCATCATCAACCCCCAAGGTAGCTCGTGCAGTCCGTCCGTTGCCTAACTGGAAATCTCCAGGGCCGGACGGACTGCACAACTTCTGGTCAAGTGGTTGTAAAGATCACACGCTCGCTTGGCGTCCCAGTTTCAATCAGCCTTAGAGTCAGGGTCGCTGCCCCAGTTCCTGACGACAGGAATTACCCACCTGCTCCATAAATCAGGTAGGTAGTGCTGCGGAGCCCAAAATTATAGACCAATCACTTGCTTACCATGGTCTATAAAGTTCTTACATCCATTTTGAGAGCTAAAATCAACCAACATATTGATAGTAATTCTATCATGTCTGCATCTCAGAATGGATGTAGGAATGGGGAGCTGCTCCTCATTGATATGGCCATTAGCAAACAGGTTCGCCGCTCCCGAAAGAATCTGTCTACATGTTGGATAAAATATAAGAAAGCCTATGACTCTGTGCCTCATACATGGCTCATAAAGGTGCTGAAGTTGTATAAAATAGATGCAACTATACGTACCTTCCTGATGTCATGTATGGGACACTGGAGAACGGTTCTTCGCTATCCAGGATGTCAACAGATCCAGGGGAACAGCGAACCGATAAGGATCGACCGTGGTATATTCTAGGGTGATAGTCTGATTCCATTGTGGTTTTGTCTAGCCTTGAACCCTCTCAGCACACTGCTGGAGCGTTCAGGTCTAGGCTATCTATTGAGGAAAGATGGTCAGGTCATATCTCACCTTCTTTACATGGATGATCTGAAACTCTTTGCCCCCAACAATTTGCAACTGATGAAGCTACTGAAGGTAACAGAAACTTTCAGTAGCGTCATCAGGATGGAATTTGGTGTGGACAAATGTGCAGACATGCATGTGAAGCGAGGGGTGATTATGGAATCCGAGGGAACTCAACTCTTGGATTCCATACACCTTAGATCCCTCTCCTCAACAGAAACTTACAAATATAATAAGTAGTATGTCGGAAGCAAGTATCAATACTGCCGACATGAAACAGTTGTTGAGGGAGCTCTTCTTTGGCCGCATGAATATGGTGCTAGGCAGTCTTTTGTCAGGCGGAAACAGGGTGCGCGCCTTCAACGGTTGGGTCATGCCGGTTTTGATGTATTCCTTCGGCATACTCAAATGGACTTAGACGGAACTTGATGCCCTGGGGCATCAAGTTTACCCTCCTATCCAGATAGGAAGGTGTGATATCGGAACGTAACAGTTTGTCTATGTCTTGTTGTCTATTATCCTTTCATTTGCTGTCTCGCTCTCTCGCACCCAATCAGCCATATTGTAAACGGTGTGTAAAATTCTCTTGTGAAATAAATACGATTTTAATTAATAAAAGTGTTTATATCAGTATACAATAGTTTGGCGACGAGCATTAAAGAACCCGTTTTAAAAATATATAAAGTTATCGCAAAATTAAAGTGAAACAAAACAGTTATCATCAAAAACAAAAAAAACCAGCGGCACGCTTCGCTGTGAAGTTGGCTCCAATTGACTTGCGGTTGCGTCTTGCGAGCAGACGATTCCAGAGTCCACCATCTTTGTTCACTGTTGACTAATGTCACGTCTGTTTACAAAGTTCGATCGAAGAAAATAAATGACTACTTGGATTTATAAATTAAATAAGTCTCAATTGGAAGAACAATTAGCAGAGCACGGAATTGACACCAAAAACGAAACAGTTGATGAACTACGAAAACTACTAAGTAACTACTGGAAAGAAAAATTGAAAATAAAGGCCACCATCCCTTCTCCACAAACAAAGGCAATCATGTCAAATTATGATCTGAAATCATTTAATGGCGAGTGTTGGGAATCTTTTGAACAACAACTACAATGTATAATTACATTAAATGAAGTTCCAGAAACAAAAAAAGTACCGTTGTTGCTGACCAAGATCACACCAGAAGTGTTTGAGACTTTGACTTGTTTGTGTGCGCCTTCGAAACCAATTGAATTAACATTTACAGAACTGTGCACAACACTTAAGAAAAAATACACAAAGAAACAGTCGTCAGTGTTAGATCGAGCTACATTTCGCAGTCGGAATCAACTGCCAACTGAAAGTGTCGAAGAATATTTATTGGCATTAAAAAAACTAGCAGGAGTATGCGGCTTCAAAGATATGAATGACCAGATAAGAGAAAAGTTTATTGACGGAGTGCATTCAAGGCTGATAAAGTTTGAATTATTGAAAAGTAATGCTGACCTTACGTTGGAACAAACAGTGATGCTGGCACGGACAGTGGAAACCGCCTTAGTGCATACTACCAGCAAAAAGGAAACAGAAGTATCCGAAATGTTTTTTTATAAAAAAAATTCAAAACCGAAGCAGAATCAATCGAAAACAAAGAAAAATCAACAATTTAAAGAGAAGGAGGTCAGGTGTTTTTGTTGTGGCAACAATGGCCACATTAAATCTGAATGCAGATTGATCAAAAAGTACTGTTCTGAGTGCGGGCAACAAGGACACCTTTTCAAAGTTTGTTCAAAGAACCCACGGAGAGTATATTCAATTGAGAGAAGTGATCATGAAAACAAGCCAGATGTAGATGATGACATTGAAGCTTCTGTTGGGCAGTTATTCAATGAGTATGAGATGTACTCTGTAAATGTAAGTAAGGTACCTCCGCATTATATAGCTTTAAATGTTGCAGGAGTATATTTAGATTTCCTGTTGGACACTGGTTCTGAGGTGACAGTAATTCCGTTGAAAGACAAGGTCAGTTTGTTCAACCAGTTAGTGATTGAGGATACCAATGTAAGATTTAAAAATTTTGACCAAACCATCTCAAAACCAGTTGGTTTACTGAAAAATCTAACAGTCAAATATAACAAAATGGTGAGAAATTTGAATGTTTTTGTAGCTCAGGATAATGTTCCACGAATAATAGGTCGAGATTGGTTAAAAACATTTGATCTGTGGCCTCCAAAATTTATGGAAACTAACACAATTACTAAGCATTCAAATACTTACTCATGTGAAAATAAAACTGTTTCAGAAGCAGAAAATCTAATCAAACAGAAGTTCGCAGAAGTATTCAGCCCAGGGTGGGGTAACTTCAAAGGTGAAGCTATTACATTACAGTTAAAACCGGATGCAAGGCCGAAGTGCCTACCACCACGACGTGTACCATTTGCATTAAAGGACAAGGTAAAACTTGAAATTGCTCGTTTGCTACAAAATGGTAGAATAACACCTGTGACATACAGTCAGTGGGGTACTCCGGTGGTCCCTGTATTGAAAACAGATGGATCAGTAAGGCTGTGTGGTGATTACAAGGTTACCTTGAATCCTCATTTGGAAGTTGACCATTTTCCATTACCCCATATTGATGAAATTTTTAACACACTTAAGAATGGAGAATACTTCTGCGAGCTTGACCTTAAAGAGGCTTACTTACAGGCACCTCTAAGTTCCGAGTCTCAGGAACTTACTACAATTGTAACTGAAGAAGGTACATATAAATATCTATACTTACCATATGGAGTTAGTACAGGACCAGGTTCTTTCCAGCGGCTGATGTGTAAAAAACTTGCTAACATACCGAATACCGCTGTGTTCATAGACAATATATATATAGCAGGATATAGTGTAAATGATATGCTAAATACCTTATGTAAGGTCCTATCTAAACTACAAGAATGTCAGTTTAAATTAAAACTCCAAAAGTGCAAGTTTTTCAAAAAAAGTATTGATGTGTTTGGTTTTAGAGTTACTAAAAATGACACGCGTTATTAAATCAAATGTTGAACCATTGTTGAGAACAAAAGCCCCCACTAGCATGACATTGTTGAGGTCTTTCTTGGGAAAAATTAATTATTACAACCGATTTCTAAAAGGCATGGCTAGTACGTTAGCACCATTGTATGATATTGTTAAGAAAAATAAATTCGAATGGACCCCAGATTGTAATAAAGCTTTTGAGATAATCAAACAGAAATTATCGTCTGTAAACAATTTAAGGCATTTTGACCCAAATTTACCATTAATTTTAACGTGTGACGCGTCAGAAACATCGTTGGGTGTTGTATTGTCGAACAGAGATTATGATGGTACTGTCAGACCAATTGCATATGCAAGTAAGAAACTAAACTCTGTAGAAATAAAGTATTCTACGATAGATAAAGAAGCAATGGCAATTATCTTTGGTGTGACCAAATTTTATAATTATACTTATGGTCGATATTTTGAGCTAGAAACAGATAATGCAGCATTAGTTAGAATATTTGGACCCACCAAGGGTATTCCTAAAATGGCAGCAAAAAGGCTGCAACATTATGCGATTTTTCTATCAGCATTTAATTATAAGATTAGGCACATCAGTACCTCATCAAACCCAGCTGATTTCTTATCACGTGCATTAATTAATCAAAGTACCGAAAATGTAAAATTACATTCAATTTGTCTAAGTGCTAATGTAAGTAACATCTACCATGTAAATAACTCAAAAATTGATAAATTAGACTGGAAAACTATTCAAACTGAAACAAAAAAAGATATGATCTTGTCAAAAACTATTCGACATGTTTTGGATGGCTGGCCAGATAAGAGATTAATAGATAAGGAACTCCAAATTTTTTATAACAGAAGGGATGAAATTAGCACTGACAGAGGATGTTTATTATGGGGTTACAGAATTGTAATTCCCATTGTATTACGTGAATCAATTCTTTCAGAGCTACACAAAAGCCACTTTGGCATTGTTCGTATGAAACAAGTAGCACGATCATATTTTTGGTGGCCGGGATTAGATTCAGAAATTGAAAATCTTACAAAAAAGTGTGTAATCTGTCTAAATAACAATAAAAATCCACCAAAATCACAACTTAAACCATGGCCTATACCGCCATCTGCATGGTACCGACTTCACGCCGATTTTTTAGGACCATATTATAATAAAATGTTTTTAGTAATTGTGGACGGCTATTCAAAATGGCCAGAGGCTTTTGAAATGACTACTATTGGCGCAACGAGTACAATTGGAATATTCAAAAGGTTATTTTCCACCTTTGGTTTTCCAGTCCACTTAGTAACAGATAACGGTCCAACTTTCACAAGTACTGAATTTGAAAATTTTTGCGAACTTACAAATATAAAACATACATTACATTCTCACCCCCGTATCATCCAGCAACAAATGGAGCAGCTGAGAGATTTGTCGAGACATTTAAAACCCATGTGACTAAAATTAAAGAAAGTGGTAGCACACTGAGTTCGGCTGTTAACTTATTTTTGTTTGATTACAGAAATTTACCCCATAGTACTACTGGTGTAACACCAGCCAAGTTAATGCTGGGTAGAGAGCTTAGGAATCGATTTACGTTGTTAAGGCCACCTCCAATAACTGAAAAATCATATGAAATGCAAGAAAAATCTAAACATTATTATAAAGGAAACAGAAATACACTAACGTTAGAATTAGGGCAGAAAGTAATGGTTAGGGACTATAGAAAGGGGCATAAACCTTGGATTTTAGGAACTATAATTGATGAATCCTGTCCAGGGGTAACCTATTACATTGATGTGGGGGGTTTAAAATGGAAAAGACATCTCAATCAAATTCGTACTTGTGATCAATTGGTGGATGAGTAATTAATTAGATAAGATGATTATGAATATGTAGTGTTAGTATTAGTTAACTGATGTTATTTTATTTTAAGATTGTTTTAGATGAATTAAGTAGATAAAAGTTATGTACTTAGTGTTAGTAGTATTAGTTAACTGATGTTATTTTAATTTAAGATTATCTTAGATATGGTGGCGGAGAGTGTGATATCGGAACGTAACAGTTTGTCTATGTCTTGTTGTCTATTATCCTTTCATTTGCTGTCTCGCTGTCTCGCACTCAATCAGCCATATTGTAAACGGTGTGTAAAATTCTCTTGTGAAATAAATACGATTTTAATTAATAAAAGTGTTTATATCAGTATACAATAGAAGGTACGCACACTGGTGACCGCAAATCGAATGCATCACCCACGGTCGTCGGTGATGAGACTGTATATCCCACGGAAGTGCGGGTATCGTGGCTTCTTAAATGCTAAGACCCTACACAACCGTGAGGTGTGCAGTCTCAGGGAATACTTCCTAGAAGCTAGAAGGAGATGCACCGAGATGTGGTCTTAGTGGACAAGGGCCTCACCCCGCTCTCCCTGCCTAACGAGAACTGGCGCAAGCCTAAAGTATTAGACACTAATGACCGCAAGGTGGAATGGCAGGGCAAGGAGCTTTACGGACGCTTTTACCGGGCCCTATATGGCCCCGATGTAGACTTCTTAGCGTCCGTATCCTGGCTGCGCTTTGGTGACCTCTTCGGGGAAACCGAAGGTTTTGTCTGCGCAATAATGGACGAAGTTATGATGACGAATAACTACCGGCAATACATTGTGAAAGATGGCACGGTTGACATATGTTGGGCATGCCACCGTCCGGGAGAATCGATCCAACACATTATTTCTAGGTGTTCTGGTCTGGCTAACGGAGAGTACTTGCATAGACACAACCTCGTTGCCAGGATTATCCACCAGCAATTTGCTTTGAAGTACAACCTTGTAGAATCAGAAGTGCCATACTATAAGTATGCGCCAGACCCAGTTCTCGATAATGGTAATATCACGTTGTATTGGGATCGACCTATCACCACTGACAGGACTGTTGTTGCCAATAGGCCTGATATTGTGGTGAAAGATCGATTGGAGCGTCGCACAATGATTGTTGATGTAACGGTCCCGCATGACGAAAACCTCGTGAAAGTAGAGAAAGACAAACAATTCAAATATCTAGATCTGGCTCGCGAGGTTGTCGACATGTGGGACGTGAATACAGCAGTCATTGTGCCGATAGTCGTGTCGGCCAATGGCTTAATAGCCAAGAACCTCGACCAACATATTAGGAGGCTCTCGCTTGGCAGCTGGATCAAGGGCTTGATTCAGAAAGTAGTACTTCTGGACACGATACGTATTGTTAGGAGGTTCCTCTCTCGAGAGCCCTGACCGCCCGCCGGTGGCTCGGACCTTGTTCCCAGCGCGCGCTGGTGGGCTACTATTTTTTATATTTAAAAAAAAAATAATTATAGTGTTTTGTTTAGAAATATTTAAAAATGTAAAAAATATGTAAAATAATGAATAAAGACAATAATAATCATGTTATTATCAGGCAACTAAGGTCCATAGATCGAATTCACAAATACATTTTACAACAATAATATACTAATACATATTTTAAACCTTATACTTTATTTACGAGGAGCTTGTGGCTAAATAATAACAGCAGCTCGGGTCGATCGTTAGGTTAAGCCGTGTTTGCCTAGGTTGGTCTGTGGATGGGTGACCGCCCATTACATACCGAGTTTCCTCCGTGCCTCGGAAAGCACGTTAAGCAGTTGGTACCGGCTGTCATTTGTAGATCTTTGACAGTCGTTAGCAATCCTACAGACTTGTAGACGGTAAGTTGGAACTCGTACCACGAATGACTTAAAGAAAATGAGAATGATTTAGTCCCATGGTAAAACCCGTGAGTCATTAAAAGCGCTTAGGGTTAGTTAATTTGAAACGTTTGACAGAATTGGACCATGTTTTACATACGCTGAAATGCATTAAATGATTTGTGAAAACGGCCTAAAAGTTGTTCATTTTCATGAATAACTACACTCCATTAAATTATGTATGTCCCTCTTTAAAACGAACACCCTGTACGTACATGCATTGTATGGGATCGTTAGACGTCGGTTCAAGCCCATGTAGACTCCAGTGGACTGAGGAAATTTCTACACTTTGAGCATCCCACGAACGAGACGATCTTCCTGAAATATGCAAAATTGTTTACGTACCTTTTGTACGAGCCGCACTACTTTGCATAACCGTTTAACTGAGACGAGGCTGCACCGGACCACTGCGTTACACGATCGCGTAACGGTTATGTTACTGCCCTCGCTCCATGTCATTGGAATGTCTTAACAGACGCAGAATTTACTGAAATTGGTTGTCGGAACGAGGCAATGTAATGCAATGCGTTATATATGTTTTGTGATGTTCCTGAATGTATTTGATGGATATTACCATCGTTCCTAAACGTGCAAGTCATCAATATTTGATGGATGTTTCGTAAGCATTCATTGGACAGCACAGTCTCCCCTCTACTCAAACATACCATCGTAATCATCGTCAAACAAAGCCGTTCTGTGTTAGCTTGTGAGCGAGGCGAGCACGGCGGTGGCGGCGGCGGCGACCTCAAAGAAACCAACTTTATAGCGCTATTAACATTTTGAGATAGCTTTCGACTTCAGTACACAGCACTTAACCGTATCAAAACAGTCTTGGACAAGCCATAGAATAAGTAGCCACAGAAGAACCACGGAATTCCACGCTGGACTGAAATAATTCATCAAACTGTGGTAACTGTTTGTACGTTGAACTGATTTTTATTGTCTTGAACCACGGTAAAAACAACACGTCCTGATCAAATTTAAAACGAAGATTCGAAGAAGTAATCTTTCGTGGTACTGGTAAACCTAAGAAGCGACGTAGTCAGCCTTTTCTCAAGGCTTGTGAGGTTTACCATAGTACGGAGCTTCTGTATAGCTACTGTGTACTCTGTGTCCGTGTGTATGAGGTGTCGTCTCGTGTTCGTGGATGTCTCGTATCTCGTGTCTCGTGCCGCTCGTGAAGTACGCGTTCCAGGACCACTGTTAAGGCCAAGATGGATAGTAAGTGGCAGTGTGTCCCGCCTCCCGTAACTTCTTACAAGATTTAGATTCGCCGCACAAGTATATTGTTTTAAGGTGAGCCGACGTTATCGCCTTAAGTGACTTCGTAAATTATTTATGTACGGAGAAAACCTTGAAGGGTTTTTGCGATAAGTGTGTAAGCGTGTGTGTGTGTGTGTGTGTATGTGAGGCGGATTTTGTTCAGTAAATTAAGGTTGTTATTGTGATGTTTCATAATTCATGTTAATGTCAAAAAGAAGGAACTTGGTAATCTGGCTGAGTTGTAAAGGCGCAAAGTTCATGTCTTCCGTAGATAATGTTTAAAGGCAAAACATGTTATAAGTTAATTCGTTGACATTAATCTTTTGAAAGAACATCGTACACGAACGGTTCGTTTGTTTCGTTGCTCAAGTTAGGGCTTTCGCTGTTATGTCTGAAGCGTGACGTACTTTACCCACGTCTGTAAAGGTGCTTGTTTTTGTAGTCCAAGTAATACGTCTACAATATTTCATACAGTTATACCTGTTTCTGATGCCAATAAGCGTGAAGATGTGTCAGCAGTGTAATTACAGATACATGAGTTATTGTGTGTTAATACCCCTTTATGTTCATGAGCCACTGTTGGGGTTTTCTCGTCGTTGACGGATACCCCGGTAGTTGTTGTAGGAAGGTAGTTAGTTCACACCAAACCACTGTTATGTTCAATAGTTTAATTACGTTTGTTACGTTTGTTTAGTTATCCGAGCCGCACTTTATGCAAAGTTATTATTGATCGACCCGCTTGTGGCTGAGTTTTAGTGATGACTGAATTTATGTTAGAATATAATTAATAAAGTACGTTTAGCGTAATTCATTACGTGCCCAGAAACGTACTTTTGCTGTATGAGCATTATTGGCTCGTACAGCCACATTACCCCTTAGCATTAGGTAGGCCTTGATTCGTTTTACCATCGGAATATATAAATAAAGTTTCACTCCAATAATTACGAGATTTATCGTTTGAAACATCAGCGCGCACCACAGACTGCGGTTTAATATCAAGAGAACAGTTCGCAAGTGTTCGAGAGTAGCGAGTTGCCTTGTAAAGTAAAGTAAGGAAAGTGTGCCGGCAGCCGGCAGGTGAGCGCGTGAGTTACCGCGAGAGCTACGGCCTGTGCCGCGGCGCTGATTTACTGCGGGCGCGGCCGAGCGCGGCCCGAGCCTCGCCCAGGTGCCTGTGCCTCTACCTATGTGGAATTAAAACAGGATACGTTTCAGTGCTTTCTGTAAGCAGTATACCAACCTTCGCTTCCCTCCATTCGTCCTGCCTGTCTGCCTGTCCTAGGTCCACTGAGAGTGAGGTTTTGGGCTGGAAAATCGGGTCGGTTAGCGTTATTGGGAGCTTTCATTAGGAATTTCTCAGTAGCAGACCGGAATTTTGACTTTGCAATAGTTCTTACCAAAAAGCGTGCTAAGATCCTGCCCTGATAATGCTTTGTATTGCGTGCTTCATCTCTGACTTATAATCATACAGATGATTTCTTAAAGATTAGGTTCCAAACAGCAATAAGAACCCGTTCTACGCTTCTTAAAGATACACAAATCTAGGCACAACTAAGAAAGGTAACCTTCTTGTAAGTGTGTCACATAATTTGCGTTAACTTTGTTCTGTAGTTTATACCCGAGCTGTTTGTTGATGGGGAAAATGTGGGTCACAAGTCACGCTTAAGACTTACTAACTTATATTAAATGCTGGTGGTTGGTGTTACCGTTTCTCAGTTCATGTCTTTAAGGACACGCAGGTATTGCTACATACCTATCATTAATTGTAACTCATAGGTACTTATCATAATCACGCTTGTTGATATTTTCCAAAGGATTGAGCAGTAGTGTAGATATATTAACTACACCAACATTTGGTCAGTGGTCTTTTTAAGTTCCATAATATTGGGAAATGAGGCGAACTTTTCAAAAACTAATTGGAAACGTGCCTGTTTTTTAACCGACTTCCAAAAAGGAGGAGGTTCTCAATTCGATCGGTATTTTTTTTTTTTTTTTTTATGTATGTACACCGATTACGCTGAGATTTATGATCCGATTTACGTGATTCGTTTTTAGTTTGATGCGGAATAGTTGCCATTTGGTCCCATAAAATTTTTATCCAAAGTTTTAGATTCCTATCCAAAGTTTTAGATTCCTATCCATAGTTTTAGAACGCCTTATCCATAATCAACTTAGTACTTTCCTCTGTAAAAACAGACTCCTTAATTGTTACCAGTCCGGGTTTCGTTCAGGGCATAGCACTACCACAGCACTTGTTAACATTACTGACGACATTAGGTTGGGTATGGACAATGGAAATCTGACGGTCCTTTCCTTATTGGACTTCAGTAACGCTTTTAACACCGTCGATTTTGATGTTCTACTTGGCATACTTTGCTCTCTTAGCGTATCTCCAACAGTAGTAGATTGGTTTCGTAGTTACCTGTGTGGCCGCCGGCAACGTATTTGCATCGAAGGGTCATCATCTTCATGGTGCAATACTACTGCCGGCGTACCACAGGGGGGCGTGCTATCTCCTCTTCTTTTCGCTATTTTTATAAATTCTATTTCTAATGAACTTCTCTCATCCTATCATCTGTATGCTGACGATCTGCAAATTTATTCACAAGCTCCGGTAGATGAATTGTCCGAGGCAGTGAATATGGTGAATAAAGACCTGGCACGTATCTCTGAATGGAGTTTGGCTCATGGTTTGAAGGTTAACCCTGTGAAGACGCAAGTCATTATTGTCGGCAGCCCTAGGCTACGTTCAAAAATAAACTGGTTGACCCTTCCCCAGATATTTTTTGATGGAACTTTAATCCCATATAGTGACTCAGTGAAAAACCTGGGTATTTATATAGATAAGGACTTATCTTGGGGGCCCCAGTTACAAGAAGTGAGCCGCAAATTGTTTGCGTCTGCAGGTTCCTTACGTCGATTACGCAATTTCCTTCCAACTGCCACCAAAGCTGCGCTTGCCCAATCTCTCCTTCTCCCTATTCTCGACTATGCCAATACAAGTTATCCAGATCTCACCGAAGTGCAGCTAGATAAGCTTGAGCGACTCCAAAACTTTTGTATCAGGTTCATATTTGGTTTGCGCAAATATGACCATGTCTCCGAGTTTCGCAATAAACTCAAGTGGCTGCCTATCCGCCTTCGCCGGAATACGCATATTTTATCACTTTTGTACAATATTCTCTTCAATCCCACAACCCCCTTTTATCTCAAAGAACGTTTTAAGTTCATTAGTGACACACATATTAGACATTTGAGATCATCGGAGAATTTGAGGCTTTTGATGCCTGCACATACCACTAAGTTCTATGACCAATCATTTACGGTTCAGGCTATCCGTTTATGGAATACATTGCCGGAGTCGGTAAGGCAAGCAAAGTCAATTGTTGCTTTTAAAAACTTAGTTGTGAATCATTTTCATTCACTCATATGATTTAAAGTTTCCAAGTCAATCATAATTATTTTTATTATAATCAATATTGTTTTATTTATTTATTGACATAATTTTTTGATTACTTCATTTGTACTTAAATAATATATATACATATATATAATCTTTTATTTAGTTAAATTTTGTTTGAAGAGTATTTACAGTACACCACTGACTACCCCCTCCCCTTCTTATCTTAGTCCATCCAAAGGTTGTCTGGAAGAAATCGCTGTTAGCGATAAGACCGCCGTTGTAACCATAGATTAAGCAATATTGTAAGCAGTATTTTTAAGATTTTGGTGTACAATAAAGTATGTTCTATTCTATTCTATATAGTTTGGCCCAGTAGTTTTCATTTTATGAATATTTTTACTTCATTCGTGTGGTATAATTTCATGTATGTTCACCGATTTCTCCTCCATTTGTGGAGTGATTTTCAAAATTATTTTTTTATATGAAAGAATATACTCCTGAGATGGTCGCATTTAAATTTGGTGAAGATCTGATGCTGGTCTTCGGAGATATACAATGGAACTCTTCAAAACTAGACGGTAAATCGGTCGTGATTTTTGCAATCGCTTGGATGTTTATTGTTTATACAACATCATGACGTAATATCACGCCTGTATGCTCTGAGGGGTACGCAGATGTGTACAATACACGTAAATTTCGACAGTTTAGATATATTATGTAAAGTTCCATTTAAGAATAAGAATAAGAATAATTTATTTATAAAAGTATTACAAAAATGTACATTTATGTGCAGTAGTGTTATTTCTAAAAAAATGGTATAAATAGTGCATAATAGTAAACTATAACTAAAAATATATTTAACAAGTGCAAAAAAACAATAATGTGGAATTCACAAATGTTTGCTAGCGACCTGCCCGATCTAGGTTTATTTAAACCTGTGTTTCAGGTCATCACTTTACATAGCACAAAATTAAGTAGGACAGTAAATGTTATAAAATAAAAGAAATCTATTAACAACTATAAGAATAATGTAAGTGGTACAGAAATCAATAAACATTAAAACTAAATTAAGTAAAATACCTATGTACAATTAGATACCAGGGAATAACATAATCAAACCAGGACTTCTAGCAGTTTTTCTGTGTCCGTGTAATTAAGTATCGCTAAGTAATCCGATATTAGAAAACTACATTTCCTATAACTAAGACTGTAGAAGTTTAGATTCTTGTTGAGTCTATTATACAGAAAAGGTCCTAAAAACGCATAAAATCGACTAGCAAAAGCATGTCTAGTTTGAGGCTTTGTGCAAACCAGGTCCTTCCTTCTCCTATCGTCAGGGACTGGGTCATAGGGAAGTGTAGAGTGCTGCTGTAGTATGATGTGAAGAATAAATAATTGCCGCACTGTGAGCACATTACATGCTCTATAGAGCAGGTGTGTAGGAAACCTAAACGGACGAAAGGTAGCAACCTTTTGAATTGCTCTTTGAGAACGTTCTAGAGGGAGAAGAATCGAATTTCCCGCCCCCCCCCATGACGTTATGCAATAGGTTAGAATAGACTGACACAACGCTAAATAAACCTGTTTTATTAATTTATAGTCGGCTACATTACGTAAATACTTAAAAACAAATATTAGTTTGCGCACTCTAGCACATAGCAACTCGATGTGTTTACGGAAATTTAGATTCGAGTCAATAGTGACACCAAGATATTTCAAATGGTCAGCTCTTTCTAAAGTAGGGCAAGAACATGCAGTGTCAGCGTACGTGCTACAGGTATGCGCGTAAATGATTAGGTTAGTAAGCGGTGTGTTAGTATTTCTCATTGTAAATGAAATGTATTTTGTTTTGTCAGCATTCAGTGTTAGAAGATTATTCTGGAGCCAATTAGATACAATGTTGAAACCATTCTGAGCATGTTCATAGGCCTCAACTCTTGATTTAGCTGAAAACAACAGGGCAGTATCATCCGCATAGGACATTACAACACTATTTTCGAGTGGCAGGCTGCAAAGGTCATTAATATAGATCAAAAATAATGTAGGACCTAATATGCTGCCTTGTGGTATTCCAAAACGAGTATTAGAAAGATCAGAACTTGTATTCGGACCAATTTTAACACATTGCTGTCGATCGCTAAGATAATCAGATAATAGTTGAAGCTGCGCTCCTCTTATCCCAAGTGTTTCAAGCTTCAGCAAAAGACTAGCGCAAGAAATAGTATCAAAGGCCTTGGCAAGGTCTAGAAAGATACCAACTGTATGCATTCCACTATCCAGATTCGTAGAAATGTAATTAACCAATTTGTTTACTGCTTGGCTAGTTGATTTTTTAGGCCTAAACCCAAATTGATTATCTGAGAGTAGTTTGTTATCTTCCAGATATTTTATCAGTCTACTATAGATAGTCCCGTTAGTACTGAAATGGGTCTGTAGTTAATCACACTCATTTTGTCTCCAGACTTGAAAATAGGTGTGATCACAGACTTTTTTAGAACTTTTGGAAATATCCCTTTAGATAAACATAGCTGAAAAATGTGAGTGAGCGGAGGGGCCAGTATGTGTTTAAATCTTTTAAGTACATTATTGGGTATATCATCCCACCCAGTTGCGCAGACATCCTTTAAGCCGTTTATAATTCTAATTACTTCGTTGAGGTCCGTATCTAATAAAACAAAAGAATTTAACGTGGAAGATGTCCTAGTTGGGTTTTGAGTGTGGGGACGGCTAATATTTATGGATTTTTCAGCCAAATTTTTACCAACATTGACAAAATAGTGGTTTATCTTATTTATTGCTTCGGATGGGTTTATTTCTGTTGACAGTAAATCAATCGGAGGTTCGGAATTTTTACACCTCAATGTATTGGTTTTTATAAATTTCCACACAAGTTTACTATTTTTTCCCGCCTTCTCGAGTTCATTTTTATCGTGCTGGTTTTTTAGCTTTTTCAAAAGGTTATTACAGAAATTCCGATATCTTTTATATGTAACAGAAAGTATTACGTCATCAGGTGCAAGTTTGGATTTTAGGTGGAGTTTGTCTCTGTGTCTTATACAACGAACGAGACCGGGTGTGATCCACGGTTTTATACAACTATATTTTCTAGGGATTATCTTAGTGAAAGTGTTTTTTCTTATTACGTATTGTAAAGAATTGATGAAATATTGTAAAGAGATATTTGCATCAGCAGAAACGTAAATAGGGTTAAAATTAATGCCGCGTATGTCACATTCAAGGTTTGTCATATTGACTTTAGTATAGCTACGCTCGCAGTTTTTTCTAGGTGAACTTATTTGCATTGTTAGTAAAACAGCTTGATGATCGGTTAGCGCAGAGTTAGTAACCAATGTTTTGGATGGATTTTTTGGTTTTAGAATGATATGGTCTAAGCAAGAACCGCTTTGATGTGTGGGGTAATAGTGAGCTGGTAAAAGTCCATGAAATGCACAAATATTTAGATAATTATGTGTATGGGTATCGGGTTTCCCGGAGGAAATGTTTATGTTGATATCTCCCACAAGTATTACATTTTTGAAAGTACTTATGTTTTTTAAGTTAGTGTCAAGTGAGTCGAGAAAACTGTCGATATTAAGAGAGGGAGGCCTATAAATAGCCATGACTACTGTATCGGGAATAATTTTAATGAATAAGCAATTACTATCTTGGGATAGTGGTTCTTCTTTGATCGTTTGTAGATTATTTTTAACATAAACTACAACTCCGTCGTTTTGGTTGGTGTTTTTCTCTGTTTTATATGAATAAAAACCGTTCAGAGACGGTAAGTTGGCTGTCTGTTTTGACAGCCAACATTCTGTTAGTACGATAATATCACAGCTTATGTCAAGACTTTGTAGTAACACTTCAAAACCGTCCATATTTCGGTTTATGCTGCGAATATTTTGTGTAAGCAAGGTAAGCGATTTGTCGCCAGAACGAAGAAGGTATTTACAGTCCTCAACATTACAAATTTGGGATTCAGACACAGTAAAACTATCTAGATCACTGATTAGCTGATTGCTCATGATAATTAAAAACCAAGAAGAAATATAAATAAGGGATGAGCTACCTGTTTGTGTGCCTACTAAATATAATATACTGTGGCGCTCTTAGGCGCCCTCATAGTCTATTGAGTTGATGTAGTTGGTCTCTGCATATTTACGTGCCGGGCAACTTACATCACCGGTTGGATGGTCACATTTCCTCTTGAATCTTTTGCACGTCGCACACTGGGAGGGAGAAGATTTGCTACTGCATTCCTTCACGGAGTGTCCCGTTTCTGCACAGTGGTTGCAAGTAGGACTCGTTTCACGGCAAAACTTAGCTGCGTGGCCAAACTGCTGGCAATTGTAGCACCTAGTGACTATCGTAAAATCTCTCACCGGGCATGAAGTCCAATTAATAAAAATTCTGCTTTGGTTGACCAGCATTTTTCTTATGCTAGCGGGTACTTCCAGAATGTAGTTGCAGGTAGCAAGGCCTTTCTTCCCCGATTTATGGCTCAGTTTAATGGTCTCAAGGAAGGATTCACGATTTGTATTCGGCAATTTATCGGATAGGTTTTGCTCGTAAATACAGTCGAATACCTCCTTCTCAGTAAGGGCTACGGGAACACCAATGACAGTAACCCTAGGGCGTCTTTTAGAAGGTTCTTCTATTGTAAGGCCAGAGGTAACTATCTTCTCCGAATTTTTCAATTTGTCAATATCGCCTTTATTTTCAGTACTAATCAGTACTCCCCCATTCTTAACTTTTTTCAGGCCACGTACTTGGAGCTTGAGTTGCTCGGGAGATATTAACTTTTGAACAAGTGACTTGGTGTCGTCACTTGTTTTGGTTTTATCGCTAGGATAGATGGCGATTGCACTCAAGTTAGCAGGACGGATGAAATTGTCGGAGCCTTTTTTCACCATGCTAGCATATGAATTGCTGGACGTAATCAGCTTCGACTCAATAACCTCTTTAAACTGGTCTAGAGAGTTCGCCATGTTCTTCTGAAGCTGTAGGTGCTGGACGGTGCTGTGGGACTGGATCATTTTCTGCTTTATCGATTGGTAAAGGACAGCCATCTGAGAAGTCCCACTTTGGACCTTACGGCAAAGATTTACCACACGTTGTTTCTGGTCCGAGTTCATTTTGCCTTCACCAACAATACTGCAGACTTCGGTCAGGATGCCGTCAATAGATAACATCCATTTCTGTATCTCTGGGGTGCTGACTATTTCACTTGGCAAAAAATTCTCCTCAGGTGCTGGTACAGGTGGTGGAGGATTTGGTTCGCTCGGGGGCAATTCTCCGGTAGGCGTTGGCGGAGGACTTCGTCGTAGTAGTTGGCTACGGGCCCCAAATGGGCTGGATCCTGGGTTAGACATCCAAACCGCAACACTTTATTTAATTGTCAATAGAAAATAAATATAATTTAGTTCATTTTGCACATAAATATTGCTATAGCACTAGTCACTTCTGACACACTTTACTTTGTTTTTAACTGACGCCGCAAAAATTATTCATATATTTATAGAAAAATTCAAAATTGTTTATAGATATTTTATTTAAGCAAGTACAGAAAAACACGTCCGCTTAGTCTCGCATCTTGTAAAGCGACGATTTATTTGGGATAAGCCTATTACCATGACATGTATTGTTAACAATGTAAAATAAATGCATAGCATATATTTGTATAGGCTATTACGACAAAAAATGGAAAAAAAAAACTCTTTGCAAAAAAAATAAAACCGACTTCAAAACACAAAAAAGTGAAAAATAACTTTAGCTTCAGAAGTCGGTGACAAAAAAAAACTAAATGAATCAAAAAAGGTCACCGACTTCTGAAGCTAAAGTTATTTTTCACTTTTTTTGTGTTTTGAAGTCGGTTTTATTTTTTTTGCAAAAAGTTTTTTGTTGGAAGTTATTCGTCAAAGTACCTCTTTTGTTTGTATTCTTAGCTCACATCCACCATTACCACCGTTTTATTAAAACACTTTTATTAAAGCAAGCCCGTGATAAATAAAATCCCGAGCAGTGCAAAAACTATTTTTAAATCAGTCCCGAGTGATACCTACGCAAATAATCACAAAGTACCCGTATCGTACCGGTCTCGGTACCGGCACGTATCGAATTCATCGGGAATGCATTGCGGAGCGTGCCGCCACACTTTTTGCCCTATAATTGAATTCTACACAAAGGTTTGTCGTTTGCGCGCGTAAATCTTCCACCGCCGTGTTGTGTGTGTGTTTGTATGTGTTGTGTGTGTGTGTGTGCGGTGTAATACCTGGACCAGTGACTAATAGCTTAGCGGTTTTCATTTCAGTTCTGTAGAAGCGAATAGATTGTAGTGCGACGTGCATTCCGATAGTTGTTTTACTAATGTTGCACGTCATGCACGTTTAGGTGTCAGTTGCGTTTGAATTTAATTTCGTATTCAATTCTTAACTTGAATTCTGGCCATAAATTGAATACCGATTTCGGTCGAGTTTCATCTGACTGAGTGTGAGCTGAGTGTAATGCTGCATAAAGTAGAAGTTTCCAGATAGAGCATACCGCCTGCAGCCTCTATATCTTACAAACACAGAGTTAGCTTCGATTTATCTGCGCTCTGATTGTCGGGATAAATCGTAAAAAGCCATTAGTTAGTGATCAGAGCACTGAGCAAGTAATCCGGCACTGGGGAACTACTCACTAAAAGCGCAAGTGTGCACATACAGGACATGAACAGAAGGTCTACTACATATCAAGTACGACATGTCCGATGACAAACTGACGCACGATGCCTCCCCTCTTTTTAACCGACTTCAAAAAAGGAGGAGATTATATGTTCATGTGTATGTTTTTTTTTTAATGTATGTTACCTGATTTCTCCCCCATTTGTAGACCGATTCTCACAATTCTTTTTTTATTTGAAAGAGTATACTCCTGAGGTGGTTCCATTTAAATTTGGTGAAGAACTGATTCTGATCTTCGGAGATATACAATGGAACTCTTCAAAAATAGATGGCAAATCTGTCGTGATTACTGCAATCGCTTGGATGTTTATGGTTTATACAACATCATGACGTAACATCACGCCTGTATGCTCTGAGGGGGTACGCAGACGTGTACAATACACCCAGATTTCAAAAGTTACCTAGGCATGTTTGCGGATGAATGGACAAAGATTTTATTGGCATGTCAGAAGTACTTATTGTGAGAGGAATTTATGAATGTGATGTGTGAACCTTTACTTTGTTATTTTGTATATTTTAATTTTATGTTATCTCTTACTCTTTTAGTTCTAGTTTTAGATACAGTAATTGGTTTAAATACAACCGTTGTAAGTAAATAAATGTTAAGTTCCATTTATTGGGGATAAGCCTATTACCATGGCATGTGTTGTTAATAATGTAAAATAAATTCAAAGCGACTTGTTTGGGAAAATAAATAAAAGACATTTTTGCAAAAAATAAAACCGACTTTAAAAAAAAAAACAACCAAAAAAAATACAAAAAGAAAAACACAAAAAAGTAAAAAATAACTTTAGCTTCAGAAGCTGAACATTAAATCAATCAAACAAAGATCACCGACTTCAGAAGCTTGACCTTTGTTTGATTGATTTGGTGTTTTTGTCACCTTCTTCTGAAGCTAAAGTTATTTTTCACTTTTTTGTCTTTTTCTATTTTTTTGTTTGTGTTTTTTTTAGGTAGGTAGGTACAACTTGATTTTTCGATCTGAAAATAAGTCAGCCGTTGCGCTGTCATGTCCAGGCCGAAAGGCACCTAGAAAGCCGATTCCTACCGGCTTCCCTTCGGGAACAAGATATTCTAATAAACGTATTGACTACTGCAGAGGAGCTCGTGGCTAAATAATAACAGCCACTCGGGTCGATCGTTAGGTTAAGCCGTGCTTGCCTAGGTTGGTCTGTGGATGGGTGACCGCCCATTACATACCGAGTTTCCTCCGTGCCTCGTAAAGCACGTTAAGCCGTTGGTCCCGGCTGTCATTTGTAGATCTTTGACAGTCGTTAGGTAGTCAGAGGCCCAAAAAAAAAAGTCTGACAACCAGTCTTACCAAGGGGTATCGTATAACCCGGTACCTACCCGGGTTGTGGAGGTCAGATAGGCAGTCGCTCCATGTAAAATACTGGTATTCAGCTGCATCCGGTAAAACTGGAAGCCGACTCCAACACAGTTGGGAAAAGGCTAGGCAGATGATGTATTGACTACTGCACATTCACTGTCCTAGCCTAGTAGTTTTTTGTTGCAGAATCAAAGAGTAGACCGCAAAATTCAAAAGTTGACACGTATTTCTGGTTAAACTTTGTCTGTTACTATTACTGTACAAGTGTACAGTCTGCGTCATCCCACTAGTTCTTTTGATCTAGGGCTGTAGACTACTGGTCGTTGATTTTGTTCCTGTTCGTCCCGTCATCTACAAGTTCTGCCACGCGACGCCTTCTGGCTGTGTGAAGTAATAATGTACGCAAAATAGTTGCTGGTAAATGTCTTTTATTCGCTTCATAAAGAACGGATATTGTGCTGATGTGAATATTATAGTACAGAGGTCATAGCGGTATCGCAAGTAAAGTTTTATCATTTAAAAGTTGCATTCAAAAATAACGAGTTGAAATTTTGACCTTTTATATCCCGCGTTATGCTCTCAGTTTCTGAACAGATTGCAAAATAAAAATATGGTTATTTGCATTGACGGGAAGAAAAAGTGCCTTTCGGTTTCGTTATGGGTCTTTTGCCATAAGAGATAAGAATTGAATACAGAGTGTAAATAAGCGCAAAACCTATTAGGTGGAGGTTCAGACCATCATACTGGACAACATTCCCAAGGAACACGGGTTGGAAAAAATATCTGGACTTCTCATTAGCATCGGCTGACATTTGCATAAAGAGACAGTTTTTTTTTCAACCCATGTCCTGAGTGAAATTTTCCTGCTTGATGGTCGATGGTAGACCTGAGAGTGGCGGTACGCAGGCTCAGTGCCAAAAATACCGCCCCGGGACCCGACGGCTTGCCTGGCAAAGCCTGGGTCCTGGCCTTGGAGGCTCTCGGGCCCCGACTGGAGGGGCTCCTAAGCGCATGCCTGGAGAGAGGCCAGTTCCCGCTTCGTTGGAAGACGGGGAAGCTGGTCCTCATCCGGAAGCCGGGGCGCCCTGCGGACTCTCCGTCCGCATACCGGCCCGTGGTGCTGCTCGACGAGGTGGGCAAGCTCTTTGAAAGAGTCATTGCAAACCGCCTCGCCGAGCACCTTGCGGGGACTGGGCCGGACCTTGCGGAACACCAGTATGGTTTCCGCAAGGGGCGCTCTACGGTGGATGCCATCATGCGCGTGAGAGCCCTCACGACGGGGGATGCGGTGTCTAGGGGGGGGTTGTCTTGGCGGTGTCTCTCGACATCGCCAACGCCTTCAACTCCATGCCCTGGAGCTGCATTAGGGAGGCACTCCGGTATCACCGGGTGCCGACCTACCTCCGTCGAGTGGTCGGGGACTATCTGACGGACAGAGCCGTCATCTACCCCGGTCGCAGCGGAGAATGGAACCGGCGAGAGATGTCGTGCGGTGTTCCGCAGGGATCGGTCCTAGGGCCATCCTTGTGGAACATCGGTTACGACTGGGTGCTGCGCGCCGACCTCCCTAGTGGTGTCAGCGTAGTTTGCTACGCTGACGACACGCTGGTGCTGGCCCAGGGGAGGTCGCACGAGGCGGCGGCCGAAGTGATGACACGCGGGGTTGCGACAGTCGTTGAGAGGATCCGGCAACTGGGTCTCGAGGTGGCACTGCACAAGTCCGAGGCCATGTGCTTTCATGGGCCTCGGAATGCGCCACCTCCGGGATCCTTACTCACGGTAGGAGGGGTATCCATCGGTGTCGAGTCGACTTTGAAGTACCTAGGACTCGTCCTCGACAGCCGGTGGAACTTCGTGGAGCACTTCCGACGTTTGGCCCCCAAACTGGAACGGACTGGGGCTGCCTTCAGGCGGCTCCTGCCCAACCTGGGGGGGCCGAACGCCTCCTGCCGGAGGCTCTACGCGGGAGTCGTGCGGTCCATGGCCCTTTACGGGGCCCCGGTGTGGGCGCGTTCTTTGAGGCGGCGTGCCGCCCACTACCTGAACGCGCCCCAAAAGGTAGTAGCCGTAAGGCTGGCCCGGGGCTACCGCACGATTGCCCGCGAGGCGGCGAGCCTCCTTGCCGGATTGCCGCCATGGGATCTGGAGGCGATAGTCCTCGCGCGCCTGCATGAATGGCGCGCGGAGGCGCTACACCGGGGGGAAACTCCGCTGCAGCGACAAATTGTCGCTCAGCGGACAGACTTCCGGCGGGATCTCATGGCGACATGGAGAGAGCGACTGTCGCAACCCCGTGCAGGGCACGCCACAATAGTGGCGATAAGTCCCCTCTTTGAGGAGTGGCTTGAGAGACGCCACGGCGTCCTCACCTTCCGCCTGACGCAGGTCCTCACCGGACACGGAGTGTTCGGGAGGTTCCTGCACCGAATCGGGCGGGAGGAAACGCCCGGGTGCTTCCATTGTGAGGATCGACCGGAGGACACGGTGGAACACACGGTGGAGGTGTGCCCCGCGTGGGCGGAGCACCGCCGTGTCCTCGAAGCGGCGATCGGCGGCGGCGACCTCTCGCGTCCGGCCCTGGTGCAAGCCATGGTCCGGAGCGAGACGGAATGGGACGCCGTCACCTCCTTCTGCGAAGCAGTAATGCTAGAGAAGGAGGTGGCGGAACGTGAGAGGGAGAGAACCTCTCAACGTCCCGGCCGCCGCGGGAGACGCCCCGGGCGTCGGGGGCCACCACCACGTGGCCCCCGGCCACCGTAGGCGCGGGCCTGTGGACGGTGAGCTATGGGCTAGCTCGCCGTCCGTCCGTCTCATGACATGACGACAGGCCGTGTCGACGGCGCGTTCGTGTTCCACGCGCGCCTCAAAGAGAGTCAGCAAAAAGGAAGGGGTCCGTAAGGACCGATGCCTGCCGGGGTCGCGGGACTATTCGAAAGAGATACCGTGGCCCCGGAACACAAAGGGCGATGAAGGAACATGGATGGGTTTTAGTCAGTAAAAGTCTGACACTCCCTCCTGCTCCGCCCAGAGCGGGAGGGGTTATTTGATGATTTCCCATCCGAAAAAAAAAAAAATAAAAAAAATAAAATGGTCGATGGTGTCGGCCAAAACTGGGACCAGGGCCGAAGGTTACTGTTTCGGCTGAAAATCCTGTATCGATCGGACACTAGTATTATACGTTGTGTAGTGGCCATTATGGAGCACAGCGTCACTCTTTGGAAAGACTGTGAGGAGTAAACCTTTTGTAAGTAGTACGACATTGTGACCATCAGATGAGTTTGTTCCCGGGTAATGTACGAGTCCCGCGGGACTCCCAGTGCCTATACTTTGCAAACACTAGCCCAAATACTGTGACACTTACAACATTGTACTAAATGATGATATTCATTCGCAGCTGGTTTCACTGGAAATTTGTTCCAATGTGTTTTCCATGTTTACCTCCAACGCGCCACGGAACAGAGGTAGGAGGAAGTAGAACGTGTACGTGTTCAGACTGAGATCTGTTTGTGTGTGCCACTGCTAGCGAATGATCTTACTTTTTTACCAAAATATGTATTGCTGTAGTACAATGTTTCAATATTACATTTTAATTTGATTCCCAATAGATAGGTAGAGGCGAAATGTAAAACTTATTTCAATTGAATGTTAAAATGATAACGTTGGATTTTATAGCTCGACTCGCGAAGGAAGCAGTTCTATCGCCATTTTATTGGACAGAGTTCAATATCCGGTTTGTGTTTTAAGCAATAAAAATGACGGTTTTATGGTGAAATTCATTACCACAACATATTTTAATAAAATCTTCGTTTTTATCTCGTCCAATATGATTAAAATAACTCCTCGTGGCTAGATCCACTCAAAACCCTCTCAAAACGTGTATTATCATTGTGATCATTTTGAAACCGTCCTTCAAACCCTCGACACCTTGGAAGAGTCCCGCTCCCTTCCTGTGAAAGTTATAATGACGTCGAGGGGCCCATAAGCAGGGCCCGAGAGCGGGGCCATGAGCGCGGCCCAGCCACGCGTTACTAATATCTCGTTAATGGTCGCCCACAAACTGCCGGACGCGATCTCGACAATATTGTCGCGATCGTGCGATATTACGGCGCGCGGCGCCGGGATGTATGGCCTCGTAAACAACCAGCTTATGACCAGTATCGAACTGCACGAGTCTCGGAGAAAGTGTTAGTGGTAACTTTACTGTTAATAGCTTCATTTATGGTATCTAACACTGACTGGTCCAGTGCTCACTTGGCAGATCGGGCTAAGAATTGTTAGGTTTTTCTAACACATACATTTTTACATGTGACTTTTTAGGGTTCCGTACCCAAAGGGTAAAAACGGAACCCTATTACTAAGAGTTCGCTGTCTGTCCGTCTGTCTGTCCGTCTGTCCGTCTGTCTGTCACCAGGCTGTATCTCATGAACCGTGACAGCTAGACAGTTGAAATTTTCACAGATGATGTATTTCTGTTGCCACTATAACAACAAATACTAAAAACAGAATAAAATTAATATTTAAGGGGGCTCCCATACAACAAACGTGATTTTTTTGCCGTTTTGTCTAATGTATAGATAATGGTACGGAACCCTTCGTGCGCGAGTCCGACTCGCACTTGGCCGGTTTTTTATTGTTTACTCTCTTATATAATTTTGTCATAATGACTATTCTATCTTTTTGTTTCTATTACATTCTGTTTGAGTTCGATACCTCCACTCCTATAATATACTTTTTCTTTCTTCTTTATTTTCTTCTAAAATGCAGGCGTTGCACCACAACTCGCCTGATGTGAAGCGATCATGCGGTTTAGGGTGGAGCATGCTTACCTAGGAGAACCCAATTCACTCGAACTTTGAAGAGATATAGATTACAATGACCGAGAAATAGAAAAGCTGGCAGTGAATTCCACAGACTAGCGGTTCGCACAATAAATTTGGAAGCTAAACTGAAACATAACTGGCGAAATGTTGGCTTATTTAAGACTGCTGAGTCATTCCAGTTCATCAGGCGTGATGTGACGTAATGTATCTCAGAATAAATTCTGGGGTTTCCCAGCTTGTATATATAGCTAGTCAGTGCAGTCAGTTAACTGTTGGGTGTGAGTGACAGCTGTCAGAGCGCCAGAGCGCTAGAGCGCCAGGTGGCCTGCTCGGAGGCTGGCGTGACGTCGACGTTTACTAGCCAACGTTGTAACTGTATTAGATAACTGCAGCTACTACTTTTGATTCAGGTAATGAAAAGTTCAAATTATGATTCATGTTCTTACTAAAAAGGCCAAGGCTCAGCTACAAATAATACATGACGGTAAAATTAAAGTAATCTACGCAAAACAAGTCCCCCGCTATTTTAGTACAAAAAGTTCTTACTCCAAATGACACTGAAAACACTAGTTGCTCTCCACTATGCATCACCTAACCCTCTCAGTGCTAGTGCGTGAATTAGTGTCTATTTCATTTTTCATTCGTCCGGGCTCGGCTTTACCCCGCCATCCCGCCACTCTGCCGGCACGGGTTACATAGCCGTTTGTCATCTGAATAATTCACAATGTGCCAGAAAGCCGCGTTTTTGTCATATACTCGTATACGACGTGCATTTTATGAGCGCGCTACAGTCGGATATTTTCGGGTGGACTCGGGATGTGCTCGGGTTTAATGTGTTTCCGATATGTCAGTGAGTGATGGCTGTTTGTGTGTATTGTTTATTGTCTTTTGAAGTGTTTGTCCGGAAGTGTCGAATTGATGCTGTGTCAGCTATAGAGGTTAATAGAGGTAGCCACTAAATCGGCGGCGGCTAATAGATCGGCGGCGAATCACATAAAAAAAATATCATCAAACCATCTCCCCGTTGAAGTATTCTGAAATTCAGTACATTTTTGGAATTTTAAACATGATCTTCACACACATCTTCTATTGTTGTTTGCTCTTGTATGATCGAGTAATTCTCGCTACTCATAATGATCAGCTACAAGAACAATACGGATTCCCTCAGCGGTAATTAGTATCGGTAAGTAGTGAGCGCTAACGTGCGCGTTAACGTTACCTCACCACCGCGTGCCGCGGGGACTGTTCGCGCGAACTTTATGTGCCGTTCGTTTTATATCGTGACTCGCACTGTGCGGATAGTTTGCGAGGAAATGTGTCATATGGTGCTGATGGGTTCCGACACTTAGCACACAGATAGTTTATAACCTGGATTAACACATAGGATACTTTTTACCGGTAGTATGATACTGTGGGACGAATATTAAACTTCACGCGGGCGAAGCCGCTGGCAGAAGCTTTTAAACTATGAATACTATGATGCTACTACACTTAAAGTTCTAAAAACGTCTTCTTGTTGTTCATCATCATCATCATCATCATCAGCCTATTAATGTTCCCACTGTTGGGACACAGGCCTCCTCTCTGCTTCTTGTTGTTGTTATGTTCTAATTTCAGCTTAGTAGTAACATAAATTATGTTGTGTAATAATTAAAGTAAGTATTCGCCAAGAAAGCAGCGCAGTGAGACAGTGAGGCAGTGAGCCAACTAATTGGAGCTGAAGCTCCGTGCTGATGATTAGTTAAAGTTTACGCACTGACGCGCGACGGGGCGACGCTCGTCCGCGCTAACGATTATGACGCGAACTGCTTAAAGAACACAACACTGAGCTGATGAATGCAGGAAGTTCACGGCTTGCTAACACACAGATTTATAGTGGTCATCGATAGTATTATATTATGTAGTACTAGGTACTTATCAGAGCTCTTAAGTGCCGGAGTTCGTCCGGGGAAGTACGACCACTGGAGGTGTGTACCCTTTGTTGGAGAGTACATCAGGACGCGCCGGCCGCCAGACTGCCTACAGACTGCTCATGTTTGTTGGAGGGGACGTGCCGGCAGCCGGACTGGCTACAGACTGTACATGTTTGTTGGAAGGGACGTGCCGGCAGTCGGACTGCCTACAGACTGCTCATGTTTGTTGGAGGGGACGTGCCGGCAGCCGGACTGGCTACAGACTGCACATGTTTGTTGGAGGGGACGTGCCGGCAGCCGGACTGGCTACAGACTGCACATGTTTGTTGGAGGGGACGTGCCGGCAGCCGGACTGGCTACAGACTGCACAAATGTTTGTTGGAGGGGACGTGCCGGCAGCCGGACTGGCTACAGACTGCTCATGTTTGTTGGAGGGGACGTGCCGGCAGCCGGACTGGCTACAGACTGCACATGTTTGTTGGAGGGGACGTGCCGGCAGCCGGACTGGCTACAGACTGCTCATGTTTGTTGGAGGGGACGTGCTGGCAGCCGGACTGGCTACAGACTGCTCATGTTTGTTGGTGGGAACGTAGTATGTTTTAAAAAGAAAATATTGTGTCTTAAGACAATTTAATTTTGTCCTCATTACTCTGCTTAGCATTTGTCCACTAAATAAAGAATGGAGGCAGTAATTACTATGTATTTTTGTTAACAAGCCCTGCCACTAAGCTATGAGTGGATTTGCTTTTAAATTCTAATTGCGGTGGAATAAAAACATGCGCTGGAGGGCTTTGAGAGAGTCGCCGTCAAAGACGAGTGGCGCCGGCGGGAGGGGGTGCGGTGCGGGTTGTTTACACTAGTGCAGTGCAGTGGTTGTTTCCCTCTGTAAAAGGTACCAGTGGGGAGGGTTCACATATCCAGTAATCTGTTTGGCATCCAAAGTTGTAGAGACAAAATTGTGTTGATGTTTTTATCTGCAATAAAAAGATGAAATTAATAAAATTATTATCAAGTACTGCCACTTGACAAGCGTAGCGCCTGTGCAAGCATACTCGACTGGCATAATTACTGGAGTTTCGCAAACATCATCACATACAACACAACTAACCACTTACTTGATAACGTCAGCGTTTGGTTTGGTTTGAAATCACAGAAAATAATTCCTTACGGCCGTTTTTGTGTTACAGGGGAAGTATTACGCTGTTTCCCTGCCTTGGAATATCTAAACCCAAAGAACAAGTTGCTGACATGGCTGCGGAGTCCACGGACACCGGACACTGACAGATACCTCAGTAGAGTACAGTATCTGTCAGCGTCCGCTGTCCGAGGCCGTGTCCGCAACCTGTCTGTAATCACACTTGTTACGATGCAACTATGACGTTAACTGCAGCCGGTAATGTTATGCGAATGTGCATAACCGTGCTCGTTCGTTATGACTTCATTCAGAGATCGGATCAATAACGATAACCGTTATCGCCAATATAATGTTTACTTTGTCCAAACATTCAGGTGTTCCCAAGAATGAGGCAAATATTTTTTGCCCAATATTAGCATGTGTAATTAGCTCAGGATTCATCGTCCGCAATATCATTTGCAAAATAGTACCCACATTTAGCGTATAATTTATATAGTATCAAACAAGTATAGCATTTGTTCCAGTGTGAGGCCTGTGAGCCCCGACCTAAAAACATGTGTCGGAGATAGCCCCAAGTTTAATTATAATTTTGATCGAATCTATTAATGTAGGACATCAGAGGGCCGGCTTATCGCGCCCACGCTAACTGTAAATGTCAAGTGCGAGAAGTGGGGCGCTGCGGTCGCCGCGGTCGCCCGTCGGGCGCTGCCGGTCACCGAGCGCGGCCCGGGATAAAGTTGAACATACCATACCATACAACAGCCGCAAATATTCATTTACGGTTTTTAAATATCATGAATGAGCCTACTCTTGCCCTCGATCCCGCCGACATTTTAAGAGCTTCGTTTGGTGAGCGAGCTGATCCTACATGCAGTGGTGCTAATAATTATAAAATAATCTTTTATTGGCGTGAATGAAGGACAAATCCGCTAAAGCTGAAGAGTCAAACAAGAAGGGCACAACAAACATCGCGACTTTAGATCGCGATAGCTTTACATTCGCCAATAAGTCCGCGCCGTAAATGGGCCAGTCTTTATTTCGCGTCAGAGTTACGAGCGCAGCCGCCGCCGCCGCCGCCGCAATATCGGCGCGTAGTGACGGCTGGCGGCGCGCGGCGCCTACTACACGCCGCCTGTACACGATCTACACGCGACCCGTCAAGCGACACGCATGTCATAGCGACTGCGAAGAAGACCAATCAAAGATGTTGCTTAGATGCTGATGTTGTTTTGATGATGTTGTTGACGACGTGTCCACCAGTCACCACGACTTTAAGAGATATGACTTGCAACGATACGGCACGCGGCACTCATGCGAAGGTGCGTCGAAAGTGGTATATAGTTTCAGGTCGTGCACGGGGAATAACTACATACACATCCATGTATCAGTCACAGTTTGTTTGTTACATTCACGCGAATCATATCCACCATTGTATTTGTTTCTATTTTCATAATAATATTATGATAAGTTAAGCCACACAACGCATAGCTCACTTGTCTTATACATTTCTATCCGGTTTGTTCTCAATTGTCGTATCACATAAACTTTTTCTGGAGACCTTTCTGCAGATTAGATTCGCCGCTTGGAGTGTCATCTTGGCACAGAAATAGAAAACAAATACAAAACTATAAAGAATAAATAATTCTGTTTTGTGTTGAATATTGAGTCACAACTTTATAGATGTTGTATTAATAGAGACGTAAGAATTTACACTTTTATTTTATTTTACAATGACGACGAATCCATTTAGCAACGGATCATTACTGCTATGTATCTTAATATGAATTATGAGTTGAACGTGGCTCGCAGGATTCAAGTTTGATACTGAAAGTCGGGCAATGTCTTGTATTTACAGGAATTAGTTAGTAGCAGCCCGGTTAATGGCGAAAAGCTTTCCTCTAAATACAAACACACTTGAAATCTCTGCTTACCTTATCAATGCAGGAATGTAGATTACATAACATTCCACAAGGTGCTAAATATATGTTCTGTGAGCGACTTTCAGTGATCTCATATCTAATTAACTGCGCGTGTGAAGCTGGTAATCGCGGAAGCCTTTTGGCTCAGATCTGGTAATCTGTTCCTCGGGGATTGGGGGGGGGGGGGTGTTCAGTAAACAAAAGTACACTAATGGAACTCACTGTTAAACAGTATTATCGGTGATTTATTATTCTGTTAGTCAACACAAACACGGCACTAGCGCCCACTTATAAGTGGGCGCTAGTGCCGTGTTTATGTGTTGGCATCTCAATCTTATGCTTACACAACTCCGACCACAATACGCGAAGATTTGGTGGCCTGGAGGCCATAGAAATGACCAAAAGGCCAACTACTAACACGGTGGACCAACCCATTCTCCATTCTTTGGGGATATCGTTTCAGAAAGCCTTAAGAAAAGCCCAGGCCCTATATCACCAAGCCAGCACACGAAACTAACAAGGTGGGTGGATAGGACTTAAGACTATTTAGGCCTTAATAGTGAGGCACAGCACACATAATACAGATTAAACTGATTGCTTTCAATGTGTGCTTTTTACACTTCATACGATTAATTCTGTCCCGTTTTGGATTTCCTAAGGCAGGATTTTAAATTATGGACTGTGGTCGCAAAAAAATGTGACTAAAATATGGTGTGGTGTGGTTGTGTTTTTTTTTTTGCGTGCAATGGGTATGTCCGCCACTCCCAGCAACCGTCAGATCCTTACTGATGAAAACCATACAATGTTCTTCGACTAATTTTGCTCCGGGCGCCTTCTCTTTACGACTGTCGTGGATCATTATTTAAAGCATTATAACAGCTCAAACACATACGAGCCAACACAATTTAATAAAAGGTCTACGCGTCGATACTACAACGTTCCCAAGTAATACCAGCGTCAGGATCAAGATTATAAGTATGCTTTGACAACTCCAACTAGTTTAACTTTAGTTGTATTGAAATAGAAAGCGCCGCGTCGTGTTCACCCCTATTGGTAAACTTGCACCAGCACCCGAGAACTACGGACAGCAGCAGCCATTGTGCTAAGTGATCCACACTTGAAGCAGTTTCAGTGAGCAGTTGCTGAATGAAAAGGTACTTTGCACAGATACTGACTTAGTAATGTTATGTCAAAGCAAGCGAGTTTTAATGTACATTACCATAAACTGAGCCTCGTCACGTCCCGTAGGTCCGCGTCGCTCGGAACCCTTCGGACCACTTCGGGAACCCTCGGCCAAGTTCGGCAGAGTTTTTGCAAATTCTCGAACACGTCGCTCAGTTTTATAATGTGTCGGAATAATTCATAGTGCGCCGGGCGAGGCGCATGAATATGTAACGTGGTCGGTCCACCTGCCCCTCCCCCCAACCCCGCGAACCCCGCGCCCCGCGCCCTCCTGCGCCCCTGTCCCCCGCCGCGCCCCGCGCACCGAGCGTGTACTGGGTGTGCTAACGACACTGCGGTTAATGTTGTGCACACATTAATATTAACACGGTACACAGACCGGTGTACCATTTATAAATAATGCACTCGAACAAATTCATTTAAAACAACAAGGTTCTGCTTGTATACGCGACTCTGTTTATTTTCAAACTTGTTATTATTCTTGATCCGTCAAGTATATTTCCAGACACACAATCCTCTCACATAGTTTTATTGGTACAAGTATGCTCAAACATTTTTATGTTAAAGATATTATCTTCCATTCAATATACCTACTCCAATAAACACTCAGACATAAAACCAAATATTTTGCAACAGAATACATTTTTTTTCTTACAATAGATATTACTATTCATATTGTATTCAACCAATCGAGAACATTTCAATACAAAAGTAAATAAACGCTTCGGTCTCACAAACGTTTATCGTAGCCAGTGCTACGAGCTACGAGCTACGAGCTACGAGCTACGCAAAGTCAACGCTACGAGGCTACGAACTGTTACGCTATCTTGTCGTAATAACTATGAGTAGTGTCTTGGGACCGTTTTCTATTTATGTGTGTTGTAAGAAAGGTTCGTGGCTAAATATTAACAGCGCAGGTATCGATCTTCAATGTTAAGCAGCGCTTGCCGAGGTCGATCCGTGGATGAGTGTATCCTTAACATGCCGAGTTCCTTCCATGCCTCGAAACGCACGTTAAGTCGTTGGTCCCAGCTGTCGCTGTTAAGCTGTTGTAGACCTTTGGCAGTCGTTACGGGTAGTCTGAAGCGTTTAGGTATAAGTATTCTACTCTTAGGTCTGAAGCCCAAAAGTGTGGCTTACCAAGGAGTATCGTGTTATCCAGTAACTGGGTTGCGAAGGTAAGATAAGCACTCGCTCCATCTAAAATACTGGTGTCTAGCTGCTACCGGTTAGCCTGGAAGCCGACCTCAACACATGTATATAGTTGGGAAAAGGCATGCCGGCAGATGATATAAGAATAAGAAAGTGTTACACTGACAGCCGGGTGTCCATGTACCGCGACACGCGACACTCCAGGCGTGCGCTCCGACTAATTAGTCGCGCGACTTAGCTGCCGCGCGCTCGGCGGAATCGTTTCGCATTCAGTTTGAGTCGGACTCGCTCATGTAATTACTGTTAGGTGTATGTACTTGTATTACTGCTCGCATGCGACTTACTTGTGAGGATAGTTGTGTATAATTCAGCGGTAGTTGCGGCACGCGTGTGTCGCATGTCGGTGTTTTTACACAATTACTTGACACACTACCCGATTTCAAATTCGTAAACATTACACGACGAATACCATAAGATGTTTAATTATTCATTTAAACATTAATTAAGGAATTTAATCAATTTTAGCCATACCTGTCGGAGTTAGTTAGTTAAGAGTGACACGAGCATAATGTAGCGCTTGTCGTTAGTACCTCACCGTTCTGACTTATGTGTGTGTATTCACTCGAAAATGCAAGATCAGATGAATCAGAAGATCATGGATCTATAATGGTAATATCTCAACTCCAATTATAAAGAAAGTAACTAAAGTAATGTTGCAACAACCTCTATCACCCACTTGCAAGCCCGTCACTTGTACACTGATCGATCAATCGACTCAACACCGACTAACAACATAAATACCATATTAAATAAACCTAAAGTTAACAATAAGTACAAGCAAAGACTAAGAAGGCGCAGAAGAAAAATAAATAATTTAATTCATCAAATTACATTATTTAAACAAACTAACAAAAAAATAACAGAAGTACTGGAGAAACTTCTTAAAAACCACGTTGATTGCAATCTACAAAATCCAAGTACTGTTAGCGAAATATCGACAACAATAGAATACTATAGAAAATGTATCTTTGAGCGATGATACAATATCGAAGGAATATCTGACAACAGTTACACACATACCACCACAAAAAACAGTCTCACTTGAAAAAACAGATACAAATGCGGGACCAGTAACGTCGCCTTGTACATCTCAGAAACATAGAGTGATTGTTTTAGCAGACAACCAGACACAACAATATTCAGAAAACTCTACAACAACTACTCGGATTCCAATACAGTGTATTCTGCTTCTGGAAATCTGGCGCCAAACTTCCCGATCTTCTCTCCTCCTGTGCTTCAGACATTTCAAAGTTAACCATGAACGATTTTGTGATTATACTTGGATTTACAGTAAATATCTTATAGAAACTAATCTGAATAAAGAACTACGAAATATCTGTAATAACCACGTAAATACTGTTTTTGTTGAGATGGATTTCTATAAATATAAACCCAGACGTCATCAATTAACCATTTATGTATGTAAATATGTCTTACGGGAAAATTTGCGCTTATCATATAAATCAAATTCATATTGTATCCTCTTCTAACCAGAAGCGCGAGCGCGAGCGCGAGCGCGCTAGCTTGGAGATTACGTCAAATTCCTCACATCATGGGAGAGGCTTATGTCCAGCAGTGGATGTTATGGGCTGTTGTTGATCCTCTTCTAATGTTAATATTTGTTTAAGTGAGCAAACCAACAAATATGTTAAAACCTATAATTTAGTATCTGCTGATCAGAGCACTCAAACAGACATTAACTTAAATGAAAATATTTCGTTAGAGACGCCTCCTGCAGCCAGAGATCCAGTCAAGGTGAGCACTAATAATTGCCATGATTTATTTCGTTTATAACCGTATCACTACTTATATATTGCACCAAAACATAAGCAGACTTCTTTCTAAATCAGACCTATTTACGGTAGGCTTGGATGACTTGGAAGAGACATAGGCAAAACTATCGATGTACTATGTTTCTCAGAGCATAATATAATACAAGATGATGTAGAGCTTCTTCAGATCCCAAACTTTGTCCTAGCAACTTCTTTCTCTCGTAACAACCGCAGAGGGGGAACGTGTATATCGGTGACACGTAATTTTAATTATGAAGTAATAACAACAATTCAGAAAGGAGACAGTTTTTTTTAGGCCCTCTTCGATGTTGCATAAATATTCTTCATATTACACCAAAAAAAAGTAACCATTTTATTATAGTAATAAACGAAAGATTACATAAAAACCAAACCGGAATCTTAAAATCATAATTAATAAGTTATATTATGATATTTTTTGCGAGTCAAATCATTCCTGTTGTGGTCAATGTCATTTGACAGAAAATACCATAGAGATAGAAAGAAATATGGAGGGGCCCCGATATTCTATACCTACATTTGCATAGACAAATGTGAGTGAAATACGAAACAGAATGTGAAATATCGTTTTGCTTCATTCTATCTAATGTGGTAATCGTATTTGATAAAAGAGACAACAATATTTCAGCTGTTGCTCATAATGACAACATTTTGTTGTGACGTAGTAACAGTTGTAAGTAAGTGCCGTATCCGCCATATTATGCGACGAGTTTTGTGGTAGTTCTGCTGTCAAATGAGTGTTTACTTTGGCATTTATTGAGATTTGTGAGAAAATTACGAAGAGTTTATCTTTAAAATTGCACGTATATGGTGGAAAACAGCTATTCAACATGCCTGCGTGTTATGTTATGAAGTGTGGTGCAAGAAAGAAGGAAAATCAACCTCAATTGTGTTTGCACAGGTTAGTAGCCGGTTTTCATGAATTATTACACATAGTAATACACTTTTGAGGAAAAAAATGCTAAGGGATCGTGAATTTATGGCTGTAGTGTTCATATTTGGGCTTATTTTCGTCCAACAGTCCTTTTTTTAATTTCATAATTTCATTCGTTTGTTTACAATAATATGTCATGGTGGAATAGTGTAGTACCGTTGCTGTAATATTTTTCGATACTAGTTCCTTCGCTGTGCTGGTACGATATCGGTATAGTACATACGTGTGCTAATCGGTTCGAAAAAATATGATTATTATTGTTCGCACGCAAATTAGGTACGCGTTTTGACTGACGAATTTGACGTGGAGTTGCGGACACCAGCCCGTTACACAATACAAAACAAATATTGCATAACGAAATTCCTATTTTTTTCAGGCATCCATCGAAAAACAACATCAAGAGCCATATGTTTTCTGTGAGACGAGCAACGTTAAAAAATCGGATGTTTCTTGTACATCTACTGTAATGCCTCCATTGCAGCTACCCCATCTAATTGTGGAAACAATGCACAAAGAGGTATATATACATCTACTTAGAAGTCGACCGTTTCACGATTCGCTGGCCTTCTTGCAAAGTGTGCGTGTTTGCCTAGGTTGGACTGTGGATGGGTGACCAGTGTGACCACCCATTACATACCGAGTTTCCTGCGTGGCTCGGAAAGCAGTTTTTGAACAAACTAACATTGTTTAGAAATGAATAGGTAGTTTAAGTTTTATTTTGATATGCATATTGTTGTTTTCATACCAAATGTTTATTGAATAAATAAAACACATGTTGATTTTTACCGAAGTTTTATTTAATGAATAACTAAAAACGAGGTGCGATACTCAATTAATGTTTGTGTTTTCATATTTAAAAATAATCTGCATAGGATGAGCAATTAAAGCTGGTAAGTTGATTTTAGACATACCTAGGTGTATTGGTATGTTTGTAAAATATTACAAGAAATGCAATTTACAAAGACCAATAACTATTTTCGTACCCACCAAATTAGTATCCTTCGAATTGGCCAGGAAATGAAATTACTGTATCTGGCAAACCTAGTCCGAATACCTACTAGAAGCTCCAGATATAAAATAAGCGAAAGCGCAAAAGTGATGCGACTAAAATTGTTTAAAAATTCTGTGCAGAAAAAACACTACATTAATTAACGGTCAGATATCAGAGGAGCATTAAACTTACTAATTTTTTTGTTACAACAGACTGTAAGAATCTATGCTATAATAATATAGAGGAAAGATTTGCTTTTTTGTTTGTGGGTTTGTTACGATTTAACTCAAGAACTGTTAAAAATTCTTTTAAGTACCATTATAAAGCTACATTTTTACCGAGTAACATAGGATATAAATTATATTGATGCCATGCAAATTAGCCGAGCTATCACAATTTTCGCGGGCGAAGTGCTTAGTAAATTATAAATATGATTCCAACGTGATATCTAATAAGACTCGTAAAACTATTATGTAGTATTAGTATCGATACTTGTTATAGTAACACTATATTCCATAATTGGTACATCCCTATCATTGTCAGCCATTTTATGAGAAATTTTGTGGCACCTTTTTTTTGTAGGTATTTCCAGTCCATCTACTTCTCAAGTCAATGGAAAATACTTACGTAAATAGGGGCGTTTTTTTCCGTTTACAAAAAAAAAGTACGGTATCCAAACAGTAAGTAGGTAATAATATCTGCTTTAATTATAATAGAAATAGAATATAATATAAAAAGAAATAATATTAAACTGTGAGCTATAAAATGCTATTTTTAAAGGTTTCCGCTAAAATCTTTTAGATGGTATAGAAAATCATCATGGCACGGAACGTTGTAAATCCGTCTTTTTGGTGGTTGACACTTGACAGACAACTTCATTTGACATTTACTCTTTCTGTTTATTCCGATTTTCGTGAAACTATTTCTGCGATTTTTTCGCATTTAATAAAAACTATTTTATGAAAATGGTATCTGCTGGTCGTTGTGTCAATTGTGCAGTAAGATTTCAACGCAATGTGCGAATACAATTACATAAATTGCAATAACCGTCCTCTGTTGCTCAGTAGCTGTACCACTACTTCTCTACTGAGAGTTGTTTGTTTGTCGATTTTTGCTATCGATATTTTTTCTCGTTAAGTCGTAAATAATAAGTATCAAAAACGTAATTTTACTGTTCTGGTAATCATGTTATGTCGTTAGAGTGTCAATATGGGAATAAATGTTAATAGTTCGCGTATATTTCTTTAAAATTACTTAAAAAAGCTATCAAAGATATACTCGCTCCGCGATACATGCTCACCGGTATCATTGTTGTCGGGAAGGGAACAAGTGCGTAGCACGTGCGGTGTTGCGCAGGACAAGCCGCTCCGAGCGAGTGGTGCGATTAATTGCCCGTCGCACTCGCACACTTGTTTATAGCCCAACTACAAAACTATTGGAACTACATACTCGCTTCTCGCTGCTCGCCAACGCATTTCTAGTTTCCAGCTCTAATCGCTTCTCGCTCATCGTTGGTGGTGGGACATCTGCCTAATGTCACATGTAATAGTGGGCGAGCCTATTGCCATCAACCGGGTACAAATCCAGACTCCGCGGCTGATATTGAGATATTCCTGATTGAAAAACCCAATAACACTTTACCCGACCTGGTAATCGAACCTATCATGCTCAACAGTCGCGTTTGCGGCCACTGGACCAACGAGGCAGTCTCAATATAATACAAATATTTAATTAATCTTACCAAGCGTTATCGATAAGATCTATCGATAAGATCTATCGATAATTTGATGCCATCCTACACTGTAGCACCCCTATCATAGGTGGGTACTAGTGGGATCTACCGTGTAATAGCTGAATTATATAAAAAAATATATGTATATTTGTGTTTTTTCTATTCATAGCAAGATAGCGCGACATCAAAATTATTGTATGCCATTAGTTCCAATATCCGCTCTATGTATAGTTTTTTTAAATCTCTTTGGATTCTCGTTTTCATTTTCGAATTTCTGATCATTCCGGTTAAACCTGGCTTAGCTAATATTACCACTGTAATCTAGAGATTATAAGGAAGAAATCTATATACGTTTCATTAATATCTGCTACAATTTATGTGGGGGTCTGTTCTCCAAACAAAAATAAATGTCTCCTTTAATATCGCAAATATTATTGAGTCCTGTGCAATTGAGCTATTGGATAACAACTTAATTATACTGTGTCTATAAAGACACAGTATCACACCTCTTTTATGGAAATATAGGTTGACTAAGAACGCGACTGATAAGGTAAATTTTAAAAAATATTCTGCAAAATATAGTAAAATCATTAAATTAACACGGAAATCTCAAAATATTTACTCTATCCTACACTCCACTAATAAATCAGAAGCCATGTGGAATATAATTAATAATAACAAATATAACTTACCTCACAACATTGCAGAATTACTAATAAATGACACAAATATTCAAGATCCTCAACAAATAGCTGAGTAATAATATATCAATAATTATTATGCAGATTTGGCTGTGTCGCATGTCTCGTGTAAAGGTTCAAAACAAAAAACATGTAATTATTCCTCTCCACACTCTTTCTTCTTAAGGCCAACTGATCCTACTGAGCTCTGTTCTATTACAAAAAACTTGAACAATACCAAAAGCACAGGTTATGATGATAATTATGTGTGTTGGTATTAAAATATGTTAACAATTGTATCGCTCCCATACTCAGCTATATTATAAACTTATGTTTTGAACAAAGTACTTTTCCTTCTATATTGAAAACGACATTTATTATCAAACCACTTTATAAAAAAGACGCTAGAAATAACATAAAAATTATAGACCTGATTCCGGTATTATCTAAAATAATTGAGAAAGTCATATACAGGGTGTTAAAGTAGTCGCGTGCCATAGCTTAGGGTGAGTTCAGTATCTATAAAGGAACCCGTAAAAAAATACCTTTAATTTTTTTTAAAAACCTAAAAATTAGGGTGTTAGTGTGAACACCGTTATGCTTGAAACCAGGTTTGGTTTCATAAGTAGAACCTAAAACCATTGAAAAAAGCAACCATTTTTTTTTTGGATAAAATCCATTATTTTCCTCAAGATCATTTCACCTGCGTTCGAAAACAGCTGACCACCGAACGGGCGGGCACTCGGGGTCATCGACCGCGCCGCAGCTGTCACTAGAGCGAGCACACCGTGCGCCGATCCGTTTGTTTCTCGCGCGTAAATTGAGTGTACTTAAACAAATTAACCATGGACCGAAATGGTACGACTTTACGACATTGCGGGTGATAACTTACGACACGTTCGATAGTAGGTAAGTAATTAAAGCATTTAAACAAATAAAATAATTTAAATTCTAAACGATTGCTATTTTAGGTTAGTAGACCGTACTAGATTAGGTTGATCTTGAAATATTTTCTTCGATCTTTTATGTTTATTTTTTTATTTTTTGTATTTATTTTTTAATTTTCCTGGGTTCCTTTAACGATACTGAACCTACCCCTAAGCTATGGCGCGCGACTACTCTAACACCCTGTATAATAACCTATATACTTATCTTGAAAGAAATAATATCTTTTGCGACGAGCAAAGAGGTTTTCGTAAGAACATGTCAATTAACCTAGCTATTTATGACATAGGTACCCAAGAGTTGATTCTAAACAGCCAATATATACTTTGTTCATGGACATGTCCAAGGCATTTGATTTTGTCGATCGTGAAATACTCTTGAACAAGTTGGAAACCTATGGCATTAGAGATATTGCTCTTGACTTTATAAAATCGTACCTTAGGAACAGAACTCACGCACGCCACAATTTTGGCGATAAGTCCCCTCTTTGAGGAGTGGCTTGAGAGACGCCACGGCGTCCTCACCTTTCGCCTGACGCAGGTCCTCACCAGACACGGTGTTTTCGGGAGGTTCCTGCACCGAATCGAGCGGGAGGAAACGCCCGGGTGTTTCCATTGCGAGGATCGACCGGAGGACACGGTGGAGCACACGGTGGAGGTGTGCCCCGCGTGGGCGGAGCACCGCCGTATCCTCGAAGCGGCGATTGGCGGCGGTGACCTCTCGCGTCCGGCCCTGGTGCAAGCCATGGTCCGGAGCGAGACGGAATGGGATGCCGTCACCTCCTTCTGCGAAGCAGTAATGCTAGAGAAGGAGGTGGCGGAACGTGAGAGGGAGAGAACCTCTCAATGTCCCGGCCTCCGCGGGAGACGCCCCGGGCGTGGGGGGTGGCCCCCCACGCCCGGGGCGTCTCCCGCGGACGTGGCCCCCGGCCACCGTAGGCGCGGGCCTGTGGACGGTGGGCTATGGGCTAGCTCGGCGTCCGTCCGTCTCAAGACGACAGGCCGTGTCGACGGCGCGTTCGTGTTCCACGCGCGCCTTAAAGAGAGTCAGCAAAAAGGAAGGGGTCCGTAAGGACCGATGCCTGTCGGGGTTGCGGGACTGTTCGAAAGAGATACCGTGGCCCCGGAACACAAAGGGCGATGAAGGAACATGGATGGGTTTTAGTCAGTAAAAGTCTGACACTCCCTCCTGCTCCGCCCAGAGCTGGAGGAGTCATTTGATGATTTAGCATCCAAAAAAAAAAAAGGAACAGAACTCAAATAACTAAATTTAGTAGAACTTGCACATACGCTAAAGAAGAAAAATAAATTAGTTCCACCCCTAGGACGGTTAAATTTGGAGTACCACAGTGCAGTGTTTTGGGACCACTTTTATTTATAATATAAGTAAATGATATGCCTAAGTCAACAACTAATCGAATGATACTATTCGCAGACGTCTGTACAGCTGTTTACTCTAATGAAAATGATATAAATACCAGTCTTGACTTAATAATTAATTGGTTAAAAAGCAACAATTTAGAAACAACACACTAACTAACAACAAAACACAAACAAAACTAAAATAATCCAATTTAAACAACGTAAAAATCATAAAGTTAATACTAAAATTGAATATGAAGGAAAGGAAGTCGAATTGACTACTACAACCTTGGTCTCCATATAGACAATAATTTAAAATGGCAGAGTCATATAGAGTTTGTATGCAAAACACTATCGCAATCATCCTATGCTCTATATAATATGTTAGCGAAAAAAGTTAGTCTCCCGGCCGGCGATTTCTCTTTTTGGTTTGTATAATTTAAATTATTTTTATCAATATGTGATTAGCCATTATATTTTGTAGATTATTATGATTGTTTACTAAATAACTTAATATTAAATTATATTATAAAATTCTTTACGCACTCATGTATATGTCCTGGCCGACTACACTTGTCAGTTGAGATGATGGCCACACTAAGAAAACTAAGATTTGAAAGAAGAAGACTACTTTGGGAGAAACGAGCTGACGGACGGCTGAAAAGTCTACTCTGAAATCTGATTTGAGGAGTATCAGAAAGCAGCTTGGTTTTGGCGGTGAGATTCTTAAACTGCCCAGGGGATCCAACGAAAGTTTCTCCTGGGACTTCTACTCCCGATGTTCGGTGGCTTATCACGGACAAGCCGACGTCACGCGGTTTCACCCGCGTAGTTCCCGTTCCCGTGGGAGTCCGGGGATAAAATATAGCCTATGTTACTCAGGGTGAATGTAGCTTTCTAATGGTGAAAGAAATTTTGAAATCGGTTCATTACTTCCGGAGATTACCGCCTACATACAAACTTACAAACAAATGTTACCTCTTTATAATATTAGTATAGATATGTTGCTTCACGTTTGAGGTATGGTATCATCTTTTGGGGCAATGCTACTAACTGGGATAAGGTCTTCAAATGTCAAAAAAGATGCATCCGTGCAATATGCGGTCTACGAAAAACTGAAAGCTGTAAGCAGTCTTTTACAAAACTAAAAATACTCACAGTACCATCACTGTATATCTTTGAAATGGCCCTTTTTATCAAAAAATAAAAGCTTGTAAAAACATACATATTTATTTGAAATAGTGACGAGATCACGCAACAGAACTAGAATATTTACAAAACTAAGTACGCAATATAAAACTACTCTTTATGGGAAAAGTACATTGGTCATGGCGCCTAAAATATATAATAAAATTCCCAAGGACATTAGAAACTGCAATAACATCCTTAAATTAAAAAAAAAAAAAAAACAATTTCTTAACGAACACTCATTTTACTTAGTAAAGGACTTAAAATGATTTTACTATGCTTTTATTATTTCTTTCCTCTTTATTGCTCTAACAAGTGTTAATGTCTGATTGAGCGCATTGTGAACTGTACTAAGAATTGTTTATGGTTTAATTTTTTTTATAAATTTGTATGCCCATGAGGCTGATCACGGCATGAACTCACCGTATATTGTAAGACCTTTAATGTAACCTGTATATCACAAATAAACTGTTTGATTTGATTTGTATTTTTACAAAAAACAAATTACTCATTCATGGTCTACGGGCAAGATAGACACTAAGCTCGTGTAAACCAACCATTAAGCTAGTAATTTAGTTGCAGTCTACTCGTGTTCACATATTCTTGTTCATGTTTTATTAATATCCCTAATGTATCCGCTCTTCGGGGCTTCGTCTGCTAATAATTTCATCTCGCTGGATAATAGTAGCAATCTCTTTAGTTCCGTGTTCTCTTGTTGCTACCTCTTTCTTGGAGAGCTTTTTTGGTTTCATCTCGTTCCGCTTGCGACACATGAGTACATAGCTGCTCAGTAGGCAGCACATACCTGCGAAACATTATAACTGCTCAGAGATTATTCACATAATATTATAAACGAGGAAGAATGTGAGGATGGATGGAGGAGTGTTCACGTTCACGTAAAAACGGCAGAACAGATTTGGATGATATTTACCACATTGATAGTTTGTACCCTGGATGGGATACTTTTCATCCCGAAAAATGAGTCCATGCAACGTTAGCTAGTATCTTATATTAGAAACAGAATTTCAAAATATTTTTGAAAGAGACCACATAAGTACAACTCCTTATGTATGCAAGTAACACAATGCGAACAAAATCCGTGTATTTCATACAGACGCGTACATTAAGTGCGCAAGTGCGCACCCCTCACGCATACCGGAGTGAAGGCGTCACTAATTAACGCACGACTTCTTAATTCATTAACACAGCGCTGATTAGCATCAGAACACCGAACAAGAATACATAGCGTAGCCGTTGAAGAACATTATAATTGAACTAGTATTTGCTTGGGTGCGCGAGCTGCGCGCAGCTCGCGTGTCGTCGTGTTCTTTAGACGTATTCCATACCCTTATAAATTTTGAGAATCCATAAGAATCCTTAAACGAATTGGAAAAACCGTTACAACTACCCCTAGATCAGTATGAAAACCCTTAAGAACCCCTAAAACATTATAAAATTAATATAAAAAAAAAACCTAATAAAATAAAAGTAAAAAACCTTACTTAAAAACTGAGACCCATAAAAAAAACAGTCCCTAAAGTTTGCTTGTCGTCGGCTTGAGTTACGCTTCACCCACTCAACCTTCGTTACGCTGCGGAGGTCGCCGGCTCGCTTCGCTCGCCACCTCCCCCCTTCGCTCCACTCGGTCTCGCCGGTTCGCTCCACTCAGAACCTACTACCACCGAACATATTTGTTCAAACACCCAATGGCTATCTCTAACCGTTACGAAGTTACAGCCCTTCCAATTTTAGGGGAGGTTGGGTAGGGGAGGATACCCTCCGTTTACAAATTTAAACGCCAACGCAATAGTTTTAGGTAAGAATCAAAAGATTTTTCAGTAGTAAAAAAAGGGGTGAAGTGGGGGTGAAGGGGGTGAAGGGGGCGAGAGGGGTGAGTTTTGAAAAATGATTTTGACCAACTCTGGGCCCCTTGTATGAATTTGAAAAAAAAAATGTTCCAAGTCTCTCAACTTCCGAGATCCGCCTAAAGGGGGTGAGAAGGGGGGCAAGGGGGGCAAATTTGAAAACCGGTTTTTACTTTTCCGAGCCTCCTCTATACGAATCCGTAAAAAAAGTAAACTACGGGTCTCTTTGTTTCCGAGATACGATAGGGCGGGGGAGGAAGGGGGGCAAAAAGGGGAGGTTTGGCACTTTTCCCATACTCGCGGGAGTTATTTGTTTACGAATCTGTCAAAATATACCCACCTCCCCATCCACCATCTGGGAGAACAATTCTGTCAGTGAGTGAGTCAGTCAGTCAGTGGTAATCGAGCTTTATATAGTATAATTACCCAAAGATTTACCTGAAGCTAGCACACAAGAGCCTTGATTACCTGCGAATAAATTCATAATACTTTTAGATTTCAATCCGAAGCGTCGTTAATTGCGAATGATTCATTAAAAGTTCCTCTGGCTGTGTCCCCGGCTCCTCCGAGCTCCGAGCCGCCCGGCCGGCAGAACGTAATGCGCAATGAATAAGATCCATCGATTGCCGGCTCATAAATACGCAACGATCATTCATTCCGCGCTCAATGCGCGCGGACAGCCCGGCTTTGCTCAAAAGACCGTCTTTCCGCCACACACAACCTAAGCCCAACTCTACTAGCTTTTCCTCAAAGCAGATTTTCGAGTGTAGGTTTTGGGAGGGTCGTTCGTCCGGGCTTGGCGTCTCATACATAATGTAAGGCCGCTATTGCCGGCGGATCGCGGCGCGTTTTCTTCGGGATGGGGCTCAAATCTTAAGTGGTGATATTTATTTAAGCAGACTCCTCTGTTACACCTTCCGTGCGCCACTGTGTGCCAGCGTGCGCTCCTGTATGCCATTGTGTGCGGGTTGCCTCTAATGGAGGAGGTATTGTTGCGAGCAGCTGTTTACTTTCATGGCACTGAGAACTGTTTGTGGGAAAGAGGTGTCGTTTAGGTCGGCGGGTATATATTATTATCGTCTACTTTAATAACTTTGTAGTGCCGACTGCAGTATACTATTGGTGTTGGGACCTCTAAGTATTTTTTCCTACCTACTAGCCTAACACTCCCTATGACCCTAAGAAATATATAAGCCCTACAGCCCTAACCTATCTATACCTAGTATGTGATAAATAAATATATAGATAAGTTCAGGATGTCTGCACCATGATCATTGTGACGTTAACGTTTCAGACTGATAGTGGGCAGGAATTCCAGGTGAGGGAAGGGTACACTCGCTGACAGTTCCGCAGACTCAGATCAGAGATGGGTAGAGGTGTCTTGGTCACAGTGAGGGGTAATGAAGCATGAATATAAAATTCAAATCTGTGCTGCGAGTGCTGAGTCAATGTCCAAATTAGATTGACTCTATGACTATTGAACAGTTGTAGAATTATGATAATTACGATTGTTGTTGTAAAGATATTATTAGAGAGAAGCAAAAGGCTTAAAAATAGCCGATTTACTCAATTTTTAAATAAACCCTTTTTCATTTTCCTTCCAGTGTTTGCTAACTTCAATATTTAGGGTACTCTCCAGGGCGCGTTGGATCGTTCATTCAGTATATTAATAGGTTTTGATTATTATAATATCAAAACCCGTAGCTATTAATACATTCTACTGATTAATAAGTTGTACTATGAAATTATGTTATAACTATCAATTAGCATTTATGTATCTGTTTACCGAATCTAGTTTCCGATCACTTCCACAGTTCGTGTTTAAGTCAGCACATAAATGGTTTCGTAATTATTTCTTTAAATAGACATCAAAGCACCATTCCTACACAAACATCGTGCACGAGGTAGTAGTCGGTAGTAAGTAGGTACCTCAGCTCTCTATAATATTCACGCGCGTATTGTAAAACGTTTGGTTAGAGTTATGGCGCTCGTTATTCGCGGCAAGTCGCGGGACTCGCCTCATATAATAAAACAGTAGGTTTCAATGCGATGCGGAAAACATTTTGCTGTTCGCATCGATTTCTCTATGTTTCCGGCGTTACCGACCGCCCAGAGCGAAAAGAGCGCACAGAGCGGAGCGAGCGCTGAATAAAATATAAAAGCGTCAATATTTGATAAAACAACGGGTACGGACCGACCGGGCCGGGCAGCTCACCTTGTGCGCTGGCGGGATAGCGGGATACAGCGGGATTACTAACTACTCGGATATTGATAGAAATAATAAATTAAACTGCGACTGTAGCGGAACTTGCCGCAGCTACCTATATGTTGTAAGTATGGAATACAATGTTACATCTGATATTGTAATGAATAATGGCCTCGGATTGTTGCGACTCGCGCCGCGTTCATGAATATGCTGTTATTTCGATAATATTAAATAAAACGGTTGTTGTTGTAATGTTCAGAAATATTTATTTTTGTTTACAACTAAAATAAATATTTGATTCAAGGTCTCAAATAGTTGCCGTTTAATTTAGCCATTTAAAGATAGGTTTTGTTGTTTCCAAAGGAAATGTGCTAAACGGTTATCTCTGACTATACAGTGAGTGCACAAAAAATATTTTCTTCACCATGAAGACTCACAGTAAGGTTAAGTACACCTATCTTTTTGCAGATGATAAAAAAATGATAAAACTAACTATTAACATCCTGTACATGTATGTAGTACATAGTTGTATGTAGACCTGTAGTCATAACTCAATCGGCATTTACGAGTCCCGCGCCCGCCACCCGCTCCCAGCAATCAGTTTATATCCGCTGCTCTATGTTATATCCGCCGGCTCCAGCCGATTTATGATCTCTATTTAGTTTTTATGTTCCAAGAGAGAGGCGTGTGTGTACAGTTGTTCTAACGAGAGGAGCTTTAGTGAGAGGATACACAGACTCTCACCTAAGAGCTAACTCATCCTCGGCTACTTTCCTATGCTGACTTCCAGAGCTACGCTTCGACGATCGTCAATATATCTAGGTCTACAGCCGTCGACACTACGTTAGCTGATTCGTGTTCTCTGCTCAAGAACACATCTTCCCCAAAGGTCACTCTGTATAACTTGTGTGCATTAGTATTTTTTTTTATTAGCCTATACTTTTGGGAAGGTTAGGAGGAGCTCGTGGCTAAATAACAACAGCCACTCGGTTCGATCGTTAGGTTAAGCCGTGCTTCCCTAGGTTGGTCTGTGGATGGGTGACCACCCATCACATACCGAGTATCCTCCGTGCCTCGGAAAGCACGTTAAGCAGTTGGTCCCGGCTGTCATTTGTGATCTTTGACAGTCGTTACAGGTAGTCAGTGGCCCAAAAAGTCTGACAACCAGTCTTACCAAGGGGTATCGTATTACCCAGTGCTAACTGGGTTGTGGAGGTCAGATAGGCAGTCGCTCCATGTAAAATACTGGTATTCAGCTGCATCCGGTTAGACTGGAAGCCGACCCCAATAAAACTTGGGAAAAGGCTAGGCTGATGATGATGACTTTTGGGAAGGTTACTAAGCAGTATCCTTCCCAAAAGTATAGGCTCCTCCTTCCTGGTATACAATACCCTTTTTCTCTTGTTAGTTTAGTTTATTTAACCGTTTTTAACTCTTACTATACGAGTTTACTCAAACCTTTCATACATTTCAGATTATTCACTGGATCAAGTCGTTCCAAAATTGATCCCTCGAATCAGAGAGACTATAAGCTTGGCGGTTTCTATAATTCACTGAATGTCTTCGAATTTATGAACCAGTCGTTAAATGGTAATTTCTCATTTATTAAACAAACTACCTTTGATTTATAAGTGTCTTTTCTTCTAACTCAACTATTTGAGTCCGCAGCATAGTGTGTGACAAATGTGACATGATTCTTTGCAGGTGGCATTACCGTGATTTGTCACAATGATGCGTTAGAGGGCGCAGGGGGAATGTGACACAGATTACTCACACACTTTACGATCATAGCCGAGTGGAAATATGGACGTACGAGAAATGTAGATGACGCGATGAGCGCAATATTAATACTGCCTGCACAAAATTGTTCTGGTTTTATTATACAAGTACCATTTATCAAGAGAGTGAATCATGTCTCAGTCATCTAGTATAAAATACTATCGTTCTGGGTATCTCTCAAAACCAAGTCGGAATCCCCGTTTTATCAGCTTACAAATAAAAGACATTGAATTAAAATTGGACCTCATCATTTTTATCAATATGTGATTAGCCATTATATTTTGTAGATTATTATGATTGTTTACTAAATAACTTAATATTAAATTATATTATAAAATTCTTTACGCACTCATGTATATGTCCTGGCCGACTACACTTGTCAGTTGAGATGATGGCCACACTAAGAAAACTAAGATTTGAAAGAAGAAGACTACTTTGGGAGAAACGAGCTGACGGACGGCTGAAAAGTCTACTCTGAAATCTGATTTGAGGAGTATCAGAAAGCAGCTTGGTTTTGGCGGTGAGATTCTTAAACTGCCCAGGGGATCCAACGAAAGTTTCTCCTGGGACTTCTACTCCCGATGTTCGGTGGCTTATCACGGACAAGCCGACGTCACGCGGTTTCACCCGCGTAGTTCCCGTTCCCGTGGGAGTCCGGGGATAAAATATAGCCTATGTTACTCAGGGTGAATGTAGCTTTCTAATGGTGAAAGAAATTTTGAAATCGGTTCATTACTTCCGGAGATTACCGCCTACATACAAACTTACAAACAAATGTTACCTCTTTATAATATTAGTATAGATATGTTGCTTCACGTTTGAGGTATGGTATCATCTTTTGGGGCAATGCTACTAACTGGGATAAGGTCTTCAAATGTCAAAAAAGATGCATCCGTGCAATATGCGGTCTACGAAAAACTGAAAGCTGTAAGCAGTCTTTTACAAAACTAAAAATACTCACAGTACCATCACTGTATATCTTTGAAATGGCCCTTTTTATCAAAAAATAAAAGCTTGTAAAAACATACATATTTATTTGAAATAGTGACGAGATCACGCAACAGAACTAGAATATTTACAAAACTAAGTACGCAATATAAAACTACTCTTTATGGGAAAAGTACATTGGTCATGGCGCCTAAAATATATAATAAAATTCCCAAGGACATTAGAAACTGCAATAACATCCTTAAATTAAAAAAAAAAAAAAAACAATTTCTTAACGAACACTCATTTTACTTAGTAAAGGACTTAAAATGATTTTACTATGCTTTTATTATTTCTTTCCTCTTTATTGCTCTAACAAGTGTTAATGTCTGATTGAGCGCATTGTGAACTGTACTAAGAATTGTTTATGGTTTAATTTTTTTTATAAATTTGTATGCCCATGAGGCTGATCACGGCATGAACTCACCGTATATTGTAAGACCTTTAATGTAACCTGTATATCACAAATAAACTGTTTGATTTGATTTGTATTTTTACAAAAAACAAATTACTCATTCATGGTCTACGGGCAAGATAGACACTAAGCTCGTGTAAACCAACCATTAAGCTAGTAATTTAGTTGCAGTCTACTCGTGTTCACATATTCTTGTTCATGTTTTATTAATATCCCTAATGTATCCGCTCTTCGGGGCTTCGTCTGCTAATAATTTCATCTCGCTGGATAATAGTAGCAATCTCTTTAGTTCCGTGTTCTCTTGTTGCTACCTCTTTCTTGGAGAGCTTTTTTGGTTTCATCTCGTTCCGCTTGCGACACATGAGTACATAGCTGCTCAGTAGGCAGCACATACCTGCGAAACATTATAACTGCTCAGAGATTATTCACATAATATTATAAACGAGGAAGAATGTGAGGATGGATGGAGGAGTGTTCACGTTCACGTAAAAACGGCAGAACAGATTTGGATGATATTTACCACATTGATAGTTTGTACCCTGGATGGGATACTTTTCATCCCGAAAAATGAGTCCATGCAACGTTAGCTAGTATCTTATATTAGAAACAGAATTTCAAAATATTTTTGAAAGAGACCACATAAGTACAACTCCTTATGTATGCAAGTAACACAATGCGAACAAAATCCGTGTATTTCATACAGACGCGTACATTAAGTGCGCAAGTGCGCACCCCTCACGCATACCGGAGTGAAGGCGTCACTAATTAACGCACGACTTCTTAATTCATTAACACAGCGCTGATTAGCATCAGAACACCGAACAAGAATACATAGCGTAGCCGTTGAAGAACATTATAATTGAACTAGTATTTGCTTGGGTGCGCGAGCTGCGCGCAGCTCGCGTGTCGTCGTGTTCTTTAGACGTATTCCATACCCTTATAAATTTTGAGAATCCATAAGAATCCTTAAACGAATTGGAAAAACCGTTACAACTACCCCTAGATCAGTATGAAAACCCTTAAGAACCCCTAAAACATTATAAAATTAATATAAAAAAAAAACCTAATAAAATAAAAGTAAAAAACCTTACTTAAAAACTGAGACCCATAAAAAAAACAGTCCCTAAAGTTTGCTTGTCGTCGGCTTGAGTTACGCTTCACCCACTCAACCTTCGTTACGCTGCGGAGGTCGCCGGCTCGCTTCGCTCGCCACCTCCCCCCTTCGCTCCACTCGGTCTCGCCGGTTCGCTCCACTCAGAACCTACTACCACCGAACATATTTGTTCAAACACCCAATGGCTATCTCTAACCGTTACGAAGTTACAGCCCTTCCAATTTTAGGGGAGGTTGGGTAGGGGAGGATACCCTCCGTTTACAAATTTAAACGCCAACGCAATAGTTTTAGGTAAGAATCAAAAGATTTTTCAGTAGTAAAAAAAGGGGTGAAGTGGGGGTGAAGGGGGTGAAGGGGGCGAGAGGGGTGAGTTTTGAAAAATGATTTTGACCAACTCTGGGCCCCTTGTATGAATTTGAAAAAAAAAATGTTCCAAGTCTCTCAACTTCCGAGATCCGCCTAAAGGGGGTGAGAAGGGGGGCAAGGGGGGCAAATTTGAAAACCGGTTTTTACTTTTCCGAGCCTCCTCTATACGAATCCGTAAAAAAAGTAAACTACGGGTCTCTTTGTTTCCGAGATACGATAGGGCGGGGGAGGAAGGGGGGCAAAAAGGGGAGGTTTGGCACTTTTCCCATACTCGCGGGAGTTATTTGTTTACGAATCTGTCAAAATATACCCACCTCCCCATCCACCATCTGGGAGAACAATTCTGTCAGTGAGTGAGTCAGTCAGTCAGTGGTAATCGAGCTTTATATAGTATAATTACCCAAAGATTTACCTGAAGCTAGCACACAAGAGCCTTGATTACCTGCGAATAAATTCATAATACTTTTAGATTTCAATCCGAAGCGTCGTTAATTGCGAATGATTCATTAAAAGTTCCTCTGGCTGTGTCCCCGGCTCCTCCGAGCTCCGAGCCGCCCGGCCGGCAGAACGTAATGCGCAATGAATAAGATCCATCGATTGCCGGCTCATAAATACGCAACGATCATTCATTCCGCGCTCAATGCGCGCGGACAGCCCGGCTTTGCTCAAAAGACCGTCTTTCCGCCACACACAACCTAAGCCCAACTCTACTAGCTTTTCCTCAAAGCAGATTTTCGAGTGTAGGTTTTGGGAGGGTCGTTCGTCCGGGCTTGGCGTCTCATACATAATGTAAGGCCGCTATTGCCGGCGGATCGCGGCGCGTTTTCTTCGGGATGGGGCTCAAATCTTAAGTGGTGATATTTATTTAAGCAGACTCCTCTGTTACACCTTCCGTGCGCCACTGTGTGCCAGCGTGCGCTCCTGTATGCCATTGTGTGCGGGTTGCCTCTAATGGAGGAGGTATTGTTGCGAGCAGCTGTTTACTTTCATGGCACTGAGAACTGTTTGTGGGAAAGAGGTGTCGTTTAGGTCGGCGGGTATATATTATTATCGTCTACTTTAATAACTTTGTAGTGCCGACTGCAGTATACTATTGGTGTTGGGACCTCTAAGTATTTTTTCCTACCTACTAGCCTAACACTCCCTATGACCCTAAGAAATATATAAGCCCTACAGCCCTAACCTATCTATACCTAGTATGTGATAAATAAATATATAGATAAGTTCAGGATGTCTGCACCATGATCATTGTGACGTTAACGTTTCAGACTGATAGTGGGCAGGAATTCCAGGTGAGGGAAGGGTACACTCGCTGACAGTTCCGCAGACTCAGATCAGAGATGGGTAGAGGTGTCTTGGTCACAGTGAGGGGTAATGAAGCATGAATATAAAATTCAAATCTGTGCTGCGAGTGCTGAGTCAATGTCCAAATTAGATTGACTCTATGACTATTGAACAGTTGTAGAATTATGATAATTACGATTGTTGTTGTAAAGATATTATTAGAGAGAAGCAAAAGGCTTAAAAATAGCCGATTTACTCAATTTTTAAATAAACCCTTTTTCATTTTCCTTCCAGTGTTTGCTAACTTCAATATTTAGGGTACTCTCCAGGGCGCGTTGGATCGTTCATTCAGTATATTAATAGGTTTTGATTATTATAATATCAAAACCCGTAGCTATTAATACATTCTACTGATTAATAAGTTGTACTATGAAATTATGTTATAACTATCAATTAGCATTTATGTATCTGTTTACCGAATCTAGTTTCCGATCACTCCCACAGTTCGTGTTTAAGTCAGCACATAAATGGTTTCGTAATTATTTCTTTAAATAGACATCAAAGCACCATTCCTACACAAACATCGTGCACGAGGTAGTAGTCGGTAGTAAGTAGGTACCTCAGCTCTCTATAATATTCACGCGCGTATTGTAAAACGTTTGGTTAGAGTTATGGCGCTCGTTATTCGCGGCAAGTCGCGGGACTCGCCTCATATAATAAAACAGTAGGTTTCAATGCGATGCGGAAAACATTTTGCTGTTCGCATCGATTTCTCTATGTTTCCGGCGTTACCGACCGCCCAGAGCGAAAAGAGCGCACAGAGCGGAGCGAGCGCTGAATAAAATATAAAAGCGTCAATATTTGATAAAACAACGGGTACGGACCGACCGGGCCGGGCAGCTCACCTTGTGCGCTGGCGGGATAGCGGGATACAGCGGGATTACTAACTACTCGGATATTGATAGAAATAATAAATTAAACTGCGACTGTAGCGGAACTTGCCGCAGCTACCTATATGTTGTAAGTATGGAATACAATGTTACATCTGATATTGTAATGAATAATGGCCTCGGATTGTTGCGACTCGCGCCGCGTTCATGAATATGCTGTTATTTCGATAATATTAAATAAAACGGTTGTTGTTGTAATGTTCAGAAATATTTATTTTTGTTTACAACTAAAATAAATATTTGATTCAAGGTCTCAAATAGTTGCCGTTTAATTTAGCCATTTAAAGATAGGTTTTGTTGTTTCCAAAGGAAATGTGCTAAACGGTTATCTCTGACTATACAGTGAGTGCACAAAAAATATTTTCTTCACCATGAAGACTCACAGTAAGGTTAAGTACACCTATCTTTTTGCAGATGATAAAAAAATGATAAAACTAACTATTAACATCCTGTACATGTATGTAGTACATAGTTGTATGTAGACCTGTAGTCATAACTCAATCGGCATTTACGAGTCCCGCGCCCGCCACCCGCTCCCAGCAATCAGTTTATATCCGCTGCTCTATGTTATATCCGCCGGCTCCAGCCGATTTATGATCTCTATTTAGTTTTTATGTTCCAAGAGAGAGGCGTGTGTGTACAGTTGTTCTAACGAGAGGAGCTTTAGTGAGAGGATACACAGACTCTCACCTAAGAGCTAACTCATCCTCGGCTACTTTCCTATGCTGACTTCCAGAGCTACGCTTCGACGATCGTCAATATATCTAGGTCTACAGCCGTCGACACTACGTTAGCTGATTCGTGTTCTCTGCTCAAGAACACATCTTCCCCAAAGGTCACTCTGTATAACTTGTGTGCATTAGTATTTTTTTTTATTAGCCTATACTTTTGGGAAGGTTAGGAGGAGCTCGTGGCTAAATAACAACAGCCACTCGGTTCGATCGTTAGGTTAAGCCGTGCTTCCCTAGGTTGGTCTGTGGATGGGTGACCACCCATCACATACCGAGTATCCTCCGTGCCTCGGAAAGCACGTTAAGCAGTTGGTCCCGGCTGTCATTTGTGATCTTTGACAGTCGTTACAGGTAGTCAGTGGCCCAAAAAGTCTGACAACCAGTCTTACCAAGGGGTATCGTATTACCCAGTGCTAACTGGGTTGTGGAGGTCAGATAGGCAGTCGCTCCATGTAAAATACTGGTATTCAGCTGCATCCGGTTAGACTGGAAGCCGACCCCAATAAAACTTGGGAAAAGGCTAGGCTGATGATGATGACTTTTGGGAAGGTTACTAAGCAGTATCCTTCCCAAAAGTATAGGCTCCTCCTTCCTGGTATACAATACCCTTTTTCTCTTGTTAGTTTAGTTTATTTAACCGTTTTTAACTCTTACTATACGAGTTTACTCAAACCTTTCATACATTTCAGATTATTCACTGGATCAAGTCGTTCCAAAATTGATCCCTCGAATCAGAGAGACTATAAGCTTGGCGGTTTCTATAATTCACTGAATGTCTTCGAATTTATGAACCAGTCGTTAAATGGTAATTTCTCATTTATTAAACAAACTACCTTTGATTTATAAGTGTCTTTTCTTCTAACTCAACTATTTGAGTCCGCAGCATAGTGTGTGACAAATGTGACATGATTCTTTGCAGGTGGCATTACCGTGATTTGTCACAATGATGCGTTAGAGGGCGCAGGGGGAATGTGACACAGATTACTCACACACTTTACGATCATAGCCGAGTGGAAATATGGACGTACGAGAAATGTAGATGACGCGATGAGCGCAATATTAATACTGCCTGCACAAAATTGTTCTGGTTTTATTATACAAGTACCATTTATCAAGAGAGTGAATCATGTCTCAGTCATCTAGTATAAAATACTATCGTTCTGGGTATCTCTCAAAACCAAGTCGGAATCCCCGTTTTATCAGCTTACAAATAAAAGACATTGAATTAAAATTGGACCTCATCGCGATGGTTAGTTCCCGTTGTCCCCGTATGCCATATCCCCGTTACGGGGATAGCGGCACGTGATAAAGTTTATGTTCCGTTGTCCCCATAACGTACTTTCGGCTATCGGGGACAACGGGAAGTAAACTTTTCACGAGTCATTGTCCTCTTAAATCTGCATTCTGTTGTAAGCTTAGTTTTTAGCATAGGAAAAAGAAAAGGGGAATAAAACAAAATTTATTTATTTGTATTCGAATTTTAATTTGAGGTAAAAAAAAAACAAATAGTTATAAAATTTACACAAATAACTTGAGCATTATAAATATAGTAGTAGTATAAAATCAACAAAAATATTACAATCACTTGCCTAAAAATAATAATCATAGTAAATAGCTATATATGTAATTACAAAAGATATCACAATCATTTGCTTACAAATAATAATCATAGTAAATAGCTATATGTAATTACAAAAAATTGCACTTTCACTAACATCACCAGTCGTCAACATGTTCACAAGTAAAAACAATATATAACCCTTTGTAGAATTCTGGAGTGGGATTTTGCATGAGCCAATGAGAGCTCGACAAAAACAATGTTATCAGCGCTTTTGTTCCGCAGCTGCAAGGGCGCGCGCGACGCCCCGGCGCATCCTTTTCAAGGCCACTCCGTTTATCATAGTTACTAGAAAACTTAACATGGAATTTGAAACAAGAAACATGTAATTAATTTAGTTTAAGATTGTGTACTTACCATTTTTTTTAGGAAAAATAGAGGGCTTTATCGTTCACAATAATCTAATATTTCGATCAAATTCATTATATAAAAAAAACCTACTTGAAAACAGTCTAAATCCTTTATATTAATCTACCGGGTACCAAGACTAACTTCCGAATATTCCATACACTTTGTATGTTGACGGTTAAAAAAGAAAAAACGGGGACTGTGGGCAATAATTTATTCAACTATATTAACGGGGACAGTGTACGGGGACAACGGCAAGTATTTTTAAATATTTAATTAAAGTACCGCTGTCCCCGTGGAACGGGGACGTGGCGTACGGGGACAACGGGAACTAACGATCGCGATGAGTACGTAACGCCATTACGCCAACTTGCTCACCCCACATCCCATAGGGAGTCGTTTAGTATGCACGCATCGCTCCACAGTTACGAGCGCAAAGTTTTTAACGATAGCTGCCGAGTGCCGAGTTCACCCCGTCTTAGTAATTTGCTTGTTGGTAATGCGCGCGTGTAAACACCGTGCGGTGACTTGCGGAATGGCGCCGACTGACAATTTGTGATAATCGAGTAAAGCCTTAATATCATAACGCTAATAAATATTTCGAAGGATTGGGAAGATTAAGCCCGCATTTATCAAGTAATGTTTGGAAACCCGTGTAATAGGGGCGAGCAAGACATACATACTTCAAAAAAAGTTTGTGGTCACTAGCATAAGCTGATATAATTTTTTAAATTGAACTTTATCAAGATAAAATCTTTGTTGTGTTTTCTTTAAATAGAAATACCCTGTTTGAAATTTGAAAATATAAATCTATATATTTGTAAAGAAATTATAATTCCTTCAATTAGTTTGTAAACCGCATTACTGTCGGTAAAGATTGAACTAAGTACTTCCATAGATGGCGCTGTTCACAAGACAGCCAACACAGTGAATAAAGCAGGTTGGATGTTGACAACTGTTTTTACCGTGATAATTGACTGTATTGTTGGAATATTATAATAAGGAATTGTTACTGATTAATAGACTTTTAATGTCGTTTCTTTGTTTTTTCAGGTAGGTTATAATGATTTAAGTTTATCAGTGTACTTAGTATGTAAGTGAGTACTAAAATATAACTTTGTTTTTTCAGAGCAACACGATTGTTTATTTTCAATTTACAATTCCTGAAGTCTAGTTATTGTCTTATAAAACGACATTACTAGTTAAAAATCAAGAAAGATGAACAAACTACGATTTAAGTTTGTAGTATTGGGCTCAGCGGATGGAAAAACAAATGTGATTTGTATAACCTCAATTGAGACACCGGACGGATGTGTGTTTGAGGTCCCGGAGGAATTACAGCCCGTAAATAAACACACTAACATAGTGGCTTCAGACGTATATACGAAGATCAAAAATTCGTTAAAAAAAAGACACCAAGCACGTTCGGTCTGGATCCCGCTAAACCCAGAGCTAAAGGAAACATATCTGGACGGAGGTGAGAATGTACAGTTTGGTGGTCAGTATTTAGAGGAGTTATCAGAAAAGGCAATGCCTCCACAAGAAAACACTTGTAACACAGCACCAGAGAAAAAAAACATAGGGAACACTGCGGAAAGGTTTTTGATGGAAAAATTTTCAAATAAAATATCTAATGCTGACCAATGGATTACTGAATTCGAGAATGAATGTGAAAGATTCAAAATTATACAGGATGAAGAGAAAATCGAGATTTTAAAACATCTACTCGAAAAACAATGCTTAGACTGGTACAGCAGCATGTTAATAAAATTAACGGTAAAATCCGAGTGGTCAATATGGAAGGATAACTTTTGCGAAACATACGGAAATAAAGGTTGGTCCCAAATCAAATATGCATTTACATTTAGATTTCAAGCAGGACCTCTACTGGAATATGCCACAAAAAAAGAAAGACTGTTATTGGAAGTAAACAAACACATCGACACCCAAACAATGATTAATCTTATTGTAATGGGCTTACCAGATTATGTAATGGACAAAATTGATAAAGAAACAGTAAAAACTACTGCAAGCCTCTACAATGAAATTGGAAAACATGAATATCTAGCAAGCAAAAAGAATTCCAACAAGAATAAAAGCAAGACTACCTATGATTATAAAGGAAAGTCAGATAAAATAAAACCATGTAAAATATGTGAAAATTTAAATAAAGGTACTCGATTCCATTTGGAAGAAAAATGCTGGTACAAACAGCCGGAAGAACATTTTCAAAAGAAAACCAATAATAAAACAGTAAATAATACAGTAATTGATGTGGAACTTAATAATAATGAGAAAAAAAACGAATAATAACACCATTAATTAAAGTCAAACTGCTAATAAATCAACAACTAGAAACATATGGATTGTATGATTCAGGCTCAAATGTTTCTGTAATTAATTCAAAATTAATAAGACTGAAAAAAAAAGAAGAGAAAGATTCAAAAAGAGATAATTTAATCACAATTAATGGTGTTAAAGAGACAGTTGGTTTGACAACAATAAAAATAAAAATATTAGAAATTGAAGAAGAGACCGAAGTTTACATAATTGATGGAGAAGAGTTCCAATACGATTTTCTAATTGGACTGGATCTTATAAAACAATTTGGACTGGTTCAAGATGAGAATTTGGACATAACACAAAAAAAAGAAGAAATAAAAAAAGAAGAGGAAAGAAATCCTAAAAATAAGAATCTTGATAAGACCAATACTTCTAAGGAAGTGAAAAATGAAGCAAACCCGTGTTCAGTTAATTTTAATGAACACATAAAAGGGGATGATTTCAAGATAAGTATGAGTAATTTAAATACTCAACAAAAGACAGAAATATACAAATTGATAGATACTCACAAAACAATATTTGCAAAAGACAAATATGACATTGGCACAGTCCAAAAATATGAAGCACGTATTGATTTACTCATGGACAAGTATTGCAGCAAAAGGCCTTATAAATGTTCAGTAGAAGACAAAAAGGAGATAGAAGAACAAATAGCAAAGCTACTGGACAGAAACCTTATAGAAGAATCATACAGTCCATTTGCGGCACCGGTTACTTTGGCTTTCAAAAAAGAAGATAAAAAGAAATCAAGACTATGTATTGATTTCAGAGATCTCAACAAAATAGTGGTACCTCAAGCTCAACCATTCCCGTTGATCGATGACCTGGTGATTAAGACAAGAAATTCTAAATATTACACAACACTGGACATCAATTCAGCTTTCTGGTCGATACCGCTCAGAATTGAAGACAGAAAAAAAACTGCCTTTGTGACGCAGGAGGGCCATTACCAATGGACATGCTTACCTTTTGGTTTAAAGACATCGCCAGCCATTTTTCAAAGGATATTAGGTAACATTTTAAGAAAGTATAAGCTCACTGATTTTGCAGTTAACTACATCGATGACATCTTGATATTTTCTAAATCTTTTTCTGAGCACATTAAACATCTAACACAGTTGCTAGAAGCTATAAAAAATGAAGGTTTCCGACTTAAGTTTACAAAATGTACATTCGCTTCAGAATCAGTGAAATATCTAGGTCATATAATACATAATAATACAGTACGGCCAGTAAGAGATAATTTAATTTCAATAAAAGAATTTCCAATACCGAAAACGCAGAAAAATGTTAGGCAATTTTTGGGAAAAATAAACTTCTATCATGAGTATATACCAAAAAGTACGGTTCTTTTAGAACCCCTTCATAATTTACTTAGGAAAAATCAGAAGTTTACATGGTCTACCGATTGTCAAAAATCTTTCGAAGACATAAAAAAATTATTGTGCTCACAACCAATCTTAGAAATATTTGACCAAAATTTACCAATAAATATTCACACCGATGCATCCCTAGAAGGTATCGGGGCAGTGTTAAAACAAACGCAACCAGATGGTAAAGATAAGCCTGTGGCATACTTCTCAAAAAAGTTAAATGACTCGCAAAAGAAAAAAAAAGCAGTCTATTTAGAATGCTTGGCTATCAAAGAAGCAATAAGATACTGGCAGTACTGGCTGATAGGTAAGACGTTTACAGTGTATTCTGACCATAAACCCTTGGAAAATTTAAATATAAAATCTAGAACTGATGACGAATTAGGAGACTTAACATATTATTTATCACAGTATGATTTTAAAATAAAATATGCTCCGGGAAAAGATAATATAGAAGCAGATTGTTTAAGTAGGAACCCGGTATTGGATGCAAGTGAGGATACAGATGAACAACTAAAAATTGTAAACATGATAAAACTGACAGATATAGTTACAGATCAGGAAAACAATGAAGACGTACAAAATAATAAAACAAAGCTAATATTGAGACACAAAGTATACTACAGAAAGGTTAGGAAGCGAGAAAAAATAATATTATCGGAAGAATACAGTAAAATACTCATACAAGATGTACATGAAAACATGTGTCATTTAGGTGTAAAACAAATGCAAAATAAAATAGGTACGATTTATACAGCAAAAAACTTAACAAAAAATATAAAAAAACATTGTAAGGGTTGTGAGATCTGTATAAAAAATAAAACAAGAGGGCAGGAGAAGTATGGTCTAATGTCACATTTGGGACCTGCCACAAAACCATATGAAATAGTCTCAATAGACACGATTGGAGGCTTTGGCGGCTCCCGATCAAGTAAGAGATATCTTCACCTTCTAGTAGACCACTTTACTAGATATGCCCATATTATTACCTCTAAAACACAAAATGCAAATGATTTTGTTAAGTTAATCAACAACGTAACAGACACTGATACAATCGGAATGATTCTTACCGATCAATATCCGGGAATCAACTCGAAAGAATTTAAAACATTTTTAAAAGAAAAATCAATACCAATAATTTTCACAGCAGTAAACGCCCCATTTTCTAACGGTTTAAACGAAAGGCTTAACCAAACGCTTGTAAACAAAATCAGATGCAAAATAAACGAAAAGAGAAATAAAATAGCATGGACAACCATTGCCCATATCTGTGTAGATAAATATAATAACACAGAACATACAGTTACTGGCTTTGCACCAAAGTACCTATTGGATGGTACAGATGTTTCGTATTTACCAAACGAACTAAAAATAAATAAAACGGAAGCAGATTGGATTACAGATAGGAAAAAAGCATTGGAACAAACAATAAAATCACATAATTACAATAAGCAGATATTTGATAAAAATAGAACTCAAGTCAGTTTCAATACAGGTGACATAGTATATGTAGAGAATGGGAACAAATTAAATCGAAATAAATTAGATGAGTTAAAGATTGGTCCATTTAAAATTATTGAAAAGATATCAAATACAATATATAGGATTAATACAGGCCATAGGAAGTTAGAGTCAAATCTCTTCCATATTACAAAACTCATACCAATACCAACATAAAAACAGAGATAGACAAGGAAAAGTTGTTTAGTTAATTGTAATATTGTAGAACTTACTTCTTCGGGGAGGGGAGATGTAAAGAAATTATAATTCCTTCAATTAGTTTGTAAACCGCATTACTGTCGGTAAAGATTGAACTAAGTACTTCCATAGATGGCGCTGTTCACAAGACAGCCAACACAGTGAATAAAGCAGGTTGGATGTTGACAACTGTTTTTACCGTGATAATTGACTGTATTGTTGGAATATTATAATAAGGAATTGTTACTGATTAATAGACTTTTAATGTCGTTTCTTTGTTTTTTCAGGTAGGTTATAATGATTTAAGTTTATCAGTGTACTTAGTATGTAAGTGAGTACTAAAATATAACTTTGTTTTTTTCAGAGCAACACGATTGTTTATTTTCAATTTACAATTCCTGAAGTCTAGTTATTGTCTTATATATTTAATACAGAATCAAATATAAAGAAGAAATCGTAATATAATCTACCGTAACAAAAAAGATTACGATTTTTCAAAGTGATCGCAAACTTTTTTTGATGTGTGTATAAACCGAGTACAAAATCCCATGGTTTCAGTGAAACTATATAGGTACATCGGACTACTACTGAGTTGTTCCTCATTATACTTTCTGCAGTCATCGGATCAAAAACAGAACCTCGACCAGACTGCCTCGTCAGTCAACTGAAGCCTAGTTTGTACATAATTATCAAACCTAATGATTTACACAATAAGCCCAGTGTGGGCCTCACGGCCTCACCGGCTAGCTACAGGCTACAGGCCAGTCTCTACGCAATTGTTCTCATAAATTGCTTACCCCAGGTACTTCCATAACTTTCGTATGATAAGTTGCTCGAGTTTTTTTCCTCGTCAGCGAGATATCCCGCGTTGTGTGCGAGCTAAGTTATGTTGTTTATGACGTCTCAATGTTTTCGTCGAGTGTTTGCGCTCCTTTGTTTGTCGGAACTTTCCCGGCTTGAGACCGCGCGACTGGTCCGACACTTGACAGACTTGTGAAGTCTTAATAAACCTCTTATAACCTTCTCTTACTTAAGGAGTATTTTTTTCAAGTTACTATAAGCCTATAATACCCCACAGCTGGACAAAGGCGCTGAACAAAGGCTAAAAAATAGAGTTAAAGTGCACCACTAACCATTGGTTGCGGCCAGTTAGTCCTGCCATCTCCATTTAGGTTTGCTCGTCGGCATCTCGTCGTCTAAATTATTTTTGTCTGTTGGATATCAACACACGAACGGCAACACCTGCAGACCGGTCATGCTAGCGCTGACCGCTGAACCATATTTGGCGTCGACTTGCATTAACAACGTGCAACGTGCTTATTGCATGGTCATCATCATCATCATCATCTTCCTAGCCTTTTCCCAAGTTTTATTGGGGTCGGCTTCCAGTCTAACCGGATGCAGCTGAATACCAGTATTTTACATGGAGCGCCTGCCTATCTGACCTCCACAACCCAGTTAGTACTGGGTAATACGATACCCTTTGGTAAGACTGGTTGTCAGACTTTTTGGGCCACTGACTACCTGTAACGACTGTCAAAGATCACAAATGACAGCCGGGACCAACGGCTTAACGTGCTTTCCGAGGCACGGAGGAAACTCGGTATGTAATGGGTGGTCACCCATCCACAGACCAACCTAGGCAAGCACGGCTTAACCTAAAGATTGACCCGAGCGGCTACTATTATTTAGCCACGAGCTCCTCTCATGGTATCGCATGGTATGCCATGTAATAATAAAACAACAACAAAAACACACAAACAAATAAAACACTCGCAAAATCTACAGTAATTAATTGCTCACATAATTACATTATTAATAGAAACACTAGCCGCCCACGCAGCCACAAATCCAAAATGCCACAAAACACAGTGTAAAAGACGTTCAGAATCTTACTAATTCAATTCCACTCCACCGCGCAAGTCCCACTTTTGGATTTCTCTGGCGATTTCTGGAAGCTAACATTTCATCCTACGTTCCCATTTAATTATGGGTGTCGTCCGGTAAACATCTCTGTTCTCCGTCGTCGAGTGTTTTAATATTAAAACATAATATTTATTTTGCGAGGAAGAAAGGTCATGTTTTTGTTACGGATAGACACAAAGTGGCCACTGAATTAAATGTTTTATAATTGAATGGCGAGGTGTTCATGTTGCGTGCCGGAATGTCGTCATATTAAATTCATTATAACGTGTCGAGTCGCTGGCGTACTTACCGTGGCGTGTTCAACAATACGCGGCGATACTGTGTCAGTGGGGCAGCGCGCGTAGTGCGTAGTGCGCGTAGTGCCCGCTCACGGCATAACGTGTAGACAGATGCCGAAGGTGTATGGATGAATGTTTACAGTTGTCCTAATTTTTATGTTAGATAGAAGGTGCCCAACTTGAAAATGTTTAGATGTTCAACTTACTGGTCAAGGCGATACGAAATTGGAATATAAATATCACAAAGGCAAGGAGGGATTTTAATGTAAAACATCATAAGTTCATTGTTCCATCTCGTATTTTACTTGAGTCAAGCCTGCAACAACTATCGCTATCCAGTAGGTACCTACTCTTAGTTCTATCTATTCTATTCTAATTATTATTCTTAGTAGAGTGAGGCTTCTGCACGTCGTTGACTAGTGCCCGAGGGTTGCAGAGGGCACGAGCCGCGGTACAACGGGGAATAAAAGCCTCTCGAAGGGTACCTCACCTCCACTCACCCCCGCTCGCCCTACCCCCCCTGTATCCCCACTAGTACAATCCCGCTCCTTTTGAACGGTTTGTTTTACGAGCTAATTATTTTGTATAGTTTTTACAAGTTATGATTTTAATTGAAAAGGGAGAGTGAGTGAGTTGTGTATGCGCTTTGTTCGATAGCGATACTAAAAGGGTTATTTTTAGTTGGACGACACAATACCGACATGTTTCCTTTCCTATGTAAAGGTTAAGACGTAATTTATATGTATGAATATTTTATAGTACCCACGGATGCAAGAGACTTATTCAGTATTCGGTAAGATTACCGTTAGCTCGCTGCCGGAGTATATTCCATCAATACTTATTGAATGTGTGTATCTTACATAAAACTACCCTCTGTAAGTTGCGTAACTAAATGTTTCTTTCTATTCGGATGAACGTGAAAGTATCTGGTGTGTCTACTGATTACGACCAGGTGGAGTTTCTCACAAGATTCGTCCAGTATTTAATATAGTGATGTGGGACGACTCATTAGCGACGGTTATCTGATTTACGGGACCAAGGGGAGGGGAAGTGAGAAAGGAGGAGGGGGGAGCGGTGTTCTTAGGAACATTTTGAAAAAGCCGCTCCGTAGGGACCGGACCCGCGCTCATTACCGACCCGTTGCGGCCCGCTGCGGCCCGCTGCGGCCCGGTGCGAACCCACGCAGACCGGAACCGACCGGAGCGGTTTGCTCTTGTGCTTACAACTTTTAAGCACTCCGGTAGTAGAACATTGGTGTTGTTATCCTTTCCCTCAAATTGAGCGTTAAGTTAAATATACTTAATATTCTTTACATTTAGCTGAACGGTCGCCATAAAACGAGCTTTTATTTGTCTGTCCTTTTATTTTTGTACAAACTTACAGACTAGTCACAAGAAATAACTGAGCTTTGAATACTTAATATGCAGGAAGAGATAACAGTGACGCGAACATTAAAATCGCTCATTCGGTTCGTTCTTGCATGTTCAGTCTGATAATGGATAGTAATTGAGACATGCGTATTAAAACTATAAACGTTTTTCATTAAAAGAGTCAATTTCTTTATGTTCAGCGTGAAATCAGTTCGCTCTCTACATGATCTGCATTGAAAGGATTTCTCGTCCTCAGCGCACACATAAAGGCTGCGGTTCTCAACTGACCGAGTTTCACCGATCAGATCGTTCACAACGAACCGAGCAGTTTTATTCGAAGCGATTCCGCCGGGAGCCACCCAGACCCAAGCGGAAAGGTGCGGACCGGAGCGGACCGGAGCGACCCGGAGCAGAGCGGAGCGGAGCAGACCGGCAGAATGTAAATATTTCCCAAAAGCTATTGCATTAAGGTGCTCCAAAGTACCTCTGATTTTGTACCAATACTCGCAGTACGCGAGCGCTTCCTAAAACGTATTTGTGTTTGCTCGAGAACAAGCTTTTTCTTTGTGTTTGTTAGTAAGTCTATACCAGTGGCGGCTGGCTGCAGAACTCGCGAGTACTTAGCGATAGTACGCACCTGCTAGTGTTCGTTGTACACGAGTAGAAAGAAAGAAATAAAGAAAGAAAAATATTTGTTTGGGACAAGCACAGGAACTACAAAACTAAATAATAAAAAAGACCTGTGCGAGGCCAAAAAGGCTCCTATCACAGCATGATGCTGCGATAGATGAAAAACAAATACCGCAGCGCTGGTCTTCTGATAGGGCCCACTGTGATGTCACAGTCACACCTACGGACACAAAATACATTCACACAAAAAATAAAACATAATACTCACTTAAATAAAATAAACACTATAGGTATACAAATAAAACAATAAGATTAAATGAAAATAATAATAACAAGGTGTTGCCCGCGGCTTCGCCCGCGTGAAGTACGGTAACTGTCCCACGGGATCATACTAAAGGGATAAATAGTATCCTACATGTTAATCCAGGTTAAAAACTATCTCTGTGCCAATGTGGGTGTTTCATAATCATCACAATTATAATCATCACTATTACTATCATAATCACAATCACTATCACAATCACAATCACAATCACAATCACAATCACAATCACAATCACAATCACAATCACAATCACAATCACAATCACAATCACAATCACAATCACAATCACAATCACAATCACAATCACAATCACAATCACAATCACAATCACTATCACAATCACTATCACAATCACTATCACAATCACAATCACTATCACAATCACTATCACAATCACTATCACAATCACTATCACAATCACAATCACAATCATAATCACAATCACTATCACTATCACTATCACAATCACTATCACAATCACAATCACAATCACAATCACTATCACAATCACTATCACAATCACTATCACAATCACTATCACAATCACTATCACAATCACTATCACAATCACTATCACTATCACAATCACAATCACTATCACTATCACAATCACTATCACAATCACTATCACAATCACTATCACAATCACAATCACAATCATAATCACAATCACTATCACTATCACTATCACAATCACTATCACAATCACAATCACAATCACTATCACAATCACTATCACAATCACTATCACAATCACTATCACAATCACTATCACAATCACTATCACAATCACTATCACAATCACTATCACAATCACAATCACTATCACAATCACTATCACAATCACTATCACAATCACTATCACAATCACTATCACAATCACTATCACAATCACTATCACAATCACTATCACAATCACTATCACAATCACTATCACAATCACTATCACAATCACTATCACTATCACAATCACTATCATAATCACTATCACAATCACTTCACAATCACAATCACTATCACAATCACAATCACAATCACAATCACTATCACAATGACTATCACAATGACTATCACAATCACTATCACAATCACTATCACAATCACTATCACAATCAATATCACAATCACTATCACAATCACTATCACAATCACTATCACTATCACAGTCACAATCACAATCACTATCACAATCACTATCACAATCACTATCACAATCACTATCACAATCACAATCACAATCACAACCACAATCACAATCACTATCACAATCACTATCACAATCACTATCACAATCACAATCACTATCACAATCACTATCACAATCACAATCACTATCACAATCACTATCACAATCACTATCACAATCACTATCACAATCACTATCACAATCACTATCACAATCACTATCACAATCACTATCACAATCACTATCACAATCACTATCACAATCACTATCACAATCACTATCACAATCACTATCACAATCACTATCACTATCACAATCACTATCACTATCACAATCACTATCACAATCACTATCACAATCACTATCACAATCACTATCACAATCACTATCACAATCACTATCACAATCACTATCACAATCACTATCACTATCACTATCACAATTACTATCACAATCACTATCACAATCACAATCACAATCACTATCACTATCACTATCACAATCACTATCACAATCACTATCACAATCACTATCACAATCACTATCACAATCACTATCACAATCACTATCACAATCACAATCACAATCACTTTCACAATCACTATCACAATCACTATCACAATCACAATCACTATCACTATCACTATCAAGATCACTATCATAATCATTATCACAATCACCATTATTGTTATCACATTCATTATCATCGTAATTACAATCATTATCATCGTAATCACAATCATCATCATCATTATCACAATAAATCAACCATAACCCTGTATAGAAGTCGAATCCAGCTCTCGAAATAAATCTTAAAATACATGCCATATTCGTAATCAGCACCCCTGATAATCTCGGAATCGACACACATATTGATTTTTAGACATTCCAACCCCATCGCACCCCAACAGGGGATGATGGTATTTCAGGTCCGCCACATTCAATCTTAAAATCGTTGTTTTTGTAATACACCCGATGACCCGACCCGATACACCATACAAACAATAACCATATTGATTTTCAGACTTTGTCACCCCATTTCCCCTTCTTAGGGGTTGAATTTTGAAAAAACCTGAAACCCGTTTCTACTTATTTATCAATAGGAGTACTCCTGTGAAGTTTCTAATAAAATAATCTAACTAATCTTGTTTCCCCAAACAAAAAACTTTGGAGCCAATTTTGAAAAATCCTTTCTTAGTGCACCCCTAGACCACCTATGGAACCTACTTGCCAAATTTGGAATCCGTAGACCCAGCGGTTTGGGCTGTAAGTTGATATGTCAGTTAGTCAGTCAGTCAGTTTCTTCTTTTATGTATTTAGAAGATTTGAATACAAAATTTAGCGAATGAACAACTTCAATACGAAACTTCATACCCGTTTTCACCCCCTTGTGGGTTGAAATTAAAAAAAAAAAACAACAATTATATTGTGTTAGTTTTCAACCATAAGCCGAAATATTAGTGAATTTTAACCTAAAAAATAAAGAACTTTAATTAAATACATAATATCATCCCCCATTTTACTTCGAAAATTAAGGACTACAAAAATTCATCCCCCTTTTTAACCCTTTGGGGGTGGAATGATCAAAAACGCTGAGACACATGTAAATTAATTTTTAATCGTCAGCCTAAACACAAAATTTGAAAATCTTAACTTTAAAACACCATTTTCCATACAAATTTTTATCCTCTATTTAATAAAATAAATAAAATACATTTAATTCAGACTAATAAAATGTCCATAATTTGTTAGCAACATTATCTTAAAACTATGTTAGTCAGAAAAATTGCTTAGACAACATGCAGCCTGATAAGCCTTCCTACAACTGCAGATTCAGGTCTCTCTGCAATCATCCTTAGGATTCCGTTGCCACTTCCTCGAATTCGGCGAATTAGTGAGGCTGACTTTTTGCGCATTATAGCGTAAAAGTCATCCACCCTCGCGTCGGCAAACATGCCCGAGGCGCTACAAAACCGAGGTAGCCGCACCAGAATCCTAAAGGCGTTGTTGTACTGCACTCTAAGAGCATTGTAGGCCCGCTGCGTATAGTTGGTCCATAGGGCGCTGGTGTAAAAGCTTTGACAGTAAGCTCTGAACAAAGTTACCATAACCTGTGCTGTACACTTTGCGAACCTGTGCACCAACATGTTAGCGCGCACCGACAATGCTCTCCTCTCCCTCTCAATATCTCTGTCATCATTAAGTGTTTCAGTTACAATGTGCCCCAGATATCTAAACTCAGACACTCGACTCAAGGATACCCCGTTTAGGTATACGGGTGGTATATGCTCAGGTTGTTTATTTTTACCTCTGATAATCATATACTCACTCTTTTTATCGTTGTACCTTAAGCCGTGAGTCTCGGCGTATGACTCACAGATATTTAACAGTTTCCTCAAACCACCTACAGATGGACTCAGCAACACCATGTCGTCCGCATAACTGATGTTATTGACACAAACGTTGTCTATGTGACACCCGACATGGCTGTTGCTGAGCTCACCAATCAGCTGGTTGACATATAGATTGAAAAGTCTTGGGGAGGTCAGCCCCCCTTGTCTAACTCCACACTCAAGTGTATACTCATCTGAAAATACGTTTCCCCACTTGACAACGTTTTTCTGATGGTTGTACCAGAAGGAAAATATCTTAATGAGTTCGGCTGGAGCCCCGACCTCCCCAAGCTTCGTCCAGAGCTTACTATAATCCACTAGGTCGAAGGCCTTCGATAAGTCTAGAAAGCAAGCGTATATTGGTGTTTTCCTGTTAACATAGTAAGCGACTGTGTGCTTTAGTGTCAAAATAGCACTTTCTGTTGACAAATTCTCACGAAAACCAAATTGTGCATCGTGAAGGGTAATATATTTGTTGAGCTGTGCATCCAAGAGACCGTCGAAGACCTTTGCCAACACAGTAGCCAGGGAGATAGGCCTATAATTATTCTTATCAGATACATCACCAGTGACATTTTTTTGCTATCGGCACCACAATAGTTTCCGTCATCTTAGGTGGTAAGTACGAGTGACGAATGCAAAAGGTAAACAACATAGCTAGTACTCTAAATAAATGCTTACCCGCGTGCTGCAAGTGTTCAATGCTCAGCCCGTCACTGCCCGGAGACTTACCTCGTTTCATGTTCATGATAATATTTTTCACATCATTGCAAGTAAAGCCAATCGGGTTCTCACAGACAGTCACACTAACTGGCTGACTAACCCTACCGTTCATCCTCTTAGTACCCTTCCAGAAAGCACGAAAGTTTTTATCTGTGACATGGGAGGCCAGTATATCCATTTTAAGCTGATCTTGGTGATTCTGACAAAACTTCAGTCTAGATTTAAAAGTTTTACGGGTAAGATACATATTGTCATGAATAGGCCCACTTTCAGGTTTTCCATGTGCTATATACCTTTGATAAGCCTGCCTAGCCTGACCGTGTGCCTCTCTCACGTTTTTGTTCCATCCCACTACAGTTTTACCCCTCTTATGCTTCCTCACTTTCTTACTCTGTACAGAAGCTTCACATAAAATCGTAACAATGTCATTATATAAATTATCAATAATATATCTATGTTTAGAATTATTACACATGCTGTCTGCACACACACAGAATTCACTGGGAAAGTCAAGGTCTTTTAGTTTGTCATTACAAATGTCAGAATAATTTTCTATTTCGTCAGTTTTTCTATCTCCCCACATAATGTCATTAGAAATCCAATCAACACAAATACACTTATTCTTAATCATATCAAGATTACATTTAACAATTAAAGGCAAATGGTCTGACCAATACACTCCATAGTCAACATTAATACATGTTATTGTATGCCAGGCTGATTCCGTGACTAAGCAGTGATCTAACCAGCGCTTACATCGATGAGCTTCACTATAGAATGTATGAGTACTTGACGAACTGCCTAACTTAGCTAAGTCTGCACATATCCATTTATTATCGTCACAAAAATCAAGTAACTCGTCACAAAAGGACGCGGTGGGGTGAGCATTGAAATCACCAAGAACAAATACAGATTCTATGTTACTTTGTTGTACAATTGCACTAATCTCCCCTAAACAGTTCGTAAATATTGGTAGGTTGTCAGACTGGTCAGTGGGCATGTACACACATATAACTAAAACTTTACGATTGTCACCTGTATCTGCTCTAATGGCCGAGATACGATCACTTTCACACTTCACAATTGACACATTTGTAAACACACTTTTACGCCACAGTATAGCGACCCCCCCAAACGGTCTCCCCCGCCTCACTCCTGACGATAAGTCCATCGCCGATTTACCAGTATAACTGAAGCTACTGTCGATGTCGCCGAGGAAAGACAGGTCCTGGGGCACCAGCCACGTCTCCTGAAGTGCTACCAAGTCCGCTCGCCGGCACAGAGACCTGACACACTCCACACTCCTTTTCACGTTTTTGCAGTTAAAACTGACTAGTACGCTGCTGTTGTTGTGATCCATCAATAAGTTGCTCATCTGGCCCCCTTGTCATGTTTACAAATCGGCGGAACTTTATTCCGTCCGGCCATAGATTGTCATCCAGATACAGATGCATTCTACATTTCGATACAAACAATTTAAAGGCGTTGTACCCTTTATCATATTTCATTTTAATTCTAGTCAACCTCACTCTTTCCTGCGTTTTATTATAAATGTATTCCACTATGTCAGATTCCACCGTATCTTTATGAACATTGGAGACAAAAAGGGGTACTTTAATATCAGCTGCCTTAAAATTACTACGAGGTTCCGTGGTTGCCTTACCTAACTGACTTACAAAACGATTTCGTAGTCGTTTTCTTTGAACGGTAATCCAACTAGAATTTGGTTCATTTATCTTGAAGTTTCCGTCTTTCTGTACGATTTGTGCCATAGTTAACCGCTCCTCAGACACTTCAACAGGTGTAGTCATTGTATAAACCGGTAATGGTGCATGTACTTCCCTCTCAGCTGTTTGTGATAACAACTTACTCGGCACTAAGACACTTGGATTTCCATCTGGCGCGACACTGTGCTTCTCTGTGTCCCGCTCGGTTATACCGGTCTCGCTCAATGACTTATCCGCCAAGCACAGGTGTGACGGAGATAGAACTAGTGGTGTACTCGCACTATCGCCTTGTCTCTGTGCCGGCTCTTTGATTCTTTCTAACACTGGCGATATGCCTACCGGCCCACTATCCATGCAAAATGCTCCTCGCCTGCGTTTGTTTATATTGTAGTCGTCTAATCCCACAATTAAACCGTATTTGCAACTATGCAGCTCGCTTTTTATTTCTTGTAGTTGCTCAACTGTTGCATAGTTATCCTTCACAAGTTTCAACTCGTTTTTAAGTAGCATTAACTCTTTAAGCAACCCCGTCACATCGATGTGGTCAAATGTCACAGGAGGTAGCTTGCCCAGTTCTTTGGCCACAAATATGGGAATGAGCTCGGGGTCTGTATTTTTGAACAGAGTTATAATGTCCTCCAAATCTTTATGTCGTTTGTCTTTACGCCTCGATATTTTTCGCTTGCTCGCCGACATAGATTCAAACAATAACGACTTTGCTTGGTCAATGTCTTCACCAGTAAAACCCGTTGCACAGATATTAATGAGACTCTCATTGTCCATCACATCCAGCTTATTTTGCACGAATGCCAACAACTCGTTAATAACTATATTACACGTTGAACACTTTATAACTTTCGAACTCGACATTTTTGTTTTATCACACCCGCACGGATCGGCGCTTGCGCACAGACTGACTTTTTGACTCCCAAGGGTTGAATTTCTAAAAATCCTTCCTTATTCCTTGTCTAGATTATAAAGGGGGAACCTCTGCGCAAAATTTCAGCTTTTTAGGTCCAAGGGTTTGGGCTGGGCGTTGATGAGTCAGCCAGTCAGTCAGGCCTTTTGTTTTTGAACCGACTTCCAAAAAGAGGAGGTTCTCAATTCGACTGTATCTTTTTTTTTGTGTTTGTTACCTCAGAACTTTCGACTGCGAGAACCGATTTTGATGACTTTTTTTATTTGAAAGCTGGTGCTTCCCGTGTGGTCCCATTAAATTATGTGAACATCTGATGCTGATCTTCGGTGATATACAATGGACCTCTTCAAAAATAGACGGCAAATGTGCCGAGAATGTTGCAGTCGCTTGGATGTTTATTGTTTATACAACATCATGACGTAACATCACGCCTGTATGCTCTGAGGGGATAAGTAGATGTGTACAATACACCCAGATTTCGACAGTTCGTTCGTGTTCCGCACGCGCCTCAAACAGATGTCAGCAAAAGGGACTGTTCTAAAGAGATACTGATTCTGGAACACAAAGGACTAAGCAGGAACATGGATGGGTTTTAGTCAGTAAAAGTCTGACACTCCCTTCCGCTCCGCCCAGAGCGGGAGGGGGGTAATTTGAAGATTTCCCATCCGAAAAAAAAGGTATGTTGAGTTCCATATATTGGGGATACACCTACTACCAAAACATGTATTGTTAACAATGTCAAACACATTCATGGCAAATATTTGTTTGGGAACAACTAAAAATGGAAAAATAAAAAACTTCGATGACTAATATGTTTGATTGATTTAGTTTTTTTGTCACCGACTTCTGAAGCTAAAGTTCAAATCAAATCAAAATCAAAATCAAAATCAGTTTATTAATCAATATAAAAATACACGTGTGTCATAGTAGTCGGTGAGCCACAAACTAAGCATTGCTTGTATCTTGTGGCTCGGGAAGTTATTTTTCACTTTTTTGTGTTTTTTGAAGTCGGTTTTATTTTAAGGAATAAAGTTTTTTTTATTTAAGTAGGTATATAGATAATCGGCTCAAGCACTACTTGACGACTACTTGACCCGGATTGTTTCACTCGCTTATACAATTGGCCGATGATTGTGGTTGCGAGAGTTCTTTCATTTAGTTACAACGATTAGAAATCTAGAGATTAGATTTGTTAGTCTTAATTAGTGTTCCGTTCCGAAGTATCTCACTAATGTAGGGTCCGCTAATAATGTCTGTGATTCAGGTAAAGTTCAATCTCGGATTGATACCAAATATTTTCGGCCTTCCTTTCGAAATGTCTCCATTTCATATAAATCTTCCAATTTAGGCTTCGAACCAAATTAATATTGAAAATCCTACTAAAAGCCCGTAGTAGAGACCAAAACTAATTTCAATCACGATCGCAAACAAGCGAATCAAGCGCTGTCTGTGATAACAGCGACGAGTTCATATTGATACGAGTGCAAATTGAATCTGACGTCATAAAACTGATTCCATTAAAACATTCTATGAGGTATTAGTGGATTGGGTGCGCTGCAGCGATGTGTGCACTCTATAAGGTAGCAGTGAAGCGATATTTGCGCTAGATTCCAACGGGAACAGCCGCGGTGCGTCACGGCTCGCGCCGCCGCGCCGCTGGTACCTACGCTCGCTGTAATATTTGCATTCCGCGCAGATATGAATGCCGAGTTCTGTGACACGTCTTATTTACACAAGGGACGTCACGACTATCGCACAGAAGGTCCACTCTACTTAAAACTCGTACGCCGTAAACACGTGAAACAACCAGAAAGAAACTAAATTGTGCTTGCGTTCCAAATTGAAGTTGTAATGTAGCGATCATATCAGTACGTTTACCATATTCATAAACCTTCATTCTTTGAGGGACGTTGCGCTACACTGTCTTCATTTGACTCGTACATGTAATTCTTCTGAATATGCTTGCAACGACGGTGGGTCTCACGATGCGCGCCACCTAGCATGGCTCCTCCGGAATACGTAAGTTCGTTTGCCTTAAAATATTCGCATGTTTGGCGCAGCGGCAGAGCACCACGGCGCGGGTATTACTGAACAAGTTCGATCGCTATGCGATGGCGACGCGATAATAACGACACTTTTACGACTCTAAAAATACAGTTGGCGCTAGCATGGACGGAACGCGTCCGAACTATGCATCAACTGGTTCCGACCAGTTTTAACCGGTTCCAGCCGGTTCGCGGCACACGTGACCCCCTCACTAACTCGCATATTTTCTCAACTGTTTTATAAATTCATAGATTTATGAGGTCGAGCGGAGAAATGTTGCGTGGAGGCGTAATGGGAGCTTTATGCTGGCTCCGGCCAGGAACTGCCGAAATATGGACATTTGAGAACATTTCGTATGAATTCATCATGCGCCCGTATGTGTAGTACATCGCTAAACATGAGTGTCGCCTACAGACTCTCACAAGAATGGGACAGGATGGCCAGATTAATATTTACCATCTCGCTTGTTCAGTGACACATCACACATGTCATCATCATCATGTATGCTGAAAGACGTCCACTGCTGGACATAGGCCTCCCCCAAGTGTCGCCACATTGACCGGTCCCGTGCGACTCGCATCCAGCGGATTCCCGCAGCCTTCACCAGGTCATCGGTCCACCTAGTGCGAGGCCTTCCAACGCAACGTCTTCCGGTTCGCGGTCGCCACTCCAGAACTTTTCGGTCCCATCGGCCATCCGTTCTGAGAGCAATGTGCCCTGCCCACTGCCACTTAAGTTTGGTAATTCTTCGGGCTACGTCGGTGACCTTGGTTCTCTTGCGGATGTCTTCATTTCTGATTCGATCGCGCAAGGAAACTCCGAGCATAGACCTCTCCATTGCCCTTTGGGTGACTTTAAGCCTTCTGATGAGGCCCATTGTGAGCGACCACGTTTCGGTCCCGTATGTAATCACTGGCAACACACACTGGTCATAGACTTTCATCTTGAGACACTGCGGTAGGTTGGACAAGAAGATACCGCGCCATTTCCCGAACGCTGCCGAACCGAGTCGGATTCGACGATCTTTCTTCTTTATCGTGTGGTTAGTGTCTAACCTGGTGTCAGAGTTTTTAAGCCGCCCATGGGCCTCTGACTTGGCTTAACATGCCGTCGAGAAATATCTCTCAGACATGCTGGTTTCCTCACGATGTTTTCCTTCACCGAAGCAAGTGATAATTAGGTATACAATACGCACATGAATCCGAAAAATCAGAGGTGCGTGCCTTGGGTTTGAACTCGAGACCTATGACTTGGCAGTCCGACTGTCACACCACTAGGCTATCACTGCTTGACGATTCGACGATTGACCTCTTTCTCGAAGTTAGACCTACCTAACTGGACCGTTTGTCCCAGGTACTCATAATCGTCTAAAACTTTGAGGGTAGAGTTTCCGATCTTGATAGGAATGGGTGTGACATGGGAATTCAACATGACCTTAGTCTTGTCCATGTTCATTTTTAGACCCACTTTTCCGGAAGCTCTACTGAGGTCATCGAGCATTGTACTGAGGTCCTCCATGGTCTCAGCCATTACCATTATAAAACACATATAAACGGGTATTTTCGCGAATTTTTACCTTTAATATTTGCCCGACGTTTCGACCGGATTGCACCAGCCGTGGTCGCGGGAAGACTGAAGTATTGGAGGTACCGCCACAGCAAAGCGAAGGTGTTTATTCAACTACCCTCACTTGATCTTCATAAATGTTAATTAGGGCCGGTTCACACTAGGACAGCACACTACACTAACAGTGTCCGCATACTGAGATGATTTCACTTGACGAGTACACTTAGTGATCACTGGATTCCAAGCGGGAGAGAGCCTGAAGCCGTCTTCGCGATTGAAATTAGGATACTATTACCATTCATTACCATTATATCATCGGCAAACTGAAGGTGAGTGCTGTACTCGCCATTGACGTTGATGCCTAGCCGAACAGTAATGATAGATGTGCTAAAATTGATTTAGATGATCAATCGATACCTCGACATCACACAACTCGGCACCAACAGAAGTCTTATCCAATTATAATGAAGCCTTCAATCGATTTCACGGTTTATTACTCACCCCAGAGATCAAACGATTTATAGGAACGAGTAAGTCAAGCCGAAATCAATAGTGGGCTACCTTTGAATTGGAATTGGACATGAATGTCTGAAATAGTGCAGTTTCATAGTAAGTCGTCGCGGGGCGGCCGCGCGGTGCTAGCCGGGCGGGAAAGGGTGGGGGAGGGGGTACGGGCCGGTGATCGAAATCTCTCTTCCATTGCCAGCGAAGCTTTGTAATCTTGCAGCAGTTTTTGGCAAGAGATCTAGAATGTACACAGGTAAAACTCAACCTTATAACTTCGGAGTAGAGTGGATATTTGGTCAGCTGTGGAGGCTATTGGAAGTGGCAGCGGCGCCGTAAGTCAGGTCGTCGGCGCCGGGTCACGGCATAGATCAGCGCAGACGATCCACTCCAAACAGAGCACCATCAGACCTTCACAGAATAGACTGCTTACTAGGGGATAGATGGACTGCAGAGATTGTTGCCGATTTTTGAATAGACTAGCGGACGTCCCGCGGTTTCACCCGCGTAGTTCCCGTTCCCGTGGGAGTACGGGGATAAAATATAGCCTATGTTACTCGTGGATAACGTAGCTTTCGAATGGTGAAAGAATTTTTTAAATCGGTCCAGTAGTTTTTGAGCCTATTCATTACAACCAAACAAACAAACAAAGTTTTCCTCTTTATAATATTAGTATAGATGACATAGACACATGACAGTCGGAATAATGAACAAGTTTTATTATAAGTTCGAAAATTATAATAATCCATTTTTACACCAGAGACTGTGTAAAGTTTACATTGTACCGACAAAAGTAAAGTTAGTAAGGTTTGCTTTAAGAAAACCTAATTCTGGGTTAAGCTCGCCGTTATACATACTTAAGCTATATAAATAATTTAATTTTGTGTGCATAATAGAATAAGAATAAAGAATTTAGTATGCGGCCATTCTCAAAAATGTAACTTTTTCGGTTGTAATCTCGTAATCATTTTGATTGTAAGTCTCTCGCCATAATTTATTTTTGTTTGGGGCTTAATCAAAGAAACCATTATCGTTAGTTGAATAACAAAATCATTGCACCATCAAATCGGTTTTGAGTGTTCCGCAAATCTTGCGCATGTGGCTATCCTCTTTTCTGTACTCGACAGCGTACATTCAACATCGCAGGTCTCCGAAGACTTGATACTCCACAGTGAAGATCATGAGTTCATTGAGTTTCTGCTACAACACTGTCTCGTGCTGTAATGTCATGACGATCGCTATTTCATCATTCAACATTGGCGCATCGAAGAACCTTTCATGTTCACCTGCTTACATTTTAACAAGATGTGTGGATAAGTTAGCTCGTGCCCGCGGCTCCGCCCGCGTGATGTTTGGTAACTGTACCACGGGATCATAATTATAAAGATCATATAACGGATAAAATTAGGTACAAAAATCAAGGTTGTTCACTTGTATGCATGTTTATAGTCAAGCTTCTCATCTTATAAGTGCGTGTCATGTAAGTAGAACGTGCTCGTTGCTCGCCGGCAGAGGGCGCTGCGGCCGGCGTCCCATTAGTACTCGAACGATGAACACGCATAACATCGAGTGCAAGTCGGTGCGCGCTTGTAACGTGTACCGGAATATTGTATTGTAAAATGAAAAGCGACATTAAACAGTGGTCTTTAACTGGGACATCTGAACATAATTATTAGGTCATATTACATGAAAAACCTGCAAATGTTTGCTAAGAAAGTTTCTTGAAATCACTAAAAGATTTGAAAGATTTGCTGATTTCTCATACTGTCTTAGGTCTTAGTTAAACAAATGACTCTAAATGTGTAAATAATACTAATGGTTCCGCCATGTCGCATTTCCATTGTTGCCAACAAAGTAGTGAAAAGCTTTTGATAAATTAGACATTTTCATAGAACATTACTAATATTATTAATATTAATTAATTTCAGACTCTTTCTTTTTTTATGTGACATTGACTCTAATTTGATTTCTTTGACAGTGTAATTCTGATTTGTTGACATTTACCTAATTTATTATTATTTTGTTTTTATTATTATTTTTAAATTCTATGTTATATTGTGATATTTTGTATTATCTCGTGTTTCGTGTAATGGTCATATGGGAGAACCTGAAATAAATGGATTTTATTTTATTATTACTTACTGTTTAACTATTGTGTCTACTAATTAGTCGTTTAAAGGTCTGGCTTAAATTCTTCCAGTCTTCGTGTGGGTACTGAGGATAACAAGCAGTTTCCTCTAACTATCGCGGGAACTTCCCGGGATTCAACCGGGATTAGCATTAGCGTGTCCCGCCTCCTCTCTATATTTTATGTGGAACTTGAATTGCTCGCACACGCTCTTCTTTCTGTGCAAGAACGCACAAGAACGCACAGGGCGCTTTCTATTTTCCCTTACATTGGCCGACTAGATGTTCTGATGTGAACACAGTCTTAATCCATCTTTGGCTAATAGATTTTTTAACAATTCAATTAAAATAAAAAAAGTACCACATAAGAATACTCATATAAAACTTGAAAATTAACGTTTTATAGACACAACAATCCTCAACTTTTTACACAGAGAAATATTTTCCTTTAATTAAGTGAAATGTGCAAAGAGAACGTCTTAAGTACTGGCGCAAAGTTATGAAGTTACCGTCTCGTAGCATCGTAGCGCCCGGGGCGATCTCGTACGTCACTACGCTATTACAACATTGCTACGCCTTAAGCTGGAGCTACGGCTACATCGCTACGCCGTAGCCGGCGCTACACGCCACTACGACTCAATTAACCGACCATTGTACAAATTTTATTGCTGATATTCAATGGTTTTGGATTCAGAAATAGAAATCGCGTTTCTCTTCACTTTGAATATTGCCTTCTATTAAGTTTTCGTGTTTATATAAGGAAATAAGATTGCTCTAGAATAGTTTATTGGCTGACTTTGGTTATTCTTTTATAGATTCAACAATAAATGGAAATATGACTTAGTCTTAAAACGTGTTTGCCTGTTTGACATTTACGGTGATATAGCTGACATAGAAATGGTTTCATTACAACAAGACTGTGTGAACAAGCAGTGTGACGTGGCTAGCTCCACCGCGCACCGGCCGCGGCAGCGTGATGAATGCGCCGCAGATAATGTACCGACAATGTTCAGGTGGATACAACTCCACAATATTTATTGTTGTCTACAGCACAACGCTCGCGAACATATTGAAAATATATCTCTTTAGAAGCGGTATCGTTTGCTGGTAAATAACACTTGTATCAATATCCATTGTGCACTATATACAGACGGTATGATAAATATACAATAGCACCCGCTGTTTTGTTCTATTTTTATGTTATAAATTGTAGATCATTTTGTAATGGTTTACAAAATAGTTGTACTCACTTGTTCAAGTAGGCGTCGGTGTAAATACTCTCAGATAACTTTCCTGATAGTTGGAAAACATTCCTAAATGGTTTTAGACTTTTTAGTACCCGTTTGAAATAAACCATAAAACAGACTAGTTCTATGACACCGCGAAGTTGAGACATTAAAGTGACTTTAAAACTTTATTCTATTGCCGTCATTAAAGCAATGCGAAGAGTAACGCCTTATTATGGGTCTATAAACCTGTGCACAGAGAGAGCACACAGATGAGCGAGTTATTGACTATTATAGGAGGTAAACATCGCCGGCGCGTTCAGTTAATTATGACATGTCCGGTCGAGTGGCCGCGATGTACGTGAGCACAGAATTACGACTCTGGGGCCCTACTCTCTAACGCTTCGTCCGTATATTCGGATCTATCCGTCTCTCTCGTGCACGTCTGCAAATGAGTGCGAGTGAGAGAGACGGAGAGATCCGAATATACGGACGAAGCGTTAGGGAGTAGGACCTATGTGCTGTTCGTGAATATGTAAACTGACCCGTCACGATGCCGTCAACCATGCATTCTGTACTTCAAACTAATTAACCTTTTTACCAAATGTTTTTTCTGGGAAATTACTTTTATTTTGGGGTGAAAAATCACGTTTGTCGGTATGACTCAATGTAGCGCACTTAAAAACTTGTGCTGATGGATGGATTGAATAGTACGGGGGACGTGAAGGTGTTTTTATCTAAAAATCTTACATTACAAACATGTACTAATTAAAAAAAAAAAAAACTTATGAAACAGTTGAAACTTTGACCCCCAATATCTCCGTAACTAGAAGGTTCCCAGGTATGGTGTAGAACTAATCGCAATGACGCATGACGGGAAGAACAAGTGCCTTTCGGCTTCGTTATGGGTCTTTTTACACATAACAACAATGCTGTGAGTCTGTTTCGTTTAATTTATAGAATAGAAAGTTTTTATTTTAGACCATAGGGTTACGGTAACAGTTTCACTTAAGTTATAGTGTTAGTAGGTTACAGACACAGATGAAAATATACAATCAAAATTCAGCATGGAGCCGCATCCACCTCCGCACCATCGGGGAATCCCACCGATCTGCGAACAACCTGAGAATACTGTTAGTGCTGCCGCGAACACGAGTCATCGGGGATACACATCTATTTCTAATAATGGCGGCAAAACAAAGTACCCATAGTATAAGACGTGACCCATTGCAGTAAAATAGATTTAACCAACCGTACGGAATAGAAAGTCTTATTATTATCGTATTAAAGTCAAGTTCATTTGGCGTCTCTGTAGGTACTATCGAGGTCTTTTCCGCTTGACCAGGTAATTTTTTTTTCGCTTAAATCATGCGGAGGCACCGAGCCACGCCCCCTTAAAGTTTGGGCCTATTAGGAAAGTTTGGCGCGCAAAATAACAAAAACTCTCGTTTGGCGTGCGTCGTCAGTGCGCTCGGCCGATTCGGTATCTTTTCATTCATTATTTCTATACAAAGTCAACGGGGCGGGGCTAGAGAGCGATTCTATGTTGCGAGTGCAAGCAAAAATAAGCTTAGTGGTGGTCAGGCGGGAGTGTCCTCGATAGTACCTGATTCAACAAAAATGCGATGTCCACATATTAGGGACGCAGTCGAGCGAGGTGACAAGTTTGCAGAATATGTTAATCGTTAGTAGTAGCACTTCTGTGTGCCACCACTAAGGGATATCGTGCTGTTCACACACACATGCGCGCGGCGGTGGACTGCTCCAATTAATGCCGCCGCTAGAGGGAAGCGCGTCGCCGTCACATCTGTCACGTGCTATTGTCTCGTGTTTCGAGGCTCCCACTGTAAACACAAATGAATTGGTAGGTACTCAAGGCGCGACAGCATACTCCACCCTCAGTCGCATCAGCCGATAGCACATAGATTTCGTATAAAAAAGTCAGTGAGTGAGCCATACAGGACGACCTACCTTCTGAGTGAGCCATACTGGACGACCTACCTTCTGAGTGAGCCATTCAGGATGATCTACCTTCTGCTCGATCTGCCGCAACCTCGTCTATTATGTGATAGCACACAGCGCACGTGTGCTGTACTATATGAACCGGTAGGTATATGTGTGACATAGCGTAAGATAAGACGTGATGCGACAGGCATTGCACAGAGCGACGCACGCCATCCATCATCGCGTGACCTTCGCGTCACGACACGACACGACAAGCCATCTCGCCGAAATGTGGAGAAGTTCCGTTACTAGCAGGTTCTATGTCTGTGGGATATTAACATAGGGTGTGCTTAGAAAAATGGACAGCAAAAACTTTTACTCATGAATAAGGCAACCAAATTATTTTTATTTACACTACCAATTCGTCACCCTGATTGGCTAACATACCAGAATTATTGTAGTTTTTGCTTGACGCTTTGTCGTTTTTGTGATACTGTTTTGCCAAAAGTCTGACAAGCAGTCTTACCAAGGAGTATCATATTACCCTGTACAAACTGGGTTGTGGAGATCAGATAGGCAGTGGCTCCATGTAAAATATTGATATTCAGTCGATCCGATTAAACTGGAAGCCGACTACAAAACATTAAGAAAAGGCAGGCAGATGCTGATGATGATGAGGAGTGTAAAGTGAACCTTCTGCACTTGTTTGTATCTGTATCACTTAGCAATAGCACGAACGTTATACAGTGCGTGTGGAGTGTAGCGGTACTAGTAATGGAACAATTCATCATTATTTATGTCCACTGAGATGGCCCACATTGTGTTATAAATATTATATCAACTTATAGTTGACACATAGTTCCGCCATATCCGCGTTATTGCTCCAAACTAAAGCTATTTGGAAGTTCGGATGAGGTTACATGGCTTTGATGTTTCATTGATCGCGAGCAGTTTACTTTGTTTCTGATGGTTCGCGACGAGATGGGACGATAACGAACTTGTACGTTTGCTTCTGGGTAGTTCTTCAAAAAGTATTCTCCCCGTGTCTTTTGTGGCGAATTTTTTTTTTAATAATCTGTGACGCTGTAAAAACAATATAATATACAATTTTTTATTATAAGTAAATCGGTGCATAAACTATAGAGATATTCTATTTTGAAATTTTGGTGCCCATGAAAGGTATGAAACTTTTATAGGATACAATTGGCAAAACAGCCCAGTTTGGGGTGGGGTAAACTGTTAAGTTGGCTACGAGAAAAAGTACGAACAGAAACACATTATACGAGTCGTTACAAGAAAAAAATTGAAACACATACATGTATCCATCCCGACCCCGACCGATCTCCATTCTCCCTTTCCTTTCTAAGATCCTAGAAGCAGTTGCCCTGAAACAAATATCCTCGTACGTGTTTAAAAATAATCTGTTGTCAATCAAAATCAAAATCAAAGCATTTATTTCAAGTAAGCCAGTTACAGGCACTTTTGAATTGTCGAAACAAAGATGAAAATTAAATGTAGCTACAGTCCCAGTCACAAGACATAAAAACTGTGAAAGTACTGTAGTTGCCCATTCCCTAGCGTAGATCTCTATGGAGAAGAACGGGCAAGAAACTCCATGGACACTCTTTTAAATCAGAATATGGTTACAAAATCTTGGTTACATCATTCACGTTGAGATGGTATATTATGTGAGAACAATGTAGCAAGATGTGCACGGTAAAAGTGTCCACAGCAAAAACACACAAACGAAAAATACAATTCAAAATAATTCATTCAAATAAGCCATGGCAACCAAGAGATGACCAAACACAACTGACAGCGCCCGTTCACGGACATGACGCATGGATCAGCACCATTCAACTCAACCATTTTGAAGGGAACTAAATGATCCGACACATGCGCCACCATCAGCGAGACAATTGAGTGAGCATGACATACTCCAAACCGCCAGGGCACATTCAAGTCAAGAAAAGACGTAGGTTTCCAGTGAATGATAGCTTTCTAGTACATAGTACTCACACAATATGGGCTATGCATTTATATAATACTAAAGAGATTGATTCTATACAATGCAAAGATAGTTGTACAATCTTCAGCAGCTCCAACAATACAATTTAATGCTATCAATTTATGCGCCCCTGTCCATGCGGAGCAGGACCAGCATTGAGCCAAGCATTTTTATCAGCGATATAATCGCTCAACTTGTAATATGCTTGCTTACATAGTGTGCGTTTAATGCATGTTTTAAATTTTGTCTCATTCAGTTCAAGAATACTTTGTGGAATTTTATTATAGCATCTCAAACAGTACCCCATGAAAGATGAGTCTACTTTAGCGAGTCTGAAACCTGGCTGAACTAGTTGGTCCCTATTTCTAGTACTGTAATTATGTCTGTCACCCCTTTTACTAAAAAGATGCAGATTTTTTCTGACGTACATTATGTTTTCGTAGATGTATTGACAATGTACCGTCATGATGCCAATATCCTTAAACAGTTCCCTTAGAGAATCGCGCCTACGAAGATTATATACGGCTCTGATGGCTCTTTTCTGCAGAATAAATATAGACTCAATATCTGCAGCCCGTCTCCACAGCAAAATGCCATAAGACATTATACTATGAAAGTAACTAAAATAGACCAGTCTAGCGGTATCTACATCAGTATACTGACGGATTTTTCTAATGGCATAGGTTGCTGAACTTAGCCTCCCCGCAAGAGATGTTAAATGAGAACCCCATTGTAGCCTTGAATCAAGCGTAATCCCCAGGAAAACCGTTTTATCTACGAATTCAAGTTTCGCTTTATTTAATATTATATCACAATCACTACTTTTAACATTCGGTAAAGCAAATCTTATGCATTTGGTTTTTTTTTCATTTAATACCAAATTGTTTGCTGTGAACCAATTTTGGACCTGAAGTAGGGCATTATTCACTTCATCTAGATTTTGGGCCCGCCTATTTATCTTAAAAATTAGGGAAGTGTCATCAGCAAATAACACCATATTTTGAGGTTGGTTTTTCAGTAAATAGGGTATATCATTTATATATACTAGAAAGAGGAAAGGACCCAATATTGAGCCTTGTGGAACCCCCATTTTTACTTTTAACCCCTGTGAATTAACACCATTTAGAACATGTTGTTGTCTATCGTTCAAATAAGATTTTATCAAACTAAGTGCAAGTTTACCCAGTCCGTAATGCTCAAGTTTCAAAAGTAACGTGTCGTGATTTACGCAATCAAACGCTTTGGAGAGGTCACAAAAAATTCCTATGGCGTCTTGAGACTCTTCCCACGCAGTAAATATGTGCTTTAATAAGGTTACACCGGCGTCAGTTGTACAACGTCCCTTGGTGAAGCCATACTGTTGATCATGTAAGATTCTGTTGGTGTTAAAATGATAGAGCATTTGATTAAGCATTACCTTTTCAAAAACCTTGCTAAAAACTGGTAACACGGATACAGGTCTATAATTATTAGTATATTTACTGTCCCCGGATTTGAAAAGAGGTATGACTTTACTGTATTTCATTAAATCAGGGAAAACTCCTTGGTCTACACATAAATTAAAAATTAAAGCTAAGTAAGGGGCTATAGTCTCAAGTATGGATGTACAAACTTTGACAGACATTCCCCATAGATCTTCGGTTAGTTTGATTTTTATTTGCCGGAAAGTTTTAATAACAATCATAGGGTTAATGTGTTTAAATTTAAATTCAACCAGGCAGCCAGACACATTCGCCTTTAATAAATCAATTGAGAGTTCAGGTGAGGAAATAAGATCCTCCGTTGTTTTTTGTGGTATATCGGTAAAGAACTTTACAAATTCTTGAGCTACTTCCTGATTAGAGCTTTTAGGACCACATGCTGTATCTAATGTGTAGCTAGTGTTACGTATTTTCTTCCTGTTAGTCTCGTTATTTATAACTTTCCAAACTGTATTTATTTTATTTTCTGCTGTTTTGATCTTGTTGCTAATGTGCAGTGCTTTAGCAACCTTGCATGTATTTCTAAAAATGTTTGAATACTTAGCAACATACTTGTTAAAAGTTTCAGTGTTTATAAAAGGCTTAAGGCCATAAAGCTCAAATAGTCTTTCCCTACTTTTTCTGATACCTCTAGTTGCCCAATCACTAAATATGAATTTAGGGCAAATACTTTTTGTCTTCTTTTCAAAAGTTTTATTGAATTCCGTGTGAACTATTGAAAAGAAACGATGATACAATTGATCTATATTAATATCATCAAGGCCCATAACGCTTAACTTGTTCTGTAGCAAAATATTATACCTATTTAATCTGCTAGAAGTTATAGGTCTAAATTTAATTTGAACTTTTTGCGATGGGGGTGTATTACACCTGAAGGTTACAGTTTGTCCGCTATGGTCAGAGGGTAGACAATTTACTATTGCTTTATCTAAGTAATCACAATCGCAGAAAATATTATCTATACAAGTAGCAGAAGATGGAGTGACTCTAGTAGGTTCTGTAAAAGTGTTGGTCAAGTCAAATGACTTAAAAAGATTTAATAAGCGACTGCTAATTGCACATTCTTCTAAAATATTGATATTAAAATCACCACAAATAATTGTAGATTTATTACTGACTGCAAGTTTTGCCATCACATCTTCCATTATTGATTCAAATAAAGAAAAGTTTTGATAGTTTGGGGGTCTGTACACACACACAATTACATGCTTATCTAGCTCAACACAGGACAGTTCAACGCAATGTTCAACCGAGAGACCTACTATGTCATTACGTTGCTTATATTTAAAACAATTTCTTATTAATATTAGGGAACCTCCACGAAGCATAGTTTTACGGTTAAAGCAGCTACCCACCATATAGTTCTCATAATTGATAAGCATTTTGCTTACGCAAGTTTCTGTAGTAAGTTTATTTTTTTTTACTATATTAACATATCCGAACGTGGTATATTTCATTATTGCGTATGCGTTTCCAAACGCGTCTCCTACGTTATATTTTTTCTGTCATGTTGCCAACCGCAGTTTTGAACTACCCATCTCCTTCCTTCCTACTACGCTCCCATGCGACAGAAAGAGAAGGAGTGTCGCCACCTACGCCCAATCAGGGCGCGTTTCCGCAGTGACTGGCAGAAGAAGAACCACGCCACGATTGAACACTCTCTTGGATCCGCAACGTCAACCGCTTAACACCTCACGCAATACTGCTGAGCTTTGCGGCGCGCGCCTCAAAATACACCAAACCGCATTAAATTCTAAACTAAAAACAATCTGTGAATGTCGGCCGACACGGTAAAACAAACATAAGTGAAGGAAGAATCCACCAGAACACGCGCTGGGCTTCAGCACCTCCAGCGGCATCAGCCATCTTCCCAGGCGATCATCTTTATCATCAGCTTCCAAGTAAGTCCTTGTTTCCCTACATAAAAACTGCGTGCCGGCAACATTATATCCCGCATACATTAATTTCCCGCCAAAATTTATAACCCCGCGAGGTCCTTCGAACCGCTATCCCAACTTATCACCATAAGTTTTTGGTCCATTCGAGACGGATTCAAAGAATCAGCATTTATAGGTCTCATACCTAGGATTTAGGTCAAATACCTAAGTTCGTAAAACCGCCATATTGAACGCGTACTAACGTTCGTACATCCCGCTAGGTACATATTCATTGAGAACTACTGTACCAACTTAATATTGCTCCTCCTGCATTAAAATAGCTTAGGTCAATATTAAAACCGCTAATTATCGTGAGTTAACTCGGCAAACTTGCCTACAACATACTCAACCGCAATTACTTCTTATACCCGCTTATAATAAAATTATTATTATAAGTCTACCCGCTATACCTAAATTATTTTGTCCGTTTTATTTTCTAGAATAAGCCAATATGGAAGAACTTAAAATGAAAGTAAAATTACTTCAAGCTAAAAATCAAGCAATCTTTGAGCATTTATCGTCGTTATACGAAACGTCAAAGAAAATAAATACGACTAGTATTGAGCTTCGTTCGTCGGAAACGTTCATGTCAGACACACAAATACTCTCAGTCACTCGTCAGGAATTCAGTAATAACCTAGATAAAATAAATACATATTCTTTACAAATAAATCCAGATCATAAAATCGATTATAACAGTCAAATATCCTTTGACGGCGTTTACACTCGTGTCGAGAGAGTGCGCTCACTTATCGTCGCGAAGTCTTCAAGGTCATTAGAGGACTCAATGTCTCAGGACAACGCGAAACATTCTAAAACTTCTATCAAACTACCTCCAATTCAGATTTCGTTCTTTGATGGTAGGATTGAAAACTGGCCTGTTTTTTATGAATCATTTAAATCAAATATCCATGGTAATATGAATCTCACAGATTCTCAGCGAGTGCAGTACTTAATGGGTAACCTAAAAGGAAACGCATTGCAGATTACCGCAGGAATTATTCCATCAGGAGAAAATTATGCTTCTATGTGGAACAGATTAGTTCAAAAATATCAAGATAGACGAGCACTGGGCTCACACTACATGTCTAACATATTAAATATTAAACCTGCAACGAACAATTCCGCTTCTTTAAATAGTTTTATTGAAAGTTTTCACGCTTCTGTTTCTGCCTTGGAACAATTACAAATTAACGACATAAAGGATTTCATTTTATTAAATTTAGCTTTGAAAAAATTAGACCCCGCTACTATACATTTATTCGAGATGCATATGAGAGATGAGGAGATTCCTACTTATACGGATCTCGTTGAGTTCTTAAAATCGCAAGTTAAAATATTAGATAGGACTATTTCTTCTCGAACTGCATCAGTAAATAAAAATAACTCATACCGTAACCAGTCACGTGATAGTACAGTGCATACCTTTGTTGCTTGTGACAATAACCAAACTTGTTTATACTGTAACAAAAATTATCATTATAAGCTGTACACCTGTCCAAACTTTCAGGCACTATCAGCCAACGCGCGTTTGGATTTTATTAAAAACAAACGTGGATGTGTAAACTGTCTTAGTGCAACGCACACTGCTTCACAGTGTAAATCTATACATACTTGTAGAACATGTAATAAAAAGCATCATTCGCTCTTGCATCTGGAGCAAAGTTCGCCGCCGCGATCGATATCGACTGACGCTGTACCTAGTTCCGCGCACTCACAACAGGTGGCGCTGTGTGCATGTTCACGCTTAGGCACAAACATATCGCGCACTACTGTACTTTTGTCGACAGCACAAGTCTACGTTGACAATAAACATAACAAATACGTTTCTGTAAGATGTTTGATCGATAACGCTTCACAGAACAACATAATTACTTCAGCTTGTTGTAAGAAACTACAATTAAATATTATACCGCTTTCAAATTCATTTATAAAGGGTGTAGGAACCTCTTCACGGCCTATAATAGGTTACGTCGAGATAACAGTTACTGCTAAAAATAAAACTAATTCTTTTAAAATAACCGCTCTTGTGGTTGATTGTATAACGGATAAATTACCATCACACTTTGTGAATACCTCTGCTGTGCAACATTTGTTCGAATTACCGCTTGCAGACCCCCAATGGCATATACCAGGTGAGGTTGAGCTGCTTCTAGGGGCAAAGCTGTTCCCGTATTTATTACTTCATAATAAAATTATCTCACCTACCGCGCCTTCCGCAATTGAAACCGTGTTTGGTTATATTCTTATGGGTGAAGTACCCACTAGTTTATATAATAATAATAGTTCCGCTGATTTAAACACCGCTTCATATTTTTCTACTATTGTTTTTAAAATAAGGAGACGTGGAGATGGTTTTAATGTATTTATTTACTTCCAAACTATTAGTATAACACAGATTTTATTTATTACAATCTCAAGGAAAATTATTGTAGTCTTTACCATAAGCAAAGATGGTGGCGAAGGGACCATAGATAATATAAGACAACTTAACTTTTTAATTTCTTATGTTGCCAGTTAACACCGTCCCTCAAAATAAGAAATTATTATACAATACTCAAAAACATAGTTAACACCTTTTTACACTATGCCTTTACATGCAAAATTTTAATTTTAACTTATACACATAAACATCCTGCATTTACAAATTTATAAAATTTTGAGTTTTACAGTTTTACACTTCACTTTTACAAACTAATGAAATACACTACCTATACACTTTCCTTGAAATTTTATATTTATCCGAGACAATCAAAAATTTTCAATTTACATCAACTTTAGATATCCCCTTAATTTAACAAATGTAGGGCGTGACAAAGGTTTTGTTAGCAAATCAGCTACTTGTTCTGATGTTTCAATATAACTTAACTTTATTATTCCTTCTACAATTTTCTCACGAATAAAATGGTGCTTAATATCAATGTGTTTCATTCTTTTATGCAAAACTGGATTTTTAGCAACTTTAATTGAACTTTGGTTATCCTCATACATTAATACATATTCAACATTAATAGAAAAATCACTTATTAATTGTTTAAGCCAACAAGCTTCTGCTGTAGCCATACTAAGTGCCATGTACTCGGCTTCTGTCGAGGACAAAGCTACAGATGGTTGCTTTCTAGTACACCACGAAACAGAAGAACCAAATATTTTAAAAACAAACCCAGCTGTTGACCTTCTATCGACCAAATCACCTCCCCAGTCAGAATCTACATAACCAACAATGATAGCATCATTCTTGTTTCTTTCAAATACTAAACTTAAGTCAATTGTGCCTTTAACATATCTAAGAACCCTTTTTAACATATTCCACAACTCTTCACTAGCACATTTTTGAAAACGACTTAATATTGAAACACTTGCACACAAATCAGGTCTACTTCCTAATACTGCATACAACAAACAACCAATTAATTGTCTACATCTTGTTTCTAACTCTTGCGACTCAGAATTTTCCCTTTTAAGGCTATCTGTTTTGAATTTTGAATCCATGGGTGTAGCAACGCTTTTACAATCTGACATATTATATTTTTGTAAAATCTGTTTAAGGAATGCTTTCTGATTAATTTTTAAGACACCATTGATAACATCCTGATTAATAGAAATACCCAAAAAATATTTTGCTAAACCCAAGTCTTTCATACAAAAATTTGTTTTTAATAAATCTTTAGTCTGGTTTACACATTCAATATCCGTCCCTGCAAGTAATAAATCATCAACATACAGTAATAAATAAACAATTTGTCCATTATACTGTTTTACATAAAGACCATAATCAGTTTTACATTGTTTGAAACATTCGGATAACATAACTGAGTTAAATTTATCATTCCAGTTTTTGGGCGAGCTTTTTAGACCATATAATGACTTTTTAAGTTTACATACCATACCGTTATCAGAATAACCCTCTGGTAATGACAAATATATCTCATCTTTAATATCACCATGAAGAAAAGCACTTTTAACATCCATTTGATGTACTGACATACCCTTTTGATTACAAATTGCCAATAGAGTGCGAACTGTTGGAAGCTTAGCAACTGGTGCAAATAAATCATCATCAATAAAATCTGTTTGTTGAAAGCCTCTAGCTACGAGCCTAGCCTTGTAACTAGTAATATTACCTTGATCATCAAGTTTTCTTTTATATACCCATTTGCTTTCAATAACTTTACTATTTACTGGTTTTGGTACTAATTCCCATGTATTATTTTCATTTAAACTATTTATTTCTTCTTCCATCGCATTATGCCAATTTGCTTTTTCAGTACTTTTCATGGCTTCTTCATAAGTTTTAGGATTATCTTCTATAAAACTTAACAAACATGTATAATCTGTACTATAATCCTTATGCCAAATTGGCTTCCTAATCTGGTTTCTTGGTCTCAAGCTTCCTGTTTGTTCTACCTGACTAACCTGACTTTGAACTTCAATATTAGTATCATAGAACTCTCCTTCCGATTCATTACTCGACTCATCAATACTTGAACCATCATTAAAATTATGACCCGATGTTTCGTTATTCATTTCTATCTGACTACTTATTGTACTATCCCTACTATCATGATCCTGTATAGTATATTCAACATCGTTATTTTCCTCTAATGAGTTTTCAGTATTTACATTATTTTCTTCGAGTGTAATTTCAAAATTTTCTGTAATATTAGGTATTTTATTTTTATCTTCAAAATCACTATCTTTTATAAAAACTACATCCCTTTTAATCTCTACTATATTTTCTTCTTTATAATAGATTCTATATCCCTTAGTCAATTCCCCATAACCAACAAAGTATCCTTTCTTTCCTTTTGAATCAAATTTTCTTCTTTTCTCTTTAGGTACATGACTAAAAACTGGATTTCCAAATTTATGTAAAGTATGTAAATCAAAATTCCTACCTGACCAACATTCATAGGGTGTTTTATCAGTATTTTTATTTTTAACGTAAGTTCTGTTTAGTGTATACACAGCTGTGTTAACCGCTTCAGCCCACAGTGTTTTATCTAAATTAGATTGAATTAACATAGTCCTAGCAGCTTCTATTATTGTTCTCATTTCTCTTTCTACTTTACCATTTTGTTCCGGTGTGTAAACAACCGTAGTTTGATGCTGTATTCCTTTATTATTTAAAAAGGACTCTAATGTTTTATTTAAAAATTCTGTCCCATTATCTGTCCTTAAAATCTTTACTTTATTATTTGTTTCAACTTCAGCATAATTAATAAACTGTTTTATTTTACTTGGCACTTCAGACTTATGTGGTAAAAAGTAAACTTTTCTATATTTTGAAAAATCATCCTTGATTACTAAAATGTACCTTGAACCACCAACAGATAGAACTTCCATCGGTCCGCAAACATCAGCATGTAATATTTCACAACACATACTTGTTTGGTTTAAACTCTGAGGAAATGGTAAGCGGTGACATTTTCCTTCGATACATGATATACACAAATCATCAGAATCAATGAATTTTATGTTATTATTTTTTAACACTGATCTACAATAATCAAAATTTTGGTGTGCCAATTTTTCATGCCAATCCTTAAGAGTATTATTATTTACCTGAGTGGTTAAATTTACTGTATGTGAAGAACCAAAAATAAACTGCATTACATAGAACTTATCCACACTTTTACCAACAGAACATACTATGTTGTTTTTAATTAACTCACATTTTTTACCTTTAATTTGAAACATATAACCATTATTTACAGCTTTTGTAACAGAGAATAAATTTACCTTCAGTTCAGGAACATATAATACGTCATTTAGTGACGTTTCCACATACACGTTACCATTATAGGCCTTGAGAATTATTTGTCCTATTCCTTGTACTTTTAGTTTTCTCCCGTCTCCAACTATAACATATCTGTCACCTGAAATCCCTGAAAAGCTGAAAAAATAATTTTTATTAGGGGTCATGTGGTCACTTGCCCCACTGTCCACTATCCATTCTTCTGCACCATTGTTATTGCTAATAAATGCACTTGAAACGAAAGCATTCGCTCTTGAGCTATCCCCTTTACTATCTTGTGAGCCTTTACTATCCTTTGAAACATGTCCTTTATTTTCTTTTGAACCTTGTCTTTTATTCTCCTTTGAACTGTTACCTTTTTCTTTATTTTTCTTAAAATAGCACTGCTCCACTGTATGTCCCATCTTCTTACAATAGGAACAAGTCATGTTTGATCTGCAAACATTTTTCTTATGGCCAATCTTCCCACATTTGAAACATTTTATGTTTTGCACGGTTAAAGCAACGGGCTCCTCATTTCCTTGCATGCGCTCTTCTTCTATAAGCAACCTTGCCTGCAAGTCATTTAAAGTTTGTGCTGTTTGAGGAACACTTTCCCACGCTGACACGAAGTGTCTATATTGAGGTGGTAATGTCATGAGCACCTTGGTGATGATCATTTTGTCAGAAACTGTTTCGCCTAACTGCTTCAATTGATTTGCCATGTGTTCTATTTTACTAAATAAGTTTGCCATACCTTTTTCTTCATATTTATATTTCATGAATCTTTCATGCAGTAGATGGACGCTCGTTGAGCTTTTAAGTTCGTAAATACTTGACAATTTACTCCACATTTCTGCCGAAGTACTACAAGTCAGCAGATGTTGCATGACGTTTTCTGTAACTCTCGACACGATGTGTGTTTGGGCTTTGGCATCTAAAATCTCCCATTCCTTAGATTTTAAACTTGCCTCATTTTCCGTACCATTGACGACACCGAACAGTCCTTGCCCGTTTAGTAAAATCTTCGTTTGGAATTTCCACAAAGACCAATTCTCGCTGCCCGTAAGTTTCACAACAGTGATCCCAGTGGCGGCGGTGTTTACCCCAGAAGAAGAATCCATTTTGGCTCCTAGTCGTTCCGAGTTTTATTTCTAGAAAATCTAGACCCATCTGCATCCACGTTAATCTCCAATAATAGGTGAGTCTGGGCCCATAACCTATTGTTTTTAAAATAAGGAGACGTGGAGATGGTTTTAATGTATTTATTTACTTCCAAACTATTAGTATAACACAGATTTTATTTATTACAATCTCAAGGAAAATTATTGTAGTCTTTACCATAAGCAAAGATGGTGGCGAAGGGACCATAGATAATATAAGACAACTTAACTTTTTAATTTCTTATGTTGCCAGTTAACATCTACCGCGTTGAATATAGATGACTCGTATTGTTTTCTGTCGTTAGACGAATCTTTGCATAAATTCTGGAATATCGAAGAAATTCCTTCAAAATCTTTTATGAGCCCCGCTGAACGGGAGTGTGAACAGCTGTACGCTTCTACGGTGTCACGGGACTCCAGTGGTAGGTACTGTACTGCGTTGCCATTCTGTAAAGATCCAGATTCACTCGGAAATTCTTATGCTGTCGCTTATCGACGCTTAATTAATTTGGAAAAAACTAAGCTTCGCGACCCTGCTTTGCGCGCTAGTTATAATGAAATTATTCAAGAATATATTGATCAAAATTATTTAACTGAAATTACACCTAGTGCTGCTGATCAGACTATAGGTTATTACATACCGCATCACCCTGTCATTAGGAATGATAAACAAACTACGAAAGTGCGCATCGTTCTTGACGCGAGCGCTAAGTCTCATAATGGCGTGTCATTAAATGATTTGTTGCACACAGGGCCGAATTTACAGGCTGACATATTTTTATTACTTTTAAATTTCCGTTTGTTCCCTATTGCAGTTACAGCCGATATAAAACAGATGTATCTTCGAATTGCTGTTATTGATGAGCATCGAAAGTACCAGAAAATATTGTTTCGATTTAATACAGCTGAACCTGTACGCGAATTTCAATTTAACCGAGTTGCCTTTGGTCTTAAGCCCAGTCCCTTTCTAGCCATGCGCACTGTGCGCGAGCTTGCAAAGGATGAAAAACATCGCTTCCCGCGCGCATCCATTGTCGCTTCTCATGAGCTATATATGGATGACTTGGCTAATTCGACCCCTACTCTGGAGGAAGCCAAGATTCTCTCCGCTGAACTTATCGCCTTATTTAAGGCTGGGGGCTTCGACCTTACTAAGTGGGCAAGTAATTCCTCGGAACTACTAGAGGCTATTCCACACTCCAACCGCTCTTCTATTAACTTCTCTGACGGGGATAATTTAAAAATTCTTGGACTCAAATGGATTCCTTCCGAGGATTGTTTCACCTTTACTACATCTAATGTGGACAAAAGTTGTACTAAACGCTCCATACTTTCTACTGTTGCCCGTCTGTGGGATGTTCTCGGTCTAGTAGCACCTGTAGTTCTATTCGCGAAATTACTCATAAAAGAATTATGGAAATTAAATACAGATTGGGATGAGACTCCACCCGATTCTATTATACTCCTTTTTCAAAAATTTAAAGAGCAATTGCCTCTACTCTCTTCTTTAAAATTGCCGCGTCATGTAGCCGTTACTATGGGTTGTGTGACAAATATAGTAGGTTTTGCTGACGCTAGCATGAATGCGTATGGCTGCGTCATATATTTACATGTCACCGACGCAAATGGTAACACACACGTAAACTTGGTGTGTGTTAAATCCAAAGTTGCACCTGTTAAGGTCGTATCTCTGGCTAGTCTAGAGCTTTGCGCTGCTGTTCTTTTATCTAATTTAATTAAATTAGTTTATGACACTTACCGCTCTCGTACCGCTATTAATAAAATATTTGCCTTTTCCGATTCTACAATTACACTTTCATGGATTCATTCCTCACCGCACAAATGGAACATTTTTGTTAGCAACCGTGTCGCTAAATGTCAAGAAAATCTTGATCCTAAACATTTTTATCATATTAACGGTAAAGAAAATCCTAGTGACGGTTTGTCTCGAGGTCTGCTACCTGAGCAGCTACTAAATCACGATTTGTGGTGGCATGGCCCTGAGTGGCTTCTGCGCCCAACTGCTGAGTGGCTTATCACTCCGTTTGTTTCCTCATGCAGTGAGCAGTTGCCTGAGTTTAATAATAAATCTGTAACGTTAGTATCTACCGTATCAGAACTTAATTTAATATATAGCCTTTCTCAAAAATTTACATCATTAAATAAAATATTGCGCATAATTGTATACATTTTAAGATTTTTACATTTTATTCCTTATGACAAGTCACATAAGACAATTACTGTCCGTGAATTAGATACCGCTGAAATTTATTTAATTCGTTGTATTCAACAATTTCATTTTTTAGATATTTATGACGAGATTAAAAGTAATAAACTTCGCTCACAGTTTAAACGACTCGATCTCTTTATAGACGAGCATAACATAATCAGAATCGGAGGCAGGTTGTCAAATGCGAACCTTCCTTATGAAGCGCAGCATCCCGCTCTTTTACCTAAACATGATAACTTTACACATGTTTTAATAGATTATTATCACCGCATTTATTGTCATGCCGGTGTAAGCCTTCTTAGCTCTCTATTACGCCAAAAATATTGGATCCTCTCTTCTAGGGGTGTCATCAGACAAAGAGTACACGCTTGTAACTTTTGTTTTAAAGTTTCTCCTTCTCACCTCAGCCCAAAGATGGCTGATTTACCCGCTTGTCGCGTGCAAGAGACTAAAGCTTTCGTGCATACGGGTGTGGATTACGCTGGTCCCATCAAAGTAACTTTATGTAGACGTAGAGGTCAAAGAAGTCAGAAGGCTTACATATGCTTATTTATTTGTTTCGTTACCAAAGCAGTTCATATTGAATTAGTTACCGACGTGTCATCGGACACTTTTATTTCTGCTTTTAAAAGATTCATTTCCCGCAGAGGACCTGTTTCTTATTTATATTCCGACAACGGAACAAATTTCGTTGGAGCCAAGGCTCAATTGCAAGAACTACTTGCTAACCGCTACCGCATAGAGTGGAAAATGATTCCACCCCGCGCTCCCCATTTTGGAGGGTTGTGGGAATCTAATATTAAATCCATTAAAACACATTTATACCGTGTTATCGGTTCTCAACTCCTCACTTACGAGGAGCTTTCGACTGTTCTCACTGAAATTGAGGCAGTTCTAAACTCTAGACCGCTCTGTGTCCTGAATGAGGATCCGTACCCAGAACCGCTTACTCCCGCGCATTTCATAATGGCTTCTCCGTTGACTTCGTTGCCTGTTGTGAACGTTCCCGAAACAACGAAGCCTCTAACTTGCCGCAAAAAGTTGCTTGACCAAATGGTTTGTAGCTTTTGGAGAAGATGGCGGATAGAATACTTACGAGGGGTGATCCAAAAGTAATGATAATGAATATTAAACACTGTGATTATTGTAAAAAAAAAAAATATTTCTCTACATAGTCTCCTAACAAGTTAATACATTTAGTCCATCTTTTTTCTAAACCCCGAATTCCCTTAGAAAAAAAATTTTTATCTTGACCCTCCAAAAAAGCCTCAACAGCGTCCATCACTTCACTATCGTCTGAAAATTTCTTGCCTCGAAGGTGTTCCTTGAGTCGAGGAAACAGATAGAAATCACTGGGAGCTAGATCTGGCGAATAAGGCGGGTGTTCAACCAGCTCAAATCCCGATTCTTGAATGGCAGCCATCGCAACTGCGGTTTTGTGAGCCGGAGCGTTGTCTTGCTGAAACAGCACTCCAGCTCGCAGTTTGCCGCGCCTTTTTTCCTTAATAGCCTCGCGCAATCTTCTTATTTGGCCTGCGTAGTAAGAGCCCGAAATAGTGGCTCCCTTTTCCAAATATTCCACCATAATTATTCCTTCAGCGTCCCAAAAAACGGATGCCATAACCTTGCCCGCCGAACTCGACACTTTGAATTTCTTCGGCGTCGGCGAGGAGGCTCGTTTCCAAACCATTGATTGCTGTTTGGTTTCAGGATCAAAATGATGGACCCAGGTCTCGTCAATGGTCACGAATCGTGACAAAAAAAAATCCTGATCTGCTTGGAACCTTTTGAGATTCACCCTCGAAATGTCGACTCGTTTTTTCTTTTGCTCTTCGGTTAACATTCTCGGTACCCAACGCGCAGAGACCTTTTTCATATGCATTTAGTTAGCAAGGATTCTTTGCACACTGCCATATGAGATCCTTGTGACCTCAACTACATGCCTAATGGTCACTCTTCGATCTGCCAATACGACATCTTCAACTTTCTTCACGTTATCATCAGTGAGGGATGTGGATGGGCGTCCTTCGCGATGTTCATCTTCCGTAGATGTTCTTCCCAGCTTAAACTCCTTGGCCCAGCGTGCAACTGTGGAATATGGAGGAGCAGAGTCCCCCAATGTTTCCACTAAGTCACTATGTATGTCTTTGGTAGACATTTTTTTAAAACAGAGGTACTTGATCACAGCTCTAATTTCGTTTTTTTCCATTTTGCTGATACTTTTCGACGGTTCGTATTCAAATGAATGTAACTCCCGGGAATCGTAGCCTGTTTATATGATTTTTTTATGCGGATGTAGTGGGTACCTAGGCAAGCAAAAAAACATTTTTTAAGATTTTTATGTGCACTGGAAATAACCGATTATCATTACTTTTGGATCACCCCTAGTACATAACTTACAAGTTAGGCAAAAATTGGTTGACTGCCGCAGACAATATTAGGATTGGTACAGTGGTTCTCATGCATCAGGATGATGTCCCTCCTTTACGTTGGCCAATGGGCATAATCACCGAAGTTTTCCCCGGCAGGGATGGGACAACCCGCGTTGCTATGGTGAAGACATGCAGTGGTTCTTTTAAGAGACCCGTTGTCAAATTATGTCCTTTACCTTCCCAGTAACATAACCGCGTAATTAATAACCTAACTTATTTAATTTCATATATTTAAATTATTATTTTTTCTCTTTCTTAGCCCGCTTTAATATAATTTATTTCCCTTTTTGAGAATACTACATATCCTCAAACCCGGGCAGGATGCTTACGCAAGTTTCTGTAGTAAGTATATTTTTTTTTACTATATTAACATATCCGAACGTGGTATATTTCATTATTGCGTATGCGTTTCCAAACGCGTCTCCTACGTTATATTTTTTCTGTCATGTTGCCAATCGCAGTTTTGAACTACCCATCTCCTTCCTTCCTACTACGCTCCCATGCGGCAGAAAGAGAAGGAGTGTCGCCGCCTACGCCCAATCAGGGCGCGTTTCCGCAGTGACTGGCAGAAGAAGAACCACGCCACGATTGAACACTCTCTTGGATCCGCAACGTCAACCGCTTAACACCTCACGCAATACTGCTGAGCTTTGCGGCGCGCGCCGCAAAATACACCAAACCGCATTAAATTCTAAACTAAAAACAATCTGTGAATGTCGGCCGACACGGTAAAACAAACATAAGTGAAGGAAGAATCCACCAGAACACGCGCTGGGCTTCAGCACCTCCAGCGGCATCAGCCATCTTCCCAGGCGATCATCTTTATCATCAGCTTCCAAGTAAGTCCTTGTTTCCCTACATAAAAACTGCGTGCCGGCAACATTATATCCCGCATACATTAATTTCCCGCCAAAATTTATAACCCCGCGAGGTCCTTCGAACCGCTATCCCAACTTATCACCACATTTGGTAATCCTTAAGCCAATGTTCAGTGAAACAAATAATGTCAAACTTACTATTTTCTAAAAACAATTCAATTTCTAATAATTTGGAAGAAATGCCTTGGATATTTTGGTGGAATAATTTCAAAGTGTTCTGCTGAGGCCCTTTTTTACTAACTAATTGAGTGCAAGAAGATACGTTGGTAGGATTAACAATATTGTTAATCGTACCTCCTGTTGTCTCATTTCCTAGTTTAAATTATTTTTTGGAGTGAGGCTGGAGACACCCGTACCATCCTCAGACAACAAGACCCTATCACTAATACTATTATACCCTAATTGAGAATTCTCCACGGTGACACATGGATCCTCCTCAGTACAATGTTTGTAAACATTTATAGCACTAGTGCTATATTCACTTAAAGTCACCTGTATATTAGTATTACTACTAATAGTCGCAGTGTTAATAATAGAACTAAACTTAGACATACTATTTATGTCTGTGTGAATATTATAAGCTAATAGCCGAGCTATTTTGTGTCTACATCGAATAGGTAGATGCACCTTACCCCGTGTCGACTTCAGTTTACCAACAATAGTGTTGATATCCAGATATATAAGTCTGTTACTATAGTGACCTACTAAAAAATGTACATGGTTATTTAACGTATGTATATAATTGTTTTTTCTATTACCCAAATTTTCAAAAAATGGAAAACCACACAATATTACTTTGTTACAATTTAACTTCAACAACTCTGAAACACAGTCAGTGATGTCTTCCTTTTTAATCTTAGAACTATTACCAACACATATAGTAATGGTGGTACTAGGATCACAAACAGTCTTTGTTACTGATGCCATAATCTGTTTGTAGGTTGATCCTGGCATGCAATAATTTTGGGTACAATAACTCAGGTTATTACTGATTAATTTCCCTAACCCTCTACCTATACTATCAGAGAACATAACTGAAAGATTAGAACCAAGACTATTAGGTGAGACCAAATTACCTAAGTCAGGTATTGTATCTTGGGTGGAAATACAGTCCTGAGTACTCACAGCTAGGGACGGGTCCTCCGTTGCCTCAAGCTGGAGGGCATCATTGCTGGATTCCCTCTGACAAGTACACTGAGTGTTGCTGAGAGTCAGCGAGTCCACTTTGTCTACCAATGCATTTGTAGCAAGAATATGCTCTTTAATTTGATTTTCCGAGCATTCATATTTATTACATAAAGATTTCAGTGACTTATTAAGAGCCTGTATTTCTGATTGTAAGCGCTGAGTGTCAATTTCATAAATATTTATACTATCTTCCAATTTAATCTGATAGTTATTTAATTTATTAACTAGAGAAACACGTTCTTTCCTTAATTGAATATTTTTTCCTTAATTGTCTAGTTTCCAATCCGGTTTTCGGCCTGGCCACAGCACAGCCACAGCTCTGCTTAAAGTTACTGAAGACATAAGGGATAGCCTGGAGAATTCGAGATTAACGGTCTTGGTCCTAATAGATTTTTCCAATGCTTTTAACACCGTTGATCACGATATTCTTCTGGCCATACTGTCTCAAATTGGGGTCTCTTCGTTGTCATGTGATTGGTTTTCTTCATATCTTCGTGCTCTAACTGGTGCGACTTGGCATCTGGTGTTCCACAAGGCGGTATACTCTCTCCTCTCTTATTTTCTTTGTTTATAAACTCCATTACTGCTGTCCTCAAATGTTCAACTATACGCTCAGTCAGACATTGCCATTTTGTCTTGACAATTGCATTTCATCGCTCAATGCTGATCTACGAACTATCGAAGAATGGTCTGGCAAATTTGGGGTTTCTGTTAACGTTGGGAAATGTCAGGCCATCCTCATTGGTAGTTCGTACTATTTGAGAAATGTGAACACTAGACAACTTATGCCACTGATGTTCGAGAACTCCGTCATCTCTCTTTCACCTCACGTAAAAGACTTAGATCTGTAAATTGACGGCAGTTTACGTTGGAATAAACACGTGGCTCAGGTTAGCCAGAAAGTCTCGTTTTCACTGCGGACTCTCTATAGATTTAAGCATTTCCTCCCATCTAGCACTAAACTCAATTTGGTCCAGTCACTTGTGCTTCCCATTATAGACTATGCTGATGTTTGTTGCTCTGATCTTTCCCAAGAACTTCTAAATAAATTGGATCGACTTCTCAACAATTGTATTCGGTTTGTTTTTGGTCTTAAAATACGATCACATTTCTTCCTTCCGTTCTCAGCTTAAATGGTTGCCTATCCGACTCAGAAGGTCCCTCAGATCTCTCTGCTTGCTCTTCACGATTTTGAACGATCCACGTGCTCCCGATTATCTAAAAACTTATTTCAAAGTGTTGGGCAGTTCTCATAGTTTTAACCTTCGTGCTTCAAAGAATCTACTTCTCCAAATTCCTTCACACCGTACAGGCTTTATGTCAAATTCTTACGCTATCTCTACTATAAAGCTCTGGAACGCGCTACCTTTTGGCATTAAAAAGGCTGAAAACAAATTTACTTTCAAAAGAAAAGTTCGTAACCACTATTTAAGTCAGAATAAATAGCTCTCAAATCGAAGTCTAGTCATAATAATTATTATTAGTTTTCTCGCTATTTTAATTTAATTTTTGGTATTTGATAGAATATCTATTAGTTTATTTTATGTGTATATGTGTATTAGTATCAATATAAGTATATATACATTCTCCTTAACAAGAAGTTAGTTTTTTAGACATTATTTTGTAGCCTATCACTATGTTTTCCTATTTAACCCAAAGGTTGACTGGTAGAGAATGCCTTGTGGCATTAAGTCCGCCTATGTACCACTCTTGTGCATGATGTTTAAATAAATAAATAAACGTATACAAATAGTTATACAAATACATAACACCTTTCTTTTGAGCTTCACGACAAACGATTAAATGAATCTGCGGCTCACAAAAAATCTATAGTTATTATTTAATGGAGATTTAAAGCTTTCGTGGTGCGCTAGCTAACTTTCGTAGACAAAATAACCACGAAAGTTGTGCCACGAAAGTTACGAAAATTTTACTTACGTTTTTGTGAATTACGATTAAAGTTATATGTAAATTAACAAACAAAGTACTTGGGAATAATCTCGAATATCTATCTTATTCCTTAATTTTAAATTATTTAGAAAATTATACACAATTTCCTTCAAAATAAACGCACGAAAGTTACTTGACCAAGGCTACCTGAAAATATTCAAAGAATAACTCACCTCGTATTTTTATTGTTTAGAAGCAAAGGACGTATTTGTCTCCCCCACTGACGCCGGGATACTACAGAGTTCCCGTGCAGCTAAAACGTGTAGCGAGTAGCGACAAGTTGGCGCTTTTGGAAGAGAGGCTCGCGAAACTAGCAAAATATTGTGTCAGAGACATTATGCCTATTAAGTATTGTAACATAAGAAATAAAATTAATGTGCTTTAGTAATTATGATGCATAGTTAAACACGATTAATTTGATGTATTACATTATAATAATTATGCGTATGAATTGAATACAAAAGTTATCAAAGTTTGCCGTGAGCGCGAACCGTGTGACGCGCGGAGAACACCGATTTTGCTCCCGTTTTTGACATTAGATGTTTATTTTCTTAAACATTATAAATAATTTTAGGTGTTTTATGTTGAAATTATACACATTTATAAATAATGCGTAATCTGTATTGGGTCCTAAGACGGTATGTTTAATAGGTTAGGAATTAAGAGTGTGTGACTGGCTTCAATAAATATCAGCGGCTTACGGCAATTTACAGTGGTGGCAGTTTGTACTCTGTTCATGGAAACCCTGTTATGTCGAGCGACAAATATTGTAATCAACTATTGCACAACAATATCCCCGTAGCAGCAGTTTCTTTATGTGAGAGTAAATACTTATTTTGTACACATACATAATATTATTATTGCTGCGTACAGTGGAGCCGCTAGCCGGAGTCGACCCGAATATGTTTGGAAAAGGCCCGGATAATAATGATTTAGGAACAAGTCGCGTATTGGTCGCAGATGCGTGCCGCCCGCCTCAAATAAATCAGTGGAGGGTATCTCTCATGTTCGGACAACACACATAACTCGCCAACTTATTCTATTAGGAGGGCCGGACGACGCCGAACGGCGCCGGACACTGCCGGACACTGCCCGAGTGTGCACAATGGGGTTAGTTTTTATAGCTAGTGCCGAATATAATGTTGTCCGAATAAATTGCGGACGTGAGCGGCGGGTTGAGTCTTAACACAGCAATGAGTTAAATAGACAAAGTATTAGTCGTAATCCGGTTGTAATCGTCTGATTACAACCGGATTATACTGAAACAGAATCTTGGAAGTCCACTGTCTCGTTAATTTGAAATAGTTGTCAGATAATTGATAAAATAATTGACTTCGTGTCGCTACGGGATTAAAACATTCTCGTTTTCGCTCGCGATCGTATCGGCGCGCGGCGTACCGTTTGTGCCTATAATAACATTCTTCTGACCTGAATTAATTGCTTGGCCATTTTACCGTCTGCCTAATTAACCGTTCATTTTGATTACATTTCCACGTTAATATTTCGTAGCAATTGCTTCATAAACAGTTGGCTTTTACGTGATTGCTTCATAAACAAATCGAAGCCATGCTTCTGTGCTTCGAGCTTGCGAGGCGCGGAGTTATTGCGGTCACGTCGCTAACTTTGTAAGGGCGAGGGTGTCGTGGGAGGAGGGGGCAGGGGGGGAGGGTGCAGGTCCCGGACCGTTTGCTCAAGCCTTCTCTGCAAATGAAGATGACTCGATAATCGATAGCCACCTGCTAATTGACTGATTTATACAAATTGTACCTAGGACGAAAATAAAAGTAATTAGAAGATTTGCTTTCAGCAGTTTAGCGATATAAACCCCGACTATAACGTAACGGCCTGCGTCCGACACGAGCGTGTTTGTATGATTGTCAATGTGTTGTAGCCTATTGTGGCTAACCCTGCACCTATATCTGCCCCGCGATAGCTGAGCGCCGCGCGCCGCCCGGGTACATGTGGGTGTGAGGTGACCCCGGGCGCATGTGACGCCGTGACGGTCGACAGGTGGCGCCACACGACAATAACCCTACCCTTGTATTGTTGTACAAGTAAGCGTATCCTACATTATTACGATACAACTTTACAACTTAATCATACTTTTTTGTCATGAAAAAAGGTTAGAGTCACCCATTCCAGTAAATAATGTTTATTTTTAAACGGTGAAAAATTTACTTATGTATTAACGCTGTTCAAGTGGTTTTATGAAAACCGCCCACGTAGCCAACCGCGGTATATCTCACGTTATTATGATAACATCTCCGGGGTTGCGTCCCTTTGTACCTACCGCGCCTCTGTCCTGACCTCACCCCTCACTCACGTGGTGTTATCAATTACCCTCAATTAGTTCCGTTAACGAGCTCATTAGAGCGATGCGATATTATTCTCTTCCTGAAGAAGCGATGTACTGTACAGTTGTGATCCGTTGAACCATAACTCTCTGTTAATATTCAAATAGTTGCGGTTGTTTGTGGAAACAAATCTAATAATACACCGGAGTAAGCCAAATACTAACTAAAATCTTTATTGTAATTAATTGGCAAATGTTACATTCAGAAGCCTCCCGAGACCCTCAAATAGATCCAACATCGGACATAACAAATGCCGATGTTCATTTGTGTACCTAACGCTAGGGGTACAAATGCAAAAGGTTTACATTCAAAAATAACAACAAGCAATCGTAACGATCCTCACTGGTAGGGATTTGTCGGTGGGGATTTCTGGAATAAACCAAGCAATCATCTCATAGGCAAGATTTGGCAAGATTCGATTTTCTGCCTTATACTTCCTATCTGACCCAACTTTCTTGTTAACGCCTTCGGTCAAGCTGATGATGATACACTCCATGGCAGAGCCATTCATGAATGAATCTCCACTTGAGCAGGTTTTCCTTGCTGCGACCAACCTGGGTCCGGGGTCTATTTAAAGATTTTCAGGTCAGCCATGGCAACTCATGTCCAGGTCAGGGAGATTTTCAGCTGTTGCAACGAATGGGTTAGGTAAGGATGCGCTACCCGCCGCACCTTTAGTCTTTCCGTAGACCGCTCGCATATGAGTGGGGTGACACACTTCAGAAAGCTGTTTCGGCTTTTCAGCCTTTGTGACACGAGGGTATTTAGGAGCAAAGTGTCGGGTCGTGTGTCTGAATCCATTTAGACCTTTTCGCCAGAGCTTGCCACTGTTTTACGAACTTCTACGTCCAGCGCACTCCAGGCTGTCAGCGAGCTCCCATGCCGATCCTTCCACAACGATGATAATTCAAAGTAGATAGTGGTGAGGTTAGGCAAGTGGTCACCACCGGTGCATTGCCAGTGATATCTACGCAATACGGATCGCTGGCAACCATTTAAATTCAGCGACACAAATAGATAATTATGGTGGTAGTGGCACTACTGCCTACTGATTATTGACAAAAATTTTTTTGCAAAAATCTAAATCAATCAACCAATTTGGTTGATTGATTTAGATTTTTTGTCACCGACTTCTGAAGCTAAAGTTATTTTTCACTTTTATGTGTTTTTTTGAAGTCGGTTTTATTTTTTTGGAAAAAAGTTTTTTATTTTTCCATTTTTAGTTGTTCCCAAACAAATATTTGCCATGAATTTATATGATTTTATACCATGATTTTATAATTTAGGCGTATCCCCAATATATGCAATTTAACATAACATGTTTTTTTTTTCGGGTGGGAAATCATCAAATAACCCCTCCCGCTCTGGGCGAAGCGGAAGCGGAAAAAAAAATACAGTCGAATTGAGAACCTCCTCTTTTTGGAAGTCGGTTGAAAAGAAGAACTTCTGTAACATCGTGTTTCGTGTAAGGGTAACGATTACCGTGAATGTGTGACGCTATCCGTCAGTCCACGTATTCAATTACCAGGATCAGCTTTTCTCGGGCGAGTGCGTGAATATCGCCCATGATTGTGTTACTACGGACCCCCCCGCGTCCCCCCGACCCCCTCCCCGCTACCCACTACCCCCACGCCCGCTCGCACGAATAAATAGATGCCAACATCACATGCGGTCACTTTCATCCTTCACACGCCTCAACTCATTCTAGCAAATTGTTTTCATTTTCTGTTAACATTCATATAATTTATGTTCTGCGATCTTCAACCTTAATCGAATTTTGCCTAAAGGTACTTAATACAATTATGTGGATGGTCACACGGAGGAACTAACATCAGGTGAAATTCACTGTTAGCAAAGTGGAAATAAGTAAAACTGTGCCCAAACTAAACTAAAACTTATAACTAAGTACTGAAGTTCGGAATTGAGTGTGGAAGTAAACTCAACCATTGCCGGGAAGGCTGCTGGAATGTCCAACAAATGTGAATGGTCCGACAAACCGTCATAATTAGTTTCAGTTATATTCTACACGTACCACCGCTTGTTTACCGGGAACCGTTTTTAATTTGATTTAACCAATCACTGAGTGTTTGTGTTTCATTTTACGATGAGCACGCAATTATTGATACCAATCCTTCTACCTACAATGTACAAAATGAATATTTAATAAAACAAAACGGTTCGATGAAACGATCGAACGATCTCCGCAGGGTGGCCTGGGCCTGTATCAGCTGGATTAGAGTTGTCGAGAGCAGCTGCAGTTAGAGTTGCTGCAGTTATAACATAACATAACATTCATTTATTCTGAGGCATCTTTGGCCCATATATATATATATATCTATTGGCCAAAGATGCCTTAGAGACTAATATAAATAATTATGATAAAATACAATTTATTACTATAAAATACAATTACGGAATCACTACCTCATCGTAAACAATTTGGTGATTTTAGTATCGTGTTGTTTATTGCCCAGTATTTGACTCCTCAGCTAGTGGTGTATTCGTGGCTTACGAACTTTACAGAAATTAAAATTCAAGAACACTTTACTGCAATTAAAGCATTGAGTATTCAGGGCACAATGGCGGCGCCATTTAAAAGTACCTCTCGTTGTGAGTGCTGGCATTCGAGACATTGTCGGCGTATCGGCAGGCGTGCACAATGCGATGCAACGGCCGGAGACGAGGGGACCGGAGATGTGGGGCCCAAGTACCTGCCGGGCCCCCGGACACACGGGCCGATGAACACAATAAATGTCATGGACACACATGATTATCCCAAAGTTTTCATCGTAGACGTTGTTCAAATAGCGTCATTGTCGCCTATTATAATATACAGGGTGTAAAATACCTCATCACGAAGCCGTCAACCAAGCATTCTGTACGTTAAACTAAGTTACTTTACAATACGGCCGACGTATCTTGGCGAGTCCGAACTTCGCGCAGAAGGTTGCGCAATCACTGTTTTGAGGAACCAAATGGTGGCATGAGGCGACGTGCGGGGGGCGGTGGTCTAGGCTAGAGATTGACCAAAAATAAACACAATCAAAAAAATCAAAATCAAAATCAAATCATTTATTTCAAGTAGGCCAGTTGCAGGCACTTTTGAATTGTCGAAACAAAGATGAAAATTAAATGTAACTAGCTACAGTCCCAGTCACAAGACATAAAAACTGTGAAAGTACTGTAGTTGCCCATTCCCTAGCGTAGATCTCTATGGAGAAGAACGGGCAAGAAACTCCATGGACACTCTTTTAAATCATAAAATTGTTACAAAATCTTGGTTACATCATTCGTGTTGAGATGGTATATTATGTGAGAACAATGTAGCAAGATGTGCACGTTAAGTGTCCATAGTAAAAACAAAAAATACAATTAAAAAAAATAAACATTAAAATAAGCCACGGCAACTAAGAGATGACCAGTCACAACTGACAGCGCCCGTTCACGAACATGACGCATGGATCAGCACCATTTAACTCAACCATTTTGTAGGGAACCAAATGATCGGACACACGCGCCACCATCAGCGAGACATTAGAGTGAGCATGACATACTCTCAACTGCCTGGGCACATTCAAGTCAAGAAAAGACGTAGGATTCCAGTGAATGATAGCTTTACATAGTACTCACACAATATGGGCAATGCGATTATATAATATTAGAGATTGAATCTATACAATGCAAAGATAGTTGTACAATCTTCAGCAGCTCCAACAATTATATGTAATGCTATCTAATTTATGCGCCCCTGTCCATGTGGAGCAGGACCAGCATTGAGCCACGCATTTTTATCAGCGATATAATCGCCCAACTTGTAATAAGCTTGCTTACATAGTGTGCGTTTGATGCATGTTTTAAATTTCGTCTCATTCAGTTCAAGAATACTTTGTGGTATTTTATTATAGCATCTCAAACAGTACCCCATGAAAGATGAGTCTACTTTAGCGAGTCTGAAGCCTGGCTGAACTAGTTGGTCCCTATTTCTAGTACTGTAATTATGTCTGTCACCTCTTTTACCAAAAAGATGCAGATTTTTTCTGACGTACATTATGTTTTCGTAGATATACTGACAATGTACCGTCATGATGCCAATATCTTTAAACAGTTCCCTTAGAGAATCGCGCCTACGAAGATTATAATTATAGCTCTGATGGCTCTTTTTTGCAGAATAAATATAGACTCAATATCTGCAGCCCGTCCCCATAGCAAAATGCCATAAGACATTATACTATGAAAGTAACTAAAATAGACCAGTCTAGCGGTATCTACATCAGTAAATTGACGGATTTTTCTAATAGCGTATGCTGCTGAACTTAGCCGCCCCGCAAGGGATGTTAAATGTGAACCCCATTGTAGCCTTGAATCAAGCGTAATCCCCAGGAAAACCGTTTTATCTACGAATTCAAGTTTCTCTTTATTCAATATTATTTCACAATCACTACTCTTAACATTGGGTAAAGCAAATCTTATGCATTTAGTTTTTTTTTTCATTTAATACCAAATTGTTTGCTGTGAACCAATTATGGACCTGAAGTAGGGCATTATTCAGGTCATCTAGATTTTGGGCCCGTCTATTTATCTTAAAAATTAGGGAAGTGTCATCAGCAAACAACACCATATTTTGAGGTTGGTTTTTCAATAAATAGGGTAAATCATTTATATACACGAGAAAGAGGAAAGGACCCAATATTGAGCCTTGCGGAACCCCCATTTTTACTTTTAAACCCTTTGAATTAACACCATTTATTTGAACAAGTTGTTGTCTATCACTCAAATATGATTTTACCAAACTAAGTGCAAGTTGACCTAGTCCGTAATGCTCAAGTTTCAAAAGTAATGTGTCGTGATTTACGCAATCAAATGCTTTGGAAAGGTCACAAAATATTCCTATGGCGTCTTGAGACTCTTCCCACGCAGTAAATATGTGCTTTAATAAGGTAACACCGGCGTCAGTCGTACAACGTCCCTTGGTGAAACCATACTGTTGATCGTGTAAAATTTTGTTGGTGTTGAAATGATTGAGCATTTGATTAAGCATTACTTTTTCAAACACCTTGCTAAAAACTGGCAACACGGATACAGGTCTATAATTATTAGTATCTTTACTGTCCCCGGATTTGAAAAGAGGTATCACTTTACTGTATTTCATTAGATCAGGGAAAACTCCTTGGTCTACACACAAATTAAAAATTAAAGCTAAGTATGGGGCTATAGTCTCAAGTATGGATGTACACACTTTGATAGACATTCCCCATAGATCTTCGGTTAGTTTGATTTTTATTTGCCGGAAAGCTTTAATAACTATCATTGGGTTTATGTGTTTAAATTTAAATTCAGCCGTGCAGCCAGATACATTCGCCTTTAATAATCCAATTGAGACTTCAGGTGAGGAATTAAGAGCCTCCGTAGTTTTTAATGGTATATCGGTAAAGAAATTTACAAATTCTTGAGCTACTTCCAGATTAGAGCTTTTAGGACCACATGCTGAATCTAACGTGTATCTAGTGTTACGTATTTTCTTCCTGTTAGTTTCATTATTTATGACTTTCCAAACTGTCTTTATTTTGTTTTCTGCTGTTTTGATCTTGTTGCTAATGTGCAGGGCTTTAGCAACCTTGCATGTATTTCTAAAGATTTTTGAATACTTAGCAACATACTTGTTAAAAGTTTCAGTGTTTATAAAAGGCTTAAGGCCATATAGCTCAAATAGTCTTTCCCTACTTTTTCTGATACCTCTAGTTGCCCAATCACTAAATATAAATTTGGGGCAAATACTTTTTGTCTTCTGTTCAAAAGTTTTGTTGAATTCCGTGTGAACTATTGAAAAGAAACGATCATACAATTGATTTACATTAATATCGTCATGGCTCATAACATCTAACTTGTTCTGTAGGGAAATATTATATCTATTTAATTTGCTAGAAGTTATAGGTCGAAATTTAATCTGGACTTTTTTCAATGGTGTATTACACCTAAAAGTTACAGTTTGTCCGCTATGGTCAGACGGCAGACAATTTAATATAGCTTTATCTAAGTAATCACAATCGCAGAAAACATTATCTATACAAGTAGCAGAAGATGGAGTGACTCTAGTAGGTTCTATAAAAGTGTTGGTCAAGTCAAATGACTTAAAAAGATTTAATAACCGACTGCTATTTGAACTTTCTTCTAAAATATTGATATTGAAATCACCACAAATAATTGTAGATTTATTACTGGCTGTAAGTTTTGCCAGGACATCTTCCATGATTGATTCAAATAAGGAAAAGTTTTGATAGTTTGGGGGTCTGTACACACATACAATTACATGCTTATCTAGCTCAACACAGGACAGTTCGACGCAATGTTCAACCGAGAGACCTACTATGTCATTACGTTGCTTATATTTAAAACAATTTTTTATTAATATTAGGGAACCTCCACGAAGCATAGTTCTACGGTTAAAGCAGCTACCCACCATATAGTTTTCATAATTAATAAGCATTTGGTAATCCTTTAGCCAATGTTCAGTAAAACAAATAATGTCAAACTTACTATTTTCTAAAAACAATTCAATTTCTAATAATTTGGAAGAAATGCCTTGGATATTTTGGTGGAATAATTTTAAAGTGTTCTGCTGAGGCCCTTTTTTACTAACTAACTGAGTGCAAGAAGATACCTTGCTGTTGGAAGGATTAACAATATTGTTAATGGTACCTTCTGTTGTCTCACTTCTTAGTTTAAATCAATATTCATATTTGGAGTGAGGCCGGAGACTCCCGTGCCATCCTCAGACAACAAGACCCTATCACTAATAGAGCCTAATTGAGGATTTTCCACGGTGACGCATGGATCCTCCTCAGAATGTTTGTAAACATCTATAGCACTAATGCTATCTTCATTTAAAGTCACCTGTATATTAGTATTATTACTAATAGTCGCAGTGTTAATAATATAACTAAACTTAGACATATTAATTATGTCTGTGTGAATATTATAAGCTAATAGCCGAGCTATTTTGTGTCTACAACTAATAGGTAGATACACTTTACCCCGAGTCGATCTAAGTTTATCAACAAAAGTGTTGATATCAAGATATACAAGTTTATCACTATAATGACCTGCTAAAAAATATAAATGTTTATTTAACATGTGAATAAAATTGTTTTTCCTGGTACATAAACTTTCAAAATATGGAAAAGAACACAATATTATTTTACTACACTTTAACTTCAACAACTCTGAAACACAGTCAGTAATGTCTTCCTTTTTAATCTTTGAACTATTACCAACACATATACTAATGGTGGTATTATGATCACAAACAGTCTTTGATACTGATGCCATAATCTGTTTGTAGGTTGACCCTGGCATACAATTGTTTTGGGTACAGTAACTCAGGTTATTACTAATTAATTTACCTAGCCCCCTACCTATACTGTCAGAGAACATAACTGAATGAACACAATCACGAGTACTAGGAGAAACAAAATTACCAGTCTCAGGCAAACTATCACACAACTCAGGCTGTACCACGTGTGAATAATCTAGTGTTAAATTAGTTGATTGTTGGTTCAATAAGCTGTCCTGAGACAAATTCTCAACCTGGTATGGGTCCTCCATTACCTTAGGCTGGATAGTATCATCGTTAGTAACTGTCTGGCAACTACATTGACCCAATACCAACTCATTTGCTGCAGAAATATGTTCCCTAATTTGGTTCTGAGAAATCTTATACCTACTAGAAAGGGAACTTAGTGAGTCCTGAAGTACCTGTATTTCAGACTGCAAATGCTGAGTATCAATTTCATAAATTTTTATACTGTCCTCTAATTTAATTTGGTAATTATTTAACTTATTAACTAAATCAACACGCTCTTTCCTCAGTGGAATATGTTTGGAAAAGAGTTTGTGTTGTTTCCTATATTGATAACATTTTTTAATTATTCTATTCAGTTTTGCATATTTTTTAATTTTCTTATTGCTAACTGTATAGTTCTGTTTTAGTAAGGAATCTTCAGTCAGATCAATGGTTATTAAGGAAGGGGGGTTACAATTACTATTTAATAATTCATTATATAAAAGGTTTGTTTCTGAAACCTGATTACATGCTTTTTCTTTCTGTAACTTTATTATACAACTATTGGCATGAATTAACTCATCTTCTAGGTCCCTAATTTTATATAAAGCCTCCTCATATAAGTTACTACAATTATGGAAACCATCCGTCACCACCTTCAGTTGATCCCGTTCATCAACAACGTCCAAGTATTGCTGATGTAGGTCTACTAGCTCCCGTTTTAAGCTGGAGTTTTTGCCATTAACCTTATCGACTTCCACCTCGCTCTCTTCTCTCTCATGTAACAGTTCTTGGACTTGGAGGTTGGATTCTTTGAGTTCTTGGAGGGCCGTTCTCAATTTTAGCTCCATATCCTGTGCAGTAGCCTTACGGGTCATCACAGGCATGGTATCAGGATTGGTTACTGAAAATTAGAAGTAAAGAAACGGTGTGAACTAATAGCATAGACAAATAAAGAGAAGATAGTGTTGAAAGGGAAAGCAAAAAGTTTAAGTTATGAAATGAAATGAGGTAGGCTGCTAAATTAGTTTTAAAACATTATCCAATTCAATGTAACTAATTGAATAAATATTCAGTTTCAATGGTTCTATTGTCTTAGGGATTTACTTTTTCTTATGGGGGTATGTTGCATAAAAGAAAAAAAAAAAAAAAAATTATAAGATATCAATGCAAGACAATAATGCACAATAAATTATCTTAAACGATATATCTAATCATTTGTATTGAAAAGATTGATTCGAATAAACAATCAGAGTTATGGAATTACTCAGTTTTGTTGTTCAAGACCGGTTGTCAACAAAGATATTTTGAACCAGTTCAGGGTAATAAATCAGCGAAAATTATACTAGAAATGGGCATGGATGTGTTATAGAGCTAAAGAGACGTTTGTGCTGTTATTAAATAAAAAGTAAACAATACTTCCCCGAAATATCCGTTTATGTCCGTGGTTAAAGCGTCAGCTGTTTTTTTTTTTTAGGTTACCGGTACCGTTGTAGTGCCGAAAACTTCATTAATTAGCAGGATAACAATTTTCCTGAGTATTTATGCATTTATGATACGTTTAAACAAACAATTACACCTTAATCTATCTTATTTACTAATTTTATTTTATTCTAAATACGGAACAAAAATTTTACATGTCACTCCCAATTTTACATGTCACTCTGTCAATCGACCCTTTATTCAATCTAATATCGTAATCGATTAGTTTTATTTAGAATTAACAGATTTTTGTTTATTTAGGATATTAAACGAAATAGATTTACAAATATAGTGTATTTTGTTTGTGAATAAACGGGATTTCAATTGAAATTAAAAAAAAACTTATTAAATTTTATTTTCTCGGTTGAAAGACATGATTTACATAAAATATCAGTTATCTATTAACGACTACTTGAGTAACGACTATTTGAGAAAATTTAAACCTCCTTAAAAAATTAAAAATAAATATTTTTTTTTACTTAGTTTTAATCGATTTGAATAAAAATCGATTAAACAGCACCCTCAGAAACGCGTATTGGACATCCCTATTTGATTACTTCGTGAAGCTTCGTGCTTATTCGGCAATGCTCGGTACACGGTAATATGTCTCTCTCACACGTTAGCATTGATGTCGTTTTCGTGTCACTATCTCTGTCTTGAGTACAGTCGGTTATAAAAGTTTTCGTTGTTATTGTTGTGAATTATTTATTATTGGTTATTATTATTGTTTAGTTTTTTTGTTTAGTGTTAAGTTTGTTCTATTTGCGGTATTTGCAAGTGTCAGTTGGCACTTATATTATTCGCCAAATATGCCAACCAAAGCATATTATGGTTATTTTATTCGTACATTTGGTTTATAAAAAATAAAGACAATAACATTTTTCTTCACGAGTGTACATGCGCTAAAGTTCGCAGAGCCTATGTTCAGACTCGCCAAGATACATCGGCCGTATTGTACGCAAAAATTATTGCTGGGAAACGCCTTTTTTTTGGGGTGAAAAATCATGTTTTGTGGTAGAACTCAATGTATGTAACGCACTCAAAACATCACGCTGATGGATGGATTGAATAGTACGGGAGTCGTGGAGGTGTTAAAAGTAAAAATCTTCATTAAAAACTTGTTTTAAAAAAAAAAAAAACTTGTTAAAACTTGGAACTTTGACCCCCAATATCTCCGTAACTAGAAGGTTCCCAGGTATGGTGTAAAACAAAAAAATGATCGCAATGACGGGGAAAACAAGTGCCTTTTGGCTTCGTTAAGAGGTGTTTTACATCCTTTATTTTCAATATACTTCCTCGAAAACTGGTCCATAACGCACTATGATTAGGTACAACATGCAATCTATTTCACACTCGTGCGTTTTTTTCCATTTTCCCGAAAATTGCCACAGATAACTATACCTATACTAAGTCCAAATTGGTTCAATGCCTCTAAATAGTCTGAGGTGAATGTTTTTTTTTTAATTTCGGCAAAGCACTACGCGTCTTCATGGCATAAATATTTTTTGAATATTAAAATTGTGTTTATAAATAGAATATCATAGATAAACATGATTATTAAAAACTAATTGTTATTTTTATACACAAATTAACATTTATTTGTGTTTTCAATTCAAAAATATAAAATAAATATATTTTTTATATTAGGCTGTTTAACGGCTTCATACCTTTGCCTCTCCTTCAACCTGGCGAAATGAAAATTAAAATCATAGTTTCTTAGTTCGTGACAAAAATATTTTTCGTTTTATTTTATTTTATTTCTTCAAAAGTGTATTGAAAAACGTCGTTTGATACACGTGGACATTTGTTATTGCAGTTCTCGGCTCAAAAACACATATTCGTTATATTCCGCCTCGAATGCAATAACAAACTTTCTTCACTTGTATCAAAATGTACTATTTCAATACACTTCCTCGAAAACTGGTCCTTAACGCACTACGATTAGGTACAACATGCAATGTATTTCACACGCGTGCGATTTTTTCCACTTTCCCGCACGTGTGCAGGAATGAAAATTGCCACAAATTGGTTCAATGCCTATAGTCTGAGGTGAATGTTTTTTTTTTAATTTTTGCAAAGCACTACGCGTCTTTACGGCATAAATATTTTTTGAATTTTCAAATTGTGTTTATAAATAGAATTTCATAGATAAACATGATTATTTAAAACTAATAGTTAATTTTATACACAAATTAACATTTATTTGTGTTCTGAATTCAAAAATATAAAATAAATCTTTTTTTTATATTAGGCTGTCTAGCGACTTCATACCATTGCCTCTCTTTCAACCTGGCGAGACCAAAGCGCGAAAAAAAAAGAAAATTTAAATCATAGTTTCATAGTTCGTGACAAAAAAAATATTCGTTATTTTATTTTATTTCTTCAAAAGTGTATTGAAAAACGTCGTTTGATACACGTGGACATTTGTTATTGCAATTCTCGGCTCAAAAACACCCTCGCCTACGGCTCGGGAGTTATAATTCCGCCTCGATTGCAATAACAAACTTTCTCCACTTGTATCAAAATGTACTATTCTACTTAGCTCTCCGATGAGTACAGGTGTGATTTTTGTCATGATCTTGATCAAGCACAGATTCTGCTGTCGAGTAGGAAACTTCAAGTTGTGCTACGGCATGTGTTGATCTACCCAAGTAAAACTGTATGCGAAGATAATAAAATTATGGTATCAAAGTGTTTTTATGGGAAAACGCAATAACACAGTTTAGTGTTCCTGCGGTCAAGATATTCATTATAAAGGTTATGGTATTATTGCGCATGTATTTGTGATTAAGTTTAACCGGAACATTTAAAAACTAGCGCGCTGTTATGACTTGCTACTGGTGGCCTACCATGACGTCTTATAGCAGGATCGTTTTAATTTTATTCCGGTGAGGGAAAGAGATGGCGCTACACGTCCTCTATAGCTCCGTCTCTTACCCACACTCGAACAAGAATAAAACGATCCTGCTTTAAGACGTTATGGTAGGCCACCTGTTCTACACAATCATGCTACATCTGCTGCTCTGCACTATGCCACCGCATCTTTGTTCAGCGCCTCGTCCAACGGTCTGCCACGCTAGCAACAACCACGTCGCTTGTTGAAAATAATGAAGTAGCATAATTACACAATCGTATGTATTTCTGTTAGGCTAGTTTCCAACATCAATAAATTGCAAATCTATTTAGACCGTCAGTTACAGTATTGGAAAATAATGGCCACGTAGAACAACTTAGCTGTAATTACGCTTGGCGACAACCATCCCAAAGGATCATATAATTTTTGCACATTTGAGAAAATGTTTCGCTTGGTTGCAGCGCCTTCTGTAGGTTTCAAGGTAAATTTATATCCAAATTTGTCTATATTCAGGTTCCACAGGATTCCCAGCGTCTTCACTTTTCCAGCGATATTCAAATCAAGAAGTGCATTTTGAGATCTTTCGTCTGGTGGTATGGATTTCATGAAGTCTACGTTGTTTGATGACCATTTCTTTAACACTAAACCACAAACAACCACAAACAAACCCCTTTTCATGATTTCCTTCAGCTGGTATCTAGCTTCAATAGCCCTCCTCATCATCAGCCAGCTAGAGTACCTAAGGTTCTGCATGCCAAGTAGGGTGCTGGAGCTGTGCCAAACGTTACGGTAAGTAGACTCAGGACAGTCGTACCATTAAATACATTTTTGCAATGTCGGCAACAAAGCAAACTGCATGCATCCTCTATCTCATTATTATGCTGTGAAGGTCGTCCTGTACTAAAGGTCCAACTAGCAATTCATCATTAAGTGAGATGTTGTTGACACCCTTACAGGAAGCATCGTAGACCACTCTTGTTTTCGTGGTCTCTTTATCATATCGGACAACTGCGTGGTGAGGTAAGTAGACAGCTTTCTTTGTGTTAATTTCTTTTGCAGATACTTCTTCCAGGTGATTAAGCATTGTGTAATCTTCTATCACTTTTACATAAATTATATTAATATTGAGTAATATTCTTCTTTTAAGTCAAGTTGTTTTGCAAATTTTCTTTCTTATTGTAATAATCGACGCATTGCTATTTCACGTGTATTACCATCTGGAGATTTAGGGTTTTGTCTAAAATAAAAATAAAAAATACAAATAAAAAATATAGTTTGGCCGAAATCACGCAATATCTAATCGACTATAAAACTCGTCGTAGAACTATGAGACCTAGGCCAAATGACGCAGATAAATCTTCTGGCGGTTCGAATGGTACTTATATCTAACTCATTTTACGGATTTATGTCGCTTATTAAGGATTGCCTTTCAAGCGTCGATTTGGTGTAACATAACTAAATTGCTTTCATTTTGTTGTAAATAGAGTCTTCTTAAAAACTTACATAGTATTTTTTACCGTAGCAAAGATCCTTGGTGGAAAAAATGGCTCAAACTAAAAAATAACGGAAATTTAATGGTTTTTCACAAATTTAACAATAATCCGGAGGGTTTTATTGGTTGAAAAATTGGGTTTGACATAACTACTTCATCACCTACAACAAATAAAAAACTACCTTATTTGTTGCAAGGTAAAATGTACCAATTCCATGGACTAATATTCCATACGGAAACTAATTTCAGTCACGTTACGTTAAGAATACCCGATAGTATCACGCTAGAATTAGCGCCTTTTCAAGCTCAACAAAGCCTTTCATTAATATCTGGATGATAATCCGTAGTCAATAAAACTGCACTCTCGTTTGATTGATAGCGGACTCGATTGCCCACGGCTATTATTGGCACAGCCATCAATTGCCATCCATTGCCACTGACCATTAGGGGACAATTAAGTTGACGGGCTGGATAATCGCGATATAAATGATATACTACGAAACGGATTTATGTCAACCGATATTATTGCATAAAATATAGGTATGGCTGCTGTATTTATGATCAGGCTAACGCTTACCACCACAACCCATTCTTACGCCCCGCATGTGGCCTTAGGGGTTCTCTACCGGGGTGCGATGTCAGAAGTCCTCCACGTGTGTCTGGCGGCTGCTGGTCCCTCTCGATACGTCTGGAGGGAAGAGCAGCTGCTGGGCCGGTGCACCCTGGACGCGGCGGTATCCTTCTCCGGGGAATGAGAGGAAATGAGAGTTTCCTTTTATCCCCCGGGGAATGTGACCGCCGCGGATAATGAATCTGACAAGGGTAGGGTTCTTTCAGGACCAACGGTGCGTTCCTCTGCGTGACCCTCTGTTAAGCAGAGGGCACAGCTGAGGAATGAGGGCGGGCTTGGTGTGCACTCACCCTGCCTCCGAGCAGACAGAGAAGGATCCGTCCTCTTCTGGCACCGCCAATCTCGTAATCTGGCTATCGAAGCGCTGTGGATCACGTCTCGCGGTTTCGATAGGGGACCGAAGGTCTTGGCTTAACCGCCCGGACCGCGAGGTAGAAAACCTCTATAAAAAGTTACCCCGAATCCCAAGTGGCGACGCACCGCGAGGGGATGTATGGCTGACGGGTGTTCCATGGAACAAATCAGTCGCTAGTGCACTCCTCGCCAGGGTACCTGCAGACCCCCATGGCGAGTAATAAATACTTAAATCTGCCCTTCTAGGTACAGGGGTCTCTGCCTAGATTGTATCTTATTTCCCCCATTCTCGTGGGATTAGTATGGATGAATTAAACAAAACAAAAAACAAAACCGCCGGCAACGGCAAAACAGAGGAGAGGAGGGATGCGGGGTCGGAGTCCGACGTCGCATCCAGCGATGCGAGCACGGGAGGCTCAGAGAGCTCCCGCCGCGCGAGGGCCGGGACGCCCGCGGAGAACAGCAAGTTCTTCCGCAAGCGGCCCAGGCGGGATGGCGACCGGGGGTCGTCATCCGGAGAGGAGGAGACCTCGGCCCGAAAAATCCCCACCAATAAGCGTGGTGGGATCCGGGGCAAGGGCAGGGGGCTCTCTGTCTCCGCGAGGTCCGAGGGGTCAGCAAGGCTGGCCGAGGAGGGGCGCCATCCGGGCAATATTGCTCCCGGGTCGGGCAACGTGGCGGGTGCACCTGGCAGCTCCGAGTTGGAGCGTAAAGCCAGGTTCACAAAGGCGGTGGAAGCCGCGATAAGGGGCGTGGCCTTGAAGGTGAAGACATCTTCAAAACTCAAGGCCATACCCGGGGCTTCCGCCTCCATCATGGCGGCAGCGGAGGCCAATTTTGCGGGGCCTACCCCTCCTCCTCCTCCAATAGGTGGAGAGGAGGTGGCCAAACTGCGCGTGGAATTGGCCCGCTTGACGGCTGCCATGGAGGTTCTCCAAAAGGAGAATGCCAAGCTCCACGCAGACCTGGCCAGTCTGCGCGAGGCGCCGACCCACGCTGCGCCTCCGAATGTAATTGTAAAATTGTAAAAAATTAATATGATATAAAACTTCGATCTACAATGAATAATTTTCATTAGTTTTCGTTTGTCAATATAATAAGACAAAAATAAAATAAATTAAATTAAAGTACCTACTATAATTCTCAATTCAGCTCGCTCCTCAGTCTCATGTCAGTTTCGTCTCTAATATTCGTCAATATTGTGACGGAAAGGGTGTCCGTGGGGGTAAATAGAAGAAAACCACGGACCCAGGTCAACATAAAAAATATATTTAATAAAATAAACGGGTGTGGGTAGGTCTATGGTCACAAGTTTCTCCAAGCCCGCCTGGGGGTTTGCATGGTACTCTCCTGGCTCAGCCCGGCGTGACGATGACCGTAGCGGTGTGCCACGCTGCAGACGCCAGGTAGGGTGACGGACGGCAGATGATCGCGCCGACCCGTAGAATTTCGACGCGGCCACGCAGGTAAAGGGTACCCGCTGCGGAGCCCGCGGCGAATTGGATGCCGGTAAAAACGGTTGTCAGCCGAAATCCTGACTGTCAGCCGGAATCTTGAACCCTGGAAAATAACGTCCAGCGTGTCACGGAATGGCTAGCAGTCATCCCCGCTGATTGTGACACCAAGGCAAAAGCAAAGCGAGAAATACCCGTGCGCCAATGAAGGTGATGTGTGGTAGTCACAATCAGTACGGAGTTTACATGATGGTGGTGGTAAGCACGACATGATTTGCACATTATGAGTGTCATGAAAAATGTCAAACACACTCGGCTGAAGGCTACAAGATTATGCATATACATATTAAGCATTTGAATGTGCATAGCAAAAACGGTGATAGAAAGTGGCTCACATGTTGAGACCACGTAGCTAGTGATACACAAAATATGAGAACGTGAATTGCTGTTCAACACTTACCCAGTATGGGGTTTACGTAGACACAAAACGAAAAGAGTTAGGTTACTAACAAAAATTAAAGCTGCCTGCTTTAAGCCCGAATATTCTAGATCGCGAATACTTCTAGAAATTTAATTTCCGTTGAAAACACGCGTCTAGTCACTGGGAGCAGAATATTTCCAAAAAAAAAGGACTCGTCACCGCGAGTCCGTGACATTTATACTGGCGTGTTTACGCATAGACAAGTCTTCACTCATTCGATCAGATACACGTAACGCGCGCACAGCACTGGTAAAAACAGCTAATTTTAGTCGTTTAGTAACTGGACGGCCCAATGAGTATGTATACTCTGTGGCGTTTGTTTTGACATTTAAATTAATTAAAGTGTTGAATAGGTTATGTTTACAAAGTAACGGTAGAAACTATTCTGAGTTTCTACAACGTTACAATATCAATCGACAATCGTCCGAATATCGCTATTATTATCGACTCGTGTACGCCGACCGAAATAATTTGATCCAGAAGGAAAAAATAAAAAAATTGCGTAAAAAATGTAATAGGACTCTTAAAGCAAGGTCTTACAGCACAAGTAAAAGGAAAAAAAATATTTAAAATTAGGGTAAATTTTGGTACTTACAAGTTTACGCGAAAATCTAAATTTGCCCATATATTTTTATCGTGTTGACTCAGGACCTTGATTTTTATACACCTATTAAGAGACTATAGATCCATTTTTATATTGTGCTATAGACTTCAGTATCTGGTATAAATTTCAACTTGCTAAGTCTACCCGTTCCTGAGAAAATCGGTGGTGACAGACGGACAGACAGACGGACAAGAGAGTGATCTTATAAGGGTTCCTTTTTTACCTTTTGAGGTACGGAACCTTATAAATGAAAAAAATAAAGTATTTTTTGGCAAAACTGAATCAAACAAAAAAAAAATTGGTTTCGTGTTGCGTTGTGGTAGGTAGTCGGTTTTATTTTGCAAAAAAAGATTTTTATTTCGTTATGAACCATACCTATTGGATTGTCATAGTTCCAACTTTTTCACAAGTTTTTTTTAAATACACGTTTTTAATTTTATAACTATACTTTAAATATCTCCATGACCCTTGTACTCAATGCACCTATCAGCACAATGTTTTGAGTGCGTTACTTTGAGTCCTACCGTAAACCGTGATTTTTTACCCCAAAAACAGTTATTTCCCAGCAGTATTTTTTGCTTAGAGTTACGTGAAGAGTCTGTTTACACTTTGTAAATAGACGAAAATTTAAGTTTAGGATTAGTCACGCGAATTTGTAACATGACCCAGGTATCACCGTAAAATGCCCTACAAAAACCACATCCTAGCATATTTTTGGAGTGTAGGTAACTTCTAGTTGTACACCATTACATGTGTTGACAGTATGATGTGTCCCAAATAGTCCATTACCGTGGATATCGAGTGGCGTCGCACTCGAGCCCACTCGTCGCGAGCGGCGAGATGTGTGCCTACTGCCTGTGTGCCGGGGTGTCCGGTTCCAAAGTCGGTCTAGTGGTGAACTTGTCGCGCGTCGGAGCGATCAGCGCTGTATGCTCAGTGTCCGATACCGCGTCAATCACGAGGATGCGGCTGATTGGAGAGGGAGACATGACGGAGTGACGTCATCGCGCTGTCGTCTATATTCAGCATTCGCGAACGGTTAATGGGTTATTTTGTAGAACTCCGCAATCAATCAATCAAGCATTTATTTCAAGTAAGCCAGTTACAAGCACTTTTGAATTGTCGAAACAAAGATGAAAATTAAATGTAGCTAAAAGTCCCAGTCACAAGGCATAAAAACTGTGAAAGTACTGTAGTTGCCCATTCCCTAGCGTAGATCTCTATGGAAAAGAACGGGCAAGAAACTCCTTGTCTTTTAAATCAGAATATTGTTACAAAATCTTGGTTACATCATTCATGTTGAGAAGGTATATAATGTGAGAACATTGTAGCAAGATGTGCACGTTAAAAGTGTCCACAGCAAAAACACACAAACAAAAAAATACAATTTAAATAATTAATTCAAATACCGCGACAATGTACTAAGTTAAATACGAGGATAAAATCATGAAGTTGACTTTTAATTTTCGGTGATGCTTTATACTTTGTGTCATTGCTATTGGTGATGCTGTATACTTTGTGTCCTTGTTATTGGTGATGCTGTATACTTTGTGACCTTGTTATTGGTGATGCTGTATACTTTGTGTCCTTGCTATTGGTGATGCTGTATACTTTGTCCTTGCTATCGGTGATACTGTATACTTTGTGTCCTTGCTATTGGTGATGCTGTATACTTTGTGTCCTTGCTATTGGTGATACTGTGTACTTTGTGTACTTGCTATTGGTGATGCTGTATACTTTGTGTCCTTGCTATTGGTGATGCTGTATACTTTGTCCTTGCTATCGGTGATACTGTATACTTTGTGTCCTTGCTATTGGTGACGCTGTATACTTTGTGTCCTTGCTATTGGTGATACTGTATACTTTGTGTCCTTGCTATTGGTGATGCTGTATACTTTGTGTCCTTGCTATTGGTGATACTGTATACTTTGTGTCCTTGCTATTGGTGATGCTGTATACTTTGTGTCCTTGTTATTGGTGATGCTGTATACTTTGTGTCCTTGTTATTGGTGATGCTGTATACTTTGTGTCCTTGTTATTCGTAATGCTGTATATTTTGTGTCCTTGTTATTCGTGATGCTGTATAAAGGGTGTAAAACACCTCTTAACGAAGCCGAAAAGCACTTGTTCTCCCCGTGATTGCGATCATTTTTTTGTTCCACACCATACCTGGGAACTTTCTAGTTACGCAGATACTACCGTCACTTTGTAAACATAACCTATTCAACACTCAAATTATATAACTTAAATGTCAAAACAAACGCCACAGAGTATACATACTTATTAAGCCGTTCAGTTACTAAGCGACTAAAATTAGCTGTTTTACCAGTGCTGCGCGCGCGTTACGTGTATCCAAACGAGTGTGTGAGGTCTTGTCTATGCGTAAACACGCCAGTATAAATGTCACAGATTCGTAATGACGAATCCTTTTTGGAAATATTCTGCTCCCAAAGATTAGACGCGTTTTTTCATCAGAAATTAAGTCTCGAGAACGTATTCGTGTTCTAGAATATTCGGGCTTGAAGCAGGCAGCTTTAATTTTTAATAGTAACCTAATTTTCGTATTCTGTGTCGTCGTAACCCCATACTAGGTAAGTGTTGAACAGCAATTCACGTTTTCATATTTAGCTACGTGGTCTCAAGATGTGAGCCACGAAACGATCCATTATTCATTATTCAATCGATCCATCAGCACAATTTTTTGAGTGCGTTATTTTGAGTTCTACCACAAAACATGATTTTTCACCCTAAAAAAAAAGTCGTTTCCCAGCAATAATTTTTGCGTAAAGTTACTTAGTTTGATGTTCAGAATGCTTGGTTGGCGGCTTCGTGATGAGGCCTTTTACACCCTGTATATCTGCGTGAAATTATTATAAAAATATTACTTCCCTATTTGAATTTAATTTTGTTAACAATTTCATAGTGTGTGAGACTGCACGAACAGACTCACGATGTCCGCGATTACGCGGAGCCCTAATCAAAATATATTTGTCCAAATTGACAAAGGAAAAACAACTATTCAATACACTTACCATCACGTTGGTACCGGTGATGTGACGTAGTCCCTGGTTCCGTCTTATCTGGGTGGGGTGTAAGTATAACTGTGGTTTGTGTGGTGTATGTGTAGTTATGTGAGATTACGACGGTTCCATGGACGCCCAGCGCGTACCGACGTCTTTCTGGACAAACCTTCCTATCACACACGTGGCAACCCTCACCAATGTCCAACTGAATTTTATCCCGGTTTGCTAACCCAATCGGGGATGTAATAGTCCAACACTGAATTTAGGAAATTACCGGCGTTCAAATGACACAAACAGGCCGGACATAACCAAAAAATCACTCGCGGTCAAGACCCAAAATGGCGAGATTTCTCAATTTTCACTCAATTATCAACAAAATATCAAACACCGATCAAGATGGTATCGGATTAACAATAACTCAAAGTTTTCAACCAATAACTACGCGACAGCGTGTACCAAAATTACAAGCACGGAGCGACCATCTTTTCAACCAATATTGCACAGTACAAGCAAACGTCATCGCACAGATTCGCACAGACAACGAAACGTAATCTGTCAAACGTCAAAAGGTGCGTTCAGAACTTGGTGGATGAAACATCTACCCCCCCCGGACGGGCCGTCCCGTCCGCTAATCAATTGGCAGTCTTGACAAGGTTGCGACCGCTCTCTTCATAACCGATCCATCCACTAAAACCTCAGCAAAACGAGGTACCCCGTCGGTGCCAGCCAACAAATTGAGAATGCGCCCCCGGCGCCAATACAGAGGCTTAAGGTTGGCATCCTTAATAAGGACGAGGTCTCCTATCTTGGGCGGATGAGTTTTATCAGTCCACTTGACGCGCTGCTGGAGGATGTGCAGATACTCTAAGCTCCAACGCTTCCAGAAGCTCTGAGTGAGCTGTTGCACCAACTGAAACCGCGATAGCCGATTTTGGCTCACATCAACAAAAGGGTACTCAGGCAGAGCGACAAGTGGCTGTCCAATCAAGAAATGGCCCGGGGTTAGAGCCTCCAAATCGTTAGGGTCCGAAGAGAGCGGGCACAATGGACGCGAATTTAGTACCGCTTCAATGCGACAAAATACCGTAGCTAATTCCTCAAAGGTGAGAACGGTGTCTCCCAACAATCTCCGCCAGAGTCCCTTTGCCGCTTTCACCGCGGCCTCAAAAATAACCCCCCAATGGGGGCAGGCTGGCGGATCAAACAACCAAGTGACCCCTCGACGGGCCAATTTGTTACCAATGTCAACCTGGCTCTCATTAAGAAAGTCATACACTTCCTTCAAATAGTTAATTGTACCCTTGTAGTTGGTACCGCAATCAGACCTGATCAGAGAAGGTAACCCACGGCGAGACGTAAATCTATCCAAAGTTGCCACAAAGGCCTCCGTCGAGAGGGAGGATACCAGCTCCAAGTGCACTGCCTTAGTTGACAGGCAGACAAATACGCACAAATAAGCCTTGACAATTTTACTATTGCGAAGGGTAGACGTCTTTATCGAAAAGGGACCAGCAAAGTCCGTCCCTACGCCTGCAAAGGGCCTCGCCTTATTGACACGATCAGCAGGCAAGTCTCCCATCTGGGGCTGCATCGTTGGGGCCTTAGTCCGATAGCACGGTATGCAACGGAAGACGATGCTACGAATGGTACGACGAGCCGACAAAATCCAAAACTCTCGCTGCAGAATGGCCAACAGCATATTGCAACCGGCGTGCGAGTTCTTAATGTGACGATCAGTCACCAACAATTTAATCAAATGGCCCGCCTTGGGCAACAAAAGGGGGTGACGGACCCCATAAGGAAGGCTAGAGTGCCTCAACCGTCCTCCAACACGCAAAAGACCCGTTTCATCCAAAAAGGGGTTCAACTTACTAACGGCTCCCGACAACTTAACTCTACCGGACTTCAAGGTCTCGATCTCCTTCTCAAAGTGTACGGCCTGCACAGAGCGAACCCACAGGAAGAGTGACTCCTGTCGCTCTTGAGGAGAGAGAACCGGTGACAGGCGCTTGTCCCCTGGATTCCTAGCATTGTGACCAAAACGCCTGATCCACGAGGTAACGTTCAACAATTTGTCGAGGGAGCTGTATCAATTCAACAAATATCAGGATCAAACGGAGGGTCCTTCGTCCCAACAGCGAGCACCTTAAGCCCGGGCAAAGGATCCGACATCAAAATTGGCGTTCGAGGCCAATCATCCTCGGGGCGAGTCAGCCAATCCGGTCCCCACCAAAGGGGGTGCACAATCAGGCTCAGGTGGAGGGGCAGCCTTCAACACTGGGCCCATCACCGCAAAGCCAAAGATGGTCGAGACAGCCACCAAACCGTTCGGCTGCAAGACTTTCACATTACCCAACAATATTCTCCCTAGTACATCGGAACCCAATATCAAATGAGCTGTATTAGGGGAATCAAACCGGCGGTCAGCCAAATCCAGGCCTGACGTCAACCGGACAATATCAGGCGACAGCTGACGTTGGGGATGACAGCCCAAAATACTCGTCAGAACAATGGCCGAAGGAAAAAACTTAGGGTCCAAACAACTCACAGGAGTGAGCCCAAATAAGGTTTGTCCCTCAACAGTCGGGATAGGTGTTTCGCCTATTCCATTAATCGTGCCTGAAAAGGCACGGACATCCAGGCTCACCCGACCCGCTAACCAAGACGACAAAAGGCAACCCTGGGCTCCCGTGTCCAAAATGGCACGGACCACAACAGAGTCCCCCGTGGGTCCCCAGACCCTGACCGATGCCGTTGGCAACAAAACCGTGTCGATCTGGGGAGGTACGTTAGCGGGACAGGCGCCAATTTCCTAGTAATGCCTGGGCGGCGACTGATCGCCGCATCCAGGCTGGGGTCTATCCCGATGAGGATAGTAGTCAAATTCCTCATCCGCGCGATGTCCCGAGCCGCGCGCCATCGCTGGAGGGGCATATCCCACCTGACGCCTGAGCGGCGGGGGGCGCGTCTCCAAACGGGGACGTTCCGCCAACGGAGGGGAGGGAAGGCGGTGCTGGTCTGGCCAACGTCGCCTACCAGCAGCTGCATACTCGCCTTCACGAGGGGAGGTCAATCGGCGGTCACGCGGCTCCCGATCAACTGGCGCGGGGGGTGAAGTACGGCGGTCAAAGTTGCAGGCCCCTCCTTGATTCTGATCCGGCGAGCGAGAAGCCCGGTGCTCATCTCCATCATACCCCCCCCTGCGCGAACCCCCATCAGAGGCTGGTCTGTCAGAGCGGTTCGCGTTGGCGCACAAAACTTCAAGATGCGAGCCCCTACAAATTGAACAAGGGCGGGGGTTGGGGCAATCCCGATGAAAATGATTCCCCAAACAAGAAAAGCACAGGCGGCGTGCATTGGCAACTCGGCGGCGGGCACTCACGTGCAACTCTAAGAAGGCCGCGCAAGTGACTACGGCATGTCCCGTGGCCTTACAATAGCCGCAAGTAAGATTACTGTGGGTGCCACCAAAACGGGGGGCAGGGCGGCCATCACCAGGCCCGACAGTCCCAGTCCGTCCCTGGGCCCTCGGCCGAGAGGGCGGTTGGCTTAACCCCGTGGCACCACAAGCGTTGTCGAGGAAACGACACTCATCCTCCAAAAATTTGACGAGGTCTTCAAAGGGGGGAAGATGGGTGGCACTATCCCCACCATACTTCTGCTCAAAACGGGACCTCAAATCTGAAGGAAGCCGCTGCAACACTAAGTGTACCAAGAGATAGGACCAATAGTCCACCGGCAACTCAAATCGTTTCAAGGCGTTGGTTGCTGCAAGCAACGGATTCAAAAGGTCAGCACGCAACGCTGACATTCTGGTGATGGCCGGCAACCCCAAGATCTGGTCAATATGGACATCAGCCAGGCAACGTTTGTTCTGGTACCGTCGCGATAGAAGTTCCAGAGCAGTGGGATAGGCCGAGTCGGTCACCGGCAAGTGCTGCACCAAGGCTCGAGCCTTACCTCCTAGGGCTGACAACAAATAAGCCAACTTCTGGGCCGGTCGGAGGTCAGAGCGCGCATCAACCAAACTGTCAAATAGGTTCCTGAAGCTTAACCAATGGTCCAAGTGACCGTCAAAATGTGGCAGCTCCAGGGTAGGCAGTCTACCCAAAAGTCCAGGGCCTGCAACAACAGAGGTCTCTGTTTTGACCTGGGCAGGGTCCCGACTCTTCAAAATTTCCCTGGCGCGCATACTTAGTATGTCACCCAGGTTCAACATCTGGTCATAATCCGCAACAACCTTATCACGGGCTGCTTGACCCAATGTTTCCAGGTCCAAGTCCAAACTCAATTCACTGAAGCGAGCAAACAAAGTGTCAACCGCACTCAATCTCGCGTTCAACTGCTCATACCGGGCAAGCGTGGACTCTTCCAGGTCTCGACGCTCAGCGGTCGCAGCGGCAGAGGCAAACCATCTTAGCTGTGAGGTCAATCCACTAATGGCTTGGTTTACAGCTTTCAATGAAGCCATTGGGACAAATATCAAATAAACAAATTAAATTCAATTAAATAATCAACGGGAATAATTTTCCCGGACCCAACTACAATTTAAACCAAATAATAAAACTTAATTTGAATTATTACAAGTTCAAATCCGACCCTGTACAAGCAATACCTTGTTTATACAATAGCAAATTAAAGTACAAACCACAAGGGACACTACATATCATAATATAATATGTCAAACAATCTATGTTTAATTTGAGTCAGGCCGACGGCAACAAATCAGACTTCTCAATACTTTTAACTCGACAATAAGTGGTGAATTTAACAATTCAACCACGCTCTGCTACCAGTTCTGTGAGACTGCACGAACAGACTCACGATGTCCGCGATTACGCGGAGCCCTAATCAAAATATATTTGTCCAAATTGACAAAGGAAAAACAACTATTCAATACACTTACCATCACGTTGGTACCGGTGATGTGACGTAGTCCCTGGTTCCGTCTTATCTGGGTGGGGTGTAAGTATAACTGTGGTTTGTGTGGTGTATGTGTAGTTATGTGAGATTACGACGGTTCCATGGACGCCCAGCGCGTACCGACGTCTTTCTGGACAAACCTTCCTATCACACACGTGGCAACCCTCACCAATGTCCAACTGAATTTTATCCCGGTTTGCTAACCCAATCGGGGATGTAATAGTCCAACACTGAATTTAGGAAATTACCGGCGTTCAAATGACACAAACAGGCCGGACATAACCAAAAAATCACTCGCGGTCAAGACCCAAAATGGCGAGATTTCTCAATTTTCACTCAATTATCAACAAAATATCAAACACCGATCAAGATGGTATCGGATTAACAATAACTCAAAGTTTTCAACCAATAACTACGCGACAGCGTGTACCAAAATTACAAGCACGGAGCGACCATCTTTTCAACCAATATTGCACTGACAAGCAAACGTCATCGCACAGATTCGCACAGACAACGAAACGTAATCTGTCAAACGTCAAAAGGTGCGTTCAGAACTTGGTGGATGAAACACATAGGTTTAACTATTTTAAGCACGGAACCCTATTTCTTTTTCTAAAGTAAAGTAATTTACGTTATAACACCTGCCAGTAAAAGTCCCGTCAAAATCAGTTCAGCCGTTTCGGAAATTAGCCGGATCAAACAGACAGATGGACAAAAATCTAAAATGTTTTTTTGTTGTTACGTACCGTAACATATACTTTCATATACGTATACATTTAGTATAAATCTGTTATTTTGAAATTACAAACAGACTCATCAAATATTTATTTTTATAGATTGTCTGCCTTAATTACCGCGTGGAACGCGGCGTCACGCGTCATCTCCCCGAGGCGCGGTGCGTGCGACTGTCTGCAGCACGAGCACCGCCGGTGGAGTGTACGAGTGTAACTGTACGTACACATCGAGCCCTGTGCTAGTCACACAGACCAGTCACAGGCGTCATCTCCCCGAGGCGCGGTGCGTGCGACGCTCTGCAGCACGAGCACCGCGGGTGGAGTGTACGAGTGTAACTGTACGAACACATCGAGCCCTGTGCTGGGCACGCAGCCAGGTGTGACAGTGAAGAGACGAACGCTCTTAAAACTAAACATTTTCTAAAACTGTTTGTCAATATTTGTGAAGTAGAAATTTATTTACTAATTACATTTCTCCCAAACTCGTTAAATTCCGAGCGCTAACGGATACTTCACGAAAACACCTAAATGATGCGTATTACTATCTGTAATGTTGTAACTGTTGTTAGACCAGTAAACAAACGAAAACTTTAAAATAACATCATGCCCGTATTCCCTTAAAGGGTGGAGAGGGACCCACGTAATAGAGGGCGAGCCTATTGCCAATTTCCGGACACAATTCGACCCCCTGGGGTACTATTGAGCATTCCTTGAAAAAGCCAATAACACTTTCCCGAAATGGAATCCAAGAGCATTAATCGATTTGAAGCCCTTGATTTTTGGAACACTTCAACGAAAACATCGGAGATTCAGCGTTGTGTTTAGTTTAAAATTAGCCGGTGTCGCTCGTGGAAGAGTATCGCGCGTGCACTACTCGCACTTGTCGTACTAGCAGCTCGAGCTCGTCGTGCGGAGCCGGAAGCTTTTAGTGTCATAATCAATGATTCAGGAGGTCGTAAGAGGGCACCGCTCGCGAGCGAATACGATTGTATAGTCAAGGAAACGGATCGAAATACCCTTCACTAATAAGCTGAAAAGAATTTGTGCTCCCGGTCATTTGATTGCGATCATTTTGTAGGGACAACACACGCTCAGTGTGTCGGGGAACCTATCTTGTTATTAAGTAAGCTAAGCCAGTAAGGTTTTGCTAAAAAAACCGAAAGCTGAGTGACCACGTCCTTGGGAAGTTAGGAAAGAACCAATTCAAATCTTGCATCGTCCCCCAGCATCTGTGGCGCCAAGGTTGCTTCGATTCGGATGAACCAAACTCTAGGTTGGTCCACCTAAAATTCTGTGATACGCGACTCTACCCCTCCGACCGTTTTCGCAACTGCGATTCGCAATCAGTTGCGACGGATACGCCCATGACCTCTGCGTGTGGTTGAGGCGATTTTTGTCCGGTACTCATAATTTTCTCATGAAAGAATCACAATTGGTCGCTTTGATCACGTCGGGGTCACCAATTTAGGATGTGTTCGGGACCCAATAAATGAAACAGTCTCGATGTATGGTTAGGGACCTTACACCTTGAGTTGATGCTGAATGATACACTGATTGATTGATATTTATTGATAGAAATAATGATTGTATGATAGGTGAGTGCAAGCGGTATGAATGCTATTCTTAGACTAAATTAGCCGGCTCAGCACTGCAAGTACGTAGCAATCGATAACGATCGAATCGATATGATTCGATAAATCCGACTTTTCGATTGGTTAAAAACTCATTTTATCGAGAATAACTGTCAGATTTATCGAATCGTATCGAATCGAGTGCTACGTACTTGCACTGCAGGTAAAATGCTGAGATATTGATATGAAAACTGTGCTGTGCTTGCACTGTACACTCGAAATGGTAAACTATTATATTTAACACGGTAAACATCTAACACAAGCGAGCGCGTTATCCTTACGGGCTTAGCTTACTAGGTTTCCAGACACACTGAGCGTGTGTCTACAATTTTTTTTTTGGACCACATTTTCATATTTGGAAACGAAAGAATAAGAGATATTGGGGGTGAAATCTAACTTCCCGCAAGTTTTTTTTTAATATTTAAACTTTACTTTAAATTCCCCCGTATGACCTCGTACTATTGAATGCGTCCATCAGCACAATGTTTTGAGTGCGTTACATTAAGTCCTACCGTAAAACGTGATTTTTCACCCCAAAGAAAAAGTCGTTAAAAAGAAAAACATTTTCTACAGATTCCAACTGAAATTCTTTATCAGTCGTATGCAATGGCTCTAGCATGGCAAATTGACACAGCGCGTGTGAAGATGCCTCATTTCCGTGACTTGACATTCCAAGTTACGTAGCTAGCTACCGGAATGTGTAGGCACCACGACTATTGCACATGAATCATTGTAATTGTCCGCTTTTGTAGTTTCAAGTAAAACCGGCCAAGAGCGAGTCGGACTCGCACACCGAGGGTTTCGTACAAACTTTTTAAAGGATACTTAACTTTGCTGTTCGATCCCCAGAAACGGCTATTGCACCAACCGCAAATAAAAAGTTTGTAATAGTGAAACGCTTTTTTTTGTTATTTAACTACATATTTACGGTTTCCATTATTCCCTTTATATGTGCTGTAAGACATTGCTTCTCGCCAAATTTCGTAATTCTAGGTCAACGGGAACTACCATATCGGTTTTCGACCCAAAACCTATAGGGTACTTCTAGTTGACCTAGAATTGTCAATTTTGGTTTAAAACAAGTTCTTACAGCACAAGTAAAGGGAAACAAAAGTTGAAAATTAGGGTAAACTATCGGTACTTACAAGTTTTCGCAAAAATCTAAATTTGCCTATATCTTTTTATCGTGTTGGCTCAGGACCTTAATTTGCATACACCTAATAGGGACTTCAGTATCTAGTATAAATTTCAACTTGCTAGGTCCATCCGTTCTTGAGAAAATCGGTGTTGACAGACCGACGGACTGACGGACAAGACAGTGATCTTATAAGGGTTTCTTTTTTATCTTTTGAGGTACTTGTACTAATAGAAATAGCACAGCGAATGTTTCTGTTCCCCTTAATACTTGTAATTTACTTCAGTGTGTCCGGCCGCGGGATGGCGGGATGGCAGGTCGATCGGGGCGATTGCGGGATTACCGCGTGATGGATGAATCCTGCCCGCGTCCGACACGTGGTTGGATTCACAGCACCGGTCAACAAGAGGGTTGGGGAGGGAGGACAAAAACGTGTCCATGCGATACTACACATCGCGGTTCAGTGACTTTGATAACCTAGCATCATCATGAATATTTGACCTCCAACACCCCGTTCTTACTAGATAGGTAGTACGATGGAAACCAGGCAAGGGCAGGTGCCCTTGCCTGGTTTCCAGACTTTCGAGCCATCGTAACGGCCTAGTAGGTATTCTAGCGAAAAGCACACGATGTGATTTAAGATAAACGCTGCAGTGGGCACGGACGAGTCGACAGATACACTGGTGACGTGGCTCTGAACTTCCAACGTGCTTCCTCCACGGCTCACAAACGACTCGCCTCGTGTTCGTCATGCGGGTTGATCCTATCATTTGTGCTCTCGCGTATAATCATATTCTACAAATTAGACAGACATCCGTATTCATTTACTTACTGGGTACTCATAATTTGGCAATTATTAAATAGTGCCATCCGGTCAGGTAGGCTCATGGTAGGCTAGATACTCCATATGTTTTCGCTAACCCGTCGCTGCCTTATATTTGATATCTCGCGCAATCTCCTCAAACATCTAGCATTTTTCCTCTATTCAAATTTTAATGAATCCAATTTGGTATACCGTCGCGCCGCGCGCCGCCATGCTCCATCGTCTGTCGTGCCGCGCCTTTCCGTTTTTCTGTTCCAACAATTCGGTGAATTTTTGTCTTCGAATTTATCCGTATTCGCTAATAGAAGTAAACAAACGCGTGTTTTTAGGGTTCCGTAGTCAACTAGGAACCCTTATAGTTTCGCCATATCTGTCCGTCCGTCCGTCCGTCTGTCCATCCTCGCTTAATCTCTGTGACCGTTAGCACTAGAAAGCTGAAATTTGGTACCAATATGTATATCAATCACGCCGACAAAGTGGTAAAATAAAAATTGGAAAAAAAATGTTTAATTAGGGTAGCCCCCCTATATGTAAAGTGGGAAGTGTTTTTTTTTTTAAATTTCAACCCTAACGTGTGATATATTGTTGGAAAGGTATTTAAAAATGAATAGGGGTTTCCTAAAATCACATTTTGATAATGTCAATAATTTCGGAAATAATCGCTCCAAAAGTAAAAAAACAATGTGTCCCCCCCCCCTCTAACTTTTGAACAATAAGTTTAGAAAATATGAAAAAAATCTGAAAAGTAGAACTTTATAAGGACTGTCTAGGAAAATCATTTTGAACTTGATGGAAACAACAGTTTTTGTACAAAAAAGACAAAAAGTTGTACAAAATAATTTCTGGACTAAGTTTGTAGTATATTCGTATATGCAAGCATTTTTACATAATAGATACCCACCTTCAAACTCATAAGTGGGAACACTTATTGTGACGGACGGGAAACTACGGAACCCTACACTGAGCGTGGCCCGACACCCTCTTGGCCGGTTTTACTTTTTTTTGGTTACCAGCGTGCGTGGATCACGATGTCCTGGTAATTGTAAAACAATAACAATAAAGAAGAGATTTGTGCGAGCTGTTGTTGTGACTGTACGGGAACGAAAATAATGGTAAATAACAATCGTAATGGATGCTCCGAGTAATGGGGATCTAAATATACTGTAACATTTATTTGTGATTTAAACTGGATTTATTATCGTCCGGCGGGAGTCATACATAACAAGCGACCCACGGGTACCGTCGGGCGGGGGGTGGCGTAGGTCACAGCTAAACAAGTGTCGCCTCGTGTAGAACAAGTGGTCGCGGCATCCGGTACGCACCGGTCCAGTGGATGTGAGACTGTTGTACTATTTCAATATGAAACTCAAAAAACCGACTTCAAAAAAAACAACAAACAAAAAAAACACAAAAAGAAAAGGACAAAAAAATACACTAAAAGAAAAACAAAAAAAAAACACTAAAACAAAACCACAAAAAAGTGAAAAATAACTTTAGCTTCAGAAGCCGGTGAGAAAAACACCAAATCAATCAAAGGTCAAGCTTCAGAAGTCGGTGACCTTGTTTAATTGATTTAGTGTTTTTGTCACCGACTTCTGAAACTTGACCTTTGATTGATTTGGTGTTTTTCTCACCGGCTTCTGAAGCTAAAGTTATTTTTCACTTTTTTGTGGTTTTGTTTTAGTGTTTTTTTTTTGTTTTTCTTTTAGTGTATTTTTTTGTCCTTTTCTTTTTGTGTTTTTTTTGTTTGTTGTTTTTTTTGAAGTCGGTTTTATTTTTGGCAAAAAAGTTTTATTTTATTTTTCCATTTTTAGTTGTAATATCCTATACTTACAAATATTTGCTATGCATTCATTGTACATGGTTAACAATACATGTCATGGTAATAGGCTTATCCCCAATAAATGGAACATAACATGCCAAAACTGTCGAAATCTGGGTGTACTGTACACATCTATGTACCCCTCAGAGCAAACAGGTGTAATGTTACGTCATGATGTTGTTTAAACAATGAACGTCCAACCGATTGGAGCTATCACAACAGATTTGCCGTCTTTTTTTGAAGAGTTCCATTGTATATCTCCGAAGATCAGCATCAGATCTTCACCAAATTAAAATGGGACCACCTCAGGAGTATACTCTTTCAAGTAAAAAAAGAATTTTGAAAATCGGTCCACAAATGGGAGAGAAATCAGGTAAATTGTACACATCTGCGTACCCCCTCAGAGCATACAGGCGTGATGTTACGTCATGATATTGTATAAACAATGAACATCCAACCGATTGGAGCTATCACAACAGATTTGCCGTCCCTTTTTGAAGAGTTCTATTGTATATCTCCGAAGATCAGCATCAGATCTTCACCAAATTAAAATGGGACCACCTCAGGAGTATACTTTTTCAAATAAAAAAAGAATTTTGAGAATCGGTCCACAAATGGGAGAGAAATCAGGTAAATTGTACACTTCTGCGTACCCCCTCAGAGCATACAGGCGTGATGTTCCGTCATGATATTGTATAAACAATGAACATCCAACCGATTGGAGCTATCACAATAGATTTGCCGTCTCTTTTTGAAGAGTTCCATTGTATATCTCCGAAGGTCAGCATCAGATCTTCACCAAATTAAAATGGGACCACCTCAGGAGTGTACTCTATCAAATGAAAAAAGAATTTTGAAAATCGGTCCACAAATGGGAGAGAAATCAGGTAACATACATAAAAAAAAAAAAAAAAATACATACACACGAACATATAACCTCCGCCTTTTTTGAAGTCGGTTAAAAATGCGAAATTATGAGAAAATATGTTCTAAACTGTAGGTACTATCTACGAATTGCGATCACTAAGATTTTCACTAGTTACTTGCTTTTTCCCGAGGCTTTCGGCGCCGCGGCGGCGTTGGAAAAAATCTCGCGGGAGCTTCCAATTAATCGGAATCGGATCTGAGTGGTAGTGGTGTCCTTGTGCCTCCTCAGACCTGCGGACTTTGCTTGCCCGCCATCTATCAGCACATGCGTAACATCTCACTTTGTCGAGCAAGGGCGTGACCACAAATACAAGAGACTTGGCGGTGAACGCGGCGGCGGAAGGTCAACGACTATCCATAAGGAAAACGTTCCCGACCGGCGACCACATCCGCTCGGATTGTGTTGGCGCATGTATTAATATCGCACACAAGACGCGCTCTTCGGGGAAATATCGCGCGTTCGACACGCACGCCGCGCGCCGTGTAGGTAGGCCTATACTACCTCAAATTAGCAACTCTATTTGTGGTGCTTCAAACTTCGTTCGTTCGAAATACTATTAGAATAACGTTCTAATCAGCTTGCACTACAAAGTGGTTGTTACGTCAGTCACTGCAGACCGAATAGTGCGAAATGAGTGGTTTTTATTCTTTATAAAATTAAATTTTCGTCTTTTGGAAAAAATAAAAAACATAAGACTTGCTTTATAATTAGTTCAGTTAGTATGCAAAGTATCATGATCTAATTTGTAGTACTTTTTGAATACCAGCGGTTTATTGTTCGATTTGGAGGTACCTAACTTTGTTTTTTTTTCTATTGAGAAAAGTTTATGGAATCGTGTTTTCGCTAAACATAGGACCTAACTTAATCCTCAACTTTACCATATATTTATTTCAAAATTAATGCTGCAGTATTTTACGCGTAACGGAGGAACATGCTAAGCCATTTGAGGTAGTTTAAGCCCCTAATAGCGCGTCGACACTGATACACCGGGAGTACCCAGATACTGCGAAACGAATGCGGATTAATTTATTTTTAAATAACTCTTTTAAACTATACATGTAGTCAATAATTTTAAGCGGGAATAAAAGCTACCGTGAAATTCTTACGGATTCCTAATGTAACGCATTACCAAGGAATATCGTGTTACCGTAACTTACCTAAACTTACTAGGCCAGTCATTCCAAACCTTGTAGATCGCAAACAATTGCACTGTCCATTGCGGTGCGGTGGCTTGCCGTTGCGGAGTGGGAGGCGCGCCGGCCATGGACACCCACCTGCCGCGCTAACTTACCGACCGCAGTTTGCTATAAGTTGAGGAAACTTGATGTAATATTAGCCACTGTGCTTTAGTGCTACTGTAAAGGTCAAAGGGGTGAGGTGTAACTGTGTGAGACAGTATTTCAGTAAGTGTAGTAAGATAGTGGTTGGCAATATACCTAAACCAACTAGAACTTTGATAACGTACCTTGTTGAGTTAATTACGAGACAGAGTTATTAATATTATAACAGCTTAGCAGTCTTGTCAGATTACTTACATAAAATCTACTCAGATGTCAAAGCCTAGACACAAGTACGGAATCATAACAAAGCTAAAAATGCTATCTACGTAAAGTGATAGATGTTCAAAAACATCAAGCAACGACTTCCACCAACAGCGAGCGCATAATGGGATCAGTCGCCTTGCTACAGGCTACCCGGGACGGGGCGGGACAGGAGGATGGCCGACATTCAGATGGAAATGTTTTGTGATTCACACAGCGAACCAAGAAACTGCGAGACGGCATGGCCCCCGGCACCCGGACGGCTCCTCGACGGCTCCCGGACCACGGTAAATTAAACCTTTTGCCGTTCCACGGGAATTAAACACAATTGTTTTAGTTTGTATAAAACTTCCAGAGCGACCCGCCTGCCTCGGACAACCTTATGGTCCAATGTTGATTTTTTTATTTGCTGCGCGTAAATCAAGAAAGTAAAACAAGCAATGTATGTTATACACACACATAGATATTGTCGCATGTGATGGTGTCGTGGTGTGATGGATGTTTGTTGTTTAAGAGCCTATACTACCTCAAATTAGCAACTCTACATTTGGTAGTTCAAACTTCGTTTGAAATACTGTTAGAATAAAGTTCTAATCAGCTTGCACTACAAAGCGGTTGTTACGTCAGTCACTGCGGCCGAATAGTGCGAAATTAGTGTTTTTTTGCGATTTACAAAAAATCTATTGATTGGACTAAAAAGCTAAATAAGATAAGACCTGCTTTATAGTTAGTTCAGTTAGTATAAAAAGTTTCATGATCTAATTTGAAGTGTTTTATGATTGCCAGCGGTTTATTGTTCAGTTTAGAGGTAACTTTGGGATTTTTTTCTTTCAAGAAAATTTTACGGAATCGTGTTTTCGCCAAACATAGGACTTAACATTAATCCTCAACTTTACCATATTATTATATTTATTTCAAAATTAATGCTGCAGTATTTTAGGCGTAACGGAGGATCATGCTAAGCCATTTGAGGTAGGTTAGGCCCTTAAGTGGATCGTCTGCGTTGGCAGGCGTGGACGAGTGCGAGCATAAAAGTCAGCGGAAGGATCGCTCCTCCGAGTTTATTGTTATTTTATTAAAATCTCTCGCCACGTCTGCGGCCCGGCCAGAAGTCCCTATAGAATAAAACCAATTAAGTTAGTTAATCCACATAATGAAAATGATTGATTAACTCAACAGCAAACAAACCATTCGCTTTTTAAAACCGTCTGAGCTGTCTGCTGAGTTAGAGACTGTCTATGTTCACTCCTTCCACCGCACCGTGTACTCGTGGGATGGTTGGCTGTGAGCGTCACACGACTGACGTCAGTGACGTCATCAATTGTGGCAGCGGGAGAGCTTGGGATCATCATGCCGAGTGCGGGATAGCTGATAGCCACGAGGCACACCGACCCACCATGATTGTAAGTATCGGAGAGAATGCATGCGGTTTTAGACTGTTTCTTCGGGGACATAAATTATACGTGGGTAAACTCTCTCCATAAAAAAATCAGAAATACTATGATCTGGCCCTGCTGTATATTATCATCGCTGTGTGTTAAGCACAGCGCCTCTCGACTCGACAAACGTACGGATTATATTGCCATAGCTCACAGTGATCACTGAACGCGAACCAATTACTCCGCGCACGCTATCACGCTATCATTGGACTGTGAGAGCTCTCGCACTCGCGGCGTTTTTATCAATACATATTCCTCATGTACATGCTAATGGCTCGCTGTACGCTCGATATTTAAAATACAAATCGGTTTACATACCCGACCACTGGAGTTATTCTGACGTAATACGTTAATGTCCGGTCAATGATTATTATTATTCACGTAGGATTCGGGTTGTCATACAGGTATATGGTATGATTCAGTCTGGGGGGACCCGGGACCCAAGAACATAAGGCAGCTCACCACCGCTGCGCCAATCGGGTCGTCATGCAGCACTACTTGGCCCAGCTATCTCATACTCGTGTGTATAGCAACAAAGTAGCCATTGCGAGGCGGATTTTCAAAGTTATGCAGCGTTTACTGTAAACAAGACTTAAAAAAATGTAACGAATCAGTAGCCAGGAGTGGTGAGCAAAGTCATGCAAATGTTCTTTCAACTAAGTAACTCGTGATGATATGCAAACTGATTGGCAAACGCGAGACAAGCTAACAAAAAAATAAACCGGCCAAGACCGAGTGAGACTCGCGCACCGAGGGTTCCGTACAAACTTTTAAAGGACAAACTTAACTTCGCTGTTAGATCCCGAAACGGCTATTGCACCAACCGCAAATAATAAGTTTGTAATCGCTTTTTTTTATTAAACTACATATTTCCGGTTTTCAGATTTTTCCCTTTACATGTGCTGTAAGACATTGCTTCTCGCCAAATTTCGTGATTCTAGGTCAACGGGAACTACCATATGAGGTGGGTGGACCATGGAAAAAAGTCGTAGTTATTGACATGTTAGGAGTAGGACATATTCTTTCTACACACACTAAGATCCATCAAACTCAAGCCCACAGACGCGGCGGCCTATCGCTCGCCGGTATTTAGAAGATATCACAGAATTAAAATTACGCGTGACTGAAAACATCGTTTCACAGGTGTAAGGCGTAAAAAGTAACGCATTCTTTTTGAAGCTTATTTATGTTGTATGGTGTTAGATAGATTATCTTTAGTATATAGTTTAGAATGTATTTACCCTAAACGCTATTCAATTAAAATTAATAGGTATCTTAAGAGTTATCGCAACAGCCGGGGTCGCGGGACTGTCTAAGCAGGGTACCGATGCCCTCGAACGCAAAGGACAACCGAAAGAACAGGGTAGTTTTTAGTCAGTAAATCTGACAGTCCCTTCCGCCCCACCCAGGGCAGGAGGATTTATTTGATGATACTACCACCCAAAAAAAAAAAAGATTTATCGTAAAATAAAGGCACCTTTTTTTTTAGTAACAAAATAATTTTACAGCAAGCGCTCTTCTTTTTTTGTTTTAAATAAAAATAAATAAAATAAAAATAAAATACATTTAATTCAGACTAATAAAATGTCCATAATTTGTTAGTAACATTATCTTAAAACTATGTTAGTCAGAAAAATTGCTTAGACAACATGCAGCCTGATAAGCCTTCCTACAACTGCAGATTCAGGTCTCTCTGCAATCATCCTTAGGATTCCGTTGCCACTTCCTCGAATTCGGCGAATTAGTGAGGCTGACTTTTTGCGCATTATAGCGTAAAAGTCATCCACCCTCGCGTCGGCAAACATGCCCGGGGCGCTACAAAACCGAGGTAGCCGCACCAGAATCCTAAAGGCGTTGTTGTACTGCACTCTAAGAGCATTGTAGGCCCGCTGCGTATAGTTGGTCCATAGGGCGCTGGTGTAAAAATTTTGACAGTCAGCTCTGAACAAAGTTACCTTAACCTGTGCTGTACACTTTGCGAACCTGTGCACCAACATGTTAGCGCGCACCGACAATGCTCTCCTCTCCCTCTCAATATCTCTGTCATCATTAAGTGTTTCAGTTACAATGTGCCCTAGATATCTAAACTCAGACACTCGACTCAAGGATACCCCGTTTAGGTATACGGGTGGTATATGCTCAGGTTGTTTATTTTTACCTCTGATAATCATATACTCACTCTTTTTATCGTTGTACCTTAAGCCGTGAGTCTCGGCGTATGACTCACAGATATTCAACAGTTTCCTCAAACCACCTACAGATGGACTCAGCAACACCATGTCGTCCGCTTATCTGATGTTATTGACACAAACGTTGTCTATGTGACACCCGACATGGCTGTTGCTGAGCTCACCAATCAGCTGGTTGACATATAGATTGAAAAGTCTTGGGGAGGTCAGCCCCCCTTGTCTAACTCCACACTCAAGTGTATACTCATCTGAAAATACGTTTCCCCACTTGACAACGTTTTTCTGATGGTTGTACCAGAAGGAAAATATCTTAATGAGTTTGGCTGGAGCCCCGACCTCCCCAAGCTTCGTCCAGAGCTTACTACAATCCACTAGGTCGAAGGCCTTCGATAAGTCTAGAAAGCAAGCGTATATTGGTGTTTACCTGTTAACATAATAAGCGACTGTGTGCTTTAGTGTCAAAATAGCACTTTCTGTTGACAAATTCTCACGAAAACCAAATTGTGCATCGTGAAGGGTAATATATTTGTTGAGCTGTGCATCCAAGAGACTGTCGAAGACCTTTGCCAACACGGTAGCCAGGGAGATAGGCCTATAATTATTCTTATCAGATACATCACCAGTGACATTTTTTGCTATCGGCACCACAATAGATTCCGTCATCTTAGGTGGTAAGTACGAGTGACGAATGCAAAAGGTAAACAACATAGCTAGTACTCTAAATAAATGCTTACCCGCGTGCTGCAAGTGTTCAATGCTCAGCCCGTCACTGCCCGGAGACTTACCTCGTTTCATGTTCATGATAATATTTTTCACATCATTGCAAGTAAAGCCAATCGGGTTCTCACAGACAGTCACGGACTCAACATCCGCCACTGCAACACTAGCGGCCAGCGGTGACACAACCCTAAAATGATTTTTAAATAGGTTAGCTATATCTTTAGGCTCACTACACCCGCCCACACTAACTGGCTGACTACCCCTACCGTTCATCCTCTTAGTACCCTTCCAGAAAGCACGAAAGTTTTTATCTGTGACATGGGAGGCCAGTATATCCATTTTAAGCTGATCTTGGTGATTCTGACAAAACTTCAGTCTAGATTAAAAAGTTCTACGGGTAAGATACATATTGTCATGAATAGGCCCACTTTCAGGTTTCCCATGTGCTATATACCTTTGATAAGCCTGCCTAGCCTGACCATGTGCCTCTCTCACGTTTTTGTTCCATTCCACTACAGTTTTACACCTCTTATGCTTCTTCACTTTCTAACTTTGCACAGAAGCTTCACATAAAATCGTAACAATGTCATTATATAAATTATCAATAATATATCTATGTTTAGAATTATTACACATGCTATCTGCACACACACAGAATTCACTGGGAAAGTCAAGGTCTTTTAGTTTGTCATTAAAAATGTCAGAATAATTTTCTATTTCGTCAGTTTCTCTCTCTCCCCACATAATGTCATTAGAAATCCAATCAACACAAATACACTTATTCTTAATCATGTCAAGATTACATTTAACAATTAAAGGCAAATGGTCTGACCAATACACTCCATAGTCAACATTAATACATGTTATTGTATGCCAGGCTGATTCCGTGACTAAGCAGTAATCTAACCAGCGCTTACATCGATGCGCTTCACTATATAATGTATGAGTACTTGACGAACTGCCTAACTTAGCTAAGTCTGCACATATCCATTTATTATCGTCACAAAAATCAAGTAACTCGTCACAAAAGGACGCGGCGGGGTGAGCATTGAAATCACCAAGAACAAATACAGATTCTATGTTACTTTGTTGTACAATTGCACTAATCTCCCCTAAACAGTTCGTAAATATTGGTAGGTTGTCAGACTGGTCAGTGGGCATGTACACACATATAACTAAAACTTTACGATTGTCACCTGTATCTGCTCTAATGGCCGTGATACGATCGCTTTCACACTTCACAATTGACACATTTGTAAACACACTTTTACGCCACAGTATAGCGACCCCCCCAAACGGTCTCCCCCGCCTCACTCCTGACGATAAGTCCATCGCCGATTTACCAGTATAACTGAAGCTACTGTCGATGTCGCCGAGGAAAGACAGGTCCTGGGGCACCAGCCACGTCTCCTGAAGTGCTACCAAGTCCGCTCGCCGGCACAGTGACCTGACACACTCCACACTCCTTTTCACGTTTTTGCAGTTAAAACTGACTAGTGCGCTGCTGTTGTTGTGATCCATCAATAAGTTGCTCATCTGGCCCCCTTGTCATGTTTACAAATCGGCAGAACTTTATTCCGGCCGGCCGGCCATAGATTGTCATCCAGATACAGATGCATTCTACATTTCGATACAAACAATTTAAAGGCGTTGTTGTACCCTTTATCATATTTCATTTTAATTCTAGTCAACCTCACTCTTTCCTGCGTTTTATTATAAATGTATTCCACTATGTCAGATTCCACCGTATCTTTATGAACATTGGAGACAAAAAGGGGTACTTTAATATCAGCTGCCTTAAAATTACTACGAGGTTCCGTGGTTGCCTTACCTAGCTGACTTACAAAACGATTTCGTAGTCGTTTTCTTTGAACGGTAATCCAACTAGAATTTGGTTCATTTATCTTGAAGTTTCCGTCTTTCTGTACGATTTGTGCCATAGTTAACCGCTCCTCAGACACTTCAACAGGTGTAGTCATTGTATAAACCGGTAATAGTGCATGTACTTCCCTCTCAGCTGTTTGTGATAACAACTTACTCGGCACTAAGACACTTGGATTTCCATCTGGCGCGACACTGTGCTTCTCTGTGTCCCGCTCGGTTATACCGGTCTCGCTCACTGAGTTATCCGCCAAGCACAGGTGTGACGGAGATAGAACTAGTGGTGTGCTCGCACTATCGCGTTGTCTCTGTGCCGGCTCTTTGATTCTTTCTAACACTGGCGATATGCCTACCGGCCCACTATCCATGCAAAATGCTCCTCGCCTGCGTTTGTTTATATTGTAGTCGTCTAATCCCACAATTGAACCATATTTGCAACTATGCAGCTCGCTTTTTATTTCTTGTAGTTACTCAACTGTTGCATAGTTACCCTTCACAAGTTTCAACTCGTTTTTAAGTAGCATTAACTCTTTAAGCAACCCCGTGACATCGATGTGGTCAAATGTCACAGGAGGTAGTTTGCCCAGTTCTTTGGCCACAAATATGGGAATGAGCTCGGGGTCTGTATTTTTTAACAGAGTTATAATGTCCTCCAAATCTTTATGTCGTTTGTCTTTACGCCTCGATATTTTTCGCTTGCTCGCCGACATAGATCCAAACAATAACGACTTTGCTTGATCAATGTCTTCACCAGTAAAACCCGTTGCACAGATATTAATGAGACTCTCATTGTCCATTACATCCAGCTTATTTTGCACGAATGCCAACAACTCGTTAATAACTTTATCTACACCCATGCTATAAATCCTCTATAAAAGTATCTGAAACAGTTAGCTTATGGCCAACATTAAAACAGCCAGTGTCATAATAACCATTATAACACCCAAATGGGTGTTATAATGTTGTACTGAATTTCATTATGCAACTCGTTTTAAAAAAAGAACATCGAATGTGGTAGTGAATCGAACGTCTAGCACGTGCGATTCACTACCACAGCGCCGTAATTAAAAAAAAAAAACTTATAGGTTAATTCGAATTCACGTCGTACCCCGCCATTTTTGTTCGACATTTGGATATTAGTATTGTTTTACGTAGGTACTTTGTTGTTTACAAAAATGAGTGACACAAGCTTTGTGAATTTTGATAATTGAACAATCCAAAATGTAAATGATTATATTACTACCTATACACGGTTTGTTTGTATTACTTATATGTAAATACAAGCAATTAAACTTTCCATGAATTTACATAGACTTCTTAGAACACTGCAACACCCTATGGTTTCAGAACCTTTTATGGAGGATTCATATCATGGATGTAGATAAAGTCTTGTATGCAACTGTACATAATTAGGTATTAAAACACTCATGTGATACTATTATCACACTCGGCTTCGCCTCGTGTTATAAACCCACATTCGTGTTTTAATACCCCTCATTAAACAACAGTTGCATAAATAACTAATATTACACGTTGAACACTTTATAACTTTCGAACTCGACATTTTTGTTTTATCACACCCACCCGGATCGGCGCTTGCGCACAGACTGAGAGACTTTAAATTGGTCCCGAGCGAAGCCGGAGCGGGTCGCTAGTATGCCAATCAAATTTGACGCTTGGGTTTGCTAGGGTACATGAGCCTAACAAGGAACATCTTCAAATCATGAAAATGTGAACACTTAGTTTTTAGTTATAAATACGTACTGTGAAAGTTAAAACAATGTTTTATATTTATAATATTTCTATTTAGAAGGGTTATTCAACTTTTTAACTCTGATCGTAATTTTGGCCTTACAAGGAACGGACCCCTAAGAAGGCCATTTTTGGTAAATAAAAGTTTTAAATTTCATTATAAAACGCATTGGCTAGTTATTTGACATCAATATAATACTCATTACTACTATTTTTAAATATGTAGTTTCTTTTAATATATTCTTAGTTATACGATGGTGTTCAAGTAATGTTCTTTGAGTTTTTTTAAGATGATAAAAATATATTAAGCATTTAATGTTTCGCTTAAATGAAAGAGCATATTATGTAGTTTTAGGCAAAACCGAAGTACAGGGTGTAAAAGACGGCCCTTTACGGGGCCCCGGTGTGGGCGCGTTCATTGAGGCGGCGAGCCGCCCACTACCTGAACGCGCTCCAAAAGGTGGTAGCCGTAAGGCTGGCCCGGAGCTACCGCACGATTGCCCGCGAGGCAACGAGCCTCCTTGCCGGATTGCCGCCATGGGATCTGGAGGCGATAGTCCTCGCGCGCCTGCATGAATGGCGCGCGGAGGCGCTACGCCGCCGGGGGGAAACTCCGCTGCAGCGACAAATTGTCGCTCAGCGGACAGACTTCCGGCGGGATCTCATGGCGACATGGAGAGAGCGACTGTCGCAACCCCGTGCAGGGCACGCCACGATAGTGGCGATAAGTCCCCTCTTTGAGGAGTGGCTTGAGAGACGTCACGGCGTCCTCACCTTCTGCCTGACGCAGGTCCTCACCGGACACGGAGTGTTCGGGAGGTTCCTGCACCGAATCGGGCGGGAGGAAACGCCCGGGTCCTTCCATTGTGAGGATCGACCGGAGGACACGGTGGAACACACGGTCGAGGTGTGCCCCGAGTGGGCGGAGCACCTCCGTGTCCTCGAAGCGGCGATCGGCGGCGGCGACCTCTCGCGTCCGGCCCTGGTGCAAGCCATGGTCCGGAGCGAGACGGAATGGGACGCCGTCACCTCTTTCTGCGAAGCAGTAATGCTAGAGAAGGAGGTGGCGGAACGTGAGAGGGAGAGAACCTCTCAACGTCCCGGCCGCCGCGGGAGACGCCCCGGCTAAAGTGGCCGGGGGCCACCACGTGGCCCCCGGCCACTTTAGGCGCTGGCCTGTGGACGGTGGGCTATGGGCTAGCTCGCCGTCCGTCCATCTCATGACGACAGGCCGTGTCGACGGCGCGTTCGTGTTCCACGCGCGCCTCAAAGAGAGTCAGCAAAAGGGAAGGGGTCCGTAGGGACCAATGCCTGCCGGGGTTGCGGAACTGTTCGAAAGAGATACCGTGGCCCCGGAACATAAAGGGCGATGAAGGAACATGGATGGGTTTTAGTCAGTAAAAGTCTGACACTCCCTCCTGCTCCGCCCAGAGCGGGAGGAGTTATTTGATGATTTCCCATCCGAAAAAAAAAAAAAAAAAGAGTGTAAAAGACCTCATCACGAAGCCGTCAACCAAGCATTCTGTACATCAAACTAAGTAACTTTACGCAAAAATTATTGTTGGGAAACGACTTTTTTATGGGGTGAAAAATCATGTTTTATGGTAGAACTCAATGTAACGCACTCAAAACAGTGTGCTGATGGATGAATTCAATAGTGTCAGGGTCGACATTAAAACTTGTATTTAAAAAGAACTTGTCAAAAAGTTGGAACTTTGACCCCAAATATCTCCGTAACTAGAAGGTTCCCAGGTGCGATCATTTTTTTGCATAAAAATGATTGCAATGACGGGGAGGACAAGTGCCTTTCGGCTTCTAATTAGAACTCTATTTTTAAGTTGAACACCTGATTTATAATATTGGCCTTGTTTGGAGCCCTGTTTCCTGCAAGGCCAATTGGAAGAGCTTTTTATAACTTGAGTTTAATAAATAGTGATTGAAGCTAGGTTAAAAAAAAGTGATTTATATGGTACACAATAAAACAAAGTATTACTTAATTATTTGTTTCCTTCATTTATCCAGTAAATTAACGAATAAATAGTGTTTATTCGTTAGCGAGGCCTTCCATGGTCCACCCACCTTAGGTTTTCGACCCAAAACCTATAGGGTTCTTCCGGTTGACCTAGAATTGACAATTGTGGTTAAAAGCAAGGTCTTACAGAGTTACAGCACAAATAGAGGGAAAATTCCGAAAAGTAAAAAAAGTTGAAACCTAAGGTAAACTTTAGTACATACAAGTTGTCGCGAAAATCTAAAGGACAATGGCAGCCACCCATACATTAAATTTAGCTGAGATTCAATTATTGCGTCTTTAAATAAAAAATATCTTGTTTAACTCGGCGTCAACTTCTGAATTAGTTTATGCAAGAATTTTTGTCCGAGAAGGCCAAGATAAATAGAAATTCAGTCATGAACTTTTGTAGGTTATGTCTATGGTAATTCCTCCAATTCGAGTAAGATAAGGTGCAAAACCACCTCGGCGCATGCTGTGCGGGCACGCGGCGCATTTTAGCTACGTGGATTCATTTGTTTTACTTCTTTCAGCACAATGCGCAAGCGTCTGCGACCTTTTTATTACTAACTAGCGGACTTCCCGCGGTTTCACCCGCGTAGTTCCCGTTCCCGTAGGAGTACGGGAATAAAATATAGCTTATGTTACTCGTGGATAATGTAGCTTTCGAATGGTGAAAGAATTTTTTAAATCAGTCCAGTAGTTTTTGAGCCTATTCATTACAAACAAACAAAGTTTTCCTCTTTATAATATTAGTATAGACAACCAACAAACAGGGCAAAAAGACCCAAATCTAAAAAAAAAAATAACTCGGTTTGACAACTGTTGTCAAACCAAGTTATATTTTTTTCAGATTAGGAATAATATTCTTTTTGCCCGTCATTAATTGAAAGTAATTCATTTATTTTTACACTACAATATTTTAACTCCCCTATGTAACACTTCTACTTAGAAATAAACAGTATTGTTAATTCATTTACTCCCTTTAATTACAAAAACAAACTAAACTAATCCTTTTACAATAATGCTGTACTTACTGTCACTTGGCAGAATAAATATAAAACGGCAACACTAAACCTCAATGAAAATAACTTTTCAATTATATTAATTTTTTTAACCAGCCATAACTAGTTAATGTGAAACTTTGAGAAAACGTAGAAAAATAATGGAACTGCCTTCGTGTTTAAGTCACTTTTAGACGCTCAAATAAAATTCAGCTAAGATCTCGCCATTGTCCTTTGTCCATATCTTTTTATCATGTTGACTCAGGACCTTGATTTTTATACACCTAATAAGGACTGCAGATTTCAGTATCTGGTATAAATTTCAATTTGCTAGGTCCACCCGTTCCTGAGAAAATTGGTGGTGACAGACGGACGGACAGACGGACAAGAAAGTGATCTTATAAGGGTTCCTTTTTTACCTTTTGAGGTACGGAACCCTAAAAATGAACACTGCTAGTAGGCATTATTCATTGTTTGTGTAATAATTACTTGGGTACCATGTAGGTAGAGGATTCTATGAATCAGATGATGTATTTCTGTTGCCGCTATAACAACAAATACTAAATATAGTCAATGGTACGGAACCCTTCGTGTGCGAGTCCGACTCGCACTTGGCCGGTTTGTGTTTTAAAAAATATACAAATGTCATCCTGCTATGATCGTCAACAAACAACAAGAAGTATCTCGAGCCCATTCCTCCTGCGTCGAATCCTTTACGTCGACTCGTAAAACAAATGACATCTGTTTTAAAAAGTTTACGCTTGACCACGAGGTTGGAAAAGTACACATATAACAAAAAGTGCAAATAAATAGTAGATTTTACAACAAGTGCACAAAACGAACCATTTTCAACCGACTTCCAAAAAGAGGAGGTTCTCAATTCGACTGTTTTTTTTTTTGTGTTTGTTACCTCAGAACTTTCGACTGGGTGAACCGATTTTGATGATTCTTTTTTTAATTGAAAGCTGGTGCTTCCCGTCTGGTCCCATTTAAATTTTGTGAACATCTGATGCTGATCTTCGGAGATAAACAATGGAACTCTTCAAAAATAGACAGCAAAAGTGCCGTGAATGTTGCAATCGCTTGGATGTTTATTGTTTGTACAACATCATGACGTAACATCACGCCAGTATGCTCTGAGGGGGTAGGTAGATGTGTACAATACACTCAGATTTCGACAGTTAGGTATGTTAAGTTGGTGCGATCGTGTTCCGCGTGCGCCTCAAATGACGTAACATCACGCCTGTATGCTCTGAGGGGATACGCAGATGTGTACAATACACCCAGATCTCGACAGTTCGTTCGTGTCCCGCGCGCGCCTCAAAGAGATGTCAGCAAAAGGGACTGTTCTAAAGAGATACTGCGACCCTGGAACACAAAGGGCTAAGAAAGAACATGGATGGGTTTTAGTCAGTAAAAGTCTGTCACACACTAAAGTCTGACCGCCCAGAGCGGGAGGGGGTAATTTGATGATTTCCATTCACACACACACATTATTCATCATCAGCCTATTAATGTTCCCACTGCTGGGACACAGGCCTCCTCTCTATAAGAGAGAATGGGCTATAATCTAGCACGCGGGCCCACGGATTGGTAGATGTCACATGTCTTCGAATTTTTTGGTTCTAGGACATGCCGGTTTCCTCACGATGTTTTCCTTCACCGTTTTGAGAGCAGTGGTGATGAAATAAATTACACAAAGTAATACGCCTGCCTGGGTTCGAACCCACGACTTGCTGTTCGTAAGTCGGGGCCGCCACCACTGGGCCACCGCTGCTCACGCCTATTACCAGTCCAATAAATTCATAGCAAATATTTGTTTGGGAACAACTAAAAATGGTAAAATAAAAAACGTTTTTTGCAAAAAATAAAACCGACTTCAAAAAACACAAAAAAGTGAAAAATAAATAGAGCAAAAATAATTAGCTTCAGAAGTCGGTGACAAAAAAAATATCAATCAAACAAAAGTCACCGACTACTGAAGCTAATTATTTTTGCTCTATTTATTTTTCACTTTTTTGTGTTTTTTGAAGTCGGTTTTATTTTTTGCAAAAAACGTTTTTTTATCCGAGATTTTTAGCAGCCCGAGCCGAAGGCGAGGGCTGATAGTAATGACGAGGATAAAAATGGTTTTGTGGACGAGTTATATACTCTGCTTTTCACTTCGATTGCGAGGAAATAAAACAGTAGTATAAATTGAAGAAATTAATAAACACGCAAAAACAAGAGCTGTTTCCCGCCGCTTTCTTTTTTTGAAATCTTACGACCTTGATATTAGACTTGGGCTGCAGACCTATACAGCCTACTATTAATTTATTTTTTATAATAATAATTTTCTTAAATTAATTAAATAACCTACCGTAGGTACTTGAATTTAATTGTTTATTTATTTTATGTCTTAAAAACACGTATGTATGGCTCATTTTCTTTGCCTTAATATAGATACACTAGCTGTTGCCCGCGGCTTCGCCCGCGTGCAGTTCGGTAACTGTCCCACTGATGACTGAATCATACTAAAGGGATAAATGGTGCCCTACATATTAATTCAGGTTATAAACTATCTATGTGCCAAATTTAATAATCATCACAATTTATTATTATCATCACAATCACCATCACTATCACAACCACCATCACTATCACGACCACCATCATTATCACAATCATTATCACAATCACCATCACTATCAAAACCACCATCATTATCACAATCATTATGACAATCACGATCACTATTACAGTCACCAACATTATCACAATCACCATCACCATCACAACCACCATCATTATCACAATCATTATCACAATCATCATCACAATCACCATCGCAATCACCATCACCATCACAATCCCCATCAGCATCGCTATCACCATCACAATCACCGTCACTATCACAATCACCATCACCATCACAATTACCATCAAAATCACTATTACAATCACCATCATCGTTATCACAGACATTATCATCGTAATCACAATCACCATCACATTCACCATCACTATCACAATCACCATCACCATCACTATCACGATCACTATCATCATTTTAACAATCATTATTTTCGTAATCACAATCATCATCATCACAATCTCCATCCTCGTCATCACAATCATTATCATCGTAATCTCAATCATTTTCATAATCACAAACATCATGATCACAATCGCCATCACTATCACAACCACAATCATTATCACTATCACTATCCCTATCACTATCACAGTCACAGTCACAATCACAATCAGCATCACAATCACCTTTACCATCACCATTACAATCACCATCACAATCACAATCACTATCATCGATCATTATCATCGTAATCACAATCACCTTCATCATTATCACCATCACTGTCACAATCACAATCCCCATCACCATCGCTATCACCATCACAATCACCGTCACTATCACAATCACTATAAAAGTCACCATCACCATCAAAATCACAATCACCCTCATCGTTATCACAATCACCGTCAAAATCACCATCACAATCATCATCACAATCACAATTACCATCACGATCACAATCAATCATCATTTTAACAATCATTATCATCGTAATCACAACCACTATCATTGCGATCACAATCATCGTCATCACAATCATCGTCATCACAACCTCCATCCTCGTCATCACAATCATTATCATCGTAATCACAATCGTTATCATCGTAATCTCAATCATTATCATCTTAGTCACAATAATCATGATCACAATCGCCATCACTATCACAACCACAATCATCATCACAATCACCATCATTATCACTATCACAATCACCGTTACTATCACTATCACCATCACAATCACTATCATAATCATTATCACAATCACTAACCTCGTTATCACAATCATCTTCATCATTATCACAATCACCATCACTGTCACAATCACGATCACCATCGCTATCACCATCACTATCACCGTCACTATCACAATCGCCATCACTATCACAATCACAATCACTATCACAATCACCATCATCGTTATCAAACTCATTATCATCGTAATCATAATCATCATCATCACAATTATCATCGTCATTATAACAATCATTATCATCGTTATCACAATCATCACAATAAATCAACAATAACCCAGAATAGAAGTTGAATCCGCCATCTTCTGGATCTCAAAATAAATGCGAAAATTTCGACATCAGCACCCATGATAATCTCGGTTTCGACACCCATATTGATTTTTAGATATTTCAACCCCATCGCACCCCAACAGGGAATGATGGTAATTCAGGTCCGCCACATTAAATCTTAAAATCGTTGTTTTTGTAATACACCAAACCCATTTCACCATACAAACAATACCTATGTTGAATTTCAGGCTTTGTTACCCCATTTCCCCCTTTAGGGGTTGAATTCTGAAAAAACCTGAAACACAAATGTTAACTCATTTATCGATAGGAGTACTCCTGTTGAGTTTCGAATAAAGTAGTCTAACTAATCTTATTTCCCCATGTAATCTTTGGACCCCGTTTCAACCCCCATAGGGGGTGAATTTTGAAAAATCCTTTCTTAATAATAAATAAAAAAAAAAAAAAAAAAAAAGTTTATTGCTTCAACTTAAATACCTTATTCTAGTTACAATGGGGAGAATCCATTTAAGCAAATAGTATGCTTGTTTTAGGATACTCCGCCCTTCCCCAGGTTATGTAATTGTATTTAAGTTATTAAACCTGAACATAATATTAAATGAACTTATACAATTAAAAATGCAGGAACAAAATGGGTACTTACAGTATTTTTATATGAGTAAAAGACAAATAAAACAAAGACAAATAACGCGCTGTTCTGTGTGTAGGAGATGGTGTGGAGGTGAATGTGTACGTAGTATGTGTATGAGAGTGAGTAGTGGGTGAGAGTAAGTGTGGGGGGGTGAGGGTCATAATCCACACTTCATACAGGTGGAGATTAATTATTATCTGCGTTTTTTTTTTTTTTTTTTTTTTTTTTAATTACAATGTAGGTAATTTAATTCTTAATGCACCCCTAAACCCCATAAAAAACCTATGTGCCAAATTTGGAATCTCTAGACTCAGTGGTTTGGGCTGTGCATTGATTTTTATACTTTGCCACCCCACTTCCCCCTCTTAGGGGTTGAATTCTGAAAAATCCTGAAACCCGTTTCTACTCATTTATTTATAGGAGCAAATCTGTGAAGTTTCGAATAAAATAGTCCAACTAATCTTGTTTCCCCATACAAACTTTGGAGCCCCGTTTAACCCCCTTAGGGGGTGAATTTTGAAAAATCCTTTCTTAGTGCACCCCTAGACTACATAAGGAACCTACATGCCAAATTTGGAATCTGTAGACACAGCAGTTGGGATGTGCGTTGATACATGAGTCAGTCAGTCAGTCAGTCAGTCAGTCAGTCAGTTTCTTCTTTTATATATTTAGATTTACGAGTAGATACATTAATGCCCTTGTGCACAAAATTCGATTTTGTGCAGCCTATATCCTGCACAAACAAGCACTTTCAGAGCATGAGAAGTGAAATAGTAGATTTTACAACAAGTGCACAAAACGAACCATTTTTATCCGAGATTTTTAGCAGCCCGAGCCGAAGGCGAGGGCTGATAGTAATGTCGAGGATAAAAATGGTTTTGTGGACGAGTTATAAACTCTGCTTTTCACTTCGATTGCGAGGAAATAAAACAGTAGTATAAATTGAAGAAATTAATAAACACGCAAAAACAAGAGCTGTTTCCCGCTGCTTTCTTTTTTTGAAATCTTACGACATTGATATTAGACTTGGGCTGCAGACCTATACAGCCTACTATTAAATATTTTTTTTATAATAATTTTCTTAAATTAATTAAATAACCTACCGTAGGTACCTGAATTTAATTTTTTATGTCTTTTATGTCTTAAAAAACACATAAGGCAAATAAATTAAAGTAAATATTATAAAATAACAAATTCTATCTATGAACTTCTTATTGCGTTTGGCTGTATGGCTCATTTTCTTTGCCTTAATATAGATACATTTATGAGTAGATACAATAATGCCCTTGTGCACAAAATTCGATTTTGTGCAGCCTATATCCTGCACAAACAAGCACTTTCAGAGCATGAGAAGTGAAAATTATATTTATTTTACACAAATTATACATTTAATATTTTAGGGAGACAACAAGGCTTTTCTAAATTAATTTATCTAATATGTATTGACTGAAATCTTCTTTTTGGCGACCAAAGTACTAGGCTTGCATACATTCAAGGGAGTCTACCTCATGTTCTGTGGTCTACCTATTGTACATAATTAAAATAAAGGTTAAACTAATTATCGAAATACCATCTTCAATAATTCAATTCATGGAAGTTTAGTACTTTTTGTCTGTTTACTGCACAGATCTTGTGCAAAACGTATACGGAAATAAAAAGTCGTTTCCGCAATATCTTTTGCGTAGTCAACGAAGTACTCTGTACATCAAACTAACTAATTAGTTTGATGTACAGAATACTTCGTTGACAGCTTCGTGAAGGCTCCGTTTACACCCTGTATTAAAGATAGTTTTTTTTCTGTTTGCGACACGTTGCGCTTAAATTCTTTACCCTAACAAAAGTACTACATCATCAGCCTACAGCAGTCCACTGCTGGACATAGGCCTCCTCAATCGCACGGCATTCAACTCGATTCTCAGTAACTCTCATCCATTTGCTACCATCCACCCTGCCAGCCAGCCTGAGGGCATTCCCACCTTTATACGCTTGCGCATTCGCGTTCTCCACTCAACTACACGTGTATCCCAATGTTTATCGGTTATTATGGCCGGTCCATTGCCACTTCAGCTTACTTATTCTGTGAGCTATGTCGACAACTCTGGTTCTGTGACAGATCACCTCGTTCCAAATGCGATCCCTGAGAGAGACTCCAGGCATAGCCTGTGCCATAGCTCGCCGAACGACCTTGAATGTATGGACCAGCCGAGCCGTGAGTGCTCACATTCTGGCCCCGTAAGTCATAACAGGCAGGACGCACTGGTTTAAGACTTTACTCTTTAGGCTCTGTGGATTACGTGACGAGAAGACCCGAAGAAGTTTTCCAAATGCCCAGCTGCCCAGCGCAGCTGAATTCTTCTGTTAGTCTCCCTCTTCAAGTTGTTCTAACCAAACTGCAGAGTTTGGCCAAGGTAGACATATTCTGGCATTGCCAAAGTCCGAGGCCATGTGCTTTCATGGGAATGCGCCACCGCCGGGATCCTTACTGACGGTAGAAGGGGTATCCATCGGCGTCGAGTCGACTTTGAAGTACCTAGGACTCGTCGTCGACAGCCGGTGGAACTTCTACCAATATTTCTACACAGTAGCAGAGAGTGGTTGCACCCTGAGACCAATGCGTATTGAATAATCAACTAGGCCATCCAGCATCTGCTGCAATTCGTGCAGCGATCCAGCCAACAAAAGTATTAGGCTAGCAGGAATTGAAGATTGTATTTGAATCACAAGTTAACTGTAACAATATTAAACAGTAAGTAGTTACCTACACCTACTCAGATACCAGGAACGTAAAAATACACAACTCCTTGAACTTATGCTAGCCTAGTACTTTTTGGTTGGTTATCAATGTATTATTTAAAATACGGATATCCGGATGAGCAAAATAACTTTATTAATTAAAAAGCCGTATTTCGTTTTAAATGTGACTGTACTCTGTGACAGCTATGTCGAGGCGAAACAAAAGACAGTGCATCAAAACCAAGAAAAATCACAAGTCGACATAAAGGGATTCGACGCAGGGGGAATGATTCGATTCTGAGATTCTATTTAGTTATATGGTGAGTAGCGCGTAGTCTAATATTTAAGATTTTAATTGACTTTTATAGTATTTCTACATCGTGGTCACATTAGAGAAGCAACAAAAAAGTACTATTAATATGTAATATTATCTAACTTGATTTGAAAAGAGTATCCATGTTTCTTGCCCATTCTTCTCCAGCCCGGTCAAAAAACAGAAAAACACAAAACAAAAAGAAAATCACAAAAAAATTAAAAATAACTTTAGCTTCAGAAGCCGATGACAAAAACGCTAAATCAATCAAACAAAGGTCAAGCTTCAGAAGTCGGTAACCTTTAATTGATTTAGTGTTTATGTCACCGACTTCTGAAGCTTGACCTTTGTTTGATTGATTTGGTGTTTTTGTCATCGGCTTCTGAAGCTAAAGTTTCACTTTTCATCGTTTTCGTTTTCTTTTCTTTTTTTTTTCTTTTCGTTTCAGTTTTCACTTTTTTGTGATTTTCTTTATGTTATTTTTTTGTGTTTTTCTGTATGTTTTTTTTTTTTTTAAGTCGGTTTTATTTTTTGCAAAAAAGTTTTTTATTTATTTTTCCATTTTTAGTTGTTCCCCAACAAGTCGCCATGAATTTATTTGACATTATTAACAATACATGTCATATTAATAGGCTTATCCCCAATAAATGGAACTTAACATACCTAACTGTCGAAATCTGGGTGTATTGTACATATCTGCGTACAGTCACGAGAACCAATATATAAACAACTTTTAGGAGTGTTTTTCTCGTACTGTTCTGATTAAAATGTCATGGTGTTACTTATATTTTTATGAAAAAGATCCTATCTTCAAGTTATTCTCGCAAAAATTGCTTTTAAATTTAGGAAAGTGTATACATATTGGTGTTCGTGACTGTACCCCTCAGAGCATACAAGCGTGATGTTAGGTCATGATGTTGTATAAACAATAAACATCTAAGCGATTGCAGCAATCATGACAGATTTGCCGTCTATTTTTGAAGAGTTCCATTGTATATCTCCAAAGATCAGCAGCAGATCTTCACCAAATTTAAATGGAACCACCTCAGGAGTACCTATATTCTTTCAAATAAAAAAAGAATTTTGAGAATCGGTCCACAAATGGTGGAGAAATCAGGTAAAATACATAAAAAAAATACATACACACGAACATATAACTCCTCCTTTTTTGAAGTCGGTTAAAAAATAAGAATGAGGACAAATGAAATCTAAAAAGTCCTCATCGATCCGATACCTAGAAAAAGAATTACAATTTTTCAATTTAATGCTCCATTTAAGAAAGATTAAACTATACTTATAGATACCCGCAATTACAGACACAATTAAAATAACAATGCACCGTGCCCGATCGGGTACGGCTGGGGACATAAGGGAGTTCAATTTTTTGTTCCAGTAGGGCGTCCCCCCTCTAAAAGCTGAACAGCTGGGTTGAAAAATCTGAAAAAAATCATGATGATAGTGCATTTCATGAATAAGTTCTACGAATAAGTTCTAATGTTACTAATTTTATGATAAAACTTACCGTTTTCCTGAAAATCGTAAGAAACCCGTTTTTGTGACCTTTGACACCGATTTTTCCAGGCGTCGGATCGATGAGGAGTTTTTAGATTTCATTTATGACGGTGTTTTGAACAATCCTATCAACTTTCAGTTGGGTGTGAATTATTGTACCCTCGGATGTCTAAATTGACCGGACTATCCATAAGATCTTCGATTTTGGAATGGACAACTACAGTCCATTCACAGGCATTATGCCCGTGGCTGCACGGTAACTTATTTTTGACTTGGTCTATTTGAAATAAATGCTTTCAATTGAGATGAGTTGAGTTGATGTTTTTTCCTACTTTATTTATAAATTATTTTTCTTCAGATTTGTGTTTAATTTAGGTCAAGAGTCCTTTTAATACAAAAAAAATCGTGGAGAGATCAAAGACAGTCGAGCTTCAATGTCTCAGCGTTTATCTAGTGGTCGCCGATTCTGGCTTTCTGTCATAGTGGTTTGGTAATGTCGTGACGGGCTTGTCCTAATAAAAAAAAACAATCTAAACTCCTACGAATCTATCTATATTTAGACAAATTTGCTAGCAGCAAAATAATACTTGTATCCTGTAGGCTGTTGCTGTATGCTGAAAGAGCTACATTACTGGCTGCCATTGTGAACCATTGTGTATTATTGTGTACCACCGTGTAGGCGAGCCTCCCATGAATACACAAGCACTCCACTCACAGCCGTGTAAAAATATTATTCCGAGCGGGTGCCATTTGGTGGCGACCGAGCCGTTCCCGGAATCCCGACACACCTATGTGTCATGTAGTTAACAGGCGCGGCGTGCCATCGAGAGAGCACGTGCAGAAGACTTGCTCCCTTGGTTACGATACTCAGGTGTCTGGCAACCGATCCATTGCCTACTGTACTAACACTAGAGTTAGTTGCCAGTGTGATGACGTTAGCGCACAGCTCATACATTTGCGTTGCTTCTTCTGGGATAGCAGGATAATTTGGGCTAAGGAGGTTACTCTATAAGTAAAGCAGTAAGCAGCCGAGGTTCCTACGCGTTAAATAATAGCGGTTAATGTATAAAATTTGTTTTTTAGAGTTCCACACCTCAAAAGGAAAAAACAGAACCCGTAAAGATCACTTTCTTGTCCGTCTGTCCGTCTGTCACCACCGATTTTCTCAGGAACGCGTGGACCTAGCAAGTTGAAATTTATACCAGATAATGAGGACTATAGTCCCTAATAGGTGTATAAAAATTAAGGTTCTGAGTCAACATGCTCCGCATCCGCCCACCGGATGCGGCAGCCATTGAGGTGGTGAGCTATATGAGGGGTACAGAGCGGCAAAGACCACCCTCCATGAGGCTGTCCTGCGGGCCAGTGATCTGGCCCGCGAGGAGATGCTGGGGACTCTCGACAGAGATCCGAGGGGGCGCCCTTATAAGATGGTGCGGAATAAACTCCGCATCTGGGCCCCCCACTGACGCAGAGTCTCCGGCCTGAGCTCTTGGAGGACGTGGTGAGCGCTCTGTTCCCTTCGCAAGGGGAAGATCTCCCCCCGCCTATGGCTCCGCCACCTGCGGTGCTGGAAGCGGACCAACAGGATGACGACAACGACGCTCCGGAAGTGACTAGGGTAGACCTGAGAGTGGCGGTACGCAAGCTCAGTGCCAAAAATACCGCCCCGGGACCCGACGGCTTGCAAAAGCCTGGGTCCTGGCCTCGGAGGCTCTCGGGGCCCCGACTGAAGGGGCTCGTAAGTGCATGATTGGAGAGAGGCCAGTTCCCGCTTCGTTGGAAGAAGGGGAAGCTGGTCCTCATTCGGAAGCCGGGGCACCCTGCGGACTCTCCGTCCGCATACCGGCCCGTGGTGCTGCTCGACGAGGTGGGCAAGCTCTTTGAAAGAGTAATTGCAAACCGCCTCGCCGAGCACCTTGCGGGGACGGGGCCGGATCTTGCGGAACACCAGTTCGGTTTCCGCAAGGGGCGCTCTACGGTGGATGCCATCATGCGCGTGAGAGCTCTCACGACTATACGTATAACGCTGAATTGAAGGAGATGGTAGAAGCCGATCCGAGTCAAACTCCCAGGAATTAGCGGCATGGTTTAACGTTACCCTACCTACAATATTGACTCATTTGCATCAAATCATGATATTAAGTTTGGTAGGACGTGACAGTCTTGAAAGTGACAGATTGAACAAGAAGACCTTCTACTCATACTTGATTCGAGTTGAACTACCCCAACGTGATGTGTAATTACTCGTACACGCTGCTGTTTAAATTTACCCAAACAATAACGAACCGAATGTATTAATTGATCTGATCGAGCGCCTCGCTCCTCCATGTTCAAATAATTACTCACCGTGTATGGAGGCACGTCTGCCCTCATCACCTGCATGAGTAGCGGTGCAGTAGCGGCGTCCGGCTCTTGGATGCCGTCCAGTCGTCCGCAGATAGTCGCGATGTGCTCCAGAATCCATTTCTTTCCAAGATGGCCGCTGTGTGAGTGCGCTCGAGTTGCCTACTTATTACAAAGAACACGCACATAGGTACATACAACTACTGTATTTTTCCGCAGTGTGTCAGTGTATCTCGTGTACTACGTGCACACAACAGGGGTTGAGATATATATGAGGTAGCTTGGATGTAGGCTAAAATATCTAGTTTTTCTAATTGTGCGGCCGCTTAGCACGCTTATTGGCGCCGGCAGACAAGCGCTGTGTGCTCATTATATCAATATTTCCAATTTAAATTGCTAAGTGTTGTTTCTGCATCGCGACAAGTTGCGCTCCGGTGAGCAGCACTCGGCTATTACACACGTCTCTCCGCTTCGACGCCGCCGCGCCATCCCGTACGATCTCATGCGAACACGTGCGATCGCGTGCGTACTCTTGAGTAACGCGCACGGAGCGCTCAAACACAGGCTCAAGTGTACTGTTTACTGCTACTTAATAATGTTAGAGCCTCAGGCTGTGCGACCGCGACTTACAAGCGATGTAATGTTATACTGGCATCTCATAAATTTATAAGTTTAATATCTGGCTTTCTTAATGTGACGTAATATGTTATAATGATCTCCGACCGAGCGGTGCGGGCGGAGCGGTGGCACGGTGGCAGAGCGCTCATCAAAGTGGCTCGCCTTCGTTTACCCGACTCATCGGAAGCGGGTTATGAGTTGACGAAGTAGAAGCTCGTTAGGTAGTAGTTCGGCGATATAGTATTAATCCTCCGGCGGGATCCAATTACTTGCGTGAACCGCAGTGGCCGCCCCACTTCCCCCCGCGCTTCTGTGTACACTGCTAGTTAGATGTCGGCGATGTTGTGGAGGCGACCTGCGCCAGCGTGGTCCACTGAGGGCGAGTGTGGGCCACTGTGGGCGTGTTGACGAGAACGTGCGGTCAAAGTTAAACTAACTACAGGCGCCGCGACCGTGTGCCGCGGTGACGCATGGAAATTCCTGTCGTCATTTAGGGAAGGCAGGAGAAATGAGTCAGCTTATCAGAACGGTAGAAAGCTTTTGGACAACATTAAATATGAAATGCTCCAAACTCCAAGAAGTTGTCTGAGTAGGACGTACAGTAACGTAATGTAAGAGAGTAGGTATGTTATACCTACTTAGTTTGAAAAACTGTTTAAAGTAGGTTGTGATGGAGGACCTATAGCTCGGTCATTATTCATGTGGAATAGGTATTACGCTAGTTATCGGGAGCTGCCGAACTCGTTCTGATATTCCGCTCGTCCGCGAGATTCGATCGCTCCACAGTCTCTGCACGCAAAAAATACACTCAAATTTCACACAAAATTCTCGCGTGTATTTGAAAAGCAATCCAATCGCGCAAACTGCGCAGTATACTGGGGTATCTACCTACATCTCTACCTACCTCCATCGGTATCGGCGAGTCAATAACATGAGCCCGACTGCGTGCCCACCGCTGCACGCGCTAGCTTGCAGAAGAACCACGGGTTACATAGAAATCAGAGTTGCTGCAAGAACTTTCCCAAGTTATCTCCCACACTAACTGTACAGTCGGACTGCAGATTGCATCGCATACGATTTCACTTAGGGGTGCAGCTCCACCGCGGTGTCATTATTTATGTTACTTATTTTGTGCGTCGATATTCCGTAACTCGTACGTCGGTACTTGCGTTAACCTCATGTTGGTCATCCAGTTCCTGGGCTTGTTCGCGTCTAGTGGAGCTTCTGTGCTTGTACATAACTTTAGACTAGTTTGGTAGTAGGTAGATAGGTAGGTGCTCAGTGGGGATTACACAAATCTGCTATTTGCCGGGCCATTGGGCGCGCGCACTATGTCCCGCGCCGTATACCCGCTATACACACGTGCCGCTCACCATTATAACCGATGACGTCATCTTATCGCTGACCACAGTCAACACGACTTGTAACACCGGAATAAGTTTGACCATTGAATTTACCTTAGTTTTATTATCATTCTGACAATGCTAAATGGTAAAGTCCAAGTTTACAGATCGTCGAAATATTTGCGCATGTTAGAATATTTTTTTTGACAAAAGTTATTAATGACTTGCAGTTATTTTTAGTGCAAAAGAATATTGGTTATATTGTTTTTTTAAGTGTGTTTTTTTATTTTGTAATATTGTTATTATAAGCTTAAATAACAATATTACAAAATAAATACTTTTAAAACCTTGTCTTCAAAATTGGCTCATTGCTAATTTTGGTCGAAAAACTTTTATTTTCTTAATATTATTGTAATATATCTATGGCCAGTGTTGAATGACGACAATACAAAAATCAACGTAAATGATTAATTATCAAAAATAAAATCGCGGGCGCGTGATATTTCTATCAACAGTCAACCGCAAATTAAATTACGCTACGCCTCACGAATTTATTTTTGGGTTTGATTAGCCCTAGATTGATTTGGAGAGTGATTTGTGATGCCTGGTATTTAAGAAATTCTTTTTTTTTTTTTTACCTACACCATTATTATCTTTCTTTTCAATAAAACAGTTTAACCTTTTTTAGTATTTATTTCGTTACATAGTATTATCATTCTATAATTATGTTCATTTAGTGCCTCATTATTACAAGATTTCCTTCTCTTTGCCTCTCACGTTGCTATACTAACCTGGCTAAACGAAGAGAGCGGTTAGCATCAGAAACACCTGACGGATATGGTCAGGTCAGGCTCTCTTCGTTTCTGTAGTCGACTATGGGTTTAATTTTCAATCTCTTTTGCTCTAGAGTTTTCTTTCGGCTTTTCAAGCCGGCCATCTTGGATTTGGATTTTTTATGGTGTACTACTACTTTGTATTCTACTAGTCAAGCCATTTCATTGTGATACCCAGTTGATGAGGATCGAAGAAAACAAATTAACCCCATAATATTACCTCCGACAAACGTATTTCTTTCAAATGACTAAAGTAATAAAATACTAGCCCAGCCTACCAGCCTATTATTGTCCCACTGCTGGGCAAATGCCCCTTCTCATACAGTTCTCATACAGAGAAGGCACGAGCATTGATCACCACGCTTGCTCAAGATCAAAAGTCAAAAGTCAAAATCATTTATTGCTAATCCATCATAGAAATGTAAAAAACAGGAGAATTGGTAAGGGGGCGTGTCGGTGTCCGCGCGACATGTCCAGTCGACCATGTCATAGGCAAATGGCCGTCTCCGCGAACTAGTGTACTTTCGACCGCGATCGTGACAAATTATAGCAATTCCGTGTTGTTCAGGGGTTTTTTGTAAAAACCGAAGCATAAACCTAAACTTTGTTGATCACGGAATTACTTATCATGTGTAAGTACAAGTATTTGACTATATTTGTCTTTAAAATCATGAAAAACAATAAATCGTAAAATATTTCTTGCTTTTACTATGTTATGTTTGTTTTCAAATATCACAGCGACTGTACTATTTTTGCAATAAATACATTAACTCCTTAACCACTACCTAAGTTTGTCGCTAAGTGAATGAACCAGTAATGTAAAAATCACAAAACGATATTTCATTAAGCAGATGAATCACGTAGTACGGCCGCTGCTTCTTGCGACGAGTTAGGGATGTGCTTGTGTAGATCCACTAATGTAGGCTATCGACAATGTCGATTGACGAATTAAATATTACTATTTTAGTTTTATTTTTCAATTTGTCAACCGTTTTAACCCGGTTGGAAGATCGATGGCAAATAATGTTTTTATGTATTTTGAATATTTTACAGCATAGTAGAGAAATGCGTAACCAACTTTCGTAAAGTAAGTTAATTAAATTTCAGGTTTAATCAGTGGAGTGTTTTTGGCTTTGAATTATCGTATATTATGCCTTATCCTCGTGCTGCTAACTACTGTTTCAATAAGCCATGACAGCCTAAACCAAAGTAACCGGATATTTTATTGTTTTAATTTACTTCATAATATATTTTTAGCTAAATATTGTTTATTTTTATTATAATATTATATTCTGGACATTATTTTTATTTAATTATTTTCAGAACCCCAAAAAAAAATACACAATATTATTGTGTAACTTTCCGATTTAGTCAATCACTAGCGTACTTATGCTTTTGCACAACACAACGATAGCGAGTGATGTTTTTGTGTGGGTAAGTTGTACGGTGCATGGTAAATAGACGCTGTGTTTGATGTCATAAGGTTTATAATGGATTGTATAGTACGTTCAGTTTTAAGAAATGCGGGTGTGTGCGCGACTGCGTATCTATTACTTTTCGTGAACTGCATGTGTAGTAGTTGCCGTGTTGTAGGGGCAAAGTGAAGACACAGGGTTCCGATACATTTTCGTCTTGCGGAGCATATCTCCTTTATTAAATCAGTGTAATCCAATAATGTACAATTACAGGTGGTAAATAAAAACATAGAAACAGTTATGGACCCTGTCGGGCACAGCACATTTAGTAAATCTGTACAGAGGAAGACCGCTTTATTACTTTTTAGTTCAAAATGTTTCATATTTTATTAAGTATTTTATAATCCCATCCATTTACTTATTCTACTACTACACTACTACAACAGCCCATAACGTCCACTGCTGGACCTACGCCTCTCCCATGATGGGAGGAATTTGCCGTAATCTCCACGCTTGGCAGGCGGATTGGAGATCGCAGTGATGAAAGACTAACAGAAAACGCTGCTGCCCATTCTCTGGTCTACGGAGGCGCAAGGTGTTCTGCCTCAAACATTAGTCGCCTTATACGACACCCGTGAGTGTAATGGGTTGGTTCTATTCTACTCTGCCGGATACCACACGGCTCACTTACTTATTCTATTAATGTTATACTGTCCATTATTATCAATCCATTCTTTTCTTTTATATTTAACTAGCTGACGTCCCGCGGTTTCACCCGCGTAGTTCCCGTTCCCGTGGGAGTACGGGAATAAAATATAGCCTATAGCACTCACGAATAATGTAGCTTTCTATCAGTGAAACAATTTTTAAAATTGGTTCATTACTTCCGGAGATTACCCCCTACATACAAACTTACAAACATACAAACTTACAAACAAATGTTACCTCTTTATAATATTAGTATAGATATATATTACCCATCCAGTTCACCCAGTCGAAAGTTCTGAGGTAACAACACAAAAAAAAAAGAATACAGTCGAATTGAGAACCTCCTCTTTTTGGAAGTCTAGTGCCTCGTGGACCAGTTCATCTTAACACTCTCTCCGCCTGGCCACGTGGCCTGTCCATTTCCATTTACTTTGAAGTGAGAAGGTTAGGGCATCTGTTACTTTTGCTTTACTCCCGAATTTCAACATTCCACGCTGTCTTTTATTTTTTTCGCTGGCAGAGAAACCAGACCTTTTATTCAGTCCCTTGGTACACTTTCGGAAACTCATAAAATCATTTTTTCGAATGGTGAGATGCAATAATGTCAATTATAATCTGTTCCTGGTATTGCTGGCACCACTTGAGTTTACATTTGAAATTAATTGAATTGATTGGTTCAATTGAATGTGCGTCACTGTGCGCCGGGTGTCACTTGCCGCAGTTCGCACAGTCACAGCTTATAGCTCACAACTTAGTTAACTCTCCGAGTGTCGGCGAGACGTCATTAATACATTTGTTAGCTCTCACTACTGCGCCTGATAGCATCCAATTAACAGCGAGTGTATACCACGCGGCAGCGTGACGGCGGCGCCTACCAAACTATACAGCTCACTGAGCTGAGACTTGTGAATGCAAAGGGTCGTCCTATCTCTGTGAAAACTGGTTTTATCACTAATAGCCGGTAATAGGTACGCCGCATGAATTATTAAAGAGTTTGGTGATGTGGCTCTACATATCGACATCGAAGAGGGTCACGAGGGACGAGCCGCCGTGCATATCTATACATATAATAAATCTGTAGAAAAGTCATTTTTGTACATTGAAGAAATTGAAACAAAAAATAGCCAGCGTGTGAAAAGATAAGTAACAGAACCCATTTCCATCATTTTTGAAATTTTTGTCTGTTTGTCTGTTTGTCTGTTTGTTTGTGCGCACATCACGTAAAATCTACGAATTCAATGCTGACAATGTTTATACATAAAAATTGTGTGTAACTTGGGGTATGATTTAGTGTTTGTTTCATTGAAATCGGTTAATTCTATCAAAAGACTAGCTGTTGCCCGCGGCTTCGCCCGCGTGAAGTTCGGTAACTGTCCCACGGGATCATACTAAAGGAATAAATAGTATCCTACATGTTAATCCAGGTTATAAACTATCTATGTGCCAAATTTCATAATCATCACAATTATAATCATCACAATCGCTATCACAATCACCATCACTATCACCATCACCATCATCGTTATCACAACAACCATCACCATCACTATTCCAATCACAATCACTATCACAATCATTATCACAATCACCATCATCGTTATCACTATCATCACAATAAATCAACAATAATCCTATATAGAAATCGAATCCGCCATCTTTTGGATCTAAAAATAAATGCCATATTCGTAATCAGCACCAATGATAATCTCGGAATCGACACCCATATTGATTTTAAGACATTTCGACCCCATCGCACCCCAACAGTCCGCCACACTATCTTAAAATCGCTGTGTTTGTAATACACCCGACCCGATACCCCATACAAACAATACCAAACCCATTTCCCCCTTTAGGGGTTGAATTCTGAAAAAACCTGAAACCCATTTCTACCCATTTATCGCTAGGAGTACTCCTGTGAAGTTTCGAATAAAAAAGTCTAACTAATCTTGTTTCCCCATACAAACTTTCGACTCCCGTTTCACACCCTTAGGGTGTAAATTTTGAAAAATCCTTTCTTAGTGCACCGTTAGACCTCATAAGAAACCTACGCGTGCTAAATTTTAAATCTCTAGACCCAGTGGTTTGGGCTGTGAGTTGATTTTCAGACTTTGTCACCCCATTTCTCCATATTAGGAGTTGAATTCTGAAAAAACCTGAAACACAAATGGTTACTCATTTAGCTATAGGAGTACTCCTGTTAAGTTTCGAATAAAATAGTCTAACTAATGTGATTTCCCCATGTAAATTTTGGACCCCCGTTTCAGCCCCTTAGGGGATGAATTTTGAAAAATCCTTTCTTAGTGCACCCCTAAACCTCATAAGGAACCTATGTGACAAATTTGGAATCTCTAGACTCAGCGGTTTAGGCTGTGCATTGATTTTAATACTTTGTCACTCACTCTCTTGGGGGTTTAATTCTGAAAAATCCTGAAACACAAATGTTTACTCAATTATCGATAGGAGTACTCCTGTTAAGTTTCGAATAAAACAGTTTAACTAATCTTGTTTCCCCATACAAACTTTGGAGCCCTTTTTACCCCCTTAGGGAGTGAATTTTGAAAAATACTTTCTTAATGCACTCCTTGACTACATAAGGAACCTACTTGATAAATTTGGAATCTGTAGACCCAGTGGTTTGGGCTGTGCGTTGATATGTCAGTCAGTCAGTTTCTTCTTTTATATATTTTTACCCAAAATAGAAGTAGCCTAAGTTACTCCTTATTTCATCAGCTATCTGCCAGTGAAAGTCCCGTCAAAATCGGTCCCGCCGTTTCAGAGATTAGCCGGAACAAACAGACAACAGACAAAAATTGAAAAAAATGTTATTTTTATTTTATGTACCCATACATTCATATCCATGTAGTAAAATGCGGTTGTTTTAATATTACAAACATACACTTCAATTTTATTTATTTGTACAGATAAAGCCCCCTTTTCATCTTTCACCCTCTTAGGGGTTGAACTTTTTAAAAACACCGTTGCGTTAGCTTCCAACCATAAGCCTAGATAATAAATTTAATGAGTTTTACTTCGAAAATTAAGGACTTTCCATAAACAACTTCATTCTCTTTTTTAACCCTTCGGGGGTGGTATTATGAAAAACGCTGAGACACGTATCAATTAATTTTTAATCATCAGCCTAAACACAAAATTTGAAGATCCTAACTTTAAAACTGACGATTTTTCATAAACAACTTCTTCCCCCTTTTTAACCCTTCAGGGGTGGAATTGTTAAAAACGCTGAGACACGTATCAATTAATTTTTAATCATCAGCCTAAACACAAAATTTGAAGATCCTTACTTTAAAACTGACGGACTTTCATACACAAGAGCTTCATTCCCTTTTTAACCCCTTGGGGGTAGAATTATGAAAAACGCTGAGACACGTATCAATTATTTTTTAATTGACAGCCTAAACACAATATTTGAAGATCCTAACTTTAAAACTGAAGGACTTTCATACAAACTTCCATCCCCTATTTAACTCCCTTAGGGGTTGAAATTCTAAAAATCCTTCCTTATTCCTTGTCTACATTATAAAGGAAACCTCTGTACAAAATTTCAGCTTTCTAGGTCCAAGGGTTTGGGCTGGGCGTTGATGAGTCAGTCAGTCAGTCAGTCAGTCAGGCCTTTTGTTTTTATTTATATAGATAGATAGATAGATATATGAACTTAAAGTTTTCAAGAAGAACTAATCATCTAATGTAAGATACAACATGCAGCGACATCTGTTGAACTAAAATGTGCTCACCACAGTCATAACTTTTGGTAATATACTTTAGCAGTTTAACATTTTGGTCGATAGACGGCGTTGTTTATTTCACTCCATTTTCTGAATTGAATGACCCTCGCCCGTGTCAGTTGCCTATTTTTTGTTTTTTTTTTTCGGATGGGAAATCATCAAATGACTCCTCCTGCTCTGGGCGGAGCAGGAAGGAGTGTCAGACTTTTACTGACTAAAACCCAGCCATGTTCCTTCATCGCCCTTTTGTTCCGGGGCCACGGTATCTCTTTCGAACAGTCCCGCAACCCCGGCAGACATCGGTCCTTGCGGATCGGCCCTTCCTTTTTGCTGACTCTCTTTTAGGCGCGCGTGGAACACGAACGCGCCGTCGACACGGCCTGTCGTCATGAGACGGACGGACGGCGAGCTAGCCCATAGCCCACCGTCCACAGGCCCCAGGCGCCTACGGTGGCCGGGGGCCACGTGGTTGCCCCGGAAGCCCGGGGCGTCTGCCGCGGCGGCCGGGACGTTGAGAGGTTCTCTCCCTCTCACGTTCCGCCACCTCCTTCTCTAGCATTACTGCTTCGCAGAAGGAGGTGACGGCGTCCCATTCCGTCTCGCTCCGGACCATGGCTTGCACCAGGGCCGGACGCGAGAGGTCGCCGCCGCAAACTTGTAAATTGCCTCAAGATTGGTTTTTTAACCGACGAAACAAAAAGAAGGCAGTTCTCAATTCGACGCGTATTTTTTTATATATGACCACGGATAACTTTTACAGAGAAGTCCGTACATGGTCCTTTTGTTTGTAAAAAGCGTATGTACATCTCAAAGTTGGTCCAATTTATAATTGAAAAATCGTGTTTGGGCTGATTTCTTGCACCTTTGATGAGAACTTTCGACCTAGCTGGAGCATGACTGTCATCGAGTGTCTAAGGATGAAGGAGGTGGCGGAACGTGAGAGGGAGAGAACCTCTAAACGTCCCGGCCGCCGCGGGTGACGCGGGCGTCCGGGGCCACCACGTGGCCCCCGCCACCGTACGCGCGGGCCTGTGGACGGTGGGCTATGGGCTAGCTCGCCGTCCGTCTGTCTCATGACGACAGGCCGTGTTGACGGCACGTTCGTGTTCGACGCGCGCCTCAAAGAGAGTCAGCAATAGGAAGGGGTCCGCAAGGGCCGATGCCTGCTGGGGTTGCGGGACTGTTCTAAAGAGATACCGTGGCCCCGGAACACAAAGGGCGATGAAGGAACATGGATGGATTTAGTCAGTAAAAGTATGACACTGCCTCCTGGTCCGCCCAGAGCGGAAGGAGTCATTTGATGATTTCCCATCCGAAAAAAAAAGGCTGTCGAGGTAAGCCCTTTTTTGGAAAAACATAAGTAGATTATTTTAGCGATTAATGCAAATATATCGAAGAAATTAAATTGTTACCCACTTGGATCTACGTAGGTATATATCTACTAATATTATAAAGCTAAAGAGATTTTGGTTGGTTGAACGCGCTAATTACAGGAAAACTTTTAGTGTTGAATAGTTATCGAGGATGGCTATACGTTATCTAACATCACGCTATAATTAAAAGGAGCGGAGCATCAATGATAAATGTTGCAAAAACAAGGAAAATTTATTTCTTTCGAGAGCTTCCTTTGCGGGCGCTGCATAAACGGTTAAAGTTGCGCAACAATCATGTATTAGGAAATTGTTCGTTTTAAAGCGTTCTAAAAAAAACCGCGATAGCATTATGTCTATCTTTCAAGGTTGACTCCACTCTCTCTAACCCTCTCTCTCTCATGTGACGCAGACGAAGTTGCGCGGGTCAGCTAGTCGATAATATTTCTGCAGCGCACCTCCTATTGACATTCATTACTTGAAATAAATTGAATTAGGTTATGTTTAATTCAACGGAACGTCACCGGACCGGTCGGCTAGCGGCTCCAGGGCACACCTGTCCGGCGGGAGCGCGTGGCTGTAACCGGACAGGTTATAAAGCCGTGCCGTGCTCCGCTCGCGCCGCTATGATTTATTTTACTCGCGCAAGTTGCCGAACATTAAGAAATATTTGTGTATCAACGTAATATAATCGGTTGTATACAGTGAACGTAAGCCCGAGGCCACAAGATAACATTGAATTTGTAATAACAAATTAAATGTTATCGTGTGACAATTCACAATCCAATGTTGTTTGTGTTGGTATGTCATAAAGATTTTGTGTAATAACACTAAATCTCTCCAATACATGGAATAAAGCTGAAAGAAGAAGGGAGAAAGATTTGCCGGATTCATTTGATAAATACGTAAAGGGTTGCACAGAGGTGCGGCGCGCGTGAACCGCGATTCAATAAGTGTGTCCTGTCATACCCGGGGGGGTATCCCCTCCGAAAACAACCCGCAAGAGGGTGCGCTGCATACATTACCCGGATAGCCGACAGCCTGACAGCCTACAGCCGACAGTCGCTCGTGTGTAGAAAACTTTTGATTTCTTATTATTATAAGACAGACATACAAACTGCTTCATAGATCTAATATAGGTATTATTTGTATGTATATTATTACAGACATTTTGTCATGATAACAAAGGTGTTTTTAATCTATGCAACAATTATTTCCACCTGAACTATGTACTTTGAACTCGAGTCTTAATATTCTTTTTAATCCAGTTGCTCAAAAAGTGGTGTATTGCAGGGACGTATAGCGTTCGGGATGTGGGCTATTACATACTAGTGCTTTTTTTTACCTTTCCCGAACTCGTACGTTCTCTTTTCCAACTGTCAAAATAATGTCTATTAAAAAGAAAAACCAACCATGAAGCATGAACCATGATTCATACAAATACGTATATTTCTAAAAAGAAGCTACTAATTTATTTCAATATCAGATTTAATGATTTAATTGAATGAGTTAGGTTAGGTTTCATTTAATTTCGTCTCATTAAATTTCATTTTCATTTCATATCAATAAAAAAAATATACTAAAGACTAAGCTGTATGGATTTACCCTTTGCCTACCAAAATGGGTGCAGAAAAAAAAACTCTGCTTATATTCTACGGTTGGCGCCATTTTCCAGAAATTTTCTTTGCGAGTTTATTGTGTTTTTATTATTTTATTAAATTGCTTCATTTTTTCGCAACTGTATTAAAAAACACAAAAAGAAAAGGACAAAAAAATACACTAAAAGAAAAACAAAAAAAAAACACTAAAACAAAACCACAAAAAAGTGAAAAATAACTTTAGCTTCAGAAGCCGGTGAGAAAAACACCAAATCAATCAAAGGTCAAGCTTCAGAAGTCGGTGACCTTGTTTAATTGATTTAGTGTTTTTGTCACCGACTTCTGAAGCTTGACCTTTGATTGATTTGGTGTTTTTCTCACCGGCTTCTGAAGCTAAAGTTATTTTTCACTTTTTTGTGGTTTTGTTTTAGTGTTTTTTTTTTGTTTTTCTTTTAGTGTATTTTTTTGTCCTTTTCTTTTTGTGTTTTTTTTTGTTTGTTATTTTTTTTGAAGTCGGTTTTATTTTTGGCAAAAAAGTTTTATTTTATTTTTCCATTTTTAGTTGTAATATCCTATACTTACAAATATTTGCTATGCATTCATTGTACATGGTTAACAATACATGTCATGGTAATAGGCTTATCCCCAATAAATGGAACATAACATGCAATAACTGTCGAAATCTGGGTGTACTGTACACATCTATGTACCCCTCAGAGCAAACAGGTGTAATGTTACGTCATGATGTTGTTTAAACAATGAACATCCAACCGATTGGAGCTATCACAGCAGATTTGCCGTCTATTTTTGAAGAGTTCCATTGTATATCTCCGAAGATCAGCATCAGATCTTCACCAAATTAAAATGGGACCACCTCAAGAGTATACTCTTTCAAGTAAAAAAAGAATTTTGAAAATCGGTCCACAAATGGGAGAGAAATCAGGTAAATTGTACACATCTGCGTACCCCCTCAGAGCATACAGGCGTGATGTTACGTCATGATATTGTATAAACAATGAACATCCAACCGATTGGAGCTATCACAACAGATTTGCCATCCCTTTTTGAAGAGTTCTATTGTATATCTCCGAAGATCAGCATCAGATCTTCACCAAATTAAAATGGGACCACCTCAGGAGTATACTTTTTCAAATAAAAAAAGAATTTTGAGAATCGGTCCACAAATGGGAGAGAAATCAGGTAAATTGTACACTTCTGCGTACCCCCTCAGAGCATACAGGCGTGATGTTCCGTCATGATATTGTATAAACAATGAACATCCAACCGATTGGAGCTGTCACAACAGATTTGCCATCTCTTTTTGAAGAGTTCCATTGTATATCTCCGAAGGTCAGCATCAGATCTTCACCAAATTAAAATGGGACCACCTCAGGAGTGTACTTTATCAAATGAAAAAAGAATTTTGAAAATCGGTCCACAAATGGGAGAGAAATCAGGTAACATACATAAAAAAAAAAAATACATACACACGAACATATAACCTCCGCCTTTTTTGAAGTCGGTTAAAAATAGTCGTTCACTACACCTGCGGAACCGTCATTGCAACTTGTTCCGACTGTCAACCCTTGCCTTCGGCTGCGCCTCGGCTCGGGTAGACATTTGTCGGAACTCTTTGCAATGACAGCCTTTCCGCACTTGTAATGAAATATACTATTGCCGAAAAAAAAATTAACAATAACCGCGCGGAACGGGCAAGCACGTGGGCCCGCGTGCCCTCTCGTCGATGTGACGTAGCGCCGACGCGCGACGTCAGCTACGCCGTAGCAACGACGCGTGACGTCAGCTACGCCGTAGCACTCGAGTAGCACTTTTTAAGAGCAGCAACTTTTCGTGTAGGTAAGAATTATTTAGCTCCGAGTACATTGTTATCGTATTTTTTAAATTAAAATTACTTATTATATTAAATTACTTACTTTTGCTTTTGTAATTTTTTATTCTTAATTATGCAAATTCAAAATTTGACATATCTTTTTCTTTTTGTAAAATTACTTTGAAATTTTTTCTTAAAACATTAAGATTTTAAATTGTTGCTACACCACGTAACTTTAAGCTTGGGAAGAGCGAAGTGACCTAACACAGGCAATTTTTGTCTAAAAGGTCACTTCAACCACTAGATGTAGTACATAACAGCTTGTGAAATAATAGTACATTTTGATACAAGTGGAGAAACTTTGTTATTGCATTCGTGGCGGAATTATAAGACCCGAGACGTAGGCGAGGGTGTTTTTGAGCCGAGAATTGCAATAACAAATGTCCACGTGTATCAAACGACGTTTTTCAATACACTTTTGAAGAAATAAAATAAAATAACGAAAAATATTTTTGTCACGAACTATGAAACTATGATTTTAATTTTCTTTTTTTTCTCGCGCTTTGGTTTCGCCAGGTTGAAAGAGAGGCAAAGGTATCAAGCCGTTAAACAGCCTAATATAAAAAATATATTTATTTTATAATATTTTGAATTCAGAACACAAATAAATGTTAATTTGTGTATAAAAATAACTATTAGTTTTTAATAATCATGTTTGTCTATGATGTTCTATTTATAAACACAATTTTAATATTCAAAAAATATTTATGCCGTAAAGACGCGTAGTGCTTTGCCGAAATTAAAAAAAAACATACACCTCAGACTATAGGCATTGAACCAATTTGGACTAAGTATAGGTATAGTTATCTGCGGAAATTTTCAGTCCTGCACACGTGCGGGAAAGTGGAAAAAATCGCACGCGTGTGAAATACCATGCATGTTGTACCTAATCGTAGTGCGTTAAGGACCAGTATTCGAGGAAATGTATTGAAAAATAAATTATTTGTATTACAACTGGGTTTAAATGAGTAAACAGGTAACGGGGCCGCTACCACTGCGCGCTGCCCGCTCGCCGGCTACCGCCATTTGAGCCTTCACTCACTCCACTGTTAAACTCGTCCGGATGGATAGGCACTTGTTTCTCGCACATATTCACTTTATTTTGCCTGATAGCAAGCACGTATCCAAACTTTTGGTTCGGGGGGGGGGGGGGGGACTAACATTGAAACAACTATGAGAACTGTGCATGGGCGCCCGCGCCGCGGCGCCGGTAGATTTTTTTCGAGGGAGGGGTGCACCTTCAATTCCATGAAAAAAACTCAATTTTTTTTGCACTCCTACTCGAATACTTAATATGCAAGGATTAACTTGGCCGATCTATCCAGAAAAGCCCCTACAAAATTTTGCATTCACTTCGAATTTGATAGGTTTTCTTTTGTCTTTTATTAAAGAAATACGCCTAATTCTGCTTATTTATAAAGAAAAGCTATGAACGCAAAGGACATAATATGTCTGAGCACGCTCATATATTTTGTGATAAATTAAGTTAATTTTGTTTTTACGCTCAGAAAGCAAAATAAAAGCACATATACAGAAAATTTTTGCTTTCTGGCTCGAATGGTTTGGTTTTTACATGTTTTTCTTTTTCGTTTTTTTCCGCAAGTGCACCCCCTTGCACCCTGCTGCCGGCGCCCTCTGTGTAAAAAATCGCTGTAATCACTGTACTATATTTACGTACTTCGCATTTATATACGTTATGATCCCATTTATATTCAGCCAGATTTCGGGGGGGGGGGGGGGGGGGCATAAATCCAAACTATCCCCCCCCTCCCTGTATACGTGCCTGCCTGATAGTTTGATATATGATCCGCAGCTTTTTACCCGACTGACAGCTGTTCTATAAAAATGAAACCTAATTAAAAATATTATTTTTCATGGAGCAGTTTGGGAACTCTTTTTGGAGTACTTTGGGAATAACCCCCTAGAAGGAGGGTAGTGTTTTTCGCTCGTATGTATTTTGTTTTGATTTTGCAGGAAGCTTCTTTTCAGCGTTAATTTTGGTATAATAGCGAGAAAACGAACCTAAGAAGTTGCTACAGGAATACATTGCCCACACAATTACACTACTTGAAGTGACACGGAGTGCTCAGTATTCAATGTATGGAATGCATTCCACGATGTGAGCTTGGGTGGTAGATTACAAACCACACGGTCATTGTGTATAGTGAGAAAGCGATGATTATAGTGCACTCACTTCGGCGAGACAATCCGGCCACGGGGCACACTCGGACCAGTCGATTAGCTTACCTAAAACAATGCCCTTTCAAATTAGCATAGAACTCAGCGTCGCATACACTTGAAGCAAACACACTGCTGTATAGCAAACTGACGATACTTCACATTGTTTTATCAATTCGACATAAACTTTTCATAAGCGGATGGATCGCTTTCAATATTATAAATATCCCATAGTACCACCAATGCCAGTACAGAATCCAGTCTACCAACAATGCCAGCAGGCTCCATGTTATCCATGTAGGAGTAAGTTGTTTAGCGTCAATTGTCCCACCTGATCGGAAGCTGGAGGAGGTGCCGCCTGCCGGCTGGCAGCAGGCGCCGCGGCCGGTATTCGCTACGTACTCGGTAGCGACCGCGTGAAACTTTTATCAGTCGACAGCGCGCGTTCGTGCGAGTGTCACAATAACCTGCGACGCAGCAGGTTCGCTCCGCCTCGATCGGAAGTGGGAACTCCTCTGTCAGCTATTTATTGTGTCTATAGGTCAGGTAGCCAGCAGCATACCAGCCTGTTTCAAGACGACGCCTTTTCTAGGAAAGATTAATTAAACATAATACATTACTAGATTAGCAAGTACAATAAAAATAATACCTAGTAGTCGTTATTTCAGGCTACATCTAAACTTAATAGGTATACTAAAGAGGTAAAGTTTGTGAGGATACTTAAGTAAATAAATACTTGGCAACCCAAGCAACCCAATGATTCCAATGATCTACGTTAGCACCAAGAGCCTATTTTTTACAACATGGTCCTTCTGTGTTACAAACACTGTTCTAATAGCGGGGAGGAGGCAGGCGGGAGGCGGGGGACAGGGAGCGGGTAGGGGGGGGGGTCGGTACTCGGCCGTGCTTATGACGTGCGCACACCGACACATGGTGCGGATTGATTGACGCGGTCGGACCTTCACGCCTCACCCACGCTTCACGACTCACGCCTCACGCCACGCTGCCCATGCTGCCGTGCCCTCCTAACCGCGTTATTTCTCATATTCGCACACTTTTGGTTTGGTAACGTTTGGTTTCCACTGGATAAACGATTTGGTTCAACTGGGATAGCAAACGTTACTGGACATGTACAGGGTTAGTTTTCAATAAACGGCAACATTTTCAGAGATGGTTTAGAATCGATAATATTTTCGATATAATGAAAAAAACAGCATTTTTTTTTAAATCAAATTTCGTTCCTGTCCACCACTAAAAGCGAACTTGTGGATATTGCAACAGCAGAACTCAGTTCAACAACCTAAAATAAGTAGCAGATAGCAAAACATCAATTTGGCGGTGTATACACGCACACAAGTGCATTGATTCCAACGTAGCAGATAGCAACACATCAATTTGGCGGTGTATACACGCACACAAGTGCATTGATTCCAACGTAGCAGATAGCAACACATCAATTTGGCGGTGTATACACGCACACAAGTGCATTGATTCCAACGTAGCAGATAGCAACACATCAATTTGGCGGTGTATACACGCACACAAGTGCATTGATTCCAACGTAGCAGATAGCAACACATCAATTTGGCGGTGTATACACGCACACAAGTGCATTGATTCCAACGTAGCAGATAGCAACACATCAATTTGGCGGTGTATACACGCACACAAGTGCATTGATTCCAACGTAGCAGATAGCAACACATCAATTTCGCGGTGTATACACGCACACAAGTGCATTGATTCCAACTAGGTTTATGATTTAGGAAATTTTTAGGACATTTTCAAATGAATGCTATTATTTTATTTTATTTTGTTCGACAATAATATTTAAAAGGCACGTTTGATTTGATATCTAAATCTTAATTTTAAATTTTGGCTGGTCATTGAAAACTAACCCTGTATTTCTGTAATTATTTATTTATCTATTCAACTTAAAACACTGCCAGTGTACTTACAGTATACCATAATAGTCATAATACTTTTCCATAACCAGCATCACGATATACATACAAGTCAACACACATTTGTCACAAAGTAACAATAGCATTCGGAACAAGTGTAAAGTTGTGTGAAACTGAGACATCACGTGTTAGTTAACCGCGACTTCACTATCACTACATAGTATAAAACAAAGTCACTTCTGACTGTCTGTCTGTCCTTATGTATGCTTTGATCTTTAAAACTACGCAACGTATTTTGATGTGAGTTTTTTTTAATAGATAGAGTGATAAGATAAGATAAGATAAGATAAGATTTCTTTATTTGTTTAAACATTGTTTACATACAAGAGCATGCAAGATGTTACATTGGTTTAGTCCAGAATGTTTAGCCGTAAGTAACGGCGTACAAATATTTCCATAACATTGAGAGAAAAAAAAAAAAAAATTAACAATAGAAATGATTCAAGGGAAAGGTTTATATGTATACTAGCTGTTGCCCGCGGCTTCGCCCGCGTGAAGTTCGGTAACTGTCCCACTGAATTATACTAAAGGGATAAATAGTGTCCTACATGTAAATCCAGGTTATAAACTATCTATGTGCCAAATTTCATAATCATCACAATTTATTATTACTATCACAATCACCGTCACTATCACAACCATAATCACTTTCACAACCACCATCATTATCATCGTCATCACAATCATTATCATCTTAATCACTATCATCATCATTACAATCGCCATCCTTGTTATCATAACCATTGCTATCACAATCATCGTCACAATCACCATCACCATCACCATCGTTATCACACTCATTATCATTGTAATCACAATCATTATCATCATCATCACAATCATCATCATCATTATCACAATCATCATCATCGAAATCACAATCAATATCATCGTAATCACAATCATCATCATCACAATCATCATGTTCATTATCACAATCATCGTCATCATTATCACAATCACCATCACTGTCACAATGATAATCAAAATCACCATCACCATCGCTATCACCATCACAATCACCTTCACTATCACAATCACTATCACAATCACCATCACAATCACGATCACAATCACTATCACAATCTCCATCATCGTTATCACAATCATTATCATCGTAATCACAATCATTATCATCTTAATCGCAATCGTCATCAACACAATCACTATCACAACCACAATCACCATCACTATCATCATTATCACAATCACTATCATCGTAATCACAACCATTATCATCGTACTCACAATCATCATCATCACAATCTCCATCCTTGTTATCACAACCATCGCTATCACCGTCACTATCACAATCACCATCAAAATCACAATCACCATCATCGTTATCACACTCATTATAATCGTAATCACAATCATTATCTCAATTATCATTATCACAATCATCATTATCACAATCATCATCATCGTAATCACAATCATTATCATCGTAATCCAAATCATCATCATCACAATCATCATCATCATTATCACAATCATCACCAACGTTATCACAATCATCACAATAAATCAAAAATACAGAAGCAACCCTGTACAGAAGTCGAATCCGCCATCTTCTGGATCTCAAAATAAATGCCATTTTCATAATCAGCACCCCTGATCATCTCGGTATCGACACCCATATTGATTTTTAGACATTTCAACCCAATCGCACCCCAAGACCCCAATAGGGAATGATGGTATTTCAGGTCCGCCACATTAAATCTTAAAATCGTTGTTTTTGTAATACACCTGACCCAATTCACCATACAAACAATACCTATGTTGAATTTCAGGCTTTGTTACCCCATTTCCCCCTTTAGGGGTTGAATTCTGAAAAAACCTGAAACACAAATGTTAACTCATTTAGCGATAGGAGTACTCCTGTGAAGTTTCAAATAAAATAGTCTAACTAATCTTGTTTCCCCATTCAAACTTTAGAGCCCCGTTTCACCCCCTTAGGGGGCGAGTTTTGTAAAATCCTTTCTTAGTGCACCCCTAGACTACATAAGGAACCAATGTGCCAAATTTGGAATTTCTAGACTCAGCGGTTTGGGCTGTTCATTGATTTTTATACTTTGCCACCCCATTTCCCCCTCTTAGGGGTTGAATTCTGAAAAACCCTGAAACCCGTTTCTACTCATTTATCAATAGGAGCACTCCTGTGAAGTTTCGAATAAAATAGTCTAAATAATCTTGTTTCCCCATACAAATTTTGGAGCCCCGTTTAACCCCCTTAGGGGGTGAATTAAAAAAAATCCTTTCTTAGTGCACCCATAGACCACATAAGGAACCTACTTGCCAAATTTGGAATCTGTAGACCCAGCGGTATGGGCTGTGCGTTGATAGATGAGTCAGTCAGTTTCTTCTTTTATATATTTAGATAACATGCATAATATATTGATCATCGAAACAGACAAACAGATGAACAGACAAACAGACAAAAAATCCAAAAATGCTGGAAATGAATTCTGTTGGTTATCCTTTCACACCCTGGCATTGTTTTTTTTTAAATATTTTCGATGTACAAAAACTATTTTTCTACAGATTTATTATATGTATAGATATAGAAGATAGGATTGCATTCTGGAGTGGAGCTGCTGAGATTTCATGCGATCCTATTGGTTAATATTTCACCGTTTCTTTGCTCCGCAGCCTCGCTCCGCTTCAGTGGACAGGCAGCCTTACACTGCAACCCTATTTGTTTCGCTGAGAATGATATTTTCAGTCGCGCGTAATTTTAATTCTGTGATAGGTATCTTCTAAATTAATCATTATATAGGACCATATTGATCTATATTAAATGCACAATGTATTTAAGGTACTGAAGTGGATAAGTAAATAAGCCATTATTTCTCGTAAAAAGTAAAGAATAAAACCGGCCAAGTGCGAGTCGGACTCGCGCACGAAGGGTTCCGTACCATTATCTATACATTAGACAAAACGGCAAAAAAATCACGTTTGTTGTATGGGAGCCACCCTTTTTTTTTTTTTTTTTTTTTCGGATGGGAAATCATCAAATAACCCCTCCCGCTCTGGGCGGAGCAGGAGGGAGTGTCAGACTTTTACTGACTAAAACCCATCCATGTTCCTTCATCGCCCTTTGTGTTCCGGGGCCGCGGTATCTCTTTCGAACTGTCCCGCAACCCCGGCAGGCATCGGTCCTTACGGACCCCTTCCTTTTTGCTGACTCTCTTTGAGGCGCGCGTGGAACACGAACGCGCCGTCGACACGGCCTGTCGTCATGAGACGGACGGACGGCGAGCTAGCCCATAGCCCACCGTCCACAGGCCCGCGTCTACGGTGGCCGGGGGCCACGTGGTGGTGGCCCCCGACGCCCGGGGCGTCTCCCACGGCGGCCGGGACGTTGAGAGGTTCGCTCCCTCTCACGTTCCGCCACCTCCTTCTCTAGCATTACTGCTTCGCAGAAGGAGGTGACGGCGTCCCATTCCGTCTCGCTCCGGACCATGGCTTGCACCAGGGCCGGACGCGAGAGGTCGCCGCCGCCAATCGCCGCTTCGAGGACACGGCGGTGCTCCGCCCACGCGGGGCACACCTCCACCGTGTGTTCCACCGTGTCCTCCGGTCGATCCTCACAATGGAAGCACCCGGGCGTTTCCTCCCGCCCGATTCGGTGCAGGAACCTCCCGAACACTCCGTGTCCGGTGAGGACCTGCGCCAGGCTAAAGGTGAGGACGCCGTGGCGTCTCTCAAGCCACTCCTCAAAGAGGGGACTTATCGCCACTATCGTGGCGTGCCCTGCACGGGGTTGCGACAGTTGCTCTCTCCATGTCGCCATGAGATCCCGCCGGAAGTCTGTCCGCTGAGCGACAATATGTCGCGGCAGCGGAGTTTCCCCCCAGCGTAGCGCCTCCGCGCGCCACTCGTGTAGGCGCGCGAGGACTATTGCCTCCAGATCCCATGGCGGCAATCCGGCAAGGAGGCTCGCTGCCTCGCGGGCAATCGTGCGGTAGCCCCGGGCCAGCCTTACGGCTACCACCTTTTGGGGCGCGTTCAGGTAGTGGGCGGCACGCCGCCTCAAAGAACGCGCCCACACCGGGGCCCCGTAAAGGGCCATGGACCGCACGACTCCCGCGTAGAGCCTCCGGCAGGAGGCGTTCGGCCCCCCTAGGTTGGGCAGAAGCCGCCTGAAGGCAGCCCCAGTCCGTTCCAGTTTGGGGGCCAAACGTCGGAAGTGCTCCACGAAGTTCCACCGGCTGTCGAGGACGAGTCCTAGGTACTTTAAAGTCGACTCGACACCGATGGATATACTCCTCCTACCGTGATTATGGATCCCGGAGGTGGCGCATTCCGAGGCCCATGAAAGCACATGGCCTCGGACTTGTGCAATGCCACCTCGAGACCCAGTTGCCGGATCCTCTCAACGACTGTTGCAACCCCGCGTGTCATCGCTTCGGCCGCCGCCTCGTGCGACCTCCCCTGGGCCAGCACCAGCGTGTCGTCAGCGTAGCAAACTACGCTGACACCACTAGGGAGGTCGGCACGCAGCACCCAGTCGTAACCGATGTTCCACAAGGGCGGCCCTAGGACCGAACCCTGCGGAACACCGCACGACATCTCTCGCCGGTCGCCCCGGTTTCCGAATGAGGACCAGCTTTCCCGTCTTCCAACGAAGCGGGAACTGGCCTCTCTCCAAGCATGCGCTTAGGAGCCCCTCTAGTCGGGGCCCGAGAGCCTCCGAGGCCAGGACCCAGGCTTTGCCAGGCAAGCCGTCGGGTCCCGGGGCGGTATTTTTGGCACTGAGCCTACGTACCGCCACTCTCAGGTCTACCCCAGTCACTTCCGGAGCGTTGTCGTCGTCGTCCTGTTGGTCCGCTTCCAGCATCGCAGGTGGCGGAGCCATAGGCGGGGGTGGATGTTCCCCTCGCGAAGGGAACAGAGTGCTCACCACGTCCTCCACGAGCTCAGGCCGGAGACTCTGCGTCAGTGGGGGGGCCCAGGGGCGGAGTTTGTCCCGCACCATCTTGTAGGGGCGCCCCCACGGATCTCTGTCGAGAGTCCCCAGCATCTCCTCGCGGGCCAGATCCCTGGCCCGCAGGACAGCCTCGCGGAGAGCGGTCTTCGCCGCTCTGTACTATAGTATTATGTTATACTTACGCTTCATATTCACCATTCATAATACTATTCATCATCCTTTTTATTTGTTTATATATCTACACTCAGCAAATCGATTTAAATACGATTCTTTAACTTGGAAATAGCTGAAATAAAATATTATTATAATTTTCATGTTGTGATATTTACGTCAAGCGTCAAATTGTCAAACTGTCAGTTAGTTTTTTAATTCTCTTTCTGCTCAGTCTATGGTCTAGCTCTATGATTTCTCTTTTTGGTTTGTATAATTTAAATTATTTTTATCAATATGCTTAGCCAATGTATTTTATAAATTATTACGATTGTTTAATAACTTAATATTAAATGATTATATTTATAAAATTCTTTACGCACTCATGTATATGTCCTGGCCGACTACACTTGTCAGTTGAGATGATGGCCACACTAAGAAAACTAAGATTTGAAAGAAGAAGACTACTTGGGGAGAAACGAGCTGACGGACGGCTGAAAAGCTACTCTGGAATCTGATTTGAGGAGTATCAGAGAGCAGCTTGGTTTTGGCGGTGAGATTCTTAAACTGCCCAGGGGACCCAGCGATAGTTTCTCCTGGGACTTCTACTCCCGATGTTCGGAGGCTACTACGTGCCTGTCCGTCTACTGGTCTCGCAGGGCCGTCCTACGTCTGGCCCTGAGTTCTGCACTGTCTTGCTGCTGAGCTGTCCTGGTGAACTCTGAGATCTGCGCTGCCGCCGTTTCTACTGCTTCAGAGCTCAACTTCAAGGTTACTCCGGTATCGACCTGCTACCCTGACGCCTGTTCCCGTTCTTAGTGTGGTAAACTCATTATTGTCCATCTAAGTGTATAAACTTTAAAACTGAGTGCGTGCTAGGTAGTTTTTTATAACTAGCTGTATTTTTTATCTTTCCTAAATTAAAATTGTATTTGAACAAGTCTGCTTATCCTTTTATTTTAATAGGATCAAGTAGATTTGTTACAGTACCCCTCATATAGCTCCGCCTCAATGGCTGCCGCATCCGGTGGGCGGATGCGGAGCCTGCGATGCCTGGCGTACAGGTGCCGTGCAGCGACGCACGCCTTGCGCAGAGACGTTAGCTCTCGCGACCACCAGTACACCTGACGCCGGGCGTTTCTTGGCCGAACGCGGGGCATTGCCACGTCGCAGATGTCGGACATGGCCTCCTGGAACCACCCTGCCTCATTGTTTATGTCGGCAGGCCTGTCCGGTGATGTCACCCAGGCCTGCACGATCGAGGCTTCCAGGAGGAGCTCCCGGTCCAGCTGCTTCAGCGCCCAACGTGGACCACTCGGGGCCTGTTGGACCGGCGCGCTTGAGGTCTGGGTGGAGACGTCGAACCGGATGTACCGGTGGTCGGAATAAGTCTCCACCCCCTCCATGACGCGCCAGTCAACGACACGCGGCGACAGAGCGGGGCTAGCGAACGAAATGTCCACCACCGACTCGCCCCGCATCCGCACACACGTGGGGATAGAACCCCGATTTAGGACGACCAGGCCCTTCTCCAGGGCCCAGTCTTCCACCATCCTTCCCCGCACGTCTGTGCAACGAGAACCCCAGGCCAAGTTCTTGGCATTGAAGTCCCCGAGGACAAGCACGGGGAGGGAATGGTTTCCGACGACAACACTCAACTCTGCGAGAGGGTTGTGGAACTCGGCGAGAGTTCGGCTCGGGGAGAAGTAGACACCCACCACTACGATCTCCCCGAACCGGGCTGCTACGCACCCCCGACCACTCCTGACATTTTCAAGGGTGGGAGTACCGGCGGCGGCCGACGACACTATGGTCACTGAGCCGCTAAGGTCCGCCACCCAGTCTTCCCTGGGCAGGACGAAATACGGCTCAGCGACCATAGCAATGTTGATCAACCACTGCGCCATGCTCTGGAGCAACAGATCCTGAGCGCAGGCGCAGTGGTTGATGTTCGTTTGGAGGAAGCGTAATGGGGCCGTTATTGGCACTCCATTACCGCTTCTTCCCTGGCCCCCTGCGAGGGCCCCTCTGTTGCGGCGACAGCGACAGTGGCGGCAGCGGCGGTGACAGCGGCAGTTGCGGCTGCGGCGGTGGCGACGGTGGTGGTGGTGGTGGAGGGCCTTCCTCTGCCTCTGGTGGCCTTGGTGGGCGGAGCGCAGGCCTTGCTCCCAGCCCGGTGGTCGGCCGGCTTGCCAGCCGCCGCACATGCACTGCAGTGCGGCATGGCGCAGCAAGCTGCGGACACGTGCCCGGGCTGACTGCAGCGGAAACAAAGGCCGCTGCGGTCGACCTCCGAGGCGCACTGAACTGACACGTGGTGCCCCACGTGGCAGCGATAACACCTCAGAGGTCTGGGCTCCAGCAGTTTCACCTGCGCTGAAACCCAGCCCACCAGTAGCCTTCGGCCCTCCACTATATTTTTAGCCGCCGTAACTGGGCAGCATACCGTAACGGTATGCATACCCGTGGAGTCCGGGCGAAGGGCGCCTGCCCTGACCTGATCGGCAGGGCACCCTCCGGACCTGGCGACGGCGGCCACCACCTCCTCCTCGGTAACCGAGTCGTCCAGACCCAGGATGCGCAGGTCTGCGCATCTGACGGGCCTGGACACTCGGGTCTCGTCCGCGTTTAGGGACGCTCTGAGCTTTTCAGCCAGAGCGTCGGCGGACGAGCCGCTGGTTTCGCCGGGGATCTACAGCAATCGAGCCCCTGTCGCGGTGACTTTAAGCCGGAGGCCCCCGGTGATCCCAAGCTCACCGAGTTTGAGTTTGAGTTCACCGCCTCTTTCGCCTTCGCCAGAAGGTCGCGGTAGGACACGCCCCTCTTTTCCGCGTCCGGCTGTAGTGTGATCCTCCTGCTCCGCCCAGAGCGGGAGGGGTTATTTGATGATTTCCCATCCGAAAAAAAAAAAAAAAAAAAAGGGTGGCTCCCATACAACAAACGTGATTTTTTTGCCGTTTTGTCTAATGTATAGATAATGGTACGGAACCCTTCGTGCGCGAGTCCGACTCGCACTTGGCCGGTTTTATTCTTTACTTTTTACGAGAAATAATGGCTTATTTACTTATCCACTTCAGTACCTTAAATACATTGTGCATTTAATATAGATCAATATGGTCCTATATAATGATTAATTTAGAAGATACCTATCACAGAATTAAAATTACGCGCGACTGAAAATATCATTCTCAGCGAAACAAATAGGGTTGCAGTGTAAGGCTGCCTGTCCACTGAAGCGGAGCGAGGCTGCGGAGCAAAGAAACGGTGAAATATTAACCAATAGGATCGCATGAAATCTCAGCAGCTCCACTCCAGAATGCAATCCTATCTTCTATATCTATACATATAATAAATCTGTAGAAAAATAGTTTTTGTACATCGAAAATATTTAAAAAAAAACAATGCCAGGGTGTGAAAGGATAACCAACAGAATTCATTTCCAGCATTTTTGGATTTTTTGTCTGTTTGTCTGTTCATCTGTTTGTCTGTTTCGATGATCAAGCATCACGTAAAATATACGAAACCAATACAGATAACTTTTATACATAAAAATTGTGCGTATCTTGAGGTATTATTTAGTTTTTGTTTCATCGTAATCGGTTAATGATGGGTGTCGTAAGAGGCGACTAAGGGACTTACCAGAGAATGGGCAGCAGCGTTCTCTGTGCTTTTGTAACAACCGTACTGCGATCGCCAACCCGCCTGCCAAGCGTGGCGATTATGGCAAAAAGCCCCCTTTAGGGGAGGCCTATGTCCAGCAGTGGACGTCAGCCGAAGGCTGAAATGATGATGATGATGATGAATCGGTTAATTCTATCAGAAGATACACGAATTTCAAGAGTTCAAAAAGAAATAATCATCAAATGTACGATGCAGCGACATCTATTGTGCTAGAATGGTTAATGACTAAAAATGTGCTCACCAGATAACTTTTAAATAGACTGACCAGCTTTATAGTCATCATCATCATCATCAGCCTATTAATGTTCCCACTGCTGGGACACAGGCCTACTCTCTGTGAGAGGGAATGGGCTATAATCCACCACCCGGGCCCAGTGCGGATTGATGTTTTCCTTCACCGTTTTGAGAGCAGCGGTGATGAAATAAATTACACAAAGTTTTTTTTTTTTTTCTTTTTCGGATGGGAAATCATCAAATGACTCCTCCCGCTCTGGGCGGAGCAGGAGGGAGTGTCAGACTTTTACTGACTAAAACCCATCCATGTTCCTTCATCGCCCTTGGTGTTCCGGGGCCACGGTATCTCTTTCGAACAGTCCCGCAACCCCGGCAGGTTGTCTCCCGTGGCGGGCGGGATGCTGGGAGGTTCTCTCCCTCTCCCGTTCCGCCACCTCCTTTTCTAGCATTACTGCTTCGCAGAAGGAGGTGACGGTGTCCCATTCCGTCTCGCTCCGGACCATGGCTTGAACCAGGGCCGAACGCGACAGGTTGCCGCCGCCAATCGCAGCTTCGAGGACACGGCGGTGCTCCGCCCACGCGGGGCACACCACCGTGTGCTCTACCGTGTCCTCCGGTCGATCCTCGCAGTGGAAACACCCGGGCGTTTCCTCCCGCCCGATTCGGTGCAGGAACCTCCCGAAACAGCCGTGTCCGGTGAGGACTTGCGTCAAGCGGAAGGTGAGGACGCCGTGGCGTCTCTCAAGCCACTCCTCAAAGAGGGGACTTATCGCCACTACTTTGGAGTGCCCTGCACGGGGTTGCGACAGTCGCTCTCTCCATGTCTCCATGTAGCCTACCTGGGTTCGAACCCACGACTTACTGTTCGTAAGTCGGGGCCTAAACTGACCCATTATACACGAGGTAGTCTTACTACCAAGCTTTAGCGACAACTCACGTGGGTCAAACACAAAATAGGTCATTCATAGTTTCCTCAAAATAAAACTTCACATACGATTATGTAAATCAGCCTTTATTTGCATAATAGTCTCTAATAATGATTAATAATAACAAAATAGATCAGTCTTACACATTCTCTGTAAAAATCACATTTTTTATTTTTAAACGGGCACAGAAAAGACCTAGTTGTCTACAGATAACAACAGAAACCTTATTAATGTAATGACATATATTATAATCTGCCTATAGAACATACTTTTTAATGATTTAAATTAAATTCACTTCCGTTATATAACAAAATATTCATAAAAAAATCAGGTAATTTTGAAGAAAAAAAAAAAAAAAATCCACAGAATGGACATCATTCCTGTAGATATTCCACTGAAAAGATCTAGTTGTTGTTCGTTCCAATAAACAAACCATAGATACTATTTTGAAAGTGGTCACATTTTGATCTGTAAGTTGATGTTTGTCTATGGTGTTAAGCTAGTCATCGTAAGACCGACACGCGTATTGTACACGAAATTACCTATCAAAAATACAGTCCATTTATTAAGTTGTTATGTGGTTTAATTTAATACCAGCACGCCACATAAATTGGTCCTCCGCGGAAATAAATTCAATTCATCTTTCGTGGGAAGCCATAATTCGTCGTGTCGGCGTGGCTCAAGAACTCAAGAAGACGGCGAGCGTTCTGCCTTGCAACGTGTCTGCCGGCGGCATTGCTGCTGCGGAGGTTATTTGGCTGTCTGCATTGCTGCGCCACTCCGTGTCTCGAAGATCATTGATCTACAACCTACAATCGTGCATCAATAATTGCAACAAAAAACAAAAAGAAGAACCTGGTATGGTATGTACTTGATTTGCACACGGCTATACTACGTGTGTTATATTTCTGTCCTTCTCCTACTCATAACGGAAAAAAAGGACAGAGCAAATAAATCACATCACACCGATACATGCTGCGGATGTGTATCGCAGCGCTGCTAGAATTGGAATGCGCCCCAACGTGCGACGTGGTGCGCCGTGCGACGTGGTGCGCCGTGCGACGGAACAGGAAACTGAAAATTGTATCGGCGTGCGGCGTGCGTCAGCGCAGCGCACGGCAGCCATTTTGCATTCGGGAAGCAATCGAGCTCGAGTTAGAGAAGATTAATTTCGATTTTCGTTAGCATAATTATTATTGAGTGGTTTAATTGTCGCCTTATATCAGTTTAAAATATTGCTAATAACCATTACGATTGCGCAACATGGCTCGGGAATTAGCGAAGTTAGTTGCAACACGCGGTCAGAACAAAGGCTGCATCACAAAAATTGGACAATTTGTAAGCGATGCTAACTTTGAAAAAATTTCTATAGACGAAATGATTGTTAAAAAAGACAGGTTAGTTGAGTGCTTTAATAACTACTCGGAATTAAATTTAGAAATTCAAATCTTAAATCCTGACTCTGTAGATAATTTTGATGCAGTAGAAGATAATTATTTGTATCTTTTAAGCTGTCTGAACCAGCGTATCCGAGAGAAGTCTGCGGCAACAGCAATTCTACATTCCTTGCCTATCAGCAAAGGTGGTGAGAATAACAATGGGTTCAAGGGATTGCCTAAAATAGAAATTCCCAAATTCAACGGCCAGGTGGGCGATTTTTATAATTTTATAGAACTTTTTACAAGCGTAGTGCATAATAACACAACTCTTAATAGTTGTGAAAAGTTTTACTACCTGAAATCTCTTGTAGAGGGTGAGGCCTTAGCAATTATTATACATCTAAGTCTTACTTCAGGAAATTATGAGGAGGCATTAAGGTTGCTCAAACAACGCTATGATGACAAGCCTAAAATAATTAATTACCACATAGGAAGCATATTGGACTTAAATCCTCTAAAGAAGTGTACTTCTGTGGGCCTAAGGCAGCTTGTTTGTCAATTAAGGCAGCACACAGGAGCTTTAAAAAACTTAGATGTACCTATAGAACATTGGGATCATATTTTGTTGACCATAATGCAGAGAAAACTTGATATGTATACTCTCAAGGGTTTCTTCGTGGAAACACAGGGACAAGTACCTACGTTAAACATACTTTTAACCTTTCTAGATCAATGGGCTACTGCTCTGGAGTCTACCAGTGCAGATGATGTTCAAGGAAAGAGGAATGAAAGGAGCAATTTGAAGTGTTTAGCTGGAACACATTCATCTTCATCCCACAAATGTAAGTTTTGCAACAAGGGATGTAATAAATTATACTTATGTCCTCAATTTAAGCTTGCAAATACTGCTGATCGTTTAAGCTTTGTTACAAAAAACAATTTATGCAAATTATGTTTAAATACACACAAAGGCACATGCAAGATGCAATTCAAGTGTGTGACATGTAAATCAAAGCATAATAGCTTACTGCATGATGCTATATCATCGGAGACCCATGTCTCAAATGCAGCTATAGAAGCTAAAAATGTTGATAATTCTATTGCCTTAATTGCAAGGCGTGGTGACAATGTTTTATTGCCCACAATAAAGGTAAAGTTACTTAAAAAAGATGGTCAGGCCATCTGTGTCCGAGCGTTATTAGACTCTGGAAGCCAGGTGTCGTTCATTGTATCTGACATTGCCGATTTAATTAATTGCAACTTATATGCTGCACAGGCCATTGTACAGGGGATAGGTGATGGAAAACAGGATGTTGCTTGCAACGCTGAATTTTGTATATCTTCATTGGATGATAATTTTAGTACTTCCATTGATGGAAGTACTAAAATTACCTGCTGTGTTGTCAAAGACATTACCTGTAACTTACCACAATTTGATGTAAATGTACACAATTTAAAGCTTCCTTCTCATGTAAGGCTGGCAGATAAAGAATTTTATAAATCCCAAAGAATAAGCATGCTGCTGGGCTGCAACATATTTTTCCAGCTGTTATTGCGTGAACAAATTCCTCTATCTATTCCGGGGAACTTATGCTTGCAAAACACACGCTTTGGTTATGTGGTTGCTGGAGTTTCTAATAGTACAGTTGACCACGTAAGTGGGTCAGCAAGTCTTTCAAGCCATGTTTGTCTTCACAAAAAAGGTCTCGAAATATTAAATAATAATATTGAAAAGTTTTGGGAATGTGAAAAGGTACCTGAAGTGTACTCTGAAGCAAGCTCTGACCAAAGGCTTGCTGAGGAGATATTTCAAAAAACTGTAGAACTTAAAAATAACCAGTTTCAAGTTGACTTACCTTTCAAACAAGATTTAACTAAGTTGAAGTTAGGAGACTCGTTCTCATGTGCACTTAAAATATATTTAAGCTTAGAAAAAAGGCTAAAGAAAGATTCAACATTGTATGAATCCTATAAAAAATTCATATTGGAATACATCTCTTTAGGTCATGCACAATACATTGATATTTCAAGCTATAACTTGTCTACAGACTTAGTTTATTTTCTGCCACAACACTGTGTGATTAATGAAGGAAGTAAAACAACAAAATTAAGAGTTGTATTATTTTGATGGATCAATGAAGACAAAAATGAAGGCATTTCACTGAATGATGTTTTGCTTAATGGTGAAATAATGCAAAATGATTTGTTTGGCACGCTAGTTTTATTCAGGCTTTATAAGTTTGTGCTTATTGCTGACATTCAAAAAATGTTTCGAGCTTTGATGCTGAATCCAGCACACTGTCAATTTCAGAATATTTTATGGAGAGATAACATAGCTGACAATATACAATGTATACAGTTACGTACAGTGACATATGGTTTAAAAAGTTCAACCTACTTAGCAACAAGGTGTTTATATGAGCTTGCTCATAGATTTAAAGATAAGTATCCATTGGCTTCTCAAGCTTTGCTTAAGAATACATATGTCGATGACATTAATCTAGGAGCAAATGACCTTTCAACGTTATTGTCAATTAAGAGCGAATTAATTGAACTTTTAGCAGCAGGAAACTTCAAGCTTCATAAATGGTGTTCTAATGAACCAAGTTTATTACAGGATATTCCTTTGGAAAATCAGAGTTTAAGTGAAATAGATATCAGTAAAAATAATGTTACTATTAAAACATTAGGAATTTCATATAATGTGCAACAAGATGTTTTTATTGTTAAATGTCCCAAGTATCAGACATTAGAATCATACACTAAGCGTGATTTATTAAGTTTTATCAGTAAGATATTTGACCCATTAGGGTTGGTTGGTCCAATTTTAGTCAATGCTAAAATCATAATGCAAGCAGCTTGGTTATCAAAAACCAGTTGGGATGAACCATTAACCATAAAATTAAATGAATGTTTCAAACAGTTTGTTAATAATTTACAGAACATGTCTGACATAACTATCAAAAGAAATATTAAAGCTGACATGATGAAATCAATTGAATTAATTGGATTTTCTGATGCATCCAATCAAGCCTATGGTTGTTGCATATACTTAAGAACAATTGATTCACAAGGAAATGTCAACATGAGCTTACTGTGTTCAAAGTCACGCATCAATCCAATTAAAAGGCTGACAGTACCGCGGCTTGAACTCAATGGTGCTTTATTACTAGCCACCTTAGCTCACAAAATAATAGAAAATATCAAGGATCAATTTGAAATCAATACCTACCTATATGTAGATTCCATGATAGTTCTTTCTTGGCTTAAATTAGCATCTATAAAGTTAGACAGATATGTTGCAAACAGAGTAACAAGGATTTTAGAAATTAGCAAACATTGTTCATGGCATTATGTCAACACCAATAATAATCCTGCCGATTGTTTATCAAGAGGTGTGGATCCTCATTTATTACAAGCCAACAAGTTATGGTGGCATGGTCCAAAACATATGCATAGTAAACATTATAGGCATGATACTAATTTCACTTTGTTAAAGGTAGATCCTGAAACCAATGTTTCAGCTGTCGTCAAATATAAACAAGAGCTAGATATTTTCAAAAAATATAGCTTCAATCGTCTTCAGAAATTGGTAGCATATGTTTATAGATTTATAAATAATTGCAGGTTGCCTGCTCAGGAGAGAACTAAATGCTCTTATTTGAAAGTTAACGAATTAGATTATGCATTAAAAATAATTATTAAACATGATCAACATCTACACTTCATGAAAGAAATAAACTGTTTAATGACAAAAAATCCTATTAAGTCTAATTTAATTCATTTGTGTCCCTTTGTAGATGGTATGGGATTGATTCGTGTTGGAGGGAGACTACAGCATTCTAATCTTTCCTATGAGCAAATGCACCCCATAATTTTACCAAAGCAATCAACTGTAACCAAGGCAATTATCGAAAGGGAACACAAAATACTATTACATGCAGGACAGAAGCTAGTGTTGTCAAATTTGAATCAAAAATATCATCTCATCAATGGTAGAAGAGAAGTTAGTCATGTAATACAAAAATGCATAATTTTTTTTAAACTTAAAGCAAAGGCTTCAGAACAGCTAATGGGTTCTTTACCTGAGGGAAGAGTATCTCCTTCTCGTGTATTTGAAAAGGTTGGAATAGATTATGGTGGACCATTTCCCATAAAAATGCATCGTGTTAGAAAACCACTTATATTAAAATCATACATAGTTTTATTTGTATGTTTCATTACAAAGGCTGTGCACATTGAATTAGTTACAGACTTAACTACAGAAAGTTTCATAAATTGTTTGAAAAGGTTTATATCTCGGCGCAATAGGCCCAGTGAGATACATTGTGACAATGCCAGTACCTTTAAAGGTGCCAGCAATGTCTTAAATGGCTTATACAAACTGCAATCTAATAAGAATCACCAAAGTAAGGTGCAAGGTTATGCTGCTGAAATGGGGATTCAATTCAAATTTATTCCCAGTTATTCACCAGTATTTGGTGGCCTCTGGGAGGCAGGTATAAAAAGTACCAAGTACCATATAAAGAGAGTGGTAGGAGATACTATTACTACTTATGAAGAATTAAATACTATTTTAATCCAAATTGAAGGTATATTAAATTCACGTCCTTTAGCTGCATTATCAACCTCTGATACGACAGACTATTCGTATTTGACTCCAGGTCATTTTTTAACAGGTAAATCATTGTCAACATTTCCTGAACCTGACTTATCAGATGTACCAATCAATAGACTATCATTTTGGAAAAAATGCACTAAAATGGTACAGAGTTTTTGGAAACAGTGGCATAAACAATATCTGGTTTTATTACAAAATAGACCTAAGTGGTTCAAAGAAACATTAAATATAAAAGAAGGTTCTCTTGTTATCATACGTGACAAAAACACATCTCCTCTTTGCTGGCCAATGGCACGTGTAGTTAAAATTCATCCTGGCAAAGATGGCAAAGTCAGAGCTTTGGACATTAAAACCAGCAAAGGTTTCGTTATGACAACCAGCATTGGTAAGGTATGCTTACTTCCTGTAGAATAAGAGCAGGATTGTACTTTGAAAAATATTAATAACCTACAAACAGTAGAGGGATGGAGATGTATGTGTTCAGTATCAGCACAGTGTGATCTAAATGTTGTAAAACTAATAATTTCTTTTTTCTTAGGTAGTAGCAGGCTAATAATAGTTAGACTTTGCATACATTGTTACCTATATAAAAATATTAATATTTATTCACCTGCTTCACTGGACTAGGTACCAGACTATAATTTAAGTAATTGTTAAGTAAGTAAGTTGTTTAAGTAATTGGATAATTTAAGTTTATTCTTATAGTTTAAGTTTATTCTTAATATAGATTTAATCATAAGTGTAGTTTTAAGATCATAAGAAAATTTAGACATAAGAGAAGTGTATGTTTACCCAACTTCAAAACATATTTTGTTTGCCTTGTTTATGTTCTTAAGGTTAAAGATTCAAGTTAACTGATGACACCTAGTTGTAACCTAGTTTATAAGATGTTTAACTTTAACTTAGCCGCCTTTCCTATAGGCACATCTGTTTTTTTAAAAAACTCATCATTTAGCAACTAAATGTTAATAAAGGCCTTGTAATTAAAATAATATATTATTAGTATCTACACACGGTTCAGATATAGCTAAAGCTCTCAACCATTGCTCCAAAATGTATGTAATAGTTGTGAAAGATAACAATTTGTAATTCTAGAACGGGGACTTAAATGAGTAGAATAAATAATAAACAATCTACTTTGGTTTATATAAATTTTAATTAAGTATTATAAAGTAAATAATATAGCATGATGAGATTAACGTCCCCGTAGTTGGAAAATTAAATAACTCTGATTTTGTAGTTCTGAGATAAACGCGATTTAGTGTGATCTTTTTAGTTAATGTACATTTGTTAAAAAATGTGAGACAATTTCACTGTCGGTAATTTTATATTTTGTGGATCTGATTACTTTTTGCATTATGCTTTAACAAACTGAACTCTATCTTTAACTTTAACTAAATAACACATAAAAAATCAAGTTGTTTAATTTTGCCACAACTGTTATTTATAACGTAACTACAATTAGCTACTTATTTCGGCTATTTATTTAGTTTTCCTACAAGCTAAATACATTTGGTAGAGTAAAATTTGGTGAAATAAATGCAGTTATTGAATTTATCGAACTCGAAATATTAAAATTTATTGGCTTTGTACGTTATTATTACTTTGATATTTTTTTTAACTATTATTGGTCTCATATAAAATAAAAGCTGTATTATGATATTAATAATATATTAAGGACGAAATAGAAAAGTACAATAAAATTTAGAATAAGTGTATTGTAATCAGAATACTTATCTTACCACAAACTTAAAAAAATAAACAAAATTACATTAATAAAATTATAACAAGTGAATCTGTGAGCGCCGCCACATCTTTTTGCTGTCGATTCGATACTTTGCCAGGTGTTGGCAACCTCGCTGACCGGCCGAGAAGGAAGTGATTGGGCGTGATGGCCTCGTCATCATCGCTGTCTACACGTGCGTGAGCGGCCGGCTGTTTACAGTGTACTCTGCCTCACAAAATAAGGTGGACAACACCTCCTCGTGTGGATGTCTCTCGTGGAGGACGGCGTACAGAGCGGACTACACACAGCGGACAAGGTGCTCCCAGGCGCCCTGAAGGGTGCTGATGGCGTTATGAAGCGCCACACGATGCCTCGGCGACTGGCCTCCCATTGGAAGGCGTCTCGGAGCTCCTTGTCCGCACCGTGCATGTTGGTGCCGTTGTCGGAGTGGATCTCGGTAGGGCAGCCTCGACGCATGGCGAACCGGCGCAACGCCAGTATAGCGGATTCTGCGCTGAGGATGGCGGCGATCTCGAGGTAGACGGCTCTGGTGGTCAGACACGTGAATAGTGCTACGTACCTTTTTTTGATGCTGACGACCAACGGTGACTGACAGCGGGCCGAAGTAGTCAAGCCCGTTGTAGGTGATGCCTCTGATGATATGCTAGGCGCGTTCTGGGGTGGTCGCCGGTCGCAGACACGGAGGGTTGTGCCTTGCGAATACGAGACTGTAGGCATTGTGCCAGTATCTTCTTCGTAGTCGGCCACATCCCGATAACCCAATAATGTTGTCGCACCTCGTTGATGGTGAGCTCTGTACCGCTGTGCTGTAGGCTTCTGTGTCCAGTCTATATAACTGGGTGATGCGATGGTCACCGTGTAGAATGGGTGGTTGCTTCGCATCGTCGGCTATTTCGTGGATGGCGGCGATACGACTTTTCAGCCGTATGACGTTGTCTATTAATTCTATACGAAGCGGCCTCAGTCGACTGTCCTTTTCTATGGAATTCTGTTGCTGTAGATTTGATATTTCTTGAGAGGACGACTGTTGCTGTGAGCCCTGTAGTAGTAGTGTCCCTGTTTTTCGGAGAAGTTCTGCTTCAATAGTGTATTTCTCGACCCGAGTGCCTCATGTCTTCGCCGTCATCTTGGGAAGGGGTTTGGTCGCCTTCTTCTGTTTTCTCCAGTCAGAATCCTTTTCTGTATTTTTCTGTGTACATTTGTAGAACGTTTTCTCCGTTTTCTTTTAACAGGGATATATGAAGCGTAGGACGCTCGCTGCAGCACGAAATAGTCACTCCCACTTATTCACGATCTGGAATAACTTCTGTCAGAGAAGGGCTGTTGTTGCCTTTTCTAACAGTGACTGTGAGTGTTCTTTGTTGATTGGAGGTTTCTCTGTAGGCCACGTCGACGGTTTGTCGTACAGAAAACTAGGTCCACGGAACCACTCATGATGCGAGTCAAAGTGGTGTGGTACGTCGCGAGTGGCGCTGTCAGCTATGTTTATTTTCGTAGGTGCCCATCGTCAGTCTTCAACCTTGCTGTTTTCTTCTATAGATGCTGTGCAATTGGCGACAAACGGTTTGTATACTCGCGATCCTCTTCGAATCCACGTGAGGACGGTTTTACTGTCTGTCCAGTACGTCATTGATGCGAGTTTCATGCCGTGTTCTTCTATGACGGCTGCTGCTATGCGGGTTCCCAATACCGCGGCCTGTAGCTCGAGGCGCGGTATTGACTGAAGTTTGATTGGTGCCACTTTCGCCTTTGCCATGACGAGAGTGACGTGCTGTTTACCATCTGCTGTTGTCGATCGCCAGTGACAGCTGCTGCGTACGCCATCTCGGTCATGCGTCGGTGAAGACGTGGACTTCTGTTTCTGTAGCTTCACTGTATCTCGGATAGCATCTTGGTAAGTCGACGATCTTGAGTTGTCGCAACTTCTCCACTAGGCGGACAGGTCTGGTTCGAGCGCTTAGTCCCAGTTGGTTCCTCGCCTCCAAGCCTCCTGGAGAATCTGTTTGGCTCGAATAGTTACTGGAGAGGCGAGGCCCAGCAGGTCATATAGTGACATGACGATTTTCAGTGCTTCTCTCTTCGTCGGCGCCTCCTTGTCCAAGATGCCGCTCGGTAGACGTGCGAGCGTAAGGTTGGATTGAACACGTCAAAATGGGGTAGGTACCATGTCCTACCAACTGTGCTTGTCTTGGGCGCTTTTTCGGCGTATCCCTTGCTTATGTACGAGTTCATCTGTTTTGTATATCTGTCTCGAAGAGCAGGGTTGCTATCGAGTTTTTTCTCTGTTGAGACGAGCCTCTTGAGTGCTGTCCGGTAACTGCCTGGCAATTCGATGTTTTCGCTTTTCCAGAGCAGGGCTGTTTCTTCTATCTTATAAATTAATCACTATCTAGTTGTAGAAGAAATAGATAACATCAAGTATTTATAAATTAGGTACGTTATAATCAGAATTATTAATAGCAGAATTAAATAAATACAGTTATTTAGTTTTCCTAGAACTTAGTTCGTTTTGTGAAACAATTTTTAAGTTGAGAAAAAATTCAACAACTCATGTTATTTAATTTATTTGACATTCAACTAATCATTGACCACAGTTGTTGATTTATATACTGAGTTATTTATTTTTCCTTTAAAAAATAGTGTTTGTCTGAAGATATTTATTATTCCATCTGTCCGACAAAAATGGCTATATTTTTGGAACGGATTAAGATACGACAATGCGTGTAAGGCTCAAATATGCGGCATGTTTTAGGTGTTTTTAAAATAGGGAAAAGTGAAAATGGCCAAAATCGGACTTATTTAATTTTCCAACTACGGGGACGATTTGCCTCTTACATTTAAATTTTGTGAAATTTGTTTCCCGTTTCCCCAGCATGTTCGTTCCAATAAACAAACCATAGATACTATTTTGAAAGTGGTCACATTTTGATCTGTAAGTTGATGTTTGTCTATGGTGTTAAGCTAGTCATCGTAAAACCGACACGCGTATTGTACACGAAATTTTACCTATCAAAAATACAGTCCATTTATTAAGTTTTTATGTGGTTTAATTTAATACCAGCACGCCACAGTTCTGTTGTCTACAGGTGAAAACAATAAGTAATCAAAAAAATATGACTCATTTGGAAAACCTTATTTAAAATATTCCAAATAGTATTCACCCCCATATTAAACAAAACATTTTCGAAAATTACAGTGTTTCTATCATAAAAGATAAAAAGACAAAATGTCTTTTCTGTAGACAACAGTATTTCCTGTAGACCCATGCACCTATAGGAAAGATGTCTACAGGAAAGACATAGTGAAAAAAAACTAACATATCTTAAAATATTTTGAGGTTAGAATGAAATCATGTTAGATTTTGCAAACCTATCCCTAATGCACATATAAGCTAACGATGTATATAATTTTTAATTATCTATTTACCAATAAACAAGCAATACAGGAAAGATCTTCGAAACACGATCAAAATCTTGTGTATCGTTCTAAATCAATATTTTTTCACTAACGCAGACGCCATTTATCACAGTCACAAACAAATGAACGACGAACGAAACAGTGATGCCAACATAACTCAATAAAAATATTGGGTGCGTTCGAAATATTTAAAATTGTGTGAGTTTTACGTGTCTACAGAAGCAGACAAGAAATATCTGAACAACCTGTTTATTTGCTATTATTCGTTATTATGAATTGCTGATTTTTTTAACTGCTTTAGTATGAAAAGTTGTTTCATTTTTACGTGTTTATACAATTAAAACAATTTATTAACTGTCCCGGAAATATTTTTAAACATCTATGAAAATGGGGTACTAAGGATACGAACAATCTACAGCAGGAGACATTTTGTTCTAAACGAGAGCAACAAAAATATAATTTATTCCTAAAATATAAAATAATGACTAATCTAGTACGCCCAGAACAAAATCTCAAAATAATCAAAACACATCAGACTCAAATAATATTGTACATCTGGAAGTTATGTAACCTGAACACTTTTTCTTGCGTTTTTGGGTTTGACCCACGTAGTAGCGTGATGATGTAAATTTAGTAACTAATAGGAGCGAAGCATCAATGAAAAATTTTGCAAAAACGGGGAAAATTTATTTCTTTTGAGAACTTCCGTTGCGAGCGCTGCATAAACGGTTAAAGTTACGCAACAATCATATATTAGGGAATTGTTCCTCTTAAAAAGTTCAACATAAAATCCGCAATAGCATAATAATGTCTATCTTATAAGGTCTCACACTCTCTCTGATCCTCTCTCATGTGACGCAGACGAAGTTGCGCGGGTCAGCTAGTTGGTTAATATTTCTCAGTTTCTCCGCTCCGCAGCCTCGCTCCTGGACAGGCAGCCTAACTTAACCACTCACTCACACACACACACACACACACACACTCACTCTTGGTCACTTCAACCATTTTCATCTTTTCAACCGACTTCCAAAAAGAGGAGGTTCTCAATTCGACTATATTTTTTTTTTTTTGTTTGTTACCTCAGAACTATTGACTGGGTGAAATGATTTTGATGATTCTTTTTTTTTTTGAAAGCTGGTGCTTCTCGTAAGATTCCGTTTAAATTTAGTGAACATCTGATACTGATCTTCGGAGATATACAATGGAACTCTTCAAAAATAGACGGCAAATCTGCCGTGATTGTTGCCTTGTCTTGTCTTGTCTTTAGTGCACCCTTAGACCACATATGAAACCTACTTGCCAAAAAAGGTTGGTCCAAACCTGGTGACGAAACGTTAGCGTCCCTATATGCCATATTATTACATATGAAAAATACCCTTATTTTTAAGGTCATATAAAACACAAGAAATATATTTTTAAGTAGCCACAAAAAAAGGGGTGCGTCTCATAACATAATCATACCTAAAGTTATTTGGTATATTTTCATTTCAATAACGTTCACAAGAAATAATAAACGTAACAATAACAACGTAATAATAATACCAACTGTTGATATAATTTCTTTAGATATAACATTTATATACTCTAAAACTTATTTCGTATAACGTTATTGGATATAACGTTTATTTAATCGAAATTCTATCGTTTAAAATTTCTAATATTGATATAACGTTTATTTAATCGAAAAGCGTGACAGAAACGAATCGCTGCAAAACCGACTCCACGTAGTCTTGTCTGCCCTACCCCTAGAATGTTACTTAAAATCGCGTAGGCGCAGAGGGGCGAGGCGGCCCGCGAACTGAGGAGCAGGTGGTTCTAACCCTCGCCACTGTGGCTGAGGCTGGCCGGCCAGCAAGCCGAAGCCACTGTGGTGAGCGTGAACCACATCTGCAACGATAAGCTCGCATGGGACCGCCAGAGCCCCGCAGCGCCGCGCCGGAGCCGTGACAGAAACCATGCCTGTTGCATGCTGCATGCTTGCTTGCATGCTGCATGTATATAATGGTGTATGCTTGTTTGCATGCCTGCTGCATGTATGGTGTATGCTTGTTTGCATGTTTTTTACCGGGAAATAAAAATCACGCGTTTTATCATATTAGCCTATATAAGTTTATGTCTTTTGAGTGGTATAGTATTTTATTTTCAACTAGCTGACCCGCGCAACTTCGTCTGCGTCACATGAGATAGAGAGAGAGGGTTAGAGAGAGTGTGAGTCAACCTTAAAAGATATATCCAACTAGCAAAATACCCTTACAAACAAAAACTTTAAGAGCGATGGTTTCATAGAAGGTTTATACGTGTTCTGATTAAGTCAGAAACTCTTGATACCCTTACAAACAAACGCTTATAAGAGCTATGGTTTCATATAAGATTTATATGTGTTCTGATTAAGGCGGGAACTCTAATAGTGCTCTTTTATAAGTCTATTTAAATTTTAAGAGCATTCATACTTGTAATATATTCTTATAGACGTATATAAGAAAACGTTATATAATATTCATAAGAGTAGTGGCATTATAAGCGCTTTTTACAAGTCTGATTCTTACTTAATACTTATAAATACATTTTATAAGTATAGTCAACCTTAGTAGTGACTATACTAAGTGTTTCATTAGACTTCTGTGAAACTACTATTTTAAAAGTGTGACTTATCTCACCTAAGACATATTAAAGAGTAGTAGCACTTCAAAAGTCCTACAAGTGTCTTAAACAATTCCCTATTAAGGGTTATTTATTTTCTTTGTTGTGTTGACTCCAGAAATTGTTATAAAATCAGGAAATAGACCATTTTAATATTTAGTACATAGTTATCATTAAGTTTCTGTTAAATCCTTCGACTTCGTCGTATGGCTTGCTTTGCCTTATTAAGGAACCCTAAAATTATGAGCAACATGGCCGTGTAAACAGTGGTTTTAGGTTTAATTTGACTTTTTCGAGTGCGATATAAACCTTACACAAGAGTACTGGTCTTATATTACTCTAATAAAGCACTTTTGAGTCGTGTTTAGTCGTAATGGCGACATTTTTATATTATTTTACAAATAATAAAAAAAAAATATAGTAAAAGACACATTTTTTAAAAGGCCCGTGAAAATATTGTGATTAAAATTTCAAAATAATCGAGAAATAGTACTTCGCAACCTAATAATCGCATAAGGTGTGTGAAAAATACATGAGTAAGAAATTAGAAAATATACACATTAGCGTTTTGTAGAAATGTGTAATAAAATATAAAATACTTATGTTTTTATTACTTCGCAACCTCAGGGCGGTTTGTGATAACACTCATAATAGGAAATCACAAAGAGGACTACAAGTGATATTACACTTCAAATAGTATTTTATTTTATTTGTAAGAGGACTTTAAGGTTATTTACCCTTACAGCGCGCCATTGTAAGTCACTTGTAAGTTTATTTGTCATTATAAAAGCATCAGCAAGAGTCTTGTAAGTTTGTAAATACACTTCGCGAGACCATTACAAGGCAATTGCAAGGGTGAATACACTTATAAAGTGCGCCCAAATCCATACTTATAAGTGTCTATAAGTCTGATTTAAGACTGAAAAAAATATGGTCTTGGGATACTTGTAAGATAATTTTTTGCTAGCTGGACATATGCTATGCTATAATTATGCCATCGCGTCTTTTTTTACTTTTTAAGAGTAACAGTTCCCTCAAACATGATTGTTGCGTAACTTTAACCGTTTACGCAGCGCTCGCAACGGAAGCTCTCAAAAGAAATAAATGTTCCCTGTTTTTGCAACATTTATCATTGATGCTCCGCTTCTATTAGTGTATATCGGATTTCTCTCTCGTGGTCATACAAAAAAAAAAATACGCGTCTAATTGTGAAATTTCTCCTGTTGTTTCGTCGGCTAAAAAACCAAACTTAAGGCAACTGACATCTCGTGTCCGGCCCTGGTTCAAGCCATGGTCCGGAGCGAGACGGAATGGGACGCCGTCACCTTCTTCTGAGAAGTAGTTATGCTAGAGAAGGAGGTGGCGGTACGTGAGAGGGAGAGAACCTCAGGTCCCGGCCGCCGCGGGAGACGCCCCGAGCGTCGGAGGCCACCACGTGGCCCCGGCCACCGTAGGCGCGGGCCTGTGGACGGTGGGCTATGGGCTAGCTCGCCATCCGTTCGTCTCATGACGACAGGCCGTGTTGACGGCGCGTTAGTGTTCCACGCGCGCCTCAAAGAGAGTCAGCAAAAGGAGGGGGTCCACAGGGACCGATGCATGCGATGCGGGGTTGCGGGACTGTTCGAAAGAGATACCGTGGCCCCGGAAAACAAAGGGCGATGAAGGAACATGGATGGGTTTTAGTCAGTAGAAGTCTGACACTCCCTCCTGCTCCGCCCAGAGCGGGAGGAGTCATTTGATGATTTCCCATCCGAAAAAAAAAGGCCACTGCAGACACGTGCGTGCATTTTTTCACCGAAAATCTTATCACCGTGATTCAGGAAATGGAGAGAAATGAACAACGCCGTCTATCGACCAAGATATTAAACTGCTAAAATGTAATGCACGGAAATCTTTCTATGTACATTTTCAAAGCAGCGTTATGCAGAATAATCTAGAGTACCTTAAGCAATAATAACTTTTTTAAAGCCGGTCAGTTGATTTAAAAGTTATCTGGTAAGCACATTTTTAGGAATCAGCACCATTTTAGTACAATAGATGTCACTGCATCTTACATTTGATGATCAGTTCTTCTTCATCCATCATCATCATTTCAGCCGAAAGACATCCACTGCTGGACATGGGCCTCCCCCAATGGAGGGTTTTTGCCATAATCGCCACGCTTGGCAGGCGGGTTGGCGATCGGAGTACGGTTGTTACAAAAGCACAGAGAACGCTGCTGCCCATTCTCTGGTAAGTCCCTTATTCACCTCTTACGAAACCCACGGGAAGATATGGGATGGTGCAGGCTATTCTTTACGTCCGACACCATACAGAATGTTCTTCTTGAACACTTTAAATTCATATATCTTTTGATAGAATTAACCAATTACGATGAAACAAAAACTTAATAATACCTCAAGATACGCACAATTTTTATGTATAAAAGTTATCTACATTGGTTTCGTAATTTTTACGTGATGCTTGATCATCGAAACAGACAAGTAGATAAACAGACAAACAGATAAACAGATAAACAGACAAACAGATAAACAGATAAACAGACAAACAGATAAACAGACAAAAATTCCAAAAATGCTGAAAATGAGTTCTGTTGGTTATCCTTTACCACCCTGTCATTTTTTTTTCTAAATATTTTCGACTAGCTGACCCGCGCAACTTCGTCTGCATCACATGAGAGAAAGAGGGTTACCTAGAGAGAGTGTGAGTCAACCTTAAAAGATAGACATAATGCTATCGCGGTTTTTTTTAGAACGTTTTAAAACGGACAATTCCCTAATACATGATTGTTGCGTAACTTTAACCGTTTATGCAGCGCCCGCAAAGGAAGCTTTCAAAAGAAATAAATTTTCCTTCTTTTTGCAACATTTATCATTGATGCTCCGCTCCTTTTAATTATAGCGTGATGTTAGTAGCCTATAGCCGTCCTCGATAACTATTCAACACTAAAAGTTTTTTTTAATTCGAACCAGTAGTTCCTATAATTAGCGCGTTCAACCAACCAAACAAACTCTTTAGCTTTATAATATTAGTGGATATAGATCCAAGTGGGTAACAATTTAATTTCTTCGATAAATTTGCATTAATCGCTAAAATAATCTACTTAATATGTTTTTTCAAAAAAGGGCTTGCCTCGACAGCCTTACGTCTTCATCCTTAGACACTCGATGACAGTCATACTCCAGCTAGGTTGAAAGTTCTCATCAAAGGTGCAAGAAATTAGCCCAAACACGATTTTTCAATTATAAATGGGACCAACTTTGAGATGTACCTATGCTTTTCACAAAAAAAGGACCATGTACGGCTTCCCTGTAAAAGTTATCCGTGGTCAACAACAACAACAGCACATAACGTCCACAGCTGCTGGACATAAGCCTCTCCCATGATGGGAGGAATTTGCCGTAATCTCCACGCTTGGCAGGCGGATTGGAGATCGCAGTGATGAAAGACTAACAGAAAACGCTGCTGCCCATTCTCTGGTCTACGGAGGCGCAAAGTGTTCTGCCTCAGACATTAGTCGCCATAAACGACACCCGTGAGTGTAATAGGTTGGTTCTATTCTACTCTGCCGGACACCACACGGCTTAACCACGGCTCACGGCTTTCCGTGGTCATATTATATAAAAAAATACGCGTCGAATTGAGAACATCCTTCTTTTTGTTTTGTTGGTTAAAAAACCATCTTGAGGCAACTGACACGGGCGAGGGTCAATCGATTCAGAAAATGGAGTGAAATGAACAACGCCATCTATCAACCAAAATGTTAAACTGCTAAAGTATATTATGCTATATATTTTTTTTAAAGCTGGTCAGTCGATTTAAAAGATATGTGATGAGCACATTTTTAGTCATTGGTACCATTTTAGTTCAACTGTGCATGTATGTATCTTACATTTGATGATTAGTTCTTCTTGAAAACTTTAAGTTCATATATTTTTTGATAGAATTAACCGATTTCAATGAAACAAACACTAAATCATACCCCAAGTTACACACAATTTTTATGTATAAAAGTTATCTACATTGGTTTTGTAAATTTTACGTGATGCTTGATCATCGAAACAGACAAACAGACAAAAATTCCAAAAATGCTGGAAATGTGTTCTGTTGCTTATCCTTTAATACCTTGGCATTTTTTTTTCTAAATATTTTCGATGTACAAAAACGATTTTTCTACAGATTTATTATATGTATAGAAGATGTACAAAAACGATTTTTCTACAGATTTATTATATGTATAGATGTAGGTTATGCTTATAAAAATTAGTAACTTTAAAATTATATCATCGTATTAATTATACAATCGTTTTTATATTCATTGATCGTTATCTATAATATAAAAATGAATCGCTGAATGTGTTGTCGTCATATTAGGCAGGACGCGCTGATTGTAGACCTTAGTCTTGAGCTTTGTAGAATGCGCGATGAGATACGAAGACCCTACGAAGCTTTAATCGCTGCCCAGTTCAGCTAAATTCTTCTGTTAGCCTCCTTCTCGAAGTTGTTCTTACCAAGTTACAGAGACCGAACAACAACAGGTCCTGGGTGACCTGTTCGTTGAACATAACCTGGGTTTGGTTCAGGTTCACCCTGAGACAAATGCGTATTGAGGAATTCAACTACGCCATCTAGTAGCTGCTAGAAGTCGTGCAGTGATTCAGTCAGAATGACGATCACAAAAACATAGTAATGAGAAAGTTCGCTTAGTTGAGCTCATATTCTTACTGTTGATTAGTCACCCTATCAGTTGAACAAACGTGTAGTACATTCATTACGTGCGGCAGCCGGTCGCAGGTGGCACCGGGCGGCGCCGCGGCAGCTGACACATCTATATAAATAAAAATATAAAAAAACTTTTTAACAAAAAAAAAACCGACTTCAAAAAACACAAAACACAAAAAAGTGAAAAATAACTTTAGCTTCAGAAGTCGGTGACTTTTGTTTGATTCATTTAGTTTTTTTTTTTGTCACCGACTTCTGAAGCTAAAGTTATTTTTCACTTTTTTGTGTTTTGTGTTTTTTGAAGTCGGTTTTTTTTTTGTTAAAAAGTTTTTTTATTTCTCCATTTTTAGTTGTAAGTAATATCCTCTACAAATATATTATATGCATTTTACCGTCTAGTTTTGAAGAGTTCCATTGTACGTATATATCTCCGAAGATCAGCATCAGATCTTCACCAAATTTAAGTGCGACCATCTCAAAAGTATACTCTTACAATTAAAAAAATAATTTTGAGAATCGCTCCACAAATGGAGGAGAAATCGGTGAACATACATGAAATTATAACACACGACTGAAGCAATAAAATCTTATTCCATCCATTCGCAAACATACCTAACTGTCGAAATCTGGGTGTATTGTACACATCTGCGTACCCCCTCAGAGCATACAGGCGTGATGTTACGTCATGATATTGTATAAACAATGAACATCCAACCGATTGGAGCTATCACAACAGATTTGCCGTCCCTTTTTGAAGAGTTCTATTGTATATCTCCGAAGATCAGCATCAGATCTTCACCAAATTAAAATGGGACCACCTCAGGAGTATACTTTTTCAAATAAAAACAGAATTTTGAGAATCGGTCCACAAATGGGAGAGAAATCAGGTAAATTGTACACTTCTGCGTACCCCCTCAGAGCATACAGGCGTGATGTTCCGTCATGATATTGTATAAACGATGAACATCCAACCGATTGGAGCTACCACAACAGATTTGCTGTCTCTTTTTGAAGAGTTCCATTGTATATCTCCGAAGGTCAGCATCAGATCTTCACCAAATTAAAATGGGACCACCTCAGGAGTGTACTCTATCAAATGAAAAAAGAATTTTGAAAATCGGTCCACAAATGAGAGAGAAATCAGGTAACATACATAAAAAAAAAAAAAAAATACATACACACGAACATATAACCTCCGCCTTTTTTGAAGTCGGTTAAAAAGGCCTGACTGACTGACTGACTGACTGATTCATCAACGCCCAGCCCAAACCCTTGGACCTAGAAAGCTGAAATTTTGCACAGAGGTTCCCTTTATAATGTAGACAAGGAATAAGGAAGGATTTTTAGAAGTTCAAGCCCTAAGGGAGTTAAATAGGGGTGGAAGTTTGTATGAAAGTCCGTCAGTTTTAAAGTTAGGATCTTCAAATGTTGTGTTTAGGCTGATAATTAAAAATTAGTTTATACGTGTCTCAGCGTTTTTCATAATTCTACCCCCAAAGGGTTAAAAAGGGGATGAAGCTGTTGTGTATGAAAGTCAATCAGTTTTAAAGTTAGGATCTTCAAATTTTGTGTTTAGGCTGATGATTAAAAATTAATTGATACGTGTCTCAGCGTTTTTCACAATTCCACCCCCGAATGGTTAAAAAGGGGGATGAAGTTGTTTATGGAAAATCGTTAGTTTTAAAGTTAGGATCTTCAAATTTTGTGTGTAGGCTGATGATTAAAAATTAATTGATACGTGTCTCAGCGTTTTTCACAATTCTACGCCCGAAGGGTTAAAATGAGAATGAAGATGTTTATGGAAAGCTCTTAATGTTCGTAGTAAAGCTCACTAAATATATTATCTAGGCTTATGGTTAGAAGCTAACGCAAAGGTGTTTTTAAAAAGTTCAACCCTGAAAGGGGGTGAAAGATGAAAAGGCTTTATCTGTACAAATAAATAAAATTGAAGTGTCCGTTTGTAATATTAAAACAACAGCATTTTACTACAAGCATATTATTATGAATGTACGTATATTACGTTTAGGGTACATATACCAAAATATTTTTTTTTTCTATTTTTGTCTGTTGTCTGTTTGTTCCGGCTAATCTCTGGAACGGCGGGACCGATTTTGACGGGACTTTCACTGGCAGATAGTATAGTATTATGCTATACTTACACTTTCTAATCATCATTCATAATACTATTTATCATCCTTTTTATATGTTTATATATCTACACTCAGCAAATCGATCTAAATACGATTCATTTACTTAAAAATAGCTGAAATAAAAATAATATTAACTTATAATTTACATGTTGTGACACGTCAAGCGTCAAATTGTCAAACTCTCAGTTTTTGCTTAGTCTATGATATTTACTTTTTGGTGTGTAAAATTTAAATTATTTTTATCAATATGTGTTTAGCCATTATATTTTGTAGATTATTACTATTATTTACTAAATAACTTAATATTAAATTATATTATGAAATTATTTACGCACTTGTTAGATAAATTAATTTATTATGTGTCTAGTATTAAATACATAAATACTTGAAATACCTATAAATGCAAATATTATCTGTTTTATTTTGTCTAATCAATTGTTAAAATGAATTAATTAAATAACAAACTTATTTGTGTACAAGTCAAACACTGATTTGACTCAACGGTCACTTGTGAATCATACTTATTTGTTAACGGGTATAAAAGAGCGGAGCCTCATTGGAGCGGGTTCAGGCGGCAGCTAACGGGCCCACCACGGATGCCACTGCCTCGAGGCGGAAAAAGAAGAAGCGCGGGGGAAAGAAGAGGGGGAAGAAGACCCAGCCCCCCGCGACCCAAACAACAGAGGGCGCTGTCCCTGTCGCGGCGCAGGCGCAGCCCACTGTCATCTCAACACAAACCGTGATTCCTACTGTTGCCGCTGCTGGCGCTAGTGAGCCAAGGAAGGGAAAGCGGGAGGAGAGGTCCGCTCCCCCCGCAAGCGCGGCCCCGGCCGCCGCTCCACCGAAAACAAGGCCACCCCAGCAACAACAACAGAAACAACAACAACAACAGAAGCAACAACACTCAACTGGCGCTCGCGAGCAGCGGCAGCACACGCAACCTCAGAGTGGACACAACCAGAAGGAAGTCACGGCCTGCGCCATCAAGCTCCTTATGGACCTCATAAAGGCCATAAGACAGGGACAGGACGCGGGCGCCGTAATCCTCGACGGACTGACAGAGTTACTCACTATCTACAATGTCTAGTTCGTTGAGGATACTGCACTGGAATGCCCGCGGCCTCAGGAAAAAGGCTGCCCCATTCCGCCTCCTCCTCAGGGACCAACGGATCGACGTGGCGCTCATAGGTGAAACTCTCCTGGGGCCTGCGGACAAGATCAGGTTCCCGGGATACTTCATCTATAGGAAGGATGAGATGTCGCCGCTCGGCATCATATACCGCGGACTGGCGGTGCTGGTCAGCCGGAGGGTCGTCCACCAGCCGCTCCAGGAGATTACCCCAACGACCTTCCAGGCGTTGGGAGTTCAACTTCATGTCGCCGGCAAGGACATGAACATCTACGCAGCCTACCGCCCACCTGGCACCAACTTCAGCCTCGCGGAGCTGAGGAGCATCCTGCAGTCGCCGAACCCGACACTCCTTGCCGGCGACTTCAACATCAAGCATCCGGCCTGGAACAGCCGGATACACAACGCCTGGGGCGGACGACTCCTCGCGGACGCGGAGGCCCACGGGTACACGGTGTCCGGCCCAGACACACCAACCCACTACCCCGACAACCAGGCGCGCGCTCCAGACGTGCTGGACATCGTCATCCACAAGGGCCTCGGCTGCCAGCTCACCCAACAGGTGATAGACGACGAGCTACAATCGGACCATCAACCTGTACTCGTCGTCCTATCGGAGATGCCGACAAGACTCTCTCCTCCTGCGCCACGTCGCATCACGGACTGGGACGTTTTTAAGGAAAAGCTGGAGACCACCACACCCACTTGGCCCTGCGAGACCGCTGCAGACGTTGAGAGGCTTGCGGAAGAGGTCACCGCCTGCATCCAGCGCGCCTTAGAAGAGGCGACAACAACAATGCCGACGCCGCCGGGGGGGATTGTTTACAAGCCCCTCCCCGCCCACATCAAGCACCTAGTCGCCCAGAGAAGGCGCCTACGCAGGCGGTGGCAGGACACAGGATGCCCCACCACGAAGCGTGACCTCAACCGTCTAGCGGAGAAGGTCAGGGTCAAGCTACAAGAGTTCAACACCGCGGGCTGGGAGGAACGAATCGACGCCGCCGAGGGAGACTGGCCGTCGATTCATAAGTTGTGCAGGTCACTTACGAACACCCCGGCCCCGGTACGTCCACTTCGCCACAGCGACGGGGCGCCCAGATATGTTGCAGCAGATCGCGCAGAGATCTTCGCTGAGCACCTGGAGCGTCAGTTCCAGCCAAACCCAACCACCGACACCGAGCACATCGCAGCAGTCGAGAGGCACCTTGGAGAGTACTTCGCCTCGCCGGTAGCTCACGAAGAAGACCCAGTATTCTTGTCGCCTTGTGCAGTCAGACGCGCCATCCTGAGAACAAAGCCGAAGAAGGCTCCGGGGGCGGACAAAATAACCAACACCGCGCTGCGCCACCTGCCGTACAGAACGGTAGCGGCGCTAGCGCGCTTGTTCACTGGAATATTACGCACCGGGGTTTTCCCGGCTGCGTGGAAGGAGGGGCGCGTCATCATGCTGCCCAAGCCTCACAAGGATGTCCTGAAGCCGGAAAGCTACCGGCCCATCACACTCCTATCCAGCATCTCCAAGGTGTTTGAACAGCTCCTGCTGCGACACCTTCAACACCACGTGAAGCCACGCCCCGAGCAGTTTGGGTTTGGCTCGGAACATTCAACGACGCTCCAGCTGTCGAGGGTACTGCACCTGCTCACGGTGGCGCTGAACAAGAAGGAGCGGGCAGTTGCAGTATTCCTCGACATGGAAAAAGCGTTCGACAGAGTGTGGCATGCCGGTCTGCTATACAAACTGTCAATGACAGACGCGCCTCGTCGACTGCTTCAGGTGGTCTCCTCTTTCCTTACAGATAGGACCTTCAGGGTGGTGGTGGACGGTGCAGTATCAAGCGCCCGTCGCATCGCAGCTGGAGTGCCGCAGGGCAGCTGTGTCTCCCCGTGGTGCTACTCATGCTTCACCGACGACATCCCCACTACCCCGGACACCACGCTCGCGCTGTACGCCGATGACGCCGCGTACCTCTCCACCTCGCTCAACGTGCACCACGCGGCCGTCAAGATGCAGCGCGTGCTAGATCTTCTGCCAGAATGGCTGTCGAAATGGAGGTTGTCGGTGAATGTGGGTAATAAAACACAGGCACTGACTTTCGGCGGCTGCAAGAAGCCACCACCCTTGAAACTGCAGGGAGCCGACGTCGAGTGGCATGGTGAGGCCAAGTACCTGGGAGTCACCATCGACAGTCGGCTCTCCATGGCGCCACACGTCCGCACGGTCGTCGCAAGATGCAGGAGCGCCCGCTTCCTGCTGCACCCAGTGCTCTCATCCCGCCTCCCGCTGCGTGCCAAGCTGGGCGTGTACAAAACGTACATCCGCCCGCTGCTCACGTACGCCGCCCCAGCCTGGCTCGCCCTCACGAGCGAGACGAGCAGAAAAAACCTCGAAGCCCAGCAGAACATCACCCTAAGAAGTTAGTTAGCAGGAAGATCGTCGCCGCCCCTCGCTACGTGAGGAACACAGTCGTCAAGCGGGACCTCAACATTGAGAGCCTGGAGGACTTCAGCCGGCGCCTCGCGTCCAACATGTTCGCGCGCGCCGACGCCTCTGCCTGGCCCCATATCGCTCAGATAGCGCCATGGCACACGCGCCCGCCTGACGCGGGGCGCCCCCGCGCCACCCCAGGCGCCTACCACGCGACCTCGTGACGGACGTGTGACGTCACCCCACCGGATTGACCACCGAGTATGTCGCTTCACCTACACGCGACATACTCAAACAACAAGACTCCACATACACTACTCACACATCGGTGAAACGCCGCGTTCTAAGTTAATATAGACGCGGCGCTCACCCCCCACCTCATACCCACACGACTCCACACTCAGTTGACTCACGCGATAGATAGCGACGCGGGCTCACTATCTACTCGCTAACATGAGCGGTGTACACAACACAATACCGCTCAAACATACATACATGGCCCCTTAGCCCGGAGCGCATCGGCTAGCTTCGATAACGTTGTGGGCGGGGGCCCATCGCCCGGTAGGGGCAGCCCCAGCCGCCTCTGGCTGGTCATCACCCGCTGGGCTTCTCCCGGGGCACCGGGAGTTCCACCTAGCGGTGACAGACCGCCGAGGCGGCGTGAAGATACGGTTAACACCGTGGCGCCTCTACCGACACAAAATGACACTAACTCACAGGCGAGCGGCGCAAGCGCGCTCGCCATTGGCCGAGGCCTATATGGCCGCACCACTGACGGTACCCGTACGTCTACGGGTACAGATGATGCCGCGGGACAAAGGGCATTGCCCATACCCCGCCAGCCGCAGCCCACTACTGTGCAGCAGCGAGTTCTCCGGCCGGAGCGGGTTCAGTCGCTCTGAGTGAATTTCAACAGGTCCTATAAAATCTTCATTTCCGTGTTTTTTTTTCATCTTAAGCTTTTTTTTAAAAGAAAAAACGCTTTTATTAAAGTTTTTAATAATGTATATATTCTTGCTTAATGTCTAGCAGATAACTTAAAAAACTAACGACATATCAGGATTAAAAATTTCGTGCCACGGCGATGAAACATGCATGCACGGCAATGAAACAAGCGTCCACGGCAATGAAAGAACTGTGCCATGGCAATGAAAGAATCAATCCACGGAAATTAAAATATATTTTATTTAATGAGATAGATAGATAGAATCAAAATGACTGTAAGAGGTCTTGATTCCAACACTTGTGTGGGAGTAAAATTTGGGTACGGAGATATTACAAAAAAATAATGAGAGTACAATAAGTAAACAAAGACTGTTGAATTACACTCGCAACACTACTTAGAGATTTTAATACTACAGTCTTTCTTTTCTGATACATACTCCCTGTACTGTCAGTAATCGGTATTACCTGTATTACAGGTGACAAAAGATGTTTTCTTTGCCTAATCATACCATGGCGATGAAAACACAAGTCACGGAAATGAAATACCTGGCCACGGCAATGAAACTAAATTGTTTTACAAGGCATGGCAATGAAATTTTTTTCATTGCCGTGTCTTTTTTTCATTGCCATAGCAAATTTTGGCCAAGGAAACCACGGCAATGAAAGCACGGCGATGAAAATCAAGGCAAAAAATATAAATAACAAAAAATCTATTAACTATTCGAAGAAATAAACACTTCACAAATTTTTGGCCTAATAATAAAATTTATTTGGGCATAATTGTGGACAGTAAGTTGACATTCAGAGCGCATATTGATTACGTAAGATCTCGAATAATCCCACTAACCGGAGCTATACGGAATATTGCAAAATGCGTACCCTACAAGCTAAGACATACTATTTACAATACGCTAGTCAAGCCACATCTCGAATATCTGATCCAAGTATGGGGACAAGCTGCGAAAACCAATCAACAACACCTACAACGAACACAAAATAAAATCATCAAAGTCCTCTTTAATTACAGATATTACACTCCTTCAGATTTACTCTACAAAAAAACAAAATTATTTAACCTACAACAACTGTATACATACCACACATGCATGACTATCCGAAAGATCCTTAAGACCAACATACACACAAATATTTCATTCACACAAAGGACTCGTAGATATAATACCCGTAATCAAGACGACCTAGAACTACCAAGAGTGAGAACCTTGTGCGGCAGGAAAACTATACAGTATGAGGGGGTTCGGCTGTACAATAAATTACCTAAAAAAGTCAGGGAGTGTACAAGCATACCAACATTTAAAAAAGGCCTGAGGAATTATATATTAGACGCATAAGTTTAGCTTTTTGTATTAGACACATAATTTTAGTGTGAGCTGTTTTGTATCTTTATTTAGTTTAATTACATACCTTCTATTTTATATAAAAAAAAATGTGGTGTTCAGTTTCTTGGATAGTTTGAACGTCGTAATGTAAACTACAACCAATTGTTAATTTAGTTAAGTTTCTCTTTAAGTGAACTGTAATTTGTTCTTTGAGAAATAAATGTCTTTAAACCGAAATTAACATATGAGAAATGGGTGTTCTATCGAATGCTTGCTCATGAAGACAAACTTATTCAAATATAGTTATACCTATCCACGGCGATGAAAGAAAAAATGTCCAGTAACATAAAAATTGAATACTTACATTTATGGCGCGAAAACGCAGGCACGTATGTACGTCCTTCCACGTTGAGCACTTAGGCAGCACTAATATGCAACGTTTAGCATACCGGGAGGGGGGACGCAAGTCGTAGGTTAAACAATATCCTTGAACATGATTAGGACACGGCGATGAACGGTAGTTTTGGGACAACTGATTTTTTATTAACCATTCGTTGTATTGTTTAAATATTTGAATAAATGTATTCCGTAACAATACTTTAACTATTCATGTATCAAATAAAACTAGGTTTTAATATAAATAACCAATAGATTTTTATCAATGAGTAATAATATACAACAAGGTGAAGTGTGGACAAACACGGCAATGAAAGATTTCGAGGTTTAATTAATTTTTTTTGGAGTATCCATTAATCCAATGAAATAAAATATTTAGTGCTACACATAGATTACTATTTCACCTAACCGGAAAAAAATGTGAGAACATTATAACTATGTTTTTTAGTACCGATTTCATTGATGCCACGCAATTTTCGGTCCCGGGAAATTCACTCCTCTACGACTTTTAAGGCGTTAACATCTAAGGTATGACATTATTTTGATTATGGTTGATAATACTATTCTGATTATATTGTTGGTTTGTCGTGATAACGATGATAGTGATTGTGATAACGATGATAGTGATTGTGACAACGATGATGGTGATTGTGATGATGGTGATTGAGATAACGATGATAGTGATAGTGACAACGATGATGGTGATTGTGACAACGATGATGGTGATTGTGATAACGATGATGGTGATTGAGATAACGACGGTGGTGATTGTGATAACGACGATGGTGATTGTGATAACGACGGTGGTGATTGTGATAACGACGATGGTGATTGTGATAACGACGATGGTGATTGTGATAGTGCGACGATGGAGATTGTGATAGTGCGACGATGGTGATTGTGTTAGTGATTGTGAATAACGACGATGGTGATTGTGTTAGTTTAGGTTAGATTAATATTGTGATAAAATGATGATGATTGGGTTAAAATGATGATGATTGTGTTAAAATGATGATGATTGTGATAAAATAATGATGATTCTGATAGAATGATGATGATTGTGATAAAATGATAATGATTGTGATAAAACGACGATTGTGATAAAATGATGATGATGTGATAAAACGACAATTGTGATAAAATGATGATTGTGATAATAAAGGTGAATCATATACAATAACAAGATAATGAAGATGATTGTGGTTATTATGATGTGATTATTATGTTATTATTATGTGTGTTGTTTATTAGGTATGGTCGATATATTGCTACGTAACGTTGTATTATATACACTACTACGGTTAATTGTTATATACTACGAGGTAAATATATTGTTATTATGAAGTGAATCCCATTGTTTATATTTTATACCTAATAAGTTACGAACATTAATTTTTTTTTTTTTTTGCAAGTAGGTTTTTACAAACACTTTTACACGTCATTTTTTAAAACTAGATGGGGCCGGTGTTTCGTACCTGACTACTCTGAGAAGAAACAGCCGAAACAAACTCAGAGGTCATAGTCTCTTTTAAAGTCCAGACAATCTTGCTCAATTCACATGAGGACTATGCAGATTAGTGTCTGATATGGTCTTTTGAAAAAAGAACCATACAGTTTTGAGTGGACCTGTCCAGTCAGTGCAAGCATTTGTCAGTTAACGTGTAGCTCAACTTATAACTCAAGGAGCTCAACGAAACGACGAACAATACCAAAGAAAGGACATTTGGGTAGGTCGCTTAGAGTACTCAAACTGTCAGACAGTTGTGGGAAAAATAAACAAAAAATATAAATGTGACCCACATGGTCCCCACATTCACAATAATCATATAAAATTCATAGCAAGTTCTATTCAAAAATAATGTAAATAAAAATCACAAAAATCATTAAAAGGCACAATGATGATAAAAAAAAGTAAAATACTTAACAAAATAAGTATTCATGTCAAATCAGTAAATGTCAAATAAAAAAATAATAAAGTAAAAAATAATAAAATACATGTCAAAACATTAAATGTCAGAGTGTATAAAAAATAATAAAATACCTGTCAAAACATTAAATGTCAGAGTGTATAAAAAAAGGAAAAGAAAAAATAGGTAAAAAAAGGAAAAGAAAGGAATAAATAATAAACAAGCGAAGTCCGAAGCTTCGACATTCACAGAGCAAATTTCATTGGAGCAGCTTAATCCCAAGCCTTTTTATCTTCGAGATAGTGATTAACATGATAGTAGGCTTTCAGGCACAGCTTCCGTTTTATAAACGATTTGAATTTATTTAGGCTTAGTGCTTGAATTTGGCTCGGAAGTTTATTGTAAAAACGTATACATTGGCATCTGAACGTACCCCCTATTTTTTTGAGCCTCGTTGCAGGAACAACAAATTAAATTAAATATTTAAATACATCTAGTTACATATCTACATAGTTATATACTCAAATGCTAACACACTCATGGTTATGTCCTGGCCGACTACACTTGTCAGATGAGCTGATGATGGCCACACTAAGAAAACTAATATTTAAAAAAAGGAAGACTACTTTGGGAGAAACGAGCTGACGGACGGCTGAAAAAGACTACTCTTCGATCTGATTAGATGAACATCAGATAACCGCTTGGTTTTCGCTGAGATATAAAAACTACCCAGGGGATCCAGTAAAGATCCACCTGGGACTATTACTCCAACGCTGAGCTATTCTGGCCCTGAAATCTACGCTGCCCTACTACAGAGCTGACCTGTTGGACTCTAGATCTGCACGACGCCCTTCCAGCTGAGGTTTCCTGAAGGTAATCCTCGACGTCTCTCTACTATAGACCGGCTACCCTGACGCCCACTCTGACGCCTGTTCCCGTTCCTACAGTGGTGAACTCTTTCTAATCCAAATAAGTACTTGAACTATAAAACTATAGAGAGTACGTGCTAGGTAGGTGTTTTTTTATAACTAGCTGTGTTTTATATCATTCCCCTAATTAAATTTTAAATTGAAGAAGTCTGCTTACCCTTTTATTCATTAGGAGCAAGTAGATTTGTTACAATAGCTGATGAAATAAGGAGTAACTTAGGCTACTTCTATTTTAGATAAAATATATACAGTAACCCTCCTTCTGGCGCAGGTGGGTTAAAATATATAAAAGAAGAAGAAACTGACTGACTGACTGACTGACTGACATATCGCATAGCCCAAACCACTGGGTCTACAGATTCCAAATTTGGCAAGTAGGTTCCTTATGTGGTCAAAGAGTGCTCTAAGAAAGGATTTTTTAAAATTCACTCCCTAAGGGAGTAAAAAAGGGCTCCAAAGTTTGTATGGGGAAACAAGATTAGTTAAATTGTTTTATTCGAAACTTAACAGGAGTACTCCTATCGATAATTGAGTAAACATTTGTGTTTCAGGTTTTTTCAGAATTAAACCCCCAAGAGAGGGAAATGGTGTGACAAAGTATAAAAACCAATGCACAGCCCAAACTGCTGAGTCTAGAGATTCCAAATTTGTCACATAGGTTCCTTATGAGGTTTAGGGGTGTACTAAGAAAGGATTTTTCAAAATTGACCCCCTAAGGGGCTGAAACGTTGGTCCAAAATTTTCATGGGGAAATAACATTAGTGAGACTATTATATTCAAAACTTAACAGGAGTACTCCTATCGATAAATGAGCAAACATTTGTGTTTCAGGTTTTTTCAGAATTCAACTCCTAATATGGAGAAATGGGGTTACACACACCACTGGGTCTAGAGATTTAAAATTTAGCACGCGTAGGTTTCTTATGAGGTCTAACGGTGCACTAAGAAAGGATTTTTCAAAATGTCCTCCCTAAGGGGGTGAACACAAAATAAAATCATCAAAGTCCTCTTTAATTACAGCTATTACACTCCTTCAGATTTACTCTACAAAAAAACAAAATTATTTAACCTACAACAACTGTATACATACCACACATGCATGACTATCCGAAAGATCCTTAAGACCAACATACACACAAATATTTCATTCACACAAAGGACTCGTAGATATAATACCCGTAATCAAGACGACCTAGAACTACCAAGAGTGAGAACCTTGTGCGGCAGGAAAACTATACAGTATGAGGGGGTTCGGCTGTACAATAAATTACCTAAAAAAGTCAGGGAGTGTACAAGCATACCAACATTTAAAAAAGGCCTGAGGAATTATATATTAGACGCATAAGTTTAGCTTTTTGTATTAGACACATAATTTTAGTGTGAACTGTTTTGTATCTTTATATAGTTTAATTACATACCTTCTATTTTATATAAAAAAAAATGTGGTGTTCAGTTTCTTGGATAGTTTGAACGTCGTAATGTAAACTACAACCAATTGTTAATTTAGTTAAGTTTCTCTTTAAGTGAACTGTAATTTGTTCTTTGAGAAATAAATGTCTTTAAACCGAAATTAACATATGAGAAATGGGTGTTCTATCGAATGCTTGCTCATGAAGACAAACTTATTCAAATATAGTTATACCTATCCACGGCGATGAAAGAAAAAATGTCCAGTAACATAAAAATTGAATACTTACATTTATGGCGCGAAAACGCAGGCACGTATGTACGTCCTTCTACGTTGAGCACTTAGGCAGCACTAATATGCAACGTTTAGCATACCGGGAGGGGGGACGCAAGTCGTAGGTTAAACAATATCCTTGAACATGATTAGGACACGGCGATGAACGGTAGTTTTGGGACAACTGATTTTTTATTAATCATTCGTTGTATTGTTTAAATATTTGAATAAATGTATTCCGTAACAATACTTTAACTATTCATGTATCAAATAAAACTAGGTTTTAATATAAATAACCAATAGATTTTTATCAATGAGTAATAATATACAACAAGGTGAAGTGTGGACAAACACGGCAATGAAAGATTTCGAGGTTTAATTAATTTTTTTTGGAGTATCCATTAATCCAATGAAATAAAATATTTAGTGCTACACATAGATTACTATTTCACCTAACCGGAAAAAAATGTGAGAACATTATAACTATGTTTTTTAGTACCGATTTCATTGATGCCACGCAATTTTCGGTCCCGGGAAATTCACTCCTCTACGACTTTTAAGGCGTTAACATCTAAGGTATGACATTATTTTGATTATGGTTGATAATACTATTCTGATTATATTGTTGGTTTGTCGTGATAACGATGATAGTGATTGTGATAACGATGATAGTGACTGTGACAACGATGATGGTGATTGTGATGATGGTGATTGAGATAACGATGATAGTGATAGTGACAACGATGATGGTGATTGTGACAACGATGATGGTGATTGTGATAACGATGATGGTGATTGAGATAACGACGGTGGTGATTGTGATAACGACGATGGTGATTGTGATAACGACGGTGGTGATTGTGATAACGACGATGGTGATTGTGATAACGACGATGGTGATTGTGATAGTGCGACGATGGAGATTGTGATAGTGCGACGATGGTGATTGTGTTAGTGATTGTGAATAACGACGATGGTGATTGTGTTAGTTTAGGTTAGATTAATATTGTGATAAAATGATGATGATTGTGTTAAAATGATGATGATTGTGTTAAAATGATGATGATTGTGATAAAATAATGATGATTCTGATAGAATGATGATGATTGTGATAAAATGATAATGATTGTGATAAAACGACGATTGTGATAAAATGATGATGATGTGATAAAACGACAATTGTGATAAAATGATGATTGTGATAATAAAGGTGAATCATATACAATAACAAGATAATGAAGATGATTGTGGTTATTATGATGTGATTATTATGTTATTATTATGTGTGTTGTTTATTAGGTATGGTCGATATATTGCTACGTAACGTTGTATTATATACACTACTACGGTTAATTGTTATATACTACGAGGTAAATATAATGTTATTATGAAGTGAATCCCATTGTTTATATTTTATACGTAATAAGTTACGAACATTATTTTTTTTTTTTTTTTTGCAAGTAGGTTTTTACAAACACTTTTACACGTCATTTTTTAAAACTAGATGGGGCCGGTGTTTCGTACCTGACTACTCTGAGAAGAAACAGCCGAAACAAACTCAGAGGTCATAGTCTCTTTTAAAGTCCAGACAATCTTGCTCAATTCACATGAGGACTATGCAGATTAGTGTCTGATATGGTCTTTTGAAAAAAGAACCATACAGTTTTGAGTGGACCTGTCCAGTCAGTGCAAGCATTTGTCAGTTAACGTGTAGCTCAACTTATAACTCAAGGAGCTCAACGAAACGACGAACAATACCAAAGAAAGGACATTTGGGTAGGTCGCTTAGAGTACTCAAACTGTTAGACAGTTGTGGGAAAAATAAACAAAAAATATAAATGTGACCCACATGGTCCCCACATTCACAATAATCATATAAAATTCATAGCAAGTTCTATTCAAAAATAATGTAAATAAAAATCACAAAAATCATTAAAAGGCACAATGATGATAAAAAAAAGTAAAATACTTAACAAAATAAGTATTCATGTCAAATCAGTAAATGTCAAATAAAAAAATAATAAAGTAAAAAATAATAAAATACATGTCAAAACATTAAATGTCAGAGTGTATAAAAAATAATAAAATACCTGTCAAAACATTAAATGTCAGAGTGTATAAAAAAAGGAAAAGAAAAAATAGGTAAAAAAAGGAAAAGAAAGGAATAAATAATAAACAAGCGAAGTCCGAAGCTTCGACATTCACAGAGCAAATTTCATTGGAGCAGCTTAATCCCAAGCCTTTTTATCTTCGAGATAGTGATTAACATGATAGTAGGCTTTCAGGCACAGCTTCCGTTTTATAAACGATTTGAATTTATTTAGGCTTAGTGCTTGAATTTGGCTCGGAAGTTTATTGTAAAAACGTATACATTGTTATCTGAACGTACCCCCTATTTTTTTGAGCCTCGTTGCAGGAACAACAAATTAAATTAAATATTTAAATACATCTAGTTACATATCTACATAGTTATATACTCAAATGCTAACACACTCATGGTTATGTCCTGGCCGACTACACTTGTCAGATGAGCTGATGATGGCCACACTAAGAAAACTAATATTTAAAAAAAGGAAGACTACTTTGGGAGAAACGAGCTGACGGACGGCTGAAAAAGACTACTCTTCGATCTGATTAGATGAACATCAGATAACCGCTTGGTTTTCGCTGAGATATAAAAACTACCCAGGGGATCCAGTAAAGATCCACCTGGGACTATTACTCCAACGCTGAGCTATTCTGGCCCTGAAATCTACGCTGCCCTACTACAGAGCTGACCTGTTGGACTCTAGATCTGCACGACGCCCTTCCAGCTGAGGTTTCCTGAAGGTAATCCTCGACGTCTCTCTACTATAGACCGGCTACCCTGACGCCCACTCTGACGCCTGTTCCCGTTCCTACAGTGGTGAACTCTTTCTAATCCAAATAAGTACTTGAACTATAAAACTATAGAGAGTACGTGCTAGGTAGGTGTTTTTTTATAACTAGCTGTGTTTTATATCATTCCCCTAATTAAATTTTAAATTGAAGAAGTCTGCTTACCCTTTTATTCAATAGGAGCAAGTAGATTTGTTACAATAGCTGATGAAATAAGGAGTAACTTAGGCTACTTCTATTTTAGATAAAATATATACAGTAACCCTCCTTCTGGCGCAGGTGGGTTAAAATATATAAAAGAAGAAGAAACTGACTGACTGACTGACTGACTGACATATCGCATAGCCCAAACCACTGGGTCTACAGATTCCAAATTTGGCAAGTAGGTTCCTTATGTGGTCAAAGAGTGCTCTAAGAAAGGATTTTTTAAAATTCACTCCCTAAGGGAGTAAAAAAGGGCTCCAAAGTTTGTATGGGGAAACAAGATTAGTTAAATTGTTTTATTCGAAACTTAACAGGAGTACTCCTATCGATAATTGAGTAAACATTTGTGTTTCAGGTTTTTTCAGAATTAAACCCCCAAGAGAGGGAAATGGTGTGACAAAGTATAAAAACCAATGCACAGCCCAAACTGCTGAGTCTAGAGATTCCAAATTTGTCACATAGGTTCCTTATGAGGTTTAAGGGTGTACTAAGAAAGGATTTTTCAAAATTGACCCCCTAAGGGGCTGAAACGTTGGTCCAAAATTTTCATGGGGAAATAACATTAGTGAGACTATTATATTCAAAACTTAACAGGAGTACTCCTATCGATAAATGAGCAAACATTTGTGTTTCAGGTTTTTTCAGAATTCAACTCCTAATATGGAGAAATGGGGTTACACACACCACTGGGTCTAGAGATTTAAAATTTAGCACGCGTAGGTTTCTTATGAGGTCTAACGGTGCACTAAGAAAGGATTTTTCAAAATGTCCTCCCTAAGGGGGTGAAACGGGAGTCGAAAGTTTGTATGGGGAAACAAGATTAGTTAGACTGTTTTATTCGAAACTTCACAGGAGTACTCCTATCGATAAATGGGTAGAAATGGGTTTCAGGTTTTTTCAGAATTCAACCCATAAAGGGGGCAATGGGTTTGTTATTGTTTGTATGGTGTATCGGGTCGGGTGTATTACAAAAACAGCGATTTTAAGATTTAATGTGGCGGACCTGAAATACCATCATCCCCTGTTGGGGTGCCATGGGGTCGAAATGTCTAAAAACCGGCCAAGTGCGAGTTGGACTCGCGCACGAAGGGTTCCGTACCTTATCTATACAAAATTAGACAAAACGTAAAAAAATAACGTTTGTTGTATGGGAGCCCCCCCTTAAATATTAATTTTATTCTGTTTTTAGTATTTGTTGTTATAGTGGCAACAGAAATACATCATCTGTGAAAATTTCAACTGTCTAGCTGTCACGGTTCATGAGATACAGCCTGGTGACAGACAGATGGACAGACGGACAGACAGCGAAGTCTTAGTAATAGGGTTCCGTTTTTACCCTTTGGGTACGGAACCCTAAAAATCAATATGGGTGTCGGATCCGAGATTATCATTGATGCTGATTACGAATATGGCATTTATTTTTAGATACAAAAGATGGCGGATTCGACTTCTATAGAGGATTATTGTTGATTTATTGTGATGATTGTGATAACGATGATGGTGATTGTGATAATGATTGTGATAGTGATTGTGATTGGAATAGTGATGGTGATGGTTGTTGTGATAACGATGATGGTGACGGTGATTGTGACAGTGATAATGATGGTGATAGTGATGGTGATTGTGATAGCGATTGTGATAGATAGTTTATAACCTGGATTAACATGTAGGATACTATTTTTCCCTTTAGTATGATCCCGTGGGACAGTTACCGAACTTCACGCGGGCGAAGCCGCGGGCAACAGCTAGTGTACAATACTCAGCGGATACGCGGCCATTGTGTGCCGCAGCTGTTGTACACCTTTGTACCGACAACACCGGGACTGAGCATACGAGCCGCACATGCCGCGCTTATTACCATGCCATAAGGGTCATTATCACTCATACCAACTGCTCGGTGGGCTTGTCGGTGAGAGTAGAAGAGGGACAACAGTGGGCGCAAGTTTTAATTAATCCGCGCGAGTGGCGAGTGATCCGCGCCGGCCGCGCCTCCCCTGGCGACACACACTGTGCACGTTACTCAGTGGAACACCGTGTAGGTACCAAGCATGGCTGCACGGGTACGTAACGTTACGTTGTACACTTGAACTACTACACTGCAACAAAAGTTCTTCTTGCCATGGATGTGCGGTCGGCTGTAGGTACTAGAACGTGTTTGTTACTTTGAGGAGATAAAAAATACTTCTTTACCATTACCATACTCCTTTGTGATTATAGAAGTAGAAAATAAAGTTTTCTTATTTAAATTTAACGTGACGTGAGGAAGCTATCCGCTGTGTAAGTTTTATGCTGGCAAAATAATTGAATGTGAACATGTATCAAAAACTTGCAATTGTAAACGATAGCTAACTAAATAGATAGCTAACTTGTAAGATTTGATTACAGACAGACAAATAAATAAACATCGGAACAGGTGAAACTAAATAAAAGCTTTTAAAAGCGATATTATGACAAAGAGACATTTTACTATCAGTAGACATTTTGCAAAAGCGACATTTTGCGCCTGAGCCCTCTAGATTACATGCAACATTTCTTCTAGGTGTAACTTTTTTTTGGCTTATCGAAAAAATCTAAGAAAAGCATATGTTGAGGTACAAATGAGGTACAACATTTTAACGAAAAGATTAGGTAACTAGTTAAAACGCCTACAACTAGGTGAAACCGGCTTGGTCCAGCAATTCGACGTCAGAATGACTGGCGACTTTCCTCGTAATAGTTTTCCCTCTATAATGAGGTACACATTATTAATTGATGTCTGGTACCAAATACTATAAAATAGGTACAGTCACGACCACCGATATGTAAACACTTAACAACCTTTAAAAGTGTTATACTCCTACTGCTCTGATTAAAATTTCATGTTGTTACGAACATTGTATTCTGGAACTCATATTTTTATGAAAAATATCCTATCTTCAAGTTATAATCGTTATTCTCGCGAAAATTGCTTTTAAATTTAGGAAAGTGTATACATATTGGTGTTCGTGACTGTACCCCCTCAGAGCATACAAGCGTGATGTTAGGTCATGATGTTGTATAAACAATAAACATCTAAGCGATTGCAGCAATCACGACAGATTTGCCGTCTATTTTTGAAGAGTTCCATTGTATCTCTCCAAAGATCAGCAGCAGATTTTCACCAAATTTAAATGGAACCACCTCAGGAGTATATTCTTTCAAATAAAAAAAGAATTTTGAGAATGAAAAAGATCCTATCTTCAAGTTACAACCATTATTGCTCGCGAAAATCACTTTTAAATTTAGAAAAGTGTAAAACATATATTGAGCTCATGACTGTGCTAACACTTGGTATTACTCAAACTTCCAAAATCTCTCTTGGTCCAGCCATCCTGACTCTGACTATTACTGCCGCTAAATATCATATCTCAAGCGTATCATAACACACAGGTACAAGTTCACGTTCAATTGGTTAGTTAAAGCGTGTTGTATTCGCTTTTCTTGCGACGCTGTCAACCGAACTATGAGTTCGGCTTTCAACTTTTCGTACTTGTTCGCTTCGGATGGATTGGTGAGACTATAGACACACACGCGGTAATTCAATCATTGACCGTTCAATACCTCGCGCTCATGGGGTGGTCAGCGCTCAGCGCTGTCCGGCTCATAATCATCTGCGACATTTACATTCCTAGCACTCATTCGTGTTGCGGCTGCGTGGCAACGGCGCGGCGTATAGTGGCGGCTCCGGACGTGGTAATGGCACAGTAGTATTATGATACAGTATTCCGACTTCATAGAAACGGACGAAACGCGAGCTATACCTACGCGCCTCGATCTAAGGGTGCACTTGGGGCGCAGACAGTCACGGCTGTACCGCAGTGTCGAACGGACGGTGTGTTGTTTTTTTAACAATAACCGCGCGATTTTTTCTCTAAAAATCAGTTAATATGACGAGTAGGAAATATTGTGCTGTTTTTGGTTGTATGAATTCGTCAATAACGCATCCAGACATAAGTTTTTTTAAATTACCTGGAAACTCTGAAAGGTAAGACTATAAAATAATTTTTCATCCCTTCTATTCGAAAAGTGTCGTTTTGTTCCCCTTTTAGCGGGAGCAAAGTAGCTCTTTTCTCCACTAGACTTTTTAGCGGGCAGTAATGAGATTTAAATTTGGAACATGAATCGTTCATTGAAATCGAACGAAAATTGTATAAAAACTAGCTGTAAGTGTTAGCTGTACGGTGCGGGGGTCAGCACCCGCATTGTTGAAAATTATAAAATTAAGAGTTGCAGATAGTTCGCCCATGCCGTTGTCACCGCGCTCTTCTTCATCAAAGGAACCTTTTCCTGAGCACTAGCCAGATACTGAGATTGCAAACACTCAAAATACTGGATGACTTTTTTATCACTTTCCAAAAAAAATGGTATATTCGGTGAATGGAGTAGAAGCTTATGGCATACCTAGTTTTGTTTTTCTTTTTTCCACAGTTTAGAAAAGAATTGATCCATCATCAAAAAACGCTACAAATTTAAAGTAAACTTTTCATATTAGAACAAAGAAAGAGAAACTAAAAAACAAAAAATGTAAAATATCGAATTTCAAAAAACGTTTTTTTTTTTTTTTTTCGAATTTGAAAAAAAAAAACTAAATGTGGCATTTTCTTCTACTCCGTTCACCTATTATACCCATTTTATTTTGAAAGTGATAAAAATGTCAACCTGTATAAATAAATCCACAACTATGTCAATCCCAAACAAAACACACACAAAATTTCGCCAGTGTATTAGATATAAATATAAATTTGTAATTGACCTTTTTTACATTCATGCCATTTTTTAATGAAACTTATTCAATAATTACTTAAAAGTGTCTCTTATTATTTTCTCATATAACGAGATGAAAAGTAGAGTATATGACTCGAGAGCAAACATATTTTTCCCTCAGGCGATGTACTTTGAATCCCTCGCTATGCTCGGGATTCTATTCTAGAATCCTTCGCTTCGCTCTGGAATCAAAATAGCGCCCTCGCCGTAAAAATACTATTTTGCTCCCTTGTCATACAATCTACTATTACTTACTAGTAGGTAGGTACATAATGTGTGTCTTTTTAATGGATAAGTATTTCCTTTTATCTCACGAAAAAAAAGGTGTTTGGATTAATAAATAAAGCGAATAGAGTAACGGAAAGTTATTGAGACGAGTGAAATAGGTAGTTATATGCGGTTCTGAATGAATCATGATACGGTAGGTACCTACCTACTTACGCTTGTGTTAAAACTTCGGTGCCTATACTTTAAAATTTAACAATAAAGCATTTCGTACGACTCAGTCGAGGCGCAAATATTTTTCGGTCGCAAATTTATAAGCCCGATTTGTTTTTCGAACAAAAACATGTTTTTTAATTAAATCTACCAATAAAAAAACAACACGCATTTTTATTGAACACTTCCTATTCAATATAGAAAGTATTTAATTTATTTATATAAAAAAAATTGGTTGCCTGTAAAGTCGGTATACGGGCGAAAGTTTTACGTGACAACGACTTTGAGTGGTAAAATAAACTTTTTATGTCTGTCTCTCTCGCTCTTAGGCGGGCTCTCACTCGCTCTCATTGTGAGCGCATAACGTGAGCGGAGCGTAACGCAGTTTCTTGAAGTGTCACCCGGCAAACCAATTTATAAGACGTTGTCACGTCAAAAGGATATTTACAATCACAAAACTAAATAGAAACAGAAAGTAGGCAAATGTAATTACAATGCTGGAGACGGGCAGCCCTAACGCATGTTTACGTACCGCGCGGCTGTAGGCATTTATTTCTATCATGCGGCCGAGTTACACTACTGTATCATAATATTACCGTGGTAATGGTGTCGCGGCCGGAGCGAGCGCCTGCTCAGTACAACCAGACAATTATCTTAGCAAACATCCGCCCCCCTCCCCGCGTGTACCCGCACCTCGCACCCTCGCTTCTCTAATTTATAATTCACCCCCCTCCCACCACGGGTTCCCGACTGACAAGCGGTCTATTTGTGACTAACTAACAGGATAAACGTTGGCGTAGGTACTACTTGCCACTCGACTCGACCGTTCGCTTGCCACCCGCTCGCCGTCAAATGCATTTCATTTGCAGCGAGCACCTAATGTAATATTGCTTTAGGTCAAATTAGATTCTGTCTATCAAGCGCCGGATATTTACATGAATCTCTGAGAATCGACAGCTCTCTTAGTTAGCACGTGAACACTTGAACAGTGGTCAGTGTGGCTTCGGAGCGCTGCAGGTCTACAACACACATGTGCGTGCTCACAGCACGTCCCGGCGGCCTCTCCGGCTGCGGACTCCATCGTCTCCGCTATCTCGTCGTGCAAGCGGATATCCACATAAACATACTCGAGGTTACACGTTAATAAATTGTATATTGGGAACTCTTCAAAAGCTCTCAGATAACCAGTACAAGCTAGCGTTTGGACGAAGCTTGCTTCCCGCGCGTTACGATCGGAAATTATTCCACAAGAATGTTCAATTGTGTAGCCTCAGACACGACGACGACGATTCTTACGTTACCGTGTATTTATATTATACAGGGTGTAAAAGACCTCATCACGAAGCCGTCAACCAAGCATTCTGTACATCAAACTACGTAACTTTACGCAAAAATTATTGCTGGGAAACGACTTTTTTTTTTGGGGTGAAAAATTGGGAATCAAACGAGCTTACCTGTTAAGCGAAGTCTTGATTCTAATTTTATGAGTGGCAATCTGAAAAATAATTATTATAACTTGGTAGTATTTCTAATCTACGTTACTTTCACACCGCGATTTTTAGAGAATTAAAAAAAGAATATTTTTTAAGAATTGCAACATTCGTATGCTGTCTGAGTGTCAAGGCTGAATGTCAAGTCGCGAACTGTCACTTATTTTAGAGATCTTATCATTGGAACAATCTCTGTTTTATGTACAGAGTAGTTCCAAATACCCACATTCACTATGTTTTCCTGAAAGGTTAAAATTGAATTAGGTAGACTAATTATTGCAGCTTTGGGGCTGTTAGTGTTAACTATATTATAGCGGCGGGTGGGTAATTATTTTTCAGATTGCCACTCATAAAATTAGAATCAAGACTTCGCTTAACAGGTAAGCTCGTTTGATTCCCAATTTTACTTCGTGGCAATCTTTCAAATAATTATTATAACTTGGTAGATGTTCAGAGTTGGCTGCAATAATTAATTTATTAACTGATTAAAATGCAAGTAATTCTGAGTGTTGATTTGTGATAATTACATTGGACCTTCTTCTGTAAGAATATTAAAGCTTCAAGGATACTTTACAATAAATATATTACATTTTATAAAAATAACTTTGATAACCATGTAATCAACATTATGTCTGACTTCGTTGATGCCAGCTCTAATTTGAGCTGTTGTTTTGGTTGTATAGTGAGAGTTTAATTCTGGAGTTTAGATACCCCTTTCAATTGAAATCTGACAAACTTACGAATATTAGGGTTTGATGTATTTTAATAACTGTTTTGTTGTTCCAATGGGTTAAAGTTAGAGCTAGGAGAACAATCAATGTCTTTGTTTTCAAAATTTTCTCATATTATCAAACTATGACGAAATTAATGATGCTTTTGATAGATTGAGGCAATGATAGCCTCAGATCTCTCAGTAAGTAATTTTATAATTTGAAAGCCAGTTGTAGTGTTAGTATTTAATAGATGTGTCTGCAAATAAAAAAGGCTCATCAACTCCATTATTTAGTGTTGAATTGTCTGGAAGTACTATCAAGGAATGCCACTGGCATTATTTTTATTCACTTAGGGCCTTTTGTTAAAATACTTGCAACAGAATAGTGCAACCAAGGCAATGTTTATTCACTTATGGCCTTTTGTCAAAATACTTGCAACAGAAGAGTGCAACCAAGGCAAGTATAGGGCTCCATAGGTATATCGTCTCAAAAGGTGATTGTATAACTATAAAAAATTTAATGTAATGATTTTATGATCACATACAATGTCTAACTATTGTTCAATAGTAGAAGAGCCAGAGTCCATTCAAAACACTGTTTTTAATTAATATTACAACCAATTAATCAGAATCCAGAAATCTCTTCACTTTATTGTCGTGAGAATTAAACTGAAGTATTTCCTATCAATAAGGCTCAGTCATTTTTTAAGGGTCTAGGTAGATCCTAGATCAAATATTATGGATATTAAAGTATTCACTCTATCATCACCAATTAATATAATTACATACAATTAATCAGAAAAGAAAGAGAAACCTCTTTATTACAGTGTGGATTAAACTGTTTTTATTATTAATTAGTACCTAATAGTACATAGTATAAATAAAGCTCAAAATTTTGCTAATGGTCTGATAGTCTTATGACTAAATATTATGAATGTTAAGGGATTCACTCCTTACTGGTAAAACAGAATTTGAGATGTAGTCAATTGGCTCGAAAAGGACGATTGGGGTATTTTCTCAAAACTGTTTGTATTTAAGTCTTAGAAACTGATTTCTGCTTAATACTTTTAGTCTGGTATATTTTGTACATTATGATTTCGTTTATAATTCATTTTTTAACCTATTGTTCCTATAATGATAGAAACAATATAAATAAAAACATTGTTATTATTATGTTTTCCCAGGCACCTTGTAAAGGAGCAATAAGTTTTTGCGGTTTCATAGTAGAAAAAGTATAACACTTAGAGGTCTGGTCTCCACGATAAATATTTGCTATATTAGTGTAATTTCCCAAACTATTTGAAATATTAGGTACTTCTACAAGAATCAGCAGTGTTTTCATGACAATGTCTTTCAAGTGTCTCGAACACTCCTGGTTTAATCATCTAGTAGTTCTAAAGAATTGACTAAATGTTGTGCAATTTGGTGGATGTGTGTTGACCATATTCAGTCAACATTGTGTAGGTAATTGGCAACATTGCCGCAATGTACCTACTGTCAGTTGTTATGAATTTTAGTTGGATTTTATTAGCTCTATACGAAATGTATGGCATTTTATCTGTTGTTGTATCTGCACTTCCATGCACCCCCCCCCCCCTTTTTGTTAGCTAGCTATTAAAGCCAATACTCCAATTGGTAGTGAAAACTGAAAATAAATGAAATTTCTTAGTTAAAATTTCTTTTTATGAGTTTGTATAAATCTCACAATAATGTCTGCCCATCCATCTTTTCGGGTATTTTAATTGTGATTTTAATTTTATGTTATGGTTCAATGTAGGTAGATGACATGCCAAATTATCTGTTGTTATTTGATAGGGATTAATTTGTTTTCAGCATGGTTCATTTTCTAGTAAGCTACAGCTGATTATAGGGGTCAACGCCCGGAACCAGAGGGCAATGAAGTTATGTTTTACTACTGTCTTCATAATAATTTTATTTCATTTCATTAATAGTTTTAAGGTTTATGTCAGCACTAATATGATTAAGAAAGGTGATTAATTATTATGGGTAAGGTTTAAGTGATTTTAAAATGCAATGCAATGCAGGAAAAAACTATCTGTCATGGGAACCCTTCCAAAAATACTCTTGGACATAAGGGGTACTTAAATGAATTGCATGATTAATATACCTACCCATAATTTAATATTGTATCTATGGATTGCTAGATAAAGCAATGGATTTTACTATTGGACATGTTATTTTAGATTGGGCTTATACATAATGATGATAAGAATATTATCTTTGTTCGAAGATGGGGGTGGGTTTAAATTTGCAATTTGATTTAAAACTAAAACAGGTTTAGTTGTTAATGTCATTTGTACATTGACAGGCTGTTAAGACCTCCAAACTTTGTAAGTCTATAACCCTTTTCGTCTCAATACTAATAGTTTTGAGTATTAGGACATTATGGTGTATAGATTTGATAACAAATGGTTTCTTGAACCATTGTACTTAAACCAAGTACCCAGATCATTACTTTACAACTGGTATATAATATGGTTAAATCATTCCGGTACCATCCTTGATGTGTTCTCTTTTGGGGCTACTGGCTTAGCACTCCAGTATCTATTACTGTGTTCAGTCTTGAAAGATTCTTGTTAACGGGATACTTTTTTGGATGTTTGAATTTTATTGTGCTAGGCACAAACAGATTAATTGATTTTCTTGTTGTTGGTGATAAAATCTCTTTGGCTACATGTATTAATTGTTTGGAAATATACATAATAAGCTAAGAATATAACTATTGTCCTTATAGGTTTGGTGTTTCATTTCATTAAAGAAAATATAAATAATATTAATTTAATTTCGAGGTTGACACGGTGCTGATGAACATTTGTAGGTTGTGTTATGCAGTGTCATTCAAGCCATTCATCGGTTGCTTTGCTTATGATAACAGTACAAAAATTCGAAGACATGTGACATCTACCAATCCGCACTGGGCCCGCGTGGTGGATTATAGTCCATTCCCTCTCATAGAGAGGAGGCCGTGTCCCAGCAGTGGGAACATTATAGGCTGATGATGATGATGATGAACATCACATAACCTTGGTTCACCATATGTATAGTAGTGGAACAGAAGTCTGTCATAAGTGTCTGGAACATTTTCCATCAGCTGTTCTCTCATAGTATTAAGTAAACAAAGAATCTTGTTCTATTATTTGAATGAAAAGTGTTATGCTTAAATGTAAATATTACTTCATCACTGAAAGATCAAAATGACAAGTTTATGGCATAGCCACAGGGTGCTTTCGATAATATCATACTTGACGTCGAAGCTTACACACATAGTGTGGATTATAACATGCTGTAAATATCTCGTATTTAGGCATGTAGAATAATAAATATCCTGTATAGTCTGGCATAACTTCCACCAAAATAGCATACATACACTTTTTGGGCTGGTGTTTACATTAGTTAAACGTATGTGTAACATTAATTTATACTTGATGTTCAAGCCAGCAATGATGTCACAATCTGATTTCTGTTTTATTTTGTTTGTAAATGTATTACTAACATAGTTTGTAAGTATATTGTTACTAACACTGAGTCTTGTTGCTCAAATTAAATATATTATTATTATTAAAAGCACATTATATGGGTTTAACATGCTGTTAGTATCTCGTACTTAAGGATGTGTGGTCCTGACAAATGTATGTCAGCCAGCCAGCAACTTTACTCGCTGATGGGAATCCAGGCAAGGAATGGTTCCACATTCACTGCGAGAGTATAATGCATTTGCAAGGTTATAACACACACGGGATGTGCTAAGTTAAGCAGGGTCGTCTTACGACCTGCATGGTCATGGATATATAGCACAATTTTGTAATTACCTGATCAAGGTCACGAAAATGGGACATACCTGTCCTTTTGCCCGGCAATTTGGCTACGATGTCAATTAGATTTTCAGTGCTAGCATTGTTCAATAAATTTAGCTGGACACCACGTGTCACACTAGCCATGCACTAGCCGTGCCATGCAGCTAGTAACATGAGGTATTACTGGTCTTGAAAATGGCACTTACCTGTTGCTGGACCTGCCATTAGATTTTCAGTGTTAGCATCGTTCAATGACTCAGCTAAAGGATATCTCGTATCTCCACTGATAGCTTACCATCCAGCTAGTAACCAGTAGTAGTGTTACTGAGGTATCGCGTACCCACTGGAGGAAAAAGGCTTTAACGAGCTTACAACTCCCTTAGTGCTTCAATGAGCACTGTGGATATCGCGTATCCGGGGGTCATTTAAAGTCGGGCATCCAAGTTGTTGTCAGGAATACACTTTTCCTGCTTCATCTCTGATGTCTTCTGATAAATAATGTCCTTCCAATTTACGTCCCGGTAGCGAGCGTTATTTGTAAATGCTTGGATTTCTGTTTCGGGTTTACGATTTTCACTAAAGATGCACTTAGTACACTTCCTGTCACTCGACATTTTGTTATTTTGGTAAAATGTAATGTAAACTTAGTTTTAAATGAATAATTTGACGAGAAAGATTTTTTCTTGCGGTGTCGATAAGGCGCGGAAAAGAAAAGTGACAGTTCGCGACTTGACATTCAGCCTTGACACTCAGACAGCATACGAATGTTGCAATTCTTAAAAAATATTCTTTTTTTAATTCTCTAAAAATCGCGGTGTGAAAGTAACGTAGATTAGAAATACTACCAAGTTATAATAATTATTTGAAAGATTGCCACGAAGTAAAATCATGTTTTGTGGTACAACTCAATGTAACGCACTCAAAACATTGTGCTGACAGATGGATTGAATATTACGGGGGTCGTGGAGGTGTTTAATAAAAATCTTACATTAAAAACTTGTATTTAAAAAAAAACTTGTCATAAAGTTGGAACTTTGACTCCCAATATCTCCGTAAGTAGAAGGTTCCCAGGCATGGTGTATAACAAAAAAATGATCGCAAGACGAGGAGAACAAGTGCCTTTCGGCTTCGTTAAGAGGTGTTTTACACCCTATGTTTGTAAGAAAAAATACAAACCTCTTTAGTAAATTGCATAACAAAAGACACAAGTTCAAAATATGCTTACCAATCAATAAAACAGCGTTATTAAATAAAAGTGTATGGCTCCACGCATAAATAACCATTTACCAAACTCATTCCTGGAGATAAATGATTTCAATTTATTTAAATGTCAAAGCACTGTTACAAAAAAAAAACATATTACTCTGTCACTGAATATTTACAGGACAAACTTATATAATGTATTTATGTAAATTTGCATGCCTTATGGTAGGATATGGCTAACGGACACTATTGTTTATTTAGGACCTTTTATTTTGTACCCATATTCGCAAATGAATAAATGATTATGATTATGATTTTATTTAGTAAACTAGGATCTAGTGGCTTCCATCCTTCACAAAAGTCGCAGGCAGAATGGGTGTGTAGTCGCAACGACGACTCGATCATTAGTTTTAATATAATAATAATACATATAATAATTTCTTTATTGGCTTAAAAACAGGTTACAGAAAAATGTGAGACCCTGGCTCCAGAGCTAGGTTAGAATACCTGTATTTCAAGAGCCAGTGACTTCTTCCATTTATGTTACAATTGGGCAAGTTTTATGCAGCTAGGGTGACAAAATTAAATTACTAAAAATTAAGTTCAAGTGGCCGTGTGGTATCCGGCAGAGTAGAATAGAACCAACCCATTACACTCACGGGTGTCGTATAAGGCGACTAATGTCTGAGGCAGAACACCTTGCGCCTCCGTAGACCAGAGAATGGGCAGCAGCGTTTTCTGTTAGTCTTTCATCACTGCGATCTCCAATCCGCCTGCCAAGCGTGGAGATTACGGCAAATTCCTCCCATCATGGAGAGGCTTATGTCCAGCAGTGGACGTTATGGGCTGTTGTAGTAGTGTAGTAAGTTCAATAATTATCATTTTTCATTTAGGTAATTACTTATGCACTAAAAATAGAATTAGAATAAAACCAGGATTAAAAATTTAGATTAATAATTGAATTAAAATCAATATTTAAAAAAATAATGATAGTAGTAAAATAAATAAATAAATAAAAGCTTGTAATAAATTTAAAATAAATTGCAATTCAGCTAGGATGAAACAAAATATTAATAGAAATAAGGGTGCAGATAATTATGTCAGTTTGCAAGTGGGCCTGGGTGTGAGTGGGAGTGTGTATGTGCATGTGTGTGTGTATTCGTTTGTGTATGTGTGTTAGTTGTTATAATAATATCAGCGTCCCAACCCAACCGCTGCTGGTCGGCAGAGTTTACACGAGCGGTGCGTGTGTAAGCGTGCGGAGTCTACCGGATCTGAGACCCGCGGCGTGCGCGCGTCTCTGCTCCCTCACGACACGGCGGAGGAGGCACTCTCCGCAGATATTTGTGTACTCAGCGAGATTGATTCCCCCTCGCACGTACTGATGTGCGAGCCACGACAAACCTCGCGTAACTACCTACATACCTACCTAAATCCTACACGCATTTCCCTCGTCTTGGTGTAACGACTATTACAAAGTTTCCATAAATCAAAATGATTCCGATGCAAAGATCTTCAATATCGTACATAAGACGTATTTATTAATCTCGCTGGTATACAATCAGGATGAGCACAACATCAGCACAGCACACTCGAAGCTGCCGACACGCGCGCATGCCTCGCTGACAACATATCGCGGGGGGACCGTCGTCGTGGGGTTTTAGGCTCACACAGTCACACACCCGCAGTTACTACGCTGAGGATAGTGGCGCAGGCTCCTAATAACTCGATTCCCACCGGCTTCCCTTCAGAAGTTTGGAACACAACCACTCTACCATCATTAAAAAATGGCACAATCAGTACTTTTATTACAAGCATCACGAAACGCCTACTCCTACTCAATCAACAAAACTTTGTTCTTCAACAACATATTATTGCTATAAAATAACCCGCAGGCGCTATCGGCTTTTTGGCAGCTAAATTTCTATGCAAAATTAATGTCATGACGTCACTAGCCAGCCCGCCTATATTAGGACTCCGGTAAGTCGCCGCAAACCGAGTTATTCATAGAGAAAGTAATAGAAAATGCGTGCGCGTTAGCGAGATGGGAAAATATCGTTATCGCTCGTTGAATTTCGAATAGAATCGGAAATCGTTCAATGTTTGATGACATTATTTCATTTTGTAGGGAGCTAGGTTTTATTAAGCCGAAGATTATCGAGTTACGATGGGGGCAGAAAAAGAAAGTATGTATGGGAGAACGACATAGAATTAGTAATGCCGGTCTATAATGCCGAATGTCGATCTGGTACACTAAATTATAACATTTATTTTGTTGACTTATTTACATAGGATAAAATCCCTTTTTTATTATATTTACTCTGCATTTTATTCTTTACCTAGTTTTTATTCGTTTCTTTCTTCATGGGTGACGTTTTCATGGTTTATCGGGTCACTGATAATGAAAATGAGGTAAAAATGAAAATCCAAGATGGCGCCGACGAAAATTTTCTGTTTTTTCTTCATGGGTGTCGATGTCGTTTTCGTGGTTTTTGAGGTCGCGGATAATGATAATGAGGTCAATATGAAAATCCAAGACGGCGCCGACGTAAATTTTCGTTTTTTTTCTACATGGGTGTCATTTTCGTGGTTTTTGGGGTCGCTGATAACAAAAATTTGGTCAAAATAAATATGGTTTTTTTTTTTTTTTTAATCTACCTATTCTCATTTTTTTCCTCGGCTTCCCCTGACTCAATTTTCACTCTTCTCCACTGGGTGAGGACACAGGTGACAGTAGATGTTGGTATTTAGGCACGATGCCACATCAGGGGGTACAATCCTAGTCACCAGGCTAAAGTAGAACTCGACATCAATCACATCATCGATCGTCATTAGTTGGGCACCATTCCAACGTCGGATTTAAACGAAGAATTTAATAGAAATAAATCCGTAGTAACCTAAGTACAGAATAAACCGAGTGACGGTAGCAATGGTGTGAGGCGGCGCCGGCGCGCGGCGCGGCGGTGAGAGGAGCGTGTTTTGCTAGCACTAACAAGATGATGCTTCATCACTTTTTGAACCGACTTCCAAAAGGAGGTTCGACTGTATGTATTTTTTGTTCATGCATGTTCACCGATCGATGTCGATGATTCTTTTTGTGTGTGGAAGAATACAATTTCGCGGTGGTGCTGTTTAATTTGGCTATGTTTGTTTTGATCTGATGCTAATCTTTGGGGTTTCTTCAATAATAGACAGCAAGTCTATCTTAATTGCTGTAATCGCTTGGATATATATTTATTGTTTACACAATTCTGTAACTTAAATTGTTAAGTTACAGAATTGTGTAAACAATAACATAACAGGCGTATTGACGCCTGTTAGCGCGTTTACGCCTTGTGCTCAGTTACAGGAGCAAAGAGTAGAGTAGAAGAGAAATAAAAATACGTGGACTGTTTGATCTGGTGTAATCCAGGATACAAGATTTACAAGCAGTGTCTTCGTCGTGGTAAAATTTAGAAGTGAGGCGATGGTCGGCGCGCGCGACCGCGCTCACGCTGCTGCCACCCGCGCGCCCCTCAGCCGCCGCCGACGCCCGATGCTGCTGCCGCAGCCCGCGCGCCCTCTCAGCAACCGCGCGCCTCCAGCCGGTCGTCGGCATGTTATGCATAGACACGCCTGTCTGCTTTTAGTCTGCTTTGAAATACTACCCCAAATTTTGTCAGTTATGAACAGTGATAAGAATAGGTAGTGCTTATTAGCCTAAACTTCGAAGAACAGAGACAAGAATCGGAGACTTCCTTAGACTATATTTTTTTCCGGGACATCACGTAAGTACATCAAAAATTAATGTTATTTGGAATAAGTAATTGGTCTATGTTTACCTAAAGTTTGCGACTAGACATAACATAACACAGTCGTTACAACCATCAAAATTTCTGAAAGTTTTCTTTTTAAGAACATTTTGGAAACGACTTCTTCATCATAAAACTATGATACGCTCTCTTAGGTACGCACTCTTAGAATTTACAAAAAAAAACTCGCCGTGGTCGCATAATAAAATATAGTCTAAGGAAGTCTCCGATTCTTTTCTCTGTTCTTCTTCGAAGTTTAGGCTAATAAGCACTACCTATTCCTATCACTGGTTATGAATAAGTTCCATTATATTGGGGATAAGATTACACTGCGTTACACGATTTTGGTACCCTCTTAACTGATAGCTGGAATGAATAGGTAATGAGTCACAGATGAAATGTTCCAAACATATGTGGTATCCATCACGTCTAGTTTTCGAGGTACAGTCAATTATATCGTAGGAATACCTTTACTTTGGAAAAGTTGTTTGTTTTTATCTCCTTTATTAAAATATGATGTAAAAAAAAATTATAACTACCCTGTTACCGCCGCGACAGCAGAGCCACAGAAAAGCACTATACTACAAAAGTATGGCCAGAAAGGTCAGAGTTTGTTTGCGGAAAATCTAATGTGAAACATATACCATTGATAGATCCTAAAAATGTCATTTTACCTCCCCTCCACATAAAACTTGGTTTGATGAAAAATTTTGTGAAGGCTATGAATAAAGAGGGAGATGGATTTTTATATTTAAAGACAGTATTTTCAAAATTAAGTGATGCAAAACTCAAGGAAGGGATATTTGTGGGACCGCAAATACGCACATTGATGAAAGACCCAAATTTCGACAAAAAGCTTACTAATAAGGAACTTGACGCCTGGTTATCACTTAAAGCAGTTATAAAAGGGTTTTTAGGGAACCACAGAGCCGAAAATGCGGAACAGCTGGTTAACGACATGTTAAAGGCATACGAAAAGTTGGGTTGCAGAATGTCATTAAAAATTCACTTTCTTCATTCTCATTTTTCTTTCTTTCCATCTAATCTTGGTGCGGTCAGTGATGAGCAGGGTGAGAGGTTCCACCAGGATGTAAAGAAGCTTGAGGAACGATTTCAAGGTCGTTGGGACACAACCATGCTAGGTGATTACTGTTGGCATTTAAAACGAGAAGATCATTCAGAGCACAAAAGAAAAAGTTAAATTTTCATGATATTTTGTATTAAAATTTTATAAAATGGCTTTTTTTGAGTTTTTTTTACCTAAATGATAAAACTAACTTGATGAATGTAAAAAATTCTGGTTGATTTTATTAGATTTCTTTAAAATATGTTTTTGCCTTTTAATTTTTAATATAAATTGGCACATTCTTACAGAAGAAAAATGAGACGTGATGAAAAGAAAATTTGTATGTATGTTTAATAAGCGATAGGTATAAATAAGAAAACATGACATTTCAAAGCGGGTACTCAAATTTTTTTTTAATTTGTAACGCAGTGTTATTAATGACATGTATTGTAAAAAAAATGTAAAACGAATGCTCTAGAAAAAATTGTACAGGATATTACATCCAAAAATGGAAAAACTAATAACTATTTTGCAAAAAATAAAACCGATAAACGAAACAATAACCGACCGTCGTAAAGTGCAATGTTTTGGTCAGCTTTCTTTCTTTCTTAGACAAAAAATAAAAAAGGCAAAATAGCCCTAAAGCTTTACAAAGCTAGGCTATTTTGCTTAAAGAGTTGAGGTAAAAGTATAACAATGTAGCAGCATAGCAAAAAGTACAGCTACATAGTACAATAAGTACTACAGCGCCGTCTATGTCACAAGTGAAGAACTAATATCAACATTCTGAATCGCGCTATAAAAGTTATCCTTGACTTAAGACTGTAAAGAAAAAACCGGCCAAGAGCGTGTCGGGCCACGCTCAGTGTAGGGTTCCGTAGTTTCCCGTCCGTCACAATAAGTGTTCCCACTTATGAGTTTAAAGGTGGGTATCCATTATGTAAAAATGCTTGCCTACGAATATACTACAAACTTAGTCCAGAAATTATTTTGTACAACTTTTTGTCTTTTTTGTACAAAAACTGTTGTTTCCATCAAGTTCAAAATAATTTTCCTAGAAAGTCCTTATAAAGTTCTACTTTCAGATTTTTTTCATATTTTCTAAACTTATGGTTCAAAAGTTAGAGGGGGGGACACATTGTTTTTTACTTTTGGAGCGATTATTTCCGAAATTATTGACATTATCAAAAAATGATTTTAGGAAACCCCTATTCATTTTTAAACACCTTTCCAACAATATATCACACGTTAGGGTTGAAATAAAAAAAAAATCACTTCCCACTTTACATATAGGGGGCTACCCTAATAAAACATTTTTTTCCAATTTTTATTTTACCACTTTGTAGGCGTGATTGATATACATATTGGTACCAAATTTCAGCTTTCTAGTGCTAACGGTCACAGAGATTAAGCGAGGACGGACGGACAGACATGGCGAAACTATAAGGGTTCCTAGTCTGATCAGATGATCCCTTTTCTATGGACTATTGAGGACCTTTACACAATGTTCATCATATCCCTATTCCTTTTATCCCTATTACATAGGAAGTTTAATGTCCGCTGATTATACCCGCGCTCCATCAGGCGATGCACTGTGGAGCGTGAGAGTGCAGCACACAAGACACGAGCGCTAATCCACAGATCGCGTGATCTACAGCACAGTGCGGCTACACCGCTACACTCTCTACAACTACTCGTAACAACAGTTTGCTACGTTTTCTCACAATTACACCACGACCTAATAATGATATATAAATATAAAAAACCCCGGTAAAACTAATTTGTCTTATCATCTGCTACGACCAACCATTACTTTAGTTAGATGATTATTTACTTACTTGCTTATGCCCGCGGCTTCGCCCGCGTTTTGTTGTACAGGGTATAAGCGGACTCTTCACGAAGCCGTTAACCAAGCATTTTGCACATTAACACTTCAATACCCGCAATTACAGACACAATTAAAATAACAATGCACCGTGCCTCTGGAGGCACGGCCGGGAGCATACGGGTTAAACTAAGTAATCTTAGGCATGGGAAAATACTTTTTTTTGGGGTGAAAAATCAGACTTTTCGGTAGGACTCAATGTAACGCACTTAAAACATTGTGCTGATGGATGGATTGAATAGTACGGGGGTCGTAAAGGTGTTTAAAGTAAAAATCTTTTATTAAAAACATTAAAAAAAACCGCAAAAGCGTGTCGGGCCACGCTCAGTGTAGGGTTCCGTAGTTTCCCGTCCGTCACAATAAGTGTTCCCACTTATGAGTTTAAAGGTGGGTATCCATTATGTAAAAATGCTTGCATATACGAATATATACTACAAACTTAGTCCAGAAATTATTTTGTACAACTTTTTGTCTTTTTTGTACAAAAACTGTTGTTTCCATCAAGTTTAAAATGATTTTCCTAGAAAGTCCTTATAAAGTTCTACTTTTCAGTTTTTTTTTCATATTTTCTAAACTTATGGTTCAAAAGTTAGAGGGGGGGACACATTGTTTTTTACTTTTGGAGCGATTATTTCCGAAATTATTGACAATATCTAAAAATAATTTTAAGAAATCCCTATTCATTTTTAAATACCTTTCCAACAATATATCACACGTTAGGGTTGAAATTAAAAAAAAAAAAAACATTTCCCACTTTACTTATAGGACTTATAGGGGGGCTACCTTAATAAAACATTTTTATTTTTATTTTACCACTTTGTCGGCGTGATTGATATACATATTGGTACCAAATTTCAGCTTTCTAGTGCTAACGGTCACAGAGATTAAGCGAGGACGGACAGACAGACGGACGGACGGACAGACATGGCGAAACTATAAGGGTTCCTAGTTGACTACGGAATCCTAAAAATGATGTCAAACATATCGTAGCGGAGCGTAGCACTCTACGCACCACCGTAGATGCATCGCAGCTCCACGTAGGCATGTCGTAGCGGAACGCAGCACTCTACGCTCCACCGTAGATGCATCGCAGCTCCACGTAGTCATGTCGTAGCGGAGCGTAACTCTCTACGCACCACCGTAGATGCATCGCAGCTCCACGTAGGCCGTCGTAGCGGAGGGCAGCACTCTACGCTCCACCGTAGATGCATCGCAGCTCCACGTAGGCATGTCGTAGCGTTCGAAGTGGTTCATGCATGCATGCATGCATTCGGCAGTCAGTCTGTGCTATTCTGATGTGACGAGGATACCAACAGAAAAACGCATGTTGTAAAACAGAATGTAGTAAAATAATGTAATTCTTAACGAACCCGTACTATTTCATTTGTATGAGCATCAGTTCACCGTGAGGGCGAGAGTGTTCAGTATTGTCGACTCGTGTTAGCGGCGGCAGATAACGATGCCGCACAAAACGTATCGAGAACCAATTTGTAGGGTAAAGCTAAGCCGCGCGACTCGCGAGTCATCGTGAAGAGCGCGGGACGCTCGCATGACCGGCGAGCGGAGAGCGGAGCAACATAATTAAGGCTCATAACAAACAGTCCCGCGGTTGCAGGGCGCGCCTGATGAACAGCGCGATCGATCCGCCCCCGAGCCCGCGCGCCCCCCGACCGCGCCCCCGCCGGCTCTCACGTCACTCGCTCAAAGAAACGTGACGGCATCCGAGATGAGCGTGAGATGAGTCGCGCCGCAGCGCAAGTGATGGGAGGCAGCAAAACAGGACCGCCACCGCCGCTCAGCGCGACGCGCACCTGGAAACTATCCGTTACACGCTAGTAACACGTCTCGCTGTGTTGCCGCCACGCACCGCACATTCGTTTGGGAATGATGCGTCTTGTCCACGTGAGTCCAGTGAGCTTCTTTGTAGGATCCACTGGCGAGCGCCGCGCGTGTGTCTTTGGCGTGGACATCGCGTGGCTACAGTGTGTCGGTGCGCCGTGAATCACGCACGCATTGGGGCGCACTGAGCGCCGCCCGCACGCCATATACCACCTCCCAGCTCCCGCGCCTGTAGCCGTGCGCCGGGTTGTTCTATTTTGTGTCTTGTATACTACGATTCAAACTTAATGGCGGCTCGGAACATCGTACGGTCCGCTGCGCAGATCGCAATTTTTAGGTATCAGCGGGACGTAGCGGGACGTGCCGGTGGGGCACATCCCCGCGCGCTCTCTCTCTCACCCGCACTCGCCCTACGCGTCTTCGCTTGAGTGTGTAAGTTATGTCCGTATGCTGCACACACGCGCGAATTTCTGCTTACGTACAGTCGAACTCATAATAATTTGTTGTTGTTTGTTAACTGTTTTGTTGTTTTTTTTTGTTATTGTTTTGTTAAGTGTTTTTTTGTTATTGTTCCGTTCGTTGTTTGTTGTAATAAAATAAATTTAAAATACAATAGTGTCGATTCTGTTGTGCACAAACTAAACTTAATTTAGGCTATTGCTATCTTTTTCTATCTAATAAAACGAAAAAGAGACAGACGTAATTTAGAGCTGTCAAATTTAATTGGAACTAATATTTCCATACAAATGAAGGGTGTACGGATAAATTTGTCGACTAAAAACATGATGAAGCGCGAGGCATAAACTAGTTTGACATCTCTAACTTAGTTCATAGCTATAGCCGTCCTTTTCTCGCACTGCCTTTTAGTAAAAGATAGCAATAGCCTAAATTAAGTTTAGTTTGTGCACAACAGAATCGACACCTGTCTATTAAAAAAAACCCGCATCAAAATCCGTTGCGTAGTTTGTGCACAACAGAATCGACACGATTATTTCTTATATTTTTCACTAACCCTATTTTATTTTTCCTTGAACCCTCTCTGTACTTGACAAAATTAATACTACAGCACTAAACATTCACACAAGTTTCAGAATAATTAAACGAGCATAATGATTTTCGACTTGACTGTACATGCGCGTACCTGCTCTAGCAGCTAACTTCCGAGCCGCCATTAAGTTTGAATCGTACTGTAAAATATTCCTTACAAAATAATCACGTATGCATGGATATGGGAAATTAAATTTTATTTGAAAATCTTCTTTCTTCTGTATCGTGTGGTTAGTGCCTAACCAGGTATCAGAGTTTTTATGCCGCCCATGGGCCTCTGACTTAACTTTGCCGTCAAGAATATCTCTCAGGCATGCTTATTCCTCACGATGTTTTCCTTCATTCATTCATTCATTCATTCATTCACCGAAGCAAGTCATAATTACAATACGGTTGGAATGTCAGAACATACTAACATGTGAGTCACAGTATTAACAATACGACCTCCACTAAATATCTCGGTGTTGTTGTTGATCAGTATCTCTGAACTAGAAAGAACAAACCAAAAAACTATCTACCCGTATTATACGAAAACTGAACATCTTTAAGGCTGATGCTCCAGGGTAGCCCGCGAAATTTAAATTTTCTACAACCTAGCACTGCCCTGCAAATTGCGAAAAACGTAAGAAAATTAGAATTTCGCGGGCTACACTGGAGGCTGGAGCATTCACATTAACACGTTCGCTGCGCCATCATTTTCAAAGAACTTTCAGCTGGTGCTTTGGAGAATAAAAGATCTCGCAACTAACCTACCCTTTGGTGCGTTTGAGACTTAATCAGTCTCCTAAAGATACATGCTACCCAGGCAGAAGTGGAACGAAGAGCAGAGACCATTGAAAATGGGAGATCTCGCACTGTTTGTTGACCCCAATTCCCCTAGAAATACGTGGCCGAGAGGCGTCATCCAAGATGTACTGCCAGGAAAAGACGGCCGCATCAGAGTCGTTGGGGTGCTGCGGAGGATCGCGGCACGCGTCGCACGTATCGCGATGGGTGAGTGCTGCGTCAGCACTGGGGAGGGGAATGTATAGGCGATGCGAGTACCTAATATTAATTTGTAAATTGATTTATTTATGCGGAACGCAAATGTTACTCTTTTATCTATAATGTACCTACATGTCATTGTGATTGTTTCCGTTTAATAAAACAGTTTGCGACTTATGTTTATCGTTGTAACTGTTCGTAGAGTTTTGCACATACGATATATTCACTGAGCACTGTGTTCTCTTCTGGGCTTCTTCACTTAGGAAGTCGGATAATATGTCGAGCTTCGGTTTTGTGTTTTCATTGAGAAGCGGATAACAGTAATCAGTCCATTTAGAAATCAATATTGTCGGTAATTTGGACAGCACTGTAGACACTATGTTCATGCCTTTTAGATAATCTTCGCAGCCGATGACAGTCACCGCTGTGACACAGTTTTTCACTTTAATCGAGAAGGAAACAATTTCTTTATGATATTCCTGTGACATTGGGCGTAACTTGCTGATGTCTTGCATTATTTTTGATATTATTAAATCATTATTTCCGAATTGAAGTCGCAGCGTGGACATCACGACGTCAGGAGAGGTGGCGCCGATCAGCAGCGCTGTGATGTGCACCTCTTTGGCACGTCCGTGGAGACTCTTTCTCAGTCGCCATAAGTTTCTTGGTCAGTAAAGTGGCAGACGTGAGAAGATTCCTCATATGCTAGCTTAAACTGTAGCCACTCGAGCGGGTCTCCGTCGTATTTAGGTAAGTCCTTTGGCATTTTCACGTTCGTTTCTGGCTGGTTGGCGTTGGTAGTTGCGGCAGCGGCTAGGTCCTTGACTGCACACGCCAGCATGTGCATGGTATCTTCAGTGCCGCCCGCATTGCAGTCATCGCTGGCGGCGGTCTGTGTTGTTGGGATGTGTTTTCTGTTACAGGTGGTTGTGGGCCGGCGTTCCCCATTTGCTGCAAGATAGCGTCTTGCCGATGTGCCGGGCACAGCGCGTCGTCGTTACCAATAGTGACGCACTAAGTTTTCACCTCCTGACTCGTTTGTAACCACTTTTCCACTCGGGAACCAACTTCACTTTCAGCAGGCTCAATATCTGCCAATGACTGAGCTGTTGCTGTCCAGCTCCGCCAGGTCGACGGCCAGTTTTATATCTATCAATTCCATTTGTAGCTGCGTTTTTTCTTGTGCAGCTTCGAAAAGCAGCTGCGCCCTCCTCGCCTTCACTGATGTGCTCGCAGAAGGAGATTTTACCATGATGTTTCTGCTGCCAGGTTTTTTACTTGAACTAGACGAAGGATGAGCTAGTTGTTCTTCAGGTTTTACACCACTTGCGATCGCCAATTGCTGTTCGCGCTCCCGTCGGACCGCGCTCCGCGTGCCAACCGTAAACAAACCATCTTGTTTTTCGCGGGCGGCGGGCGATACATGCATGTGTTAGCATTTGAAAAATATAACTATGTAGATATGTAACTGGATGTATTTAAACATTTAATGTTCGTAACTTATTAGGTATAAAATATAAACAATGAGATACACTTCATAATAACTATGGACTATGGTATTATATTTACCTTGTAGTATATAACAATTAACCCTAGTAGTGTATATTACACAACGTTATGTAGCAATATATCAACCATAACTAATAAACACTAATAAACAACACACATAATAACATAATAATCACATCATAATAACCACAATCATCTTCATTATCTTGTAATAATGAAGATGATTGTGATTCACCTTTATTATCATAATCATCATTTTATCACAATCGTCGTTTTATCACAATCGTCGTTTTATCACAATCGTCGTTTTATCACAATCATCATTTTGTCACATCATCATTTTGTCGTTTTATCACAATTACAAAATCGTCGTTTTATCACAATCGTCGTTTTATCACAATCATCATCATTTTATCACAATCGTCGTTTTATCACAATCGTCGTTTTATCACATCATCATCATTTTATCTCATCATCATCATTTTATCACATCATCATCATTTTATCACATCATCATCATTTTATCACATCATCATCATTTTATCACATCATCATCATTTTATCACATCATCATCATTTTATCACATCATCATCATTTTATCACAATCATCATCATTTTATCACAATCGTTATCATTTTATCACAATCATTATCATTTCATCACAATCATTATTATTTTATCACAATCATTATCATTTTATCACAATCATCATCATTTTATCACAATATTAATCTAACCTAACCTAACACAATCACCATCGTCGCTATCACAATCACCATCATCGTTTTCACAATCACCATCATCGTTGTCACAATCACTATCATCGTTATCACAATCACTATCATCGTTATCACGACAAATCAACAATATAATCAGAATAGTATTTGTTTCATCCACCAAGTTTCTGAACGCACCTTTTCGTTGTTTGACAGATGACGTTTCAGTTGTCAGTGCGATGACGTTTGCTTGTCTGTGCCATTTTGATTGGGAAGAAAATTTGGTTCCATTGTCTTGTTTTTTTGATGCACGCTGTTTTCGTGTAATTATTGATTGAAACTTTGAGTTAATGGTAATCCGATACCATCTTGATCGGTGTTTGATATTTTGTTAATAATTGAGTGAAAATTGAGAGATCTCGCCACTTTGGGTCGTGACCGCGAGTAATTTGTTGGTTATGTAGCCGGCCTTTGTCATTTGGACGCCGGTAACTTCCTAAATTCAGTGCTGGACTATTGTACATCCCCGATTGGGTTAGCAAACCGGGATAAAATTCAGTTGGACATTGATGAAAAGTGCCACGTGTGTGATCAGAAGGTTTGACCAGGGAGACGACGGTACGCGCTGTGGGGCGCCCTTTGGTTACCGTCGAATCTACATGACTTTACATACACCACACAAGCACATTTACACTTACACCCCACCCAGATACGACGTGACCAGGACTACGTCACATCACCAGTACCAACGTGATGGTAAGTGTATCTAATAGGTGTTTTCCCTTTGTCGATTGGACAAATATTATTTTGATTAGGGCTCCGCGTAATCGCGGACATCGTGAGTCTGTTTGTGCAGTCTCACACAACTGGTAGCAGAGCGTGGTTTAATTGTCAAATTCACCACTTATTGTCGAGTTAAAAGTATTGAGAAGTCTGATTTGTTGCCTGTCAGCCTGACTCAAATTAAACATAGTCAACATAGATTGTTTGACATAAAATATTATGATATGTAGTGTCCCTTGTGGCTTGTACTTTAATTTGTTATTGTATAAACAAGGCAATGCTTGTACAAGGTCGGATTTGAACTTGTAATAATTCAAACTGAGTTTTATTTTTTGGTTTTAAATTGTAGTTGGGTCCGGGAAAATTATTCCTGTTGATTATTTAATTGAATTTAATTTGTTTATTTGATATTTGTCCCAATGGCTTCATTGAAAGCTGTAAACCAAGCCATTGGTGGATTGACCTCACAGCTAAGATGGTTTGCCTCTGCTGCTGCAACCGCTGAGCGTCTAGACCTGGAAGAGGCCACGCTTGCCCGGTATGAGCAGTTGAATGCGAGATTGAGTGCGGTTGACACTTTGTTTGCTCGCTTCAATGAATTGATTTTGGACTTGGACCTGGAAGCATTGGGTCAAGCAGCCCGTGATAAGGTTGTTGCGGATTATGACCAGATGTTGAACCTGGGTGACATAATAAGTATGCGCGCCAGGGAAATTTTGAAGAGTCGGGACCCTGCCCAGGTCAAAACAGAGACCTCTGTTGTTGCAGGCCCTGGACTTATGGGTAGACTGCCTACCCTGGAGCTGCCACATTTTGACGGTCACTTGGACCATTGGTTAAGCTTCAGGAACCTGTTTGACAGTTTGGTTGATTCGCGCTCTGACCTCCGACCGGCCCAGAAGTTGGCTTATTTGTTGTCAGCCCTAGGAGGTGAGGCTCGAGCCTTGGTGCAGCACTTGCCGGTGACCGACTCGGCCTATCCCACCGCTCTGGAACTTCTATCCCGACGATACCAGAACAAACGTTGCCTGGCTGATGTCCATATATTGACCAGATCTTGGGGTTGCCGGCCATCACCAGAATGTCAGCGTTGCGTGCTGACCTGTTGAATCCATTGCTGGCAGCAACCAACGCCTTAAAACGATTGGAGTTGCCGGTGGACTATTGGTCCTATCTTTTGGTGCACTTGGTGTTGCAGCGGCTTCCGTCAGACTTGAGGTCCCGTTTTGAGCAGAAGTATGGTGGGGATAGTGCCACCCATCTTCCCCCCTTTGAGGACCTCGTCAAATTTTTGGAGGATGAGTGTCGTTTATTCGACAACGCTCGTGGTGCCACGGGGTTAAGCCAACCGCCCTCTCGGCCGAGGGCCCAGGGACGGACTAGGACTGTCGGGCCTGGTGATAGCCACCCTGCCCCCCGTTTTGGTGGCACCCAGAGTAATCTTGCTTGCGGCTATTGTAAGGCCACGGGACATGCCGTAGTCACTTGCGCGGCCTTCTTGGAGTTGCACGTGAGTGCCCGCCGCCGAGTTGCCAATGCACGCCGTCTGTGCTTTTCTTGTTTGGGGAATCATTTTCATCGGGATTGCCCCAACCCCCGCCCTTGTTCAATTTGTAGGGGCTCACATCTGGAAGTTTTGTGCGCCAACGCGAACCGCTCTGACAGACCAGCCTCTGATGGGGGTTCGCGCAGGGGGGGGTATAATGGAGATGAGCACCGGGCTCCTCGCTCGCCGGTTCAGAATCGAGGAGGGGCCCGCAACTTTGACCGCCGTACTCCACCCCACGCGCCAGTTGATCGGGAGCCGCGCGACCGCCGATTGACCTCCCCTCGTGAAGGCGACTATGCAGCTGCTGGTAGGCGACATTGGCCAGACCAGCACCGCCTTCCCTCCCCTCCGTTGGCGGAACGTCCCCGTTTGGCGACGCGCCCCCCGCCACTCAGGCGTCAAGTGGGATATGCCCCTCCAGCGATGGCACGCGGCTCGGGACATCGCGTGGACGAGGAGTTTGATTACTATCCTCACCGGGATAGACCCCAGCCTGGATGCGGCGATCGGTCGCCGCCCAGGCATTGCTAGGAAATTGGTGTCCCGCTAACGTACCTCCCCAGATCGACACGGTTTTGTTGCCAACGGCATCGGTCAGGGTCTGGGGACCCACGGGGGACTCTGTTGTGGTCCGTGCCATTTTGGACATGGGAGCCCAGGGTTGCCTTTTGTCGTCTTGGTTAGCGGGTCGGGTGAGCCTGGATGTCCGTGGCACGATTAATGGAATAGGCGAAACACTTATCCCGACTGTTGAGGGACAAACCTTATTTGGGCTCACTCCTGTGAGTTGTTTGGACCCTAAGTTTTTTCCTTCGGCCATTGTTCTGACGAGTATTTTGGGCTGTCATCCCCAACGTCAGCTGTCGCCTGATATTGTCCGGTTGACGTCAGGCCTGGATTTGGCTGACCGCCGGTTTGATTCCCTTATTACAACTCATTTGATATTGGGTTCCGATGTACTAGGGAGAATATTGTTGGGTAATATGAAAGTCTTGCAGCCGAACGGTTTGGTGGCTGTCTCGATCATCTTTGGCTTTGCGGTGATGGGCCCAGTGTTGAAGGCTGCCCCTCCACCTGAGCCTGATTTTGCGTTGGCGTGTGGCTCCGCTCTCTCTGACGCTGTTCTGAGGTTTTGGGAGGTTGAGGAGCCACCGCAAGTGGCCCGCTTGAACCCGGAACATGAGGAGTGCGAGTTGTTCTATCAGAACAACACAGGTCGACTCCGTTCCGGTCGGCTCGTAACACGGTTGCCTTTTGTTGCAGTTCGACCACCTCTCGGCGAGTCCAGACCTATGGCCGAGAAGAGATTGTTGGCGATGGAGCACCGTATGGCCAGGGATCCGGTGCTGCGGCAGAAATATTTAGATTTCATGCGTGAGTACGCAGACTTGGGACACATGTCGGTGTCAAATTTGGATTGGCGCTCAGTTGAGCATTACTTTCTGCCGCATCACGCGGTCTTCAAGGCATCCACCGGTAAGCTGCGCACAGTGTTTGATGGGTCTGCGCGGACTTCCTCTGGTGTCTCTTTGAATGATTGCTTGCACTCCGGCCCCAAATTGTTGAGGGACCTTTGTGATGTCATCACGTCTTTTCGTCGTCATCAAGTAGTCTTTGTGGCTGACATCAAAATGATGTTCCGGCAAACGGTTATTCACCGGGATGACAGACGTTATCAGTTGATCCTGTGGCGAGAGAATCCCCGGGACCCCATGGTTGTTTATGAGCTCAACACGAATACGTATGGCCTTCGATCGAGCCCTTTTGTTGCTATTCGTTCGCTTTGGGAGCTCGCGGACCGAGAACGCTTGAAGTTCCCTCGGGCGTCCGCCATCTTGAAAACGGACTTGTATGTTGATGACGTCTGCACTGGGGCTTCCACGGTTGAGGAAGCTATCCTGTTGCGTGACGAGTTGGTTCAAATTTTGGATTCCGCTGGCTATGAGTTGCGTAAGTGGGTGTCCAACTCGCCAGCACTGTTGGAAGATGTGGAAGAGGATCATAAGCAGGATCCTCATTTGTTTGAAAATGCTGACAACCCTGCTATGTTGGCCGTTCTCGGCGTTCAGTACCGACCAGTCCAAGACACCTTTACGTATGATGTCGATTTGGAATCACCACACACTTGGACTAAACGACTGGTATTGTCTACTGTCGCGAGAACCTTTGACCCGAATGGTTGGATATGCCCGGTATTGTTTTGGGCAAAATGTTTTCTCCAGCGCCTTTGGACCGCGGAACTTGGTTGGGATGAGCCACTTCAGGAAACCCTTTTGGAAGATTGGCTCCAATTTGTATCCGCACTTCCTGCGGTCAACGAGGTCGCGTTACCACGCGCTATCCTCCCCCCTGGGAACTATACTGCTACCCTTCATGGGTTTTGTGACGCATCTTCGCACGGTTATGCAGCTGTTGTTTATCTGCGCACCGTCAGCGCGACAGGCCAGGTGAAGTTGTCACTGATCATGGCCAAGAGCAAGGTGGCCCCCCTCCGGACGGCATTGACCATCCCTAAGCTAGAGTTGTCAGGGGCGGCGCTTCTTGTGCGTCTCTTGAATCACGTTGCTCAAACTTTAGGTGGATCTGTGAACATTCGGAATTCTTACGCCTGGACGGACAGTCAAATTGTTTTGTGTTGGTTGAAGACGTCCGTCCACTCCTTGGAGGTCTTTGTTGCGAACCGAGTGTCACAGATACAAAATTCCGAAACGCCTTTGATTTGGAGGCACGTGCCTAGAGACTTGAACCCCGGCGACGTAGCCTCACGTGGGTGCATGGCCCCCCGCCTGATTGTGCACCCCCTTTGGTGGGGACCGGATTGGCTGACTCGCCCCGAGGATGATTGGCCTCGAACGCCAGTTTTGATGTCGGATCCTTTGCCCGGGCTTAAGGTGCTCGCTGTTGGGACGAAGGACCCTCCGTTTGATCCTGATATTTTGTTGAATCGATACAGCTCCCTCGACAAATTGTTGAACGTTACCTCGTGGATCAGGCGTTTTGGTCACAATGCTAGGAATCCAGGGGACAAGCGCCTGTCACCGGTTCTCTCTCCTCAAGAGCGACAGGAGTCACTCCTCCTGTGGGTTCGCTCTGTGCAGGCCGTACACTTTGAGAAGGAGATCGAGACCTTGAAGTCCGGTAGAGTTAAGTTGTCGGGAGCCGTTAGTAAGTTGAACCCCTTTTTGGATGAAACGGGTCTTTTGCGTGTTGGAGGACGGTTGAGGCACTCTAGCCTTTCTTATGGGGTCCGTCACCCCCTTTTGTTGCCCAAGGCGGGCCATTTGATTAAATTGTTGGTGACTGATCGTCACATTAAGAACTCGCACGCCGGTTGCAATGCGCTGTTGGCCATTCTGCAGCGAGAGTTTTGGATTTTGTCGGCTCGTCGTACCATTCGTAGCATCGTCTTCCGTTGCATACCGTGCTATCGGACTAAGGCCCCAACGATGCAGCCCCAGATGGGAGACTTGCCTGCTGATCGTGTCAATGAGGCGAGGCCCTTTGCAGGCGTAGGAACGGACTTTGCTGGTCCCTTTTCGATAAAGACGTCTACCCTTCGCAATAGTAAAATTGTCAAGGCTTATTTGTGCGTATTTGTCTGCCTGTCAACTAAGGCAGTGCACTTGGAGCTGGTATCCTCCCTCTCGACGGAGGCCTTTGTGGCAACTTTGGATAGATTTACGTCTCGCCGTGGGTTACCTTCTCTGATCAGGTCTGATTGCGGTACCAACTACAAGGGTACAAGTAACTATTTGAAAGAAGTGTATGACTTTCTTAATGAGAGCCAGGTTGACATTGGTAACAAATTGGCCCGTCGAGGGGTCACTTGGTTGTTCGACCCGCCAGCCTGCCCCCATTGGGGGGGTATTTTTGAGGCCGCGGTGAAAGCAGCAAAGGGACTCTGGCGGAGATTGTTGGGAGACACCGTTCTCACCTTTGAGGAATTAGCTACGGTATTTTGTCGCATTGAAGCGGTACTAAATTCGCGTCCATTGTGCCCGCTCTCTTCGGACCCGAACGATTTGGAGGCTCTAACCCCGAGCCATTTCTTGATTGGACAGCCACTTGTCGCTCTGCCTGAGTACCCTTTTGTTGATGTGAGCCAAAATCGGCTATCGCGGTTTCAGTTGGTGCAACAGCTCACTCAGAGCTTTTGGAAGCGTTGGAGCTTAGAGTATCTGCACATCCTCCAGCAGCGCGTCAAGTGGACTGATAAAACTCATCCGCCCAAGATAGGAGACCTCGTCCTTATTAAGGATGCCAACCTTAAGCCTCTGTATTGGCGCCGGGGGCGCATTCTCAATTTGGTGGCTGGCACCGACGGGGTACCTGGTTTTGCTGAGGTTTTAGTGGATGGATCGGTTATGAGGAGAGCGGTCGCAACCTTGTCAAGACTGCCAATTGATTAGCGGACGGGACGGCCCGTCCGGGGGGGGTAGATGTTTCATCCACCAAGTTTCTGAACGCACCTTTTCGACGTTTGACAGATGACGTTTCAGTTGTCAGTGCGATGACGTTTGCTTGTCTGTGCCATTTTGATTGGGAAGAAAATTTGGTTCCATTGTCTTGTTTTTTTGATGCACACTGTTTTCGTGTAACTATTGATTGAAACTTTGAGTTAATGATAATCCGATACCATCTTGATCGGTATTTGATATTTTGTTGATAATTGAGTGAAAATTGAGAGATCTCGCCACTTTGGGTCGTGACCGCGAGTAATTTGTTGGTTATGTAGCCGGCCTTTGTCATTTGGACGCCGGTAACTTCCTAAATTCAGTGCTGGACTATTGTACATCCCCGATTGGGTTAGCAAACCGGGATAAAATTCAGTTGGACATTGATGAAAAGTGCCACGTGTGTGATCAGAAGGTTTGACCAGGGAGACGACGGTACGCGCTGTGGGGCGCCCTTTGGTTACCGTCGAATCTACATGACTTTACATACACCACACAAGCACATTTACACTTACACCCCACCCAGATACGACGTGACCAGGACTACGTCACATCACCAGTACCAACGTGATGGTAAGTGTATCTAATAGGTGTTTTCCCTTTGTCGATTGGACAAATATTATTTTGATTAGGGCTCCGCGTAATCGCGGACATCGTGAGTCTGTTTGTGCAGTCTCACACAGTCACACTGTCAGTCTCTTTGTGTTATCAACCATAATCAAAATAATGTCATACTTTAGATGTTAACGCCTTAAAATTCGTAGAGCAACTGAGCCCGCTCCAATGAGGCTCCGCTCTTTTATACCCGTTAACAAATAAGTATGATTCACAAGTGACCGTTTGAGTCAAATCAGTGTTTGTCTTGTACACAAATAAGTTTGTTATTTAATTAATTCATTTTAACAATTGATAATAGGAAATAAAACAGATAATATTTGCATTTATAGGTATTTCAAGTATTTATGTATTTAATACTAGACACATAATAATTTAATTTATCTAACACATGCGTTATGCGTGATTTAGTTGAAGCGAAGCAAATAAACGGATGAAGCTTGACTAGTGTTTCTGATTGCCGATCCGGCTAGAAGGACCATTGATGTAAAGGATGAACCAGTAAAAAGAGTAAGTACTCAGGCTTAATTTTACATGCAAGCGGGATAAAGGAGGCGCGTACGTGCTCTTATTTGATAGCTTTGCAGCCGACTGCATGCGCCACCGCGCGAGCGGCGGCGTCGCCCGTGGCGCGAGCGATTCGAACCCCGAGTGCCCCCGCGCCCCTCTAAACGTGTACGCCTCCTTGACCGCGCTCCACTGTTTATTAAAAATCACAATGACATGTAGGTACATTATAGATAAAAGAGTAACATTTGTTAATAAATAAATTTACAAATTAATATTAGGTACTCGCGTCGCCTACACCTGTAATAAGTATGCAAACATGCAAACAAACATACACCATGCATGCAGCAAGCATGCAGCAAGCATTCAGCAAGCATGCAGCAACCATTCAGCAAGCATGCAGCAAGCATGCAACAAGCTTGCAGCAAGCATGCGGCATGCAAGCACACATACAGTATGCAAGCAAGCATGCAGCATGCAAGCAAGCATGCAGCATGCAAGCAAGCAAGCAACATGCAGCAGGCATGGTTTCTGTCACGGCTCCGGCACTGCGGGGCTCCGGCGGTCTCACGCGAGGTTATCGTCGCAAATGTGTTTAACGCTCACCACCGCAGCTGCGGCCGCGAGTGCTACAATCACCTGCTACTCAAATCGCGAGCCGCCTCGCCCTCCACGCCTACGCAATTTTAAATTACACTCTAGGGGTAGGGCAGACAAGACTGCGTGGGGTCGGATTTACAGCGATTCGTTTCTGTCACTAAAACCAATTTTTTATCAAATATTTTAGGATCAAAAGTTTTACTATTCTTATATGAACATTCGGAATAATACACATTACATAATAAATTACTTAGGACATTTGACATTATGGCATGTAAAATTAGAAGATTCAACTATTATAGTATTCGATATTATTACAGAACTGTTTTAGAAATAAAGAGAGGTAATTATGTAAAACAAAATTTCGGGACTTTGAACATTTTAATTACTGAAGTTTATAGTAAACATTTTATGGATAACGATTTTCGGACAAACATTTTTAGGAGAATTTAAGGGAGTACCTACCTACCAGTGGCATAGCTGGCGGGTGCAGGAAACGCTAGCGACCGTGAAGGTGTAACGTTGTTAATTAATAATTTGATAAAAGGTAAACAAATAAAAAAGAAGTCATTTTAATATCGTTTCCGGCCGACCAAATCACCTGATCGCGCCTGTACTTTTGTCTCACTCGCTCACGTTCTTAAAACCAGTTTTTTTTCCACTCCACCATATCTTCGCGCGCCGCGATCGGCGACAGCGCTGCAGAGGTCAGTCGACGTCATAGAGTAAAATAAGTATATAAAGGAAGTCGACGACGTCCACAATCGGGCAATCTTCACAGATATTAGACGACATACGCGCAGCCTCGCCAATTAGACTTTTGTACTACTTATAATTTCCAAAACTTTTTTACCAACGACGGAACGGAGACGGTGTATGCGTTTGGGGTGAGAGGATGTTTGTTTGTTTGTGCAAATACAAGTTGCCACTTTTCTCCAAAACTACTAGTCCGATTTTGATGCAGTTTTCAGATATGGGTTCGGGTTTGATTGGTGGTTCTTAGATAGGTATTACGGTGACAACTCACCAGGGGACACTGAAGAAAATATTTTTTGTGCAAATACGAGTTGCCATTTTTCTCCAAAACTACTAGTTCGATTTTGATGCAGTTTGCAGTTATGGGTTTGGGTTTCATTGGTCATGTTCTTAAATAGGTGTTACGGTGACAACTTACCAGTTGTCTACTCACGAGGGAACTCCTTAACGGTAAATGTCACGGATACGAAAATTTGTAGACGCCTTCATATTTGATAGATAAATATGATTTCTATCATGACCTGATCCTACAGCCAGGATTGTCTTCTCATGAGGGAACTCCTTAACGGTAAATAGCACGTATACGAAAATTTGTAGACGCGTTCATATTTAATTGACTAGCTGACCCGCGCAACTTCGTCTGCGTCACATGAGAGAGAGAGGGTTAGAGAGAATGGACTCAACCTTAAAAGACAGACATAGTGCTATCGCGCTTTTTTTTAGAACATTTTAAAACGAACAATTCCCTAATACATGATTGTTGCGTAACTTTAACCGTTTATGCAGCGCCCGCAAAGGAAGCTCTCAAAAGAAATAAATTTTCCTTGTTTTTGCAACATTTATCATTGATGCTCCGCTCCTTTTAATTATAGCGTGATGTTAGATAACCTATAGCCGTCCTTGATAACTATTCAACACTAAACGTTTTTTATTCGAACCAGTAGTTCCTGTAATTAGCGCGTTCAACCAACCAAAAAAACTCTTTATCTTTATAATATTAGTAGATATAGATCCAAATGGGTCACAATTTAATTTCTTCGATATATTTGCATTAATCGCTAAAATAATCTACTTATGTTTTTTTCAAAAAAGGGCTTACCTACCTCGACAATCTTACGTCTTCATCCTTAGACACTCGATAAGTCATACTCCAGCTAGGTCGAAAGTTCTCATCAAAGGTGCAAGAAATTAGCCCAAACACGATTTTTCAATTATAAATGGGACCAACTTTGAGATGTACCTAGGCTTTTCACAAAAAAAAGACCATGCACGGACTTCTCTGTAAAAGTTATCCGTGGTCATTATATAAAAAAAAATACGCGTCAAATTGAGAACTTCCTTCTTTTTGTTTCGTCGGTTAAAAAAACACTCTTGAGGCAACTGACACGTTGGCGGCGGCGACCTCTCGCGTCCGGCCCTGGTGCAAGCCATGGGCCGGAGCGAGACGGAATGGGACGCCGTCACTTCCTTCTGCGAAGCAGTAATGCTAGAGAAGGAGGTGGTGGAACGTGAGAGGGAGAAAACCTCTCAACGTCCCGGCCGCCGCGGGAGACGCCCCGGGCGTCGGGGGCCACCACGTGGCCCCCGGCCACCGAAGGCGCGGGCCTGTGGATGGTGGGCTATGGGCTAGCTCACCGTCCGTCCGTCTCATGACGACAGGCCGTATCGACGGCGCGATCGTGTTCCACGCGCGCCTCAAAGAGAGTCAGCAAAAAGGCAGGGGTCCGCAAGGACCGATGCCTGCCGGGGTTGCGGGACTGTTCGAAACAGATACCGTGGCCCCGGAACACAAAAGGCGATGAAGGAACATGGATGGGTTTTAGTCAGTAAAAGTCTAACACTCCCTCCCATCTATCGACCAAAATGTTAAACTGCTAAAGTCTATTATTATTATCAGCCATTTATGTCCCACTGCAGGGCAAAGGCCTCCCTTCCTTCCTTCCACTTATCCCTATCTAGTGCTGTTATGCGCCAATCCTTGTGATAGGAGTCGAGTTCGTCCCGCCATCTACTTCTGGGCCTGCCGCGTTGCCGTTTGCTGCTGTTTGGGACCCATTTTGTGGTAGCTTTAGCCCATAGCTCCTCCGGCATGCGACGGATGTGGCCAGCCCATTTCCATTTGAGCTTGGCGGCCGTGTGACCTACATCGGCAATTTGAGTTTTGGAACGCAGTATCGAGTTCCTTACACGATCAGTAAGTTTCACTCCAAGGATACTGCGCTCCATTGCTCGCTGACAGACCCCAAGTGTGGACTTTTGACGTTTGGTTAATGACCATGTCTGCGCTCCATAGGTGAGGGTAGGAAGAATGCACATGTCCATGAGTTTTCTCTTCAGTGAGAGAGGGAGAGTTCCCTTCATTATTTGCTTCATCGACCAATAGCTCTTCCAGGCGTTTTCGGTTCGTCGAGCAACTTCTTTATCGTGTCTTGCCTGGAAGGAGACTATTTGGCCGAGATATATGTACTCATGGACATATTCAATCCTCACACCCCCAATTCCTATGTTGCGCTTGGTGCTGTTAGTCATCACCTTGGTCTTTGCCATATTCATCGCGAGTCCAACCTCGAGGCTGGCACTGCTCAGTTGGTCGAGCATTAGGCCTTACTCGGCTGCCGTGGAGGAGAAAAGAACAATATCGTCGGCGAAACGGAGATTTGTTAATCTTCTATCGCCCACGATGATGCCCTTGTCCCTCCAATTGCTATTTAGTTTTTTAAAGACTTCTTCAAGCGTGGCTGTGAAGAGCTTTGGAGAAAGAGGATCGCCCTGTTTAACCCCTTTTTGGATAGGGAATGATGGTCCTGTGTTGTTTATTTTTATGGCTGCTGTGCTATTTTGTTATATTTTTTGAAGTAAGTTAATGTATGTAGGTTCTATGTCTTGATTTTGAAGAGATTCAAATATGGCGGTGTGCTTTAAACTATCAAATGCTTTGGAGTAGTCTACAAATGCGAGATATAAGGGTAGGTTGAATTCCAGATGTTTTTCTATAACCTGGTTAAGGGACTGTAGATGGTCGGTAGTGGAGAGGCCACGGCGGAATCCGGCTTTTTCGGGAGGTTGATGCTGATCTAATTGGCCAGAAATGCGATTTTCAAGAACTTTTATGAATATTTTGTAAAGGTGTGAGATGAGGCTGATGGGGCGGTAATTTCCGATGTCTGTCTTATCACCTTTTTTATGGAGGAGGATAACGTTTGAGTGGCAGAAACTGCTTGGAAAAACCCCTGTTTGCAATATTGAATTGAATAAGTTGCAGATGTATGGCAACAAGATAGGCTCCGCAGCTCGAAGTGATTCGGTTGTAATACCATCTTCGCCGGGACTTTTATTGTACTTCATGCCTCTGAAAGCTTGGTGTACTTCATAGCCAGTGATTATTGGGACCTCTTCAGGGCATGAGTAAGCTTCGGTTGTTTGTAGGGATGTTTGGTCGTTGGAATATAGAGACTTATAAAACTCGGTACTTATCTCAATAATTTTTGCCCTATCCCTTGTTTTACGGCATTTTTATCTTTCAAATGTGTGATTGAAGACCTGCCTATATCCATACCACGCATAGCTGATCTTAGGAATCGGTTGTTTCTCAATGCAGCATGGACTAGTTCTGTGTTATGGTGCCTTAAGTCATTTCTGATGCTCCTCTTTACTTTTCTGTCTAGATCTATATAGCCAGCTGTTTGGTACGTTACATTCTGTCGCTCTTCTATAAGACGTATTGTGCTGTCAGTAAGTTTTGTTTTCTTGTTCTTGAGACACACGATTTTTTGACTTGCGGATTTAATAGCTTCCTTTATGTTTTTATACTGTATATGTACGTCCTCTGAATCTGTATCTAATAAACTGAAGGTGTTTTTAATAATTATGTTAAACTGTTCTTTATTTGCAATAAGTGTACATCTATCTAAACGTTTGATTGTACTTTGAATAAGTTTTCTGCGATGTAATTTCAAATCAAAATTTACAGTTATTCGTAATGGCACCGGCCGCACCGATCACCGGATCGGAGCTGAATTTTAATTTATTAAGTGCATTTACATTTTTAATAATACTTTTACTTGAGGATAGGCAAAAGTCGATTTCGTTCTTTGTGTGACCGTCAGGAGAAAGCCATGTCCATCGACGTTGAGGCTGCTTAACAAAGAAGCTGTTGCTGACACTAAGATCCTGACCGAAAGCAAATTGTAGAAGGCGCTGGCCGCGTTCGTTTCTATTTCCTAAGCCGTGGGGTCCCAGAATATTGGTGTTGTCAGAAGATATTCGTAGACCAATTTTAGCGTTGTAGTCGCCAATAACCAATGTCCAGGTGCCTCGATGTTCATCACAGGCTTTATTCAGCAGGTCGTAGAATTCCTCAACCTTATCATTGTTATGTGAGGATGTTGGAGCGTACACTTGAATTACTGTTAGTGTTTTGTTTTTGTTATATTGAGTATATTATGCTAGATATTTTTTTAAAGCCAGTCAGTCGATTTAAAAGTTATGTGGTGAGCACATTTTAACTCATTACTACCATTTTAGTTCAACAGATGTCGCTGCATGTATGTATCTTACATTATTTTGATGATTAGTTCTTCTTGAAAACTTTAAGTTCATATATATTATATCTTTTGATAGAATTAACCGATTTCAATGAAACAAAACCTAATAATACCCCAAGTTACGCACATTTTTATGTATAAAAGTTATCTACATTGGTTTTGTAAATTTTACGTGATGCTTGATCATCGAAACAGACAAACAGACAAAAATTCCAAAAATGCTGGAAATGTGTTCTGTTGCTTATTCTTTAACACCCTGGCAATTTTTTTTCAAAAATTTTTCCGTGTACAAAAACGATTTTTCTACAGATTTATTATATGTATAGATAAACATGATTTCTATCATAACCTGATCCTGCAGCCAGGATTGTCTTCTCGCGAGGGAACTCCTCAACGGTAAATAGCACAAATACGAAGATTTGTAGACGAGTTCATATTTGATAGATATAAATGATTTATATCATGACCTGATCCTACAGCCAGAATTGCCTTCTTACAAGGGAACTCCTTAACGGTAAATAGCAGGAATACGAAAATTTGAAGACGCGTTCATATTTGATAGATAAACATGATTTTTACCATGACCTGATCCTACAGCCAGGATTGTCTTCTCACGAGGGAACTCCGCGACGGTAAATAGCACGAATTCAATGATTACGACAAAAAAAAATATATATTAGGTACCTAATTAAAAAACCTTTTAAAAAAAAAGCTTTATAAAAATGCACTGAAAAGAAAAAAAACAAACTTTTTAGTAAATGAAAACGAAAAGCTTTCTTATAAGCTTGTCCCGACTTGGGTTTGGCTTCCAGTCTAATCGGATGCAGCTGAATACCAGTATTTTTACCAACGACGGAACGGAGACGGTTTATATGTGTTTGGGGTGAGAGGATGTTTGTTTGTCCATGTTTCCATTTTTCTCCAAAACTACTAGTCCGATTTTGATGCTCTCTAAAAAGTAAAAAAAAAACCGGCCAAGTGCGAGTCGGACTCGCGCACGAAGGGTTCCGTACCATTATTATCAAAAAAAGGGCAAAAAAATCACGTTTGTTGTATGGGAGCCCCCCTTAAATATTAATTTTATTCTGTTTTTAGTATTTGTTGTTATAGCTGCAACAGAAATACATCATCTGTGAAAATTTCAATTGTCTAGCTGTCACGCTTCATGAGATACAGCCTGGTGACAGACAGACGGACAGACGGACAGACAGCGAAGTCTTAGTAATAGGGTTCCGTTTTTACCCTTTGGGTACGGAACCCTAATAAAAAGCAAAATAAAAAATTTGAAAAAACCCGCGACGGTTAAAAAGTAATTGAAAAAGGATAAAATAATTTAAAAAAAACCCAACTTATTAATAATTTTATTTCATTGAAAAGTTCAATAAATGAACATTAACTTCAGTGTTTAAGTAATTCCCCATATATAAATAAGCACTGCGTGAATTTGTCTGTTTGTATTTTTAAATGTCATGTCAAGGTCAATGATGTGCAAAATTATTTCATCATCTTTTTCTTACACATCATTTTAGCTATTCTTTCAACCATTACTCAAACCTTGCTACATCAATGTTTTATTTATGTAAATATTAATTTAAAAGTGCTTCACACCTTTTTTTTTCTCTTTTCTTTTTTGTCTCTGTAAACTCCGCTTCCGAAGGTGACCTCTACACACATTCTCCCTAAGCGCAATAGTACCCATCCCTACGCTTACGCTTACGCTGCTGTGGTCACCGTCAGGAGAGGATAAGCAGAGAACCCATGCATACATTCTGGACGTAAATTCCAGGGACCAAACTTCGGGATATTCTTTCACCGGGTTAACCCGTGTGTGCCGTTGCCGCGTCACCTGGTGGCGACACTCGCAACCAACGTGTCGCTTTCACTGGCGTCGCCTCTACGGGCATACCCTGCGGGTCCTGCGTCCTGCTCCTCGGCTCCAGCGTCCATACAGCTACGCACAAGCCAGGGCAGTACTTGACGCGCCTACCTCCATAGACAGAAAATTTATGACGGGCTTAAGAGACCTACGACCTATTTTTTAATAAATTATTGTTATGAAAGTGTTAGGAGAGTTTTTGTTCTAACGATTGGTCCATAACTCCTACGCTTCAAAGGCAAAGTCGGCCACCTCCACTAACTTGCGAAGAGCACAGACACCGGTACAATACACCGTATCGAATATGTATAGTGGTATCAGGTTTGCAAGTATTTATTTGTGTTGAAAATGATTTGACAATGTAACATCAATTTGCTCCACATTCGACGCAAAGAGCAAAGTATGCGTGAATAGAATCAACACGTTGTTAAAATCTCGCTCACTTTCGTGTGAATGAATACAATTCTGCGAGTCCGGCTCACGTCCGGCGTGCGGCCTGCTCTCGTTCGGCCGTCCGCGCCGAATCCGACAACAACTGCATCAGCTGACGAGGCAGACAGAGGATCGTGATCCCCCCCGTGTCGCCTGTCCTGCCCGCCTGTCCGTGCCGCCTGTCCTGGGGTGCGGGTTGGAGGGGGCGGGCGGCACGGGACCGCCCGCCCCCTCCAACCCGCACCCCTCACCGCACATGCCGTGCGCGCGTCTCTGATCGTCTCCACATCGTATTAACTTGCTAGTCAACGAACACACTTGACATCGTTTTACTTTTATAATAATTGTCAGAGATTGTCGAGAGTAGTAGTAAGGACATCCAAAACAGGGGAAGAATAGTAAAAGGGTTTTTTAGCAAACATAGCTTATAATGAACACACCGCAGGCGGCGGGTGGCACCGCACTGCTTGCAGTGTGTCGTGTGCTCCGGCGCACACGGGGCAAGCGTGATACCGTGACACCTGCTCGTGTTGTCACGATATTGTGCTCATCGTGAGCCGGTGTCACACAAAGGACCGACCCGTCTGCTCGCACTATGACCGCGCTGCATGTGACTTGTACTGAGGAACCACCCGGCGACCACCTCCTCTCTCCTCAACCACGTCTTATATCAGCTGAGGTGTGAGCCTTCTGTCGCTTAGTCGCGGTGGCCGGGACACTACTGCACGGCCGCGCGGAATCCGCGCGCGCCCTGTGCGATGTGTCCGTGTGCAAAGGCAGCGGGGAGGGGGAGCGCATTGTGCCTCTGATTAATACGCCGCGCTGCCATTGTTCGCTACGCGCTCGCATCACCGTGTTTATAAATTGCCCCTCGTTGTTACATCAAATGGAACTGTGGCCTATTTATCCGTAATATACAAGCGACCGGCTCTCGGGCTCACCGCTCATTGTGTTAATATCGCTGGCTTATGATGTAACACGCCGCCGCTGCTTATACTCACGAGTGCACGCCCGCCCGCGCGGTCAAGCATGTTAAGAGTCCTATTACATTTTTTACGCAAATTCATGATTTTTGATGCAGTAATTCTCAGCAATAGTAAGATATTTTAATTATTTGCTTAAGAATAACGATAGTGCCATTCTCTTTCTTGTAAGTTGGAGTTACACATTTTCATTTTTCTTTTCGTGTAATTTACTATAAATATTTTACGAACTCAGTTTGCATGAAAAACCGTCGGCGATGGAACTTTGACGCTCAAATTCACATTGTTAGATTCAATTCTTATAAAAGCTAAAATTACTGAAATATGAGTTGAATGTTTTAGTTGTTTATTGGAGTTTTAGAATTTCTTTAAACTCCTTGAGTTTTCACGGATAAAATCGTAAAGAAATCGTAATTTAAGCCATAAATGTCTTGATTCAGCGTCCGTTATATTCCAAATAAACTAAATTTTATCAAATAAATTAATATGATATAAAACTTCGATCTACAATGAATATGTTTCATTAGTTTTCGTTTGTCAATATAATAAGACAAAATTACAATGAATAAAATTGAAGTACTATAATTCTGGGTCAATTCAAGTCGCTCCTCAGTCTCATGTCAGTCTCGCCTCTAATTTTCGTCAAAAACAATCGACAATCATCCGGAGATCGCTATTATTATCGACTCGTGTACGCCGATCGAAAAAAATTGATCCAGGGAGTAAAAATAAAAAAAATGCGAAAAATATGTAATAGGACTCTTAACACCATCACAAACATGTTTTCGAGTGTAAACTGATAAGACAACTGACCATTTTAATCGAGTTAAAATTGAAAAGAAATAAAACACATAATTATTTAACATTTTAATAGGATCGGCAAGGAAATCCGAATACCGTCTAATTGCTATAAATAGGCAGTAAGCCTTCTAGTGAGGTAGCTTGTAATGACCGGTGTGTAGACAGCGCCACGTTAACGCACGGATTCGACGGTTGATGAGAATTGAGTTGATGACTTTCAAAATGCCATAATGGATTATGCCAAATGGATAACTGTACACGATACGATCTGTGTACGATATACGCTAGATGGCGCCACTAGGTGAACATCTAAGTTTGATAAGCTCCGTGTCAATATTTCTCTAAAAATATAAATACTGTGTAATTTCACCTAATTTAGTAATTAACGAGAAGGTACTAGGACAAATATCAAGTGAAAGTGTTATTCAAGCTTTTTGTGACGGGAATCTGAGAACCCATCGAATTTAAAATCGCAGGACCAAGTGCAGTTGAACTACGAATATAACGTGTAAAAGTGCTAAAACACCAAAGTATCGTTTGATTAAAACTAAATTAAAACGATTAGCCGCAAGAAAATCGTAAGACACAGTGTCAAAAAGTGATAAACAAAATCGTCAGCAGTGAAAAAAATTTCGGAATGTGTGACAGATGAGTCAATCTTGTAACGTTTTTTAATATTTGAAATCTAAAATCCGATCAATACGCTTCCCAATTTCATCAAATAAGTCAACGTTCAAGTGGCGCAGAGGTTTCGGCACACAGTTACGGCAGGTCGGAATCTATGTGTCGCGAGTTCGAGCCTGGCGCTATGAAAAAATTTTTGTAACTTGTCCAATTCCTAAAAACAAATTACTTACGATAATGGACAACGTATGCGCGGGTTGTAAGAATATATTATAATCCATAGCAAAAATTACCTACAATGTTGTATTTGTAAACTACGGTACGACTTGTTGTGTTCTAACGTTCCCGAAACGCAATTCAAGACAATGGGTATAGCTAAAAAAGTGACTTGGAAATGTCCTAGCTGTCAAAGCAAACAACCGAAAACAAATAACACGGACACACCAGTCCGATCAGCTGCAAGAGGCGATTGCTCCAACAACGATACAGATCAGCAACTTCACAACTCACCTACTGAATCCAACGTAACTGTTCGCAATAAACAGATAAGGCAGAGTAGCCCCCCTGAGAGAGCTGCAAGAGGCGATTGCTCCAACAACGATACAGATCAGCAACTTCACAACTCACCTACTGAATCCAACGTAACTGTTCGCAATAAACAGATAAGGCAGAGTAGCCCCCCTGAGAGTCCAATTAACGACGACACCATTTTAGAAATCTCAAAAGGTTCCCTCAGGCAAATTATACAGCAAGAGATTGCCAGCGCGCTTAAAGATGTTGTAGCTGACCAATTTAAGCAAATCAGCGAGCTAATAGCAGACTTTCGGGTTTCCCTTGACTTTTTTAACGAAAAGTATGAAGAAATGAAATTGTCACTGGAAGAAAAATCTTTCAGAATTCAAGTACTTGAGAAAGATAACATACAGCTACAAACGTCAATCCACGATATAAATCGACGCCTAAACCTTATGGAACAGAACTCCAGAGCCACCAACCTCGAAATTCAGAATGTGCCTGAAAACCGCTCAGAAAACTTGCTTACCACGGTGTTACAACTAAGCAAAATTACTAATAGTCAAATCTCTGAAGCCGACACAGCTCATTTTACCAGGATCGCAAAAAAGGATACCCAGACGGCTCGGCCTAGATCTATTCTTGTTAAATTCAACACCCCACGTCTGCGAGATACATTCCTCGCTGCTACTATCACGTACAACAAGAACAATACCAATAATAAGCTGAATACGAGTCACCTTGGTATCGCCACTGAGAATCCAGTTCGAATTTACGTGGTGGAACACTTGTCAGCAGATAACAAGGCATTACACGCGGCGAGCAGACTTCGTGGCAAAGCACTTGGGTATAAGTTTGTTTGGGTGAGAAACGGAAGAATATTCATGAAGAAGAATGAACAAGCTGAACGCATTGTTATCACGAACCAAGATCAACTTAAGTCATTAACGTAAATATATTGGGATAAATATTAAGCAAATTTGGAAAGTTTTTGTACTTAGCCTCATTCGATAGTTCAATTCGGATTTATTATCAAAATGTACGTGGCCTTAAAACGAAATTTAATATTTTTTACCATAATATGTCTTTACTAGACTATGACATAATTGTGCTTACGGAGACTTGGCTGAACGGTGGTGTTTATGACGCCGAATTATTTGATGACAGGTATGATATTTACAGACGGGACCGTGAATCTAGTCGATATAGTGCGCGCAAGGATGGTGGTGGCGTCTTGATAGCGATTTCCAGGAAGTTAAAGTCATGTCGACTACCACACCTGGAGAGTTCATGTGAGGATTTGTGGGTTAATATTGATACAGCCCCGCGTGGCTCAAAAGCACGTAATTTCCGTATCTGCGGCGTTTACCTACCTCCGCCAGTGACCGCTGATGTTATGCAAGTATTTTGCAATTCTGCTCAGGGTGCTCTTGACCGCGGTGATCACACTCTCATCCTAGGGGACTTTAACCTTAGTAGCATATTTTGGAAAATTGGTGAGCCAAACATAGGCCACGCGCAACCATTTCCTACTGGTAGTAGCGAGGTGATTAAATGTTTTCTAAATTTTATCTCTCTAAATGCTTTAGAACAGTATAATTACTTACCAAATGCTAAATCTAAAACACTGGATCTGGCCCTCTGTAATACTACGTTACATAATCTTAGCCGTTGCACCTACCAATTGGTTTCAGAAGACCCCATGCACCCATCATTTGAATTTTCTGTATTCTTAACCATTAACTTAAATCATCTTCAAGTTAAGCCAACAAGAAAGCCAGACTTCTTTAAAGCTGACTACGATAACATCACGATGGCACTAAATTCTGTAGACTGGGAAAAAGAGTTTGAAGGTCAACTCACAACTGACAAAATGAACGATATATTTTACAAGGTACTGCACGATGTCATTAAACAACATGTCCCGATGAAAACAATATTGTCCAATAAATATCCACAGTGGTATTCTCGAGAACTTATATGTTTACTGAAAGAAAAAAATAAATATAGAATTAAAATTAACAAATACAAAAATCCTCTAGACATCGTTTCATTTGATACACTGCGTGCAAGATGTAGTAGGCTTATGGAAGTTTGTTACAAAAACTACATGGTCAGAATGGACGAAGCACTTGCAAAGGACCCAAAAATGTTCTGGACATTTATTAAGAACAAGAATAAAAACAAGAGTACTTACCCAGCAGAAATGTGTCACGAGAACAGGACAGCATCAAACGGACACGAAATCTGTAATCTTTTTGCCGAGAACTTTGCAGAAGTCTACAATACCTCATCGAATGTTAATGCGTCCAACCACGTTGATAGCTGTCTTGCCTCGTCAGGATTCTGTAGACTAGAATTTGGTGCTGAGGAAATATTCCGATCCCTGAGAGACTTGGATGAGCGTAAGGGTGCTGGAAGTGATGGTATTCCCCCCGTATTTATAAAAAGATGTGCAAAAGCACTAACTATACCTCTTAAACTTATTTTTAATAAGTCAATGGTGGACGGCGTATTTCCTGAGAGGTGGAAGGAAGCTTTGGTAGTCCCTATTTTCAAATCTGAAGACAAGCAACTAGTATCCAACTATCAACCCATCTCTATTTTAAACATATTCGGCAAAATACTTGAAAAGTTAGTCACCAAAAGCCTAAATGCCCATGTTAAACAGGGTATTACAAACCACCAACACGGTTTCATCAATTCAAGGTCAACCTCTACAAACCTAATGTGTTATTTCTCTCAGCCATATCAGAGTCTCTTGATAAAAAAATCCCGGTAGACACTATATACACAGATTTTAGTAAGGCATTTGACAAGGTTGACCACAATATTCTTATTAAAAAACTGAATCAATTATCGAATAAAAACAGAGTGCCTCGAATGTGTTTTGCAACCTATAATAAATTCTGCTGACGCAAATTTTCGTGCAACAAATGTGTTTAGTTCTAAGTTAGAGTAAGTTAATCAAAATAATTTTGTCAAGTAATGTTAAATTTTAAATAAATATAAATAACTTCTGTCCTACATGTAGCATATTGTTAGAGCTCCTGCAGCCTGTGATACAGGTTTATCCTAGTACAGGCATCATACATTATTATACCTACATTGTTAGTTTTTAGATTCATATTGTATTTTACCTTTTGATATTCTGAATAAAGATTTATTTATTTTATTTTTTTATTTTTTTAATTCGGAATTGGGGGATCATTGCTTAAATGGTTCCATTCTTACCTCGTTGGTAGAAATTCAAAAGTGGTAATTAACGGTCACCATTCTGACACCTTTCCAGCAACTTCAGGTGTCCCGCAGGGCTCGCACTTGGGCCCTGTCCTCTTTAACATCTTTATTAATGACATTACGGAATGTTTCAAGCACTCTAGTTTCTACCTGTTTGCTGATGACGTCAAAATCATGAGACCAATAGTGACAGACTTAGATGCCGCACTGTTACAAGCTGATCTCGATAGAATGGCGGATTGGTGTAGGGTAAACAGAATGTCGCTTAATGTTTCAAAATGTCATTGTATGCAATTCTCTCGAAATAAAATAGTGCAATCCCACAATTACACACTGCACCAGCAAACACTACAAAAGGTAGAGGAAGTTCGTGACCTGGGAATTGTGTTTGACAAAAAACTGAAATTTGATAAGCATATACTAAATATTACCTCAAAAGGGTTCAAAGTGCTTGGATTTGTCTTGCGCAATAGCAGGGAATTTTCTAAAGCGTCAACTACAATTCGTTTATATAACGCACTAGTTCGCCCACTCCTTGAATACAACAGCACCGTGTGGAATCCTCACTACGACATTTACACTAAACGCTTGGAAAGTGTGCAAAGACGTTTTCTGTACCATCTGTGCTATAAAGACCGTCTGGCAAAAAAAATCAGGAGCTACGACTTGAGACTAAAACATTATAAAAATGTCCTCGTTATTACATAGAAGACAGGTTCTAGATCTCACATTTCTTCACAAACTGTTTAATGGGGTTGTTGACTGTAGCGAGCTTCTTGGAAAGCTGCAGATAAGCGCACCATCTCGCTTGCCGCGCAAATGTAACTATAACCTTTTTTATGTGCCGGGATCCAAAACAAACCTCGGACACTTTGCCGTTTTGCCAAGGCTCTGTAGGCGGTATAACGAAGTATCGAAGCGTAATCAACTAGATATCACATGCAAACTTGCTAGGTTTAAAAAAGACTTATATGTCACTGTACCCAAGTTGTAATATTTTGTTGTTCTTGTAATTATAATAAATAATATAAATATATAATATAATAATAATAAAATAATAATAATAAATAATAATAATTTAATATAATAATTTTATATATATAATTGTGTTTTGTTTATTATAATATATTTTTTCTAATTGTTAATTTCTGTTGTTATTATAGTTCATCTTTTATGTAATTCATCTTGTTTCTATTGTATATTTTTTTTTGTGAAATGTATTTTGATTTGTATAAATATTTAACCTTATCAAATTTATTGTATGTATCTACCTAGATTATAAGTGAATGATGTGGTCTCCTATAGTTGGAAGCGCACACTTGTATTTGTCTCTGGTCTATGTATACTTGCATGTAATTGTGTAGTTTCTGTTGGAGATCCAATAAATAAATAAATAAATGACGCACAGTTTGGGTTTCGGCCTGAATTTTCCACTGAGAGTGCGATCCTCAGTCTAAAGCAGACCGTCCAATACTATATGGATAGAAGTACTCCGGTGTATGCCTGCTTCCTTGATCTCTCAAGGGCATTTGACCTTGTGTCATATGATGTCCTTTGGGATAAGCTCAGGGGAGCGGGTGTACCACCGGAGTTGACGGGTTTGTTCCAGTACTGGTACTCTAACCAGTTAAACCAAGTTCGTTGGGGAGACGTTCTATCTGAAGCGTACAGGTTGGAGTGTGGGGTGAGGCAGGGGGGGTTAACCTCACCTAAGCTCTTTAACCTGTATGTAAATGAGTTGATCGTTGAACTTAGCAGCAGACCAGTTGGATGCAAAATAGGCTGTGTTAGCGTCAATAATTTAAGCTATGCTGATGACATGGTGCTGCTGGGTCCAACGGCTGGCTCAATCAGGGACATGCTGAGCGTCTGTGAAAGGTATGCAGCAGCCCACGGTTTGGTATACAATGTTACGAAAAGTGAGTACCTGATCTTTGCTGCTTCCGGGAAACATTTAAATTACGAGCCCTTAATATCCCTCAATGGACGAACCCTTAAAAGGTACGCCCAATTTAAATACATAAGACATTATGTCACCGAGGACCGCAAACATCAGGTACTTAGATATGGATCGCGAGCGCAGGGCACTAGCAGCCAGATGCAACATGCTGGCTCATAGATTCGCTCGATGTAGCAACGAAGTCAAAATAACTCTTTTTATAGCTTATTGTCAAGGGTTCTACACGAGCAGTTTGTGGGTCAGCTATACGCGGAGGGCTCTAGATGCTCTGCGTGTGCAATATAATAATGGCTTCAGGGTGCTGTTGAGGTTGCCCAGGTTCTGCAGCGCGTCAAGCATGTTTGCTGCAGCACGAACTGATGACTTTTATGCAATTATGAGGAAAAAGACCGCATCCTTAATATGCAGAATGAGGGCTAGCCGCAACAGTATTTTGAAAACCCTAGCTGAACAGCACGATGCACCGATAGTAAGACGCTTTGTCCGGTTGCTCGTGTGGCAGGGATGAAAAATAATAGAAATAATTATGTGTACTTAGTTAATAAATACTAACACTTAGTTGATAAGTTTGTTTGTGTACTAACCAGTGGACCAATGTTGTCAAATTAAATAAATATTGAATTATTATTATTATAAGTCCACCTACCACGAAATTTGAATTTTTGACTTGGTTGTATTCACCTTTTAAATTGCCATTGCCAGCTCACTTCAAAAGTCCATAAGTCATAGGCATTGCTTTAAAAAAACGGTTAAATATGTCAGTTTTTTTTTTTAATTTTATTTAGTCCACAAAGACATTATTTCAAATTCTCATAATATTGCGACCAATCACAAAACTTCAAATTTGTCAATATGGCGTCAATCTTGCCGAAAGTTTTGTGATTGTGGTTGCGCTTCTCGTGTTTTTTTAGAAAATGGAAGGAAATTTAAATCAAATAGATAACATCTATTTGATTATTTCTTCTATTTATTTCTTTCTTTTATAATAGTTGAGCTAGTTATAGCCCCTGAAAGAAACAGATTGAAGAGTATAGCAAAGAAAGCAAGCAAAACGGAGTTAAAGTAGTAAAATTCTTTTGTTTTTATACCGGTGTCAATCACGTGGCGTCATCGTGGCGTGGTAAATACCAGGGCTGGATCCGATCTTAAAGTAGGTATTGGTTAGATTTTATTTGGATTTAAAAATAAACCTTTCGTGATTGATTTTATTGTATTTTACTAGGAATATAACAAATGAAGTATTTAATGGGCTTTGTGTACATAGTTAGTATTTTTCAAACCAATATAATTCCGTATGATGCATATAAAATTATACAATAAGTCCTGGGGCATATCAATCGGCAATAAGTCCAAACTATTTTTATCTTTTTCAAAGTATCCATGAATGTTATAGGTAGGTAAAATGTTCATTAAAATACGTAGACACAGTCAATACTCAACACTGTACAACACTGCTAGTACAATATTCCATTACACTAATGAGATATTAAAAACGTTAATTTCCCAAATTTTACATGACTGTGACATAGGGCAGTTTGAAAATCATGAACTCAATTAGTAACTGTTGTTCTTTTAGTGAAGTACTGCTCACATATCGCGTGTGCTCGCGACTGCTCGGCAGCTGTCTCATCACTACTTCCTCACTCGTCATTAAAACAAGTGAAACCACGCACTTATATGTACTCCTTCATCTTAGTCAGATTTAAAAAACGTTTATCTACACCCATGCAATAAATCCTCTGTAGCGGTCATCGCTACACCGTCATTTTAACTCAAATAATTTAAAACTTAAAACGAAATTGTAAACACTCCACACGTTCATGTTATTATCCCGTTAGACAGAAACGTTCAAATCATAGACATCAAACACGATCATTATCTTTGGTTCAAAACTAACAATTATTAACAGAAATATATGTACCCATTTATTTAATTGCTATATTTATATAACGTCTTAATAATTATTTACAATTTATTTTTTATTTCGTTTTTGGTTGATGTTCCAGAAGTGTTTTCGGAATACAAACTTGAAACGGAGTTTTGTTTAAGAGTTATTGTACAAAACATACGAAGCATACATAAGAATTTTGAGAACTTTAAGATATACCTTGCAAGGAGTAACATAGAATATGACATTATAATACTTACGGAATGTTGGCTACAAGGTTCAACTATGATACAGAGTCTGGATCAATGTTCAGAATTTCACACTAATAAGCATATAAATCAGAATAGTGGTGTAGTAGTTTATATAAAAAGCTATTTAACAGGTGTCACAGTTTATGAGCCAAATTGTATGGACGCTGATTGCTTGATAGTCAAAATTAATAACATCCATGCCTTTATCTGTATGTACAGATCGCCGTCTTTTGCATCGCTAACCAATTTTCTCGGTTCTTTAAAGGACATTTTACTAGATATAAAAAAACACGAAAAAGTGAAAAATAACTTCAGCTTCAGAAGTCGGTGACTTTTGTTTGATTGATTTTTTTGTCACCGACTTCTGAAGCTGAAGTTATTTTTCACTTTTTCGTGTTTTTTGAAGTCGATTTTATTTTTTGCTAAAAAGTTTTTTATTTATCCATTTTTAGTTGTTCCCAAACAAATATTTGCCATGAATTTATTTGACATTGTTACCAATACATGTCATGGTAATAGGCGTGAGCAGCGGTGGCCCAGTGGTGGCGGCCCCGACTTCGAACAGTAACTGGTGGGTTCGAACCCTGGCAGGCGTATTACTTTGTGTAATTTATTTCACCACCACTGCTCTCAAAATGGTGAAGGAAAACATCGTGAGGAAACCGGCATGTCCTAGTACCAAAACATTCGAAGACATGTGACATCTACAAACCCGCACTGGGCACGCGTGATGGATTATAGCCCATTCTCTCTCATAGAGAGGAGGCCTGTGTCCCAACAGTGGGAACATTATAGACTGATGATGAATAGGCGTATCCCTAATATATGGAACGCGGAGCGGGAGGGAGTGTCAGACTTTTACTGACTAAAACCCATCCATGTTCCTTCTTAGCCCTTTGTATTCCAGAGTCATGTATCAAACGCACACTATGTAAGCAAGCTTATTACAAGTTGGGCGATTATATCGCTGATAAAAATGCATGGCTCAATGCTGGTCCTGCTCCACATGGACAGGGGCGCATAAATTGATAGCATTTTATAGAATTGTTGGAGCTGCTGAAGATTGTACAACTATTTTTTTTTTTTTTTTTTTTCTTGACTTGAATGCGCCCTGGCGGTTGAGAGTATGTCATGCTCACTCTAATGTCTCGCTGATGGTGGCGCGTGTATCGGATCATTTAGTTCCCTTCGAAATGGTTGAGCTGAATGGTGGTGATCCATGCGTCATGTTCGTGAACGGGCGCTGTCAGTTGGGACTGGTCATCTCTTAGTTGCCATGGCTTATTTGAATGTTTATTTTTTAATTGTATTTTTTGTTTTTACTATGGACACTTTTAACGTGCACATCTTGCTACATTGTTCTCACATAATATATCATCTTAACATGATTGATGTAACCAAGATTTTGTAACAACATTTTGATTTAAAAGAGTGTCCATGGAGTTTCTTGCCCGTTCTTCTCCATAGAGATCCACGCTAGGGAATGGGCAACTCAGTACTTTCACAGTTTTTATGTCTTGTGACTGGGACTGTAGCTACATTTAATTTTCATCTTTGTTTCGACAATTCAAAAGTGCCTGTAACTGGCCTACTTGAAATAAATGCTTTGATTTTTGATTTTTTTTAGTCGCAGTATCTCTTTAGAACCGTCCCTTTTGCTGACATCTCTTTGAGGCGCGCGCGGAACACGAACGAACTGTCGAAATCTGGGTGTATTGTACAAATCTGCGTACCCCCTCAGAGCACACAGGCGTGATGTTACGTCATTTGAGGCGCACGCGGAACACGATCGAGCCAACTTAACATAGGTACCTAACTTTCGAAATCTGGGTGTGTTGTATACATCTGTGCACCCCCTCAGAGCATACAGGCGTGATGTTACGTCATGATGTTGTATAAACAATAAACATCCAAGCGATTGCAACATTCACGGCACATTTGCCGTCTATTTTTGAAGAGTTCCATTGTATTACTCCGAAGATCAGCATCAGATATTCACAAAATTTAAATAGGACCACACGGGAAGCACTAACTTTCAAATAAAAAAAGAATTATCAAAATCGGTTCACCCATTCGAAAGTTCTGAGGTAACAAACACAAAAAAAAAATACAGTCGAATTGAGAACTTCCTCTTTTTGGAAGTCGGTTGAAAACACGTCCCTCATGTTTAATTAACTGGAGATATCAATATAAATATCAGTGTTAGTAGTACGGAACAAAGATCTGATGACTATTTGTGCAGCGAGTGGACTGTATTATCACCTTTTTTTTTTTTGTAGCAGCTCACTGGGGACTCCAAGAGAGGTTAAAGGGTATGCACTGAATAAAACACTGACTTTGTTAAATTTGATGAGACTGGGACTCAAAATGCCCTATTACTGAGGAGCCAAACGGGCATAGTGATCTTCTTGACGTTTCGTAAAATACTGATAAACTACTGATTAGTGCGGCGTCTTTTATAATAAAATGCTTCTAGAAGTTTCGTGCATCGCGCGCTTTCTCACACACGCGTGCAACGCTTCCTATTGGCTATTCTGAGTCCCCGTTACGTAATCCTTTATTAATATTTAAATGTGCTTGCCAGCGGACCGCACACATAAAAAAGGCAAACTCGCGTCGAAGCTGGCAGCATAGGTACATAATAGAAAATAGGCATAACAAATCTTATAACTAACTATCCTAGTGTTTTAGTATCGCTACTCGATACTAGATGGCGTTGTGCATTGACGTCACATTTCTGAATCGCGGTGTTAAGATTTTCAAACATGGAATGACCTCCGCGCGGTACATTATTTTGATTTACATTACGGCGAGAGATTTTTGGTACTTTGTACGATGCAAATGTTCCTATGATTGAACAGGTATGACTGCGCCGCCCGGGTTTACGCTGTTGTCGTGCACACTATTTGAATCTTACAGTAACTCACGGTCTTTTGCCTAGTCACCAACTTCCGACGCGTATTAATAAATCTATTGATCATTGTTTTGTCAAGTCAAACCGCAAAATAATAACTGTTGTCTGTAATTCGTCAGTTACTGATCATAGTAGTATTTACATTAGTATACCTTTAACTGAGCAATGTAACAATAAACAAAAAACGACTCTAAAAAAACTAAATTATGAAAAGGTATTTGAATTAATGAAAGAATTGGACTGGGCCAATGTAACATCTTTAAAAGATCCCAATAAAGCTGCTGAAGTACTTATTGATAATACATCTCAAATCATTCAAAAATGTAGCCACAAGATTTCCGTGCCCAATAGACGACTAACTTTCCAACCGTGGGTAACGCCGGGTCTATTGCGTTGCATTAGATTTAGAGATACGTTGCACAGAAGAAGCCTAAAGTCACCAAATGATCGCGATCTGCAAGTCACCTACAAAAGCTACAGAAATCACTGCAACAATATTCTACATAATTTAAAAAATGACCACGACAAATCTGATTTAAATAATAGCAGGAAAGACATAAAAAGAACATGGAATGTTATAAAACGTGTATGTAATTTAAATGTATCGAATAAGTCACAAGTACCGATCGAATTGTTGAATTTAAAATCATCACCACAAGAATTTGTGGACTTCATAAATAATTTTTTCGTTAATCTGGGCACTAAATTGTCAAATAATATTCTACAAAAGTTACAACTTACGGAAAGTGATCTTGTGTACAAAAATAAGTCTACAGATAGTCCTATGAACTCATTTATGTTATGGGAGACAGATGAAGCTGAGGTACATAAAACAATTTTGTCACTAAAAAATACGAAGTCTACTGGATGGGATAGAATATCCGCTGAGTTTATAAAAAAAAAAATTCTAAATTTGTCATTACACCCTTAACACATATATTTTATTTGTGTTTTTCGTTAGGGAAGTTTCCAAACGTACTGAAGGACTCGTTAGTTATACCTGTATTTAAATCGGGGGAAAGAGATAGTATCACAAATTATCGTCCGATATCACTTTTGCCCACCTTGGCTAAAATTCTTGAAAAAATTATAATTAACCGGCTAATTAGTTATCTAGATAAAAACGATATTCTTTCTAAAAATCAATTTGGATTTAGGAAGAACAAATCGACCATAGATGCAGTTGAAAACTTTGTTACAACTGTAGCTGACAACCTTGACTGGAAGAAAAAATGCCTTGGTGTCTTTCTAGATTTAGCCAAGGCATTTGATACTGTCTCAATTCCCCTACTCATTTGTAAATTGGAGGCCATAGGTATTCGAGGTATACCACTTAATCTATTCCAGGACTACCTTACAAACAGGTCACAGACTGTTAAAATAGATAAATTTTGTAGCTCTAAAAAACCTATTAATTTCGGTGTTCCGCAGGGGTCAGTGCTTGGACCCACTTTGTTTCTGATTTATGTAAATAGTCTTTGTAATATTAAAATAACTGACGCTAAGGTGACTACTTTCGCTGATGATACAGTAATTTTATTCCAACAGTCTACATGGGACCGCGTCAAATTGTCAGCTGAGCATGGACTTCAAAAGATAATTAAATGGCTTGATTACAACCTACTTATATTGAATCTTTTAAAAACAAAATATATAACTTTTAGTATAAAAAATAATTTACAACCTCCCTCAGATTTCACCTTGAAAGCTCATTGTTCTAATTGTGTGAATATTAATAATTGCGATTGTTCATTGTTATCTTCAACCAATAGTACTGTTACGTCGTACCCATACCTACAATACAAGTAGCTTCTAATAGTAGGTACCTACAACTAAGTAGGTAGGTAGTAGTAGGTATGTATCGAATGATGTAGGTACAAATTCGCAAACTACCTATAAAATACATCAGGAAGTTGTCATTGTAATTTCGACCGTACGCCCAGGGCATAAAGTACCTATTTCTTTCCTGTGTACAAAAGTTGTGGAAGTTTCTCTAAGGACAATGACCTAATATGAATTGCCTAGAAGATTCTGGGAACTTATGGATCTTTCTCAAACGTTCGGTCGTCGTATAAATAGTCGACGTGTTTGTGGGAGCAGGCAGTATTATTTTGGCTACAGTACGGGACGAATCGAAGTGAACTAGTGAGTGCGAATATCTAAGCGAATAGTGATCAGTAGTGTACTTGTGATTGAGTTTGAAGTGTTTTGTGATTATTAAAGTTATTCAGTTGTTTCATCGGTAGTAATTGATTTATCCCATACCCAGCTCGTAACAATTTGGTGCCAGAAGTGAGGGATAAATTATGCCAGTTCTACCTAAGGACAACACGGAAGGTATCCGTACCAGGAGTCAGCGACAGCAGGACATGGACCAAAGGCGGTTTGGAGATTCTCCGACACAGACACCGGGTGGTGTCCAGCCTACGGCAGAGCTGGCCGCTGGCCCATCCGGAGTTTCTCCAGCATCAGTGGCGCCAGACTTGTCAGCTTTAATGGCGCTGCTGCAGGAGCAGGCTCGCCGTCAAGAGGAGCAGGCTCGCCGTCAAGAGGAGCAGGCTCGCCGGTTGGAAGAGCAGTTGCAACGAGACAAGGAGGAGCAGGCTCGTCGTCAAGAAGAACAGATGATCCTCATAAAGGATCTTCATTCAACTTTCGGCAAAGAGCTGAAGGTAATGAAGGATCAGGTTCACCATCATGAGAATCGCATCTCAGAAGCCGAAGTTCAGATCGCTGGGGTGAAGAAGGCTTTGGGGGAACTGAAGACTGGAGACGTGACTGTGGCTTCAGTGGTTGCTGCACCTTCAGCGCGGGGCTTTAAGGTGCCTCCATTCGATGGAACATCTTCGTGGTCGGCTTATAAAATTCAATTTGAGGCCGTTATGAAGGCGAATGGATGGACAAAACCGCAAGCCATGACCGCGCTCACCTTGGGTCTCCGAGACCAGGCCCTCAACATTCTTGAGGCGCTTGGCAAGGATGTAACCTACGAGCAGCTGCTGGAGGCGTTAGAGTCCAGATACGTCGACGCGCACCTGGAGCACGTATTTCGTGCTAAGTTGAAGGATCGTGTTCAACGTAGTGCCGAGAACCTACAGCAGTGGGCCCTGGAAGTTGAAAAGCTGGTTCGGAAAGCATACCAGTCTGCCCCTGCACTTATCGATGGGAATCTGGTACAAGCGTTCGTTGATGGAATACGTGACTTGGAAGTTAGAGCCGCTGTGAGACTTGGGCATCATGAAACATTGAAGGACGCCTTAGCCCATGCTTTAGAAGTAGAGGCAGTGAGGCAAGACCACCGAACGCACCGCGTTAGGGAGGTTGTAGCATCACCTGTACGCGAGCGCCCGCAAGGGTACAGTCCTAGGTGCTACACTTGTGGAGAAAGGGGTCACCTTCGGTCAAGCTGTCCAAAGCGCAACACCCCGCGAGAAGATCAGCAAGGAAGGGTGGCTGAAGTGACTGTCCAGCCACAGCAGGGAAACGAGTAAATGCCAGGACTGGGGGGCGGGTGCTGGCTGGTATTGAAAGAGCCCCGAGAATCTTGATCTCGCAAGCATATGACGGGAACAGCCTGACCATCAGAGGTGAAGTCAACGGAACACCATGCAAACTGACGTTGGATACTGGAGCTTCTTACACGGTCGTTAACTCTCACCTAGCAAGTCGGTTTCTTGGGGACTACTTTGATAACCACGACCGTATACGATTACTGACAGCTACCGGTCAGCACATAACCGTCCGAGGCAAGAAGGAGGTGGAGTTAAAATTGGGTGACAGATTTTACAAGCACAATGTCATCGTGGCCGACATAGTAGACGATTGCATCTTGGGCTTGGATTTTATGCGGAAATATCGTTGTGAGATCGACGTTGATCAAGGAGTATTGAAATGTGGTTCAGAGGAAGTCTTCATGGAAGGTGCACCATCAGGGAAAGTGTACTGCTTGAAAGAGATTGTTCTTCCTCGCAGATCAGAAACGATTGTGCCAATTAGTTTACCACGGAATTCTGGACAAAAAGATCGAAGTGTTCTGATAGAAAGGGTGAACAATGACTTTCCATGGAAGATGGCACGGACTCTGGTCAAGGCCAACAACGTCTCAGCAGTACGCATACTGAATCCAAGTGACAAGGAGCAAGTCATTAAGAAGTGCACCTTAATCGGCACTTGCGAGGAAGTAGCTTGGATGCGTCAATTACAAAATCTGCCTACCGGAAATAAAATTCGTAGTACAAAGTTTGACGTGTCAACACTTTTGGAAAACTGCGATTTATCTAAAGAAGAAATGGACAAGGCTAAGAAGATGTTACTTCAGTACGCCGACATTTTCTCTTCAAATGATGCTGACATAGGGAGAACTGGACTAGTTCAGCATAAGATTAATACGGGTAACGAGTTACCAATCCGTCAGCGGCCAAGAAGACTGCCAGTTGCACGTGAAAAAGAGGTGGAAACCATGATGGAGGGAATGATGAAGGACGGTGTTATAGAGCCTTCATCGAGTCCATGGTGTTCTCCTGTGGTCCTGGTAAAGAAAAAGGACGGCAGTATGCGCTTCTGTGTGGACTATCGACGACTGAACGCTGTCACGAAAAAGGACAGCTATCCGCTGCCTAGGATCGATGACACACTGGATACGCTGACTGGTATGAAGTGGTTTACCACACTTGACCTGAAAAGTGGCTATTGGCAAGTAGAAATAGACCCCAAGGATAAGGAAAAAACTGCATTCTCAACAGGGAAAGGATTGTGGCAGTTTAAAGTTATGCCATTCGGATTGTGCAATGCTCCTGCAACGTTTGAAAGGCTGATAGAGCAAGTACTCGCCGGATTGATTGGAGACGCATGTCTTGTCTATCTAGACGACATAATCATCGTGGGCCGTACATTTGAAGATCACCTTAAAAACCTCAACCAAGTGCTGTCGAAAATCCAAACAGCAAATCTTAAGTTAAGTCCGAAAAAGTGCTCGTTTTTCAGAAAACAAGTGAACTTCTTAGGACACATAGTTTCGGGGGAAGGTGTTCAAACAGACCCAGAAAAAGTAATCGCCGTCAAGGATTGGCCAGTTCCGAAAGACAAGACACAGGTCAGAGCATTTCTGGGTTTGTGCTCCTACCATCGAAGGTTTGTCAAGATTTTTGCCGACATTGCAAAACCTCTGCACAAACTCACTGAGGAAAAGCGGCAATTCTGTTGGGACGAGAACTGCGACGTTGCATTTCAGGAATTAAAGAAACGTCTGTGCAATACGCCTATTTTGGGATATCCTGACACAGAAAATGACTTCATAGTTGACACAGATGCAAGTAATACTGGAATTGGGGGCGTGCTGTCTCAACGGAAAGGAAACCAAGAGGTTGTGATAGCTTACTTCAGCAAGTCTTTATCCAAACCAGAAAGAAATTACTGCGTTACAAGACGGGAGCTACTCGCCGTAGTAAAGACATTGCAGCACTTCAGTAAATATTTGTTGGGACGTAAATTCCAATTAAGAACTGACCATGCTGCATTGAAGTGGCTATTACAGTTCAAGAATCCAGAAGGGCAAGTGGCGAGATGGATTGAGCTATTGCAAGAGTTTGACTTCGTAACTGAACATCGCAGTGGAAGAACTCACGGTAACGCAGACGCCTTGTCGAGAAGACCTTGTCCTGAAGACTTTAAGCACTGTGCCAGGCAAGAGACTAAGGAAGTAGTGCCCGTGAGGATGCTTAGAACGGATCTCAGCGATGAATTGAAAGAAACCAGCAGACTCAGCAAAATGACTCGGACATCAAACCGATCTTCGAGTGGATCAAAGCTGGTGCTCCTAAACCCAAGTGGAGTGATGTGGCTGCGATGAGTTCCATCACGAAGAGTTATTGGGCGCAATGGAACAGCTTGGTGATCCAGGATGGAGTCTTGTGCCGTAAATGGGAAAACGCTCGAGGGGACAGCTGTCATCTACAAATGGTTGTCCCTAAAGCTAAGGTACCGGATGTTTTACGGCTGTACCATGATGGATGTTCGGGAGGACATATGGGGGTAAAAAGGACTTTACTAAAAATTCGAGAACGCTTTTACTGGATCCACTGTCGAGATGATGTGGAGGACTGGTGTCGCAAATGTACCAGTTGTGCGGCCGTGAAAGGACCCCAAACACGCAGCAGAGGAGCATTAAAAGTGTACAACGTTGGAGCCCCTTGGGAGCGGATAGCACTAGACGTTGCGGGACCATTTCCAGAAAGTGAGAGCGGAAACAAGTACTTCTTGGTGGTCATGGATTACTTCACAAAGTGGCCAGAAGTCTTCGCCATTCCTAATCAAGAAGCTACAACTGTCGCAGATAAATTGGTTCAGGAAGTCTTCTGTCGTTTTGGAGTACCCTTAGAAATACACAGCGATCAAGGAAGGAATTTCGAATCGCAAGTATTTCAGGAGACTTGTCGATTAATGGGTACTCACAAAAACCCAGACCAGAACCACCTCTTACCACCCACAATCTGATGGAATGGTGGAACGATTCAACCAAACGTTGGAAAGATATCTGGCAAAAGTCGTGGAAAGCAGACAAAGGGATTGGGACAAGCACATACAGCCGTTTCTTCTGTCCTACCGCAGCGCAGTCCACGAAAGTACAACTGTGACGCCCGCCTTCGCGAACTTTGGAAGGGAATTACGGTTGCCTGCAGATTTAATCACTGGAACTCCCCCTGATGCTCCACGCAGTGTAACAGATTACGCAAATGACTTGCGTAACAAGTTGAATGATGTTTATGAGCATATTAGACAATCCGGCCAACAGATGTCTGAGAAGATGAAGACCCGTTATGACCGGAAGGCAAATAGTAGGGGTTTCGACGAGAGTTCACTGGTGTGGTTGCATAACCCAGTACGGAGCAAAGGGAAGTCTCCGAAATTACAAGCAAGCTGGGATGGACCATACCGAGTCGTGACTAGGATCAACGATGTCACCTACCGAATACAGAAGGGTCCACGAGGTGCGCCTAAGATTGTCCATGTAGACCGATTGGCGCGATACTACGGGCCTAATGATGCTCGGGACGAGCATGTCTAAGGAGGGGGCAGTGTTACGTCGTACCCATACCTACAATACAAGTAGCTTCTAATAGTAGGTACCTACAACTAAGTAGGTAGGTAGTAGTAGGTATGTATCGAATGATGTAGGTACAAATTCGCAAACTACCTATAAAATACATCAGGAAGTTGTCATTGTAATTTCGACCGTACGCCCAGGGCATAAAGTACCTATTTCTTTCCTGTGTACAAAAGTTGTGGAAGTTTCTCTAAGGACAATGACCTAATATGAATTGCCTAGAAGATTCTGGGAACTTATGGATCTTTCTCAAACGTTCGGTCGTCGTATAAATAGTCGACGTGTTTGTGGGAGCAGGCAGTATTATTTTGGCTACAGTACGGGACGAATCGAAGTGAACTAGTGAGTGCGAATATCTAAGCGAATAGTGATCAGTAGTGTACTTGTGATTGAGTTTGAAGTGTTTTGTGATTATTAAAGTTATTCAGTTGTTTCATCGGTAGTAATTGATTTATCCCATACCCAGCTCGTAACAGTACTAAATATCTTGGCATCGAAATCGACAAAAACTTAAATTGGAAACAGCATTTTAGTAATTTAAAATCTCGAATACGCAAACTTATACCAATTTTCAAAAAAGTAAGAAACTTAAAAGATAAAACCACTAATAGAACTGTTTATTTCACGCTGTGTAGATCAATACTTTCTTACGGCATCTCTGCTTGGGGTGGTGCTTAGAAAAGTAATAACATAAAAATAGAAAGGGTACACCGATGTATTCTGAAAGTTAATAATTTCAAAGGATTTAGGTATCCAACGACTGCACTATACAAAGAATTCGAAGTCCTAAACGTTCGTGAACTTTTTATACAAAATATAGTTTTAAAACAGCATATCCATTAAAATCGTCCGTGTGGTGTCGGACGTAAAGAATAACACCATCCCATATGTTCCCGTGGGTGTCGTAAGAGGCGACTAAGGGACTTACCAGAGAATGGGCAGCAGCGCTCTCTGTGTCTTATGTAAGAACTGCACTCACTGCGATCGCCAACCCGCTTGCCAAGCGTGGCGATTATGGCAAAACCCCCCCATGAATAGCGCAACAAAGAAATGGCCCCTAGTGCCCGGCAGCCCGTCTACCCTCGACTACGGCAGCGGTCGAGGCTACGGCGTGGCAAGGGGTGCGAAGAATCTCCGGAAGGGATCCGGCTGCCAATACCAACGACTGGACCTGGCAACATATCGTCGTATCCTACGAATAGTGCCCTAACGAACATAAGGGCTTTCTTTTTTTATTGCATAATTCAATTCAGCTCGTCATACCACAGATAACCAGTTTAACAAAACAATTAAAAACCGCACAGGTTATCAAATAATTAGGTTTTCTAAAAAGCCACAATTTTAAGCACTACGTTTTCAACGAAGAAAAAAGCCACAACCGCCGTCGCGCCTTCGTTCTACGCGAGTAGTGGGGGTGCGGGGACGCGGCGCGTTCGTCTTAGCGCCGCTCGGCTAGTATTCGGCGGAACGCGGAGATTGTTAGTTGCGGCGAGCGTAAACTAATTTTTAAATAAAAAAAATTTAAGTCATTTTAATTAGATACTTATTCATTTCCAATATACGGTACATAGAAAAAAACCCTCATGGTGATTGTGGCCGTTTTCTATGGAATGACTAAATTGCGTATGTATAGTAGAGACGAAGCCCTAATTACGTTTGTGTCTTTCTTCTACATCTTCTAGGATTTAAGGGACAAAATGCGGTATAAACTATAAAGATAATTTATTGAAAATAATGCTAACCAAACCATAAAATACCAATACACATTATATTAAACCACCAATACATATTTTGTCACATTTAATTTAATTAAACACAAAAAAGTGTCTCCTGAAAAGTAGCTATTATGCAGTTACGCCCCTATTCGTAGGATACGACGATATAACACGCGCACACTCCGGACCGACGAGAAGATAGCGGAACTAGAAGAGGAATTGAGCAGGCTGCGATGGAGTATTGTGGGATTATCTGAAGTCCGAAGAGAGGGGGAGGACACGATAATCCTGAAATCCGGCAACCTGCTCTATTTCCAAGAGGGTGACCGGCAGTCCCAGGGTGGTGTTGGGTTTATCGTCCACAAGTCCCTTGTGAACAACGTGGTGAAGATCGAGAGTGTGTCGACCAGGGTGGCGTACCTTATACTCAGAATATCCTCAAGATATTCGCTGAAGGTCATACAGGTCTACGCCCCGACCTCGGCACACCCCGACGACGAAGTGGAGACCATGTATGAGGATATATCTAAAGCCATGCATGGTTCCAAAACTCACTTCACAGTTGTCATGGGGGACTTCAACGCGAAACTGGGCAAACGAGACGGGGATGAGCTGCAGGTGGGGCAATTTGGAATTGGACATCGGAATCGCCGGGGTCACCAACTGGCTAGTTTTATGGAGAAGGAGGGCCTCTATATGATGAACTCCTTCTTCAGAAAGCGTGAGCACAGGAAGTGGACCTGGCAGAGCCCCGATGGTGCAACTAGAAATGAGATCAACTTCATCATGTCAACCAAGAAGCAAATGTTCAATGATGTCTCTGTGATCAATTCGGTGAAAACCGGGAGCGATCACCGCATGGTAAGAGGCACATTGAACATCAATATCAAGCTTGAAAGGTATCGACTGATGAAGTCTACGCTCCGTCCAGCACAGATCCAAATCCAAAACCCCGAGAGTTCAGCTTGAACTCCAGAACCGTTTCGAGTGCCTAGGAAGCTCAGTGGACGAATACAACGATGGGTTCATGGAAACTGTCCATACGACCGGGTCTAAGTTCTTCAAGGTGCGTCGTACAGATCAGAACAAGAGGCTCTCCGATCACACTCTCAAGCTCATGAAGGAGCGGCGTGAGATGATCCTGCAGTCTTCAGACGAGGCGTGTAAATACCGGCAGCTCAATAGACGGATCTCTAAATCCTTGAAGAGCGACCTCCGCCGCTTTAATACCGAGCGTATTAAAGACGCGATTGAGCGGAATAAAGGCTCCAAGGTATTTGCAAGGGATCTGGCTATTGGGCAGAGCCAGCTCACGAAACTGAAGACCAACGATGGTAGGATCTTATCCGTCAAACCGGAGCTTCTGAGGGAGATCGAGAGCTTCTATGAACAGTTGTACACGTCAACCAGTAAACCCGTCGTAGATCTAGCAAACGACCCAAGAGCTAGACTGACCCGACAATATACCGAAGACATCCCGGACGTCAGCCTGTACGAGATTAGGATGGCTATGAAGCAGCTCAAAAACAACAAGGCACCGGGTGATGACGGAATTACGGCCGAATTCCTGAAGGCGCGTGGAAAACCGGTACTTAAGGCCCTTCAGAAGCTGTTTAATTCCGTCATACTTGAGGGAAAAACGCTACAGGCATGGTGCAGGGGTGTGGTGGTGCTCTTCTTCAAAAAGGGTGACAATGCCCGGCTGAAGAATTATAGGCCCATCTCACTTCTAAGCCATGTCTACAAGTTGTTTTCTAGAGTCATCACGAATCGTCTCGCGCGCAGGTTTGACGATTTCCAGCCACTCGAACAAGCCGGTTTCCGAAAAGGCTTTAGCACCTTGGACCACATACATACGCTGCGGCAAGTTATACAGAAGACCGAAGAGTATAACCTGCCTCTCTGTTTAGCGTTTGTGGACTACGAGAAAGCCTTCAATTCGATTGAGACCTGGGCTGTACTGCAGTCTCTCCAACGGTGCCAAATCGACTATCGGTTCATCGAGGTGTTGAAGTGTTTTTACAAAAACGCCACCATGTCAGTCCGACTTCAGGACCAAGCCTCGAAACCTATCCTCCTGCAGCGAGGTGTGACACAGGGAGACGTCATATCTCCGAAACTGTTCACCGCTGCACTGGAGGATGTCTTCAAGGTTCTGGACTGGAGAGGGCTAGGCATCAACGTCAATGGCGAGTACATCACTCACCTTCGGTTTGCCGATGATATAGTGGTAATGGCTGAAACCATGGAGGACCTAAGTACAATGCTCGATGACCTTAGTAGAGCTTCCGGAAGAGTGGGTCTAAAAATGAACATGGACAAGACTAAGGTCATGTTAAATGCCCATGTCATACCCACTCCTATCAAGATCGGAGACTCTACTCTTGAAGTTGTAGACGATTATGTGTACCTGGGACAAACGGTCCAGTTAGGTAGGTGTAACTTCGAGAAAGAGGTCAATCGTCGAATCCGACTCGGTTGGGCAGCGTTCGGGAAATTGCGCGGTATCTTCTCGTCCAACCTACCGCAGTGTCTCAAGACGAAAGTCTGTGACCAGTGTGTGTTGCCAGTGATTACATACGGGACCGAAACGTGGTCGCTCACAATGGGCCTCATCAGGAAGCTTAAAGTCACCCAAAGGGCAATGGAGAGGGCTATGCTCGGAGTTTCCTTGCGCGATCGAATCAGAAATGAAGACATCCGCAAGAGAACAAAGGTTACCGACGTAGCCCGAAGAATTGCCAAACTTAAGTGGCAGTGGGCAGGGCACATTGCTCGCAGAACGGATGGCTGATGGGGCCTAAAAGTTCTGGAGTGGCGACCGCGAACCGGAAGACGTTGCGTTGGAAGGCCTCCCACTAGGTGGACCGATGACCTGGTGAAGGTTGCAGGAATCCGCTGGATGTGAGTCGCACTTGACAGGTCAATGTGGCGACACTTGGGGGAGGCCTATGTCCAGCAGTGGACGTCTTTCGGCTGAAATGATGAATGATGATATCCGTGAAAAACCGTCTAATAAATCTACCAGAAGATCACATGATGTTTACGTTGTCCCGGCATGTAAAACAACATTTGCCCAGAGTTTCTCTTTTTTCCTGGCTCCGTTATTGTACAATGGTGTCAGCAAAATAAAACCCCTGAAAGATATGAATAGTTATGTTTGTAGAAAGGCACTGGATGAGTTTCTGCGTAAATTGGACTACGAACAGACTGAAGAATTCGTAAAGGTATGTATATAAGATTATACTATTAATAAGTATATGTATATGTTCAAAAGTGGAAATGTATAATCTAAATTATATCCACGTTATAATGAATAATAATATATATATGTATACTGTGTGAGACTGCACTAGCAGACTCACGATGTCCGCGATTACGCGGAGCCCTAATCAAAATAATATTTGTCCAATCGACAAGGAGAACAACTGAAGTGGGTATGCGTGAGCGATGAATGAACGCTTCTTGGCCCACTTACTGTGCGAGCACTAGCAAGGAGGTAGGCAGGTAGCTAGGTATGTACTTGTCGGAGCGCAGGTGAATTTAAGTAAAAGGCAAATAAGCTTAAAGCGAGTACTATATTGTAATTAAATAACTATGTGTACAAAGCAGGTGAACAAAGCAGAATGAATATCGACACCGTCAGGACCCAATATTTATACTACACGGTAAACAAACTACGTCATTATTAGGCACGGCTTCACTTCGCGCGCGTCATCGTCCTAGACAAAAGGATCGCATGCGCCGGTCGGCCGTGTGCGCGCTTCGCTACGCACACATAGTAGAATCCTTATCTTAGAGGCGGGGCTTAAAAGGTGGCGTGATTTTTGGTGCTGCGTTCTAGTGTGCGAGTTTACTTGCCTACTCGCCACACCACTCCCCTGGTGAGTCGTAGCCTAGCTACGGACGATAGTAGTCAGGGAATTTTACTGTGCGCCCGCTCCTTGTCTTCTTGACTGTGACCTGGTCTTCTGGATGCTGCTGATGTGACGTCATGACGGGTTGCTCATGTGCTAAATATGCTGGTTTTAGTCGGTCGAGTGTGACTTTTTGCCGTTTTCCCTTCACATCGAGGTCGAAAGTCTTCTGGTCTCGTTGCAGGACTTTGTATGGTCCTAAATATGGAGCTTCTAGTGATCTTCGTGCGGGACCTTGCCGCAAGAAAACATGGGTAGCTGCTTTCAGGTCTTTGGGCACGTAGAACGGTCGAGTGGAACTAGTGTGCCAGGAAGTAGGTTGTGGTGTTAGCTTACTCATATGTGAGCGAAGTCTGCTGATCAGGCTGGTCATGTCGACTGTCTCCTTAGGAGTGGAGGCGAAGAATTGTCCTGGCAGACGGAGCGGTTCACCATACACCAGCTCTGCCGCGGATGCTTGCAGGTCTTCCTTGTAAGCGCTGCGTATGCCCAGTAGAACCCACGGTAACACCTCGGTCCAGTTTGAATTTGCATGACAGGTGATGGCGGCTTTCAGCTGACGGTGTAGCCTTTCCACCAGGCCATTAGCTGCGGGATGGTAAGCTGTGGTTAAGTGATGTGATGTGCCGATTAAAGCAGCGAGTTCCTTGAAGGTGCGGGACTCGAACTGCCTGCCCCGGTCGGTCGTGATGTGCTCGGGGCTGCCGAACCACGCGATCCACCCCGACGTTAAGGCGGCTGCGCAGGTCTCCGCCGTGATGTCCTGCAGCGGGTATGCCTCTGGCCAACGCGTCACGCGGTCGACTATGGTGAGGCAGTACCTGTAGCCAGAACATAATGGTAAGGGACCTACTAAGTCAATGTGAATGTGGCGGAACCGTGCTGAAGGCGTCTGGAAAGCTGTTAAAGGTGCTGATGTATGCCTGGACACTTTGCTTCGCTGGCATGCTTCACATTCTTTGGCCCATTGTCGACAGTCCCTTCTTATGCCCGGCCATACATACCTTTCGGTTACCAAGCGGACTGTTGCTTTACCGCCTGGGTGACTTAAACCGTGCAGGGTATTGAATGCTTGTTTGCGAAACCGTTTGGTGAGAAATGGGCGAGTCCCCGATGCGATGTCGCAGTACACTTCAACTGCTGTCTCGGGTAGTCTGATTTTCTTCAGCTTCAGACTGGTGCCATTTTGTATGAGGTCTTGGAGTTCCGCATCGGTTTCCTGTTCGCTGGCCAGGGACTGGTAATCTAAGGGCAAATTGATTTCATTAATACGTGATAAAGTGTCTGCTACCACATTGTCTTTGCCAGCCACAAACTTTATATCTGTTGTGTACTGGCTGATAAAATCCAGGTATCTGAACTGACGCGGGGAACAGTTTTGACGAGGTTTGCTGAATGCAAATGTCAGTGGTTTGTGATCGGTCAAAACTGTGAATGTTCTTGCTTCTACCATAAACTTGAAATACCGTATGGCCTCATATATTGCTAGAAGTTCGCGGTCATATGGGCTGTACTTCGTCTGGGCAGGGCTTAGCTTTCTGGAGAGGAATGCCAAAGGTTGCCATTCTTTACCCTGCTTTTGCTGTAATACAGCACCGATTGCCGTGTCTGAGGCGTCTGTCTGTACTGCGAGTTCTGCCGTTGGGTCTGGATGGACTAGCAGTGTGGCCTCCGATAGACTTTGCTTACATCTGTGAAAAGTCTCCAGGTGTTCGGGTGCCATTTCTATTGCCTGTGATCCCTTAACTTTGAGACCTGTTAAGAACTTGTTTAATGGTGCCTGCATGGAAGCTGCTGCTGGTAGGAATTTCCGGTAAAAGTTGATCATTCCAAGGAATCTTCTAAGGTCTTTGATGTTTTTCGGCACCGGGAAGTCCAGGATGGCCTGAACCTTTGTATTTAGAGGCTTGATTCCAGCTGCTGAAACCTCGTGGCCCAGGAAACTCACTTTCTCTTGTCCCAATGTGCATTTGTTTGTGTTTATCAGCACTCCATACTCTGATAACCTTTCAAAGAGTTGCTTGAGGTGCTGTTGATGCTGGATGACGTTGCTGCTGAAGATTAAGATGTCGTTCAGGTAGGTATAACAGAAGTCTAAGCCTCGGAGCACCTCGTCCATAAACCGCTGAAATGTCTGTGCAGCGTTGCGGAGTCCGAACGTCATGAAAGGAAATTCGAACAACCCAAAAGGTGTCGTTATGGCGGTCTTGGGAATGTCTTCTTCTGCGACTGGTATCTGGTTGTAGGCCTTAACCAAATCGACAGTGGAGTAGATTGTGCTCCCAACCAGCTGGTGCACGAAGTCCTGCACATGCCTAACTGGATAACGGTCTGGAATTGTACGTGCGTTCAAGCATCTGTAGTCTCCGCACGGTCTCCAGCCATCGTTCTTCTTGCGTGCTAGATGAAGCGGCGACGACCAAGCGCTCTCAGATCTGCGCGCTGTACCTTGCTGTAGCATTTGCTCAAACTCTTGTTTGGCTACTTTCGACCGCTCAGGGTCAAGGCGACGAGGGCGACTGTATACGGGTGGACCTGGCGTAGTACGTATGTGGTGCACCGTACTGTGCTTTGTAATGCCAGGTCTACCAGCTGGGCGTGTGAGGTCTGGATATTCTCTTAACAGCTGTTGGTAATCTGTGCCTTTCTTGGTTGTGCGTACTGACGATATGGCCTCGGTTGCGCCTTGATTTTTCGCAGCCACTGTTAGTGCAGTGACATTGTCGATTAATCTTTGGTTGCGGCAGTCAACAAGTAGGTTGTAGTAACCTAAAAAATCGATGCCGATTATCGGTTTTGAAACGTCCGCTACTATAAACTGCCATGTGAAAGCTCGACGAAGGCCCAGATCCAGAGTGAGTGGCAGGTAACCGTAAGTGGCTATAACTGTTCCATTTGCGGCGAACAACTCGTATTTGGTCTTGCAGCGTGGCTCCCGAACAGCGGATCGCGGGAATACACACAGGTCTGAACCCGTATCTACGAGATATTGTATTTTTGTTTTGCGATCCGTGATGAACAGGCGGCTTGTTGCAGTTAGGCAGTCTTGTACCGCCACTAATGGCTGCCTTGGGAGTTTACCGGCTGCTTGCTGTAGTTGCATGGCTGCGTACATTTCCGTGCCCTGTCACCAAACCGGTAATGGTACCAGCACTGCGGGTGATCTCTTGGTCTTGAATTGGAACGAGAACGGGAACGATGTGGTGTACCATGCCTCGATCTTCGCGGCTGCGAGCGACGGCGGCTGCGCAGTTCCATGCTCATGGTATCGAACCTTCGGCTTAACTCTGCTACGGTTTTAGTTAGCGAATCGATAGCAGCATTTTGCGGATCAGTGGTTACTGGCGGGCGAGTACTGGTACTTGCTACTTGCCCAGTCACTGTCACGATATCATTTATGCGATCCGCTAATTCGGCCACATCTTCCAGGGTCATGGTTGCTTGCGACGCGACAATGGTTTGCAGGTTGGTGGGCAGCCGACTTGACCAGATTGTCCTGATGAACTCTGCTGGGACTGTCGGTCCGGCCAAGTGTTGCAGGTGGCGCAGAAACTGCGACGGTTTTCTGTCGCCGAGTTCTTCGTGCATTATTAACTGCTTAATTTTAAGTTCCTGTGATGCTGATAGCCTCTTGATTAATTCTGCCTTCAGCTTTTCGTATTTCCCTGTTGCTGGCGGAGTAACAACCAGGTCTCTAACCGCCGCTGTGTGTTGTGGTTCCAGCTGGGACAGGACGAAGTAAAACTTGGTCGTGTCCGTCGTCATGCTTGACAACACGAACTGTCCCTCTAATTGGGCGAACCATAGTACCGGGTCATCAGGATTGAACGTCGGCGTCCTTACTCCAACTCGACAGGCTTCCTGGAATACGTCCCTCTCTCTGCCTGGCTCCATCTTCTCACCACTTGACTGCGTCTTCTCCCTACCAGGCTCCATCTTCTCCTCTTGACAACGGAAACGGGGTCACCAATGAAGTGGGTATGCGTGAGCGATGAATGAACGCTTCTTGGCCCACTTACTGTGCGAGCACTAGCAAGGAGGTAGGCAGGTAGCTAGGTATGTACTTGTCGGAGCGCAGGTGAATTTAAGTAAAAGGCAAATAAGCTTAAAGCGAGTACTATATTGTAATTAAATAACTATGTGTACAAAGCAGGTGAACAAAGCAGAATGAATATCGACACCGTCAGGACCCAATATTTATACTACACGGTAAACAAACTACGTCATTATTAGGCACGGCTTCACTTCGCGCGCGTCATCGTCCTAGACAAAAGGATCGCATGCGCCGGTCGGCCGTGTGCGCGCTTCGCTACGCACACATAGTAGAATCCTTATCTTAGAGGCGGGGCTTAAAAGGTGGCGTGATTTTTGGTGCTGCGTTCTAGTGTGCGAGTTTACTTGCCTACTCGCCACACAACTATTAGATACACTTACCATCACGTTGGTACAGGAAGTATTATATTATCTGTGGTACAGGTGATGTGACGTAGTCCTGGTCACGTCGTATCTGGGTGGGGTGTAGGTGTAAATGTGCTTGTGTTGTGTTTGTGGAGTTAAGTCAGATTCGACGGTAACCAAAGGACGCGCACAGCTCGTACCGTCGACTCCTGGTTAAACCTTCAGATCACACACGTGGCACTTTTCACCAATGTCCAACTGAATTTTATCCCGATTTGCTAACCCAATCGGGGATGTACAATAGTCCTGCACTGAATTTCGGAATTTACCGGCGTTCAAATGACACAAAAAGGCCGGCTACATAACCAACAAATTACTCGCGGTCACCGTTTATTCCCGATGTCCCCGTACGCCACGTCCCCGTTCCACGGGGACAGCGGTACTTTAATTAAATATTTAAAAATACTTGCCGTTGTCCCCGTACACTGTCCCCGTTAATATAGTTGAATAAATTATTGCCCACAGTCCCCGTTTTTTCTTTTTTAACCGTCAACATACAAAGTGTATGGCATATTCGGAAGTTAGTCTTGGTACCCGGTAGATTAATATAAAGGATTTAGACCTTGTTTTCAAGTAGGTTTTTTTATATAATGAATTTGATCGAAATATTAGATTATTGTGAACGATAAAGCCCTCTATTTTTCCTAAAAAAAATGGTAAGTACACAATCTTAAACTAAATTAATTACATGTTTCTTGTTTCAAATTCCATGTTAAGTTTTCTAGTAACTATGATAAACGAAATGGCCTTGAAAAGGATGCGCCGGGGCGTCGCGCGCGCCCTTGCTTGCAGCTGCGGAACAAAAGCGCTGATAACATTGTTTTTGTCGAGCTCTCATTGGCTCATGCAAAATCCCACTCCAGAATTCTACAAAGGGTTATTTATTGTTTTTACTTGTGAACATGTTGATGACTGGTGATGTTAGTGAAAGTGTAAATAGGAGCAAATGTAAGTAATTATTTTTAATATCTAACTGAAACTATAATATTTTCTGTACAGCATTTATAGAATGTTTAGAATGCAAAAAATACTTAAGTATATATTTGCACAAAAACTAGTAACCTTTTTAAAAAATGTTTGGAAGCCGTCTATTTAAAATCAATTTAATGTTTCGTTTTTTCCAATAGTGATCAACAATGTCCGGATACTCTCAGCCAGGTCCTTCAGGAGGAAGTAGTGAATTAAAATATATACACAGAAAGGGAGGCACAATACTTCTACATGCTGGACACCAATACACAAAAAGTATACGTGTAAAAGCGGAGCAGAAGTGTGGGAATGTCACTTGCGAAAGAAAAATAAGTGCCCTGGAACTATAAAGATTAAAGTAAGTAATTTCAAAAAGTAAATCAGAATATCGATTTAACTCCTAAGTTACAATCAGGAGGTACTTAATTAATAGCAACCACTTAGATCAAATCAAAAATGAAATAATATTTTCTAAAAAAAAAACAAAACTCGTTCTCGTTCAATATTCGCAAAAATATTATATAGGTATATCTTTATATAAATATTATAATTTTTTTTTTCTTTGCTAGCATTATCATAGACTTAGATTTTCGATGTTCGATGGTTAAAATTTAGTTTTTTTTTTATATTTATAGGATAGTCAAGTTTTAAAGGAGACTTCCCACGCTTGCACTCCAAACTTCAATAAAAACCTGCTGGATTGTTATATGGAAGACTGCAAGCAAAAAATCATCACAGCTGATGTACCTGCCATACCCACAGCTTTCAGTAATACAATATCAGAAATTAAAGACTTAGGACTCGATAAGGTAATTTCAATTCCTACATTTGAAAGTAAGAAAAGTTCTTTGTATCGTCACAGAAATTCAGCTTTTGGCGTTGATAAAACTGTTTTTGATGAGGTGAAGAATGTTAAAATACCTCAAAAATTTGAAAAATTTGTGCTGGCAGACTATTGTGAGGGTAAAAGACGAATCATCCTATTTTGTTCCGAAGAGGCAAGAAATAAAATGACAGTTTTAAGGACTATTTTGGTGATGGAACCTTCAAAAGTTGCCCAAATTTATTTAACCAGATTTTTACAATCCATGCGGATTTAGGGAGCAATAGTGACAGCACTGCACTAACTCCATTAGTATATGCCTTAATGACAGACAGAAAAAAGGAGAGCTATGAAATTCTTTACAGCTTAATTAAGTCTCAAATTCCCGACTGGAATCCATCTTCTTTCACTTGTGATTTTGAAGAAGCAACCATGTCTGCAATAATGAAAGTTTTTCCAGAGGTAGATCTCCATGGTTGTTATTACCATTTTAATAAAGCTGTTTGGAGGAAGGGACGTGATTTAGGTCTTACTAAATGTAAAATCCTACGCCGTCAGGTCGCACTCAGTGCAGTACTTCCGTTACTGCCCGAGGACAAAATAATTGACGGGTGGTTTTATATTGCCGACCAAAGTTCTGATGACAGTAAAACTGCTCAATTTAAGAAATACATGCTGTCACAATGGCTTCAACCGATGTTTATCAAAGTATGGTGCAGTTTTAATAAACGTCACCGAACTAACAACTTCGCAGAAAGTTGGCACCATAAATTAAATAGCGCAGTAGGCAGAAAAAACCCCACCATATTGAAACTCCTTACAGTCTTACACCGAGATGCCAATTTATTCAGCGTTAAAGCTGATCAGCCACCAAAACGCCGCACCCAAAATTCGATTGAAATCGACGATTTTATTATGAAGTGCCAAATTAAACTTATTAACGGCGAAATTACTGTAGGACATTTTCTGGAAAAAATGCGCTAGTAAATTATTTAATTATTTGTTTAAAAGTACCATGTTGATTATATTGGAGAATAAGTAAATTATTGTAACATATTTTGGAAGTATAAAGCTATCAAGCAAGTGATTTTTTGTAGTAAGATGTAGGTATGTAGCTACTTACCATATTGATTATTTGTAAGCAATTTTTTGTAATTACATATAGCTATTTACTATGATTATTATTTTTAGGTAAGTGATTGTGATATTTTTTGTAGTAAGATGTAGGTATGTAGCTACTTACCATGTTGATTATTTGTAAGCAATTTTTTGTAATTACATATAGCTATTTACTATGATTATTATTTGTAAGCAAATGATTGTGATATCTTTTGTAATTACATATATAGCTATTTACTATGATTATTATTTTTAGGCAAGTGATTGTAATATTTTTGTTGATTTTATACTACTACTATATTTATAATGCTCAAGTTATTTGTGTAAATTTTATAACTATTTGTTTTTTTTTTACCTCAAATTAAAATTCGAATACAAATAATTAATTTTGTTTTATTCCCCTTTTCTTTTTTCTATGCTAAAAACTAAGCTAACAACAGAATGCAGATTTAAGAGGACAATGACTCGTGAAAAGTTTACTTCCCGTTGTCCCCGATAGCCGAAAGTACGTTATGGGGACAACGGAACATAAATTTTATCACGTGCCGCTATCCCCGTAACGGGGATATGGCATACGGAGACAACGGAAATAAACCGCGGTCACGACCCAAAGTGGCGAGATCTCTCAATTTTCACTCAATTATCAACAAAATATCAAACACCGATCAAGATGGTATCGGATTATCATTAACTCAAAGTTTCAATCAATAATTACACGACAGCCGCGTGCATCAAAAAATACAAGACCACGGAAGCAAGTTTTTTCCAAACCAATATGGCACTGACAAGCAAACGTCATCGCACAGACAACCAAACGTAATCTGTCAAACGTCAAAAAGGTGCGTTCAGAAACTTGGTGAATGAAACATCTACCCCCCCCCGGACGGGCCGTCCCGTCCGCTAATCAATTGGCAGTCTTGACAAGGTTGCGACCGCTCTCTTCATAACCGATCCATCCACCAAAACCTCAGCAAAACGAGGTACCCCGTCGGTGCCAGCCACCAAATTGAGAATGCGCCCCCGGCGCCAATACAGAGGCTTAAGGTTGGCATCCTTAATAAGGACGAGGTCTCCTATCTTGGGCGGATGAGTTTTATCAATCCACTTGACGCGCTGCTGGAGGATGTGCAGATACTCTAAGCTCCAACGCTTCCAAAAGCTCTGAGTGAGCTGTTGCACCAACTGAAACCGCGATAGCCGATTTTGGCTCACATCAACAAAAGGGTACTCAGGCAGAGCGACAAGTGGCTGTCCAATCAAGAAATGGCCCGGGGTTAGAGCCTCCAAATCGTTAGGGTCCGAAGAGAGCGGGCACAATGGACGCGAATTTAGTACCGCTTCAATGCGACAAAATACCGTAGCTAATTCCTCAAAGGTGAGAACGGTGTCTCCCAACAATCTCCGCCAGAGTCCCTTTGCCGCTTTCACCGCGGCCTCAAAAATACCCCCCCAATGGGGGCAGGCTGGCGGGTCAAACAACCAAGTGACCCCTCGACGGGCCAATTTGTTACCAATGTCAACCTGGCTCTCATTAAGAAAGTCATACACTTCTTTCAAATAGTTATGTTTCATCCACCAAGTTTCTGAACGCACCTTTTTGACGTTTGACAGATTACGTTTGGTTGTCTGTGCGATGACGTTTGCTTGTCAGTGCCATATTGGTTTGGAAAAAACTTGCTTCCGTGGTCTTGTATTTTTTGATGCACGCGGCTGTCGTGTAATTATTGATTGATACTTTGAGTTATTGTAATCCGATACAATCTTGATCGGTGTTTGTTATTTTGTTGATAATTGAGTGAAAATTGAGAAATCTCGCCATTTTGGGTCGTGTCCGCGAGTGATTTGTAGGTTATGTAGCCGGCCTTTGTGTTTTATTGGGACGCCGGTAATTTCCTAAATTCAGTGCTGGACTATTGTACATCCCCGATTGGGTTAGCAAACCGGGATAAAATTCAGTTGGACATTGGTGAAAAGTGCCACGTGTGGGATCTGAAGGTTTGATCCGGAAGTCAACGGTACGCGCTGTGGGCGTCCTTTGGAACCGTCGAATCTTACATAACTTCACATACACCACACAAACCACATTTATACTTACACCCCACCCAGATAAGACGTGACCAGGGACTACGCCACATCTACGGTTCCAACGTGATGGGTAAGTTATATCTAATAGTTGAATAGTTGTTTTCACTTGTCGATTGGACAAGTATTATTTTGATTAGGGCTCCGCGTAATCGCGGACATCGTGAGTCTGCTGGTGCAGTCTCACACAACTGGTAGCAGAGCGTGGTTTAATTGTTAAATTCACCACTTATTGTCGAGTTAAAAGTATTGAGAAGTCTGATTTGTTACCTGTCAGCCTGACTCAAATTAAACATAGATTGTTTGACATAATATATTATGATATATAGTGTCCCTTGTGGCTTGTACTTTAATTTGGTATTGTATAAACAAGGTATTGCTTGTACAGGGTCGGATTTGAACTTGTAATAATTCAAACTAAGTTTTATTATTTGGTTTAAATTGTAGTTGGGTCCGGGAAAATTGTTCCTGTTGATTATTTAATTGAATTTAATTTGTTTATTTGATATTTGTCCCAATGGCTTCATTGAAAGCTGTAAACCAAGCCATTGGTGGATTGACCTCACAGCTAAGATGGTTTGCCTCTGCTGCTGCAACCGCTGAGCGTCTGGACCTGGAAGAGGCCACGCTTGCCCGGTATGAGCAGTTGAATGCGAGATTGAGTGCGGTTGACACTTTGTTTGCTCGCTTCAATGAATTGATCTTGGACTTGGACCTGGAAACATTGGGTCAAGCAGCCCGTGATAAGGTTGTTGCGGATTATGACCAGATGTTGAACCTGAGTGACATAATAAGTATGCGCGCCAGGGAAATTTTGAAGAGTCGGGACCCTGCCCAGGTCAAAACAGAGACCTCTGTTGTTGCAGGCCCTGGACTTTTGGGTAGACTGCCTACCCTGGAGCTGCCACATTTTGACGGTCACTTGGACCATTGGTTAAGCTTCAGGAACCTGTTTGACAGTTTGGTTGATTCGCGCTCTGACCTCCGACCGGCCCAGAAGTTGGCTTATTTGTTGTCAGCCCTAGGTGAGGCTCGAGCCTTGGTGCAGCACTTGCCGGTGACCGACTCGGCCTATCCCACCGCTCTGGAACTTCTATCCCGACGATACCAGAACAAACGTTGCCTGGCTGATGTCCATATTGGCCAGATCTTGGGGTTGCCGGCCATCACCAGAATGTCAGCGTTGCGTGCTGACCTATTGAATCCATTGCTGGCAGCAACCAACGCCTTAAAACGATTGGAGTTGCCGGTGGACTATTGGTCCTATCTTTTGGTGCACTTGGTGTTGCAGCGGCTTCCGTCAGACTTGAGGTCCCGTTTTGAGCAGAAGTATGGTGGGGATAGTGCCACCCATCTTCCCCCCTTTGAAGACCTCGTCAAATTTTTGGAGGATGAGTGTCGTTTCCTCGACAACGCTCGTGGTGCCACGGGGTCAAGCCAACCGCCCTCTCGGCCGAGGGCCCAGGGACGGACTAGGACTGTCGGGCCTGGTGATAGCCGCCCTGCCCCCCGTTTTGGTGGCACCCAGAGTAATCTTGCTTGCGGCTATTGTAAGGCCACGGGACATGGCGTACCAACTTGCGCGGCCTTCTTGGAGTTGCACGTGAGTGCCCGCCGCCGAGTTGCCAATGCACGCCGTCTGTGCTTTTCTTGTTTGGGGAATCATTTTCATCGGGATTGCCCCAACCCCGCCCTTGTTCAATTTGTAGGGGCTCACATCTTGAGGTTTTGTGTGCCAACGCGAACCGCTCTGACAGACCAGCCTCTGATGGGGGTTCGCGCAGGGGGGGGTATATTGGAGATGAGCACCGGGCTCCTCGCTCGCCGGTTCAGAATCGGGGAGGGGCCTACAACTTTGACCGCCGTACTCCACCCCCCGCGCCAGTTGATCGGGAGCCGCGCGACCGCCGATTGACCTCCCCTCGTGAAGGCGATTATGCAGCTGCTGGTAGGCGACATTGGCCAAACCAGCACCGCCTTCCCTCCCCTCCGTTGGCAGAACGCCCCCGTTTGGAGACGCGCCCCCCGCCACTCAGGCGTCAAGTGGGATATGCCCCTCAAGCGATGGCGCGCGGCTCGGGACATCGCGCGGATGAGGAGTTTGACTACTATCCTCATCGGGATAGACCCCAGCCTGGATGCGGCGATCGGTCGCCGCCCAGGCATTGCTAGGAAACTGGCGCCTGTCCCGCTAACGTACCTCCCCAGATCGACACGGTTTTGTTGCCAACGGCATCGGTCAGGGTCTGGGGACCCACGGGGGACTCTGTTGTGGTCCGTGCCATTTTGGACACGGGAGCCCAGGGTTGCCTTTTGTCGTCTTGGTTAGCGGGTCAGGTGAGCCCAGGCTCACCTGACCCGCACGACACACATCCAGATGCACGGACATCCAGATGTCCGTGCCTTTTCAGGCACGATTAATGGAATAGGCGAAAAACCTATCCCGACTGTTGAGGGACAAACCTTATTTGGGCTCACTTCTGTGAGTTGTTTGGACCCTAAGTTTTTTCCTTCGGCCATTGTTCTGACAAGTATTTTGGGCTGTCATCCCCAACGTCAGCTGTCGCCTGATATTGTCCGGTTGACGTCAGGCCTGGATTTGGCTGACCGCCGGTTTGATTCCCCTAATACAACTCATTTGATATTGGGTTCCGATGTACTAGGGAGAATATTGTTGGGTAATATGAAAGTCTTGCAGCCGAACGGTTTGGTGGCTGTCTCGACCATCTTTGGCTTTGCGGTGATGGGCCCAGTGTTGAAGGCTCCCCCTCCACCTGAGCCTGATTTTGCGTTGGCGTGTGGCTCCGCACTCTCTGACGCTGTTCAGAGGTTTTGGGAGGTTGAGGAGCCACCGCAAGTGGCCCGCTTGAACCCGGAACATGAGGAGTGCGAGTTGTTCTATCAGAACAACACAGGTCGACTCCGTTCCGGTCGGCTCGTAACACGGTTGCCTTTTGTTGCAGTTCGACCACCTCTCGGCGAGTCCAGACCTCAGGCCGAGAAGAGATTGTTGGCGATGGAGCGCCGTATGGCCAGGGATCCGGTGCTGCGGCAGAAATACTTAGATTTCATGCGTGAGTACGCAGACTTGGGACACATGTCGGTGTCAAATTTGGATTGGCGCTCAGTTGAACATTACTTTCTGCCGCATCACGCGGTCTTCAAGGCATCCACCGGTAAGCTGCGCACAGTGTTTGATGGGTCTGCGCGGACTTCCTCTGGTGTCTCTTTGAATGATTGCTTGCACTCCGGCCCCAAATTGTTGAGGGACCTTTGTGATGTCATCACGTCTTTTCGTCGTCATCAAGTAGTCTTTGTGGCTGACATCAAAATGATGTTCCGGCAAACGGTTATTCACCGGGATGACAGACGTTATCAGTTGATCCTGTGGCGAGAGAATCCCCGGGACCCCATGGTTGTTTATGAGCTCAACACGAATACGTACGGCCTTCGATCGAGCCCTTTTGTTGCTATTCGTTCGCTTTGGGAGCTCGCGGACCGAGAACGCTTGAGGTTCCCTCGGGCGTCCGCCATCTTGAAAACGGACTTGTATGTTGATGACGTCTGCACTGGGGCTTCCACGGTTGAGGAAGCTATCCTGTTGCGTGACGAGTTGGTTCAAATTTTGGATTCCGCTGGCTATGAGTTGCGTAAGTGGGTGTCCAACTCGCCAGCACTGTTGGAAGATGTGGAAGAGGATCATAAGCAGGATCCTCATTTGTTTGAAAATGCTGACAACCCTGCTATGTTGGCCGTTCTCGGCGTTCAGTACCGACCAGTCCAAGACACCTTTACGTATGATGTCGATTTGGAGTCACCACACACTTGGACTAAACGACTGGTATTGTCTACTGTCGCGAGAACCTTTGACCCGAATGGTTGGATATGCCCGGTATTGTTTTGGGCGAAATGTTTTCTCCAGTGCCTTTGGACCGCGGAACTTGGTTGGGATGAGCCACTTCAGGAAACCCTTTTGGAAGATTGGCTCCAATTTGTATCCGCACTTCCTGCGGTCAACGAGGTCGCGTTACCACGCGCTATCCTCCCCCCTGGGAACTATACTGCTACCCTTCATGGGTTTTGTGACGCATCTTCGCACGGTTATGCAGCTGTTGTTTATCTGCGCACCGTCAGCGCGACAGGCCAGGTGAAGTTGTCACTGATCATGGCCAAGAGCAAGGTGGCCCCCCTCCGGACGGCATTGACCATCCCTAAGCTAGAGTTGTCAGGGGCGGCGCTTCTTGTGCGTGTCTTGAATCACGTTGCTCAAACTTTAGGTGGATCTGTGAACATTCGGAATTCTTACGCCTGGACGGACAGTCAAATTGTTTTGTGTTGGTTGAAGACGTCCGTCCACTCCTTGGAGGTCTTTGTTGCGAACCGAGTGTCACAGATACAAAATTCCGAAACGCCTTTGATTTGGAGGCACGTGCCTGGAGACTTGAACCCCGGCGACGTAGCCTCACGTGGGTGCATGGCCCCCCGCCTGATTGTGCACCCCCTTTGGTGGGGACCGGATTGGCTGACTCGCCCCGAGGATGATTGGCCTCGAACGTCAGTTTTGATGTCGGATCCTTTGCCCGGGCTTAAGGTGCTCGCTGTTGGGACGAAGGACCCTCCGTTTGATCCTGATATTTTGTTGAATCGATACAGCTCCCTCGACAAATTGTTGAACGTTACCTCGTGGATCAGGCGTTTTGGTCACAATGCTAGGAATCCAGGGGACAAGTGCCTGTCTCCGGTTCTCTCTCCTCAAGAGCGACAGGAGTCACTCCTCCTGTGAGTTCGCTCTTTGCAGGCCGTACACTTTGAGAAGGAGATCGAGACCTTGAAGTCCGGTAGAGTTAAGTTGTCGGGAGCCGTTAGTAAGTTGAACCCCTTTTTGGATGAAACGGGTCTTTTGCGTGTTGGAGGACGGTTGAGGCACTCTAGCCTTCCTTATGGGGTCCGTCACCCCCTTTTGTTGCCCAAGGCGGGCCATTCGATTAAATTGTTGGTGACTGATCGTCACATTAAGAACTCGCACGCCGGTTGCAATGCGCTGTTGGCCATTCTGCAGCGAGAGTTTTGGATTTTGTCGGCTCGACGTACCATTCGTAGCATCGTCTTCCGTTGCATACCGTGCTATCGGACTAAGGCCCCAACGATGCAGCCCCAGATGGGAGACTTGCCTGCTGATCGTGTCAATGAGGCGAGGCCTTTTGCAGGCGTAGGGACGGACTTTGCTGGTCCCTTTTCGATAAAGACGTCTACCCTTCGCAACAGTAAAATTGTCAAGGCATATTTGTGCGTATTTGTCTGCCTGTCAACTAAGGCAGTGCACTTGGAGCTGGTATCCTCCCTCTCTACGGAGGCCTTTGTGGCAACTTTGGATAGATTTACGTCTCGCCGTGGGTTGCCTTCTCTGATCAGGTCTGATTGCGGTACCAACTACAAGGGTACAAGTAACTATTTGAAAGAAGTGTATGACTTTCTTAATGAGAGCCAGGTTGACATTGGTAACAAATTGGCCCGTCGAGGGGTCACTTGGTTGTTTGACCCGCCAGCCTGCCCCCATTGGGGGGGTATTTTTGAGGCCGCGTCGAAAGCGGCAAAGGGACTCTGGCGGAGATTGTTGGGAGACACCGTTCTCACCTTTGAGGAATTAGCTACGGTATTTTGTCGCATTGAAGCGGTACTAAATTCGCGTCCATTGTGCCCGCTCTCTTCGGACCCTAACGATTTGGAGGCTCTAACCCCGGGCCATTTCTTGATTGGACAGCCACTTGTCGCTCTGCCTGAGTACCCTTTTGTTGATGTGAGCAAAAATCGGCTATCGCGGTTTCAGTTGGTGCAACAGCTCACTCAGAGCTTTTGGAAGCGTTGGAGCTTAGAGTATCTGCACATCCTCCAGCAGCGCGTCAAGTGGATTGATAAAACTCATCCGCCCAAGATAGGAGACCTCGTCCTTATTAAGGATGCCAACCTTAAGCCTCTGTATTGGCGCCGGGGGCGCATTCTCAATTTGGTGGCTGGCACCGACGGGGTACCTCGTTTTGCTGAGGTCTTAGTGGATGGATCGGTTATGAGGAGAGCGGTCGCAACTTTGTCAAGACTGCCAATTGATTAGCGGACGGGACGGCCCGTCCGGGGGGGGTAGATGTTTCATCCACCAAGTTTCTGAACGCACCTTTTTGACGTTTGACAGATTACGTTTGGTTGTCTGTGCGATGACGTTTGCTTGTCAGTGCCATATTGGTTTGGAAAAAACTTGCTTCCGTGGTCTTGTATTTTTTGATGCACGCGGCTGTCGTGTAATTATTGATTGAAACTTTGAGTTATTGTAATCCGATACAATCTTGATCGGTGTTTGTTATTTTGTTGATAATTGAGTGAAAATTGAGAAATCTCGCCATTTTGGGTCGTGTCCGCGAGTGATTTGTAGGTTATGTAGCCGGCCTTTGTGTTTTATTGGGACGCCGGTAATTTCCTAAATTCAGTGCTGGACTATTGTACATCCCCGATTGGGTTAGCAAACCGGGATAAAATTCAGTTGGACATTGGTGAAAAGTTCCACGTGTGGGATCTGAAGGTTTGATCCGGAAGTCGACGGTACGCGCTGTGGGCGTCCTTTGGAACCGTCGAATCTTACATAACTTCACATACACCACACAAACAACATTTATACTTACACCCTACCCAGATAAGACGTGACCAGGGACTACGCCACATCTCCGGTACCAACGTGATGGGTAAGTTATATCTAATAGTTGAATAGTTGTTTTCACTTGTCGATTGGACAAGTATTATTTTGATTAGGGCTCCGCGTAATCGCGGACATCGTGAGTCTGCTGGTGCAGTCTCACACAAGTTACTTGTACCCTTGTAGTTGGTACCGCAATCAGACCTGATCAGAGAAGGTAACCCACGGTGAGACGTAAATCTATCCAAAGTAGCCACAAAGGCCTCCGTCGAGAGGGAGGATACCAGCTCCAAGTGCACTGCCTTAGTTGACAGGCAGACAAATACGCTTAAATAAGCCTTGACAATTTTACTATTGCGAAGGGTAGACGTCTTTATCGTAAAGGGACCAGCAAAGTCCGTTCCTACGCCTGCAAAGGGCCTCGCCTCATTGACGCGATCAGCAGGCAAGTCTCCCATCTTGGGCTGCATCGTTGGGGCCTTAGTCTGATAGCACGGTATGCAACGGAAGACGATGCTACGAATGGTACGACGAGCCGACAAAATCCAAAACTCTCGCTGCAGAATGGCCAACAGCGCATTGCAACCGGCGTGCGAGTTCTAAATGTGACGATCAGTCACCAACAATTTAATCAAATGGCCCGCCTTGGGCAACAAAAGGGGGTGACGGACCCCATAAGGAAGGCTAGAGTGCCTCAACCGTCCTCCAACACGCAAAAGACCCGTTTCATCCAAAAAGGGGTTCAACTTACTAACGGCTCCCGACAACTTAACTCTACCGGACTTCAAGGTCTCGATCTCCTTCTCAAAGTGTACGGCCTGCACAGAGTGAACCCACAGGAGGAGTGACTCCTGTCGCTCTTGAGGAGAGAGAACCGTTGACAGGCGCTTGTCCCCTGGATTCCTAGCATTGTGACCAAAACGCCTGATCCACGAGGTAACGTTCAACAATTTGTCGAGGGAGCTGTATCGATTCAACAAAATATCAGGATCAAACGGAGGGTCCTTCGTCCCAACAGCGAGCACCTTAAGCCCGGGCAAAGGATCCGACATCAAAATTGGCGTTCGAGGCCAATCATCCTCGGGGCGAGTCAGCCAATCCGGTCCCCACCAAAGGGGGTGCACAATCAGGCGGGGGGCCATGCACCCACGTGAGGCTACCTCGCCGGGGTTCAAGTCTCCAGGCACGTGCCTCCAAATCAAAGGCGTTTCGGAATTCTGTATCTGTGACACTCGGTTCGCAACAAAGACCTCCAAGGAGTGGACGGACGTCTTCAACCAACACAAAGCAATTTGACTGTCCGTCCAGGCGTAAGAATTCCGAATGTTCACAGATCCACCTAAAGTTTGAGCAACGTGATTCAAGAGACGCACAAGAAGCGCCGCCCCTGACAACTCTAGCTTAGGGATGGTCAATGCCGTCCGGAGGGGGGCCACCTTGCTCTTGGCCATGATCAGTGACAACTTCACCTGGCCTGTCGCGCTGACGGTGCGCAGATAAACAACAGCTGCATAACCGTGCGAAGATGCGTCACAAAACCCATGAAGGGTAGCAGTATAGTTCCCAGGGGGGAGGATAGCGCGTGGTAACGCGACCTCGTTGACCGCAGGAAGTGCGGATACAAATTGGAGCCAATCTTCCAAAAGGGTTTCCTGAAGTGGCTCATCCCAACCAAGTTCCGCGGTCCAAAGGCGCTGGAGAAAACATTTCGCCCAAAACAATACCGGGCATATCCAACCATTCGGGTCAAAGGTTCTCGCGACAGTAGACAATACCAGTCGTTTAGTCCAAGTGTGTGGTGACTCCAAATCGACATCATACGTAAAGGTGTCTTGGACTGGTCGGTACTGAACGCCGAGAACGGCCAACATAGCAGGGTTGTCAGCATTTTCAAACAAATGAGGATCCTGCTTATGATCCTCTTCCACATCTTCCAACAGTGCTGGCGAGTTGGACACCCACTTACGCAACTCATAGCCAGCGGAATCCAAAATTTGAACCAACTCGTCACGCAACAGGATAGCTTCCTCAACCGTGGAAGCCCCAGTGCAGACGTCATCAACATACAAGTCCGTTTTCAAGATGGCAGACGCCCGAGGGAACCTCAAGCGTTCTCGGTCCGCGAGCTCCCAAAGCGAACGAATAGCAACAAAAGGGCTCGATCGAAGGCCGTACGTATTCGTGTTGAGCTCATAAACAACCATGGGGTCCCGGGGATTCTCTCGCCACAGGATCAACTGATAACGTCTGTCATCCCGGTGAATAACCGTTTGCCGGAACATCATTTTGATGTCAGCCACAAAGACTACTTGATGACGACGAAAAGACGTGATGACATCACAAAGGTCCCTCAACAATTTGGGGCCGGAGTGCAAGCAATCATTCAAAGAGACACCAGAGGAAGTCCGCGCAGACCCATCAAACACTGTGCGCAGCTTACCGGTGGATGCCTTGAGGACCGCGTGATGCGGCAGAAAGTAATGCTCAACTGAGCGCCAATCCAAATTTGACACCGACATGTGTCCCAAGTCTGCGTACTCACGCATGAAATCTTAGTATTTCTGCCGCAGCACCGGATCCCTGGCCATACGGCGCTCCATCGCCAACAATCTCTTCTCGGCCTGAGGTCTGGACTCGCCGAGAGTTGGTCGAACTGCAACAAAAGGCAACCGTGTTACGAGCCGACCGGAACGGAGTCGACCTGTGTTGTTCTGATAGAACAACTCGCACTCCTCATGTTCCGGGTTCAAGCGGGCCACTTGCGGTGGCTCCTCAACCTCCCAAAACCTCTGAACAGCGTCAGAGAGAGCGGAGCCACACGCCAACGCAAAATCAGGCTCAGGTGGAGGGGGAGCCTTCAACACTGGGCCCATCACCGCAAAGCCAAAGATGGTCGAGACAGCCACCGAACCGGTCGGCTGCAAGACTTTCATATTACCCAACAATATTCTCCCTAGTACATCGGAACCCAATATCAAATGAGTTGTATTAGGGGAATCAAACCGGCGGTCAGCCAAATACAGGCCTGACGTCAACCGGACAATATCAGGCGACAGCTGACGTTGGGGATGACAGCCCAAAATACTCGTCAGAACAATGGCCGAAGGAAAAAACTTAGGGTCCAAACAACTCACAGGAGTGAGCCCAAATAAGGTTTGTCCCTCAACAGTCGGTATAGGTGTTTCGCCTATTCCATTAATCGTGCCTGAAAAGGCACGGACATCCAGGCTCACCCGACCCGCTAACCAAGACGACAAAAGGCAACCCTGGGCTCCCGTGTCCAAAATGGCACGGACCACAACAGAGTCCCTCGTGGGTCCCCAGACCCTGACCGATGCCGTTGGCAACAAAACCGTGTCGATCTGGGGAGGTACGTTAGCGGGACAGGCGCCAATTTCCTAGCAATGCCTGGGCGGCGACCGATCGCCGCATCCAGGCTGGGGTCTATCCCGATGAGGATAATAATCAAACTCCTCGTCCGCGCGATGTCCCGAGCCACGCGCCATCGCTGGAGGGGCATATCCCACTTGACGCCTGAGTGGCGGGGGGCGCGTCGCCAAACGGGGACGTTCCGCCAACGGAGGGGAGGGAAGGCGGTGCTGGTCTGGCCAATGTCGCCTACCAGCAGCTGCATAGTCGCCTTCACGAGGGGAGGTCAATCGGCGGTCGCGCGGCTCCCAATCAACTGGCGCGGGGGGTGGAGTACGGCGGTTAAAGTTGCGGGCCCCTCCTCGATTCTGAACCGGCGAGCGAGGAGCCCGGTGCTCATCTCCATTATACCCCCCCCTGCGCGAACCCCCATCAGAGGCTGGTCTGTCAGAGCGGTTCGCGTTGGCGCACAAAACTTCCAGATGTGAGCCCCTACAAATTGAACAAGGGCGGGGGTTGGGGCAATCCCGATGAAAATGATTCCCCAAACAAGAAAAGCACAGACGGCGTGCATTGGCAACTCGGCGGCGGGCACTCACGTGCAACTCCAAGAAGGCCGCGCAAGTTGGTACGCCATGTCCCGTGGCCTTACAATAACCGCAAGCTGGATTACTCTGGGTGCCACCAAAACGGGGGGCAGGGCGGCTATCACCAGGCCCGACAGTCCTAGTCCGTCCCTGGGCCCTCGGCCGAGAGGGCGGTTGGCTTAACCCCGTGGCACCACGAGCGTTGTCGAGGAAACGACACTCATCCTCCAAAAATTTGACGAGGTCTTCAAAGGGGGGAAGATGGGTGGCACTATCCCCACCATACTTCTGCTCAAAACGGGACCTCAAGTCTGACGGAAGCCGCTGCAACACCAAGTGCACCAAAAGATAGGACCAATAGTCCACCGGCAACTCCAATCGTTTTAAGGCGTTGGTTGCTGCCAGCAATGGATTCAATAGGTCAGCACGCAACGCTGACATTCTGGTGATGGCCGGCAACCCCAAGATCTGGTCAATATGGACATCAGCCAGGCAACGTTTGTTCTGGTATCGTCGGGATAGAAGTTCCAGAGCGGTGGGATAGGCCGAGTCGGTCACCGGCAAGTGCTGCACCAAGGCTCGAGCCTCACCTCCTAGGGCTGACAGCAAATAAGCCAACTTCTGGGCCGGTCGGAGGTCAGAACGCGAATCAACCAAACTGTCAAACAGGTTCCTGAAGCTTAACCAATGGTCCAAGTGACCGTCAAAATGTGGCAGCTCCAGGGTAGGCAGTCTACCCAAAAGTCCAGGGCCTGCAACAACAGAGGTCTCTGTTTTGACCTGGGCAGGGTCCCGACTCTTCAAAATTTCCCTGGCGCGCATACTTATTATGTCACCCAGGTTCAACATCTGGTCATAATCCGCAACAACCTTATCACGGGCTGCTTGACCCAATGTTTCCAGGTCCAAGTTCAAAATCAATTCATTGAAGCGAGCAAACAAAGTGTCAACCGCACTCAATCTCGCATTCAACTGCTCATACCGGGCAAGCGTGGCCTCTTCCAGGTCTGGACGCTCAGCGGTTGCAGCAGCAGAGGCAAACCATCTTAGCTGTGAGGTCAATCCACCAATGGCTTGGTTTACAGCTTTCAATGGAGCCATTGGGACAAATATCAATAAAACAAATTAAATTCAATTAAATAATCAACAGGAATAATTTTCCCGGACCCAACTACAATTTAAACCAAATAATAAAACTTAGTTTGAATTATTACAAGTTCAAATCCGACCCTGTACAAGCAATACCTTGTTTATACAATAACAAATTAAAGTACAAGCCACAAGGGACACTACATATCATAATATATTATGTCAAACAATCTATGTTTAATTTGAGTCAGGCCGACAGGCAACAAATCAGACTTCTCAATACTTTTAACTCGACAATAAGTGGTGAATTTAACAATTAAACCACGCTCTGCTACCAGTTGTGTGAGACTGCACTAGCAGACTCACGATGTCCGCGATTACGCGGAGCCCTAATCAAAATAATATTTGTCCAATCGACAAGGAGAACAACTATTAGATACACTTACCATCACGTTGGTACAGGTGATGTGACGTAGTCCTGGTCACGTCGTATCTGGGTGGGGTGTAGGTGTAAATGTGCTTGTGTTGTGTTTGTGGAGTTAAGTCAGATTCGACGGTAACCAAAGGACGCGCACAGCTCGTACCGTCGACTCCTGGTTAAACCTTCAGATCACACACGTGGCACTTTTCACCAATGTCCAACTGAATTTTATCCCGGTTTGCTAACCCAATCGGGGATGTACAATAGTCCTGCACTGAATTTCGGAATTTACCGGCGTTCAAATGACACAAAAAGGCCGGCTACATAACCAACAAATTACTCGCGGTCACGACCCAAAGTGGCGAGATCTCTCAATTTTCACTCAATTATCAACAAAATATCAAACACCGATCAAGATGGTATCGGATTATCATTAACTCAAAGTTTCAATCAATAATTACACGAAAACAGCGTGCATAAAAAAAAAAACGAACAAGACAACGGAAGCGTGTTTTTTCCCAACCAAAATTGCACTGACAAGCAAACGTCATCGCACAGACAACTGAACGTAATCTGTCAAACGTCAAAAAGTTGCGTTCAGAAACTTGGTGGATGAAACATATATATACATTCGTTTAATATATTATTAAATTATATCTACACTAGCTGACTTCCCGCGGTTTCACCCGCGTAGTTCCCGTTCCCGTGGGAGTACGGGGATAATATATAGCCTATGTTACTCGTGGATAATGTAGCTTTCGAATGGTGAAAGAATTTTTTAAATCGGCCCAGTAGTTTTTGAGCCTATTCATTACAAACAAATAAACAAACAAAGTTTTCCTCTTTATAATATTATAGTATAGATTAGTATTAGTATAGATTTCCAACAATTTCAAAAATCTAAAATTCGTTTTTATTCTTTACGCATCATGCTTGCTTACGCATATACGACTTGTTTACGTTAAACTTGTTAGTCGTCATTGACGTCTATTTCTCATTGTAAGAAAAAACTATTAGCGAAAATGTGTTTTATGTTCATTACGATACGGTTAAAAATAAATAATCGAACGAGAATCTTACCTTGCCGTAACACAGTTTTAACTAGCGCGGAAGGTAAACTTTATTTATGTATACCGTCAATGGACATAAATGACAATCGTTTTATGCTATAAGTAATGTACGTTAATTTACATGATTACAATGGCATTTTGCTTTACTTAATAATCGTTATTTAGACAACTATTTTTGATCTTACTGTTTAAGTACTTACTTATTTTGTGAAAGTGTACCTTATAAACTTAGTGAGTGTACATTAAGAACTTAGAAACTATGTAAGTACCTTAGTTATAGCTAATTTTAAAGGTTTACTACTGGTGTACTGTATCTAAAATGCATAAATAAATTCTATTCTATTCTATTCTATTTTTATTTGATTAAAGGGCTTTGTCGCATAACGACCACATTGCCCAGTGCAGGAAAGCAAATTATTTACGTACTATTTAAAACTAACTTACAATCTACTTAATACCTACTAGCTCATACAATTCTTTTGCTTTCTCGGACACTGGAAAAGCAAGGATGGTATTACAAGTGCCAATATTATACGATTTATATCGTCCAAAAACATTTATTCTACTATTTTCATTCCCGACTCACTCCATCAGGATATGAAAAACATCATCAATTACTCCACAGTTTTTTTGGAGATAAAACTTTTGTCGAAATCTGGGTGTATTGTACACATCTGCGTACCCCGTCAGAGCATACAGGCGTGATGTTACGTCATTTGAGGCGCGCGTGGAACACGATCACGCCAACTTAACATACCTGTCGAAATCTGGGTGTATTGTACACATCTGCGTACCCCGTCAGAGCATACAGGCGTGATGTTACGTCATTTGAGGCGCGCGTGGAACACGATCACGCCAACTTAACATACCTGTCGAAATCTGGGTGTATTGTACACATCTGTGTACCCCGTCAGAGCATACAGGCGTGATGTTACGTCATTTGAGGCGCGCGTGGAACACGATCACGCCAACTTAACATACCTGTCGAAATCTGGGTGTATTGTACACATCTGTGTACCCCGTCAGAGCATACAGGCGTGATGTTACGTCATTTGAGGCGCGCGTGGAACACGATCACGCCAACTTAACATACCTGTCGAAATCTGGGTGTATTGTACACATCTGTGTACCCCGTCAGAGCATACAGGCGTGATGTTAAAAATCGACTAAACGTGCTATCTCTATAAATTTAATCCTCTATGTTTCCCTTAATAGAATATTCCTCAACTCTGCACCGATTATCTATTCCTTTGGCAAGATGTGAAAATATCTAATGTCAAACTATGTAGACAAGCCCGCCATTTTTATGACACGGTTCATCATCGCGAGTTTTAATTTCAAATGTTTTGGTTATTGTTATAATAACAATATACATAACATATTATTATATGATATATATATCAAAATACTCGTGATGAACAGTACTACGATAAGACTACGATATTATTATGTTAAAGGAAATTAGTTACCCAATCTCGAAGTTGCAGTATTTCGCCTCCGAAAAAGTGATAGGTATTTATATCTGTAGTGATTGTGAAGTGTGAAGAAATAAGTGATTATTATGAATAGAACGTGTGTGAAAACGAAAAAATAGTGCCTAATTATTATGGTGATTAGATTTTTAAACTACCTAAACCAAAAAACAAGTGGTTTTGTGTTTTTATGGGGACCCATTTCGTCCAACCGCAGCTGGCAAGTAGTACTAACCACATCAAAACAAACAGTGAGTAAATTCTAATAAAAAAATTATAGGGTTCTATTTAACCAGTAAGATGGGGTCTTAGTAGAAAGGAAATATAATCTAGTTTATTTTAAAAAAAAAAAAGTTAATAGTTTTTCATCAAATTAATATTTTAATAGCAAAATATCCATTTTCATCACTGTTTTTCAAGTTCCACTTTTTTATATTATCAAATTAAAATTATACATCCTAATTTTTAGTTAAATTGATTCCATAACTATTCAGATATTCACTGTAAATTTTATTTAGCTATAACTCCTGTAGTTTGCGATCGTCAAGTGTTTTTATCTAAGGTGTCTAATTACATGCGAATATGCGCAAATATTCGCGAATACGCCGCGTTTAAGAGCAAACAATACGAGGGGGGCCGCGCGGTCCACTGGGCAACCATTGTCGAACAAGAAACGGGCATAATCGACCCTACTACGAATTATGGAAATATAAATACGTCTTAAGTGTTCTTGATGGAGTCCCCATCCCGGACCGGATAAAACTTTAATCAAATTAATGAACTGCATTACTTTCTGTGAAGTTTCATTGATATGTTAGCCCCATCTTAATGAGCTATCCAGCCATAGACCCAGATATTTCACATTATTAACAACTTCATTAAAAATATCATCAAAATCAAAGTTGACAGCCCTTCTAAAGTAACCTTTTTTAAAGACGCAAATCTTAGTTTTATTTGGAGATATACTTAGTCAAACCTAGCTTATCTATTATCACTTTGGTATATCGTAAAGCAGACCAAAGTTTTTCAAACGCTAAATCTAGATTATAATAATAACACACCGCTGTAACCAAGTTTTTAGAGAATCCTAGTTGAATTTCAGAGACCAACCGCGTAAGATTATCCAGACAAGATTGTGCCTTACGAAAACCTACCATGTCCTCAGGAAAAAGGTTTTGTTTTTCAAAGAACCATTCTATACGTTTGGCCAAAATGGCATGGAAAATTTTACTTAAACAAGATATCAGGGAGATAGGACCAAAGATGAATTACTATGCTTGGGAATTGGAACTATTTTGATTTGACGCCAGTGTAGTGTAGAGGAACAAAACCATCAGAAAAACATAGATTAAATATTAGAAATAACATAGATTTACCGGAAGGAGGAAGATGTTTAATCATGGAGAAGGAAATTTGATCTGAACCAGGAGCTGTGTCAGTAGCTTTAATACAGTTGACCAGTGCTGGCATAAAATTGACGACTCCAACATTGCATTATTAGAATTAAAAGTAGGCTGCGATGGACAAACAAAATCTGTAGTAAGGTCGCTAAGCAGACACTCGGCTTTTTCTTTTTCTAAACATGCGTTAGCAATTTGTCAACCCTTTAACCACCTCATCTTGCGCCACATTTCCGAAACTGAAGAGGTTTCATCTACAGATGAACAAAACTGCTGAAAAGATTTACAACTAGCGCTGCGAATAAGTTTTTGAGCAATGCTTATTTTTTCTTTGAGTATATCTAAATTCCATGAAGAAAGGCAGCCTCTCATATTCGCGAGAGCCAAGCGCCGATCCGCAACAGCTCTGGATAGCTCTGAAGACCAATATGGTTTAAGCTTAAATGTGTTGCAAATGTTTTGAGGGATTTTAATGTAGGGAATATACTTCTCCGCAGCTTTTTGCATTATATTATGTAGAAGGTCATATCACTTAACTCCTGAGGATCCCGGGGAGTTACGCAGTTTTGTTAAAAATCGTCTATAAATCTAGAATATAAAGTCCAATCAGATTTTTTAAAATTCCTTCTGCATTGGTCTTCTGTTTATTCGGTACGCTCTTGACAGAGCGGTCGTGATTGTTAAGTACTCGTAGCAGTATTGGAAGGGGCAGATGTGATGCACTTCACGACATTTCGCCACCGCTGTCGGCTAGAGGTCATGCTGCTGCATTCGTTAATTGAACCCCCAATGGCAGACTTGATCTGGTCAGTCCAACGCGTGGGTGACCTTCCGCGCGGTCTAGTGCCTTCTACTTTCCCTTGGACGACAAGGCGTTCTATGGACTGATTGGTATCTGCATTGATATTCACGCCTAATATTAAGTACACAATTTAATTAAATAATTAAATGATCACTTCCGAGTGATTCGTTTGTGGGTTTCCACATAAATAATAAGAACAGATCTGATGAAACAAATGAAATATCAGGACTAGATTGTTGGATAACTTCATCAACCATTCTGATTCTAGTGAAACTACCATCGTTCAAATGAATGAAATTATAATCCAACATGGAGTCAAATATTTTGGAGCCACGCAGTTCTTACAGACTAATTACAGTGATGCGCGTTAAAATCTTGTTCCCAATAGAAAAGATCGCGTCCTAATCCCCTTGAGTGGTGTATACTGCCGAAGGGCGATAAATGGAAATTATCTTCTCAATATGCTCACAATTCAGAATTCATATATGTAACAATTTAATACCAGGGTTGCGACTTTGCGTTGTACAAACAACAGACTTAACAGAGCAATGAGTCATAATGACAACGCCACCGTAACTTTGTTCTCTGTCCAATCTCTACGTATTATACTCACTAATTTTAAAATGACTCTCGGTGCTCCAACCAAATATGTTTCGCTTAACACGGCAATATGGATTTTTTCTTGACTTAGATGCAATTCCAGTGAACGAGATTTGAGCCTTAAACTTCGGCAATTCCATTGTACACTTATTGTTATCAGCAATTTCCAACAAATAAATTTAATAACCGATCAATCGATAAACTACGTACAATTTTATATGTCAGCCACACTGAAAATATGGAATTGATTGCTGGATTTTAATCTGAAGAGATTATTTGCTTCGAATATATTTTTATAATTTCTTATCAAATGCCAAAAATTATCGGAAGACTTATTATAATCAGAATGATGGCTTTTATTCGAATGAGGTGTGTTAATTTTCCGACTTCAGAAAATTTCTAAAATACATTCCATATCATATCATCTCCTCGGCAGGTACAGGGGTCACTGGTCGGTGATTTGTTTCTTTAAATTGCGTTTAAGCAGAGGCTTACTTCTTTGATTTATGCGGATGTACCTTTTTTTTTTCATCAAATGACTACTCCCGCTCTGGGCGGAGTAGGAAGGAGTGTCAGACTTTTACTGACTAAATCCATGTTCCTTCATCGCCCTTTGTGTTCCGGGGCCACGGTATCTCTTTCGAACAGTCCCGCAACCCCGGCAGGCATCGGTCCTTACGGACCCCTTCCTTTTTGCTGACTCTCTTTGAGGCGCGCGTGGAACACGAACGCGCCGTCGACACGGCCTGTCGTCATGAGACGGACGGACGGCGAGCTAGCCCATAGCTCACCGTCCACAGGCCCGATTGCGGATGTACCTGGGCAGACCACTTGAGAAGCTGTGCCGACATTTTGGTCAGTTGGGAGTCTTGGGAGTAGCGTTGAAACCGCACTGATGATTGTGGCAATCACTGTAGAAGATGGTTCGACTCCAGGCATTGGTTTAGCAGGGGAGGGTGGGACGTATAATGTAAGAGCTCTCCTGTAGGTGCAATTAAATGAACAAAGTAATAGCGTGTAGTCCCCTTAAGACCAAAGACCAAACACCAAAAAAGAAAGCACCTGTTCGTACACAAACAACATTGACGCTGACACCAGCAGATATGAAAATTACACACAGCGTACAGCAAGAAAATATAAATTCTGGAAATTCGCAAGAAGTCGTCGCCATTGTCTTGAAAATTTTGCACGTTTGTCACTGTTAAGCAAAAAAATGTATGCTCTTGTTTTCTTTTGTATTTGACCATCTTTTTATACCATTTTCTTAGGCAAATAAATATTATGCTATTCTATTCTATTCTACTGAATAGTAGTAACACAATAGCACCACATCCTTCGCTCCCACTTGTAAAAGGTAACATTGTGTCCTGAGCAGTGAAACATCGAACAGAATTCATATAGTGAGTGAAAGAACTCATTTAAATAACTATAGTAGGTATGTCACTATCGTACTCCTAAATGTGGAATACTGCTAATGCTAAACAATATCGAACGAAAAGTTCAAAACTTCACTCGTGCCGATTATTGCATTATTTTTATTAGCGAAGAGGACTTTAGGAAAACCCATAATTATATAGAACTTGTAACCTATATTCGTGATATGTTAATAACACTAAATCATACTAACTTTGTAATATGTCTGCCTACATTTAAGTACATGGATAATACCAATATTATGTTTAACAGTCGAGTAGATACTTTTAATAATTTAATTTATATGAATGTTGAGACATACAATTACGCGCTCATCTTGGACTCGAATTTAAATCTTCCATACACATGGGATACATATAATAATCAGCGACATGGGCACCTCAATAACAGAGGCTTTATGCAGGTTATCTCGGATTTGCAAGACTTCATCCTAGACATAGAGGCAGTAAATACATCTATTATAAGACTTTCAAGTGATGAAATATCTGATGACTACACTAATTCAAATGTTAATCCATCTAAGGACCCACCTAGTAAGATTAATGAGACAAACGAGTCGTCCTACTCAAATTGTTTTTTTGTCTATAACAGTATAAATATCTTGCATCAAAACATTGCTAGTCTTTTAAATAAGGTTGACCTGCTCACAGTTCATCTTCAGGAACTATCCAAGGAACAAAAAGACATAGATGTGGTCTGCATAACTGAACACTTCATTATGCGGGGCTCTGAAAAGGCATTAAATATTCCAAATTATAAATTAGCTGGATTTTATGAAAGGCGAGCAAAGAAGCGCGGAGGATCTTGTGTTCTAGTTAAAAAAGGCCTACAGTTTAAGGAACTAACAGAGATCTCACGCCATTCAATAACAAACACTTTTGAATGCTGCGGAATCGAACTAGTACAGCAAAACTAAATCGTTATTTGTATATACAGGCCACCGAAAACTAACAACCTAAATATATGTTCTATGAAAAACTTGAAATTGTTATGAAAACTTATTGTATTAACTCGAGTAAAACAGTTGTTCTGTGCGGGGACTTCAACATTGATACCTTAAAAAAGAATAGAATGCCACTAGACTTTGAATTTTTTATTTTGGGTTGCAATCTTAAGCTGGAACTAAGGCAACCAACTAGATTGTGCAGTAATAGCTGCATTGATAACTTTGCTCACAATTCTCGTCAAAAATGTAAATGTGAAGTTATCGAATTAGCTCTTTCAGATCACACGGCACAAATTCTGCAAATTAAAGTAAATAAAACATATTAAAGTAAATCTTACTTTATATATATTATTATTTTCATTTATTCATTTATATACATATTTTTGACATTTTTAAATATTTCTTAATAAAACTACATAAAAAAACATTTAAAAATATAAAAAATAGTAGCCCACCAGCGCTGGGAACAGGGTCCGAGCTGCCGGTGGTCAGGGCTCTTGAGAGAGGAACCTCCTAACGATACGTGTCGTGTCCAGAAGTACTGCTTTCTGAATCAAGCCCTTGATCCAGCTGCCAAGCGAGAGCCTCCTAAGATGTTGGTCGAGGCTCTTGGCTATTAAGCCATTGGCCGACACGACTATCGGCACAATGACTGCTGTACCCACGTCCCACATGTCGACAACCTCGCGAGCCAGATCTAGATATTTGAATTGTTTATCTTTCTTTGCTTTCACGAGGTTCTCGTCATGCGGGATCGTTATATCAACAATCATTGTGCGACGCTCCAATCGATCTATCACCACAATGTCAGGCCTATTGGCAACAACAGTCCTGTCAGTGGTGATAGGTCGATCCCAATACAACGTGATATGACCATTGTCGAGAACTGGGTCGGGCGCATACTTATAGTATGACACTTTGTAACGTTACATTTTCCTGGATAGGATCCACAAAACTGTAAGGTCACTCTGAGCACTCACCTACGGTACCTAACTTTCAGTCTGGAGGGGAGCACTATTAAAAGAAATAGACAAGGAGACGAGTTATAAGAATTTATTAACAAAGATCCTAACCTAAAAACTGGAGCTACTTAAATCACTAATGCCAGTGAAGCTGGCGGAAAATACTGAAGATGAACGCAGAATGGAATAAATAACTGAAGAACGTCCGTCTTCAGACTGTGGAGGAGGACCGAGGAACCATCAACTCTCAGGCCGTAGAGAAGGGCCGAGGGCATCCGTCTTCAGACGGTGGTGGACGGCCGAGGACCGTCAATCCTCAGGCCGTAGCAGGAGGGCCGAGGACATCTGTCTTCCGACCGTGGAGGAAGGCCGAGGAGCATCAAATCTTCATCATCAGGCTTGTGCAGCTCAAGCATCAAGGTTTCCAGGTGTTCTAGGTGAGGGTGCGGCACGGAGAGAGGCCGACTTAAAACAGAAGAATAAGGGGAACTGCCCTTTTAAATATACTTTTATGGAGCTTCTCAGAGGTGTTCCTGCTCTCAGCTCTGAAAGTAGACTGCCCATTCCACCACCAGGCTCCTGTCAACTCCAGATATTTACATTTTAAAATTAGAAAATTATTAAAAAGAAAATCGAATGAGGTCGATGTGATTTACCTATACAACCTACAACTAGCTCCAGCAATAAATTAAAAATAAAACTAGGGTTGCCACTAACTGACATCACAAAAGTAAACAAAGATTTAATAAAGATAAAAACTTAAATAACATGAATTACTAGGTAAAAAGGCCAAAGCCGTTGCTAAGCCTCCAAGAAATGACCATGAAGCTACCTAGGGAGGACGAATGCTTAAATTTTCAGGTTAATAATATCCAAAAATGTAAGTAAAAAAACATGTAAAAGACATACACATTACATTACCCCGAAAACCCCGGAAATTTTTTGAATACAATGAAAAAATTTTCTTATTTAGCATTAAGAGAGCATTAATCAACAGAAATTAAGCTAAGTGAGTATTTACAGTGATAAAGTAAGTTTAAAAACAAAACTAAAATTCCCCATAACCCCAGAAAATTATTAACTAGAAAAATTTCGAGGTTGTAAATAAGACCTTGATCTTTCATACACCTTTCATCAACCTACCCTACACACTTCCTCAATCATACATCACCAGCATACTTAGGGGATATGGTTCACATTCAATGACGCATACTCCACAAGGAATTATTTTTAAGGTTTACGAAGGCTTATTTATTTAATTTAGGTGTCGTAATCCGCACCTGTTCTAAAACCCGTTAAAATTTAAAGAATATATTTACAAAGTTTTTCTGCTTTAGAAAAGCAGCCAAGGTTTAAGAGCATAAAGCGCTTAAGAGAAGCCTTTAAGCTTTAAGTCAAGGGTCAAGGAGGGTCAAGGATAAAAAATTATTATCTAAGTTTAAAAAAGTACACTAAGGCTTATTTTACGAGTTGTGAGACCGCTCAACACAACGGCTTATTTAATGAGTTGTGCACCGCTCAACACAATGGCTTATTTAAAGAGTGGTGCACCGCTCTACGAAATTAAATAAAGGGATCTAACAAAGCCAAAAGTTTTAAGGGAAGGTAAACCTTGTGGAGTATTTACAAAACTTAAAATCTAATGTTTTTACAAGGAATAAAAGGTTAAATACTTTCAGAAATCTACACTTTAAAATCCTTGACGTGCCATTTTCCTCTAACACCGCTCTGATCCTCCAAAATGAAAACAAGTGGTGACAGTTTTTCCACAACTGTGCTCTTAATATATTTGGGAGCTAACTTGGCACTAAAATAGTTTCCAGCATTACTTAGAACGTAATTTTTACGCCAGATGGTATCACCGATATTAAATTCCTTAAAACTGTGCCTTGTGTTATAATGAGAGGCGTTTTTTTTATGAGCCATGTATAGTGCAATCTGTACTTTATCGAAGATGACAGATAATAACCCTATATTAGCTGCATAAATATCCCGAGGAAGGAAGATTATTTCGTCCAGGTTCTGGCAACTAGAATAAAGTGAACCACATGTTATGATTTCCCGGCCAAAGACCAGAAAAGATGGGGAGAACCCTGTCGCAGTATTTACTGAGCTATTTAACGCTAATTGATTTTTTTGTAACGGAATGTCCCATGAACGGTGATCATCACCGACTAACTGTGATAACGCCGTGATAATTGTTCTATTATAACGTTCTGTTGGATTTACTTAAGGGCAATATTTAGGCGAATAAAATATAATGGGAATTTTATACTTATTTAAAAAAAATTGAAATTCATTAGATTGAAATTGTGAGCCATAATAATGGTTTGCGGTACTCCATGAACTAAAAATACAAATTTTTCAAGATATTGTATAATATTAGTAGCTGTAGCACGTTTAATCGGAAAAATAAGACAGTATTTTGAAAATGAACACGTAATCACGAGAATATATTGATTACGCTGTCTCGTCATAGGCAAAGGACCCATAAGGTCTAATGATATATTTTGGAAAGGCCTCGAGCAAATTTTTGGATTAACCATAAGACCATATGGAGAATGATTCGAATGTTTATAGGCAAGACATGTTTCGCAAGTAGAACACACTTTTGCCACTTCTCTAAACATACCAGACCAATAGTATTGTTGTGCGTGTTACGGGAAAAGGGTTCAGCAAATTAATGTACACTCCAGTTGCGTTGAACTTGACAAGAATTTAATAAAAAGGTTTACAGAATAATCGTCTATCATTAAAACACTATTAATATACCGAAATATGACGTGGCAGGGCGGAGGTATGTGAGCGACTGGCGAGGCGAGCGGGCTCCCGGCCCGGCGGCTATCAAAAGTGCAAATCAGCATTTTGCTTCGCCAGGGTCGCTACATCACTTCCCCCCTTTTTTTAAAAAATTTTAATCACAAAAAATAATTTTTAACATAAAATATTTAAAAACATTGGCTTACACAATCTACAAAACTAGGCATACAATACACTACTATACTATAAGCTTACACACTACTTAACTAACGTCTTGGTATTAAATAACGCTCGTCATACTGAATACCACAGCTGATTACGACCGTTCTTATTTTACGATTACGAATACATTGTTTGCATTACACTGTAATTTTAACTGATGATGATGATTCTTGCACAATTCACTTTTCGTTCACTGTTTATACGTAGCCTGCTGCGGTTCCTGTGGCTGCCGGAATACCCATATTCCCGGACGTTGCCGCCGTCCCAGTCAGCGTCGCCACTTCCTTTCTTAACCAACCTCTCAGTTGGCCCATGCAGCCTCTTTTTATTGCGTAACATAACAGAATTCCCAATATTATCGCGATGATGAGAAGTATGATCCCGAAATAATTTAGCTTGTTTTCTAATTGTTGGCCCGTTACTATCTGGGCTTGGGCTATGGAAATATTTTCCTTATTTTGTGTATTACCCATGTCTGTTATTTGAATGCTCTTTACTTGTATTGACGCTGTTAACTATTAGTGAATTGTGCATGAATATCTTACATTGAAAATACCTTTGCCAGTTTTTGCTAGTTGAGCAAAAATCGCACGGGTCTCTTGATTACTCGGCCCGCGCGCGTGGTTTTAGTCATAGGCGGTAGCGAGTTTTGCTCAACTTGCTGTTTTGGCGTTTCACTGCTGTTATTATTCCCTACGCTCTCTGGTATTGTGTCCTCATTAATCATATATGCTGGCTTTAATCTGTCAATGGACACGGTTGATTGACGGTCGTCCCTTTGTATGTCAAAAGTCTTTTCTCCTCTGGTAATGACTTGGTATGGACCACTATATGATGGTGTTAATGGTTTCCTAACCATGTCATTTCGAATGAATACGTGTGTACAAGTGTTTAAATCCTTATGAACGAATATTTTCCGTGAGCCGCTTTCCGCTCGTGACTTCGGACGCATGTTGTTTATTATATTTCTTAGTTTGGTTACAAAGGTCGGTAAATGTCCTACTTGCGATTTCTCTGCCTCGTGATAAAAGTCGCCCGGTAATCGCAACGTGTGCCCTAGAACTAGTTCTGCTGAGCTTACATTTTGGTCGCTTTTGCAGGCTGCACGAAGTCCCAACAGCACCGTAGGTAATTCGTCAACCCATGACCTATTTTCTAAGAGCCTTGTCTTTATTGCCGCCTTAAGGGAGCGATGCATTCTTTCCACCATACCATTTCCCTGCGGGTGGTATGCTGTTGTACGAATTTTCTTTATGCCTAACATGTTCATCATACTGGTAAAAATCTCACTCTCAAACTGCCTACCCTGATCGCTGGTTAAGGTTTTAGGACACCCAAACCTGCATATCCACCCTTCATATATCGCCTTGGCTACTGTGTCCGCGGTTATGTCTGTGACCGCAAATGCCTCCGGCCAACGGGTGAATCTATCTACGACGGTGACGCAATATCGATAGCCTTCCTGTGTTGTCGGTAGTGGGCCTATAATATCTACGTGTATGTGCTCAAAACGCTCTGTTATCGGAAATGTGCCTAATTTTGAAACTGTGTGTCTGTGTACCTTTACTTTTTGGCATTGTATACACGATCTTGCCCATTTGGCAATGTCTTTGTTCATGTCTGGCCAAAAATAACGACTGGTGATCATTTTTCGTGTGGTTCTAACGCCCGGGTGGCTTATGTTATGTACTGTGCTATAAACTGTCTTTCTGAATTGTAACGGAATGTATGGCCTTACTTGGTTTTTCGTAATATTGCAATATATCTTTTTTTTACATAATGGTGACTGTATTTGTTCCAATACAATGTTGCCTCGTGGATTTGCTAACATGTGTGTCAACTGATCGTCTGTTTCCTGTGCCCGCGCGATTTCGTCGTAATCTATGCTTGTGTTGCATACAATGGACTCTACCCGTGATAGCGCGTCAGCAACCGCATTCTCGGTGCCGGTGACGTATTGTATGTCGCTAGTGAATTCGCTGATGTACAATAACTGTCGTGCTCGCAATGGCGTTTCGCGATCCGTACCTATTTTGGTGAATGCGTATGTTAATGGCCTATGATCGGTAAAAATGGTTAATTGGCGGCCTTCTATCATGTTCCTGAAATGGACTATTGCTAAATAAACTGCTGTTAGCTCGCGGTCGTATGTACTGTATTTTTGTTGAGCTGTTGATAGGCCTTTTGAAAAATATCCTAGAGGTTTCCATTTACCGTTTATTTCTTGTTGTAGTACCGCACCCGCGCAGGTATTTGATGCATCGCACATTAGCGCTAGTCTGCCCGACTCTCCCGGGTGAGCTAGCGTAATGGCGTTTTTTAGGCTAGCCTTGCACTTTTCAAAAGCTACTGACGCTGTATCGTTCCACTCTATTTTGGACTTATCTTTCTTTTTGGCCCCGTGCAAATATTTATTTAACTCCGCCTGGCTTTCGGCGGCCCGTTCTAAATGTGACCTGTAAAAATTTACCATGCCTAAAAATCGTCGTAATTGTTCGACTGTTTCCGGCCGCGGGTAATTCTGTATTGCTTCGACCTTATTGTCTAGTGGCTTTATTCCGTCCCTGGTTACGTTGTAGCCTAAAAATTCTATTTCCGTTTTCCCTAATTCGCATTTTGCCAAATTGATTGTTATGCCGTACTGATCGAATCTGCTGAAAATTAGTGTTAAATGTTTTTTGAAAAGCTGTTTATTGGTGCTGGCTATTACGAGGTCATCGATATAACAGAATAGATACGAACTTTCCTGTCCGTCTTTGAGATATTCTATATTTTGCAACACTGTATTATTCATGAATCTTTGAAACGTTTGTGCTGCGTTTCGCAAACCAAACGACATTCGCGGAAACTCAAAAAGGCCGAAAGGAGTTATAATTGCCGTTTTTTCGATGTCCTGTGGTGCTACACAAATGTTATGATAGGCCCGGTTGATATCTATTTTTCCGAAAATGGTCTTACCTGCTAGCCCGTAGGTGAAATCCTGCAGTCTTGGTATCGGGTACCTGTCTGGCTTCGTGATCGCGTTGAGTGCACGATAGTCTCCACAGGGTCTGATCTGTCCGTCCTTCTTCGGCACGACGTGTAAAGCGCTCGCCCAAGGACTGCTGGATGGCCTGCAAATTCCTAACTCCTGCATTACCCTAAATTCCTTCTGTACTAATTTATACCTATGAGGTGGCAATGGCCTAGCGCGCGTATAAACTGGAGGGCCTGTAGTCTCTATGTGGTGGTATACATTGTGACTAGATGGTTCTTTGTAAGATACCGGTTTAGTTATGCTCGGAAATTTCTCTAGTAATTCCCTGTAAGGGTTATCTGACTGAATGCTCGATACGGATGGTTCAGTACTCATTATGATGGATGCTTCCCTACTCAACTTAGTACAACCGTCAATCAAACGCTTTTTGTTCAAATCTACTAACAGCTGGTGTGCCTCTAGAAAATCGGCTCCTAATATGGGCTGTTTTACATCACAAATAATAAACTGCCATCTATAACTCCTTCTTAATCCTAAATTAAGATCTATATTAGTCACACCATAAGTTTTTATCTCAGTGTTATTCGCCGCGAACAGCTTATACGAACACTCACGTTTAACTTTGTTGCCTCTCACTTTACTCACTGGTATCACCGACACGTTAGCACCTGTGTCCACTAAATACACTATTCCGCTTCTATAATCTCGCACGCAGAGCCGGTGGTTTCCCGCGGTACAATCTCCCACCGATGATGACTGCACCGTCTCTAGTTTCCCGCTCCCTGCTGCTTCTTGGACCAATTGCACGGCGACTCACACGCTCGCGCATTTTCCCGGTAACGAAAATGGTGTCTGCATAACCAATCCGGGGAACTCGGTGTGCGACGCGGCCTTGACTGGCTCCTGGCCCTGTAACGCCCTTGCTGCCATCGCCGCCCTCTCTGTCCTTGCCCCGGGTTCCCGTCTCGCTGCCTGATGTCATTTATCTCCCCACGCAACTCCTTCATTTCCATCGATAGCGCGCTGAGATGCTTTACCAAATCTGTCTTTGTGTCGCATGTCAAATCCGATGTACTCAGTGCTATTGACGCGACCTCACCGGTACCTATGTTCTCCATTATTTTGTCTGCCGTTTCGGCGAGGTCCTCTATTTTTGTGTCTCCGGTCACTGCCAGGACCGCCCGCACACCCGGGGGTAAACGATTTAACCACAACCTTTTTAGTGGCTCGTCTGTTATATTGCAATTGTTGGCTAGGGCCGCCATCGCCCTATACAGCTGTGATGGTTTCTGTGTACCCAGATCCATCTCTCCAATTAGCCTCTGGAACTGCTTCTCTGCGCTTTCTTCATAAATCGCCAATAAACGCTTTTTCAGTGCCGCGTACTTCCCTGACTCTGGCGGGGCTTCGATTATGTCCGTAACTTGCCGCACTGTGTCCTGGGTCAACCTGGCGATTGCTACTTCGAATAGCTGCGCGTCACCCTGCTTCTGCGGTGCCATTATAGCCTCGAACTGACAGAACCATGATCTCGGCAAATCCGTCCAAAAATCTGGTATCCTTGCCTGCACCGATACTGCTGCTACGCCGGTGGCAGCTGCCTGGGCAGCCGCGACCACCCCGGCTGCTGTTGGGGTCGTCATCGTAGTTGTTGCTGCAAGTTTCGAGGTTATACTGTGTTTTGCACCCACGCGGTTTTAATGCGCTCCTGCCACGTCACCTGTGAGCCGCTCACTGCACGGACAATATTATATTTAAAAACGTTCGGGGTCACCACTTGTTGTGCGTGTTACGGGAAAAGGGTTCAGCAAATTAATGTACACTCCAGTTGCGTTGAACTTGACAAGAATTTAATAAAAAGGTTTACAGAATAATCGTCTATCATTAAAAACACTATTAATATACCGAAATATGACGTGGCAGGGCGGAGGTATGTGAGCGACTGGCGAGGCGAGCGGGCTCCCGGCCCGGCGGCTATCAAAAGTGCAAATCAGCATTTTGCTTCGCCAGGGTCGCTACAGTATCTTAAGGAAAGTGTTTCATCCACCAAGTTTCTGAACGCACCTTTTTGACGTTTGACAGATGACGTTTCAGTTGTCAGTGCGATGACGTTTGCTTGTCAGTGCAATTTTGATTGGGAAGAATCACGCTTCCGTTGTCTTCGTTTTTTTGATGCACGCTGTTTTCGTGTAATTATTGATTGAAACTTTGAGTTAATGTTAATCCGATACAATCTTGATCGGTGTTTGATATTTTGTTGATAATTGAGTGAAAATTGAGAGATCTCGCCACCTTGGGTCGTGACCGCGAGTAATTTGTTGGTTATGTAGCCGGCCTCCGTGTCATTTGGACGCCGGTAACTTCCTAAATTCAGTGCTGGACTATTGTACATCCCCGATTGGGTTAGCAAACCGGGATAAAATTCAGTTGGACATTGATGAAAAGTGCCACGTGTGTGATCTGAAGGTTTGATCAGGGAGTCGACGGTACGTGCTGTGGGGCGTCCTTTGGTTACCGTCGAATCTACATAACTTCACATACACAACACAAAACACATTTACACTTACACCTCACCCAGATACGACGTGACCAGGGACTACGCCACATCTCTGGTTCCAACGTGATGGGTAAGTTATATCTAATAGTTGTTTTGCCTTGTCAATTGGACAAGTATTGTTTTGATTAGGGCTCCGCGTAATCGCGGACATCGTGAGTCTGTTTGTGCAGTCTCACACAGAAAGTTTCTTGTAAGTTTTAAAGATGCCAATATGGGGATTATTATTTACCAAACCATGGCAAGATTTTATCAGGTCCAGCCTCTCAGAGGGAGGAGGAATGCTTAAATTTTCAGGTTAATAATATCCAAAAATGTAAGTAAAAAAACATGTAAAAGACATACACATTACATTAAATAAATCATAAAATAATATTTATTTATTCATATTTATTTTTATAACAATTCGCATTGTGTTTGAATTGGTTTGTACATTAATTAATATTTTATAGATATAACAACAAATAATATGAATATGAAAAAACAGTAAAGTCTACTCAATTTAAAATCTAAAATAACATATGATAAAATTAAATATTGTGTCAACATAATGTAAATAGTAATTATATAAATTATTTTAAATATTATTATGTCAAATACTTATAAATCTATTCTCTAAAATGTAAAAAATCGAATAATGTCTTGAAAAAATATTTAATGTCAAAAGGTAAATTACTAAATATAAAAACTATTCACCATCATTTGTCACCAATTCAGTTAAAGAATATAAACATTTATTCAACAGGAACGCTTTAAGTTTGGCTTTGAATAGAGTACCTTTGTAAATCAATGATCGTAGGTCAGTAGGCACCTTATTAAATAATTCTACTGCTTGGTATTTAGAGCAATGTTTAGTAATATTAAGTTTCGGTGCAATTTTATTTCTTATAACGTTTCTTCTAGTTTTCTCTCTAAGTTCACGTTCTTCTTGTGATTCGTGCTCGTGTATGTATTTCGCAAAGTGGCTGAGTATTACTAAAACATATAAACTTGGTACCGTCAAAATAGCTAATTTTTTAAAATATTCTTTACATGACTTGTTGTGGGATTCTGACAATCGTTCTTAACGCACGTTTCTGTAGTATGAATGCTCTTTGGCAATTATACCCGTAACTGCTTCCCCAAAACATAATGCTGTATCGTAATCTGGATTCTACTAATGCATAATATACAGATTTTAGCTGCTTTAAATCAATATCGTCCCTGAGGCTTCTTAGCGCGTAACAAGCTGAAGATATTGAGGAATCAATGGCGGTGAGCTCTTTTTTCCAATTTAAAAGGGAATCTATAAAAACTCCTAAAAATTTTACTTCGTTCACCAGTCCAATATTTTCCTTTTTGAGCTTGACATCTATGCTATCTTTGTTACGTGACGTTGTTTTAAACAACATAACATTGGTTTTATTTGGGTTTATTATTAAATTATTTGCTGTAAACCAAACAGAAAGATTCTACACTTATTTACATTTTCTGTCAACCCATTTAAATTTGACGACCAGATTATGGCGTTCGTATCATCTGCAAACATTATAAGTCCTGCGTCGGGTTGGGTATTATTCATAAAATTTAGTAAATCATTTGTAAAAATTAAATATAATATTGGTCCTAAGATTGAGCCTTGAGGCACACCGCGGCTTATGTTGGTCATTTTAGACTTATATATTACTTCATTCACACACTTTACGTCACAATTGTTTGAGTTAATGTCTTTTATTTCTACGTACATTCTACGGTTTTTTAAATAAGATGTCAAAAGTTGTAACGCTTTTCCTCTAATGCCATAATGCTCTAGTTTAGCCAGAAGTAGCTCGTGATCTACTGTATCAAACGCAGAACTTAAGTCAATAAATAAGCCAGCTACCTTCATTTTATTATTCAATTTACTAATAATGTCATTTACAAGATTATCTATCGCATCTGAGGTGCCTATCCCCTTTTGGTATCCAAATTGTCTAAAGTTAATTATTCTATTTAAATGTAAGTGGGTCACTAATCTAGTTTTCAATATTTTCTCAATTTTTTTTGATAAAATTGGTAATAAGGATATTGGCCGGTAGTTTTTGGGATCCGTTCTTGTACCGTTTTTATGTAGCGGAACCACCTTGGCCAATTTAAGTTGTTCAGGAAAAACAGACTCTTCAATACATTTATTAATGAACTCAGATAGGGGATACGCTAATATGTCTATATTATCCTTGAGCACCGATATTGGCACGTCATCGTGTCCACAAGACGCTTTGTATGTCATCTTACGTACAGTTTTTGTTATTTCCTGTGGTGTCGTCATATTGAATGTCATCTCACTTTCTACTCTCAATGTTGAGTTTCTTAGGAAGGACATCGCTCTTTCTTCTTCTGTTTTTAAAAGTGATGATTTATACACAAATATATCAACAAAAGTATCTGCTATTTCTTGCGGATCTGAAACCACCTTGTTGTCAATGTTTAGAACAAGTTTTCTTCGAACTTTGTTTTGCTTTCTCTTTGTCTGATCATTTACAATTTTCCATGTCTCCTTTAATATATTTTTGGCTTTGTTGAGATGACATGATATGGCTAACTTTCGTGCGTGCTTTAAAACTCTTCTATAGATCCTTACGTAATTCATTTTATAATTATAAACACTAGTATTAATGGTGGTGCCCGAACATAATATTCTTTTCATTTTGCTAGACACCTTAATTCCCTTGGTGATCCACTTTATTTGATTATTGTTCCTCAGTTTTACTTTACTGGTTTTCTTTGGGTAACACGCACGAAATGTTTTATTAAAATAATTGAGAAATGTATTGATGCCTACGATATTATCATTAGTATTTTGAAAGCACTTTTTAAATGCAGCATTATTTTTTGTGTTGAATGTTCTTTTATTAATCAATATGGTATGTTCAGATTCATTTGTCTTTTTATCAATCTTATCAAGAATTATATTACAAAGAAGGCCGCCATGGCCATCTGCTAAACCATTATGATCTACCAAACACTGCTCTATATCATCGTCGGAAAGATTAGTCAATACATTATCAATGCAAGAGTATGATTTGTTTCGAATAAAAGTTGGAGTATTTATAAGATGTCTAAAATTGTACGACGTTAATATACTTATAAACTCTAAAGATTTTTTACTTTCCGCAAGTATGTCAACATTAAAATCGCCACATATAACGCACTTCCTGTCAATAAAATGTTCTAACAATTTTTCTAGGCTCCTTAAGAAACTGTCAAAATTTTTGTCACTTGGACTTCTGTAACAACAACAAATATTTAATCCTGTCTCAAGATCCTTTACACCACAAACCTCAAAACTTTCTGATCTGTATAACTTCTGTATTGCATCAATATTTTCACATTCTCTATTCATATACGCTAAAATAAGACTACCACCTCTTTTTTTGTTTGTCCTCGTGTTATAGGATACTAAGTTATAATTGCATAATTGAAATAAATTAATAGATTTATCATTCAAAAAATGTTCTGTTATACAAACATAGTCCAAGTTTTTACAAAAAGTTTCAAAATAAGATTCAAGCTCAAGTTTTTTATTATTAATACCACATACGTTTTGGTGAAATAATTTTAAACAGATCGTCTCTGAAAGCAAGGGGTCTGTAACATTTTTGTGGATTCGTGATTCTACTTTAGTCTCGAAAACAAACGATATCGCCATAACTAGGGGAATTATTAATCTGTGTAGAAGTAGAAGAATCTATTAATAATCGGGGTGTTTTATCGTCTAATTTCTCCAATAAATACATACAATACATTTAATAATTAATCTTTAATGTAATGTAAGTACGTTTTTTATCGAAAAATGAGGGATTTTTTAACGAGTATGTTTATAAGATTTTGGTGTTATGAATAAGAATATCACCCAAAATTATCATAGCTCAGTCTAGATTTAATTACTTCAAACTTTATGGCACTTCTGATTCCACAAGGTTGTATTTCAAAACAAGTTGCTGGTGGATAATCCTGGCAACAAGGTTGTGTCTATGCAAATACTCTCCATTAGCCAGACTAGAACACCCAGAAATAATGTGTCGGATCGATTCTCCCGGACGGTGGCATGCCCGACATATGTCAACCGTGCCATCTTTCACAATGTATTTCCGGTAGTTATTCGTCATCATAACTTCGTCCATTATTGCACAGATAAAACCTTAAAACGGCTATTTTAGCTCATTTTACACAGGAATAAGTAGCCTAACGGTTCAGCGGTCTGCCTGTGAACCAGAGTTTGCAAGATCAAATCCCAGCCAGTATGGAATCCACTTTATGTGTTTTCTTTTGATGCTTGTAGATTTCCAAAAATAATAACATGGTTCGCGAGTTCGATCGCCACCCGGTTTTCACTTTTTGTAAGTTCTAAGTATTGTTAGTATTGTAAGTATAGTTAGTATTGTAAAGTACCCAGTGCAACGCACAATTGAGGAGCGCTTTGGAGAGTGCATTCCGGGAGTACCGTTCCACACCGCCTGAACTTAGACCACGTCTACCTCGTTTGCCTATGCACAACAAAAACAAGGCGCTGGTGTGTGCTCTAGATTCGCAGCTGTCAAACTGCTTTGACAGCAGCAAAGACCTCGCCGATACTCACTCAATATTGTACTGTGGAGCTATCGCGGCATGTCGTGTAGCTCACGTCAAATTCCCTAACAACGACAGAGCTACACGACCAAAATTAGCTGCTCCAGCTTGGCAGTGCAGGATTGAGCGGAGATCGGTGAGGCTAAGGCACTCATCGGCAAGTTAATCTGCTTTAGGGAGGGCAATACTCGTCCTAGAGTGATGCGCTTTGTGAGGCGGGCGTTCTCGGGAACTGATATTAGTTTTCGAGATTACTTGGCCCACGTCACAGAGCGTATCGACTCCCTGAAGCAGAAGATCTGTGCATGGGCAAGCCGTATTCGTCGGTACAAGCGGCGAGTGGAGCGGTACACTCAGAATCGCACATTCCAAAGCGATGAAAGGTGGGTATATAGAGCTTGGGAGCGACCAGACCAAGGTGTGACTGACACGCGTCTGCCGGATGATAACGCCATGTGTTCATTTTGGCGCAGCATCTGGTCGGTGCCTGTCAGTCACACTGAGGGCGATTGGACCCGGGAGGTTGAACAAGCGTGTAATCCAATACCAGAAATGGGGGCAATCGTCATCAGCCCCCAAGACGTAGCTCGTGCAGTCCGTCCGTTGCCTAACTGGAAATCTCCAGGGCCGGACGGACTGCACAACTTCTGGATCAAATGGTTCCAAAGATCACACGCTTGCTTGGCGTCCCAGTTTCAATCAGCCTTAGAGTCAGGGTCGCTGCCCCAGTTCTTGTCGACAGGAATTACCCACCTGCTCCATAAATCAGGTAGTGCTGCGGAGCCAAAAAATTATAGACCACTCACTTGTTTACCAACGGTCTATAAAGTTCTTACATCCATTGTGAGAGCTAAAATCAACCAACATATTGAGAGTAACTCTATCATGTCTGCCTCTCAGAATGGATGTAGGAACGGGTCCCGCGGCACTAAGGAGCTGCTCCTCATTGATATGGCCATTAGCCAACAGGTTCGCCGCTCCCGTAAGAATCTGTCTACATGTTGGATAGACTATAAGAAGGCTTATGATTCTGTACCTCATACATGGCTCATGAGGGTGCTGGAGTTCTATAAAGTAGATGCAACTCTACGTAGGTACGTAGAGTTGCATCTACTTTACATACACATGACACTACACTACTACTACTACTTTACTATACATGACATCAGGAAGGTTCCTGATGTCATGTATGGGGCAGTGGAGAACGGTTCTTCGCTATCCAGGATGTTGACCGATTCAGGGGACCAGCGAACCGATAAGGATCGAGCGTGGTATATTCCAGGGTGATAGTCTGAGTCCATTGTGGTTTTGTCTGGCCTTGAACCCTCTCAGCAATCTGCTGGAGCGTTCAGGTCTAGGCTATCTGTTGAGGAGAGATGGTCGGGTCATATCTCACCTTCTTTACATGGATGATCTGAAACTCTTTGCCCCCAACAATTTGCAACTGATGAAGCTACTGAAGGTAACAGAAACTTTCAGTAGCGCCATCAGGATGGAATTTGGTGTGGACAAATGTGCAGTCATACATGTGAAGCGAGGAGAGATTATGGAATCCGTGGGAACTCAACTCTCGGATTCCATACACCTTAGATCCCTCTCCTCAACAGAAACTTACAAGTATTTGGGTATGTCGGAGGCATTAGGTATCAATACTGCAGACATGAAACAATCGTTGAGGAAGCGCTTCTTTGGCCGCCTGAATAAGGTGCTAGGCAGTCTTTTGTCAGGCGGAAACAAGGTGCGCGCCTTCAACGGTTGGGTCATGCCAGTTTTGATGTATTCCTTCGGCATACTCAAATGGACTCAGACGGAACTTGATGCCCTGGATAGGAGGGTACGCACACTGCTGACCGCAAATCGAATGCATCACCCACGTTCGTCGGTGATGAGACTGTATATCCCGCGGAAGTGCGGGGGTCGTGGCTTCTTAAATGCTAAGGCCCTACACAACCGTGAGGTATGCAGTCTCAGGGAATACTTCCTGGAAGCCGACGGGGAGATGCACCGAGATGTGGTCTCAGTGGACAAGGGCCTCACCCCGCTCTCCCTGGGTAACGAGAACTGGCGCAAGCCTAAAGTATTAAACACTAATGACCGCAAGGAAGAATGGCAGAGCAAGGAGCTTCACGGACGCTTTTACCGGGCCCTACATGGCCCCGATGTAGATTTCTTAGCGTCGGTATCCTGGCTACGCTTTGGTGACCTCTTCGGGGAAACTGAAGGTTTTGTCTGTGCAATAATGGACGAAGTTATGATGACGAATAACTACCGGAAATACATTGTGAAAGATGGCACGGTTGACATATGTCGGGCATGCCACCGTCCGGGAGAATCGATCCGACACATTATTTCTGGGTGTTCTAGTCTCGCTAACGGAGAGTACCTGCATAGACACAACCTCGTTGCCAGGATTATCCACCAGCAACTTGCTATGAAGTACAACCTTGTGGAATCAGAAGTGCCATACTATAGGTATGCGCCCGACCCAGTTCTCGATAATGGTAATATCACGTTGTATTGGGTTCGACCTATCACCACTGACAGGACTGTTGTTGCCAATAGGCCTGACATTGTGGTGATAGATCGATTGGAGCGTCGCGCAATGATTGTTGATATAACGGTCCCGCATGATGAGAACCTCGTGAAAGCAGAGAAAGATAAACAATTCAAGTATCTAGATCTGGCTCGCGAGGTTGTTGACATGTGGGACGTAAATACAGCAGTCATTGTGCCGATAGTCGTGTCGGCCAATGGCTTAATAGCCAAGAGCCTCGACCAATATCTTAGGAGGCTCTCGCTTGGCAGCTGGATCAAGGGCTTGATTCAGAAAGCAGTACTTCTGGACACGGCACGTATCGTTAGGAGGTTCCTCTCTCAAGAGCCCTGACCACCGGCAGCTCGGACCCTACTCCCAGCGCTGGTGGGCTACTGTTTTTTATATTTTTAAATGTTTTTTTTAAGTTGTTTTACTAAGAAATATTTAAAAATTTTAAAAATATGTGAATATAAATGAATGAATGAATAATAATAAAGCCCATTTATTTCCAATCCACAATAATAATTGTTATCACATGCGTTTACATTATATAGGATTAGGTTCAGAAATAAAAGTAAACTTTGACTGAGGATGAATATATTCACTTTGTACTTCAGTATTACAATACTTAAAAGACGTCTACACTCGTGAACTGCTATGAACAGACTGCCGCCGGGCCGATCTCGGCATTCTTGCCCCTTCCCCTCAAAACCTTGTACGCAGTGGTTTTAAGAACCGTATTCATACCACTGCGTAAACCGCTAGATTACTGTACTCATAAAATTGAACAACCGTGTTCATGACTAGTAAAAGCAGTGGCACTAAATACCGTATCCATAAAACTGCGTAAATCGTTAAATTACTGTACTCATAAAATTGAACAACCGTACATAAGACTAGTAAAATTACAATATTTATTAATAAGTCTAACAATTAGGTATATGATTTTTAATGTAAGGTGTTTTTTTTTTTTTTCTTAATGTAACTTGTTTAAGTTTCTTTCATTTTCTTTTACTCGCTATCGTTACTTTCTTCAATACCATTGATCGGAACCCCTTCTCGGGTAAAGGCCTCCTCCAGCTTCTTCCAAACCTCTCTGTCCATGGCTTTCTTTCTCCAATCGCTTCCTGCTATCGCTTTTATATCTTCTATCCACCTTTTTCTAGGGCGCCCTCTTCTTCTTTTTCTTCTCGGTCCTTCCCATATAGTTGTCTGTAATGTCCATCTTTCGTCTGTGAATCTTGCTATATGTCCTGCCCACTGCCACTTCCTTTTTAGGGCATATTGTAAGGCATCTATAACTTTAGTTTTTTGTCTAATTTCTTCGCTTTTCACCTTTTGTATTCTCCTTATTTTTAGTACGCTTCTTTCCATTGCTTTTTGACATGTTACTAGTTTAGTTTTTATTTTTGTGTTGTATGTCCACGTTTGGCATCCGTATGTAAGAGTAGGTAAGACACAGGTGTCCAAGACAATTTTCTTTAGGTAAAGGGGGAATTCCCCTTTCAAGATTTCCTTCAGGGACCAAAACTTTTTCCAGCTCATGTTGATACGCCGCTCGACCTCTAGTTCTTCATTTTTGACATCGAATGAGAGTTGTTTTCCCAGGTATATGTAATTGCTCACATACTCAAGCAGCTTCCCGTTCAAGTACATGGCGTTAGCGTTGCTGTTAGTCATTATTTTAGTTTTGCTCTCGTTCATTTTGAGGCTCACCTTTTCGCTTTCTTCATTCAAACTGCTTAACATTCTTTCTAATCCTTTGCTTGTTTCAGCAAATAAGACAATGTCGTCCGCGAATCTGAGGTGTGTGGTGTGGTGTGGCAAGTGCCAATATTATACGATTTATATCGTCCAAAAACATTTATTCTACTATTTTCATTCCCGACACACTCCATCAGGATATGAAAAACATCATCAATTACTCCACAGGTTTTTTGAGACAAAACTTTTGTCGAAATCTGGGTGTATTGTACACATCTGCGTACCCCGTCAGAGCATACAGGCGTGATGTTACGTCATTTTAGGCGCGCGTGGAACACGATTACGACAACTTAACATACCTGTCGAAATCTGGGTGTATTGTACACATCTGTGTACCCCGTCAGAGCATACAGGCGTGATGTTAAAAATCGACTAAACGTGCTATCTCTATAAATTTAATCCTTCCTCAACTCTGCACCGATTATCTATGCCCTATTCCTATGGCAAGATGTGAAAATATCTAATGTCAAACTATAATGTAGACAAGCCCGCCATTTTTATGACACGGTTCATCATCGCGAGTTTTAATTTCAAATGATATATATATATCATATTATTATATGATATATATATTATGAAAATACTCGTGATGAACAGTACTACGATATTATTATGTTAAAGGAAATTAGTTTCCGAATCTCGAAGTTGCAGTATTTCGCCTTCGAAAAAGTGATAGGTATCTGTAGTGATTGTGAAGTGTGAAGAAATAAGTGATTATTATGAATAGAACGTGTGTGAAAACGGAAAAATAGTGCCTAATTATTATGGTGATTAGATTTTTAAACTACCTAAACCAAAAAACAAGTGGTTTTGTGTTTTTATGGGGACCCATTTCGTCCAACCGCAGCTGGCAAGTAGTACTAACCACATCAAAACAAACAGTGAGTATGTAAATTCTAATAAAAACATTATAGGGTTCTATTTAACCAGTAAATAAGATGGGGTCCTATTAGAAAGGAAATATAATCTAGTTTATTTTAATAAAAAAAAGTTAATAGTTTTTCATCAAATTAATATTTTAATAGCAAAATATCCATTTTTATCACTGTTTTTCAAGTTCCACTTTTTTATATTATCAAATTAAAATTATACATCCTAATTTTTAGTTAAATGATTCCATAACTATTCAGCAATTCACTGTAAATTTTATTTAGCTATAACTCCTGTAGTTTGCGATCGTCAAGTGTTTTTATCTAAGGTGTCTAATTACATGCGAATATGCGCAAATATTCGCGAAGCAAAAAATACGAGGGGGGCCGCGCGGTCCACTGGGCAACCATTGTCGAACAAGAAACTGGCATAATCGACCCTACTACGAATTATGGAAATATAAATACGTCTTAAGTGTTCTTGATGGAGTCCCCATCCCGGACCGGATAAAACTTTAATCAAATTAATGAACTTCATTACTTTCTGTGAAGTTTCATTGATATGTTTGCCCCATCTTAATGAGCTATCCAGCCATAGACCCAGATATTTGGGTTATTCCCAGTTATTTCACATTATTAACAACTTCAATAAAAATATCATCAAAATCAAACTTGACAGCCCTTCTAAAGTAACCTTTTTTAAAGACGCAAATCTTAGTTTTATTTGGAGACATACTTAGTCAAACCTAGCTTATCTACACTTTGGTATATCGTAAAGCAGACCAAAGTTTTTCAAACGCTAAATCTAGATTATAATAATAATACACCGCTGTACCCAAGTTTTTAGAGAATCCTAGTTGAATTTCAAAAACCAACCGTGTAAGATTATCCAGACAAGATTGTGCCTTACGAAAACCTACCATATCCTCAGGAAAAAGGCTTTGTTTTTCAAAGAACCATTCTATACGTTTGGCCAAAATGGCATGGAAAATTTTACATATACAAGATATCAGGGAGATAGGACGTAAAGATGAATTACTATGCTTGGGAGTTGGAACTATTTAGTTTTGACGCCAGTGTAGAGGAACAAAACTATCAGAAAAACATAGATTAAAATATTAGAAGTAACATAGATTTACCGGAAGGAGGAAGATGTTTAATCATGGAGAAGGAAATTTGATCTGAACCAGGAGCTGTGTCAGTAGCTTTAATACAGTTGACTAGTGCTGCAGTCCAGTGCATTAAAATTGACGACTCCAACATTGCATTATTAGAATTAAAAGTAGGCTGCGATGGACAAACAAAATCTGTAGTAAGGTCGCTAAGCAGACACTCGGCTTTTCTCTTTTTCTACACATGCGTTAGCAATTTGTCAACCCTTTAACCACCTCATCTTGCGCCACATTTCAGAAACTGATGAGGTTTCATCTACAGATGAACAAAACTGCTGAAAAGATTTACAACTAGCGCTGCGAATAAGTTTTTGAGCAATGCTTATTTTTTCTTTGAGTATATCTAAATTCCATGAAGAAAGGCAGCCTCTCAGATTCGCGAGAGCCAAGCGCCGATCCGCAACAGCTCTGGATAGCTCTGAAGACCAATATGGTTTTAGCTTAAATGTGTTGCAAATGTTTTGAGGGATTTTAATGTAGGGAATATACTTCTCCGCAGCTTTTTGCATTATATTATGTAGAAGGTCATATCACTTAACTCCTGAGGATCCCGGGGAGTTACGCAGTTTTGTTAAAAATCGTCTATAAATCTAGAATATAAAGTCCAATCAGATTTTTTAAAATTCCTTCTGCATTGGTCTTCTGTTTATTCGGTACGCTCTTGACAGAGCGGTCGTGATTGTTAAGTACTCGTAGCAGTATTGGAAGGGGCAGATGTGATGCACTTCACGACATTTCGCCACCGCTGTCGGCTAGAGGTCATGCTGCTGCATTCGTTAATTGAACCCCCAATGGCAGACTTGATCCGCGCGGTCTAGTGCCTTCTACTTTCCCTTGGACGACAAGGCGTTCTATGGACTGATTGGTATCTGCATTGATATTCACGCCTAATATTAAGTACACAATTTAATTAAATAATTAAATGATCACTTCCGAGTGACTCGTTTGTGGGTTTCCACATAAATAATAAGAACAGATCTGATGAAACAAATGAAATATCAGGACTAGATTGTTGGATAACTTCATCAACCGTTCTGATTCTAGTGAAACTACCATCGTTCAAATGAATGAAATTATAATCCAACATGGAGTCAAATATTTTGGAGCCACGCAGTTCTTACAGACTAATTAGAGTGATGCGCGTTAAAATCTTGTTCCCAATAGAAAAGATCGCGTCGTAATCCCCTTGAGTGGTGTATACTGCCGAAAAACAAAAAAAAAAAAAAAAAAAAAAAAAAAAAACGATAAATGGAAATTATCTTCTCAATATGCTCACAATTCAGAATTCATATATGTAACAATTTAATACCAGGGTTGCGACTTTGCGTTGTACAAACAACAGACTTAACAGAGCAGTGAGTCATAATGACAACGCCACCGTAACTTTGTTCTCTGTCCAATCTCTACGTATTATAGGTACTCACTAATTTTAAAATGACTCTCGGTGCTCCAACCAAATATGTTTTGCTTTTATAACACGGCAATATGGATTTTTTCTTGACTTAGATGCAATTCCAGTGAACGAGATTTGAGCCTTAAACTTCGGCAATTCCATTGTGCACTTATTGTTATCAGCAATTTCCAACAAATAAATTTAATAACCGATCAATCGATTAACTACGTACAATTTTATATGTCAGCCACTCTGAAAATATGAAATTGATTGCTGGATTTTAATCTGAAGAGATTATTTGCTTCGAATATATTTTTATAATTTCTTATCAAATGCCAAAAATTATCGGAAGAGTTATTATAATCAGAATGATGGCTTTTATTCGAATGAGGTGTGTTAATTATCCGACTTCAGAAAATTTCTAAAATACATTCCATATCATCTCCTCGGCAGGTACAGGGGTCACTGGTCGGTGATTTGTTTCTTTAAATTGCGTTTAAGCAGAGGCTTACTTCTTTGATTTATGCGGATGTACCTTTTTTTTTCATCAAATGACTCCTCCCGCTCTGGGCGGAGTAGGAAGGAGTGTCAGACTTTTACTGACTAAATCCATGTTCCTTCATCGCCCTTTGTGTTCCGGGGCCACGGTATCTCTTTCGAACAGTCCCGCAACCCCGGCAGGCATCGGTCCTTACGGACCCCTTCCTTTTTGCTGACTCTCTTTGAGGCGCGCGTGGAACACGAACGCGCCGTCGACACGGCCTGTCGTCATGAGACGGACGGACGGCGAGCTAGCCCATAGCTCACCGTCCACAGGCCCGATTGCGGATGTACCTGGGCAGACCACTTGAGAAGCTGTGCCGACATTTTGGTCAGTTGGGAGTCTTGGGAGTAGCGTTGAAACCGCACTGATGGTTGTGGCAATCACTGTAGAAGATGGTTCGACTCCAGGCATTGGTTTAGCAGGGGAGGGTGGGACGTATAATGTAAGAGCTCTCCTGTAGGTGCAATTAAATGAACAAAGTAATAGCGTGTAGTCCCCTTAAGACCAAAGACCAAACACCAAAAAAGAAAGCACCTGTTCGTACACAAACAACATCGACGCTGACACCAGAAGGTATGAAAATTACACACAGCGTACAGCAAGAAAATATAAATTCTGGAAATTCGCAAGAAGTCGTCGCCATTGTCTTGAAAATTTTGCACGTTTGTCACTGTTAAGCAAAAAAATGTATGCTCTTGTTTTCTTTTGTATTTGACCATCTTTTTATACCATTTTCTTAGGCAAATAAATATTATTCTATTCTATTCTATTCCACTGAATAGTAGTAACGCAAATGCACCACATCCTTCGCTCCCACTTGTAAAAGGTAACATTGTGTCCTGAGCAGTGAAACATCGAACAGAATTCATATAGTGAGTGAAAGAACTCATTTAAATAACTATAGTAGGTATGTCACTATCGTACTCCTAAATGTGGAATACTGCTAATGCTAAACAATATCGAACGAAAAGTTCAAAACTTCACTCGTGCCGATTATTGCATTATTTTTATTGGCGAAGAGGACTTTAGGAAAACCCATAATTATATAGAACTTGTAACCTATATTCGTGATATGTTAATAACACTAAATCATACTAACTTTGTAATATGTCTGCCTACATTTAAGTACATGGATAATACCAATATTATGTTTAACAGTCGAGTAGATACTTTTAATAATTTAATTTATATGAATGTTGAGACATACAATTACGCGCTCATCTTGGACTCGAATTTAAATCTACCATACACATGGGATACATATAATCAGCGACATGGGCACCTCAATAACAGAGGCTTTATGCAGGTTATCTCGGATTTGCAAGACTTCCTCTTAGACATAGAGGCAGTAAATACATCTATTATAATAGCCCAAGAGCCCGCGACGGCCAGACCTTCGTTATTTTATAAAAGCTGAAGATTTTTCTGTGCATGTCCCCTATACAGGTAAGAACAACCAGCGACTATGGAGTTTGGGTTGTGGTTACTTCGGCAGGTAACAGGTATTAAAGGTGTATAAAATAGTACCTTACTTTCGTTAAACTATAAAGCTCAATTCTTATATATTTTCTTCGGGATAACTTTATAAATCTGGTCATCCATTGCCGGACACATATGACAGTTGCTACCCTCAGCCAGACACCCCTAAACATGAATAGATTATACTTTCGTCATAGTATAAAAGCTAAATTTTATATATGTTACTTGGGGGCCTATAAAAAAATGTTACTTCGATAGCCGGACAGTTTTCATGGTTTTTACACCTTGCCAGACACATTGGAAGTCCGATGTACTTAGATGCGAGCGCAAGTGCTTAGTCGATTGCGATTTTTTAAGATTTTAAATAAATAAATAATTTTAACGTTCATAGCCATGTTATATTAAGTAAAAAATTGGTTGCCTGTAAAGTCGGTATACGGGCGAAAGTTTTACGTGACAACGACTTTGAGTGGTAAAATAATTTTAATGTGAATATTCAACACACTCTCTCGCTCTTAGGCGGGCTAACCATGCCCGAGTGGAAGGGACGCGTGCCTCTCACTCGCTCTCATTGTGAGCGCATAACGTGAGCGGAGCGTAGGTAACGCAGTTTCTTGAAGTGTCACCCGGCAAACCAATTTATAAGACGTTGTCACGTCAAAAATGTTATTTTATTATTGTCTAATACAAAAAAAATACAAAAAATCGTTTTTATAAATTTCATCACTGTCGTCGATATTTTCATTTTCATGGTCACTACTCCTCCAGTCGATGGCATCATCGTCGTCAATTTCCCCTTCTTTGTCTGGCCTCAAATAACATATAAGGGTGTAAAAAACCTCATCTCTAAGCCGTCAACCAATCATTCTGTACATCAAACTAAGTAACTTTACGCAAAAATTATTGCTGGGAAACGACTTTTTGTTTTGGGGTGAAAAATCATGTTTTGTGGTAGAACTCAATGTATAACGCACTCAAAACATTGTGTTGATGGATGGATTGAATAGTACGGGGGACGTGGAGGTGTTTAAAGTAAAAATCTAACATTAAAAACTTGTATTTAAAAAAAAAACTTGTCAAAAAGTTGGAACTTTGACCCCCAGGTTTCCAGGTATGGTGTAGAACAAAAAAAATATCGCAATGACGAGGAGAACAAGTGCCTTTCGGCTTCGTTAAGAGGTGTTTTACACCCTTTATATGTTGCTTGAGGCCTATAAAAAATGTAAAGAAGAAAAAAAAAAGACAAAGAAGGCGATATTGACGACGATGATGCCATCGACTGGAGGAGTAGTGACGATGAAAATGAAAATATCGACGACAGTGATAAAATTTATAAAAAGGTTTTTTTTTTTTTTTTGTATTTTACAATAATAAAATAACATTTTTTACTTTATATAACATGGCTATGAACGTTATAAAATTATTTCTTTATTTAAAATCTAAAAAAATCGCAATCGACTAAGCACTCGCGCTCGCAACTAAGTACATCGGACTTTCAATGTGTCTGGCAAGGTGTAAAAACCATGAAAACTGTCCGGCTATCGAGGTAACATTTTTTTATTGGCCCCCAAGTAACATAATTATATAAAATTTAGTTTTTATACTATGACGAAAGTATAGTTTATTCAAGTTAAGGGGTGTCTGGCAGGGGGTTGCAACTGTCATAAGTGTCCGGCAATGGATGACGAGATTTATAAAGTTATCCCGAAGAAAATATATAAAAATTGAGCTTTATACTTTTACGAAAGTAAGGCACTATTTTATACACCTTTAATCCCTGTTACCTGCCGAAGTAACCACAACCCAAACTCTATAGTCGCTGGTTGTTCTTACCTGTATAGGGGACATGCACAGAAAATTTTTCAGCTTTTATAAAATAACGAAGGTCTGGCCGTCCGTCGCGGGCTCGCGGGCTCTAGTGATGAAATATCTGATGACTACACTAATTCAAATGTTAATCCATCTAAGGACCCACCTAGTAAGATTAATGTGACAAACGAGTCGTCCTACTCAAATTGTTTTTTTGTCTATAACAGTATAAATATCTTGCATCAAAACATTGCTAGTCTTTTAAATAAGGTTGACCTGCTCACAGTTCATCTTCAGGAACTATCCAAGGAACAAAAAGACATAGATGTGGTCTGCATAACTGAACACTTCATTATGCGGGGCTCTGAAAAGGCATTAAATATTCCAAATTATAAATTAGCTGGATTTTATGAAAGGCCAGCAAAGAAGCGCGGAGGATCTTGTGTTCTAGTTAAAAAAGGCCTACAGTTTAAGGAACTAACAGAGATCTCACGCCATTCAATAACAAACACTTTTGAATGCTGCGGAATCGAACTAGTACAGCAAAACTAAATCGTTATTTGTATATACAGGCCACCGAAAACTAACAACCTAAATATATGTTCTATGAAAAACTTGAAATTGTTATGAAAACTTATTGTATTAACTCGAGTAAAACAGTTGTTCTGTGCGGGGACTTCAACATTGATACCTTAAAAAAGAATAGAATGCCACTAGACTTTGAATTTTTTATTTTGGGTTGCAATCTTAAGCTGGAACTAAGGCAACCAACTAGATTGTGCAGTAATAGCTGCATTGATAACTTTGCTCACAATTCTCTCAAAATGTAAATGTGAAGTTATCAAATTAGCTCTTTCAGATCACACGGCACAAATTCTGCAAATTAAAGTAAATAAAACATATTAAAGTAAATCTTACTTTATATATATTATTATTTTCATTTATTCATTTATATACATATTTTTGACATTTTTAAATATTTCTTAATAAAACTACATAAAAAAACATTTAAAAATATAAAAAATAGTAGCCCACCAGCGCTGGGAACAGGGTCCGAGCTGCCGGTGGTCAGGGCTCTTGAGAGAGGAACCTCCTAACGATACGTGCCGTGTCCAGAAGTACTGCTTTCTGAATCAAGCCCTTGATCCAGCTGCCAAGCGAGAGCCTCCTAAGATGTTGGTCGAGGCTCTTGGCTATTAAGCCATTGGCCGACACGACTATCGGCACAATGACTGCTGTACCCACGTCCCACATGTCGACAACCTCGCGAGCCAGATCTAGATATTTGAATTGTTTATCTTTTTTTGCTTTCACGAGGTTCTCGTCATGCGGGATCGTTATATCAACAATCATTGTGCGACGCTCCAATCGATCTATCACCACAATGTCAGGCCTATTGGCAACAACAGTCCTGTCAGTGGTGATAGGTCGATCCCAATACAACGTGATATGACCATTGTCGAGAACTGGGTCGGGCGCATACTTATAGTATGGCACTTCTGATTCCACAAGGTTGTATTTCAAAGCAAGTTGCTGGTGGATAATCCTGGCAACAAGGTTGTGCTGCAAATACTCTCCGTTAGCCAGACTAGAACACCCAGAAATAATGTGTCGGATCGATTCTCCCGGACGGTGGCATGCCCGACATATGTCAACCGTGCCATCTTTCACAATGTATTTCCGGTAGTTATTCGTCATCATAACTTCGTCCATTATTGCACAGATAAAACCTTAAAACGGCTATTTTAGCTCATTTTACACAGGAATAAGTAGCCTAACGGTTCAGCGGTCTGCCTGTGAACCAGAGTTTGCAAGATCAAATCCCAGCCAGTGTGGAATCCACTTTATGTGTTTTCTTTTGATGCTTGTAGATTTCCAAAAATAATAACATGGTTCGCGAGTTCGATCGCCACCCGGTTTTCACTTTTTGTAAGTTCTAAGTATTGTTACGAGCTGGGTATGGGATAAATTAATTACTACCGATGAAACAACTGAATAACTTTAATAATCACAAAACACTTCAAACTCAATCACAAGTACACCACTGATCACTATTCGCTTAGATATCGCACTCACTAGTTCACTTCGATTCGCTTCGTACTGTAGCCAAAACCAGACTGACTGTTCCCGCAAACACGTCGACTATTTATATGACGACCGAACGTTTGAGAAAGACCCATCACTTCCTAGAATCTTCTAGACAATTCATACTAGGTCACTGTCCTTCGAGAAACTTCCACAACTTTTGTACAAAGGAAAGAAATAGGTACTTTATGCCCTCGGCGTACGGTCGAAATTACAATGACAACTTCCTGATGTCTTTTATAGGTAGTTTGCGAATTTGTACCCACATCATTCGATACATACCTACTACTACCTCCCTACTTAATTGTAGGTACCTACTATTAGAAGCTACTTATATTGTAGGTATGGGTACGACGTAACAGTACGTTGTTTTATTTTAATGCTTTATGATTTTGAAATCATTACAAAATAGATTATTATATACTTTACGTTTTTTTATTAACCATTCAAAAGACAGTTAATCAGTAATTAATGAATTAAGTTGACTATTTTACACCGTACGAAAAAAAAACTCAAAAAACTTAAAAAATGGAAACAAATTAAAACTTTTATAAAACTCCACGACGACGTTGTAAATTTATCCGTGTGGGAATAGAACCCGCGACACGCAGCGCATGTGTCATCACATTTGTGCCGAATCATCAGCTGGCCCAACTCTGCAGGGACCGCAAAAGTTTTGCCTCCCACTAGAAATTTCTCCTGTATCGTGGGTGCGTTTACAAACTTTTAAACTCACAAACACAAACAGCCAGACCCGGAAGGAACCACTACTTGTAGGCCATACAAAAATTTGTTTGGTGCGGGCATCAAACCTGATACCCGCAGCGCAGCAGCCATTCGCTCAGCCACTGCGCCAACCATACCGTCATATTTTATTTTATTTTATTTTATTATTTTCGGAAAACTTACAGCTAGGCAGACACAATAATTTAGTTAATAACAACAATATGGCAAATTACAAGTTTTCACAAATAGTTTTATACAATAGTTAAATCAAACAAGAATAACTTAACTAAAAGACAGTGGTAAGGATTAGTACACACAAAAATAATATAGAAAAAATAATAAAGAAAAGAAAAACAAAATGAACACAAATTGACATAATTCAACGGTTATATAGCTGTGACTATGGATTCCTCGGGCGTAGCTGCAACTTTGCTTAAGGGTCAGTGGCTTGACAGTGTTTTCAAATGTCCTCTGAATCTTGCAAGCGAAGATACTCCGACATGCAACATCACCAAAAACGGGGGAGTCGTTTTGCAGCAGTGGCAGTTAAAGTCGCACAAGCATGCATTAGAGGCGTTATAAATGATAAACGATGCTTATTTTGCAAGTAGGTTTTTACAAACACTTTTACACGTCATTACAAACACTTTTACACGTCGTTGAACCGAAGCTTGCAGGATATCCGCGGCAACCAGGCTCTGATACGGTGTCGTCGTTTTGCTCGCAAGCGACTTTAGACAGACACTGCCAGTTCTTTAGAGGGGCACACCGCCGTATGAAATAAACGTCTCAAGGCGTCGCCACTGTGAAAACCTCCTGGATTGAAAAGCTCTATTTACGTGCAACACGTGCGTTTAACTGTACAACGATCACGAAGTAGGTGCCTTTGCGAATAAGCTGCTGGAAATGGGAGAGGGTCGTCTGGAATCGGACGCAGATGGGAAAGTTATATTTTCCGAAGAATTTTCCCATCCAGTAACTACAGAGGATGAACTTATCATGCACGTTTTTCTCAATTTGAAGGTTAATATAAAAGTAAAGAGTGGTTGTGTGAGGGAGCAGTGCTGTCGCCAAAGAAAGAGTGAATCAGCAAAATAAACAAAAAAAAAATTACAAGATCATCGACGATTCTATACACCCTCCATAGACACTGTGTTGGCTAATGACGATGGTACTGCCTAATTATACAATTTCTCAACGCCCTGGAGTTAACGGGCATACCGTCCCATCAGCTAGAGTTTAAAGTTAGCATTCCAGTTCTGCTGATGCACCCAGACTGTGCAACAGCACTAGGCCTCTAATCACATTATAAAAATGGAGCTGCTAAAGGAGAGAGCATTTTAATTCCCCTCATACTCATTATTCCAAATAACGTGCCATTTCAATTTATGAGGTTTTTAAAATTGACTTTTACAATGACGACAACAGATCCCAGGGCCAAACCTAAGTGATAGGCATTCAATTGTGCACTCCATGCTTCTCACACGGTCAATAATGTTGGTTGTTCAGTGCAGTTTGGTTTCGGACCCCTGCCGCCCAAAAGGACGCCTTTTGTAGTCATCACCCACATTATCACATTTTGATCAGGCAGTCAGTTCTCACACATAACATAACATCACGCCTGTAACTCCTGATGGGTTAGGCAGAAGTATAGGTACCTAATCGTACACCCACATTTCGCCAGTTGTAATAGTCCGTGTAATAGGAGGAGAGCCTATTGCCATCAACTGAACACAATTCCAGACTCCGTGGTCCGTCCGGGTGCTATTGAGTCATTTGTGATGGCAAAATCCAAGACCCCATGCTCAAGTCGCGCTTGCGACCACTCAATCTACGGGGGAGTAAAACATATAGATTAAAATCTTGGCGAATCAGGAAACGAGATTTGTCGTTAGAAAAAGTTGTTAAAGGAGACAATTTTTTTTGTTTGGAGAACAGGCCACCCACATAAAATTGTAACAGATATTAATGAAACGTATATAGATTTCTTCCTTATAATTTCTAGATTACAGTGGTAATATTAGCTAAGCCATGTCTAACCGGAATAATGAGAAATTCGAAAATGAAAACGTGAATCTAACAATAAACAATAACACGTCAAATGTTAAATGAAGTTGTCAGTCAACCACCAAAAAGACGAATTTACAACGTTCCGTGCCATGATGATTTTCTATACCATCTAAGAGATTTTAGCGGAAACTTCTAAAATAGCATTAGAAAGCTCACAGTTTAATATTATTTCTTTTTATAATATATTTAGGATTCAGTAGCAGAAATTCTTAAAAAAAAACAATTATCTTACACCCTAAAAATCATTTAATAACAAAAATCAAATACAAGCTAATAATTCACTTTGAAGGAGCTTTTACATAACCTTAAGGTCTAAAATAAATCACAAATCACTTATACAAACAAAATATCACGTACTTACAGAGTTTATCAGCACAAAATTATAAACACAAAGCACTCACAAATCGCGTCGACGACTACCGTTCCGTACGAAATCCCACGAGCAAATGACCGATACTCGGGCGCGCACCGGCTTTTATAGGCTTCGCCTTATAATAGAAATGAGTTTCCTAAATCGGCCTATCCCGACGAAGCGTCGTCCTCGGCGCTGTCTTCCTGATGCTCGGCTGGTAATGGCGCCAACTCTGCAGCGGGAGAGTCGCCACTGGGCCCAGCCATCTCAGCACCGGGTTGAAGGGACATTGGTGATGACCCTGTGTTGGGGTCACATACTTCGTTATCTGAAATACGGACACACATAAGACATTGCTATTTCAGTTTTCATGGTGTATGACACAACATGTTATTTTGTAGGGAAAAATGTTAAAATTCGTGAGAGCTCTCATGATCGTGTTCCTGTCTTCACAGCCACACGTAGCGAGCTTTCACCGATCCAAGTCTGCATCTGTGAACAAATCAGACAGAAGGCGTCCCCTCTGCCTGAGGTTGACGGAGGCATCTCTGAATCGCGCGTCAACACTTCAATTACTTAGTTCGTAGACAAATACCTCTCACTATAGGTATGTCTGTTTGGACGGAGGCATCTCTGAATCGCACGTCCAATTAACATTGCAAATAATCACATTTTGTCATAAATACATAAATGGATTTATTCATATGCTTAGTGCGGACGGAGGCATCTCTGAATCGCACGTCCTTTACATTACACCATAAGCATCACATACGAAATTGTGTGGATGGAGGCATCTCTGAATCGCACATCCAACACAAAGTTCATCATTTAGTTTAAAGCGTCAATCGATCAGCGAGTTGGTCCGCCACAACTTACCCATATAAATGAAAGTCACACATAAAATAATTAATTTGTAACTAGTTTCATATAAGGAAAACAGCGAAGAAAAATAAAAACAATGTGCATATGGAAAGTTTATGGCAAAGCAACCTGCTGATTCTCCGCACAAAACTAATTCAGTACTCACCCTCGAAAAAGGCTGCACATGATTCTGGACACCACTCTCCGTTCCAGGGAATCATGTATTCAGCAGCTGCTTGCGTGGTTTTGCCATAAGAACCACTGATGAGTTTCAACTGGTAGCGCCCACTGGGTAGCACTTTAATCACCCGATAAGGTCCGCGCATCCCGGGGTCTAGTTTACCTGTAGACTGAGAATATTTAATAACGAAAACCAGGTCGTTAACGTTATATGCGCGTGATGCTTGCCGCTGCCGGTTGACACGTGCATCTTGTTTGGCTTGATTTTGTGTTAACAGTTGATGAGCTCTCGTTCTGCACAACTCTCGCCAGCCTTCATGGTTTTCGGACCTCTCGATGGCGATGTCACGAATTAGTGTTCGAACGGGAGGTGTAGTAGCGTCAGTACCCACTAGGAGCTTCAATGCTGAGGCTTGTGTTGTCTTCTGCTTAGTTATGTTAAGCGTGAGTTGAAGTCTCCATAGTTTTTCTGACCATTCCGCACATCTATGATTAGCTTCAATACGGATCATGTTCAGAACGGTTCTGACATATCTTTTTACCTGTCCGTTAGCATTGTGCATTTCGGGTGTTATAAAATGGATATTACAACCGAACTCAGTGAACAGAGTAGAGAACTCCGAGGATTCGAACATTCGTCCGCGGTCAGCTACTAAAAGCTTAGGAACGCCAAAGAGTGAAATTGCTTTGGTAAACGTGCGTTTAAGTTCACTTACATCCTGCTTACGACTTGGATAAAGCAAACAGAACTTTGTAAACGCATCTATGATTAACAAAACAAATTTATAACCGTTAGTTTCCGGTAACGGACCAAGTGCATCTATATGCAATGTTTGGAAAGGGAGAGTGGGTTTTTCCCAAGATGTTATCAGTTGGTGAGGGGCTCTAGGTACACGTTTATACGATATGCACACAAGACAGTGTTTTATATACTTTGCCACAAATTGGCGAAGTCCGGGAAACCAAAAATATTTGAGGATTAAATCTATGGTTTTCTCCGCGCAAATGTGCTCGTGTTCATCATGAAAGATCCTCAATAGACTTAACCGATGACCCTTGGGGACAAACCAAAGAAGTCTAGCTTCCTCTCCCGTTGGTGTATACCGATAATAGAGTAATTCATTCTGACGCACATATCGCTGAGAATCTAATTCTCCATCCTGTAATTTTTGTAAAATGCCTTGCATCTCATCGTCTGCTGACTGAGCAATTTGGGCCCAGTTGCGTGGCCTAGATATCTGATGTACATTGGTAGTGACTGGGTTTCGACTTAGGTAGTCTGCATGTGTCATCAAGGTACCTTTACGATAATCAATGGTAAAATTAAAATCTTGTAAATAGATCCACCACCTGGCAACGCGTGGAAGCAGATCCTTTTTCTTTTCAGTGGCCTTGAGAGCATTGCAGTCGGTGACTACTTTAAAGTTTATCCCTACTAGATAGTGACGGAAGTTCTGTAATGCTCTCACGACCGCCAAGGTTTCCAACTCGTAAGAGTGGTATCTGCTCTCGGCACCCTGTGTGGCTTTACTGAAATAGGCGACTACACGCTTCGTACTATCAGCCTTTTTCTGCAACAATACAGCACCATAGCCGATGCTGCTAGCATCGGTGTGTACCTCCGTGGGTAAAGACTGGTCGAAAATGGACAATATAGGTGAACTAGTTAGGCAACTTATTATCTCTTGCCTAGCTTTCTCTTGTTCCGTACCCCAACAAAAAGTCACGTCCTTTTTCATCAAACGTGCTATGCAAGCGGTTTTGCTTGCGTAGTCTCGAATATACCTCCTAAAATATCCCGCCAAACCCAGAAATTGACGTATTTGTTTCAAAATCAAAATCAAAGCATTTATTTAAAGTAAGCCAGTTAAAGGCACTTTTGAATTGTCGAAACAAAGATGAAAATTAAATGTAGCTACAGTCCCAGTCACAAGACATAAAAACTGTGAAAGTACTGTAGTTGCCCATTCCCTAGCGTAGATCTCTATGGAGAAGAACGGGCAAGAAACTCCATGGACACTCTTTTAAATCAGAATATTGTTACAAAATCTTGGTTACATCATTCACGTTGAGATGGTATATTATGTGAGAACAATGTAGCAAGATGTGCACGGTAAAAGTGTCCACAGCAAAAACACACAAACAAACAAAAAAATACAATTCAAAATAATTCATTCAAATAAGCCATGGCAACCAAGAGATGACCAGTCACAACTGACAGCGCCCGTTCACGGACATGACGCATGGATCAGCACCATTCAACTCAACCATTTTGAAGGGAACTAAATGATCCGACACATGCGCCACCATCAGCGAGACAATTGAGTGAGCATGACATACTCCAAACCGCCAGGGCACATTCAAGTCAAGAAAAGACGTAGGTTTCCAGTGAATGATAGCTTTCTAGTACATAGTACTCACACAATATGGGCTATGCATTTATATAATACTAAAGAGATTGATTCTATACAATGCAAAGATAGTTGTACAATCTTCAGCAGCTCCAACAATACAATTTAATGCTATCAATTTATGCCCTGTCCATGTGGAGCAGGACCAGCATTGAGCCAAGCATTTTTATCAGCGATATAATCGCTCAACTTGTAATATGCTTGCTTACATAGTGTGCGTTTAATGCATGTTTTAAATTTCGTCTCATTCAGTTCAAGAATACTTTGTGGAATTTTATTATAGCATCTCAAACAGTACCCCATGAAAGATGAGTCTACTTTAGCGAGTCTGAAACCTGGCTGAACTAGTTGGTCCCTATTTCTAGTACTGTAATTATGTCTGTCACCCCTTTTACCAAAAAGGTGCAGATTTTTTCTGACGTACATTATGTTTTCGTAGATGTATTGACAATGTACCGTCATGATGCCAATATCCTTAAACAGTTCCCTTAGAGAATCGCGCCTACGAAGATTATATACGGCTCTGATGGCTCTTTTCTGCAGAATAAATATAGACTCAATATCTGCAGCCCGTCCCCACAGCAAAATGCCATAAGACATTATACTATGAAAGTAACTAAAATAAACCAGTCTAGCGGTATCTACATCAGTATACTGACGGATTTTTCTAATGGCATAGGCTGCTGAACTTAGCCGCCCCGCAAGAGATGTCAAATGAGAACCCCATTGTAGCCTTGAATCAAGCGTAATCCCCAGGAAAACCGTTTTATCTACGAATTCAAGTTTCTCTTTATTCAATATTATATCACAATCACTACTTTTAACATTCGGTAAAGCAAATCTTATGCATTTGGTTTTTTTTTCATTTAATACCAAATTGTTTGCTGTGAACCAATTTTGGACCTGAAGTAAGGCATTATTCACGTCATCTAGATTTTGGGCCCGCCTATTTATCTTAAAAATTAGGGAAGTGTCATCAGCAAATAACACCATATTTTGAGGTTGGTTTTTCAGTAAATAGGGTAGATCATTTATATATACTAGAAAAAGGAAAGGACCTAATATTGAGCCTTGTGGAACCCCCATTTTTACTTTTAACCCCTGTGAATTAACACCATTTATTTGAACATGTTGTTGTCTATCATTCAAATAAGATTTTACCAAACTAAGTGCAAGTTTACCCAGTCCGTAATGCTCAAGTTTCAAAAGTAATGTGTCGTGATTTACGCAATCAAACGCTTTGGAGAGGTCACAAAAAATTCCTATGGCGTCTTGTGACTCTTCCCACGCAGTAAATATGTGCTTTAATAAGGTTACACCGGCGTCAGTTGTACAACGTCCCTTGGTGAAGCCATACTGTTGATCATGTAAGATTCTGTTGGTGTTAAAATTATGGAGCATTTGATTAAGCATTACTTTTTCAAAAACCTTGCTAAAAACTGGTAACACGGATACAGGTCTATAATTATTAGTATCTTTACTGTCCCCGGATTTGAAAAGAGGTATGACTTTACTGTATTTCATTAAATCAGGGAAAACTCCTTGGTCTACACATAAATTAAAAATTAAAGCTAAGTAAGGGGCTATAGTCTCAAGTATGGATGTACAAACTTTGACAGACATTCCCCATAGATCTTCGGTTAGTTTGATTTTTATTTGCCGGAAAGTTTTAATAACAATCATAGGGTTAATGTGTTTAAATTTAAATTCAACCAGGCAGCCAGACACATTCGCCTTTAATAACCCAATTGAGAGTTCAGGTGAGGAAATAAGAGCCTCCGTTGTTTTTTGTGGTATATCGGTAAAGAACTTTACAAATTCTTGAGCTACTTCCTGATTAGAGCTTTTAGGACCACATGCTGTATCTAATGTGTAGCTAGTGTTACGTATTTTCTTCCTGTTAGTCTCGTTATTTATAACTTTCCAAACTGTCTTTATTTTATTTTCTGCTGTTTTGATCTTGTTGCTAATGTGCAGTGCTTTAGCAACCTTGCATGTATTTCTAAAAAATGTTTGAATACTTAGCAACATACTTGTTAAAAGTTTCAGTGTTTATAAAAGGCTTAAGGCCATAAAGCTCAAATAGTCTTTCCCTACTTTTTCTGATACCTCTAGTTGCCCAATCACTAAATATGAATTTAGGGCAAATACTTTTTTTTTTTAACCTACTCCTCCTACTTTTTGTCTTCTTTTCAAAAGTTTTATTGAATTCCGTGTGAACTATTGAAAAGAAACGATTATACAATTAATTGATCTATATTAATATCATCAAGGCCCATAACACAACTTGTTCTGTAGCAAAATATTATACCTATTTAATCTGCTAGAAGTTATAGGTCTAAATTTAATTTGAACTTTTTGCGATGGGGGTGTATTACACCTGAAGGTTACAGTTTGTCCGCTATGGTCAGAGGGTAGACAATTTACTATTGCTTTATCTAAGTAATCACAATCGCAGAAAATATTATCTATACAAGTAGCAGAAGATGGAGTGACTCTAGTAGGTTCTGTAAAAGTGTTGGTCAAGTCAAATGACTTAAAAAGATTTAATAAGCGACTGCTATTTGCACATTCTTCTAAAATATTGATATTAAAATCACCACAAATAATTGTAGATTTATTACTGACTGCAAGTTTTGCCATCACATCTTCCATTATTGATTCAAATAAAGAAAAGTTTTGATAGTTTGGGGGTCTGTACACACACACAATTACATGCTTATCTAGCTCAACACAGGACAGTTCAACGCAATGTTCAACCGAGAGACCTACTATGTCATTACGTTGCTTATATTTAAAACAATTTCTTATTAATATTAGGGAACCTCCACGAAGCATACTTTTACGGTTAAAGCAGCTACCCACCATATAGTTCTCATAATTGATAAGCATTTGGTAATCCTTAAGCCAATGTTCAGTAAAACAAATAATGTCAAACTTACTATTTTCTAAAAACAATTCAATTTCTAATAATTTGGAAGAAATGCCTTGGATATTTTAGTGGAATAATTTCAAAGTGTTCTGCTGAGGCCCTTTTTTACTAACTAATTGAGTGCAAGAAGATACGTTGGTAGGATTAACGATATTGTTAATCGTACCTCCTGTTGTCTCATTTCCTAGTTTAAATTAATTTTTGGAGTGAGGCTGGAGACACCCGTACCATCCTCAGACAACAAGACCCTATCACTAATACTAATATACCCTAATTGAGAATTCTCCACGGTGACACATGGATCCTCCTCAGTACAATGTTTGTAAACATTTATAGCACTAGTGCTATTTTCACTTAAAGTCACCTGTATATTAGTATTACTACTAATAGTCGCAGTGTTAATAATAGAACTAAACTTAGACATACTATTTATGTCTGTGTGAATATTATAAGCTAATAGCCGAGCTATTTTGTGTCTACATCTAATAGGTAGATACACCGTACCCCGTGTCGACTTCAGTTTACCAACAATAGTGTTGATATCCAGATATATAAGTCTGTCACTATAGTGACCTACTAAAAAATGTACATGGTTATTTAACATATGTATATAATTGTTTTTTCTATTACCCAAATTTTCAAAAAATTGAAAACCACACAATATTATTTTGTTACAATTTAACTTCAACAACTCTGAAACACAGTCAGTGATGTCTTCCTTTTTAATCTTAGAACTATTACCAACACATATAGTAATGGTGGTACTAGGATCACAAACAGTCTGTTACTGATGCCATAATCTGTTTGTAGGTTGATCCTGGCATGCAATAATTTTGGGTACAATAACTCAGGTTATTACTGATTAATTTCCCTAACCCTCTACCTATACTATCAGAGAACATAACTGAAAGATTAGAACCAAGACTATTAGGTGAGACCAAATTACCTAAGTCAGGTATTGTATCTTGGGTGGAAATACAGTCCTGAGTACTCACAGCTAGGGACGGGTCCTCCGTTGCCTCAAGCTGTAGGGCATCATTGCTGGATTCCCTCTGACAAGTACACTGAGTGTTGCTGAGAGTCAACGAGTCCACTTTGTCTACCAATGCATTTGTAGCAAGAATATGCTCTTTAATTTGATTTTCCGAGCATTCATATTTATTACATAAAGATTTTAGTGACTTATTAAGAGCCTGTATTTCTGATTGTAAGCGCTGAGTGTCAATTTCATAAATATTTATACTATCTTCCAATTTAATCTGATAGTTATTTAATTTATTAACTAGAGAAACACGTTCCTTCCTTAATTGAATATTTTTGGAAAGGTGTTTTTGTTGTTTCTTGTATTTATTACATTTTTTTAATTATTCTATTTAATCGTGCATATTTCTTAATTTTATTTTTACTAATTTTGTGGCTGTAGTTATGCTTTAGTAAGGAGTCCTCTGTAAGGTCTATTGTTATAATGGAATGAGGGTTGCAATTTGTATTAACTAATTCATTATACAAATGTTCAGTTTCCATAGCCTGAGTATGATCCTTTTCCTTTTTCAAATTTAAAAGTTTAACATTTGCATGGACTAATTCATCCTCTAGGTCCCTAATTTTACATAAAGCCTCCTCATACAAGTTGCTACAAGAGTTGAACCCATCCGTGACCGCCCTTAGTTGATCCCGTTCATTGACAACATTCAAGAATTCCTGATGAAGGTCTACTAGCTCCCGTTTTAAGCTCGAGTTTTTGCTATTTACGTTAATGACCTCCTCCTCACTGTCCTCTCTCTCTTGCAACAGCTGCTGGCATTGGAGTTTAGAGTCCTTAAGTTCTTGGAGGGCCGTTCTCAATTTTAGCTCCATATCTTGAGCAGTAGCCTTACGGGTCATCACAGGCATGGTTTCCGGATTGGTTACTGAAAATTGTAAATAAAGAAACGGTGAGAACTAATAGGATAGACCAATGGAGAGAATTTAGAGAAAAAAAGGGGAAAAACAGGGAAAAAGTTTGTGTTACTCAAAGAAATGAGGTAGGCTGCTATATTAGCTTGACAATAATTATATTAGCTTACTGAATAATTAATTTTATTGTTTCAATGAGAATTTTACTTTCTTAAGATTTTACTTTTTCATGTGGGTAGATTGCCTGGACTAAAAACTTATGATTATTACAATATTACTTCAAGACGTTAATGAAATAACTATCACGAACATCTACAACATATTTAACTAATATTGTAAAGATTGATAGCAAGTTTATATCGTTAAAGTTTTACTTTTTACGAAATGACAATTGTCAACAATGCAATCTAGAACCTTAGAAGGAAATTAGCAAAAAAACAAAAACTATACTAGAATTGGCGTGGACGTGTTGTAAAGTTACGATTACTGGACGATTGTGTGCTATTCTAAATATAAAAGTAAACAAATACTCCCCGTATCAATCCGTAGTCCGAACATCAGCTGTTGGTTTTAGGTTACCGGTAACGTCGTTTCGTCGCCGTACAACCGAATCCTTTATTAATTAACAGGAAAATATGTTTCCTGGGTATTTACACATTTAAAATACGAAATTACATATGATTACACCTTAATTTAACTTAATTACTATTTAATTTTAATGTTAAAATACGGAACAAAATTTTGACATGTCACTCGGGCAGTGTTGCCACTTTTTTTTTTTTTTTTTTTTTTTTTTTACGTTTAACAGTACGAGGTACCGGTGCATCGATTAGGGCTTGAATTTTATTTGGGCTCGGCCTGACCTGACCCTGACTAACTACGCGCCCCAAGTATTCGACTTCCATTGACAGAAACGAGCATTTTCGTAGGTTTATCGAGAATCCAGACCTAGTCAATGTTTCTAGCACCTTTTTTAATAAGCAAATACCTTCATCTACACTGTCACTCATACAAAGGACGTCATCAACGTACACTAAGACGTTTCCAGCCTCAAAATGACCGCGAAGCATGTCGTTAATAATTCGCTGGTAAACTATGGGTGAGTTCGTCAAACCATAAGGCATTTGAAGGTACTCAAAATGTCCTTCCGGCGTGACGAATGCCGTTTTATGAATCGAGGCTTCCTCTATGGCAATTTGGTGAAAGCCTGTGGCCATATCAAGGCTAGTGAAATATTTAAAGTTACCCAACCTATCTATGTGGTCGTCTATGAGTGGTAGGGGATACCGGTCCCTAACAGTCATTCTATCAAGTGCCCTATAGTCGACACACATCCTATCACTTCCGTCTTTTTTCTTTACCAGTATTATGGGACTTGCATACTCGGAATTAGAATCGCGGATGATACCCTTATCTTTTAGGTCACGCACAATTTCTCGGACTTTAAGTTTTTCCGAATGTGACAGCTTGTAGGGTCGGTAAGCGACGGGTGTATTGTCCGTTACTTTGATTGACATTTTGCCAGTGGTAACCGTAGTCGATGCAGTACCCGAAATGAGATAGGTTGAGAACTGTTTTATCAACGCTGTGAGACTTTCAAGTTCCACACCCTGAAGGGGTGTATTAATCTGCGAGGCCACATCAACCGATACCGCCTGGACGTCCTTCCCGACGACTACGGTTCGAGTCAGATACTGTTTGTCTTTGGTCCGCACGTATGTGATACCATCACGGTTTAGAATATCAGTTCCTATTATAACGGGCGTAGTCATAAAAGACCCTGGTACCACTACAAAGTCGGCCTCAATAGAGATATCATCGAATTCAATCGTTAACGTTACAAAAGAATCGGCATGTATGACTGCGTCGCTAATTCCCTTCAAAATACAATGCCTGGGCTTCCGTTCGCATGTGAAATGTTTCAATGCTTCAGAGGAAACTAATGAGATGTTTAAGGCACCACTATCAATTAGAACATCCACGGGGATGCCTTGTATAATTGCAGTTTTAAGGTCATTATTTTGCGGGGAACCAGCCACGTGTGTGTTACACAGATTAACGTTTTTCTTATTACGAGAGCCAGACCTTTCCTTAGCAAAGCACACATCTTCACTATGTCCCGGTTTTTTACAAAAGGTACACACTACCTTTTTGGCATCGCTAGTAGTGGGACTGACGTTAGATTTGTCGTTTGACGTTTGATCGGTTTTTGGCTTTTTGGGGCAACGGTGGGATTTATGCCCATGTTGTCGGCAAATAAAACATCTCAGATTCGATGAATGATTAGGCGTCGGTTTAGAGGTAGAATTTCGATTATCGGGTTTAGTGCGGGTAGGTTTCGCGTAAATAGATAAAAACGAAACCAAGTCATAAATTTGTAAGTTAGCATTAGCAGCCGCTGCCCTAACTTGTGGATCCATAATACCGCGAATAACTATCAGGGTTCTCAGTTCGTCACTTAGACCCTTAACAATTTTAAGACGCAATAATGTCCTTCTTGCATATTCGGCGTACGTGCTGAATTTATCCGAGGTGGCATGCATCGTATCGTATAGGATATTCGCGTAATCAAGCTTTCGTGGACACAAAGGTTTGAATTCTTTAACGAAGCTGGTCCATGTTCGATCGCTAGTTACCCATTCGTTTAACCAAGTACGTGCGTCACCTTTGAGGCATATTGATACGCGTGACAGACACTCTGAATCGCCCCAGTTATTAGAAGACCTAGCCCGTTCAACTTCCTCACACCACGCGTCTATATCATGGATAGTCGGATCAAAGTTAGAAACAAAGTACTTTTGTGTTCTGTCTGAGTTTACGGTTCTAATTGCTTCAGCTAATATTCGTGCCGACTCCGATACTACGTTTGCATTAGCACTCGATACCTCGGGAGCTGTAGTCTCAGACGCGGGTATATTTAACGCAGTGATGGAACTAGGTAGTGGAGTTTCAGACAATGGTTCTGTAACCTGAAGGATACGATTATTCTGCAATTGACCCAACGGGGGCGTGTATGATCTTATGTTCGCACTGCTTTCAATCAGCTGGTTATGAGTCGAGTTACGTAAGGGAGAACGCTCAGTTTCTAGTGAATTTAGCCTAGACAAAATTGATTGCAATGTTTGTTGCATGGCCCCATTTTGATCACGAGGATAATGGTTTGACCGCGAACGCGTCCTACTTCTTGATCGTGATCGGTATGGAGAATTAGTTCGACTCCCGGTTCGAGTTTGGTTCCGAGAGCGAGATCTATGCCGCGAACTACGATCCCTATCATGTCGACGCGATTTGTTGCGAGAGTTACGCTGTCTATCAGCCATATGCACACACAAACAACAGTAAAAATTAAAAAAAAAATTACCGTTAATTGGTGTTTTATTTTTTTTCCCCTTTTTTTTTGATTATGCAATGCAAGAGGGTACTTACTAGAACAATGAAACTGTGGGCGTTTTTTTGAAAGTAATCCCACTTCTTAATTTAGGATTCAGTAGCAGAAATTCTTAAAAAAAAACAATTATCTTACACCCTAAAAATCATTTAATAACAAAAATCAAATACAAGCTAATAATTCACTTTGAAGGAGCTTTTACATAACCTTAAGGTCTAAAATAAATCACCAATCACTTATACAAACAAAATATCACGTACTTACAGAGTTTATCAGCACAAAATTATAAACACAAAGCACTCACAAATCGCGTCGACGACTACCGTTCCGTACGAAATCCCACGAGCAAATGACTTAGGAGGGACCACTCGCATTTGCAATTCTAGACGATTGCTTGACTGCTTAACCGGACAATCCTGTGGTGGCCAAAAATTACTTTAAGGCCCCCAGCCAGGGCTTACAAACTAACAGGAATTACACATTAAATGAACCGTCACTAAGGGCACCCCCTGTGGGGTTCGGGCCTCGGCTTAGTGGGTCATTGACAAGAGGGCAGCAAGGGACAACAACAGGCTGGGTCGGATCATTAATTGGCTCATCGAGCATGTCGGGCTGGGGTCGTGCAGTGACGTTAATGGGGGGTCGCGGGGGTCCACGCCGGCGGGACCGGATTCGCGGTTTAAATCGGTTTTTGTATTTGTACCTACGTAGTGTACTCGTTTCCCTACAGCTCTCTTGATAAAGGGTGATGGGGTCATCGGGAGTGACAAGGGTAAGTCTGGGTCTACGAATCCTAGATATGTTAGAGGGGGCATAACTGGCTGCTGAGGAGATCAGCGGATTAGGGTGTTTTTCGGCTGAATCGAAAAAGCCCTTGGTCAGACGTTTCATGTACTGCATCATGGTGGGGATTTTGAGATCAACATGGAGTTGCTCATTCCTAACGTAAGGTGGGGCACCTGTGGCCTTTCGCAAGAACCTATTCTGGAGGGTCTGCATCTTATGAAGATGGTAGGGTTTGGTGTGCGCAAAAACGGGACATGCGAAAGTCATGATAGGCCTGATGCACGCGGTGTAAATACGCAATTTGCACTTAAGTGACAATTTGCTACGTGCGTTCAGAATGTAGTGAAGCCTACCGAGAGCAAAGGCGGCACGCGAACGCACCGTCTTTATGTGCTCACTAAAGTTAAGACGTCGGTCTAGGATAACACCCAAGTACTTGGCTCGCTTCGCCCAAGGGATCGGCTTGCCAAGCATGGTGATCGGACTGGGGGTATCGGGGAAGAGTTGTCGGGGGTGACCGATACTCGGGCGCGCACCGGCTTTTATAGGCTTCGCCTTATAATAGAAATGAGTTTCCTAAATATATATTATATTTTAATTAAAGCAGATGCGGTACCAATGGATACCGTACTTTTTTTTTGTAAACGGAAAAAACGCCCCTATTTACGTAAGTATTTTCCGTCAAATGGCATTGATCACAACAGGAATGATTTGACTCGCAAAAAAATATCATAATACAACTTATTTGTTATGATTTTAAGATTCCGGTTTCGTTTTTACGTAGTCTTTCGTTTATTATTAGAATAAAATGGTTACTTTTTTTTGGTGTAAGTAATATGAATATCCGCAACATCGAAGAGGGCCTAAAAAAAACTGTCTCCTTTAATAATCACCTCAGCTGCATCACGTTCTCCGAAATATACAATACAACCATAGAAAAAAGTTAAATGGGTCTCTCGAGGAGTACGTGTGTGCAGTAAAAAGCAACGTCACGTATTATGGCGATATGAGTGAATTTCTCAGACAAAAAATTTACGCGTCTAGGCTGAAAACGCAGTGCTGCTTTACAGATAATGCAACGAATTTTTTTCTCAGAATTAAAGTGACATGAATCTAAATGAAGCTACTTAAATTATATTTAGAAGACTTACTTTTTATGAAAAAAATCGGTAAATGACGAATTATCAATTTTTGTGTCTTGTCCACAATCACTTTCATACACAGCTATTACCTCTCAGGAAGATAATCTCCAACATATATAGGAAAAAGTATTTTGATTGCGTTAAGTAATAATTGACCTACAAGAAGTTAATTAGTTTTGAATGTTTAGACTCATAGTTAATGAGTACATGTCAACGGTAGTTTTGTCCAAGCGAAATTACTAATTTCTATGGTCATTTTGTTTCACCGTCCTGAGCTTCCACCAATGAGTTTAAACGAACAATAAATCCCCGCTCGGCAAGAGACAGTCGTGCGCTTACGCACAGTAAGAATGGTAGTGCCCCATATCGCCAGGTCTTTCCGCCAAAAATGTAAGTACGTGATTTCAGTTCACTCGGAACGAAATTTTTCAATTTCGGTGATCAGCTTTTAAAAGGATTTTTGCAAGAAATAAAGGTTTCACTTTTATGCATGCTAAGTAGCCTTTGGTACACATTTAAGATTATAGAAAATAATAGTCATAGCTTTGTTAATTTCTTGTAATTAAAAAAAAATTGTCACGTTTCCAATTTTTGTGGGCCAATTTCTGTGGTTTCCGTGGCATCTGGGTGCCCACGGAAATTACACGACTCCACAGAAATTGTACCAATCAATTATTGTATTAATGTTAATGAAGATTTTTGAAAAGAATCAATACTTGTTATGCCAAAATTATTTTGACAGAACTAGGTCCTTAGCCCCCGATATTAAAATAAAATTGTATCACTACTATTTCTTGAAAAATTAATTCAATTGCATTAAATGAACTTTGAGAGTTGCATCCTCCGGGAGCTCCTTCAGGAAGCCTCGATCGTGCAGGCCTGCCGACGTTGACAATGAGGCAGGGAGGTTCCAGGAGGCCATGTCCGACATCTGCGATGTCGAGTAACCAGCATCTCGTGGGCCAGGGATCTGACCCACGAGGAGATGCTGGGGACTCTCGACAGAAATCCGTGGGGGCGCCCTTACAAGATGGTGCGGGATAAACTCCGCTCCTGGGCCCCCCCACTGACGCAGAGTCTCCGGCCTGAGCTCGTGGAGGACGTGGTAAGCACTCTGTTCCCTTCGCGAGGGGAACATCCCTCCCCACCTATGGCTCCGCCGCCTGCGATGCTGGAAGCGGACCAACAGGACGACGACGAAAACGCTCCGGAACTGACTGGGGTAGACCTGAGAGTGGCGGTACGTGGGCTCAGTGCCAAAAATACCGCCCCGGGACCCGACAGCTTGCCTGGCAAAGCCTGGGTCCTGGCCTCAGAGGCTCTCGGGCCCAACTAGAGGGGCTCCTAAGCGCATGCTTGGAGAGAGGCCAGTTTCCGCTTCGTTGGAAGACGGGAAAGCTGGTCCTCATTCGGAAGCCGGGGTGCCTTGCGGACTCTCCGTCCGCATACCAGCCCTTGGTGCTGTTTGACGAGGTGGGCAAGCTCTTTGAAACTCACTTCCCTCCGCGCACTCGATCGGTTTGGATGCGATCTATTTTGCTGTCGATTTTAATTACAATTTTCGTGTTCCGTAATCGATTCCCGGCTCGTGAGTTGTTCCTAGTTGTGTACTATTGTGCTAAGTGCTGGTATCGTAAGTTTTTTAGTGTTTTTACGTCGGTTTTACTGGTATTTTAGTTAATTTCGTTTACTTTCGGTGAGTACATTTACTTTCTTTGGTGTGTGGGTACCTCGAAATAATTTTATCGTCCGTTAATTCTGTTACTTTTCTTACGTTCTAATAGTTTGTTTGAATTTCATAATTTATAATATGTTGTCCATTAATGACCCGCCTGACCGTGGCAGAGATGCATTCCATACACCCGTGTCGCCGACGACCTCCGCTAGCTCGACAAAACGTTTGTTTCGCGAAATGTCACCTTCGTACATATCGCCCGAGGAAAGGTCAAAACAGCTTCACACATCCGACTCAATTGAGAAACCTTCGCCAATATTAAACGTCAGTACTGCGAGCAATGACAATTACTGCGATTTAGTCTCACAGGCGTCTGCATTTCTTTCTAAAATTAACGACCTTGTTAATGATCAAGGGTCCCGCATTAATGTCGCAAATAAATCCGCTATCATGGACATGACTCAGCGCGTAACAGCCATCGTTTCTTTGTTAGCCATAAAATCATCCTCAAATGAAACTAAATTAGCCAATACGAAACGCGAATTGGATATAATAAAATTAAATCGTAATACTAATAATGTCAATACTAGTGATTGTAACAAATCTTCGTATGCGGATTCTTTGAAACTTCGTCTACCTAAAGTTGCGCCAGCCGTGGAGTCCCGCGTTCCCCTTCCGTGCGTCGTCGCGTACCCTACAGCTGACCGGTTAGCCGATTACTCGTCATCGTCCGCGACTAAACAAGCGCTTATGAAAGCGATTAAGCCTAGTGACGACGGATTTCAAATTGTAGGCGTTAAGAAAACCGCGAAATCTGGCGTTGTATTACGTGTCGCTAATGACAACCAAATAAAAAAGTTGCAATCGGTCGATGCTATTAGGTCCGCCGGCTTAAGGCTTGAAAAACCGAAAGGCCGAAGGCTTCGTATATTAGTTAAGGACGTCCCATCCTCAATGGAAGACAATGCTTTTCTGCACGCGTTATACCGTCAAAACATTAAAGACGAGCTGCCAATAAATGAGGATGATTTTATTAAGTCAACTAAAATTATTCGTAGGCATTCCTTAGATAACGGTCACAAGTGGATAGGCGTTGAAATCGAGTCTACAGTTTGAAAACATTTAGTGTCTACCAAAGATAAATTATTTATTGATTGGGCGACTTGCTGTTTCATCGATGATGTCGAAGTAGTTCGTTGTTTACTTTGCCAGCAGTTCGGTCACGTTAAGAAACACTGCGCTGTACCACTTACAAACTAAAGCTCGAACAGTTAATCCTCAATACCAACTACTAAAATAATGGATAGTTTAACTATAGGACAATTAAATCTCCACAACGATAGGGTGGTGACCTCTGAATTAGACAAATTAATTATCGATTATAACTTAGACATAGTACTTGTTCAAGAACAATACCAGAACGCTCACTTACGTCACAAAGTAGTTCAGCTGGACAGCAAAGCACGAGCCGGAATTTACGTGGCGCGTTCTTCTAACTTTACAGTAACGTCTTTGCGTAACCTCATGACGCCCCACTGTGCCGTTGCGGAAGTCTCATCAGCTTCTTTTAAAGTTTACGTTGTGAGCTGTTACTTTCAATACTCAGACCCTGTTGCACCTCATATACATAACCTCCGTCACGTCTTACAGTCACTCGCGGGCAGTAAAGTTATCGTTGGCGCTGATGTTAACGCGTCATCGTCTCTTTGGTATGGCAAGGTTAGGTCAACGGATTTCGACCGACGTTGTGCTGTTGAAGATTTTATAGCAGAAATGAACCTATCAATTCATAATACCCCTGATGCACCACCTACTTTTTGCAGCCCAATGGGCGAATCTTGTATTGACGTCACACTTTCTAGTGCAGACGTACGATTGGATAGGTGGCGTGTCCTACCAGATGCGTCTTGTAGTGATCATCGCCTGATCGTGTAACAATTTGTTCCGAGGTCTACTCAAGGTCCATCTCATATCACTGGTAATTTTAGATATAAAAGTAAAGGCGCGAATTGGGAATTCTTTGGCTTGTTTTTTGCGTGTCACGCCAAAGACTTCACTCGTGATGAGCTGTCAGCTGAAGAAAGTGCTGAAATTATGTCAGACACCTTCACTTACTGTGCTGACATCGCCATTGGTCGCGCATCTATGACCAACATCCATAGATGTGATTGGTGGTGTGACTACTTAATTGAGCAGCGTAAAAGCTATCGCCGAGCGCGCAGATATTTAAACAAGCTTAGAAAACAAAAGGTCACCGGAGACCCACTTAACTTTGCTTTAAATGCATTTAGAGTTGCCAAGTCCCGCTACAGAGCATCAGTGGTAAAGTCTAAGGGTAATTTACTGCGAAAAATAGTAGAAAAACTAGATAAAGAAGGTCCGTGGTCTCCTTTGTATCACGAGTTCAAAGCTAATCGATCAGTTGACCTGGCGTTTGTCCAGAACATTAAAGTAAATAATAGACACACGACCGGTATTGAGGAAACAACCGAAGTTCTATTAAATAGTCTGATACCTGATGATTCGCCAGTAAATGACAATGACTACCATCAGCAGATCAGAGCGTGGGCATCTGTGCCTCCTGAATCACCAACGTCAGACCTTCCACCCATTGACGAATTCATTAATGTTGTCAGGAAATTGCCTCTTAACAAATCATCAGGTGAAGATAAAATATCATATCAGATGATAATAGAAGCGTGTAAAACAGCGGGTGACGCCATTTTATCTGTTTTCAACCGATGTATTGCGGACGGCGTTTTTCCTCTTGTATGGCGACGTGGCTTTATACGAATAATTCCAAAAAGTGGTGATAAGCCACCGGACGACCCTAAGTCTTACAGGCCCATTACCCTACTGCCATCTTTGGGAAAACTCCTGGAGCGCCTTATCGTTCCACGTTTGCTGCCAGACGGGCCAAAGTTTCATAACAACCAATTCGGTTTCACCGTGGGAAAATCTACCGTAGACGCGGCACTTTCTGTTACAAAAATTGTTAATAACTCGGAACACAAGTACGTGGTTGGAATCTTTTTAGATATTTCCGGGGCTTTTGATAACGCATGGTGGCCGATGCTACTACTTAAAATGAAGAATCGCGGCTGCTGTAAAAACATATATAATCTTGTTTATTCATATTTTTTAAATGGTTCCGCGAAACTCAAACTCGGACATCATTCTATGTCAAAGTCCCTTACCATGGGATGTCCTCAGGGCTCGGTAATCGCTCCGTATCTGTGGAATTTAGGTTTCGATGATTTTCTCGCGATTCCTCTCCCACCCGGCTGTTCATTAACCGGTTACGCGGACGACGGCCTGCTGCTCATTCAGTCGAGTACTCGGGCTGGACTCGAGAATTTAGCTGACACTTGCCTACGATTAATATCTCAGTGGGGCGATCGAAACCGTCTGACCTTTGCACCGCAAAAAACTTATCAACTAATTTTAAAAGGTAATCTTAAATCGTGGCCTAGTATTAAATTTAATAACGTTCCCGTGAAAAGAAAGCAGTCCATGTGCTACCTTGGTTTGGTCTTAGAGAAGAATTTTTCATTCATAGATCATATAAAAACTGTCGGTGAAAAAGCTAAAAAGAACTTTTATGCCTTAACGAGAATATCCAAATCTACGTGGGGTCTGTCATTTCTAACTTTAAAGACCATTTATGGGGCTACCTATTTGGGGTGTATGTGCTACGGGGCACCTGTTTGGGCCGATAGGGCCACCATAGGTGCAGTACGACGTAAATTGCTTCAAAGCCAGCGTTTGGCTTTGATATTCTTATGCAAAGCGTATAGGACGGTTAGTACTGAAGCCTTACCGGTACTTGCAGGTGTACTTCCAGTCGATCTTGAAGTGCAGCGACGGGCTGCAATTTACTATAACGCGCGTGAGACCACGGACGCAGACTTTTTAACCCTACGTGACCGTGATAAGATTTCTAGATTATTCAAACCACAGACCGACGTCTGGAAGGAACTTTTGTCTGAATGGCAATGTAGGTGGGATAATTCCATCAAGGACCGACACCTCCACCAGTTCTTTCCATCCGTTCGTGAACGGCTGGCCAGGACATGGCTGGAGGTTGATCACTGTGTTGCTCAATTTCTCACCGGTCATGGTAACTTTAAGAGTAAATTATTTTCCTTCAAGCTTGTTGACTCGCCTTTTTGTCAATGTTCCACATCTGACTGCGAATATGAACAATCAGCACATCATATTTTATGGGAGTGCAGTCTTTGGCAGAATGAACGCAATATTATGTTGGATAGTGTACAGATTACATCCGGAGTTATTTACTACACAGACCTTGTAGAAACTAGAACAAATTTCCGTGCGTTCAAGCGTTTTTGCCATACCTATTATTGGAATCAAATATAACTGCTCACAACTTAGGACCCATTAATGTTAATATTTTATCCGTGGTGCTAGGCAACTGGGCCTATCCCAGTTGTAAACGTCCCTTTGCGCCTATTGGCCTTGTTTCTTTGTCTCCTGCTGATATGGAGGGAAGTGGAAATTACGGATTTTCCTACTCCTCTGCTATACTTTTCTGATTAATTTCGTTGCGGGATCCAAGACAGTTAAATTCATTCTCTGGGACTTCGTCGAGCTTCATTGTCTCGGCGCTTTTCTGGTGGTCGCCACTGTTGATTCTGGCTTTCAGGAGTTACAGTGGTTTGGGAACAGTGTGGCGGGCTTTTCCCAAAAAAAAAAAAAAAAAGAAAAACTCTTTGAAAGAGTAATTGCAAATCGCCTTGCCGAGTACCTTGCGGGGACGGGGCCAGATCTTACGGAACACCAGTTTGGTTTCCGCAAGGGGCTCTCTACGGTGGGCGCCATCATGCGCGTGAGAGCCCTCACAACGGGGGATGCAGTGTCCCGGGGTGGGGTGGTCTTGGCGGTGTCTCTCGACATCGCCAATGCCTTTAACACAATGCCCTAGAGCTGCATTAGGGAGGCACTCCGGTATCACCGGGACTTACCTAGATGAAGTACCTAGGACTCGTCCTCGACAGCCGGTGGAACTTCGTGGAGGACTTCCGACGTTTGGCCCCCCAAACTGGAACGGACCGGGGCTGCCTTCAGGCGGCTCCTGACCAACATACCAACATGGGGGGGCGGGGGGGGGCGTAAACGCCTCCTGCCGGAGACTCTACGCGGGAGTCGTGCGGTCCATGCGCAAACAGTCGTGGCCGCCATCCGTCCGTCTTATGACGACAGGCCGTGTCGACGGCGCGTTCGTGTTCCACGCGCGCCTCAAAGAGAGTCAAAAATAGAAAGGGGTCAGCAAGGATCGATGCCTGCCGGGGTTGCGGGACTGTTCGAAAGAGATACCGTGGCCCCGGAACACAAAGGGCGATGAAGGAACATGGATGGGTTTTAGTCAGTAAAAGTCTGACACTCCCTCCTGCTTCACCCAGAGCGGGAGGAGTCATTTCATGAATTCCCATCCTCTCCATAGAAGTAAAAAACATAATCAGTTCCTTGATTGCTAATTTTGTAAGACTGATTTAAGCAATGGTACACCACGTTGTATTTTTAGAAATGCTTATTAAAATGATCAAATCAAATCGTTTATTTGTGATACATGGGTTACATGCAGGTGTTCATTATATAATTACGACGATAATATATTTAGATTAACGACGATATTCGTATTGTATCAGGTTTTTCATTAAACCTTATCTTTCTTTACATATTATTACAAAATATATATATATATTATATAATAACTCACAATTCCGGTGCAAACGCACAATTTATGTCTAACCAATACAATTTCGATGGCAACAATAAAATTTCTGTGGCTCGCCAATTTCGGTGGCCCAAATAACTCTCTAAGTAATTTAATTATAATATCCCCTTTTAGAAAATGTATACATAATGTGGATATGTTGCGCTTTGTTATTAAAGTTTTTTAAAAAACCTGAAAATGAAAATGTCCATGGAAATTAGGTAAAAAATCGAGTTGTTGAAATTGACTCATATAGACTTAGGCAAACTAATGAAAATAAAAATAAATTTATAGACTACTCCAAAAAAATTACGAATATACGAACTTCAGATAATAAGTCAAAAGCATCTTGGCAAGTCATACATAACAAATCACACACTTCCGAACCAATTTCTTAAATTAGACTACATGAAACAACAATAACGGATCCTCAAAAAATTGCTAATATCTTTAATAACTACTACATTGACCAGATTCAACAGTCACCCCAAGTGTCCCACGAAACTAGTATTATTCCGAAAAATACAAATTCAATGTTTATGGCCCCAGTTTTACCCCAAGATGTAATTAGAGCAATTAAATCTTTAAAAAACAAAAACAGCGTTGGGTATGACGGTATAGCAACGAAAGTTGTTAAATTTGTGGCGAACAATATAGCTGTACATCTTAGCCATATTATTAATCTCAGTATTAATTCGGGGTTGTTTCCTAATGGCTTAAAAACTGTTATAGTTAAACCACTTTTTAATAAAAATAAAAAGGAATAAATAGCTAATTACAGACCAGTAGCCTTAATTCCGGTATTGTTGTTAGGCACCAAATTAAAGCCTTTATAGATGAGGCGCAATTGGGTATAATTAATATTAAATCACAATATTTAGAAAATAAAATATAGGTAAACCGCCCCGTTGCTAGCCAACTACCACACAACAAGACCTAGCAACAGGGTTGCCAGATCTGTCGCCAACAATTGTCAAAAGTAGTAGAGAAGTTAATGTACGAATTACTTAAAAATTTCTTATCTATTATATAACATTTTGTGCAATGAACAAAAAGGTTTTCGGAAAAACAAAAGCATTAATACAGCTATTTTCGATTTGCTTAGCATTATCATAAAAAACGTTGATTGTAAAGTACCTGTTTGCGCAATCTTCACAGATACGTCAAAAGCCTTTGATTGCGTCGACCACGACATTCTACTAAACAAGTTAAGCGCATAAGGAAAAAGGGGAAATGTACTCAAACTTATAAAATCATACCTTAGTGATCGTAAACCGTACACGGAAATAACTAGAATTTGCCCTAAGACGAAGAGTGAAAGAAAATACCAATCCGAAGGACGAACACTAGACTATGGTGTACCACAGGGCAGCGTCCTTGGGCCACCCCTTTTCTTAACTTATATTAACGATTTGCCACCATGTTGATAATCCAGTGGTGTTATTTGCCGATGACAGCACCGCGGTAGTAAAATGTAAACATCCAGATAGCTATGAACAGAACATAAATAAGACCCTGAAAGATATCGTACATTGGCTTGACAGAATCAACTTATTGATAAACTTACAAAAAACTAACATAATGCACTTCCATCAACGCATAATTCCAACGGAAGTATTGTTAGACTACAATAAACAAAAAAAAAATTGACCAAGTTATAGAAGCAAAATTTTTAGGTATTTTATTATTATTATATTGATAGACAACTAAATTGGCAACCACAAGCAGAGGAAATGTCCTTTCAAAGTTGTCCAGGAAAGTTGACATTCAAACTACTTTAGTAGCTTAGCATGGTCTGGTTGCATCAGTTTTAAGATTTGGTATTATTTTCTGGGGCAATTGCAGCTCAAGGGAGTACGTCATATTCAAGGCGCAAAAACGTTGCATTAGAGCGATGTGTGGTTTGAAAACCACAGACAGTTGCAAACCAAAGTTTAAGTCCCTAAAAGTGCTCACATTTCCGTCATTGTATATTCTGGAAATGGCCATGTTTGTAAAGACCTATAAAAACCTTTTTCCCACGATGACAGAAACTAGAAAACGACCTGTTAGAAGTCAGTACAAAAATGTATTACACATCGAGTCCTGTAACACAGCACTTATGAGGAAAAGTGTTATTTGTATGAGCCCTACTATACAGGGTGGAATTTTGTAATGCCACCTGGAGGGAAAGTACTCTTAATACTGCAGATAGAAAATTTTACTCAAAGGAAACATTCCTTTATTTTTAATAAGAAATTAATCTGCATTCAAAGATTTTTAAAATTCGCTTGCCACAGTTGGGAATCGAACCAGCTAAATTCCAAAAAAATAACATCCTGTACTTTTATGGCACCAATCGATAGGGTCTATCACAAGGATCAAATCTCTCTAACAAACATGATAAATGAAAGGAAAACCATGAAAGGAAAACCATGAAATTATGAAATTAAATGAAAGGAAAACCATGAAATCTAAAGTTATAAATTCAATGGGATCAATTCAATACGATAAAGCACTTTTATTCAAAGGATGGACCTTTACAATTGAAGAAAGAAGATTGAAATTTGCACGTGTTTGTTTGTGCAAATTGCAATCTTCCTATCTAAATAGTTCTTCGTCATTTTAGTCAATAAATTACGTCAAAAGATAATTGTTTATTAGAATCTAACATAAGTAATTGGATGGACCTTAAGTAAAAGTGCTTTATCTTATCCCATTGAATTTACAAGTTAAGATTTCATGGTTTTCCTTTCATTTAATTTATCATGTTTGTTAGAGGGATTTGATCCTTATGACTGACCCTATCGATTGGTGCCATAAAAGTACAGGATGTTATTTTTTTGGAATTTAGCCGGTTTGATTCCCGAGTGTGGAACGCGAATTTCCAAAATCTTTGAATGCAGATTAATTTCGTTTTAAAAATAAAGGAATGTTTCCTTTGAGTAAAATTGGCTAACTCCGGTTTTTAGAGTACTTTCCCTCCAGGTGGCATTACAAAATTCCACCCTGTATACTACAACAAATTGACAGATGTAATGAAAAATGAAACAATTAAAAACTTTAAAAAGAAATTTGTGGCCTTCCTAACAGAAAAATGTTATTATTCGATTAATGTTTTTTTAATGGACAAAACTTTTTAATCAGCAATATGTTTAATAAAATTAAATATTATTTTGAACATATTATGTACGAGTACCACATTATTCTTATTTTATTTTTTCATATTAACATTTTAATTTGACATTTTCAATATTAATTAATGTATAATTGAAATAATTCTAACCGTGACATCTTAATTAGTAACTATTTTTAAATGCTTAATTTTTTTTAAATAATTTTTGCGTGCCTATTTTCAGGCAGAATGTACAAGGCTCACTCCTTTCTACTCCACCTGTATTTTAATGTAACCTACATTCATTGATGATTTGATTTGATTAAGTTCTGACATTAAATCCCTCAGCTTTTTAATAATAAAACAAAATACTGAAAAAAAAATACCTTAGTTTCAGAAGTTCGTTGTTTGTTTTTTTTTTTACGTGTTTTTCTTTTTGTGTTTTTTTTTAGCCGTGTGGTAGGTATCCGGCAGAGTAGAATAGAACCAACCCATTACACTCACGGGTGTCGTATAAGGCGACTAATGTCTGAGGCAGAACACCTTGCGCCTCCGTAGACTAGAGAATGGGCAGAGGCTTATGTCCAGTAGTGGACGTTATGGGCTGCTGTTGTTTTTTTTTTTTAAGTCGGTTTTATTTTTTGCAAAAAACATTTTTATTTATTTTTTCATTTTTATTTCTCCCAAACAAGTCGCCATGAATTTATTTTACATTATTAAGAATACATGTCATGGTAATAGGCTTATCTCCAATAAATGGAACTTAACATTTATTTATTTATTTAATTATAACGGTTATACCGCTCTGATCGATCTTTAGGTTAAGCCGTGCTTGCCTAGGTTGGTCTGTGGATGGGTGACCACCCATTACATACCGAGTTTCCTCCGTGCCTCGGAAAGCACGTTAAGCAGTGGGTCCCTGCTATCATTTGGAGATCTTTGAGTCGTTACAGGTAGTCAATGGCCCACAAAGTCTAACAACCAGTCTTACCAAGGGGTATCGTATTATTCAGTACTAACTGGGTTGTGGAAGTCAGATAGCAGTCGCTCCATGTGAAATACTGGTATTCAGCTGCATCCAGTCAGACTGGAAGCCGACCCCAACGTACTTTGCAAAAGGCTAGGCAGATGATGATATTATACTATATAAAGCTCGATTACCACTCACTCACTGACTCACTGACAGAATTGTTCTCCCTGATGGTGGATGGGGAGGTGGGTATATTTTGACAGATTCGTAAACAAGTAACTCCCGCGAGTATGGAAAAAGTGCCAAACCTCCCCTTTTCGCCCCCCTTCCTCCCCCTCCCTATCGTATCTCAGAAACAAAGAGACTTGGAACATTTTTTTTTTCAGATTCGTATAGAAGAGGCTCGGAAAAGTAAAAACCAGTTTTCAAAATTGATCCCTTTTTCCCCCTTCTCCCCCCTTTAGGCGGATCTCGGAAGTTGAGAGACTTGGAACATTTTTTTTTTCAGATTCATATAAAGGGGCAACGCGTTAGTCAAAATCATTTTTCGAAAAACGCCCCACTCTCCCCCACTTCACCCCCCCCCCTTTTCACCCCTTTTTTTTCTACTGAAAAATGTTTTAATTCTTACCTAAAACTATTGAGGGGAGTGAAATTAAAAATTTGTATACCATTTCCTCCCCTCCCCAACCTCCCCTAAAAATAAAAGGCTATAACTTCGTAACGGTCAGAGATAACCATTATGCGTTTGAACAAATATTACAGTAGGCGTCGAAACTTGTCCGGTGGTGGTAGGTTCTGAGTGGAGCGAACCTGCGAGACCGAGTGGAGCGAAGGGGGGAGGTGGCGAGCGAAGCGAGCCGGCGACCTCCGCAGCGTAACGAAGGTTGAGTGGGTGAAGCGTAACTCAGGCCGGCGACAAGCAAACTTTAGGGTAGTGTTTTTTTATGGGAAAAGGTCTGAGTTTTAATTTTTTTTTTTTTTTTTTAATAGTTATTAGAATGATTTAGGGGTTCTTAAGGGTTTTCATACTGATTTAGGGGTAGTTGTAAGATTTTCCAATTATTTTAAGGATTCCTATGGATTCTCAATATTTTATGATGGTGAGGAATACTTCTCAAGAACACGACAACACGCGAGCTGCGCGCAGCTCGCGCACCCACGCAAATACTAGTTCTATTATATAAAGCTCGATTACCACTGACTGACTGACTGACTCACTCACTGACATAATTGTTCTCCCAGATGGTGAATGGGGAGGTGGGTATATTTTGACAGATTCGTAAACAAGTAACTCCCGCGAGTATGGGAAAAGTGCCAAACCTCCCCTTTTCACCCCCCTTCCTCCCCCTTCCTATCGTATCTCGGAAACAAAGAGACCCGTATTTTTTGTTTTTTACGGATTCGTATAGAGGAAGCTCGGAAAAGTAAAAACCAGTTTTCAAAATTGACCCCTTTTTCCCCCTTCTCCCCCCTTTAGGCGGATCTCGAAAGTTGAGAGACTTGGAACATTTTTTTTTTCTGGGACTGGGTTTTTAAATACGGTTTTTACTTTAATTTTATTTGGTTTTTATAATGTTTTAGGGGTTCTTAGGGGTTTTTATACTGATATAGGGGTAGTTGTAACGGATTTTCCAATTATTTTAAGGATTCCTATGGATTCTCAAAATTTTATGATGGTAAGGGATACTTCTCAAGAACACGACAACACGCGAGCTGCGCGCAGCTCGCGCACCCACGCAAATACTAGTTATACTATATAAAGCTCGATTACCACTCACTGACTGACTGACTGACTCACTGACATAATTGTTCTCCCAGATGGTGGATGGGGAGGTGGGTATATTTTGACAGATTCGTAAACAAGTAACTCCCGCGAGTATGGGAAAAGTGCCAAACCTCCCCTTTTCGCCCCCCTTCCTCCCCCTCCCTATCGTATCTCGGAAACAAAGAGACCCGTATTTTTCGTTTTTTACGGATTCGTATAGAGGAGGCTCGGAGAAGTAAAAACCAGTTTTCAAAATTGACCCCTTTTTCCCCCTTCTCCCCCCTTTAGGCGGATCTCAGAAGTTGAGAGACTTGGAACATTTTTTTTTTCAGATTCATATAAAGGGGTGACGCGTTAGTCAAAATCACTTTTTAAAACTCCCCACTCTCCCCCTCTTCACCCCTCCCCCCATCGTATCTCGGAAACTAGGACACGTAGCGGCTTTTTGATTTTTACTATAAATTATTATTGAGGAGCGTTGAAATTTGTATACGGAAGATATCCTCTCCTCCCCAACCTCCCCTAACAAATAAAAGGGCTATAACTTCGTAACGGTCAGAGATAGCCATTATGTATTTGAACAAATATTATAGTAGGCGTCGAAACCTGTCTGGTGGTAGGTAGGTTCTGAGTGGAGCGAACCTGCGAGACCGAGTGGAGTGAAGGGGGGAGGTGGCGAGCGAAGCGAGCCGGCGACCTCTGTAGCGTAACGAAGGTCGAGTGGGTGAAGCGTAACTCAGGGGCGACGACAAACAACTTTAGGGTTATGTTTTTTTTTAATGGGTCTCAGTTTTTAAGTAAGGTTTTTTACTTTTATATTATTAGGTTTTTTTAAAAATTAATTTTACAATGTTTTAGGGGTTCTTAAGGGTTTTCTAAATATTTAAAAGATTTTATCAAATTTACAAAATCTTTTAAGGACTCTAATGGAATGTTCAATTCGTTTAAGGATTCTTACGGATTCTCAAAATTTTATAAGGGTAAGAAATTCTCAAGAACACGACGACACGCGAGCTGCGCGCAGCTCGCGCACCCACGCAAATGCTAGTCCGAGTATAATGTTACTTTTTTGTATGTGTATGTGACTGAACTATTATTATTATTTTATTGATCAATAAACATCTATCGATTTTCGGTAAAATATTTTTGGTGGATTAAATTGTTGAATTTTAGCCCTACTATGACGTCCTGCAAGGAATACGTCGACTCACGACACAACTGTCACATCACGACTCATGCAGCGAGGCAGGAGTGCACGACATAGCCCAAAGGTCGTGTCCCGCGAGCCGGCGCATGTGCTAGCGAGATGTGATACACGACACAACTGTCACATCACGACTCGTGCAGCGGGGACGAGCGCACGCCACAGCTCACAGGTCGCGTCCCGCGAGCCAGTGCGTGTGCTAGCGAGATGTGATACACGACACAACTGTCACATCACGACACATGCAGCGGGGCACGAGTGCACGACACAGCTCACAGGTCGTGTCCCGCGAGCCAGCGCGTGTGCTAGCGAGATGTGACACACGACACAACTGTCACATCACGACTCATGCAGCGGGGCCAGAGTGCACGACACAGCTCAAAGGTCGTGTCCCGCGAGCCGGCGCGTGTGCTAGCGAGATGTGACACACGACACAACTGTCACATCACGACTCATACAGCGGAGCACGAGTGCACGACACAGCTCAAAGGTCGAGTCCCGCAGGCGGCGCGTGCGAGTGTGATGGAATTATAAATTAATTTATTTATTATTTGAAGAATGATCTGAATTTGAATTAATGTAATTAAATCACCTTAATTCTCACCGCTTACATAGTTCTTAAGTACTCTTTTACTAACCCATATAGATCTTGTTGTTCGCAATAATTAAGTAATTACTAGATTTTTTTTTTGGTAGACCTAGTCACTTGGAAGTCGTACACTCGCTGAGTTACATACTCGCTGTCTCACATAGAAGAACAACTGGCGCAGCAAAGTCAACACAAACAAAGGACAGTACAGGAGATAATCTGTACACTAAACACTTTTTGTGTCTAGTGTACAGATTAATGTTCTCCAGGTGCACCAGTAGCACCTAGCAGTAAACAACGACACGTTACATCGATTCATTGTTATCCTTTAGTAGCAATCTATTTGATTTGTCACTGACGCGTGTGGCACGTAGGCGCACTCGCGTATCTCAGGCGCGGGCGCGGTGCGGTGCGGCACAATTCGCATCAAAGTATCGTTAGCGCACCGCCACCCGCGCGCCCGGAGCCGCGCCGCACTAATGACGTCACACCTGGCCGCGCACTAATGCCTCGCAACGTGCTTCATTCAGCAACACACTCGTGTTAGCAAGTCTCAATATTCGTCTTCGTTATTATTTTCGTGTCCTAGCGACGCTACCCGCCAGACTGTGAGAGGCTCTTGCCTCCACTCAGACTGCCCAAATATCCGTGCGAATTATGGTTGTTTGGGTAATCGGCGAGCGTTCATAAAAAACAACTTTTCTGAATAAAAATATAATAAACTTTTTGTACAATGTGTTGTCACATGAACAGGGTAGGAGAGTCTGAACTTAAAACTAGCTTACATACTACGCGGCCGGAGTGACGCCTACGTACACGCACACACTTGCACATATGCACTACCGACACACACTATAACACCCCCCGCACTAGTTCGAAGCCCTTTCTTCTCCCAAGAAAAAGGGCTGACTGCGGCCTCCGTCTGTTGGTTGGGCTACTGACTTGTCCTGGTTCCTCTTATGTCTTTTTATTATATATAATATTCCAGCAATCAATCCAATAATACATAGTACCGTATATATAGGTACGGTCCAATAGTGATAACTTTTATCTTGCAGGGCATCTAGATTAAGAATATTCTCCTTTTCAATTAAATTCTGTAATTTGTTGATTTGTTCCAGTGGGACATTTTCCAATAACAACGGCTTATCTTTATTTTCAATATTGATTTTAAATACCGGAAATGACAAAAGCTTTATAGGTGTACCTTTTATCAGATTTTTGTAATTCTTGATGTGGTTTAACTTTGTAGAGACAGTGCATCCCTCAGGCACCTCAAATAAGTAGGTGCCGAGTAAAGATTGGTACTCTTCCCGATCGCACCTATACTCGATCCTTGTTTCTTTTATAAATGACAGAATATAATGAAAATCGTCCAGCTTTTGAATTATTTCTGTTCCGGCTTTAAATTGTACCAAGCTGCAGCTGCTGCATATTTCTTGTTTCAATATTAGTTGGTAAATGCAATCGCTTGGCTTCGAAGTGGCTATAAGGTCGACTTCTGGGCAATAATATATTTCCTGGAACTTTTTACATTCTCCATCCATATAGTGATAATTGTTACTATTCATTGCCAGATAAGGTTTAGGTGGAATTAATATTGTATTGTTAAATGTTGGAGTAGAAAATCAAATGATAATAAGTGAAAGTATCTAAATGCATAATAGGGAACTTCAGAACGAATACAATTACATTATCTACATAGTAGGAACCACACTCAATGATATCATAATAGTCTCTTATCTCAGTGTTTTCATGTACAAGCAACTCAGAAGGTTCATATTGGTTCCTTAGAATATTAAACATGAAGTTAATATTTTGTGAACTGATTACACTGTGATGAGTTACTGATTAATTGGCAAAAACTCAAAGCATTTTCTAGTGATATAATACAATTCAAAATATTTTGTAAATTGATTTTTAACAAATTAAACAAACTGTTAATTTTAATAAAATCACTTAACCTAAAATTAGTCATATTAACATTAGACATGATCTCATTTAGTTTAATATGTATTTTGAACTCATTTGATACAATAGTAGACAAGGTCATATTGAAAGTTTGCAAAATTTGTTTATTCAAGGTAATGCCAGCATTATATTTATCTTTCAAACTATTCTGATTATTTTGCAAAATGTTTATGGCTTTACTATAAAATAATGCGTCTTCGTGATCGAGATTACCGGTGATACCTTTTATGATGGAACCCAAACCATTGATAAGCCCACTTTTATTTCTCGGGTGTTTATACATAGTGTTGAACTTATCATACATTGTTTCTAACATGCTATTATGGATCTGATTAATAACTAATGAAGTATCGGTAAAATAAATTGGGTCGGCTGATTTTATGTACTCTATATAAGTATCTAAATAGCCTTCTATATTTCTAATACTATCCTTAATCTTATCTAACTCGTAATAATGTATGAACGCATGTTCAGTTTTAATAAACTTAGCACTACCTAACTTAAACGGGAGTATCCCAGGATTGTCCACTAACTTCGTAGTCACGATTTGTTCAGCCCGGATTAATATCGGAATCCTGCAACAAGTAATTTTGATATCTCAGAGGCTTCTTCACGATACGTTTGTGGTGGACAATGTTCTTATCGTCTATGACCTTTAAACCTAAATTTTTCTTAACTCTACGACCTAAGTAACGAGGTTTTGTCTTATGCCTAACGGCTAGCGGGTTTTTTATATATAACGCCTGTCCTTCTTCGTAAGAAATGGGTTCTTCCCGGTCTTTATTAGCATTCTGTATAGTTTTAGTCCGGTTATAGAGTATTTTTTTGTTTATTTCATTGTATAATTGTTTAGTAATTTCCTTGTGCTTAACCACATAATTTTGAAGATAAGTAGCTTCTAAATTTATATCAAAGGGGTCACGACTGTTTGAATGTCCATTAATAACGTCGATAGGTTTTTGTGTAATTACTGAGTGAATACTATTGTTATATCCTATAACAGCATATAGCATTAGCTGGTTAGTGGATAAGGTAGATTGAGTAACAGATAACACACGGATGTGTTCTAATATAGTAGAATGGAATCTTTCAATGGCTCCATTTGATTGAGGATTGTTTACGCTGATAAAATGTAATTTAATTTTATGTAGGCTTGCAAACTCTTGTACGGGTAAATTTTTAAATTCGGTTCCTTGATCTGCGGTAATGCTAATTGGTACTCCGTGGTGTGAAATAAAAATAGACAATGCATTTATCACATTTATTCCTGTTACTGACTCTAGAGGATAATTATGCTTGAGCATATTTAGAAAATACATCAATAATTGTTAAGAATTTTTGTCGATTTACGGTAAGAGTATCAATATGCAATACCTCGAAAGGTTTTTCAGGTATAGGAACTATCTGAAAGTTTTGTTTATTTGGATTTCTCTCGTATTTACAAGTTTGACAAATGTTACAATTATTTACGAATTCTGTGACTTGATTTTTTATATTAGGCCAATAATATTGTAATCTAATTCTTTGTTCAACTTCTTGAATTCCACGGTGATTACTTTTACCTTCGTGGTAGTTTTTAATTATTAAGTATTGTTTATCTGGACAAGTTACGTCTTCGGTTTTAGACTTACAAAAAAACAATTTATAAGCAGAATTTTGAAATACCCTTTGCAATGTACTTGTAATCAATGGAATAAACTTAGGATCTGATAGATATATACCATATTTAATGTTTGGTTTTAGGTGTTCTTTGAATAAAGTAACAATACTTTTTTCTAAATCATTTTCATTTATTTGAGCTAATATTCTTTTTTTTTCGGGAAAGATATTAACGGTTTTAGTGTTTATGGGCGAATGATGTACGAAATCTAAAAATAGCTGATTATCAAAGGTGTTTACATTTTTATCAGAGATAGGGATTTCTAAGACAGGGTTTTCTAATTCAGTAGGAATAGTGCTATGGTCATCGATTTGAGTGTTAGGTGCCTTTTTTGACTGATTCACAAACATTGATAACGGTAAGTCATCTTCATCATTGTAAGACGTGGATTCAATTTCATTATTATGTATTTCAACTCTAGATAAAGCGTCGGCATTTGTATTACTTTTTCCTTTTTGATATATAATGTTATATTCAAATTCCTCTAAACGTAATCTCCACCTGGTTAAACGACTATTGGGTTCTTTTATATTCATCAAATACTGTAGAGGTTTGTGATCCGTGATAATATGAAACTTTCTTCCGTATAAATACGGTCGGAAATATTTGGTGGCCCATACAATAGCCAGCAGCTCTTTTTCTATGGTACTGTATTTTGTTTCGGTATCGTTTAGAGTCCGCGATGCATACGCAATCGGCTTATCAGCTCCTATAGGTCCTTGTGATAATATGGCACCCAGGGCAACGTTTGAGGCGTCTGTACGCAAATTAAAATCTTTTTCAAAGTTAGGATATTGAAGAATAGGATCGTTAATAAGTAAATCTTGGCAATGTTTAAAACAATTAACGTATTCAGGGGTAAGTTGAATTTTAGCTCCTTTTTTTAAACAAGATGTTAGTGGTTTAACAAGATGGGCAAAATTCGGTATGAACTTGCGATAGTAACCAACTAAACCAAGGAAGGACTTAATTTCTTTGGTAGTTTGTGGTATAGGAAATTGTTGTATGACTTTAATTTTATTTGGATCCAGTTTCACACCTTCGGCTGTTACAATATGACCAAGGAAAGAAGTTTCCTTTTTTAAAAATTCAGTTTTGTCAAGCTGTATTTTAAAATTAGATTCTCTAAGACGTTGGAAAACGGCTTCTAAATTAAGGATATGTTCTTGTAATGATGAACTGTATACTATTATGTCATCCATATAAACTGTCACATTTTTGAGCCCACGCAAAACATTATCCATGACCCGTTGAAAAGTCGATGGAGCGTTTTTTAAGCCAAAAGGCATGCGTAAAAATTCGTAATGACCACGATAACCGTCATCAATACTAAAAGCGGTTTTTGGGATGTCCTTGGGATGTAATTCGATCTGATGAAAGCCTGATTTTAGATCTAAAACAGTAAAGTACTGACTTTTACCTAATTTATCCAAAATATCACTGATATTAGGAATTGGATACCTATCACTCACAGTTTTTTCATTAAGTTTCCTAAAATCAATCACTAAACGCCATTTTGTTTTGCCAGAGGCGTCTTGTTTTTTAGGTACAATCCAAATAGGTGAAGACCAAGGGCTATTTGAATGTCTTATAATTTTTTGACGTAACATTTCAGTTATTTGTTTTTCTACTTCCTGTTTGTGAACATGAGGATACCTGTAGGATCGTGTAAAAATAGGAATGTCATCTTTAGTATTTATCTGATGTTTAATCTGGTTAGTGAAAGTTAAAGGACTATTTTCGGTGTAAAATATGTCATTGTAACTGCGGCATAGTTTTAGTAAATTAAACTTTTCTTCTGAATTTAAATGATCAGTGCGAACCAAAGACTCAATGTCTTGTTCATTTTCATCATTTATCGATTCAAAATTAAATATATTAAAATTATTGTGAAGTGTCTGCGCCTTAAGTGGCGAAACTAAGCTTACGATGATATCATTCTTAGTAGGATTCACTATCTCAAGGTATGCGTAACCAGACTCCGACTGTGTTATCGTCGCGGGAATATAACAATTGTTTATATAAGTCTCGGGTATGAATATATCATCACGCTGAATATTAACGGGTACCTTTACACATTTCGTTGAATTTGACCTAACTAAAGCTTCAAAAAGATTATTAATTCCGGAATTCAGAACTTTAATAGTTATTTCCGCGTTCGGCGTAATTAATTTTTTATTGTGGAGGTCAACGTTTGCTTTCAATTTTTCCAGCATTCTATAGCCAATTAGACCATCAAACACATTATGAAATTTATAAATATAAAACTTTGAGGGGCATTGTTCATTGAATTCAGGAAAGCTTGGTATTTCTATGGAGTAGTTATTGTCAGTGGTACAATTTAAGTTTGTTACAGAAAATGGTTCATAAATTAAAGGTGTATTTTGAAAATGTTTTTCAATTACCTCCGGAGACAAAAAGGACTGATTGGCACCAGTATCGATTAATAACTTAAGGGGTGGATTATTAATTTCGATAAAAGGCAGTTGTCTTTTAGTATGAATATTTATTTCCGTCAAGTTTCGGGGATGGCACTCGAACCCTGATGAAAATTTGGATCGTTCTGTGAAGGCCAATATTGTGTATCGTCATAATCAAGTTTATTATGTTCGTTATTATTCTCATAGGAACAACTTGCATACGGATCATCCTTATCAGTACAAGGTACGTCGCAACTATGCTCAGCGTAGGAGTTGTTTGGGTTGGTGTCGAGCATGTGCAATTCTTCGAACTGATTGCACATTGCTGCCTCGGGATACTGTGTACTATGATAATTGGGTACTGATGGTCTTAATGGAATATTTGCGGAATTATAGGATATTCCACTCATGGGTACTGGATTAGATTGGGTATTCGGTTTATTGTTAGCATTAGAGTTATTAAAGTTTTGCTGCAACGCTCGGTGTGGGTTCTGTGGTCTATTCCAGGAATTATTGTTAAAGTTTGGCCCATTCGAATAAGGTTTCGATGCGACGAAATTATGATTATTATTATTCCTGTTAAAATAAGGTGTAAACGGCTTGAAAGGTTGCGGGTTATTGAACTTGAAATTTTGATGAGGTTGTAAGGGTTTGTTTAAATTTGGAAAAGGCAAATTTTTAGAATTATTGTTATTATTCTGAAAAGGCTTGTTGTTATTACCCATTGAAAAATTGTTACTTTTCTGTACATACCTAATATTTTCTTCCTCTTTAATATAATTAAGAGCTGTGGGCAAATCTACAGGGCGCATGGCTCTTATTGTTGTGCCAAAAGGTTCCTTAAGCCCTGCTAGAAAAGATTTTAGGGTTTGAGCTTGGAAAAAACTCCTTTTGCAATCCTTTACAGCCTCAACTGTTTCGTGAAGGTTTACGTAATTAATAATAGTGTTTAAAATGTTCATGCAGCGGTTATAATATTCCTGAGCGGATTCATTTTCTTGCTTCATATTAACTAAATCTCGGTTCAGCGAATTTTCATCTCTTTGGTCCCCAAAATTTTTTAGCAATACGGTTTTGATATGATCCCATGATGAAACACCGTTAATATTAACTATTTCCTCGGCTTTGCCTTCTAATTTGTTTAAAATATTGTGTAAGATAATGGAATTGTTAAAACAATCTGGAGTAGTTCTGTCATAAAATTGTGTTATTATAGTTTCAGATGTTTCTATAAATCTGTGCAATTGATTCGGGTTCCCATCATATTTAGGGATAATCATTAAAGCGGTTTTAATGAAAGATAGCTTTTGCAAGTCCATTTTGCAAAATATATTATTCGGTTTGCGATATTTTATAACAACGACAACACACACAAATACACAGTACTTATAACGACAGAATTAAACAAAAATAACAATTGAGATCTCTCCTTTTCAATAAAAAATAAACAGTACAAAAATTAATACTTTTTTCTCAAGTTCTCCAAAAATACGAATAATATATTAATTCCACCAACAATCAAAAGAATCTGGACTTACGATGTGATGAAGGCCCAGGTCCACAACTTCATGATTGAAGCCACTTCCGTTCTTCTCGCCAAAAACCACAGTAGGAACACGGTTTCAAATGTTGAGAAAAGTCTTTGTTTTTTATTTTTGAAAAACGCGGTTTTTCTTCAACTTTATCCGACGGCTGCGCCAATTATGGTTGTTTGGGTAATCGGCGAGCGTTCATAAAAAACAACTTTTCTGAATAAAAATATAATAAACTTTTTGTACAATGTGTTGTCACATGAACAGGGTAGGAGAGTCTGAACTTAAAACTAGCTTACATACTACGCGGCCGGAGTGACGCCTACGTACACGCACACACTTGCACATATGCACTACCGACACACACTATAACATGCGCGACGAAATTATAAGTTAAGTGGTGACACTTACATCCGTGGACCCCGCACGCCATAATTACGTCAATATTAAGAAGTTTCCCAGGCAGGAGGAGTATTACTAATGATTTTTAAATAAAAGAGAGAATGTTTCGAACGTTTGGAAGGAAGATTTTAAAACTGCTTTGAATCCAGCTTTAACTTTGGAATGAGTGTTGGATGCTCCACTTTGATTTAATAGTCAATCTCAGTTGAACTGAACTGGTTGACATTTTGGCGTACTCGAAGAATTAAAGATATTTTTTTACTTTCGGAGCACATACAGTCAGTAACTCAGTAGCAATATCAGTCATTTGTAGGCTCGTCTGTCGGATCCGTCTGTCTGTCTGTATGCACGTGCGATCATCTAGCAAATGTGGCTGGCTCGATTGTTTCATAAGCATTTTGTTAATTAGGTACGTGTCTCATATTATCACGTGCTCTAAAAAAGGTCGCCCTTGCCATTTAATGGATCTCTAGTCAAATATTTACCTAATCATAAACAACATTTTTTATCTATAATAAAATAATTTCATCAATTCTAATTTAATATAATTTAGTCTAATTCAATTAATTCTAATTTAATTAATTCTAATTTAATTTAATCTATGTTTAATTGTATTGATTTGTTGTGATTTAATTGTATATTTTTCTGCGCATAATGTAGTGCATGCTGTGCTTTTCTGTAAGTGATGAGGCGCTTAGATCTTTTTTTTTTTTTTTTTCGGATGGGAAATCATCAAATGACTGCTCCCGCTCTGGGCGGAGCAGGAGGGAGTGTCAGACTTTTACTGACTAAAACCCATCCATGTTCCTTCATCGCCCTTTGTGTTCCGGGGCCACGGTATCTCTTTCGAACAGTCCCGCAACCCCGGCAGGCATCGGTCCTTACGGACCCCTTCGTTTTTGCTGACTCTCTTTGAGGCGCGCGTGGAACACAAACGCGCCGTCGACACGGCCTGTCGTCATGAGACGGACGGACGGCGAGCTAGCCCATAGCCCACCGTCCACAGGCCCGCGTCTACGGTGACCGGGGGCCACGTGGTGGCCCCCGACGCCCGGGGCTTCTTCCGCGCCGGCCGGGACGTTGAGAGGTTCTCTCCCTCTCACGTTCCGCCACCTCCATCTCTAGCATTACTGCTTCGCAGAAGGAGGTGACGGCGTCACATTCCGTCTCGCTCCGGACCATGGCTTGCACCAGGGCCGGACGCGAGAGGTCGCCACCGCCAATCGCCGCTTCGAGGACACGGCGGTGCTCCGCCCACGCGGGGCACACCTCCACCATGTGCTCCACCGTGTCCTCCGGTTGATCCTCACAGTGGAAACACCCGGACGTTTCCTCCCGCCCGATTCGGTGCAGGAACCTCCCGAACACTTCGTATAATTATATGCATATAGCAAGTGATAATATAATTATCACTTGCTTCGGTGAAGGAAAACATCGTGAGGAAACCAGCATGCCTGACAGATATTTCTCGACGGCATGTTAAGCCAAGTCAGAGGCCCATGGGCGGCTTAAAACTCTGATGTCAGGTTAGGTACTAACCACACGACAAAAAAAAAAAAAGTGCATGCAGCACTGCTCGCAACATGTCTACCTTCGCAGCGGTGGAGCCAGTCCGTACCATTATCTCAATATTACATTTCTCACAAACGTGATTTTTGCCGTTAAATATTGATTTTATTTTAATTTAATAATTTATTTTTAAAGTGAAGAATCAACTTACTATTCTGTGATAGCAGCAACAAAAATACATCATCGCCAATTCCTCGCACTCTAGCCGTGCTTAATGATCTCTTCGATTCTAATCCAACAGACCGATCTGTTTGTAGATGGATGGACGAAAATTATATTGGCTTGTCAGAAGTATTGTGAGCGGAATTTATGAAAGTGTTAACCTTTTATTTTGTATAGTTTAATTTTATGTTTTAACTCTTTCAGTTCTAGTTTTGTACGGAACCGCACATTATTTTTCATATTCACGCGCCGTGCATTCTGTGCACTCAGCATTTCGTACGGTCTATCACTAAGCTAATTTGTGTAAGTATATTAAATCAATAAATCAGTGTTCAATGGACATTCGCGGTGGTCGGTTTTATTTCATCATCATCCCCATAGAATCGCCTCGGTACCATCATTAAGTGCAGGGATCCCCTACAAGTTTAGTTACTGTAATTAGTTTTGAAATACAACTGTTGTAATTAAATGAATAAATAATAAAAATAATAATCATCTGTGAAAATTTCAACTGTCTAGCTATCACGGTTCGTGAGATACAGCCTTAGTGACAGACAGACGGACAGTGGAGTCTTATTAATAGGGTTCCGTTTTTACTCTTTGGGTACGGAACCCTAAAAATGATGATTGCGCGCCACTCCGTTACCGTTTACCGCAGCCTCCTCCCGGTCCCAGCAGCTCCCTCCACGTAATGAATTACTCAAACAAACTTCATTTAACTAATCGCATTGTCAAACATAATTTTGTCGTCTTGTAACCGAAACCTAATCAGCAGAAGTACTAAGGGATAATGGTATTTTCTGCACGTTTAACTTAATCTAAATTTATGATAATATTTCTATACGCCATCTCAAGCACTCTGTAACACCTACTTTAACAAATAAACATTCTGATTCTGGGTTAGTGACATAAGCTTTGTTTTTGTATAAAAATATTTGTACGCCATATTACGGCAGGATATGCTGGAACCAATATTGTAACATCTATTTGTACCATACCCTAACAAATAAACATTTTTGATTAGATTAGATTTGATTTTACTGTTGCTGCGAGCGCGAGCGTAGTGCCGAACAGGGCCGAACGTGATCTACAAGCGCTCTCCACGCCACAGCCACGCACTCACCATGGTAAGTACAGCCACGACAACTCTGCGGTGAGATTTCCAAACGTTGTCTACTGACTAATTTTTAAGTCAGTTATTATTGGTAATTTATTAGTTCGGAAATCATTTATGATTTAATTTATGTTTTTTGTATTAATTGCAATTTTATATTAATTAAGTATACATTTTAATCCCCGGCGGCGGAGAGCTATAGTAATCTTACCTGTGTACTCGTTAAATGTACGTGGTGTTAACTCAGACGTCCTCAAGCGATCAGGTTTACTACAGATGTCCAGGATCCGTACAGGTGTGCCTGCGCAGGTAAACCGGAGCATGTGTTGGAAGAGATCGATGCAGTTTATTGGTTTGTTTGGTGTTTTTTTTTGGTGTTTATCCACACTTACATTGGTGACCCCGACGTGATTCGCTGTTAGTTCATCGTCTGTGTCATAGATGGCGCTGTAGTACTTTTTGTTCTACCGCTTCATGTGCACAGACAGGGACAAAAATACTAACTGCTTCACTTAGACAGGTAGAACTGTCAGGCAGCTCACTGAGTCAGTGAGCTGCCTGACAGTTCTACCTGTCTAAGGAGGAGAGAGTTCGAGAAGCGTGAACGTGAAGCGTTCGATCAGTGAGCGTGAAAGCGATGATGTGTCACGTGAGGGACGGAGGGATGGATTGGCTGTGCCCCTATTAGTTTAAATTATTTGAAGCTAGTTGTATGTGTGGTGCGGTGAGTGACAGGCACCGCTATTGTGTGTTCGATAGGCCGCAGACAGGTGGTTAGAGATGAAAGGCGCCCGCGTCGCCCGCCAGCCCGCCGCTCGTCAGCCCCACACGTAATTTCCGCACGTCGCGAGCAACGCACACTTGCACGACTAGTGAGTAACTTCGAGCCTCACTGATTTCTTCTATATACCTACTTTAAATGAGTTATGTTGTTAACATATTGACAGTGTGTCTTGTTCAGGTTTCCGGTATAAGTTTCGTAACTGAAGTGATTAGTCTCACGATTTCAATATTTAACTGGTTCGAGTACCTTAGTGTTGTCCGCTACATGTTCATTAGTGTAATGAGTGGTCAGTGCCACGCGCCGCGCGCCAGGTGCTGGTGCTGGTGACACTCCGAGCGAGTGCTGCAGTAGTTGTGCGGTCAGCGCCGCGCGCCGCGTGCCAGGTGCTGGGGCCGGTGTTACTCCGAGCGTGTGCCGCAGTAGTTGTGTGGTTAGCGCCGCGCACCGCGCGCCAGGTGCCGGGGCCGGTGATACTCCGAGCGAGTGCCGCAGTAGTTGTGCGGTCAACGCCGCGCACCACGTGCCAGGTGCTGGGGCCGGTGATACTCCGAGCGAGTGCCGCAGTAGTTGAGCAGTCAGCGCCGCGCACCGCGCGCCAGTTGCTAGGGCCGGTGATACTCCGAGCGAGTGCCGCAGTAGTTGTGCGGTCAGCGCCGCGCACCGCGCGCCAGTTGCTGGGGCCGGTGATACTCCGAGCGCGTGCTGCAGTAGTTGTGCGGTCAGCGCCGCACGCCGCGCGCCAGGTGCTGGTGCTGGTGACACTCCGAGCGAGTGCCGCAGTTGTTGGCAGAGGCGCTTCTAAATCAGAAGCTGATTGTTTGAGAGCCTCTTGTTAACAGCGTCTTATAAATATTTAAGAGCAGTCATTAGCACTAATTTTATCTGTTTCCGCTCACTATCCGGACGGCCCCGGGGGAGTCCCGCGCCCCGCGCCCTTCATCCCGCACTCCTCAGCCCGTGGTACCACTTCCCCTCAAGGAGAGGGAAGACTTAGAACAAACTTGGTCATTGCTACTTACATTTGCAACATAAAAAATAATACGTATAGTCAGGTTGCCACTAAAAGAACTGACACCAAATAATAAAACATTCGGCATCATTTAGATTCTTATTTTGATGCAGCGACGATGGAATATGGCAGGTTGAACTATTAAAAATGGCGTCTTTACCGAGTGGTCCAACCGACGCCCTAGTTCTTACCTAAAATCAATCTGTAACCAGCTACCAGTTCGACGAACTAATGTTGTTAAAACTTGGAGTGACACCAACAGTGACACCAGACACTATTAGCAGAGATACACTCGACGAGCCTACAGATACTTAACCAATACACTTTTTTATGAATAATTTTGCCTCATATTACGATTTTTTTCTTGTATAGTGGGTGCGTTTGCAAAACTCAAATACACAAACAGCCAGGCCCGGAACAACTATCTGTAGGTCATATATTTGTTCCGTACGGGGATCGAACGCGCGACTCGCAGCGCAGCACCCAATCGCTCAGACACTACGCCAGGTCGTCGTACACCAGATGTGTCATATTGCTGAGTGAATTTCTCAGACGAAAAATTTACGCGTCTAGGCTGAAATCGCAGTGCTGCTTTACAGATAACGATTTTTTTTCTCAGAATTAAAGTGACATGAATCTAAATGAAGCCACTTAAATTATATTTACAATACTATTACTTTTTATGAAAAAAATCGGTAAATGATGAATTATCAATTTCTGTGTCATGTCCACAATCACTTTCATACACAGCATTTACCTCTCAGGAAGATAATCTCCAACATATATAGGAAAAAGTATTTTGATTGAGTTAAGTAATGATTGACCTACAAGAAGTTAATTAGTTTTGAATGTTTAGACTCATAGTTAATGAGTACATGTCAACGGTAGGTTTGTCCAAGCGAAATTACAAATTTCTATGGTCATTTTGTTTCACCGTCCTGAGCTTCCACTAATGAGTTTAAACGAACAATAAATCCCTGCTCGGCAAGAGACAGCCGTGCTCTTACGTGCAGTAAGAATGGTAGTGCACCATATATCGCCAGGTCTTTCCGCCAAAAATGTAAGTACGTGATTTCAGTTTACTCGGAACGAAATTTTGCAATTTCGGTGATTAGGTTTTAAAAAGATTTTTGCAAGAAATAAAGGTATCACTTTTATGCATGCTAAGTAGCCTTTGGTACACTTTTAATATTAAAGAAAATAATAGTCATAGCCTTGATAGTTTCTTGTAAAAAAAATAAAATAGCCACGTTTCCAATTTCTATGGGGCAATTTCTGTGGTTTCCGTGGCATCTCGTGGCCCACGGAAATTACACGACTCCACAGAAATTGTATCAATCAATTATTGTATTAATGTTAATGAAGATTTTTGAAAAGAATCAATACTTGTTATGCCGAAATTACTTTGACAGAACTAAGTCCTTAGCCCTTAGCCCCCGACATAAAAATAAAATTGTATTACTATTTCTTGAAAAAGTTATTCAATTGAATTAACTGAACTTTGAGGGTTGCATCCTCCAGGAGCTCCTCCTGGAATCGATCGTGCAGGCCTGGGTGACATCACCGACCAGACCTGCCGACGTTGACAATGAGGCAGGGTGGTTCCAGGAGGCCATGGACATGGACATGGACATGTGCGAGGAGACGCTGGGGACTCTCGACAGAGATCCGTAGGGGTGCCCTTACAAGATGGTGCGGGATAAACTCCGCACCTGGGCCCCCCTACTGACGCAGAGTCTCCGGCCTGAGCTCGTGGAGGACATGGTGAGTACTCTGTTCTCTTCGCGAGGGGAACATCCCCCCCCCCCCGTCTATGACTCCACCGCCTGCGATGCTGGAAGCGGACCAACAGGACGACGACGAAAACGCTCCGAAAGTGACTGGGGTAGACCTGAGAGTGGCGGTACGTAGGCTCAGTATCAAAAATACCGCCCCGGAACCCGACGGCTTGCCTGGCAAAGCCTGGGTCCTGGCCTCGGAGCCTCTCGGGCACTGACTAGAGGGGCTCCTAAGCGCATGCTTGGAGAGAGGCCAGTTCCCGCTTCGTTAGAAGACGGGAAAGCTGGTCCTCATTCGGAAGCCGGGGCACCCTGCGGAATCTCCGTCCGCATACCTGCCCGTGGTGCTGCTCGGCGAGGTGGGAAAGTTCTTTGAAAGAGTAATTGCAAACCACCTCGCCGAGCACCTTGCGGGCTCGAGGCCGGATCTTGCGGACCACCAGTTTGGTTTCCGCAAGGGGCGCTCTACGGTGGACGCCATCATGCGCGTGAGAGCCCTCACGACGGGCTATGCGGTTTCCCGGGGTGGGGTTGTCTTGGTGGTGTCTTTCGACATCGCCAATGCCTTCAACACCATGCCCTGGAGCTGCATTAGGGAGGCACTCCGGTTTCACCTGGTGCCGACTTACCTTCATCGTGTGGTCGAGTCGACTTTGAAGTACCTAGGACTCGTCTTCGACAGCCAGTGGAACTTCGTGGAGCACTTCCAACGTTTGGCCCCCAAACTTGAATGGACTGGCGCTGCCTTCAGGCGGCTCCTGCCCAACCTGGGGGGGGCAAACGCCTCCTGCCGGAGGCTCTACGTGGGAGTTGTGCGGTCCATGCACATGCAGTCGTGGCCGGGGGCCACGTGTTGGGCCTGTGGACGGTGGGCTATGGGCTAGCTCGCCGTCTGTCCGTCTCATGACGACAGACCGTGTCGATGGCGCATTCGTGTTCCACGCGCGCCTCAAAGAGAGTCAGCAATAGGAAGGGGTCCGCAAGGACCGATGCCTGCCGGGGTTGCGGGACTGTTCGAAAGAGATACCGTGGCCCCGGAACACAAAGGGCGATGAAGGAACATGAATGGGTTTTGGTCAGTAAAAGTCTGAAAGTCCCTCCTGCTTCGCCCAGAGCGGGAGAAGAAGTCATTTGATGATTTTCCATCCTCTTCATAGAAGTAAAAAACATAATCAGTTCCTTGATTGCTAATTTTGTAAGACTGATTTATCCAATAGTACACCACGTTGTATTTTTAGAAATGCTTATTAAAATTATCAAATCGTTTATTTGTGATACATGGGTTACATGCAGGTGTTCATTACATAATTACAACGATAATATATATATATATATTAACGACGATATTCGTATTATATCCGTTTTTTCATTAAACCTTATCTGTCTTTACATATTATTAAAAAACAATGTTTATATATATCACGGCAGGGAAAGCCTAGAGGAACACTGTCCCAATATTGGCGCCATCCGCCATCATATTGTCTTTCAGTCATCTATCACATCGCCTTGCGATACGATTCTTCATTGTTGGTAGATAGGTAGGTGGGTACTGGGTAGTTGAAATCACATACAGCACTTGACTCGAACTCCTAACGTTTATTTCTATTAAACCATTTAGGTACACTCTCATTTTCACAACTAATCATTCACTTCACTAAACACTTATAATTACTTAGCATTTCAATTGTTTTGCTAATCTTAGGATAACGTGACTGCTCGACGCTCACGCGTCCATTCTGAGTGGGCGGAAGTACCACAATATCGGTTCAGCAACTTATTACAATAGTAAATTCAATCAGCCTCACAAATAATAATGAAACACTTTACAATAATTGTGTTACTATTAAATAATGACAGAATTCACCAATTTGAACACGTTTTCAATCATTAATAATAAACTAGTTGTCTCATTACTTTTTAGTCTTTAATCTGTGCTATCATGGAACATTTCCGGTGATATAAACAGTTATGTTAAACAAAAGCTTTTTACTAGTAAATCACTGTGTAAAATAGTCTTATTATTTTAAAGTTGGGACCTATTATTGAGACTTACTTAGTTCTCGTACAAAATTTAAACATTCAGGTATTGACGGTAAAATCACATTCGGCGCCATTTTCCCTGACAGGTGACGCCGAATCATAATGTCAAGTGATTAACTATTAATTGCTAATATGAATGAAACCCTAAAGTTGTTAAACAAATATTCTTATGTTAATTATAACGATAGTTTTAGCTAGAACATCGAGTTTAGTTTGATAATTGTTTTTCAAGTGATACTGATTAAGACAAGCCAACAGATGGCGCTGTTGAGCTTGATACTCCAACGAAATTAGTCAATGGCACTCACAGGTGTTATAATAGTTGCCAGAGTATCTCACAGATGGCAGTATTATCATTTATGGAATAAGAAATTATAATTCAACTAGTTACAATCAATAACATTATGTAATAAGCTTAGCTTATAGGTGTCCTCGCGGCGATACGGCCATTCTGATCGGCGGTGCGCGCTCTGCACCTGCCGATGTCGTCACTATGTGGAGTTTCGTGGTTGTTATCTGAAATAGTGGAAATAAATTTTGGCGGCAGATTATAATTATTGTTACTTTTATTATTATCCTACAATGTTCATTGAGTTGTAGGATTTGGTAACAGAAAGTTTCAGTCAACATAGAAAGCTTGTAATAGATCTGACATCTACTCAGTTTTCCTTGTATTCAAAATTAAATGTGTTTATGTCTCACCTAGACACATACACACAGTCACAGAGTTAATCTGCTTGAAATTTTGTTGTTTTTTGTTTTTGTTTAAATTTTTAGTAGTGCTTAAATTGAAGCTGGTATGAGCTGTTAGCTGAATAAAATGTTGTAGCCAGAATTATCAAATAACATTAATTGTATTAAGGTCATTGATATTGTTTAATCAGCTATTAGCTGAATAGAATATTGTTGCTTCAATTGTCCAACAATATTCGTTGAATTGTTGTGTTTAGTATCAGTTAGTTTGCAAGCAGTTTTGCAACTTGTATTCGAGTTTTTATTTTGATGCTAAATGCTATTTGTTAAAAATAACATTGTCGCTTGAGCTATTCAACATATTCATAATATTGTAAAGCTTGGTATGATTTAGGTTTTTAGTCAACTTTAGAACCTTGTAACCTACTGTCTACTAGATTCGTCTTAAATAAAATTATTGATTGCTTTAGATATTATTTAATTTGTATTTGGTAAGTGTAGTGTAAGTAGCATGTTTTTATTTGTTCATTCTCACGGGAAGGTAATGCTCTGTGATAGACACAAAGTCTTGGATTTGACAGGATAAAAGGATAGGATCAGGAACACCGCTCTGTGATAGACACAAAGTCTTTGATTTGACAGGATTAAAGGGTAAGGAGTTTAGGACCATTGCTCCGTGACAGGCACGAAGTCTTTGATTTGACAGGATATAAGGAACCAGGCTCTGGGCGTTAGTACGCCGTGGACCCAGCAGGATAACATGAGAGTATTGTTTATCAGTTGCCTCCACGGCTGCTGATAGGATCATTAGTAGTGTTCATTATCAGTGGCCTCCACGGCTGCTGATAGGATTGTTTGTAATTTGTTGTGTTCATTATCAAGTACCTCCACGGCACTGACAGTATTTGTTTGATTTGTTGTGAGTGTTTGTATTACTCATTGAGCTTGTTGTTTCCTCCACGGATACCAATAGCTTGTGAGTTTTTTATTTTTATTTTATTAGTTACTGTTAGGAGTACTAATATTTTGTTATTATTTTTGTAAATAGTTGCTTACAACTGGCAGGATTATAAAAACTAAAATAATCAATGTGGAAACATGTTACTCAATACACATGAGCATCATGTAGGTAAGTTGATTGGGCTATTGTATTAAGTCTTTTGTTGTAACACTGTAGGTATCAGTGGGGAAGTGTAAGAAGTAGTTTGAAAACTCCTCACCTTTTATGTTAGTTTATGATGTGAGGACACTGTAACAGTCATCCCTGGTTGGCTGTTCTCATGTTGTTCCCCATTTTATAGCTCCATAGCTGGCGACACGGTCATCTGTTCACCAGGCTGTAGTCCTTGAAGTTGTTAGTTTTTGAAATTGTTCATTGAGTCACATTTTTAAGTGACCTTGCTCCATTATCATTTGCTGGGGTAGCGGTTAATTGATGTCATCACTATCTTGGAGTGACTGGGTGCAGAGTTGCTCTCAATTTCTTTGATAGAAGGTATCATTTCTTCTATGATAAGATAATTGCCTGGAACCTGAAATGTGAGAAGTCATGCAGGTAAATAACATAACATCACGCCTATTGTTCCTGAAAGGTTAGGCAGAGGTATACCTAATAGTATGCCAACATTTATTTTGAAGTCCCATGTAATAGGGGGCAAGCCTTATTGCCATCAACCAGGCACAAATCTGGACTCTGTGACTGCTACAGAGAAATTCCTAATGGAAAAACCCAACAACACTTTGCCTGACCTGGGAATCAAACCCAGGGCCTTATGCTCAACAGTCACGCTTGCAGCCACTAGACCAACAAGGTAGTCAGTGCAGGTAAATATTAATAATAGTGTAATGTCTACACTAATAGTTTAGTGTGTAGGTACATAACATCACACCTGCAATCCCCGAGGGGTTAGACAGAGGTGAAAATAATAAATCCACACTTTGCTAAGCCTCTCGTTTAGCAATATGGCTATTTGCCATTCATATGATTGGCCAGCTACTGAGAAATTCCTGATGGAAAAACCCAATAACACTCCGACAGGCCTGGAAATCGAATCCAGGTCCTCATGCTTTAATAACAGGGCTCATGACCACTGGACCAACAAAGCAGTCCTACTATTGTTAAAATTAGTTGGAGTGATAAGTTATAGAGTCGGTAATAAGTTGTTTTGAAAAGTTAATTAAACTAAGATGGGAAAGTTAAACTGATCAGAACTATTTTAAGAACACTATTCGTTGTGTAGTTGAACTGACAAAACATTCACATTTTATTAACACATCAAAAGCTTTGCTTCGTTGATACAACACGCTAAGATTTCATTGTCATAACTTGTTGATCTGAAATTTGTTTGACATTTCATAAGTTGTCTTGTTTTATAAATCAGTTTCTTAACAAAGTGTTTTTGTATGAATCTTGCAACATGTTGTCCAATACAAATGTTTTCAAATTTGCATAATTATTTGAAAAGCCCTCAACGTTGCACTTAACGCAAACAATATCTGATTGTGAGGTATAAACTTATAAGTGTGAATGAAAAGTCAATAACAACGTCTTAAATTTGTTACTACTCATTTATCTAATTACTTAGTAGTAATTAAAAAAGTTAATTCATGATTTTAGTTTCTGACACATCATTACTGGTTATATTTCAAAAACCATTGATTGCTTATTGAGTGAATTAAATGGAGTGTTTTTATTTCACTTCCACAGGTGTCAAGTTACCATAACCAGCATGGGATGTGTTAAGTAATAATGTTATCTGTAAAAATTCTCTACAGTAACAAAATACTAAAATAAATGAAACAAAATACTTCCCGGGATTGATGATCCATTAGCAGGTTTATTTATTGATAATTATGCTTTCCCGGAGTCCAATCTTTGTTTATACTGCTTCGGTCATTCTGTGCTGTACATGTTGGCAATTTTGAGTGCAATAAATGAAGTTTTCCATCACAACTTCATTCTTTGTTTACCAATATAAATTGCATTTTCAGAATGTGTTCTTATGACTTGTTTTGGGTCAAGTGTTGCAATAAATTATCATGTTGGTATCTGACAGCCACTTGGATGAAAATGCAGCCAACTCTTTGGCTATCTTAGTCTTCCTAAGTATCTTCTTGTCTATCAGTTCATTGCCACATAACACTGTGTATTGGCTGTGGCAGCATAATAAGTCGCTCTCTCTTGAAAAGCTTCGTGGTGACCACTTCGGTGAAAAATTCTTTGCCACGCCTTCGGCCATGGTCACGAAAGCAAGAGTTCTAGTTCGGTAGTTGCTTGTAATTGTTCTGGATGTCCGGCACTGTGAGCAGCGTGCAAGAGCTATCACCTCTTCTGATATCACGGCAGGGAAAGCCTAGAGGAACACTGTCCCAATATTGGAGCCATCCGCCATCATATTGTCTTTCAGTCATCTATCACATCGCCTTGCGATACGATTCTTCATTGTTGGTAGATAGGTAGGTGGGTACTGGGTAGTTGAAATCACACACAGCACTTGACTCGAACTCCAAACGTTTATTTCTATTAAACCATTTAGGTACACTCTCATTTTCACAACTAATCATTCACTTCACTAAACACTTATAATTACTTAGCATTTCAATTGTTTTGCTAATCTTAGGATAACGTGACTGCTCGACGCTCACGCGTCCATTCTGAGTGGGCGGAAGTACCACAATATCGGTTCAGCAACTTATTACAATAGTAAATTCAATCAGCCTCACAAATAATAATGAAACACTTTACAATAATTGTGTTACTATTAAATAATGACAGAATTCACCAATTTGAACACGTTTTCAATCATTAATAATAAACTAGTTGTCTCATTACTTTTTAGTCTTTAATCTGTGCTATCATGGAACATTTCCGGTGATATAAACAGTTATGTTAAACAAAAGCTTTTTACTAGTAAATCACTGTGTAAAATAGTCTTATTATTTTAAAGTTGGGATCTATTATTGATACTTACTTAGTTCTCGTACAAAATTTAAACATTCAGGTATTGACGGTAAAATCACATTCGGCGCCATTTTCCCTGACAGGTGACGCCGAATCATAATGTCAAGTGATTAACTATTAATTGCTAATATGAATGAAACCCTAAAGTTGTTAAACAAATATTCTTATGTTAATTATAACGATAGTTTTAGCTAGAACATCGAGTTTAGTTTGATAATTGTTTTTCAAATGATACTGATTAAGACAAGCCAACAGATGGCGCTGTTGAGCTTGATACTCCAACGAAATTAGTCAATGGCACTCACAGGTGTTATAATAGTTGCCAGAGTATCTCACAGATGGCAGTATTATCGTTTATGGAATAAGAAATTATAATTCAACTAGTTACAATCAATAACATTATGTAATAAGCTTAGCTTATAGGTGTCCTCGCGGCGATATATATTATATATTATTATATTCACAATTTCAGTGCAAACGCAGAATTTCTGTGTCACCAATACAATTTCGGTGGCAATAATAAAATTTCTGTAGCTCGCCAATTTCGGTGGCCCAAATAACTCTCTAAGTAATTTAATTATAATATCCCCTTTCAGAAAATGTATATATAATGTGGATATGTTGCGCTTTGTTATTAAAGTTTTTCAAAAAACCTGTAAATAAAAATGTCCATGGAAATTAGGTAAAAAATCGAGTTGTTGAAATTGACTCTGCTACTAAGGTTTGTGACAGCTAGCATTTACTTTATATATCAATACCTTAAAGAAGCTCCCAAACGTAAGTTACAAACGGGCGGCAGTCCACTCCGACTAGAATAGCAGCACGTCACTCCTAGCACAAACAGCATACAAGCTGTAAGAGCTCACCGTACGAGTGCGACACGACACAACACGTTATCTGGTGCCGGAGACGGGCGGCACGCGGCGCGGGCGCCCATCCGATAGCATACGTGCCGCCGCCGCCGCCGGCCGCACCGACTAGCTCGTGACGTTATCTCAGCTGCACATCTACACAGCGCACAATGTGAACAACCTGTTCTACTCTTCTTTTCATTTTTTTATTATTTGTTGCTCTCATGCTCTGGTAAAACGATCAGTGATAAGCTTTGCTCTTTCCAAGTTATTAGGCGAAACGCTTTGGGATATCCCGACGATGTGGAGCACATGGTCGTACTGATGGTATCACTGAACGAAGTAGACGGTACATCACTCGACAACATGTTGCAAACGAACAGAAGATTAGTTTTGAGTTTTTACATGAAGCCTGGTGTACTAAATACAAATACTGGTATTGTCACTCGCTACGTCACTTTTTTACCTGACCAATAAACAAGTTTGTTTCGAAATCAGGCCGGTCCGAGCCTCTCGTCGCCACAACAGCAGTTCACCCGCATATGCTACGCAGTTTTTCAAAGAAGGTATTAAGTCGGATATCTCTAACTATCGACCAATATCCAAGATATGTCTGTTCTCAAAAATCCTCGAACGCATTGTGTTCACTGACGTATACGCTGCTATGAAATTCAACTTTGGTGATGAACAGCATGGTTTTACTAAGAAGCGTTCCAGTAAATCTAATTTAATCTTGTCCCATGAATTTATATCCGAAGGTATGGAACAGCGTGCACAAGTTGACGTTGTTTATACTGATAATAGTAAATGCTTTGACCGTTTTGACCATAGACTGCTCTTAGAGAAGCTATTAAAAGCTATTAAAGCCGGAATACACGGAGATTTGTACGGTTGGTTCTCCTCTTATATTGATAACAGGACGCAGGCTGTGGTACTTCAGGGGTACACATCTGGATGGATTTCTGTACCCTCCGGAGTTCCTTATGGTTCGATTTTAGGATCCCTTTTAAGATAAGATAAGATAATTTTTATTTGTCCAAAACATGAGTATACACACACATAGCATGCGAGATGTTACATCAAATTATAATTATGACAGTCATGTTTTGCCTGAACGGCGTACAAATATAATATATGTCAGACGCTACACAGCATCAAGTGAATTTATAAATAAAAACAAAACATGTGTGTGTGTGTGTGTCTGTGTCTTTTATTTACTCTCTTTATTGCTGAAGTGAAACACTGTTTTGAAACTTCTTATATTTTACTCTATGCTGACGATATGAAGGTCCGAAACATATATATTTGATACACACCTGTTACAAAATGATTTGAATAGATTTGAAGAATTCTGTATACTGCTGGAATTGACTGTTTCAAAATGCTTCCACTTGACTTTTACTCGTCAGAAGTTTATAATCGATTGCACGTTTAAGCTTTACAATATCAATATTATTATTAGGGATCTTAGTATTATACAAGGCAGGAAGCTACTCTTCGATCAGCATATTGATAGTATAGCAAAAGCACTTGGGTTTATAATGAGAACCTCAGCATGTTTCCGATCGCTAAAACCGATCAAAGTATTGTATTGTTTGTTCGTACGCAGCCACCTTGAGTATGCATCACAAGACGTCTGGAACGCTTAATACGGGATCTACAAGTCTCGTATTGAGGGCATACAGAGAAAATTTCTTAGGTACCTTGATTACAGGGCAAAGCAAATGTCTGTTGTTTACACTCACCGATGCAGGAGGTACCATTTTCTACCACTTGACCGTAGACGTCATATTACTAACTAGCGGACGTCCCGCGGTTTCACCAACGTAGTTCCCGTTCCCGTGGGAGTACGGGGATAAAATATAGCCTATGTTACACACGGTGAATGTAACTTTCTAATGGTGAAAGAATTTTTGAAATCGGTTCATTACTTCCGGAGATTACCCCCTACATACAAACTTACAAACAAATGCTACCTCTTTATAATATTAGTATAGATGTATACTACTTATTTAATATCGCAAATGGTCCAATCGACTGTCCTGAACTTGTTTCAAAATTAACGTTACGCTCTAATCAGATGGGACTGCGACAACGACCACTCTTACGTGTACCTTTTGCAAACACTAATTATAGGCGTAATGCATACTTTCCGAGAGCCAGTCGTAGGTTTAACGAAGTTTCTTGTGAGCCTGGTATTGATCTGTCTTAGAGAGTTTGACTGCAAAAAACTATCACAATCATCCTATGCTCTATATGTTAGCAAAAAAAGTTAGTCTCCCGACGTTACTTGTGGCTTATCACGGATATGTTGCTTCACGTTTGAGGTATGGTATCATCTTTTGAGGCAATGCTACTAACTGGGTTAAGGTCTTCAAATGTCAAAAAACTTTTTTTCAAAAAATAAAACCGACTTCAAAACACACAAAAAAGAGACAAATAACTTTAGCTTCAGAAGTCGGTGACTTGTTTCTTTGATTTCGTTTTTTTTTGCCACCGACTTCTGAAGCTAAAGTTATTTTTCTCTTTTTTGTTTGTTTTGAAGTCGGTTTTATTTTTTGCAAAAAAGTTTTTTATTTTTCCATTTTTAGTTGTTCCAAAACAAATATTTGCCATGAATTTATTTGACATTGTTAACAACACATGTCATAGTAATAGGCGGTATTTTCAATTTAAGGAACTTAACATTCCTTTTTTTTCCGGATGGGAAATCATCAAATTAGCGGTAAGGAGTGTCAGACTTTTACTGACTAAAACCCATCCATGTTCCTTCTTAGCCCTTTGTGTTCCAGGGCCGCAGTATCTCTTTAGAACAGACCCTTTTGCTGACATAATATCTTCGAGGCGCGCGCGGAACACGAATGCGCTAACTTATAAGTATACCTACCTGTCGAAATTTGGGTGTAAGTATTGTACACGTCTGCGTACCTCCTCAGAGCATACAGGCGTAATGTTACGTCATTTGAGACGCACGCGGAACACGATCGCGCCCACTTAACATACCTACATGTCGAAATCTGGGTGTATTGTACACATCTGCGTACCCCCTCAGAGCATACAGGCGTGATGATACGTCATGATGTTGTATAAACAATAAACATCCAAGCGATTGCAACATTCACGGCACATTTGCCATCTATTTTTGAAGAGTTCCATTGTATATCTCCGAAGATCAGCATCAGATGTTCACAAAATTAATTAAATGGGACCACACGGAAAGCACCAGCTTTCAAATAAAAAAAGAATCATCAAAATCGGTTCACCCAGTCGAAAGTTCTGTGGTAACAAACACAAAAAAAAAAAAATACAGTCGAATTGAGAACCTCCTCTTTTTGGAAGTCGGTTGAAAAAAGCAAAAACATTAACAATATATAAAATAATTAATGGAAATAAAGATTCAATGTCAATAATAGAATATAATAGAACAAAATTTACAATGTCAATCAAATAAATATCTATGTCAAATAAGTTACAATTTCTCATTATGTAATTCGTTAATAGTATAATAACATTTTTCCAATAAAAGATGTCTTATTTTGGTTTTAAATGTATAATGTTTAAGTCCTTAATTCCATTTGGTAATTTTTTAAATATTTTTGGGGCCATGCAAAGTATGCTCTTGTGCATCAAGGCGGTCTTTGATGGTCGAACGCATAATTCATGTCTATATTCTTGTCTAATAATTGTATAGCGATGTTCAGATGCTTTTTTGAATAGATGCATGTTCTTTTTAACGAATAAAGCTGTCTCAAATATGTACAAGCAAGGTAAAGTCATTATTTTTAACAATACAAAATAAGGTTTCCAACTATCAGTTATTTTTAACCGACTTCCAAAAGGAGGAGGTTCTCAATTCGATTGGTATTTTTTTTTAATGTATGTACACCGATTACGCTGACATTTATGATCCGATTTACAGGATTCTTTTTTAGTTTAATGCGGAATAGTTGCCATTTGGTCCCATAAAAATTTAACATAGTTTGGTCTAGTAGTTTTCATTTTATGAACATTTTTACTTCAGTTGTGTGGTATAATTATTGTTTATACAACATCATGACGTAACATCACGCCTGTATGCTCTGAGGGGTACGCAGATGTGTACAATTCACCCAAATTTCGACAGTTTAGTTATGTTAAGCTCCATTTATTAGAGATAAGCCTATTACCATGACATGTATTGTTAACAATGTAAAATAAATGCATAGCAAATATTTGTATAGGATATTACAACTAAAAATGGAAAAATAAAAAAAACTTTTTTGCAAAAAAAAAAAAACAACTTCTAAAAACACCAAAAAGTGAAAAATAACTTTAGCTTCAAAAGTCGGTGACAAAAAAAACTAAATGAATCAAACAAAGGTCACCGACTACTGAAGCTAAAGTTATTTTTCACTTTTTGGTGTTTTTAGAAGTCGGTTTTATTTTTTGCATCTTTTTTGCGATTGAACACCATGCCCTTATTGCAGGATTTACCCCAGAACATGACTCCATAGCGTAGTATAGAATCGACATATAGTGATATTCTGAGACATTGTTTCAATTTCCCTGGACTTTAATAGTTCAGAAGTTGGATATAATCGGGATAGCGATCTATAATCGCCCTCAGTGAAGGACTGAACGCCCATAAAAGGTAATGGAAATGCTTCTCTTTACTTAACAATGGCTCAAAAGAAGAATATTTAATCGCTGTTGAATGAGTGATTAATAGCATACTAGCTGAACTGGTGATTTATTTATATTTTTTTTTCTCTTCTCTTTTGTCTAATATTTAACTTGCTTTGCAAATACTGACAGGTAATATCACAATATAGGAAAACGTTATAATCGAGTAAGGCCCCGTTCCCACTATGTCGTGACAACAGATAATCGTGTAGTTTTAAGTGTCGTGGTTTGTGTATTTAACTGGAGGTGTTCACATATAGGACGACACAATTACTGTCGTCCACGAGTTTTGCCAACTAAAAACCAACGATAAATTAATCGTCACGACAGTGGGAACGGGGCCTTACATAGAAAAAAGCTGTCACTGTGGTCTTCGAAGAGCACATACTGCACCGATTTTCATGATGTTTTCACCAATGGATAGAGTGGTTCTCGAGGAAGGTTTTAGTATATATAATTTGTCAAGTTTTTGTATACATTGGCTAAAATATAATGATATTTGTTGGAGGTGTCGCTAAAAAATAAGCCGTCTGGGAGCTTTACTTTAACCGTGTAATGTGTATGTCATTTACATGTTTTTTACTTACATTTTTGGATATTATTAACCTGAAAATTTAAGCATTTGTCCTCCCTAGGTAGCTTCATGGTCATTTCTTGGAGGCTTAGCAATGGTTTTGGCCTTTTTACCTTGTAATTCATGTTATTTAAGTTTTTATCTTTATTAAATCTTTGTTTACTTTTGTGATGTCAGTTAGTGGCAACCCTAGTTTTATTTTTAATTTATTGCTGGAGCTATTTGTAGGTTGTATAGGTAAATCACATCGACCTCATTCGTTTTTCTTTTTAATAATTTTCTAATTTTAAAATGTAAATTATGTGGAGTTGACAGGAGCCTGGTGGTGGAATGGGCAGTCTACGTTCAGAGCTGAGAGCAGGAACACCTCTGAGAAGCTCCATAAAAATATATTTAAAAGGGCAGTTCCCCTTATTCTTCGGTTTTAAGTCGGCCTCTCTCCGTGCCGCACCCTCACGAAGAACACCTGGAAACCTTGATGCTTGAGCTACACAAGCCTGATGAAGATTTGATGCTCCTCGGCCCTCCTCCTACGGCCTGAGGATTGACGGTCCTCGGCCGTCCACCACCGTCTGAAGACGGATGCCCTCGGCCCTCCTCCTACGGCCTGAGGATTGACGGTCCTCGGCCGTCCACCACCGTCTGAAGACAGATGCCCTCGGCCCTTTTCTACGGCCTGAGAGTTGATGGTTCCTCGGTCCTCCTCCACAGTCTGAAGACGGACGTTCTTCAGTTATTTATTCCATTCTGCGTTTCATCTTCAGTACTTTCCGCCAGCTTCACTGGCATTAGTAATTAAGTAGCTCCAGCCTTTAGATTATCTTTGTTAATAAATTCTTATAACTCGTCCCTTTTATTTCTTTTAATAGTGCTCCCCTCCAGACTGAAAGTTAGGTAGGTGAGTGCTCAGAGTGACCTTACAGTTTTGTGGATCCTATCCAGGAAAATGTAACGTTACAGACTGGCGCCCAAATATTTACTAACCCACCCCTCTTAAATTATTTCTAGGCATTCTGCACTTCTCAAAATTCGAAAATAACACTTCCCCAAGTGAGTATATTTGGTAAGCATTTTATTATTTTCATCTTTTCACTCATCTCAACTCTTACTCAACTCTTCTACAACTAAACATCATCTAGGTATTCCTCACCTCACACACATTCCATTATCGAAAGATAATTGGCACCCTTTCGGCCTCTTGGTTGTGTTAACCCACTTGTGGGCATTGCCAAGGTTGGAGATTGGTTACTCTACGACGGTTATTGGACAATATCCCGTAATCGTTCATCTCATATTATACTTACTCTCTGCCAAAACATCGCTATACTGCATCCCACAGACTTGCACACCACTACGTTTACCCTCTGGTATTAGTACCCAACGGTCGCTTGATGTGTTAATCCATTCGTGGACACTCCCAAGTGGGTCGTTGGGACACTTCACGACAGAAACAGGAGAATATCCTGTGGATGTTTATACAACCTTAAAAATCTACGTTACACCCACTACAAATACTTTACTAATATATTCTGAACTATTAACACTTTAAAGATTACTTCATTTAATTTTGATTTGATAACACGGCTAGTGCAATCTATACATTTTTACACTGAAAAATTACTTGATCCTAGACTATAAATTTGTCATACGCGAATCTGGCGTAAAATTGAATCTTTAGGCTATAATAAAATAACTAAATCTAGATTTTTCTAAGAAATTCTAACGAATTAAATCTAGACTGAGTTATGATAATTTTGGGTGATATTCTTATTCAATAACACCAAAATCTTATAAATATACTCGTTAAAAAATCCCTCATTTTTCGATAAAAAACGTACTTACATACATACAGATAATATACATAACCTCCTTTTTGAGTTTCGCCCTAATCGGGTAAAATGGCATAAAATTATTTTGGGTTAACTTGTTATTTGTCACGCGTTGCTAGGTAACAAGCCCATAGAGATCTAATCCTTTTGCAGTAGCAAAAAGTTTTTATCAAATTTTGCGGTGGCCAAAATAGGTACTAAAAATAATATCAAACTTTTTATGCATTAGTTCCAAATTTTACCACCATACAGTTTTTATTGGTTTACGATATTTTTTAATCAAACCTCTTTGCACCCTATGTGTCGTACTCTTAATATTATTTTTAATCGAACCTCTTTGGACCCTCTGTGTCTTATAAATTTTTAAACATTCTTGGGCTTAAGTACTCAGACCCTCTTAATGTTTTATTCGGAGCTTACCCGACTACTGTATTACGGGAGCTGCCCTGACGTTTACTCAGTTTACTGAATACGGTGTTACGGTCCTGACCTGATCCCTCTTTCCCTCCTTCTCCTCTTAACACGAGTCCACACTCTCAAGTGTGGGTCCTAAACACGAGTCCACACTCTTAAGGGCTAGTCCTCACTCTCAAGTGCGGGTCCTAAACACGGTTCCACACTCTTAAGGACGAGTCCTAAACACTCTTAATCTTGCTTAATCTTGAGTGCTCCCTTGGACTTGAGTTCCCTCTCAAACGCTCTCTTGGACTTGAGTTCCCTCTCAAATGCTCTCTTGGACTTGAGTTCCCTCTCAAACGCTCTCTTGGACTTGAGTTCCCTCTCAAACGCTCCCTTGGACTTGAGTCCTAACTCAAACACTCTCGGCCTCCGTAGATTTTTTTTTAAAAATTTCTTTTATAACTTTCATAATATTTTATTTATTTATATTTTTTTTTCGATACCTTTTACTTTTGCTATCGCCTTATTTTCTGTCTGGAGTTCTTTACGCTTTTTATTATTTTATAACTTCAATGCCCTAGCCTTTTTAACTCATTCCTTGTAAAAACCATTTACATTTTAAGTTTTGTAAATACTCCACAAGGTTTACCTTCCCTTAAAACTTTTGGCTTATTTAAATCCCTCTTTTTATTTTGTAGAGCGGTGCACAACTCTTTAAATAAGCCATTGTGTTGAGCGGTGCACAACTCATTAAATAAGCCGTTGTGTCGAGCGGTCGCATTAACTCGTAAAATAAGCCTTAGTGTATTTTTTTTTAAACTTAGATAATAATTTTTTATCCTTGACCCTCCTTGACCCTTGACTTAAAGCTTAAAGGCTTCTCTTAAGCGCTTTATGCTCTTAAACCTTGGCTGCTATTCTAAAGCAGAAAAACTTTGTAAATATATTCTTTGAATTTTAACGGGTTTTAGAACAGGTGCGGATTAAATAAATAAGCCTTCGTAAACCTTAAAAATAATTCCTTGTGGAGTATGCGTCATTGAATGTGAACCATATCCCCTAAGTATGCTGGTGATGTATGATTGAGGAAGTGTGTAGGGTAGGTTGATGAAAGGTGTATGAAAGAGCAAGGTCTTATTTACAACCTCGAAATTTTTTCTAGTTAGTAATTTTCTGGGGTTATGGGGAATCTTAGTTTTAATTGTTTTTAAACTTACTTTATCACTGTAAATACTCACTTAGCTTAATTTCTGTTGATTAATGCTCTCTTAATGCTAAATAAGAAAATTTTTTCATTGTATTCAAAAATTTTCCGGGGTTTTCGGGGTAATGTAATGTGTATGTCATTTACATGTTTTTTACTTACATTTTTGGATATTATTAACCTGAAAATTTAAGCATTTGTCCTCCCTAGGTAGCTTCATGGTCATTTCTTGGAGGCTTAGCAATGGTTTTGGCCTTTTTACCTTGTAATTCATGTTATTTAAGTTTTTATCTTTATTAAATCTTTGTTTACTTTTGTGATGTCAGTTAGTGGCAACCCTAGTTTTATTTTTAATTTATTGCTGGAGCTATTTGTAGGTTGTATAGGTAAATCACATCGACCTCATTCGTTTTTCTTTTTAATAATTTTCTAATTTTAAAATGTAAATTATGTGGAGTTGACAGGAGCCTGGTGGTGGAATGGGCAGTCCATAGAGTAACTAAAAAAAGGAATAGAGAGGCAAGTCGACCCTAAAGAACGTCCACGAAGAAAGTGCTGCCGTCTATGAAACTTTATCAGAACTAACCGCCAAAGCCGTGGCTATAGGTAAAAAATTGAAAGAGAGTTTACTGAAAAGGCGACCTTACACCGCAGCCTGAGTCAGATTTGCATATAACAAAGAAAATAAATACCTATGTAACAAGCAAAATTAAATGCAAATCAGACTGCTGGTGCACGATCGCCTATAAATTATTAAAATAATAAAACAAAATCATTTTAACTACATAGTTTTTTAATCACTTATCCTTCATTTAAATAAATAAAAAATAATAATAAATAAGAAATAATTTACAGTTATATAAATACAAAATCAGTAACAACAACACAAATTAATAATAACAACACAATAAACAACAAATAACACTACGATAACGCGGAAAAACAACTTTTCAAGTTTGAATTCAAATTAAAAAAATGGTTTCAAAGTCGCATTGACATTGAATGATTTCTCCGGCATTGACAGTTCTGTCAATAAAACAGTCGTTCTAGCAAAACAGGCGCCATCTAGCGAGATTAAAATCACTTGGAAACGGTTTTAACGACATTTAGTTCTGCAAAACTTTCAAAGACGGCAGCACTTGTATGTCATTAAGGTCGAAAATCACAAAAGTTCTAAGTTTCACGCCCCTGGGGCAGTCTACGTTCAGAGCTGAGAGCAGGAACACCTCTGAGAAGCTCCATAAAAATATATTTAAAAGGGCAGTTCCCCTTATTCTTCGGTTTTAAGTCGGCCTCTCTCCGTGCCGCACCCTCACGAAGAACACCTGGAAACCTTGATGCTTGAGCTACACAAGCCTGATGAAGATTTGATGCTCCTCGGCTCTCCTCCTACGGCCTGAGGATTGACGGTCCTCGGCCGTCCACCACCGTCTGAAGACAGATGCCCTCGGCCCTTCTCTACGGCCTGAGAGTTGATGGTTCCTCGGTCCTCCTCCACAGTCTGAAGACGGACGTTCTTCAGTTATTTATTCCATTCTGCGTTTCATCTTCAGTACTTTTCGCCAGCTTCACTGGCATTAGTAATTAAGTAGCTCCAGCCTTTAGATTATCTTTGTTAATAAATTCTTATAACTCGTCCCTTTTATTTCTTTTAATAGTGCTCCCCTCCAGACTGAAAGTTAGGTAGGTGAGTGCTCAGAGTGACCTTACAGTTTTGTGGATCCTATCCAGGAAAATGTAACGTTACAACCGATATACACGTGGGCGAAGCCGCAGGCATCAGCTAGTATTGTATAAAAAAATGAACAATAAAGTTAAAGGGGAAAATATACAAGTCCGTGATTAGACTGTACTGTATGAATCGGAATGCTGGGCTGTGAAGAAGATGGATAAAAAAAAGATTGCATGTAGCGGAGATGAGAATCTTGAGGTGGATGTGTGGTGTGACAAGAATGGATAAAATAAGGAACGAGTATATTAGAGGAAGCCTAAAAGTTGCACCAGTTACAGAAAGGCTGAAAGGGAATCAACTATCGTCGTATGGACATTTGTGATGAGGAGGGATGAATCGCATGGGACTAAAAGTGTGATGGATGGAGAGCGAGAGGAAGACCAAACAAACGATGGATGGATTGTGTGAGGAATGATAGGAAAGACAGGGGAGAATGGAAGAAAAAATGTATTGCGCCGACCACAAGTAACATGGGACGTATCCCATGTTACTTGTGGTCGGCGCAACACGTTTCTTACACCTACTTATAAAGGTTATAATCATCTTCCAGGCACGAAGATGATTATAACCTTTATTAGCGATTTAAAAAGGGAAGTAATATTGTTTAGGGTTCCGTACCTCAAAAAGAAAAAACGGAAAGTTTATATGGGATCACTTTGTTGTGCGTTCTCGTACGTCTGTATGTCAAAACCCTTTATCTCGGGAACGCATACAGATATCGAGTTGAATTCACACATAATACTAATGTGTATGGTTGCGGCAGAGGGAGGGGGGATGTTAATCGTTCTCCGATCTTGCTTGTTATATGCATCGCAAGCGCGTTCCTCGCGCACCCAGCAGATATTGCGTACGACCCGCTCACCCCTCCCCTGACTGGGCAATAAAATGCCATTATTTATCTGTTTATCCGACATTTATCGCGCGTCATGCCTTTACCAAATGTTCACGTATTTGAGCACTGCCACTTCGCCAGAGGATTCTCTCCGCTGCGCGCGAGCACTTCCGGTTTGCTCGTATCGTATATCGTGATCAGAACGAACTAAGTATTTGGCGAATAATTACTCAATAAAGGCGCAAATATGATAACGCTCACTAAACTAAGAAGAACATTAGGAATACATAACTGATTCCTTCCTTTCCTCCGATTCATTCTAACGTGCCAGTTATAATTGTAAGCTTAACAAGACCAAAACCAGCGCCCTCCAGCGCTAAGGCGCAGCTCTGCAGCGACTCACCGGCAGCGACTGACAACGAGCCGGTCTGCGGCGCGTGCAGTGCCGGCTGTCGAGTGCGGCGGCACGAGCTCACACACACGCGCACACACAGACATGCACACGATAGATTATTTTCAAACTGATAACTATTTTTGGTGAATATTTGATGTATTTCAGTTTAACAAAACGTCCTAATGTCTATTTTTGTAAATTATGAAATGAAAGGAACTTAAAATCCGATTAAATAAAAGATACGATTTATTGAATATATTGTAAACAATTACAAATAAAAGCTGTAATGTATTTTATACCATTAGACGGTTCAATTATTTAATTTAAGAACTATTTAATAGCATTTTTTAAATATTAAAGTGTTTTAACGTTTTATTTAGTACAGTTGTTGAGCTATGTCGTCACCTGATCGTCCCACCTTGTTTACGAAAACCGATGCTTTAAAACGGGTGACCGTCCAGTATGGCGGCACTCAACTCCTTTACAGAGCACATTCAATCCGTACTGACGGTTTGGGAAGTCCCAGCCCTGAGCGATCAGCGCTGGAAACTACCCGATGACGTACGTGATCTGATAAACGAGAAGAACGCGGCTATCCGTGCCTACAGCTCTTTTCCCTGTGACTCGAACAAAGCTCGCATGCGCTACTTACAGCGTGCTGTAAAGAAGCGCACCAGTGAGTTTCGCTCGAATCAATGGGACAAGATGCTCAGCGAACTCGAGCCCACTCATCTAGCTTTCTGGCAACTTCAACGAAAGTTACGTGCCACCGAAGAGGCTTCAATGCCTCCTCTCACTCGTCCGAACAAGAGCCTCGCGTTCGAAGACTCTGAAAAGGCCGAATGCCTTGCCGACAGTTTAGAATCTCAGTGCACTCCCACCACGCAACCGGTAGATAGCCAACACCTCGACATGGTAAACGCGGAAGTCGAACGTAGGGCCTCCCTTCCCCCCTTTGAAGACCCCGATGATCCTATACCTGTAGTCACCCCAGACGAAGTGTACGACATTATTAAAGAGCTTATAAAGCACCCGGCTCCGACGGAATCACTACAAGGTGCTGAAACTTCTCCCCGGTCAGTTAATAGTCTTATTGGCAGCCATCTTCAATGGCGCCTTAAGTAACAACTTCTTCCCCCAAGTATGGAAAGAGGCCACTGTTATCGGAATTCCCAAACCCGGTAAACCCAAGACGGACCCCGCGAGCTACCGTCCTATCAGTCTCCTGAAAGCACTCGGAAAAATCTATGAGAGACTTATTTACAAGCGCCTCAAAGATTTCGCCGAAGCTAAGAGCCTCATTCCCAACTAACAGTTCGGCTTCAGGACCAAACACTGTTGTATTCAACAAACCCATCGCATCGTCGAACACCTGAGCGCTGGTTTCCAGCGTTCGTCGATGACGGGTTCGTTGTTCTTCAACATAGCGAACGCCTTCGACAAAGTCTGGCACAACGGCTTGTTATATAAGCTGTATCAACTGGGAGTGCCGGACCGTCTCGTGCTCATCTTGCGAGACTTTTTGTCGAATCGCACGTTCCGATACCGCATAGGAAAATCGCTTTCTGCTCCTCACCCTATTCGCACCGGAGTCCCCCAGGGCTCCGTCATCTCTCCGCTCGCATTCACGTTGTTCACTAGTGACATTCCCAAGAGCAAAAAAGCTCAGTTAGCCCTGTTTGCGGACGACACGGCCATCTACTACACCGGTCGCTGTAAAAACGCAATCGCCAAAACCCTCCAAACCTCAGCCAACGTCTTAGACGCTTGGTTTAGGAAATGGAGAATCGAGGTTAACCCCGATAAGAGTCAGGCCGTTCTTTTTTCGAGATCGCGTACTAATGTCACTTCCCCCAATCCGATCACTATGTACGGCAAGCCTATCCCCTGGGAGAAGCAAGCCAAATACTTAGGAGTCATTCTCGACAACCATCTGACCTTCGGGCCACATATCAAAGCAGCTCGCGATCGAGCTGCTTTCGCGATGGGTAGACTCCATTACTTACTTACGGAAAAGAGCAAATTGTCTCTCAGGTGCAAATTGCGTCTCTATACCGCCGTGATCCGTCCCATCATGACCTACGCTTGCGTCGTGTACGCCCACGCCAAGCCTAGATATCTCTATAGGATGCAGGTCCTTCAGAACCGATTCTTACGTAAAGTCACGGGAGCCCCCTATTACGTCCGTAATGACCGTTTACATTTAGATCTTAAAATCCCCGCGTTAGCTCAGTTCATGAAGCGCCTATCCAAGCGCTTCTTCGATTCTGCTATTAAACACCGTAACCCCCTCATCGCAGCGGCCGCCCGTTACGAACCCTCGCGAATTAGTCAGATCCGCCGCCCAAGGCATACTTTAGTCGATCCCGATGACGCTATTACCCTCCTCCAGGAGAGCAGGAAGGAAACTAGCACGCTTACGCAAACAGCCGTAATTTCGTCCTCGCCGTCGAGGACTGTCGCGACGCCCCGATACGAACCCTCCCCGTCCCTAGCTCGTGCCAGCCCGCGTTGCTGCGTCTGTAGTTCAAAATCAGTCCCTAATTAATGACACCACCCAGATCCAGCCTGTCCCCTTGCTGTCCTCTCCCAGCGACGCCCTAAGCCGAGGCCCGTACCCCGCAGGGGGTGCCCTTTGCGTGTAGTCGTTTAGTTTGTAAGTTTTATGCCCTGGCTGGAGGCCTTACACTTAAGGTACCCACAGGATTGTCCGGTTAAGCAGACGAAAACCTCTCTAAGTTGAACTGCGAGATACCATTCCGCAAAAAAAAAAAAAGTATGGCGGCACTTCTTGTTCGACTGTCGACCTGTGCGGACCTCGAAAAATAATCGTAGTGTATAAGTGATCGGTAGTGTGTTGGAGAAATTGTGTTGTTTACCTAATAAAAGTTAAGTAGGTACATCATTATTAATTTTATTTGATATTCGATTTTGTTTGTACTACAAAATAAATATTATGATACTTGTTAAGTAGTGTCTTATTCTTTATACCTTTCCCACCTATTTTATGTAAAACTTACCCTAGATTAAATAGTGATGGCAACGTCTTGAACAAAATATATAAATAAATAAATATATGTATATATCACGGCAAGGAAAACTTAGTGGAACACTCTGTTCAAATATTGGCGCCATCCGCCGCCATTCTTTCAGTCTACTTCTCTAGCCGTCACATCGCCGTGCGATACCTACGATTCTTCATTGTTGGTAGATAGGTAGGTGGGTATTTGAAATCACACACAGCACTTGACTCAAACTCCAAACGTTTATTTCTATTAAACCATCTATGAACAGAAACTTATTAACTTTCTAGAGTTGAGTCGTCCATTCGCAAGGTATTATGGTTGAGGAGAAGAATGGACGAAGAAACTCCTCATACTCTCATTTTCAAAACTTAATATCGTTCACTTCACTAAACACTTATAATTACTTAGTATTTCAATTGTTTTGCTTATCTTAAGAAACGTGACTGCTCGTCGCTCACGCGTCCATTCTGCCTGAGTGAGCGGAAGTACCACAATATCCGTTTAGCAACTTATTACAATAGCAAATTCAATCAGCCACACAAATAATACTGAAACACTTTACAATAATTGTGTTACTATTAAATAATGACAGAATTCACCAATTTGAACACGTTTTCAATCATTAATAATAAACTAGTTGTCTCATTACTTTTTAGTCTTTAAGCTATGCTATCACGGAACATTTCCGGTGATGTAAACAGTTATGTTAAACAAAAGCTTTTTACTAGTAAATCACTGTGTAAAATAGTCTTATTAATTTATAGTTGGGAATCTATTATTGAGACTTACTTAGTCTTAGTTCTCAAATTTAAACATTCAGGTATTGATGGTAAAATCACATTCGGCGCCATTTTCCCTGACAGGTGACTCCGTATCATAAACATAATGTCAAGTGATTAACTATTAATTGCTAATATGAATGAAACCCTGAAGTTGTTAAACAAATATTCTTATGTTAATTATAACGATAGTTTTAGCTAGAACATCGAGTTTAGTTAGATAATTGATTTTCAAGTGATACTGATTAAGACAAGCCAACAGATGGCGCTGTTGATCTTGATACTCAAACGAAATTAGTCAATGGCACTCACAGGTGTTACAATAGTTACCAGAGTATCTCACAGATGGCAGTATTATCGTTTATGGAATAAGAAATTATAATTTAACTAGTTACAATCAATAACATTATGTAATAAGCTTAGCTTATAGGGTGTCCTCGCGGCGACATATCTATCTATACATATAATAAATCTGTAGAAAAATGTTTTTTGTACATCGAAAATATTTCGAAAAAAAATTGCCAGGGTGTAAAAGGATAACCAACAGAACTCATTTCCAGCATTTTTGGAATTTTTGTCTGTTTGTCTGTTTCGATGATCAAGCATCACGTAAAATTTACAAAACCAATGTAGATAACTTTTATACATAAAAATTGTGTGTAACTTGGGGTATGATTTAGTGTTTGTTTCATTGAAATCGGTTAATACTATCAAAAGATATATGAACTTAAAGTTTTCAAGAAGAACTAATCATCAATTATTAATGTAAGATACATACATGCAGCGACATCTGTTGAACTAAAATGGTACCAATGACTAAAAATGTGCTCACCACATAACTTTTAAATCGACTGACCAGCTTTAAAAAAATATATATAGCATAATATACTTTAGCAGTTTAACATTTTGGTCCATAGATGGCGTTGTTCATTTCACTCCATCTTCTGAATCGAATGATCCTCGCCCGTGTCAGTTGCCTCAAGATTCGTTTTTTAACCGACAAAACAAAAATAAGGATGTTCTCAATTCGACGCGTATTTTTTTATATATGACCACGGAAAGCCGTGAGCCGTGGTTAAGCCGTGTGGTGTCCGGCAGGGTAGAATAGAACCAACCTATTACACTCACGGGTGTCGTTTATGGCGACTAATGTCTGAGGCAGAACACTTTGCGCCTCCGTAGACCAGATAATGGGCAGCAGCGTTTTCTGTTAGACTTTCATCACTGCGATCTCCAATCCGCCTGCCAAACGTGGAGATTACGGCAAATTCCTCCCATCATGGGAGAGGCTTATGTCCAGCAGTGGACGTTATGTGCTGTTGTTGTTGTTGACCACGGATAATTTTTAAAGGGAAGTCCGTACATGGTCCTTTTTTTTGTGAAAAGCGTAGGTACATCTCAAATTTGGTCCCTATTATAATTGAAAAATCGTCTTTGGGCTAATTTCTTGCACCTTTGATGAGAACTTTCAACCTAGCTGGAGTATGACTGTCATCGAGTGTCTAAGGATGAAGACGTAAGGCTGTCGAGGCAAGCCCTTTTTTGGAAAAAACATAAGTAGATTATTTTAGCGATTAATGCAAATATATCGAAGAAATTAAATTGTTATCCACTTGGATCTATATCCACTAATATCATAAAGCTAAAGAGTTTGTTTGGTTCGTTGAACGCGCTACTTACAGGAACTACTGGTTCGAATTAAAAACAAACTTTTAGTGTTGAATAGCTATCGAGGACGGCTATAGGTTATCTAACATCACGCTATAATTAAAAGGAGCGGAGCATCAATGATAAATGTTGCAAAAACAATGAAAATTTATTTCTTTTGAGAGCTTCCTTTGCGGGCGCTGCATAAACGGTTAAAGTTACGCAACAATCATGTATTAGGGAATTGTCAGTTTTAAAACGTTCTAAAAAAACCGCGATAGCATTATGTCTATCTTTTAAGGTTGACTCACACTCTCTCTAACCCAAAGAGGGTTAGAGAGAGTGACGCAAATGACTCTCATGTGACGCAAATGAAGTTGCGCGGGTCAGCTAGTATAAAATAAATATGTTTAGATGATATTGGTTCTTTAAGGTCAAGCTACTTATACTTATTAGATACCATATATAACTAATATTCTATCACACGCGCACTCACAGATAACGCTCGAGATACGCTGTCCATACAACACACAGCACGTCTAACTAAACCTCTCTGTAAAACTGCAAACGTTTGGTGCCGTCCCTTGAGAGCCATATTCCTGTCATGCAGGATTACTAAAATAGTAACAATGTTTAGAAACCCTTATAGTATTATGTTATACTTACGCTTCATATTCACCATTCATAATACTATTCATCATCCTTTTTATTTGTTTATATTTCTACACTCAGCAAATCGATTTAAATACGATTCTTTAACTTGGAAATAGCTGAAATAAAATATTATTATAATTTTCATGTTGTGATATTTACGTCAAGCGTCAAATTGTCAAACTGTCAGTTAGTTTTTTAATTCTCTTTCTGCTCAGTCTATGGTCTAGCTCTATGATTTCTCTTTTTGGTTTGTTAATTTAAATTATTTTTATCAAAATGTGTTTAGCCATTATATTTTGTAGATTATTACGATTGTGTACTAAATAACTTAATATTAAATTATATTATAAAATTCTTTACGCACTTATGGATAATATGTCCTGGCCGACTACACTTGTCAGTTGAGATGATGGCCACACTAAGAAAACTAAGATTTGAAAAAGGAAGACTACTTTGGGAGAAACGAGCTGACGGAGGGCTAAAAAGACTACTCGGAAATCTGATTTGAGGGTATCAGAGAGCAGCTTGGTTTTGGCGGTGAGATTCTTAAACTGTCCAGGGGATCCAACGAAAGTTTCTCCTGGGACTTCTACTCCCACGTACCCCACTCCCACTACGTGCCTGTCCGTCTACTGGTCTCGCAGGGCTGTCCTACGTCTGGCCCTGAGTTCTGCACTGTCTTGCTGCTGAGCTGTCCTAGTGAACTCTGAGATCTGCGCTGCCGCCGTTTCTACTGCTTCAGAGCACAACTTCAAGGTTACTCCGGTATCGACCTGCTACCCTGACGCCTGTTCCCGTTCTTACAGTGTGGTAAACTCATTATTGTCCATCTAAGTGCATAAACTTTAAAACTGAGTGCGTGCTAGGTAGTTTTTTATAACTAGCTGTATTTTTTATCTTTCCTAAATTAAAATTGTATTTGAACAAGTCTGCTTATCCTTTTATTTTAATAGGATCAAGTAGATTTGTTACAAATTGGCGCCCAACGTAAAATCAACTCGAACCCACTCATTTATTTTCAAAATTCTAAAAAAAACTAGCACTAGTATTTCTTTTTGGACTTCTTATTTGGCATACCTACTCATTTTAATATTAACTAAACTTATTTTTCTTCTTCAGCTCTCCTTTTAAAGACTCTTCTATTCGACTCAACTCTTCTACAACTAAACATCATCTAGGTACTCTTCACCACTACACACATACTGATATCGAAAGATAATTGGCACCCTTTCGGCCTCTTGGGAGTGTTAACCCACTTGTGAGCACTACCAAGGTTGGAAACTGGCATACTCTACGACGTACTATTGGAGGACGTGGTCTGTGGACGTCTTTACAAACTTAGACATCTACGTAACTCCTATTAGAAATACTTCACTATCCTCCTAAACACTTATTATATATATTTATACATATTTCATCTGAAAATCATTCCAAAACAAGTTTAGTTACGTGGGCTCTCAAAATATTTTTCAACTTGTTATTTGTCATTGGTTGCTAGGTAACAGGCCATGGAGTATTATGGACATGGAGTACTAGTCTTTTTTGCGCGGTGGCAAAAATAGGTACTAAAGTTTATCAAACTTTGCGGTGACAACCATATGTACTAAACTTTATGCTTTAGTTCCGAATTTTACCACCAACACAAATAAGTTTTTCTTGGTTTACGATTTTTAATTTTCTTTACTTGTATTAGCAATAAATCGATCCTCTTTAGACTCTAATGTCTTACTCTTAAATTTTTAAATACTCTTGGACCGTGTCCAACACTCAGACTCTCTTGACGTTTTACTCGGAGCTTACCGGCTACTGTATTGCGGGTGCTGCCCTGACGTTTACTCGGAGCTTACCTACTGCTGCCCTTGACGTTTTACTCGGAGCTTACCGATTGCTGTATTACGGGAGCTGCCCTGACGTCTGCTCGGAGTTTACTGTCTGCGGTGTTGCGGTTCTGACCTGACCCCTCTTTCCCTCCTTCCCTCTTAAACTCCATAGGTACTTCAAGTAGGTTACTTTAGAATCCTATTTCAGAACTCAGATCCTATATACTCCAATTTAATGTTCTTTTACACTGTTTTGCTATCCCTATACTCGTACTTTTGCTATTTTCTTATTATACTTACGACTCATCTCTTTCTTCTTTCCTTCTTCTATAATAGAGTTATTTTCGGCGTACTAAAACTCTATTTATTTTTTAATTCATTCATCGCTTCTTAAACCATTAAAAGATTATTCTTAATCTTCCTTTATATCTATTCTTCAAGTTAATATGACTAACTTGTTTCTTTCTATCGACTCTAAAAGTCGATTGGAGCGGATGACAACTCCATAAAAATAAGCCCTTGTTAACTATCAACTCTAAAAGTTGATTGGAGCGGATGACAACTCCATAAAAATAAGCCATTGTTAACTATCGACTCTAAAAGTTGATTGGAGCGGATGACAACTCCATAAAAATAAGCCCTTGTTAACTATTGACTCTAAAAGTCAACTAAATATCAACTGAAGTTGATTAGGAGCGGATGACAACTCCGTTAAAAATAAGCCTTTGTTAAAATCTTTCTATTTTCATCTCATTTGTGGTTTTAGACGCGAGCGGATTACAACTCCTAAAATAAGCCTTAAAGTTATTGATTTATCAGGTTGAGTAGTGATCATTGAATGTGAATCCTACCTGACCTAACTTCGTAAGATGTCGGTGTGTTTGTATGAGTTATGTAAGTTTTGTGAATGCTGTAATACTTTAACTTTAGCAAAATTTTTGTTCTAGGCCAAAAATTTTCTCGGGGTCGTTGGGGAAATATAGTATTATGTTATACTTACGCTTCATATTCACCATTCATAATACTATTCATCATCCTTTTTATTTGTTTATATTTCTACACTCAGCAAATCGATTTAAATACGATTCTTTAACTTGGAAATAGCTGAAATAAAATATTATTATAATTTTCATGTTGTGATATTTACGTCAAGCGTCAAATTGTCAAACTGTCAGTTAGTTTTTTAATTCTCTTTCTGCTCAGTCTATGGTCTAGCTCTATGATTTCTCTTTTTGGTTTGTTAATTTAAATTATTTTTATCAAAATGTGTTTAGCCATTATATTTTGTAGATTATTACGATTGTGTACTAAATAACTTAATATTAAATTATATTATAAAATTCTTTACGCACTTATGGATAATATGTCCTGGCCGACTACACTTGTCAGTTGAGATGATGGCCACACTAAGAAAACTAAGATTTGAAAAAGGAAGACTACTTTGGGAGAAACGAGCTGACGGAGGGCTAAAAAGACTACTCGGAAATCTGATTTGAGGGTATCAGAGAGCAGCTTGGTTTTGGCGGTGAGATTCTTAAACTGTCCAGGGGATCCAACGAAAGTTTCTCCTGGGACTTCTACTCCCACGTACCCCACTCCCACTACGTGCCTGTCCGTCTACTGGTCTCGCAGGGCTGTCCTACGTCTGGCCCTGAGTTCTGCACTGTCTTGCTGCTGAGCTGTCCTAGTGAACTCTGAGATCTGCGCTGCCGCCGTTTCTACTGCTTCAGAGCACAACTTCAAGGTTACTCCGGTATCGACCTGCTACCCTGACGCCTGTTCCCGTTCTTACAGTGTGGTAAACTCATTATTGTCCATCTAAGTGCATAAACTTTAAAACTGAGTGCGTGCTAGGTAGTTTTTTATAACTAGCTGTATTTTTTATCTTTCCTAAATTAAAATTGTATTTGAACAAGTCTGCTTATCCTTTTATTTTAATAGGATCAAGTAGATTTGTTACACCCTTTAAAACAATAAAGATGAGACGAACCACAATTAAATTATTAAATTAAGATACGTTGGGAAATATAAACCTATAATTAGCCAAATATATACTTCACATGTATTCAGTGGCCCAAAATTCTCACAACCGTATTACCAAAGAGGATATTTATACATGTACGATGTTTTGGTATTCAGCTGCATCCGGTATGTCTGTCGAACATGAAAGAAGTGGCCGATGTGTGACTGGCAGCTTATCTCGCAGTGCTGATAGACTGATCTCATAGCGTACTGACGGGCATGCCCGAGCCCGCTGCCGTGTTACGTAACTGTTATACACCGTAGAACCGTCTACGCTAGCCGTAGCATGTGGTACTACATAGCGTGTACTACGCCGTAGCTTGTGCTACGACGTAGCGTTTCCTACGCCGTAGCATGTGGCACGCCGAACTAAGTTTCGGTTTGACTGAACCTGTCTATTGCCTTTACAACAGGCCTTGGCGGCTAAATGGGTGAAGATGGAATTTGACACACAGATAGACCATGACTTGGGCGATCAAACCGACCGACCGCGACTTTTTGCCTCCACCTGTAGTACGTTTAAGTGGGAAAATTTCTGACCCCCGCGCAGGTGAAACCGCGTGCAACATAGCGCGACTAGCTGTGGTATAGATTGTGGCAGCCGTGCGTAATCAGACCCTCCGCCTCCCGCCCTGCGCTGGCACCCGCGGACACTTTATCAGTTAGACAAACGACTTCGCCATCTCACTTAACTCTGCTCGCCGTGCATTTCTTTACAATCGTTTACGTTGAAAAATGTGACGGACGTCAGCGAGTGCGGGGCGAGGGGCGAGGGGCGCGAGGCGCGGGGCGTGGGGCGCGGGGGTGTGGCAGTGTGAGGGGTGGAGGGGAGCGGGCAGGCCACGATTTATCCCACCGGTCATTTCTCACCGCGGATAACGCGGGGTCCACTGGAATCATGTTAGACCACGTCTCAACGAACTCCTATTACCGAAGAATTAATACTATGAGTTGCATCAAATCAAATCAAATTATTTATTCGCAAAGAATGTAGGTATAGTACAATAGTTGACTTTTTCAAAATAATGTCAGTTCCAATAAAAATACGCACTAAGGTCAATATTTGCACTAAGGTTAATATAATAATAATAAATGTGTTATTTGCAACCCTTCTTACAATTGGTCTTATTCTAAGGTGTACATCATGTGTGTGACTTAAAATAGGAGAATGGACATTGGATTACAATTTCATTGGATACTGTAGCTAGGGCTTATATTAGGCAAATTAAGTAATAAGTATCCCTGACTCCGAAACTAGGCATAACCTGTATCTTCAGAGTCAGTCAATGATATTGAAGGTCAATGATATTAAATTGCTGAAAAATCACATACTACACAGGATCAAAATAAAACAAATAAATCACATAACGAATAACAAACTTTCTGTATCAAAAAAGTATGAATATTATGAGAAAAATTATACTAAAATTATTTAAACAAGTTTAATATTATGTAATGTAAAAACTATAGAACTGTTATGCAACTAAAGCAATCTTTATGTCAACTATATAATTAAAAATAACATATATGCTGCAGTGCTTAACTTTTTGCACACCTCTTCTGCTTGCGGTTTCCATATTTATTGATCGTCGATATGAATTCCTAAAAATTTTGCGACTTTTGTTGGATTAATAAGTTGTACATTGACATTCGGTGGAATTGTACGTTGGAGAGAATGCATCACATTAGTCTTTGGTATGTTTATTACCAGGTTGTTTTTGTCAGGCCAATCCATAATATTTCTAACAACAACAACAACAACAACAACAGCAGCCCATAACGTCCACTGTTGGACATAAGCCTCTCCCATGATGGGAGGAATTTGCCGTAATCTCCACGCTTGGCAGGCGGATTGGAGATCGCAGTGATGAAAGACTAACAGAAAACGCTGCTGCCCATTCTCTGGTCTACGGAGGCGCAAGGTGTTCTGCCTCAGACATTAGTCGCCTTATACGACACCCGTGAGTGTAATGGGTTGGTTCTATTCTACTCTGTCGGATACCACACGGCTTCAGCTTCGGCTTGGTTTTTGTCAGGTCAATCCATAATATTTCTAAGGTTATTATTAATATCCTGTCCTTAATTGTTAATATTTGTACATTTTATCAGTGCTGTGCTCTCATCGGCAAATAGAACCATTGGATTTGCATCGTTAAACAAAAGTTAACTCTTTGGTGATTTGAGTGTGTAACACCGATCCTTAAACTTTATAGCAGGTTCCAGGTCTATGAAACGGCAAAACGATAATCATAGAAATAATTCTTCATTATTGCCACACTGTATGTACCTGTTACGACTAAACTCACACTTTGTGGAATAGTACGTACTTTCCCTCTCATAGAGAGGCGGCCTGTGTCCCAGCAGTGGGAACATTAATAGGCTGATGATGATGATGATGATGATGATGACGTACTTTAGTACGTACTATTCCACAAAGGGTGAGTTTGGGAGCGGAACAGAGTTTTGAGAGCACCGATGACACAGTAGTATGGCTGAACGGTTGGCTCCTGCGCTACGTGGCGATGGTTCAATTCCCGCAAGGGTCAAAAATATTTGCCATATCAGGTAGTATCAGGTAGTGGTCGCGACACGGTTTAATAATATACATTAATTGAGCTACAATGTTATTAGAGATCTTGAACTTTACAAAAGCGAAATAAACAATGTTCTGATCGACCGCCAGTACTCGCGCGCTTCGTGGCCCAATGCCACGTATAGTCGCTCGCGCTGATTCAACGCTTTGTTGGAAATCTAAGGCGAAGTAAACGGATCGCGTGTCACATGTAGGTAAACGGACCGGGGACCGATGTGTGAGCGTCGCGACTGTCAGCTGCCGCCGAGCCGCGGACTACTGTAGCGATGCAGAGGTATAGCGAGGTACAAACCCGACGTGACCGCTGCACGACGGGTCACGAGCGCTCGCACTTACGGACCCTTACATCTGGAGGGAAAGCACAAGTAAGAACAGCTGTCCTTATCATGTGGGCGTGTGTCCTGTGTCGTGTGGCGTGAGGCTGTGGCGCGTCGCCGACAGGCGCCGCGCGCTCTTTGAGCCGCTCAAGTGGCGCGTGAAATTATCTAAATATCGCGGCTCTCGGCGGCGGTTGGCTCGCCCTCCCCCCAACTCGCCCCGCGCCGCACCAGGTTCGCCTGCTCCCCACCGCACCCCCACCCGCGCCACTTCAGCCGTTAAATTGGCCGTCCTCGCCGCTCCACAATATTACACGCCGCTATTATAATTTTTATCGGCTTACAACGCGTTTATTCAATCCCCGTCGTCGCCTGCCACCGTGCCAGTGGCACTAAACAGTTACACGGACAACTCACTTCGCTCTATCAGATGTATTCAACACACACAGTTACATTCACTTACGTCATATTTCTTACAAACATAATAATGATGTACAGTAGCAGCGTGTTTAGCGCGATGTTTGTCCTTTTTAACCGACTTCGAAACATGGAGGAGGTTATGTATCCGACCGTCAAAATGTTTTTTTTCATGTATGGCGTACAAGCATGTATACCGATTAATTTAATTCGTGATTGCTAAATAAAGAAAAAAAATTAAGAATAATTAATAGTCACCAACAACAAATAAAAGGTATCTCATGCATGGATTTATAGGAATAAATAAATAACTGTTATCTTATATATATGTATTTAACTTAGTCGCTAAGGTTACATTAGTTACTGTTCTATTACGAAGCAAAGTTGCGAGCACGAGCACGTCGCTCGTGTCTGCGCATCATTGGTGCGGAATGACAGCGCCGCCGCCGGCGAGTAGTGACACTGTCACAGTCACAACTAGTACTAACTACTACTCCACTCTGGAGGCTGTGAGTTCGATACTAAACTTTTATTTGTCAACGTTATTATTATTTTGTCGAAGGTTATGAAACCAGGCGGCGGCGGCGGCGGCGGCCGGCCCGTCCGGTGAAGTGCTCATTAAATCATCTCGCTCTGATAACCTGCCACGCTACTAATTAAACATGGGATATTTTTAAATGCACATCTGTATAATTTTTCAGCAAACTAGGAAACTTCACTAATTAACTGAATGCATACCAGAAAAATGAATGCTGTGCAAAAAAACCAATTGATTAACTAAACATGTACTGCAAAAACAAACTAAAAAATAACACAAAACGAGATGACCTTTTTTATCGAATTCACACCAAAAATGTGGTTCGTACATCGGATATATGATTTATAAAACAAAAAACTAATTGTTTATCAAAAATACTAACTTGCACTCTAAATTATACAATCTTAATACAGAATTTCTTTTATGGGCGGCATGGGCACCGGGCCGTAGGCCGACGAAGGAGGCCGGCGCCGGCGGAGGCCCGGCACTTCGAGGACAGATGTCAAAGAGTGTTATTTAATATGCGAGCGAAGCAAGCGTGCGTCATGGAGTCGTAGCAGGTTCTAAAATAAATAAAAAAAACAGTTCTGCAAATACCATTAAACAGTATAGGTGATGGTTTTCCTTAAAAAAGTTTTAATATGTTTGTTGAACTAAAGAATTGTTAGATATCTATATTGATAATAGTTATTCGTTCAGTAAAACATTTATGCAAAAACCATTAAACAGTATATCGAATTTAATTTATTTAGTGTGCATAATTTGAGTGCAAGTCAGTATTTTTGGTTTAACTTTGAAATATTTTGATCGAAAAAGGGAATATACAGATATCGATTTAAATACATACCATTAAACATTACCAAGTACTAGTTAAATAGATATAGTCGTGAGCCCGTGATATTGCAGCAGCCTTTTATAAAAGTTGTTATAATATTGACTGACTAAATAATACGTCACGTGGCTTTAGAAAATGTACACCTATAAATATTAGCGGTTCATTAAACGTTTTCATCATTCCAAGCATCCTCAAATCAAACTCAAAGTCAAAGCATTTATTTCAATTAGACCATTACGGCACTTTTGAATGTCAAAAATACAAAAAAGAAAATCAAAGCTACAGTCCCAGTCACAAGGCATAACTTAACTTGAGAAAGTACTGTAGTTGCCTATTCCCTAGCGTAGATCTCTATGGAGAAGAACGGGCAAGAAACTCCATGGACACTCTTTTAAAATAAAATATTAATAATTATAATAATAAATATAAACTTAACTGCGTACCGTAGTCGGATGCTCTCTCTGTTTCAAGTACTTGAGCCGGCTGTCAGCGTAGAGGCACAACGACTGTCGGATCAGCAGTGCAAGTACGTAGCACTCGATTCGATACGATTCGATAAATCTGACAGTTATTCTCGATAAAATGAGTTTTTAACCAATCGAAAAGTCGGATTTATCGAATCGTATCGATTCGATCGTTATCGATTGCTACGTACTTGCAGTGCAGGTGCGGGTCATCCAACGTAACCATATGTTGGATGACACCGTACTTGATCGACTACGCTCCGAATCACGGAGTAACCTTGTTACACCTGCTTCGCCAATGATCGCAGTGCAGCAGCAAAATATTCCCAGTGCGCCGCCGCGATCCGACTACGATGGTGAAGAGGATCGTGATGAATTTATTTCCGTGAGTACACAGCAGTGCAACGCCCAATTGAGGAGCGCTTTGGAAGGTGCGTTCCGGGAGTATCGTTCGACACCGCCAGAACTTAGGCCACGTTTGCCTCGTTTGCCTATGCACAATAAAAACAAGGCGCTGATGTGTGCTCTAGATTCGCAGCTGTCAAATTGTTTTGACAGCAGCAAAGATCTCACCGATACCCACTCAATATTGTATTGTGGAGCTGTAGCGGCATGTCGTGTAGCTCACGTCAAATTCCCCAACAACGACAGAGCTACACGACCAAAATTAGCTGTTCCAGCTTGGCAGTGCAGGATTGAGCGGCGTATCGGTGAGGCTAGGGAACTCATCGGCAAGTTAATCTGCTTCAGGGAGGGCAATACTCGCCCTAGAGTGATGCGCTTTGTGAGGCGGACGTTCTCGGGAACTGATATAAGTTTCCGAGATTACTTGGCCCGCGTCACAGAGCGTATCGACTCCCTGAAGCAGAAGATCTGTGCATGGGCAAGCCGTATTCGTCGGTACAAGCGGCGAGTGGAACGGTACACCCAGAATCGCACATTCCAAAGCAAAAGGTGGGTATATAGGGCTTGGGAGCGACCGGACCAAGGTGTGACTGACACGCGTCTGCCGGATGATAGCGCTATGTATTCATTCTATTATGTCTGCCTCTAAGAATGGATGTAGGAACGGGTCCCGCGGCACTAAGGAGCTGCTCCTCATTGATATGGCCATTAGCCAACAGGTTCGCCGCTCCCGAAAGAATCTGTCTACATGTTTAATACATAGATTATAAGAAGGCCTATGACTCAGTGCCTCATACATGGCTCATGAGGGTGCTGGAGTTGTATAAAATAGATGCAACTCTACGTACCTTCCTGATGTCATGTATGGGACACTGGAGAACGGTTCTTCGCTATCCAGGATGTCGACAGATCCAGGGGAACAGCGAACCGATAAGGACAATCTGTCAACACAACTATCGTTTTTGACAGCGCTCACGGTGATAAAAATACAATTAGTGCTTAAATGTGAACAAAACTTGAGTGAATCCATAAAACATCACCTAATACATACGTGACAGTGTTATCCACGGATTTCATACACAAACTGTGAAGTAATACTTAATAAAGTTTGAACAATAAACTGTGCCATATAATAAAAAACACGAAGAAAATACAACATTAACAATCTAAATAAACAAAAGATTGCGAACCTTATAATAATTGTGACCCAAAATCATCAAAACCACAAAGAAAGAAACCAGTTGTAACAAAAACAAAGTGAAAAAGTGACTCACACAGTGTTTTAAATCTCAACCGTCACACATCATAACAACGGACTTACCTAACAAAGTATTTTTTTTCTTGGTGCAACTGATCAACAATTTTGGTACTATATCAATATGTTCGCTTGGCTTAGTGGCTAATACATGGTCATCTTTTGCAATTAGCTAGCCGCACTTGAGTGGTCGTGAGTTCAAACCCCAGTGACAACATCACTTTTCGTAAGACAACATCACTTTTCCTAAGTCAAAAATCATATTTGGAATTTATTAAGGAATAAGCACAAGAAGTCTGTTTACTTTGAACAAAGCGAGCGCTGGAAGACAATAGTATAACCTCATGTTATCAAAAAGTCAGTGTAAGATTGCAGCACTAGTAACATGCCATAAATGCAAGAAATTAGTAAATATAAAAAGTACTGCTTTGTGTTCTGCCTGTGATAACCGGTATGAATTGGATTGCGATGGTGACCCAGAGCAAACGTATCGCCTAAAGGATGCGGAAGCAAAAAAACAGTGGAGATGTAAGGCGTGCATCAGAATTAAAAAATACGCTAGTACCGACTGCACAACCAATATTACAGTAAGGAAAAAACTAACTTCTACAAAAACACCCTCACCAACAGAACAACCAATACAGACTAACGATGTAGTACTAGATGACGCGTTGAAACGTCGATCTTCGGTTCAAAATACTACTAATTTACTCGATTCCCACATACAGGCTGATAGCGAAACATCTACTGAGTCTCATACTCCGAACAAATTGTCAATGAGTGTTGACGGTACCGGTACGGTGTCTGACATAGTATTAGCCTCAGAAATGAAAGACAATTTCTCAGCTCACATTAAAACTCGAGAGTGCTGAGAATGAACTGGGAAATATATTGATAGAAAATACAGATCTACAGAAGCAAATAAGTAAGTTGACTACAGAAAATAAAACATTAAAATCTTTATGCCAGTCACCCTCCTTATTTACAAGTCCGGGTAAAAACTCTAAGAATAAGAGACAATCTCTGGCAAATCAGCACAATATAATATCTGGGTGGATTTCAACAGGTCCTATAAAATCTTCATTTCCGTGTTTTTTTTCATCTTAAGTTTTTTTTTTTTTTAAAACGCTTTTATTAAAGTTTTTGATAATGTATAATATATTCTTGCTTAATGTCTAGCAGATAACTTAAAAAACTAACGATATTCTCAGGATTAAAAATTTCGTGCCACGGCGATGAAACATGCGTGCACGGCAATGAAAGAAGCGTCCACGGCAATGAAAGAACTGTGCCATGGCAATGAAAGAATCAATCCACGAAAATTAAAAAATATTTTATTTAATGAGATAGACAGATAGATAGAATAAAAATGACTGTTTATAAGAGGTCTTGATTCCAACACTTGTATGGGAGTAAAATTTGGGTAAGGAGATATTACAAAAAAGAATGAGAGTACAATAAGTAAACAAAGACTGTTGAATACACTCGCAACACTACTTAGAGACTTTAATACTACAGTCTTTCTTTTCTTATACATACTCCCATTCTTCCTTTTGTAATATCTATCCAAATCTTACTCCCATACACAATCTGTCTGGGTTTGCCTTTCCCTCTCGAAGACAGGCATGATCAGATATATTTTTGCACTTGACAAAACAAAATAGCTTCTTCAGAAAACGTATATTGTGATCTGTAGCAAGGCATTTTCAAAATAACAAGTACTAAATTTTTCTCCTAATCATACCATAGCGATGAAAACACAAGTCACGGAAATGAAATACCTGGCCACGGCAATGAAACTAAATTGTTTTACACGGCATGGCAATGAAATTGTTTTCATATATATATTCATATTATATTATTATATTATATATATTTACATTTTACTCACATGTTACTATTTTTCACCAAAACTTATGCGGAATAAATAATAAGAAGGATGAACTGTAATGAAATGTATGTCACTGAATTACCGAACGAAATAAGCTTTATTTGTATCAGTGAACATTTTCTAAATGAAATAACGGCATCTCAATTTGATTTTCCTAATTATATCATAAGCTCTTACAACACAAGGTTAAATAAAACAAGAGGTGGTACTTTAATATTAACTCATAAAAACAGACAAGCTGAGGACTTTGACATTTGTAAAAGGCTGTATAAAACGGATAGTTTTGAGGTATGTGGAGTAAGAGACGTTGAGACAAACTCTTACATAATCTGTTGCTATAGAACACCCGTAAATAAAAACTTTGACGATTTTCTCAATAGATTGGAACAATAACTGCAGTACTTTTTCAATAAAATATGCTTTATCTGCGGAGACTTTAATATTGACTTGTCTAAACAGGACAATAAAAGCAGTTCTTTTACATCATTGTTGAAATGCTATAATTTTAGATATTTATTTGATTCAGTTACATTTGTGCGAAATAACTCCAAATCGTGTATAGATAATATATTGACCAACACTTGTGATACAAATATTGACAGTACAGACATTGACCACAATCAATTGGCGGATGGACATGCAGCCCTCTTCTGTACAGCATATTTGGAAAAAGTTACTTCTACACAATGCGCTAGTTTTAAATACATAGAGAGAAGATTATATAACGAGAAGAATAATAATGCATTCAGACAGAAACTACTGGAACACGACTGGAATTTAGGTACAAACACGTTTATACGAAAATTTAAACAACTTCATTGAAGTAATTAAAAAAAAGTAAAGTTAAAATCAACATAAAAAGAACTAGCCGATCTAAATGGTTAACGAAAGGAATAAAGATATCCAGCAAAATGAAGAGATTTCTATATTTTATAAATAAAGCTAAGTGTGACAAATCGTTATTAAAATATCGTGAACAGTATCTCAGAACTTATAAAAAGGTGATTATTAAAGCTAAAAAGAAGGAAGTAACTAATCAAATAAATAAAGCAGCTAACTCTAGCAAAGAAATTTGGAAAATAGTCAATAACAGTCGGAAAAAAATTGACAATAATTTCGAAAATGATAACATAATACCTAAACATAATAATAACATAATTTGTGACCCTTTAGACATTGCTAACATTTTTGCGGAAAAGTTTGACAACAGCAAAGGTGTAAACACTGGTAATCCAGAACTGGCTAAGAAACATTTAATTGAAAATACTGACAGAGTTGATAAGTCTATGGATTTTAATCCCGTCACGCCGTTAGAAATTTACAAAATGGTAAAGGGTATGGATAGTAAAAAGTCATTTGGACACGATGAAATACCGCTGAGCGTAATCAACGATAATATAGATATACTGGCACACCCGATATCTGAAATAATAAATAACTGCGTCAATGAAGGCGTCTTTCCTGACCAATTTAAGTTAGCCAGAGTTCTACCACTATTTAAGAAAGGTGCTAAAACAGATCCAGGCAATTACAGGCCCATTTCATTGTTACCGGTTCTATCCAAACTTTTTTAAAAAGTGATCAAATTTAGGCTTGTAAGACATTTGACTAGTCTAAAAATAATTAACAGTAATCAGTTTGGGTACCAAAAAAGTAAAGGGACACTAGATGCAATAGACTCGTAAGTTAATAACGTAGTAAATAAGCTGAACAATAAACTTAAAGTTGCTGGCTTATTCCTAGACTTAAGTTCGGCGTTTGATACTATAGAACATTGCATTCTAATTGATAAGTTAGAGCATTACGATGTAAGAGAAAATGTTTTAAAATTTTTAAGTTCTTATTTGACCAATAGGAAACAGTACGTCGAAATTAAATCACTTCACGAAGGTGTGGAAGAAATTCATAAAACGAAATCATATACTGTAACTAGAGGTGTTCCGCAGGGTTCGGTGTTGGGCCCCATTTTCTTTATAATATTTCTTAACGATCTTACTGAATAGATTAAAAACATTTTACCAGATGCTGACTTGATAATATTTGCTGACGATACAAGTGCTGTTATAGCTGATGACAATATAGAGACCTTAAAATATAAATTAAATGTATTAATAGCCGCTTGTGATAGCTGGTTTTCTATGAATAATCTTAAATTAAATGTTAGTAAGACAAAATGCATGATATTTAGATCTACAGTTAGGAACAAAGCTTTATTAAACGTAGAATCCCTTGGCAGGAAAATTGATACGGTAGGAAGTTTAAAATTTTTGGGAGTACAAATTGATTGCTTACTCAACTGGAAGCCAGAACTAAATTCAATTACGAATACAGTAAGTAGTGCGTGTTATGCTATCAGAACTCTCAGGGATATTTTATCTATTGCCCAACTTCGTACCGTCTATTTTGCTCTAGTTGAATCTAAACTTAGATAATAGCATTACATTTTGGGGAAATAGTTATAAATACAATATAAAGGCAGCCTTTACTATACAGAAGCGAGCATTAAGAACGAACAAGTTAGCGGAACGAACTAGTTGGTGGGCGGGGTTAAAATGCATGCTATTTCATCCGACATCACGAGCGAAAGGGATAGACGCTGTAAAGAGCAGAAGGAAGCTACTGCGCGTACACATACACACTCCTAACGCTGAGTGACGCATACATGCGCAATTTCATTGAAGACGGGACGACATTGTAGCGGCGGCGCGCGGCGCGGGTGCAATTGTGTAGTATCATCGTTGGCACGTGCTGGCGTATATGCGATTTATGTTTGAAGGACAACATAAACTCAAACTAATAGGTGTTGGAATTTACAACATAGGACAATCACTCAGTGAAACGTAATTATTATGCACCCAATTTAGTTGTTATTATGAAAGGACAAGCTCCTACATACATCCTATAATATTCCTAATAGGTAGACCCGCGACTTTGCGAGACGTGGCAATGAGTTCGCTTGCGAAAATGTAGGTAGGTAGTAATGTAGGTAGATATTGTTATTTAGTTTAAAAAATAATTTCATTGATATGACTTTATTTCTATACTTGTTTTTACAGGTTGTGCAACTATGTTACTACTTATGTTAAATACCTAGGTAATTACTTAGCCTAGCTAGTTACCTATAATTAAACCACAGGCGACTCCTGATTAGTACAGCCAGAGTCAGGATAATTGCTTTTTCGACAGCGTGACTTTGATGTGACTGTGAGTCTTGTTGTTGATTCATCAAATAAAAAAATATGTTATTTTGTAAATTGTTTATTGGCTGTTTATTTATTTACAATAGCGGTCTGTAAAGCGGTGTGTGTGTCTTATTATACATTTATCAACAATAGGCATTGTGCAGCTGACGTAGTATTGTAGTAAACTAGCGTAATGGATGTTGTTAAAATATGGAGCCAGTACCTATTTATTGTGTGGGTCAAGTAGAGATTTTTTAAATATAGGTACCTACCTACTCAGTAAAAAAAATATTTCGTTGCTATGGCTTCGTTATAGCTGTTGGATGATTCTCTGAAAATATTTCGAGTATGAATAGGTTGACCTTCTATCCAGACAAAGAGTAAAGTAGGTACCTAAGTAATCATTTTTATCTTTGAAATTTTATTTAAAAATATGACGTAGGTACCTACCTTTTTTTTTTTCGGATGGGAAATCATCAAATAACTCCTCCCGCTCTGGGCGGAGCAGGAGGGAGTGTCAGACTTTTACTGACTAAAACCCATCCATGTTCCTTCATCGCCCTTTGTGTTCCGGGGCCACGGTATCTCTTTCGAACAGTCCCGCAACCCCGGCAGGCATCAGTCCTTACGGACCCCTTCCCTTTTGCTGACTCTTTTTGAGGCGCGCGTGGAACACGAACGCGCCGTCGACACGGCCTGTCGTCATGAGACGGACGGACGGCGGGCTAGCCCATAGCCCACCGTCCACAGGCCCGCGCCCACGGCGACCGGGACGTTGAGAGGTTCTCTCCCTCTCACGTTCCGCCACCTCCTTCTTTAGCATTACTGCTTCGCAGAAGGAGGTGACGGCGTCCCATTCCGTCTCGCTCCGGACCATGGCTTGCACCAGGGCCGGACGCGAGAGGTCGCCGCCGCCGATCGCCGCTTCGAGGACAACGTAGGTACCTATCTTACTTGCAGTATTAATCCTTATCCAAATAAGTATGTCCATTATCTTGACAATTGAATTTAGATTAAAATTGTCTTTTACAGCTTAACATTTGATTGAATAGTTTAGAAATTATCACAGAATTAAAAAAAAGAAAAGAAAAACACAAAAAGGTGGAAAATAACTTTTGCTTCAGAAGCCGGTGACAAAAACACCAAATCAATCAAAGTGTTTATGTTTGTGTTTTTTTTTGTCTGTTTTATTTTTTGCAAAAAATATTTTTACTTAGGTATTTATTTTTCCATTTTTAGTCGTTCCCAAACAAGCGGAGCTCGTGGCTAAATAATAACAGCCGCTCAGGTCGATCGTTAGGTTAAGCCGTGCTTGCCTAGGTTGGTCTGCGGATGGGTGACCACCCATTACATACCGAGTTTCCTCCGTGTCTCGGAAAGCACGTTATGCCGTTGTTCGGGCTGTCATTTGTAGATCTTTGACAGTCGTTAGGTAGTCAGAGGCCCTAAAAGTCTGACTGCCAGTCTTACCAAGGGGTATCGTATTACACGTTACTAACTGGGTTGTGGTGGTCAGATATGCAATGACTCCATGTATACTGGTATTCAGCTGCATCCGGTAAAACTGGAAGCCGACCCCAACATAGTTGGGAAAAGGCTGATGGTGGTAGTCGTTCCCAAACAAGTCGCCATAAATATTTATTATACCTACATTATTAACAATACATGTTATGGTAACAGGCTTATCCACTATAAATGAAACATAACATTTATTTATCTACTTACAACGGTTGTATTTAAACCAATTACTGTAACTAAAACTAGAACTAAAAGAGTAAGAGATAACATTAAAATATACAAAATAACAAAGTAAAGGTTCACACATTCATAAATTGCTCTCACAATACATCTGACATGCCAACAAAATCTCTGTCCATCCATCCGCAAACATAGGTAGGTGCCTAACTTTCGAAATCTGGGGGTATTGTACAAATCTGCGTACTCCCTCAAAGCATACAGGCGTGATGTTACGTCATAAACAATAAAAATCCAAGCGACAATGACTACAGATTTCCGTCTATTTTTTTAAGAGTTCTATTGTATATCTCCGAAGATCAGCATCAGATCTTGGCCAAATTTAAATGGGACAAAAAAGAAATAAAAAAATAATTTTGAGAATCGGTCCACATTTGTGGACCGATTCTCAAAATTAGCTAAGTCATACGACCATCGAAAACAGCAGATTCTCCCCCATTTGGGGGAGAAATCTGCTAACATTCATAATAAATAAAATCGAATTCAAACGCCACCCGTAAATCACTATCAAATCGGAATCCAAAGTCCAATGCCAGGATCAGTAAAATTTGAAACAAATTCAAAATAATAAACACAAACTATCAATAAAGAAATATCGGTATCCAAAATTCAAGCCAGAGTTCAATGTTATAAAATAGTATACTCGTAATACGACAGCATGACGTGCCGGGCGGCAGCTAACCAAGTGAGCATGTGTGCACCCACAGACACTGCGCACACTCACGCGCTGCGTGCTTCCCCTCTTCCCCACTGACAGGGGTGGCAACTTGTAGCGAAATGCAATATGATTTACAACGAAAACGGGCGCGCGAAATTCTTTATGCAGACCTTTGGGAGTACGGGTATCATGAAAAATCTATTGGATGTATCTGTTCAAAATAAAAAAAAATTAACTTTTGAATAAATTATCTATTTTTGTATGGTTTTAGTTTTTCCATTTTCATACTACTTAGGTCATTTATTTACGCCCAAAGATGAGTTAAAATTAGTGTTGAAATATGAAAGATTCGACGGTCATAACTTCCAAACCAATATTTTTTTTCCAATTCTGCTTCCATACAGGGCTAGATAATGAAAATACCAGTTGATACAATTTTTAATTTTGAACCTACACCGTCAAACAAACGAGTAATCACCAGACTATGTATGGAAGAATGACTGACTTGTGCAACCTTAAGAACCATGCTTCGTTTAAAGCAGACAGAATCATGTAAGGAGCATTTTATTAAACTTAGAATTTTAACGGTACCATGTCTTTATATTTTAGTTCTCCTTACTTATTTAAATAAAAACTTAAGCGAGTTTGAAACAGACGATGAAAGAAAAAGTAGAGTAGATACTCGCAGAAAAGATCTTCCTACTTTTCTGCAGGCAAAGCTTAATGTTTTCAAACACACGTCACGCGTGCAGTCGGTCAATCTGTTTAACAAATTGCCAGCAGAATTAAAGAATATTCAGAATGTGAACATGTTTAAAAATAAACTCAGGGCTTTGTTAATCAATAAAGCGTATTATAGCATTGACGAATATTTTAATGATAGAAAAACTTAAAAACTCAATTAATATTATTCAATTTAAAGTTAAATTAAAAATCGATGGCCCCACCGAATAAACGTGTAAGAGAAAAATGACAACTTTTCAGCAAGAAATAAAAACGTTCAAAGTTTAATAACGCTCATAATTTTGTAAATAGGTATAAATAATGTATAATCGAATTATAGGTAAAAAAATAAACTATAGATTTGGATATTTACTTTTTTCAAAACATCGACGAACTTCAGGCAATTCATGAAAAACTATTTAATTTTTTTACTCTTGTGAAATTTGCATGACTAGGTCACAGTAATATGTCATTACACGTTTATTCGTGTAATAATGCACACCGAATAAAACGTACTGTAATATTACACTATTATTCTCCGTAAATCAAGTGTATTTTTGAGCCCCGCTATAACTATTTACACGCTTCTTTACAGTATATTGTTCTGCTATTAATTATTGGAAAAATCGTATGCATTTATATTAGTGTTATTAAGATCAGTTTTCATTTATGTAATACATCTTTGTTAATGCACCATGCATTAACAAAGATGTATTACATAAATGATTTAAATAATTCTGTAAAAGGATGAAATGAAATAAATATATAAATAGAATTAAAAAACATAATAACGTATATAACCACGTGAAAACAAAGTATTATTCTTCATTATTTAAAAAAAAACCGGCCAAGTGCGAGTCGGACTCGCGCACGAAGGGTTCCGTACCATTATCTATACATTAGACAAAACGGCAAAAAAATCACGTTTGTTGTATGGGAGTCCCCCTTAAATATTAATTTTATTCTGTTTTTAGTACTTTTTGTTATAGCGGCAACAGAAATATATCATCTGTGAAAATATCAACTGTCTAGCTGTCACGGTTCATGAGATACAGCCTGGTGACAGACAGACGGACAGACAGCGAAGTCTTAGTAATAGGGTTCCGTTTTTACCCTTTGGGTACGGAACCCTAAAAAACGAATTGCACTATTAGAAACCCTAATCCTCTTCCTCACTTTCATTGGAGACCGAGATGGAGTTTTTCAATGGCAGTACTAGTTTAAAAAAAAAACTGTGATAATGGTTTGGTATTGCTCTTGAATCACACAGACTTATCAAGTCCTTAAATCAGTTCCAGTGTACGCCAGTTTTAAGCTTTCAGCATCTGTAGGTTGTCCCCGCCGCCTTCTTGAGTTAGTCCTTATAATGATTTGCACCTCTCGTAATTCGTCTTCCTGCCCAGTAACTTTAGCATTATCTATCAAGTAATACATTTAATCGGGAGTGTATACAGTATCTCTTTTCTTTGAACGCTCGCACATAGCACATATCACATAGCAGCATGCATAGAGTAACTTTCCAATTGGCTATGACCCTTCTCTCAAAATCGATGAGTTATTTTGTTGTTAAATTTCTTCGACGCTAAAGAGAACATGGCAAACACAAAACGGTTACGATTTTACCCACTGCATGAATCGGAGTCATTCATCATCATTTCAGCCGAAAGACATAGGCCTCCCCCAAGTGTCGCCACATTGACCGGTCCCGTGCGACTCGCATCCAACGGATTCCTGTAACCTGAGCCAGGTATCCGTTCTGCGAGCAATGTGCCCTGCCCACTGCCATTTAAGTTTGGCAATTTTTCGGGCTACGTCAGTAACCTTCAGCATGTCTTCATTTTCTACGAGCATAGTCTTCTCCATTTGGGTGACTTTCAGCCTTCTGATAAGGCCCATAGTAAGCGACCACGTTTCGGTCCCGTATGTAATCACTGGCAACACTCAGTGCGCATAGACTTTCGTCTTGAGATACTGCGGTAAGTTGAACGAGAAGCTGCGCAACTTCCCGAACGCTGCCCAGCCGGGTCGGATTCGACAATTGACCTTTTTCTCGAAGTTAGACCTACCTAACTGGACCGTTTGTCCTAGGTACACATAATAATCTACAACTTCGCGTGTAGTGTCTCCGATCTTGAGAGGAGTGGGTGTTACCTACATGGACATTCAACATGACCTTGGCAAGACCCAGTCTTTTGGAATCTCTACTGAGGTCATCGAGCATTGTACTGAAGTCCTCCATTGTCTCAGCCATGACCACTATATCATCGGCAAACCAAAAGTGAGTGATGTACTCGCCATTGACGTTGATGCCTAGCTCTAGTGCAGAACCTTGAAGACATCTTCCAGTGCAGCGGTGAACGGTTTCGGAGATATGAAGTCTCCTTGTCTCACACCTCGCTGCAGGAGGATAGGTTCCGAGGCTTGGTCCTGAAGTCGGACTGACATGGTGGCGTTTTTGTACAAACACTTCAACACCTCGATGTACCGGTAGTCGATTTGGCACAACTGGAGCGACTGCAATACAGCCCAGGTTTCGATCGTAACTAAACTTTTTCGTAGTACCACAAACGCTAAGCAGACAGGCAGGTCTTCGGTCTTCGGTATAACCTGCCGCAGCGTATATTTGTGGTACACGGTGCTAAAGCCTTTTCAGAAACCGGCTTGTTCGGGAGGCTGAAAATCGTCAAACCTGCGCGCGAGACGATTCGTGATGACTCTTGAAAACAACTTATAGACATGGCTTGGCCTATAATTTTTCAGCCGGGCATTGTCACCCTTCTTGAGGAATAATACAACCACACCCCTGTACCATGCCTGTGGGCGATTTCCTCTCGAGTATGACGGAATTAAACAGCTTCTGAAGGGCCTTAAGTACCGGTTTTCCACCCGCCTTCAGGAGTTCGGCCGCAGTCATCACCCGGTGCCTCGTTGTTTTTAAGTCGTTTCAGAGCCATCCTATTCTCATACAGGCTGACGTCCGGGATGTCTTCTGGGATGTATAGTGTCAGGTCAGTCTAGCTCTTGGGTCGTTTGCTAGATCTACAACGGGTTACTGGTTGACGTATACAACTGCCCATAGAAGCTCTCGATCTCCCTGAGAAGCTCCGATTTGGCGGATAAGATCCTGCCATCGTCGGTCTTTAGTTTCGTGAGCTGGCTCTGCCCAAAAGCCAGATCTCTTGTAAATACCTTGGAACCTTTGTTCCGCTCAATCGCGTCTTTAATACGCTCGGTATTAAAGCGGCGGAGGTCGCTCTTCAAGGATTTAGAGATCCGTCTATTGAGCTGCCGGTATTCTAGTATTTATATGCAGGATTATTTCACGCCGCTCCTTCATTTCGTTGACAGTTCGCATCCCTTTATTTCCCTTACCTTTATTTCGTTGGCAGTTCGCTAATTCTAATATCCTTTTGCAGAAACTAGAAGCATCCCAATACCTTCTCATTGTTATACTTAATTACAAAACAACAATTTTATTGACTATAATAACAATTTTAATCGAATGTAATTGCTCGTAACAAAATTACGTACTTACTAGCGCGCATAGAATCACAACAAGACTGACCTTCCGAGCTACTCACTTAATTTCACTTGCATCTTACCCCCCGTACCCCTTTCTAACGTTACGTACGATTGTAATAGAATTTATCGCGTATACGTTTGTTTATTTACCGTTACTAGCTATAAACTCAAACTAATTTGCAAAGAATATTAATGTTTAAATCTTTAACACAATAATTGTGTTAAAGATTTAAACATTATTGTATATTGTATTCTAACAATTATTGTTAGAAAAAAATAATTATAGTAAGAGACAATGCAATACTTTAATTTTAATAACTTAATTATACTCAAACTTTCATTTTGTGGAATATAACATTAGTAAAAAAAAATGCATACATTTCTACACGAATAAACGTGTAAGAAGGCATTACCCAAATTCTAAAACAATCTCAAATCTTCCCAAACGTCTGTAGGTTTTAACATGTTTATTCTTGTGTATTTGGCGACTCAAAAAGCATGTAAAAGAAGCTTATACTATTATTCCTGTATTTTTAAAATTAATTATTTCCCTAGAATAAAGAAATTAACTATTATAATAGGCATGTTTTGAGTCTAAAATTCATAAAAAAAATTAAGTAGGTGCAGGATCGGCAAAAGAAATGAAAAATGAAAAAAAAAAAAATCGTGTAAGAACTCTTGCACGTTTATTCGGTGGGGCCATCGAAATGTGTACCTATTGCTCTTTGACATTAATTTGCATAATTGTTGCTTTTTTTTTCTTAATATTTTGACATTATATGTATGTATTTTGTAGCTTTTTCTGTTCTGTATCAATAAGAATATTAATATTTGTTAAGTTATTATTTTTAATATGCTTAATGTGTGTACCTATACTGTGTAAATATTTCGACACAAATGTATTTTGTTATGAAATAAATAACTTGAACTTGAACTTGATCGAGCGTGGTATATTCCAGGGTGATAGTCTGAGTCCATTGTGGTTTTGTCTAGCCTTGAACCCTCTCAGCACACTGCTGGAGCGTTCAGGTCTAGGCTATCTGTTGAGGAGAGATCATCATCATCATCATCATTTCAGCCGAAAGACGTCCACTGCTGGACATAGGCCTCCCCCAAGTGTCGCCACATTGACCGGTCCCGTGCGACTCGCATCCAGCGGATTCCTGCAACCTTCACCAGGTCATCGGTCCACCTAGTGGGAGGCCTTCCAACGCAACGTCTTCCGGTTCGCGGTCGCCACTCCAGAACTTTTCGGCCCCATCGGCCATCCGTTCTGCGAGCAATGTGCCCTGCCCACTGCCACTTAAGTTTGGCAATTCTTCGGGCTACGTCGGTAACCTTTGTTCTCTTGCGGATGTCTTCATTTCTGATTCGATCGCGCAAGGAAACTCCGAGCATAGCCCTCTCCATTGCCCTTTGGGTGACCTTAAGCTTTCTGATGAGGCCCATTGTGAGCGACCACGTTTCGGTCCCGTATGTAATCACTGGCAACACACAATGGTCATAGACTTTCGTGTTGAGACACTGCGGTAGGTTGGACGAGAAGATACCGCGCAATTTCCCGAACGCTGCCCAACCGAGTCGGATTCGACGATTGACCTCTTTCTCGAAGTTAGACCTACCTAACTGGACCGTTTGTCCCAGGTACACATAATCGTCTACAACTTCGAGAGTAGAGTCTCCGATCTTGATAGGAGTGGGTGTGACATGGGCATTCAACATGACCTTAGTCTTGTCCATGTTCATTTTTAGACCCACTCTTCCGGAAGCTCTACTGAGGTCATCGAGCATTGTACTGAGGTCCTCCATGATCTCAGCCATTACCACTATATCATCGGCAAACCGAAGGTGAGTGATGTACTCGCCATTGACGTTGATGCCTAGTCCTCTCCAGTCCAGAACCTTGAAGACATCCTCCAGTGCAGCGGTGAACAGTTTCGGAGATATGACGTCTCCCTGTCTCACACCTCGCTGCAGAAGGATAGGTTTCGAGGCTTGGTCCTGAAGTCGGACTGACATGGTGGCGTTTTTGTACAAACACTTCAACACCTGGATGTACCGATAATCGATTTGGCACCGTTGGAGAGACTGCAGTACAGCCCAGGTCTCGATCGAATCGAAGGCTTTCTCGTAGTCCACAAACGCTAAACAGAGAGGCAGGTTATACTCTTCTGTCTTCTGTATAACTTGCCGCAGCGTATGTATGTGGTCCACGGTGCTAAAGCCTTTTCGGAAACCGGCTTGTTCGAGTGGCTGGAAATCGTCAAACCTGCGCGCGAGACGATTCGTGATGACTCTAGAAAACAACTTGTAGACATGGCTTAGAAGTGAGATGGGCCTATAATTCTTCAGCCGGGCATTGTCACCCTTTTTGAAGAAGAGCACCACCACACCCCTGCACCATGCCTGTGGCGTTTTTCCCTCAAGTATGACGGAATTAAACAGCTTCTGAAGGGCCTTAAGTACCGGTTTTCCACCCGCCTTCAGGAGTCCGGCCGTTATTCCGTCATCACCCGGTGCCTTGTTGTTTTTGAGCTGCTTCAGAGCCATCCTAATCTCGTACAGGCTGACGTCCGGGATGTCTTCGGTATAGTGTCGGGTCAGTCTAGCTCTTGGGTCGTTGGCTAGATCTACGACGGGTTTACTGGTTGTCGTGTACAACTGTCCATAGAAGCTCTCGATCTCCCTCAGAAGCTCCGGTTTGGCGGATAAGATCCTACCATCGTCGGTCTTCAGTTTCGTGAGCTGGCTCTGCCCAATAGCCAGATCCCTTGCAAATACCTTGGAGCCTTTATTCCGCTCAATTGCGTCTTTAATACGCTCGGTATTAAAGCGGCGGAGGTCGCTCTTCAAGGATTTAGAGATCCGTCTATTGAGCTGCCGGTATTTACACGCCTCGTCTGAAGACTGCAGGATCATCTCACGCCGCTCCTTCATGAGCTTGAGAGTGTGATCGGAGAGCCTCTTGTTCTGATCTGTACGACGCGCCTTGAAGAGCTTAGACTCGGTCGTATGGACAGTTTCCACGAACCCATCGTTGTATTCGTCCACTGAGCTTCCTAGGCACTCGAAACGGTTCTGGAGTTCAAGCTGAAAGCTCTCGGGGTTTTGGATTTGGATCTGTGCTGGACGGAGCGTAGACTTCATCAGTCGATACCTTTCAAGCTTGATATTGATGTTCAATGTGCCTCTTACCATGCGGTGATCGCTCCCGGTTTTCACCGAATTGATCACAGAGACATCATTGAACATTTGCTTCTTGGTTGACATGATGAAGTCGATCTCATTTCTAGTTGCACCATCGGGGCTCTGCCAGGTCCACTTCCTGTGCTCACGCTTTCTGAAGAAGGAGTTCATCATATAGAGGCCCTCCTTCTCCATAAAACTAGCCAGTTGGTGACCCCGGCGATTCCGATGTCCAACTCCAAATTGCCCCACCTGCAGCTCATCCCCGTCTCGTTTGCCCAGTTTCGCGTTGAAGTCCCCCATGACAACTGTGAAGTGAGTTTTGGAACCATGCATGGCTTTAGATATATCCTCATACATGGTCTCCACTTCGTCGTCGAGGTGTGCCGAGGTCGGGGCGTAGACCTGTATGACCTTCAGCGAATATCTTGAGGATATTCTGAGTATAAGGTACGCCACCCTGGTCGACACACTCTCGATCTTCACCACGTTGTTCACAAGGGACTTGTGGACGATAAACCCAACACCACCCTGGGACTGCCGGTCACCCTCTTGGAAATAGAGCAGGTTACCGGATTTCAGGATTATCGTGTCCTCCCCCTCTCTTCGGACTTCAGATAATCCCACAATACTCCATCGCAGCCTGCTCAATTCCTCTTCGAGTTCCGCTATCTTCTCGTCGGTCCGGAGTGTGCGCGTGTTATATGTTGCCAGGTCCAGTCGTTGGTATTGGCATCCGGATCCCTTCCGGAGATTCTTCGCACCCCTTGCCACGCCGTAGCCTCGACCGCTGCCGTAGTCGAGGGTAGACGGGCTGCCGGGCACTAGGGGCCATTTCTTTGTTGCGCTATTCATGGGGGGGTTTTGCCATAATCGCCACGCTTGGCAAGCGGGTTGGCGATCGCAGTGAGTGCAGTTCTTACATAAGACACAGAGAGCGCTGCTGCCCATTCTCTGGTAAGTCCCTTAGTCACCTCTTACGACACCCACGGGAAGATATGGGATGGTGTTATTCTTTACGTCCGACACCACACGGACGTCCGACACCACACGGACGATGAGGAGAGATGGTCAGGTCATATCTCACCTTCTTTACATGGATGATCTGAAACTCTTTGCCCCCAACAATTTGCAACTGATGAAGCTACTGAAGGTAACAGAAACTTTCAGTAGCGCCATCAGGATGGAATTTGGTGTGGACAAATGTGCAGTCATGCATGTGAAGCGAGGGGAGATTATGGAATCCGAGGGAACTCAACTCTCGGATTCCATACACCTTAAATCCCTCTCCTCAACAGAAACTTACAAGTATTTGGGTATGTCGGAGGCATTAGGTATCAATACTGCCGACATGAAACAATCGTTGAGGGAGCGCTTCTTTGGCCGCCTGAATAAGGTACTAGGCAGTCTTTTGTCAGGCGGAATCAAGGTGCGCGCCTTCAACGGTTGGGTCATGCCGGTTTTGATGTATTCCTTCGGCATACTCAAATGGACTCAGACGGAACTTGATGCCCTGGATGCCCGCACACTGCTGACCGCAAATCGAATGCATCACCCACGGTCGTCGGTGATGAGACTGTATATCCCACGGAAGTGCGGGGGTCGTGGCTTCTTAAATGCTAAGACCCTACACAACTGTGAGGTGTACAGTCTCAGGGAATACTTCCTAGAAGCCGACGCGACGGGGAGATGCACCGAGATGTGGTCTCAGTGGACAAGGGCCTCACCCCGCTCGCCCTGGCTAACGAGAACTGGCGCAAACCTAAAGTATTAGACACTAATGACCGCAAGGTGGAATGGCAGGGCAAGGAGCTTCACGGACGCTTTTACCGGGCCCTACATGGCCCCGATGTAGACTTCTTAGCGTCGGTATCCTGGCTGCGCTTTGGTGACCTCTTCGGGGAAACAGAAGGTTTTATCTGTGCAATAATGGACGAAGTTATGATGACGAATAACTACCGGAAATACATTGTGAAAGATGGCACGGTTGACATAATAATATGTCGGGCATGCCACCGTCCGGGAGAATTGATCCAACACATTATTTCTGGGTGTTCTAGTCTGGCTAACGGAGAGTATTTGCATAGCCACAACCTTGTTGCCAGGATTATCCACCAGCAACTTGCTTTGAAATACAACCTTGTGGAATCAGAAGTGCCATACTATAAGTATGCGCCCGACCCAGTTCTCGACAATGGTCATATCACGTTGTATTGGGATCGACCTATCACCACTGACAGGACTGTTGTTGCCAATAAGCCTGACATTGTGCGTCGTGTCCGCCAATGGCTTAATAGCCAAGAGCCTCGACCAGCATCTTAGGAGGCTCTCGCTTGGCAGCTGGATCAAGGGCTTGATTCAGAAAGCAGTACTTCTGGACACGGCACGTATCGTTAGGAGGTTCCTCTCTCAAGAGCCCTGAACACCGGCAGCTCGGACCCTGTTCCCAGCGCTGGTGGGCTACTGTTTTTTATATTTTTAAATGTTTTTTATGGGTAAAGACCAAAATTTTGACGCATTTGCCCGATCAAAAATTTCCCAACTATTTTTCTTGAAAACTACGTCTGATAGAATTTTTCGACAATGAATACTAAATTAAATGGTTATTTGTCCAGCACGCCAAATACGCAAAGTTATAGAATAATACTCGATAGCAGAGTAAATTAAATAATTTCTCCACTAATGCGACCAAATTATGTACAAAACGGCATAATAATTTTGGAGTGTGAACTTTGAGGATATTTCTGAACAAGTTCTATGTAACATAAAGGCTGAATGTTGAATTCTACAGCAATAGCGTATAATCGGCAACCCTTTTCACATAGACTGTAAGGAACTAACTGCAATATTTATGCTTATTTACTGTTTATCTTTATTTACGTGCGATTTTAAACAATTGTGCTACTTATTTTGTGCAACCGTTTTCATTGGCAGTTTCTATAGACTTGAAACAAGGTAGGATTTCGTTTTGGTGGACTGGCAACACTGCGCGTAATTGTCTATGACAGCTAGACTTAACGGCCATATTGAATCATTCTCAATGTCAAACTCAAAGTGATTTAGCGTGGTCAGAACTTTTTCGGCTGGTTTTTCGAGGATTTTTACGGTAAGTCTTGTGTTTTAATTATAATTTAATAGTGCTCTATGTAAAAAAAAGCATGGGTTTTTGTGTAATGTTCATTTTAATACGATTCACAGTGTAGTTTCAGAGTAATCAATATTTACTCACTGTGCTACCTCACAATTGTGACACTTTTGTGTTACTTTTGTAACACAAGTTGAACAATTTCTGTGTCACCACAATTGTGCTACTATAATAAGGTTGGGATACACTTAGTACTAAGTATAGTGGTTTCGCATTTGAGAAAGCTATCAATAATTGAGTATTGGGATAGTTTTTATTAAGAATATGCCCGTCGCACGCCCAATAGCAGACACAATAGATTTTCTATTATGTCAGCACATATAGTGTGCAATTTACGTTTTAAAGGTTATGAGCGTTTACGACTTACGGCATTTCATACAAACTTTCCAATTCCATATTTTTCGAAATGACTGAACCGATTTTAATGAAACTTCATACGCATAAGCAGTATACATAGCTCCACAAAGTTACTAAAGAACATTTTTGGATAAATTGTGTTACAGCTAAATTATACTGATTTTAAGTTATCCATAGAAACAGAAATTTCTAATTATCTTTTTTTTTAACATTTCGAAAATGGTCTTCTTTATCTAACTTTTTAGAGCTATGTATCTTGCTTGTGCGTATGAAGTTTCATTAAAATCGGTTCAGTCATTTGGAAAAAATAAGGATTTGAAAGTTTGTATGAAACGCTGAAGTCGTAAACGCTCTCAAGCATAATAATTATTATACCACAAAAGGTGGAAGCTTGCAACTGTGTATGAGTGAGAACACGAAGTGGTATTTTAAGTTGGATAATGTTGGTTTTCTTACGATGTGTTTCTTTGTCATTAAGGTAGAAATCTATCTACACAGCCTATTTAGGCACCAAAACCGCTTGCTGAGTATAGGTTGTTTTCTTCCACGCCAAGTAAAAAGCGATACCTAATTACGCATATAGTAAAAAAATCAGAGACTTGATTTACTTGGGAGTACCTTACCTTCTCTTTTTGTTATTAATACACAGGTGAATATTGCAAATAGGTTTACCTTAGGCTGTTTGTTATCGGTAACGAGCGTTGGTCCGTTTTTCCCAAACGGACAGTCCCATGAAAGCAGCGTCTTTAACGGCCGAACTCAATAACCTATGTATCACATACTTGACACTAAAAACCTAGTTTTCTGTTGTTCCATTTGTTTTTCCATCTGATCTCCAGTATGCCAAAACTGGTGACAGGTTATTGAGTTCGGCCGTTAATAAATATGAGCATTTGTAACGAGGCGTGAAGTCACGGCGCGTGTTAAACGAACGGGTGGATGTCCGGTGCGTGAACAAATGATCATACTTATTCAAAGAACACTGCGCAACCGGACAACGGTCCGTTGTTAACAATGCCGTTAACAATGTTCATAATTATGTTATTTTGATTTTCTTGTAGGTTGTCTAAAGAATCACGGCGAGATACATACATTGATTAGTACAAAAAAATAATGATATTTACAGAAGTTGGAATAGTCTGAAATATTTTTGGATCTCGGGAAATATTTTGATATTTTTGTCAAGTTCAAATTCTGCCAAAATACTTTCCCTATAGTGGAAGATGATGTGATGTTCCCTATAGTGGTGGTTCCCAAATTTAGACTGTTAGTCGTAACAAGCCAACAAATAGGCATGAAATAAGACATTTTTTCTTTTTAACTTCCAGATGCCACTTACTTCGGCAGAAAAATCCAAAAGATATAGAGAACGATTAAAAAAAGATAATCCTGAAAAATTTGAAGCTTTAAAAAAAAAGAATTTAGAAAGGACAAAACAACTGTACAAGACCAAGACAGCTGTTTTGACAGAAGAACAGAAAGAAGAACAAACGAAAAAATGGAGACAATTCAATGAACAAAGAGATGGAAGAGCAACAAACACAGAACAGACTATTCGAAGTAACGCTTCGCAAGATGAAATATCCCAAAATACAGCCTGGACTGAATCCATTGCCCGAAATATTCAAAGACGAATTGAACGAAAATTGCGGAAAGAAAATACAGAGCTTCGTAATAGCGTACTCACATTGAAAAAAGGTTATCACAGACTTATTAATCAATTAAGAGTACAACAGCAACGTATGACAAAAATGGAAGAAGATTATAAAGACCTGAAAAAAAAGTTACAGACACTACATTACCTGACAGTGAATATGGAAACTTGATTTCCGATAGCCACGTCGAATCAATTACTCCACTAAAAAAAACTGACAACTTCATAAATGAAAATATGCTTGGTGTGGAAACACCAATGAAAAACAGCGTAAAAAAGGTTATACTAGCCCATAATGTCCTAACGGAGGCATTGCTAAAAGAATACAAGACTTCATCTAATAATAACGATAAAAGTAAACTCAAAAATATGGTAAGTAGTGGTTTAGTAAAAAAATATAAATTGAAAACTCATTTGTCACGCGTTTTGGGATTAAAGACTGGTATTAAAAAAAATAAGAAAATACCTAAAAGTAACATTCTTCGAAACAAAATAAGTGCATTTTACCTACAAGACGATGTCAGCCGTGCCAGTGCCGGCAAAAAAGAATGTAAAACATTTAAAAAGTGTAAAAAACAAAAACGTTACTTGCTAGAGTCATTAAGTAACTTGCACAAAAAGTACATAAGCGAAAATGGTCCAGTAAGTTTGACCACCTTTAAAAGGTACAGACCCTTCTATGTAGTTTCACCTCGAATAAAAGATTTGGAAACTTGCGCTTGCTCAAAGCACGCCAACATGCAATTTATGTCTAATGTGCTTAAATCTTGTGGCGTTATAAACACAAATGATCTCAATGAAATTATCTCAAAAAACGTTTGTGATATACAGTTCAAAGATTGTATGTACGGCACGTGTGACAATTGCTCAGATAAATCCATAAAGGAACAGGCTGAAAATGACGGATTAATTAGTTGGATGATGTACATTCTCAAAGACCATGAATATACTGATAATAGTGGAAATATAAAGAAGACTAGAAAGATGGTGAAAGAAAAGAAAAATGGCACAGTAAAAGAGTTGATACAATTATTCAATTTTGAGATGAAAAAATTTAAGACACATACATTTAACGTGGTCCATCAGTACCAGCAGTACAAAACATGCATAAAAAACCTGGAATCAAATGAAATTGTCATGCACATAGACTTTTCAGAAAACTGGGTATGCAAACATAATGAAGAAGTACAAGCAATGCATTTCGGATCTTCAAAAAATCAAATTACCTTGCACACGGGAGTTTTTTATCTCAAAGATACCGAAAAACCAGTCTCATTCTGCTCAATTTCACCAGACAACTCACATAATCCAGAGGCTATTTGGGCACACCTCGACCCAATAATAAAGTATATTAAGCTTCATTATCTAGGAGTAGATACCATTCATTTTTTCTCCGACGGCCCGACATCACAGTATCGACAGAAAAAGAACTTTTATTTACTAAGTAACAATATCTTTGAGTATGGATTCAACAATGCCACTTGGTCGTTCTTTGAGGCTTCACACGGAAAAGGGGCCGCCGATGGTATCGGAGGGGCGGTGAAAAGGACGTTGGACTTCAAAGTTGCCCACGGAATGGATATTCCGGATGCAGAGACAGCATACGATGTCCTAAAAAACACAGAAACAGTAGTCAAAATATTTTATGTTGGCGCTGAAAATGTAAGACTCCTAAACTCCAATATCGTAACTAAGCTCACTCCACTGCAGGAAACTATGAAAGTACATCAAGTGGTACTGATGGATAAACATTTATTGATCTATAGAGTACTATCTTGCTTTTGCCAGAATTCTAAAGGAAAGTGCGAATGCTATAACCCAAAAACGCACAAATTTGATATCAAAGCAAAACCTGAAATTGAAAGCCAAGAGACAGATTATGAGTTACAATTGAATGAAGAAACCGGAGTTATACGGAAAGTAAAAAAACAAATTGACAAAAATGAAAAAAATGAGCGAGTAGATCTAGAAGACGAAGATGTGTTACTAAATTTTATCGACAAGGAAGAAGTTTACAACAATGTGGAACTTAATGATTCGTTGGTTGAATTCGCGGAAAAAAAACTACAAAAACTTTGTGGTAATACTAATGACGGAAAATACCTAAAAAGAAAACACGGGCATGATATTGAATTAAAAAGAACCAAAAAGAACCAATGCTACAAGCGAGACAGCTCTGACGAAAGCTGTGGCGATTATTCCATTCATGATAGTTCCTCTGATTTAGAGAATTTTGAAGACGAAAGAATGGAAACGGATTATTTAGACCCCGACATTGAAATGTGTTCTGAGAAAGATAGCCATAATGCCGGAATGGAAATCATCAAAGATTCACATGTACTTGTTAGATTCGAATTGGAGAAGAGGAATAAATATTTTCTTGGCCAAGTCTTACAATTGGTTGGAAATGTCACTTTTGAGGTGAAATTTTTGAGGCATAAAGGGAATGGGAGGTTTGCCTGGCCGGTCCTTGATGACGTGTCTATTATAGATAAAACAGAGATTGTGCAAGTTTTATCAAATCCGATTTCAGATCGACGCGGTATTAAAACATTTTGATCTGTCAACGTTGACATTCAAAATAGAATAAATTAGAAATTGTTATGGGCCGGTTTTTTGATCCGTAGCTGAATGTCGAATTTTCTATAATTTTGTGTTGCTGTAAATTCCATTTTTATCGTTATATTTAAGAGCACTTAGTAAAACTTGCTCACTTTAATTATAAATTATTGTTATAATTTTGTTTTGCTAACGTCTGGCGTGACTGATTTTGCTATAAACGTTCCTAATTGTTGACTAATTGGACTGATTTTATTTTTTGTTAAAAAATTAAGTTCTTAATTAGAACTTTCAATTATTTTTGTTATTTTTTATAACCTAGTACTTACCTACTTTAAATTGAGACTTAATAAAACTTGCTCAAGATTATAATTTTGTTTAAACGTTCCTAATTGTTGACTAATTGGACTGATTTTATTTTTTGTTAAATATTGAGTTCTTAACAAGTTAGAACTTTCAATTATTTTTGTTATTTTTTTATAACCTAGTACTTACCTACTTTAAATTGAGACTTAATAAAACTTGCTCAAGATTATAATTTTGTTTAAACGTTCCTAATTGTTGACTAATTCGACTGATTTTATTTTTTGTTAAAAAATTAAGTTCTTAACAAGTTAGAACTTTCAATTATTTTTGTTATGTTTTTATAACCTAGTACTTACCTACTTTAAATTGAGACATAATAAAACTTGCTCAAGATTATAATTTTGTTTTAATTTCGTCTGAGCATACTTAATTTTGCCACAAATGTTAGATATTGATGTCTATTTTTCTATGTTTATAAAACTCCTGATGTACCCTCAACTTTATACGTTTTATGCTACCATTTTGTGCCACTATTGTGTTACTGTAGTGTACATTTCTGTGCGACTTTTGTGTCACTATCGCACAACATTTTGTGTCACTATTGTGTCATTTGCGTCAATATTTTGGACTTCACCCTTATACAGTTTTATTAAGAAATATTTAAAAATGTTAAAAATATGTGTTTAGATGAATATTATAATAATAATAATTATTATTATTATTATTTATTAATATTTATAATTATTACAAAATCTTGGTTACATCAATAATTTTAAGATTATACTTTTTATGTGAGAACGATGTAGAAAGACGTGCACATTAGGAGCGTCCAGAGTAAAAGATTAGATCAACAATTTAAGAATAAAGTAATTAAAATGAACTATGGTAGCTAAGAGATGACCAGTCCCAACTGACAGCGCCCGATCACGAACATGACGCATTTACCGGCGCCATTCAACTCAACCGTATTGAAGGGATACTAAATGACCCGACACACGCGCCATCATCAGCGAGATATTTAAGTGAACATGATATTCTCTCAGCCACTAAGGCATATTCAATTTGTAAGGGCATGAGCCTTTACAGTTAATGTTAAAAATGTTAATAAAATAAATGTTAATGTTCAAAAGTAATTAATGGGAAATTGCACTAAAATAATGTAATAAGAAAATAATAGAAAATGTTACAAAAAGTCACAAAATGTTGAATGTTGCGCGAGCTTGATATTAAACCGAAGACTTGACACCGAAGACTGACGTACTTGCGTACGTGACGATACTACATTTTTATAAAATAACAAAATTTGCAGTATTTTAACTAGGTTAACTAAAGTACAATGTGCGGTTGCTGACCGTACATCTTGGCGGGGCAAAAAGTAAGATAACTTATTAAAGACTATTTTATCAATATAAATACAAATCATGAAATGAAAACAATGTGAATTAAAATGATTATAAGTCAAATGTTAAAAGAATGAGGTGTCGCATAGGTAAGTTCTATGTTTTCAGTGGATGCTGCAGCTCTTGGTGGCTTCCGTGGCGGTAATCTGGTGGACGTGCCGGTGTCACTGACGGTGACCTTGCCGCTGCGTTTCCAGCACACGTAGGCTCCTCCCACGACGACTATTGACAAGATCAGAAGTCCCATCGTAGAGTATGAAACGATGTATTGGTGCACATCGTGTTGCGACATTTCAGCCTGTTTCGTTTGATCTTCCAATTCTTTCAATGAATTATGTAGCTTTTCATAATCGTTTCTAACAAATTGGGTGTTCTGTTGTCCAGTTGATAAATCAAGCGGCTAGACAGATGTTAAATTGTTGATGTCATCCAGATCTATCTGTGGGGCTGACATAAATATTGTTTGTGTAGTAAACTTGTGTATAATATTTTTCTTCGTTGTTTCTAATAATTACACACCCTTCTTTGGCTTTTAAAATTACCGTTGAATGTATTGCCTTTGTAGTCATACGACCTTCACAGATTATTTGCAGTTGGCAATCCGTGCAGCAGACATAGAGCCAGGTGTTAGGTTTTTGCAATGGTGTCCGTTTATTGTTGCAGGATTCGGATGTGTAGATATATTTTGATAATGTAATGTTTGTTATTGCGCCGATTTCGCATGGAATTTGCTGATTTTTCATGTTACGTGTTGGTTTGTTTAGTGAACATATAAATGATACTTGGTTCCATTTTAATGCAAAGAGAGAGGGTAACGGATCTTTTGTCAAGTGACAATACCGAAATATTTCTCTAGTTATTAAAAAAAAAAACAAGTGCTTTGTTTACAAAAACTTTACTTATTGTGAAAAATCGTTAGCAAGTGCAAGTTACAAGTGACGCTATTATCCATCGAATCAGTGCTGTGTGCAATAAACAAAACATCAATAACTCTATATCATTCTGGTAGTGCTATTCTCCTACCCGATTATAAAAATAATACCAGTCGTTTTGCTCAGTGTCTGAAAAGAATAGGTGACATAGCTTCAGTGTTTGCGTATCTTGGCATAGTTGCTGTGTTACGCCTTGTGGTGTCACAACTTACCATAACACCATAGAAATTGCCGTAAACGCATATATTGAAAACAGCGCCATCTACCGATTCCAAGGCGAACTGCTTGTAGATCGATCGAACAAACAAGATCAAGTACCTATTTCACGATGGTCAAGTGCGGTGCCTGCGGTAAATTTCTCGCGTCGGCAGATGCCGCTAAATGCAACAAATGCGTGTTATGGTATCACCGTCAGTGCGCAGGATTGAACCAAGTAGGTCCCATAGCATCTCTCTGGCACTACCCGGTGTTCAAAAAAAACCTAGTGCGGGACAACCGGTCTGAAACGCCAGTACGAGGGCAGGCCAAAGAACCACTGGACGAGAGCGCGGTCAATCTCATGGATATGAGTCCAATTAACATCACTGCTTCGGATGCGACGACTGAACTCTCCAAAGACTTCACCTCCGAGCTGAGGAAGTTTAAGGAAGATTTTATTAACACAGTACGGAGTGAGTTTCAGTTACTGCGAAATGACTTGGCTGACTTGAGATCTTCTCTTAAGTCCACAAATGACCGTATGACCAGTTTGGAGGAAAGGCTGGCCATTATAGAAAATCAAGAACCAGTACACACGCAGGTGTCGCCGGATGTGCATCATTTAATTGCCCAATTGCGGAGTGACATAAATGTTCGTGACCAGGAGCTACTAGCCACCGACATACAAATATCAAATCTGCCTGAGACGAGTGGTGAAAACCCTATCCATACGGCGATGTTGGTGGCGTCAAAGATGGGCGTAAATGTGGAGACTCGCGACATTGTGAGCGCCGAGCGATTGGGAGGGAGACGCATAAATGCAACGCAGCCAGTGCCGGTGGAAACCCGCCCGCGCTTTCTCGTCGTGCGCCTTGCGCGCCGCGATCTACGTAACGAGTTGTTGGAGGCCGCTCGAGTACGTCGTGGCATGACTTCTGCTGATCTCGGTATGCCCGGTCCACCAGCGCGATTCTACGTCAACGAGCGTCTTACCAAGCAGAATCGGGAATTATTTCGGAAGGCACGAGAGGCTGGGGGACGGCTCGGGTGGCAATTTGTGTGGTGTAAACGAGGCCGTATTCTTGCCCGTAACAAACCCGGAGACGCCACTTTTCAAATCAGCTGCGAGGCAGATATACAGCGCGTATTTGAGCCCACACCTGTGTCGGTTACAGACGGCCATATGTTGTCCTAAACGTAACGATTATTTCGATGTTTTCGGTAAATGTTTCTTTCTAATTTATTCTCGTTAACTTTTTAAATTCCGTTTTGTTTTCAATATATTTTTGCTGCGTGTTTTTAGTTTTTTAGCTACAAGATACCCATGGCATCAATACTGTATGCCGCTAAATGGTCATGTCACAACAATTATTCTAATCTATTATCTTTGTTAAACGTCGCAGCTGTGTGTCACAAGGCGGCGCAACTCAGTGGGCTCATTAACCGGTTTCAACATACACGTATTATATTATTTATTATTTACACCGACAAAGCATCACAAGCACGAATTTTAAACATATTAAGATTTCTATATATTATAATTACACTTATCTATTATACAATATCCTATCCAAATACCTATACAATTTTTCTTTAGCCTAAAGTTAGCCTAAAGTTAAGCCTATAATGTTAGTATTTTGTATCAGAACTGATATAATATATTTTCGAACGAATACACAATACAGGTCAATTCAAATGCTTTAGTAGCCTTTTTTCAAAATTGCCATGATGCCTAAAAGTGGTAGATATTTTAAAGTTGGCTTCCTCAACGCAGGGTCTCTGGGAATAGGCCATGAAGATTTGATTTGTGCAATGGACAGGCATAGTTTTGATGTTATGGCTATAAACGAAACTTGGCTTCGGGCGGGTGAGGAGGGGCGCGCGCCTATTGTCCCCGGCTACCGGCTACGTCACACTCCGCGGCCTACGGCTGTTCGAGCGGGGCGTGGTGGGGCTGTTGGTTTTTACCTGCGCCGGGGCCTGAGCGCGCGTATCTGTTCTGGCACGGTTGATCCCAAGTTCGATTCTGTCGAGCAAATGTGGCTCACAATCACGCTAAGCGGGAAAAAAATTGCCATCGGCACTGCGTATCGACCACCTTGGTTTGACATTGACCTCTTCTTGGATGCCATCACAAATACTTTTACCTCGCTGGGACATTGCGATCATTACATTTTGCTCGGCGATTTTAATGTAAATATGCTAAACGTTACCGAGACTAAAACTAAAAAGGTGCAAGAATTTTTAAATTACACGAGTCTCGCTCAGCTAGTCACGATGCCGACTCACTTTACAGATACGAGTGAAACTCTGATCGACCTACTGTGCACAGACCTAAAGCCTAGATATATGACAGTGGAATCCTTTGGTTCAATTACTGGCCACTCAATTTTAGTCAGCGAATTTCATATAAAGCGGGACAAGTTTATACCTTATGTAACTAGATTTAGACCAATTAAAGACATATGTTTGGATACTTTTTATATGGATTTGACACAATCAAACATTGAGCGTGTGTCTCAACAAGCTGATATTAATGACATGGTCGATACTTTTAATCACTGCATAATATCTTTGTTTGATGTCCACGCACCACTAAAAACCTGCACTATCAAGGAACTATCATATCCTTGGATTACGGACACTATCAAACTTATGATGCAGTTACGAGACCATGCACTAGCCAAGTATAGGTGTACGCAATCAGAAATAAAAAAAAAATACTACAAACAATTAAAATGTCTAGTTGAAAGTTATTTGTATCACGAAAAAATTGCATACTTCAGACATAATATAAATAATAAAATTAATAATCCAAAATTACTATATATTATATAATAACACTTTTTTGACTGTCCCTGGAAACCCAGTAGCTAGCACTTCGCTTAAATTATTTTATGAAACCAACAGGTATGGGGAAGCAACTTTCACACTTGGTCCGGTAGACCAAAATGATGTCTCCCGCATCATATCCGACCTAAAGTCTAATGCTGAAGGTTACGACAACATAACCTTGAACATGCTTACCCTTTTTTTTTTTTTTTTTTTTTTTCTTTTTTTTCGGATGGGAAATCATCAAATAACCCCTCCCGCTCTGGGCGGAGCAGGAGGGAGTGTCAGACTTTTACTGACTAAAACCCATCCATGTTCCTTCATCGCCCTTTGTGTTCCGGGGCCACGGTATCTCTTTCGAATAGTCCCGCAACCCCGGCAGGCATCAGTTCTTACGGACCCCTTCCTTTTTGCTGACTCTCTTTGAGGCGCGCGTGGAACACGAACGCGCCGTCGACACGGCCTGTCATCATGTCATGAGACGGACGGACGGCGAGCTAGCCCATAGCTCACCGTCCACAGGCCCGCGCCTACGGTGGCCGGGGGCTACGTGGTGGTGGCCCCCGACGCCCGGGGCGTCTCCCGCGGCGGCCGGGACGTTGAGAGGTTCTCTCCCTCTCACGTTCCGCCACCTCCTTCTCTAGCATTACTGCTTCGCAGAAGGAGGTGACGGCGTCCCATTCCGTCTCGCTCCGGACCATGGCTTGCACCAGGGCCGGACGCGAGAGGTCGCCGCCGCCGATCGCCGCTTCGAGGACACGGCGGTGCTCCGCCCACGCGGGGCACACCTCCACCGTGTGTTCCACCGTGTCCTCTGGTCGATCCTCACAATGGAAGCACCCGGGCGTTTCCTCCCGCCCGATTCGGTGCAGGAACCTCCCGAACACTCCGTGTCCGGTGAGGACCTGCGTCAGGCGGAAGGTGAGGACGCCGTGGCGTCTCTCAAGCCACTCCTCAAAGAGGGGACTTATCGCCACTATTGTGGCGTGCCCTGCACGGGGTTGCGACAGTCGCTCTCTCCATGTCGCCATGAGATCCCGCCGGAAGTCTGTCCGCTGAGCGACAATTTGTCGCTGCAGCGGAGTTTCCCCCCGGCGTAGCGCCTCCGCGCGCCATTCATGCAGGCGCGCGAGGACTATCGCCTCCAGATCCCATGGCGGCAATCCGGCAAGGAGGCTCGCTGCCTCGCGGGCAATCGTGCGGTAGCCCCGGGCCAGCCTTACGGCTACTACCTTTTGGGGCGCGTTCAGGTAGTGGGCGGCACGCCGCCTCAAAGAACGCGCAACATGCTTACCCTGACTTTGCCATACACCTTAGAATCTATCACTGACATGATTAATTGCTCCATATGGACAGCTAAGTTTCCCTACCAATGGAAAATTGCAATAGTTAGACCTCTACCTAAGAATCCAAACCCTATTGAGGTTAAAGACTTGCGGCCTGTCAGTGTTCTGCCCTGTCTTTCAAAGGTAATGGAGAGGGTAGTATGCCGTCAATTAACTAAGTTTTTAGAAGAGAACGAGATACTACCTGACCTACAATCTGGATTCAGGAAACAGCGCAGTACTTCTACGGCGTTGCTGGACGTTACCGATAACATTTTGTCCGCCCAAGATAAGGGTATGTGCACAGTTATGGTGTTAATGGATTTTTCCCATGCATTTGATTGCATAAATGTCCCACTGTTACTATCTAAGTTAAAATACTACGGTTTTGACAACAATGCAATCCAGTGGTTCCATAGTTACCTCAGTGACAGAAAACAACTCGTAGAATTACGGTTGCCGGACGGTACTACCCTGACTTCGGCCCTTACTTCTATAGAAAGAGGAGTTCCTCAGGGATCTATCCTAGGTCTGATTATTTTTATTCTATATTGTGCAGACATAATAAAGTGTCTGCAGAAATGCAAATATCACATTTATGCTGACGATGTGCAATTATATTTATCCTTTAAGCCCGACGCTATTGACTCAGCTATTAAAGACCTAAATTATGACCTGGAAAGAATTGCCACTTGGTCAGATGAGAACTGTTTAGCTTTAAACCCATTGAAAACCAAGTATATGTTGTTTGGTACGAGGCAACAGTTAAAGAAGCTACCTGTAAGTCTTAATTTGACTCTAATGGGCGAGCCCATTGACCGAGTTAATGAGGCGCGGAACCTAGGGTTGTGTATGGACAACAGCCTTAGGTTTGAGAAACACGTCGCTAACTCCGTGAGAAACTGTTTTTGCCGCCTGAAACTGCTATACAAAATGCGGCCTTACCTGTCTGAAAAGCTTCGCGAACAGCTAGTCGAAACCCTTGTACTATCCAAACTAAACTACGCTGATAAGGTTTACGGCCCACGTTTGCTGGCTCGTACGGATAGGCTTATACAAAGAGTCCAAAATGCGTGTGCTCGATTTTGTTACTCTGTTCCCCCTAGAAGTCATGTCACCCCTTATCTGAACAAACACTGTATGCTCAAAATGAAGTCGAGGCGAAAGTTACACCTAGCCTGTCTTCTTTTTGGTGGACTACGAAGCCGAAGTATTTGTACGACAAGTTAAGTTGGATGGCTAGTAGACGAGAGTGTGCACCTAGGCTATGTGCGCAGCAATTATCGACACAGTCTCATAGGACAGCAGCTTTTAGAGGTAGTTTCCGATACGCTGCATCTAAAGTGTGGAATAATATTCCCCCACCATTACATGTGTGTATAGTGCCCAGTACCCACGGGGCACTATACACACATTCCGAACACGATTGCGGCAGTATTTGTTAGCAGCACAGCAGAAATTGGATATAGTCGCAATTAATGTTTCGATCATACATAATTATAAACGCTTAGCAATTTGCAGCACTTGCGTATGACTGCACCGTGTACGTACCTACTTTTTGTTAGATATACGCGAACTATTACGACACTGTTCACGGGCCATAATATCTTCTGTCACGTACTGAACCTGACACACACTGAGCGCCACAGCAACTGAATACGGTGAATACCACAGCTTCATTTAAGTAGTTCTTATATGTTATAACTAAAATACGGTATGCCTACTTTATTTTCTTTTAAAATGAGTTAAGCCAATATACTTATCTCTGTTTTTATTTATTGTTACCAGTGTTAGTTTCTAACACAATAAAATACTTATAATAATACTTACTTCACAAAAACACATAGTTATGGTTAGTTATATAGTACATAGTTAATTTACTCGTTATATATTTATTTGTAACCATTTATTTATACATTTTGTTGAAACTGTTTTCCGTTACTTACCTACCCCTTCAAGGTTCATTGGAAGATCAGCGTCAGACAGCATCACCTGTCTGGCATAAATGCTGAAATGGACCTTTTTGGCGCAGCCGTGAGGCACACAGCATATACTATGTTTTCCTCCTTATTTTGTAACTTTTTTTTTTATATATGTGTGTGTGTGTGTGCTTTAATAACTGACGTCAAATAAATATTTTTCTTTCTTTCTTTTCTTTCTTCAATGTTCTAGGTTCTATGTCTTTTTTCTTATATTGACTGCAACATATTCTGAATTTGTTTTCATTGTAAGTAAATGTTTGTTATTTTTGATCATCGGTATAGGTACTGTTTTATAAATGGAGAAAGAAAGGAAAGGGGTGTCGCCTGTTAATGGTAATGTGATTTCGATGATAAAATATTTATCAAATAATACCTCTAATAATTTGTATATGTCAGCTAATTGGTTTTGAATATTGTCAACGGGTATTGATAATTGTTGTGGCAATTGCCCAGAGATAATGTTGAGCTCCTGAAAGAGCTGGTTATACGGTAATAGTCTGGTGTCTACATGACCATGGTGAATGTTAATGGCTGTGTCTAAAAGCATTTGTTGGATGTGGCGCAGTTTAGACAGAATTGTTGAACTAGTCAGAGCCATGATGTTAAAGTAGGTAGTTCAAAAATTCCTCTTGCTCAACCTCCTTACCCAATTTCTGTAAATAGTTCTCTGTAGCGTTTAGATGTTGGTTTAAGAGATTGAACTGAGTGTTCATCGCCTCTTCATTTCTCTTTAGAATATTATTATGTGCTTCTATAAATGGTCTCTGTTATTCTGCAATGTTTCTATGTCCTTTTTATATTGTATTGCAAACCTTTCATCTAGCACGCCGAATAGGCTGTTTGCAAGGTAACCTATACCATTGAAAAAACCTCGGGGAACGCGCCCTCTTGTCTGCCCATGATGTGTTTCCAACATGTAATTGTTTTGATCAAGTTCGTTAAGTTCCTGTTCGAATTCGGTCATAATAGTTTTGCACATCGTTTGGTATGCAAATTGTTCACATTTTTCTCTCAGGTGTTTCACAACTCTATGTATGTTTTCCATGCCTTGCCAGTAACATGTCATATTATAGTAGGTGACAATCTTCCAGTCATCGTGTACGCTTTGCAAATTGCCGATTTTGTCAAAGTACACTGCTCTATTTGGTTCAAACGGTGTGATATTTATAGCGTCACTGCTTTGCTTTGTGGGCTGAAATAACGTTAGTAATGTTAAGAGTATACATAGCAGGCTGGAACTTATATTCCTTGATATAAATCGTTGGTTTCTATTTGTGTTGTTTGTTGTAGATTTTTGTTTTTCAGTGCAGGTTTTGTCATTGGATGTGGTGGTGTCAGGTATTTCTATATGAGATTCTGGTATTGGGAGTTTAACTAATTTTGTTATTGGTCTTGTTAGTACCCCTGTTTTTGTTTTTATAGTCACAACTCTGACCAGATTGTCTCTCCCCGGGTGAACTTCCTGTATTCTGCCAAGTGCCCATTTCGCAGGAGGAAGGTTGTCCTCTTTGATTAAGACAACATCCCCTATGCATAAATTGTTTGTTTTGTTCAGCCATTTACTACAAACTTGAAGTTGTTGCAGGTTATTCTGACGACCATTTCGTCCAAAACCTTTGTTTTTATTTTGTTTAATAACTGCCACCTATGTCGAATGTTGATGTTTCGCTTTTCGATGTTTTCCGTTGGTTGGAATGTTACTGGTCGGCCAATTAAAAATGTGCAGGAGTAAGGTAATCAATATCGTCCACGTCTTCCGTTAAAGGGCAAAGTGGTCTAGAGTTCATACAGGCTTCGATTTGAGTAAGCAGTATTAAAAACTCTTCGTATGTCAACTTTTGCTCTCCTAGGACACGCTTTAGGTGATATTTCATTGACTTAACTGCAGCCTCCCAAAGTCCTCCCGCAGTCGGCCAGCTTGAGGCGTTGAAGTGCCACTCTATCCCCATCTCGGTGTTCCTCCTCGATAAAGTGTCGTTGTTAAATGTTTGTGAGATATGCAGTTGTTTGGCTAATTCCCTTTCAGCTCCAACAAAGTTTGTTCCGTTGTCGGAGTAAATATGTTTCGGACAACCTCGTCGCCCAATCATGCGGTTGAGAGCCAGTATAAATGTTTGTGACGATAAATCTGATGCAAGTTCTAAATGCACCGCTTTTGTTGCCATGCATATGAAAACAACGACATAACCTTTACTCGTTCTGACGCCACGACCCTTGTTTAGTTTAACACTAACAAACCCTGTGAAGTCTACCCCTGTGTGATAGAATGGTGGTGATTGCGTTATCCTTTCACTGGGTAGGTCGGCCATTAATTGGTATTGTTTCGATGGTTTGAAGCGACAACATTTTACACAGTCTTGTAGGTACTTTTTAACTGTGCTATTTCCTCCTGTTATCCAATATTGTTGTCTTAATGTAGCCGTAGTTAGGCTCGCTCCACTATGTAGTGTTGTAACATGCGCACGGGCAATGAGAAGATATGCCAGCTTGCTGTTTTTCGGGATGATAACAGGGTGTTTTGTTTCTTCAGGTAAGTTTGGATTCTGTAATCTCCCTCCGACGCGTAGTAGGTTATTTTCATCTAGGCAAGGGTAAAGTTTCTGAAGTCCTCTACTATTGTTGTTTATCCTTCCTTTTGTTTTTAAATCTTTGATTTCTTGTCCGTAATGTTCATTTTGTACATGTTTTTATTTATGTTTGTAGCGCGTCGAATATCAGCGAGTGTTAAATTACATTGTTTTGACGCAGGCGGCCCATTCATGTTTTCATGATTCATAGCTGCGTCTTCCCTGTGACGATTATTTTGTGACGTGTTTGTTATGAAACGCGACACCCATGCTACGATGCGTATTATAATTGTAATACAGCTGTTCTTGGTAAGAAGTTCTGTTACAATGTTCATGTTTTTGTTTTCGGTAATTCGTGACGTAACTGCATGCACCTTTTTAACTTCTATTTCTGGTAACTTAACTATGTCATATTATGTTTTCGGTATGTTTTCTCTGTTAAGCCATTCGGGTCCGTCAAACCACAGAGGAAAGTTGTGTAATTGAGAAGGTAGTAGTCCACGTGACGCGCAGTCGGCCGGGTTTTGCTCCGATCTTACGTGTTTCCCACACCCGGCGGGCACTATAGATGTTATCTCCTGAACTCTGTGTCCAACATGGGCCTTCCATCGCGAGACATCGCCCTTTAGCCAGCCAAGCACGATCATTGAATCCGTCCAAGCTGTTACTTTAATGTTAGGTTTATCGAGACAATGTTTTATTTTCTTGACTAGTTGAGCTAACAGCTGAGCACCGCATAACTCAAGTCTGGGAAGTGTTTGTTGTTTTTGGATTGGAGCGACTTTTGTTTTGGCCGCAACCAATGCAATTTGTTGCTGTTTTCCCTCTGTTACTTTACTGTACACCACGCACGAAAATGCTTTTTCCGATGCGTCACAGAATGCGTGTAATTCAAAATCCTTGTTTGCTTCTAACCCAAGCCATCGGTTAATTTTGAAAGGTTGCATATTTGTTAATTCAGATTTTAGTATTCTCCATTCCTTTTCTATTCCATCTGGAACAGTGTCATCCCATTCGATTTTGTAGTTCCAGATCTGTTGGAATAAAAATTTTGCCTTGATTGTTATTGAGGATAGCCATCCCAAAGGATCAAAAATTGTAGAAATGTCGCTTAAGATTTGCCGTTTTGACGAATTTTTGGTTGTTTTTGTTTTTTATTGTGCTTGAAAATATGAATTCATCTTGTTTCGGATCCCATACCAAGCCTAATGCTTTGGAAGCTGGTGCTTCTGTAAAACTTAAGTTGACTGGGCTAATCATATGTTCTGGCAGATCTTCTAGCAGTTGTTGTTCGTTACTCGACCACTTTCTGAGGTTAAACCCTCCTTCTTTCAATAGCTGTATAAGTTAGTCTCTTGTATCTCGCGCCTCGTCCAGAGTATCCTTTCCGAATAACGCTTCATCTACAAAAAAATTATTGAGTAAGATGTTTTTAGCTTCCGGGTACTTGTCACCTTCGTCCATCGCTTGCTGTTGAAGTGTTCGCAGTGCTAAGAATGGAGCGGCCTTAGTACCATAGGTGACTGTACATAGTTGATATTCTCTTAGCAGTTGCCGTGGACAAATTCCTCCACACTATTTTCTGTAAGGGTTGATGTTCTGGATGTACCATTATAAACCGGTACATTTTCTCAATGTCTGATGATAAGACATATTTGTATTGTCTCCATTTCAGCAAGATGCTAAGGATATCTATTTAACCGACTTCCAAAAGGAGGAGGTTCTCAATTCAAATGTTTTTTTTTTAATGTGTGTACACCGATTACGCTGCCATTTATGATCCGATTTACGTGATTCTTTTTTAGTTTGATGCCAAATAGTTGCCATTTAGTCCCATAAAAATTTAACATGGTTTAGCCCAGTAGTTGTCATTTTATGAACATTTTTACTTCAGTTGTGTGGTATAATTTCATGTATGTTCACCGATTTCTCCTCGATTTGTGGAGCGATTCTCAAAATTCTTTTTTTATTTGAAAGAATATACTCCTGAAATAGTCGAATTAAAATTTGGTGAAGATCTGATGCTGATCTTCGGAGATATACAATGGAACTCTTCAAAAGTAGATGGTAAATCGGTCGTGATTGCTGCAATTGCTTGGATGTTTATTGTTTACACAACATCATGACGTAACATCACGCCTGTATGCTCTGAGGGGTACGCAGAAGTGTACAATACACCCAAATTTCGACAGTTTGTTGTGTATGTTAAGTTACATTTATTGGGGATAAGCCTATTACCATTACATGTATTTTTAACAATGTAAAATAAATGCATAGCAAATATTTGTATAGGATATTACAACTAAAAATGGAAAAATAAAAAAACATTTTTGCAAAAAAAAAAAACCGACTTCAAAAACACAAAAAAGTGAAAAATAACTTTAGCTTCAGAAGTCGGTGACAAAAAAAAAACTAAATGAATCAAACAAAGGTCACCGACTTCTGAAGCTAAAGTTATTTTTCACTTTTTTGTGTTTTTGAAGTCGGTTTTATCACGGTAATATTATGGTTTTATTTTTTGTAGATTCGGTCCCGCCTCCATTAAGTCATTAAGACTGTATTTTGAACTAGTTTTTGCCGATGCGTTGAACACAACTCTAAGTTTCCTTGTGATAGCACCTGATCGCACTACCCCGTGGTGCGGGAGAAAATATTCAATGTTTTTGTTCCTAGTGTTGTTTTCGACTTGCTCCATGTGACCCATTTCTTCATATTCATCCATAAAAGCTTTATAATCTTTTGCGAACGCATGATTTTTAGCCATCTTTCGCTCAAGTTGTTGAAATTGAGCGATAGCCTGTGGTTTCGATGTTCCTAAGTGTTCAATAAAATTATCCTTGAGTGGGAGACGAACTTGATATCGCCCATCAGGAAGTCGTGTTGTTGTCTCTTTGTACAGCTGTTCGCACCTGTTGTCAGGGTCCACATCTTCTTTGTTTTTTTGCAAAGACTCCTGTTCCTAGAATTGGGTTAGATCCTGAATGTTATTGATAATTACATGGCAATTGAATGTTTTGTAATTACCACATACTACCCAGCCTAAATGAGTTTTTTGTCTATGATGGATGACGTGTTTGTTTTTATTAACCCCTTTAACAATATTTTGGAATATATATCGGCTCGCAATAGTAAGTCTATACTCGTAATCCTGAGATATGTTAAATTCAGAGACAGCGAGTTGTAAATGTTGTATATGTTCAAAGCTATCTTTATTTACTGTTTTACTTGGCAGTTTGTTTGTTATTTTCTTCATAATAAGTGCATTAATGTTAATGTTGAAGTCATTGTGTATCGCTTGGCATTTAAGATGGAGCACTCCTTTACACATGGTGGTGGCTGAAGCACCAACACCTGACACCACCGCGCTCATCTTGTTTCGTTTTAACTGCAATTTTTGTGCAGCATTTTCTGTAATTAGGCTAACCTGAGATCCCTGGTCTAATAAAGCGCGTAAAACGATCGTAGTTCCATCATTGGCCATTGTTTTGACCTGGGCCGTGGCTAGCAGTACCTCATTTGAGTTGTCATGTTCTAAATGCGTGTTCACTTGTTGACCTACACTAGCCCTGCCGGTTCTCGATTTTGCAACTCCAATCGCCTCATGCAAAATGCTGCTATCCGGCTCGAAGGACCAAAATGTAAGGGAATGAGCCTTTACAGTTAATGTTAAAAATGTTAATAAAATAAATGTTAATGTTCAAAAGTAATTAATGGGAAATTGCACTAAAATAATGTAATAAGAAAATAATAGAAAATGTTACAAAAAGTCACAAAATGTTGAATGTTGCGCGAGCTCGATATTAAACCGAAGACTTGACACCGAAGACTGACGTACTTGCGTACGTGACGATACTACATTTTTATAAAATAACAAAATTTGCAGTATTTTAACTAGGTTAACTAAAGTACAATGTGCGGTTGCTGACCGTACACAATTCAATGAAAGAAATAAATGTAAATGGTGGCTGAACAGTACAAAGTACTCACACATGTGTTATGCAATTATATAATACTAAGAACTGGAATCTATACAATACAAGTATATTTTTACAATCTTCTGCAGCTTCCACTATACATTAACATGGGATTCAATTCTTCTTCATCTTCTATGTGTTACTAGGACCATGATATGAGAGTTCTCAGTGATTATCCAGCGTTGTAATGCCGTAAAAAGTAATGAGCACATCCCCAAATGTGCTGAAGCAGTGTCGCTGTCGCGGCGCGTCACGCCGTGAGTCCGCGACGCAATCACGTGACGTCACGCCGTAGCTAACTTTTTGTTTTTGGTTCTGGATGAGCAAACATCGCCGTATATTAAGATCGGGCGTGATTTTTGTGTGTACACATCGTTGCGCGCGCGTCACCCGGCGCCGCTGATTGCTAATGCGAAGTGTCAACGAGGCACAGCCCCTTCCCCTCCCGGCCCCCGCCGCCGCCGCTGCCTTGTCTGGATGTGTCAACACAGCACACGCGAAGCTTTCGTCGTGTCAAAGATACATTCCCTTACCAAGTCATATTCGAGCGAACACACAGCACTCATTATGTAAAAATATGTATTCATATTATTCTCAATACTACCCAAGTACCGTCAAAATAATGGTGAGAATGAAATCGATAAACTGAAACAAAAATGTACTTTACGAGGATTCGTAACGAACAAATTAATGAAGACATTTCTGAGGTAGCACTCACACATCAGTAGGGCATAGTATTCCTGACTGTGTGGTTGGCTACGCTACTTGCTTGTTAAATGTTTTGTCCTGTTGTTCGTCCTCTCAGTATAAAAAGCAGAATAACTTACAACAACTCTCACTCAGGATTTCAGGAAGTTTATGTACTTTGGCCGATGGAGCAAGGTTTTTACCGAGTGGTGGCCAAGATTAAGAAAAAAAAACCAGGGCCGTCCCAGAGCTCGTTGGGTCGACGATATCGTTAAAGTCGCGGGAAACACCTGGATAAGGGACACACAGAACCGAGAAGTGTGGCAGAAAAATAAGGAGGCCCTATAGCCAGAAGTGAATGATTCCGTGCTGATATGATGATGATTTACTTTCCTTCTCTGTTTAATTATTTCCTGATGACAAACAGTCAATAAAACGAGGATGGACATTATTTGATAAGAATTTAACTAATCATACACGCTATCAGTCAATAACGTCCCCACTGCCGCTGGGACACCGAAGTCCTCTCTGAGAGCGAGCGCTGTGATCCACCGCGCGGGCTCAGTGCGGGGCCAATTGTTTGGTTTTAGGACACGCCCCAGTTTATCTTATCATACACAGCATGAGCTCAGTCAATAACGTACGTCCCCATTGCCGCTGGGACACAGTTGTCCTCTCTGCGAGCGAGCACTGTGATTCACCGCGCGGCCTCAGTGCGTGACCAATTGTTTGGTTCTAGGAAACGCCCCAGTTTCCTTATCAGTCACATTCTTTAGGACTGACGATCAAAATAAATGACACAAAGTAACTCGCTTGCCTGCGCTCGAGCCTACGACCGCGACGCACGACTCGTTCGTCGGAGCAGTCACCGCTGTCCAGTGTCCAGTAGGCTACCATTGCCATTGCGGCAACGTACTGGACCAACGGCGATGGGCGGGTCACGTAGCAAGAATGAGCGATGATAGATGGACTTCTCGGCTGACGTCATGGCCAGGCCCCCAGGGAAATAGAAAAAGAGGAAGACCTAGAAGCAGATGAGCTGACGACATTGAAGGGACGGCTGGTAAACTGTGGAAAGAAAACGCCACAGATAGAGACTACTGGGTATCTTTGGAGGAGGCCTTTACCGTCAAATAGAGGGGTTTACGCTATTTAAAAGAAAAAAAAGAAAACCAAATCAATTCAATCATAATAATAATACAATAATAATAATTTATAAATAAAAATATTTAAAATGTATAATTAAAATGCATGATGATTTAGATCCACATTATACTATATAAAGCTCGATTACCACTCACTCACTGACTCACTGACAGAATTGTTCTCCCAGATGGTGGATGGGGAGGTGGGTATATTTTGACAGATTCGTAAACAACTAACTCTAAATAGTATGGGAAAAGTGCCAAACCTCCCCTTTTCGCCCCCCTTCCTCCCCCTCCCTATCGTATCTCGGAAACCAAGAGACTTGGAACATTTTTATTTTCAGATTCGTATAGAGGAGACTCGGAAAAGTAAAAACCAGTTTTCAAAATTGACCCCTTTTCCCCCCGTCTCCCCCCTTGAGGCGGATCTCGGAAGTTGAGAGACTTGGAACATTTTTTTTTCAGATTCATATAAAGGGGCAACGCGTTAGTCAAAATCATTTTTCAAAACTCCCCACTCTCCCCCCCTTCACCCCTCCCCCCATCGTATCTCGGAAACTAGGACACGTAGCGGCTTTTTGATTTTTACTAAAAATTATTATTGAGGAGCGTTTAAATTTGTATACGGAGGGTATCCTCCCCTCCCCAACCTCCCCTAAAAATAAAAGGGCTATAACTTCGTAACGGTCAGAGATAGCGATTATGTGTTTGAACAAATATTATAGTAGGCGTCGAATCGAAACCTGTCTGGTGGTAGGTAGGTTCTGAGTGGAGCGAACCTGCGAGACCGAGTGGAGCGAAGGGGGGAGGTGGCGAGCGAAGCGAGCCGGCGACCTCCTTAGCGTAACGAAGGTTGAGTGGGTGAAGCGTAACTCAGCTTTTAACGTTTCTAATGAATTCTTTTTTTTTTGACTTTTTTTTATTTATTCAATTAGGTTTTAGAATGTTTTAGGGGTTCTTAAGGGTTTTCATACTGATTTAGGGGTAGTTGTAACGGATTTTCCAATTATTTTAAGGATTCCTATGGATTCTCAAAATTTTATGATGGTAAGGAATACTTCTCAAGAACACGACAACACGCGAGCTGCGCGCAGCTCGCGCACCCACGCAAATACTAGTTATACTATATAAAGCTCGATTACCACTCACTGACTGACTCACTGACATAATTGTTCTCCCAGATGGTGGATGGGGAGGTGGGTATATTTTGACAGATTCGTAAACAACTAACTCTAAATAGTTTGGGAAAAGTGCCAAACCTCCCCTTTTCACCCCCCTTCTCACCCCCGCCTATTGTATCTCGGAAACCAAGGGATTTGGAACGTTTTTTTTTTCAGATTCGTATAGAGGAGGCTCGGGAAAGTAAAAACCAGTTTTCAAAAGTTGACCCACTTATCCCCCTTCTCCCCCCTTCAGGCGGATCTCGGAAGTTGAGAGACTTGGAACATTTTTTTTTTCAGATTCGTAAGAAGGGGCCTAGAGTTAGTCAAAACCATTTTTCAAAACTCCCCATTTTCCCCCCCTTCACCCCTCCCCTCATCGTATCTCGGAAACTAGGACACGTAGCGGCTTTTTGATTTTTGCTATAAATTATTATTGAGGGGCGTTTAAATTTGTAAACGGAGGGTATCCTCCCCTCCCCAACCTCCCCTAAAATGGAAAGGGCTGTAACTTCGTAACGGTTAGAGATAGCCATTGGGTGCTTGAACAAATATTATAGTAGGCGTCGAAACCTGTCCGGTGGTGGTAGGTTCTGAGTGGAGCGAACCTGCGAGACCGAGTGGAGCGGAGGGGGGAGGTGGCGAGCGAAGCGAGCCGGCGACCTCCATAGCGTAACGAAGGTTGAGTGGGTGAAGCGTAACTCAGCTTTTAACGATTCTAATGAATTCTTATTTTTATTTTTTTATTGATTTAGTTTTTAGAATGTTTTAGGGGTTCTTAAGGGTTTTCATACTGATTTAGGGGTATTTGTAATGGTTTTCCAATTATTTTAAGGATTCCTATGGATTCTCAAAATTTTATGATGGTGAGGAATACTTCTCAAGCACACGACAACACGCGAGCTGCGCGCAGCTCGCGCACCCACGCAAATACTAGTTTAAGTATATTGATTAATTATAATATTTGTATACTATAACGACAATAAGAAACTGATCAATATAAAATGTATTAGTTAGTTATTAGGTGTGAAATAAAAGGCTTTTTATTTATTTATTTATTTATTACTAGACCAACAAGAACAGCAGCTGCGGCTCGGCGCCTTTCCTTGCCCGAAATAAATGTTATGTTATCTTTATGTACGTACATGATTATCATCACGGTACGTATTCCCCGAAGGGTTTGACAGAGTCGAACCCAGTACGCCCACATCGCCAGTTATGTTTAAGTTTCATAGGTATAATAGGCGGTGAGCTTATTGCCATCAACCGCGAACGGCTCCTACTCTTCGAGTTGCTATTGAGAAATCCTGGATGAACTTTGAACTTTGACAGTGAGTAGCTTGTGACTTCTTGGCTGAAGAAGGCTTCTGGGGTGTCGCAAAAATGTGTGTAAAGGGAATTAAAATACCACGTTGGTATTTAAGTAAACCGTCCTTTATAATGTACGCATGTATATGTGTGAGTGAGGGTGAGGGCGGGGGAGGGAGCGCACCGCTAATGAACTCGCGCTAAGGACGTCTGTGATCATGTAGCGCGCGGCCGGAATTAACTCATGGAGCACACACGTACCGCGCGCGCACAGCTAGCTGGCGGGCGGTGTATGCACTGTGCTCGCAAGCAGGCAGCGTCCAACTGCGGGGCATTACCTACAGTATGATTTATGAGAAAAGAAGGAATTCTCATTTACATCTTTTGAGTTACTTTTGTTTTCTATCTATGTAATCTGGTTTCCAACATATTTATGTAATATGTTAAAATGTTAGTCGGAATTGGGTAGTGTCGAACTACTGTCGCACGATCATTATTTTGTCGCACTAGCGTTATCGCACGTACACTCGTCGAGCTCGCGTACTGCACTCCTATTGCTCGTCTAAGATCCCGTAGTAGTCGGCACCTTACACTTGTAGTTTAAGTAAGAAGTGGCAAGTAAGTACTTGGAGTTAGGTGAGTTGACGTAAACACACACAGATTTGGTAACACTAAAAGTTTATTAGAGTACCGATCACAACAAAGTAAAATTAGGTTGGATGCTAATCCGCGGTGTTCGCGTAAAGATGTAATTTGTCAACTAACTTAAAATTATATTAAACATGGTTTTAAATACTAAAGATAAAAGTAGGTTGCTGCGTTTGCAGCCTTATGTTATGTACGTAAACCGTACATGCTCCCGAGGGCAAAAGCGGGATGAGCATCCAGTACATGAAACGTTTAAAAGTAAAAATCCCAAAATATAGGTAAGTAATAAAAAGTACAGTCAGTATAAAAGTAAACATTAGGTAAGTAAATAAATTCGTAAGTAAAAATTAAATATGTAAACATCAAAATTATAAGTTTTACTGCTCCTCAAAGTGAAATAGTTGTTTCGGCCGCGCGTCGCTGTATGGTGGCTCCGGCGGTGTCGAATGACGTATTTCTTGCATCTCGATTTCGACTTTGTTGTCGATTCCTGTAGGTTGTCTTGTAGGTGGCCTTTTAGTCTTATGCCATAGTCTCCTAATCCAAATGTAGACAGCAAATGAAGCTGCTCCTCCCAAAAGCAAAGAAGCTCTGTCCCTTGTGGTAGTCTTTCCTGCTGTTTCTGCTGAGTTATTTGGTTTTCTATGTTCCTGATACTTATTGCAGGTGTATGCAGTTCCGTCATAGTCAGCTGTGCGTTTTTCCAACTTAGATCAAATAAATTGTTCAAATAAATTTGCTTCATAAGTGGTTGTAGGTAAATATTGTAGCATCTTTCTTTTGTAGTATGCATTTTGGTTTCAAGGCAATCACCCCAGTTCCGTTGATGACCGCTGGCGTAATCGCTACATATGACGCGCATCAGCTGTGTGTCGCATAATGTAAACAACCACCAGTTTGGTTTGTGTAATTGGATCCATGTTTCTTTGCAGGTTACGTCTTTGATGACACAGGATAATGACGTTTGTTGGCTGAATACCTTGGCCTCGCAAGGTGCGTCCTTGTCTTGTAAGCTAAATACTAGCTGACGTGAAATGCATGTGTACTCGTCTTCTCCGTAAGATGTACATTGGCGCATGTCTTGCTCTTCCATAGTTATGTAGGAATTTTTCACGAAGTTTATGGCGATATAGTTGGAGAAAGGCTGCACGATTTTCAACTGTCCTTGTTTCTGGAATGGTATAGGTATTACCCGGTATATTTTGTAGTCCTCATCGCTTAAAAGTGGAATATGCAGTTCAAAAAGGAGAAAGTTGTTTGTAATCCGAGCCTTGACATGGATTAGTTCGTAGATGTCACGGAAATCCTTTTGTATGTCCTTTATCGGCAAGGCTAATCCCGTGGTAGTTTTCCAGAGAGAATGTTCAGCTGTTCTATTATTTGAGATGCCGGAAACAAGTGTGTGTCCAAATGACCTCGGTAAATAAATGTTGGCGAGAGCATTCATAAGTAGGTGGTTGACAACTGCTTCGCATGGTGTAAACTCGTGCGCGATTCTTTGACAGAGTTTATCAATTTGGTTTATGTAGTTGTTCATATTATTTGTTGCTTGCCAGTAGGAAGTTAGGTTGTAATAGATCAGTAGTGTCCATTCATCATGTATTAGTTGCAGTTTTCCGGCTTCATCGAAGTAAATAGGTTGATTGTTGGTTATAGAGGTCACCTTGTAGTTATTTGTTACTGGTGACGATTGTGCAGTTCCTATCATTCCTATCAAAGTTATAAGAGCGAAAGTCAGGAAACTGTATTTGTTGGTTCTAGTGCTCCTTTTTCTTCTTTGGTTTTCAGTTATCTCTGTATTTTCTTCTCTTTTGTTGTTTCTTCAGTAGCTGGAAGGTTTTCTTGTTGTGGTAATAGTGCTAGTTTGACAGTAGGTCGTTTTATCACTCCAGTTTTTGTTTTAAGGGTAGCCACTCGTACTAAACCATCCTTACCGGGATGAGTTTCCATCACTCGTCCCATGGCCCATTTACCAGGGGGTAAGTTTGTTTCTTTGATTAGTACGACGTCGTTTGGTTTGAGATTTTGTGCAGTTTTGTTCCACTTACTTCTAGACTGGAAGGTATTCAGATAATCATTGGACCATGCCTTCCAGAATTGATCCAGCATGTGCTCCGTTAGTTGCCAGCATTTTCTCAAATCCATCTTTCTGTCGTCTGGCTCCGGTTGAGGTAATGACAACGTAGCACTGCCAGTTAGAAAGTGAGCAGGAGTAAGAGTGCTGTAAAATTCCTCCGGAGCTTCTGTTAGTGGACACAGAGGCCTCGAGTTGAGGCAGGCTTCTATTTTCGCTAATAATGTAGTAAATTCTTCCCAGGTTAGTTTTTGATCCCCAAGGACCCTCCGCAAGTGATGTTTTAATGATTTAACAGCTGCTTCAAATATCCCCCCCGCACTAGGCCAAGCAGGAGCGTTGAAATCCATTGAATTTCTAATTTTCCAATCTCGTCATAAAACTCAGGAGAAAGCAGCTTTTTGAAGTTACTAAAATCCTCTCTCAGCACTTTGGATGCTCCAACGAAGTTCGTGCCGTTGTCTGAGTACATATGTGCGGGCGTTCCACGCCTCGCGCACATTCTTTGAAGGGCCGCAATAAATGCTTCCGTGCTTAGTTCTGAGACTAATTCGATATGTACAGCTTTCGTTGCCATACACACGAAAACTGCGATGTAAGCTTTTGAGGTCTTCACTCCTCTTCCTTTGTTCAGTTTCACGTCTACGTGACCTATAAAGTCAACACCCGTGTGAGTGAATGGACGACTTGGTGTTACTCTTTGTTTCGGAAGATCGGCCATTAGTTGCGCATTGTCAGTAGAGTTGTAACGATGACATTTCACACAGCGTCGTATTCTTCCCTTTACCACCCGATTCCCAGACACTATCCAGTATCGTTGCCGTATATAAGTAAGGGTCAGACGGGCTCCTCCATGAAGCGTCATCAAGTGTGCTTGATCGATCAGTAGTTCAGTGAAGCGGCTGGAGTAGGGTACAACTGCAGGATTCTTCATATTAGCAGGAAGATCAGAGTGCTGTAGTCTTCCGCCTACGCGAATGATTCCCTTGTCATCCAGATAAGGTTTAAGTTTATAAATGCTGCTTTTCGGTGACACAGTTTTATTTTGGTTCAGCTGTTTGTGTTCGTGCGCAAACTCGCTTTGCTGAACATATTTTATTATATATTCTGCTGAGTATTGTAGGTCAGTTGTTGTTAGGTAGGTAGCGCTTGGTCGTAATTTTTGCTTTAATGATGCAAAATTTCGCACAATTCGAGCAGTAATTCTTGTTACTGAGGTCAGCGAACTGTGGTTCTTCAATAACTTGTAAACAATATTTTCAGTGTTGTAGTTTTTCGAAATGACGTCATTGGGTTCGACCCTTCTTGCTTCGCCCGTAGTAAAGTGGCAATTCACATTATGAGGTGTTTCTGATTCTGCGAAGTTTTTTAGAAACATAGTTCCGTTCCACCATAAGTTGAACTTGACTACCTTGCTCGGTAGTAAGCCTCTTGAAGCACAGTCAGCTGGATTAAGTTCCGATCGTACGTAACACCATTGTGTAGGTGGAATTACGTCTATTTTCCCCACTCTGTTAGATACGTATCTTTCCCATCTTGAGAGGTCTCCCTGAATCCAAGCTAGGACCACCTTTGAGTCACACCAACCGTAAGCTGATATCTCATGCTCCGTTAGTGATTTCTTCACCTTTTCCATGAGTTGGAAGAGTAGTAGTGCTCCGCATAGCTCAAGCCTGGACAATGTAGTTTTTTGAGTAATCGGCACCACCCTAGTCATTGACACTAGTAACGTGATCCTTGGGTCGCCCTTTTCGTCGATTACTCGGCTGTATATGACGCAAGCGTATGCCTTTTCGCCTGCGTCACAGAATCCATGTAGTTGGATAGTTTTCTGTGTACTGCCAATCCATCTGTATATTTTAATGTTTTTAATTTGATGTAGTTCTTTAGTTTGATGCCACCATTCGTCTTGTAACTCAGTAAGTAGTTCAGCATCCCAGTTTATTTTAGTTAGCCACACCCTTTGGAATAGTAGTTTAGCTGACACAGTTATAGGCGCCAGCCAATCCAAGGGGTCGTATAGTCTTCCGGCGGGATCTCATGGCGACATGGAGAGAGCGACTGTCGCAAACCCGTGCAGGGCACGCCACGATAGTGGTGATAAGTCCCCTCTTTGAGGAGTGGCTTGATAGACGCCACGGCGTCCTCACCTTCCGCCCGACGCAGGTCCTCACCGGACACGGAGTGTTCGGGAGGTTCCTGCACCGAATCGGGCGGGAGGAAACGCCCGGGTGCTTCCATTGTGAGGATCGACCGGAGGACACGGTGGAACACACGGTGGAGGTGTGCCCCGCGTGGGCGGAGCACCGCCGTGTCCTCGAAGCGGCAATCGGCGGCGGCGACCTCTCGCGTCCGGCCCTGGTGCAAGCCATGGTCCGGAGCGAGACGGAATGGGACGCCGTCACCTCCTTCTGCGAAGCAGTAATGCTAGAGAAGGAGGTGGCGGAACGTGAGAGGGAGAGAACCTCTCAACGTCCCGGCCGCCGCGGGAGACGCCCCGGGCGTCAGGGGCCACCACCACGTGGCCCCCGGCCACCGTAGGCGCGGGCCTGTGGACGGTGGGCTATGGGCTAGCTCGCCGTCCGTCCGTCTCATGACGACAGGCCGTGCCGACGGCGCGTTAGTGTTCCACGCGCGCCTCAAAGAGAGTCAGCAAAAGGGTCCGTAGGGACCGATGCCTGCCGGGGCTGCGGGACTGTTCGAAAGAGATACCGTGGCCCCGGAACACAAAGGGCGATGAAGGAACATGGATGGGTTTTAGTCAGTAAAAGTCTGACACTCCCTCCTGCTCCGCCCAAAGCGGGAGGAGTTATTTGATGATTTCCCATCCGAAAAAAAAAAAAAAAGAAAAAAAAAGGGGTCGTTTAATCTTGATATTTGTGACAGCAGTTTCCTTTTAGTTAGTGGTTCGTTGTTGTTGTCGTCTATAGTCCAGTTGAATATGAAAACGTCTTCCTTTGAATTCCAACTCAATCCTAACGTTTTCATTGATTCGTCGCCTTTGAAATTAAATGTACTTTTCGATATTTGATCTACGTCTAAGTGTCGTAAAAGTTCAGGATCATTGCTTGACCATTTTCGCAGATTCATTCCGCCTCCTTTCAGTAGTTTTATGATCGAAGTTTGAATTTCCTTTGCTTGTTTTGTCGAGTTGTGGCCGCTAATTAGGTCATCGACGTAAAACTGATTTAGCAGTATTTCAGCGGCTTTTGGGTATTTGTGGCCGTCATCAAAAGCAAGCTGTTTGAGTGTTCGCATTGCTAGCCATGGAGCACTTTTTGTCCCATATGTTAATGTTTGCAGTTGGTATTCTTGTAAATTGTCTTTTGGTTGATTTCTCCATATGATCTTCTGTAGATATTGTTGATCGGGATGACACCATATGGAACGGTACATTTTTTCAATGTCTGCGGTGTAGACATATTTGTAGCCACGCCATTGTAATATTAATGCTTGTATGGCCTTTTGTAGGTTTGGACCCTTTTCCATTACGTCATTGAGGCTACATCCACCCATGGTCTTCTGTGAAGCATTAAAAACTGCTCTTAATTTTGTTGTCGTTGATTGTTCTCTCAGTACTCCATGATGTGGTAAGTAATTTGGAATTTTGGCGGATGTCGTGTTCGAAAGCTTCATATGACCTAAGTCGATGTACTCGCGAATGAAATCCTTGTACATTGATGCAAGTTTAGGGTTTCTGTCAAATTTTCTTTCCAGTTGTAAAAATTGAGAGATTGCAATCGGCTTTGAGTTTCCCAATTTTTCTGCATAACCAGGAATCAGTGGCATTTTAACAATGTATTTTCCGTCGCGATCTCTTTCAGTAGTCGTTTTGTAGTAATTTTCGCACCAGTCATCTTTAGATGTGTCTTCAGTATTTTGTATGATATCTTCAGTCTCCCGAAATCTCTTTAAGTCGTTCAGGTCGACAAGAGCAACATGGCAGTTAAAAGTTTCTAGCTTGCCGCATAAAATCCATCTGTAGGGACACATGTAAGCGTGCACGACTGAATGCAAGGTAAGCAGAAATGTATATGTGAGCGTGACGTATGGACGGCGGGCCAGTTACTGCGCACTAGCCCGGTCGGAAGGTTCTCCTTGGGGTAATTTGGAATTAAACTCTTTTAGCAGTGGACTTTCATTTATTTAAATAAAACCCAGAGGCCTTCATAACCGGTTAGCGCAGTGCTCATACAAATAGGGATTGCTATAATCACAGTGCCAGCAGAATCCCTAAAGTGGTGACCCCGAACGCGAACTATTTAATTACGCCGTAATAAAGTGCAAAGTGTACGAATTCGGTGACTCTGTAACGTGTCGTGTATCAGTGCGAACTAAATTAAAAACATGCAGGCTCCACAAACACAGGCGATGCCGGTGAAAAGGGAGAGCGAGGATGTAGCGCCGATAGAGCTAAAGGCGCAAATTCCAGATTTTTGGACAGACGATCCACGTCTCTGGTTTGCACAGTTTGAAGTATTACTCGCGAGTCAGAAGCAAGGGGAGGCGAAGAAATTTGGCCTGGTGCTACCCAAGTTAAGCAAAAGCACCATACAGCAGGCGCGGGACATAATTCTAAATCCACCCGAGAAACCATACACCGCCTTAAAGGAACGACTTTTGACGGTTTACGAAGAGTCGGTCACGCGGAAACTGCAGAAGGTTCTGCATGAATCCGAACTGGGCGAACAAAAACCCACGCAATTAGCGTTCGGAGCATGAAAAACTTAGCAGGAGACAAAATCCCAGAAGAAAACATGCGCATACTATGGATGGGAAGGCTACCAGAAACGGCTCGTACGGTACTAACCATCAGTGAAACAACAGAGCTGGAAAAGCTAGCGGAAATGGCGGATAAAATAATAGAAGAAGCGACACCTATAAAACACTATCGCTACAGTTGCAACGGGTACCTCAACATCAGGAGCAGACCTGCTGATCGCGGAAATAGTAAAGCTCGGTGAAAAAATCGAAGCCATGAACAGAGGCGCGCAAAGCACTTCTAAACCACGGAACCGATCACAGTCACCAGACAAGAGAAGGGAAAAACGTCGCAACGAAAGGGCAGATTGTGCTTCTACCATTATCGATTCGGTAAGAAGGCCACCAAGTGCGTGCAACCATGCAGCTGGGACAACAGCGCAGCAGGTGAAGATTCTCGAGGGTATAGTATTATGTTATACTTACGCTTCATATTCACCATTCATAATACTATACATCATCCTTTTTATTTGTTTATATTTCTACACTCAGCAAATCGATTTAAATACGATTCTTTAACTTGGAAATAGCTGAAATAAAATACTATTATAATTTTCATGTTGTGATATTTACGTCAAGCGTCAAATTGTCAAACTGTCAGTTAGTTTTTTAATTCTCTTTCTGCTCAGTCTATGGTCTAGCTCTATGATTTCTCTTTTTGGTTTGTATAATTTAAATTATTTTTATCAATATGTGTTTAGCCATTATATTTTGTAGATTATTACGATTGTTTACTAAATAACTTAATATTAAATTATATTATAAAATTATTTACGCACTCATGGATATGTCCTGGCCGACTACACTTGTCAGATGAGATGATGGCGACACTAAGAAAACTAAGATTTGAAAAAGGAAGACTACTTTGGGAGAAACGAGCTGACGGACGGCTGAAAAGTCTACTCTGGATCTGATTTGAGGGTATCAGAGAGCAGCTTGGTTTTGGCGGTGAGATTCTTAAACTGCCCAGGGGATCCAACGAAAGTTTCTCCTGGGACTTCTACTCCCGATGTTCGGAGGCTAACTACGTGCCTGTCCGTCTACTGGTCTCGCAGGGCTGTCCTACGTCTAGCCCTGAGTTTTGCACTGCCTTGCTGCTGAGCTGTCCTGGTAAACTCTGAGATCTGCGCTGCCGCCGTTTCTACTGCTTCAGAGCTAACTTCAAGGTTACTCCGGTATCGACCTGCTACCCTGACGCCTGTTCCCGTTCTTACAGTGTGGTAAACTCATTATTGTCCATCTAAGTGCATAAACTTTAAAACTGAGTGCGTGCTAGGTAGTTTTTTATAACTAGCTGTATTTTTTATCTTTCCCCTCTATTAAAATTTAATTGAACAAGTCTGCTTATCCATTTATTTTAAATAGGAGCAAGTAGATCTGTTGTTGAATCGAACCAAGTCGATTATGTAGCACATCCCTAATGTAAGTGCGTGTGAGCAACCCTATGGTTGCCATGGAGTGTTGATTCCTAATTCAATAACTATGTAAAAAGCAAATGTCGGTTTAGTATTCTAATATACATTTATGCTAAAGCGTGTACGTTATATTTTCTCATCTTCCCTGCTTGCCGTTCCCAACTCCAACAAATGGTAGCAGAGCGTGGTTACAAGAAAAAATGAGCGCCACTGCCTCATACCGTATTGAAGCTCTCTCCAAAGAAAATTATGACACGTGGAGCGTGCAGGCTGAAGCAGTTCTAATTAAAAATGGACTGTGGGGATACGCCAGTGGATCAATCACCGAGCCAAAAGAGGAAACAGCAAAAAGTAAGTTCTATGAAAATGACTTGCTTGCTCGATCAGAGTTATTACTGATCATCTCACCGTCAGAACTTAAACAAGTGCGGGGATGCAAGACATCCAACGAGCTATGGCTTAAGCTAAAAGGAATTTACCAAAGCAAAGGTCCTGCTCGGAAAGCAACTTTGCTAAAACAGCTGATATTAAAAAAGGCTGATAAAGATGACGTCCGTGAACATTTAAATAATTTTATTGACATCGTGGACAAGCTAGCGGATATGGGCGTTAGCTTGCATCCCGATCTACTAAGCATAATGATGCTTTACAGCCTTCCAGCTGCTTACGAGAATTTCCGTATAGCAGTGGAAACTCGTGACACCTTACCGTCTCCCGAAGAACTGAAAATAAAAATCGTTGAAGAGAGTGAGGCACGAAAAAATATTGACTGTAGTAAAGAAAATGAAGAAGCCTTTTTCACAAAGAAGGGAAAATATTGCCAAAAGTGTAAAAAGAAAGGCCATACCACTCAGGCGTGCTGGAGTCAAAAGAAAAATGCTCCCAAGAAAAAATATGAGAAAAAACTTGAGAAAAATTTCAATGTATGCCTAAACACAGGAAAAGAGGTTACTAATAAAAACACGTGGTGTCTTGATAGCGGTTGTACATCGCACTTTTGTGGTAAAAGCCTCTTATATAACAGCATGGAGTCTGCATCTGGAAATTTGAAGCTGGCCTCAAATAAACATTATGCAACGATTGAAGGAAAAGGAAAAGTGACAGTGTTCAAAGAAAAAGAAAAATTTAATTTAAATGACACATTGTTTATTCCTGATTTGACAACCAACCTATTGTCAGTAAGTAAAATAACTGAAAAAGGAAATAAAGTTATTTTTCAAAAGAAAAGGCATATATAATGGAAAATGATGGAACAGTAATACTGACAGCAAAGAAGAGTAACGATTTATACTACCTCGAATTTGATGAATCAAATGAGACCGCAAAATATACACGCAAAACTGGAAATGATAGCAAAATCATGCAGTGGCATCGAAAACTAGGCCATATAAATGAAAGAGATTTGGTTAGGATGGCAAAAGAAGAATTGATGTATGGACTTGATGTAGGTGAAGGAAAACTTGATAATTGTGAAACCTGTATAAAAGGAAAACTGTCAAGATTGCCATTCCCGCGTCATGAGGGAATATACACTACTGAACCATTGCAAATAATCCATAGTGATGTGTGTGGTCCATTGGAATATGAGTCTATAGCTGGATCAAAGTATTACGTAACGTTCATTGATGATTATACCAGGTACTGTTGCATATATTTTATCGCACAGAAAAGCGAAGTATTTGAAAAATTTAAGGAATTTAAAAGTAAGGTGGAAAATTTTACTGACTTAAAGATAAAGAATTTGCAATCAGATAACGGAAGGGAATACGTAAATAAAATATTTGACGATTATCTGAAACTGCATGGAATCCAAAGAAGGTTAAGTACACCTTATACTCCGCAACAAAACGGAATCAGCGAGCGCAAAAACAGGTCCCTGATGGATAAAGCCAGATGCTTAATGATAGAAGCAAATACACCAAAGCAATTGTGGGCAGAAGCAGTATATACTGCCAACTATTTAATAAATAGAAGTCCATCCAAAGCACTGAAAGGAGAAACACCATTCAAGAAATGGGTTGGACGAACTCCATCAGGAAATCACCTTCATATTTTCGGAAGCAAAGCTTTTGTACTTAAGAAAAGAAGAAAGGGAAAACTATCGGCAAAAGCTACACCCGGTGTATTTATGGGTTATGCTAAAAACGCAAAAGGATTCCGAATTTACGTTCCTGAAAAGAATTCTGTAATAATCAGCAGAGATGTTAAAATCATAAACAAAATGTTTTATGAAACAGAAGAAAACTACGACAATTTTGTTGAAGAATCGGGACATATACCTGAGAAAGAAAAACAAACTAAACAAATAAAACAAAAGAAAAATCTGAGCACTGAAATAAACATAGAAATAAACAACAATAAAGAAAAAGTCTCAGATAAATCGGAGACATCTAAAGAAAACACAAGTACAGAGTCTACACCAAATATCATACCAGGTACCAATTTTGATGAAGCATCGTCAGAGGAAGAACAAGAAGCTTATGTTGACGCACCTGAAACAATGACTAGAGAAAGGCCGAAAAGAGATATAAAACAGCCTACTTGGATGAAGGATTATGATATAGGAGTTTCAGAAGAATGTCAGTTGTCATCAGAAATAGCTTACTCGTTTGAAGATAATGATCAAACTGAAGACTGGAGTGATGCTATCCGATCTGAAATTAGATCACACATTAAAAATGGTACGTGGAAAATCGTAAAGAAAGAGAAAGGTATGAAAATCATAGACTACAAGATGATCTTAAAAAGAAAAGTGAGCCCAGAAAACAAAGTTACAAACAAAGCACGACTAGTGGCTAAAGGTTTCACGCAACGTCCGGGCGTTGATTATAACGAAACTTACGCACCCGTTGCAAAACTAAGTTCTATAAGAAGTATTTTTGGTATTGCTGTTGAAGAAGGCCTGCATTTGAACCAAATGGATGTAGTCACAGCATACCTAAACGGAAATATTGAAGAAAGAATTTATATGAAATTGCCTAATTACATAGAGAGATATGTAAGAGAGATACTAGTTGCTGAGTTTGAGTCTGAAGATCTAACCGTCTACAATAAAGCAAAAGAGGTTTTGACAGATCTAAAAAGCATAGAAGGAGAAAAAGTCTTTTTATTATTAAAGGCTCTTTATGGACTTAAGCAGGCAGGGAGACAATGGTATATCAAACTGGACACAGAATTAAAAAATATTGGCTTTCAGGCAACAAAAGCAGAACCCTGTGTATACACATACACAGAAGGAGGAGTGCGTGCCATTATTGGAATATATGTTGATGATATATTACTTGCCTGCTCATGTCAAAAGAAGTTGAAAGAAATAAAAGAAATGCTAAGTCAAAAGTTTGAAATGAAAGATCTGGGAAAACCAAAATGCATACTTGGCATAGAAGTATCATACAAAAACAAGGAAATTATTATTAAGCAAACAAAGAAAATAGACGAAGCTTTGAGAACATTTAAAATGGAAGAATGCAAGTCTACTACTACACCAATAGAACCAGGCATTGCACTAGAGTCAAACAAGAAGGAAATAGTAGACCTGCCTTACAAAAATTTGATTGGCACGTTAATGTTTTTAGCTGTAGCTACAAGGCCAGATATTGCATTTGCTGTAAGCTACTTATCGCAATTTAATGACTGTTTTGATGAAACACATTTCAAAAGTGCAAAACGTGTTCTAAGGTATCTGAAGGGTACAAAAGATATCGGTTTAAATTTCAAGAAGACCGGAAATAAACTATATGGCATGGCTGATGCTGATTGGGGTTCATGTAAGATAGACAGAAAGTCCTTTTCCGGATATTGTTTTAAATTTGCTGGAGCTCCTATCAGCTGGGGATGTAGAAAACAAAGAAGCATTGCGCTATCTACAGCAGAAGCCGAATATGTCGCTCTTACAGAAGCTGTTAAAGAAGCAGCGTATCTACGAGCATTGTTCAATGAAATAAATATAAAACAAGAAAAGATACTAATATTGAATGATAATCAAGCAGCAATAAAGCTGTGTCAAAATCCAATAGTATCTTCGAAGTCGAAGCATATAGACCTTAAAATGCATTATATCAGAGACTGCATCAAAGAAGGAGTCGTGGAAGTCCAATATCAACCTACAGAAGATATGGAGGCGGATATATTGACGAAAGGATTAACAGGTCCAAGACTTGCACGTTTAAGAACCAGTATGGGTATACATTAGGTGTGAGAAGGAGTGTTGAATCGAACCAAATCGATTATGTAGCACATCCCTAATGTAAGTGCGTGTGAGCAACCCTATGGTTGCCATGGAGTGTTGATTCCTAATTCAATAACTATGTAAAAAGCAAATGTCGGTTTAGTATTCTAATATACATTTATGCTAAAGCGTGTACGTTATATTTTCTCATCTTCCCTGCTTGCCGTTCCCAACTCCAACATCTGTTACAAATTGGCGCCCCCCGTAAAATCAACTCGAACCCACTCATTTATTTTCAAAATTCTAAAAAAACTAGCACTAGTATTTTTTTTTTGACTTCTTATTTGGCCTAGTCTTATGAATACTAACTAACTTATTTTTCTTCTTCAGCTCTCCTCTATTCGACTCAATTCTTCTACAACAGTACTAAACATCATCTAGGTATTCTTCACCCCTACACACAGAACGTTATCGAAAGATAATTGGCACCCTTTCGGCCTCTTGGGAGTGTTAATACAAATACTTCACTATCCTCCTAAACACTTATTATATATATTTATACATATTTCATCTGGGAATCATACCAAAACAAGTTTAGTTACGTGGGCTCTCAAAATATTTATATCGACTTGTTATTTGTCATCGGCTGCTAGGTAACAAACGGGCCATGGAGTATTATGGACATGGAGTACTAGTCTATTTGCGCGGTGGCAAAACTAGGTACTAAAGTTTATCAAACTTTGCGGTGGCAATCATATGTGCTAAACTTTATGCTTTAGTTCCGAATTTTACCACCAACTCAGTTATTTTTTTTTTGTATACATTAAATCGACCTTCTTGTCTTACTCTTAAACTTTTAAACACTTTTGGACCGCGTCCAACACTCACGACTCTCTTGACGTTTTACTCGGAGCTTACCGGCTACTGTATTGCGGGAGCTGCCCTGACGTTTACTCGGAGCTTACTTACTGCTGCCCTTGACGTTTTACTCGGAGCTTACCAATTACAGTATAACGGGAGCTGCCCTGACGTCTACTCGGAGTTTACTGTCTGCGGTGTTGCGGTTCTGACCTGACCCCTCTTTCCCTTCTTCTCTCTTAAACTCCTTAAGTATTTCAAGTATGAATCAGATCCTGTAGACTCCATGTTTATACTCTTTTACACTCTTTTGCTATCCCTATATTCTTACTTTTGCAATTTTTGTATTATACTTACGACTCATCTCTTTCTTTCTTTCCTTCTTCTATAATAGAGTTATTTTCGGCTTAAAACTCTATTTATTTTATAATTCATTCATCGGTTCATAAACCATTAATTTTAATCTTTCCTTATATCTATTTTTTTTTTCTTTTCTACAAGTTAATATGACTAACTTGTTTCTAACTATCGACTCTAAAAGTTGATTGGAGCGGATGACAACTCCATAAAAATAAGCCCTTGTTAACTATCGACTCTAAAAGTTGATTGGAGCGGATGACAACTCCATAAAAATAAGCCCTTGTTAACTATCAACTCTAAAAGTTGATTGGAGCGGATGACAACTCCATAAAAATAAGCCCTTGTTAATTATCAACTCTAAAAGTTGATTGGAGCGGATGACAACTCCATAAAAATAAGCCCTTGTTAACTATTGACTCTAAAAGTCGATTGGAGCGGCTGACAACTCCATAAAAATAAGCCCTTGTTATCTATTGACTCTAAAAGTCAACTATATATCAACTAAAGTTGATTAGGAGCGGATGACAACTCCGTTAAAAATAAGCCTTTGTTAAAATCTTTCTATTTCATCTCATTAGTGGTTTTAGACGCGAGCGGATTACAACTCCTAAAATAAGCCTTAAAGTTAGTGACTTATCAGGTTGAGTAGTGATCATTGAATGTGAATCCTACCTGACCTAACTTCGTAAGATGTCGGTGTGTTTGTATGAGTTATGTAAGTTTTGTGAATGCTGTAATACTTTAACTTTAGCAAAATTTTTGTTCTAGGCCAAAAATTTTCTCGGGGTCGTTGGGGAAATATAGTATTATGTTATACTTACGCTTCATATTCACCATTCATAATACTATACATCATCCTTTTTATTTGTTTATATTTCTACACTCAGCAAATCGATTTAAATACGATTCTTTAACTTGGAAATAGCTGAAATAAAATACTATTATAATTTTCATGTTGTGATATTTACGTCAAGCGTCAAATTGTCAAACTGTCAGTTAGTTTTTTAATTCTCTTTCTGCTCAGTCTATGGTCTAGCTCTATGATTTCTCTTTTTGGTTTGTATAATTTAAATTATTTTTATCAAAATGTGTTTAGCCATTATATTTTGTAGATTATTAGGATTGTTTACTAAATAACTTAATATTAAATTATATTATAAAATTATTTACGCACTCATGGATATGTCCTGGCCGACTACACTTGTCAGATGAGATGATGGCGACACTAAGAAAACTAAGATTTGAAAAAGGAAGACTACTTTGGGAGAAACGAGCTGACGGACGGCTGAAAAGTCTACTCTGGATCTGATTTGAGGGTATCAGAGAGCAGCTTGGTTTTGGCGGTGAGATTCTTAAACTGTCCAGGGGATCCAACGAAAGTTTCTCCTGGGACTTCTACTCCCGATGTTCGGAGGCTAACTACGTGCCTGTCCGTCTACTGGTCTCGCAGGGCTGTCCTACGTCTAGCCCTGAGTTTTGCACTGCCTTGCTGCTGAGCTGTCCTGGTGAACTCTGAGATCTGCGCTGCCGCCGTTTCTACTGCTTCAGAGCTAACTTCAAGGTTACTCCGGTATCGACCTGCTACCCTGACGCCTGTTCCCGTTCTTACAGTGTGGTAAACTCATTATTGTCCATCTAAGTGCATAAACTTTAAAACTGAGTGCGTGCTAGGTAGTTTTTTATAACTAGCTGTATTTTTTATCTTTCCCCTCTATTAAAATTTAATTGAACAAGTCTGCTTATCCATTTATTTTAAATAGGAGCAAGTAGATCTGTTACAAGGGTCGGGAAACTAGATGCGGTGCGGTCAACGGCGGAACACTGCATCGACAACGTGAATCACCGCCTATGTGTTACGGACACCAGCTCGGGCAAGCGCTTCCTCGTAGATACAGGAGCAAATGTATCCGTTCTACCCCCAACAAAGAGGCAAAGACACGTAAGTGACAGTGATAATTTTAAGTTGTATGCAGCAAATGGGTCTGAAATCAAAACCTACGGCACTAGAAACTTAGAATTAAATGTAAAATTAGGAAAACCATTACGATGGACTTTTATAATTTGCTGATGTAAAACAACCTATCATAGGAGCGGATTTTTTGCGCCATTATGGGTTGTTAGTAGATTTAAATGCACAACAATTGTTAGATAGGAAAAATAGCTTGGTGACCCGCGGTAACATTGACAATGTTGCGCGGAACTTTCTGTCAGCATCGTAGAAAGTAATCACCTATTTCACAACCTGTTATCGGAATATGCAGATATTACCAAACCCATACCATTTAGGGACGATAATGCTGACGACGATAACAACAAGGTAATGCAATACATCGAAACTATGGGACCACCCGTACACGCGAGAGCCAGACCGCTTCCTCCCGACCGATATCACAAGGTCAAAGAGGAATTTAGGTTAATGCAGGAAATGGGGATCTGCAGACCATCCAAGAGTGAGTGGGCGAGCCCGCTGCACGTGGTGGCGAAAAAAAACGGGGACATCCGACCGTGTGGCGACTACAGGCGCCTAAATGCTATCACAAAACCGGACCGATACCCCGTGCCACGTCTGCATGATTTCACCTACATTCTAGCAGGTAAGAAAATATTTTCCAAACTCGACATAAATAAATCTTATCATCATATCAAAGTAGCCAAAGCAGATATAGAAAAGACCGCCATCATAACGCCTTTCGGTTTGTATGAATTCCAGCGCATGACCTTCGGTCTAAGGAATGCGAGCCAAACATTCCAGCGTTTCATGAGTAATACAGTACTACAAGGTTTAGATTTCTTATTCAATTTCGTTGATGACGTCATAATCGCGAGCGACTCCATAGAGGAAAATGAAAGACACCTGCGGAAAGTATTCGATAGGTTCAGGCAGTATGGCATTACGATTAACCTACCTAAATGCGAGTTCGGAAAGTCAAATATTAGAGATTAGAGTTCTTAGGGTACGAAGTTACAACCGAAGGTATTCGTCCACTCGAACATAAAGTAAAAGCAATTGTAAATTATCCCCGACCGGAGACTGTAGACCAGCTCAGGCGTTTCTTAGGAATGATTAACTTCTATAGAGCAAGCATTCCTTATCGCTGCCAGTCAACAGTCGCAGTTAAACGAGTTTTTAAAAAATTCAAAAAAAAGGGATAAAACAATTATTCCATGGGACGACAAATCTATTAAAGCATTCGAACAATGTAAACAAAGTTTAAATAACGCCGTTATATTGTCACATCCAAAAACTAATGTACCTCTAGCTCTTATGACGGACGCCTCAGATACCTGTGCAGGAGCGGTGCTGCAGCAAAAAACTGATGACGCATGGAAACCGCTAGGATACTTTTCTAAAAGGTTTACAAAAGCCCAACAAAAGTATTCAACCTATGACAGGGAACTGTTAGCTATATACAGGGTGGAATTTTGTAATGCCACCTGGAGGGAAAGTACTCTTAATACTGCAGATAGAAAATTTTACTCAAAGGAAACATTCCTTTATTTTTGAATAGAAAGCAAACTGCATTCAAAGATTTTCGAGAATTCTCTTCTCCCACACCCGGGAATCGAACCGGCTACAATCTGAAAAAATTATACCCTGTACTTTTATTGCATCGATCGTAAGGGCCAATTATAAGGATGAAATCTCTCTAACAAACATGATAAATTAAATGAAAGGAAAACCAGGAAATTTGAAGTTACAAATTCAATGAGTCAAGTTAAAGCTCTAACATCCATCTTTTGTAATGCAGACTCCTTTGCGACATACTCGTAGCTGCGTGTATGAGGTAATTTAAATATGGAATGTTAGATTATAATTTGAAAATTAGATTGTCACAGTTGTCCAAGAGAATGGAGCCCATTTCGAGCAACTAATTAGTTAGTTTACCATTTTTTGTAAATAATTAAATTAATTTAAGATTTCCTGGTTTTCCTTTCATTTAATTTATCATGTTTGTTAAGAGATTTCTGTATTGTATTTTAATAAAACAATATTGGGCTTTGAGGATCAGGGTTTAATATTCACTTTCTTATTATAAACGATTTACAGTGCGTGCTGAGGTTAGATAATGCTCGGGGTTCCACGTAAGAGGAAGTCACAGTGTGGCCAGCTATATTGGTGTTGGCAGCCTACAAATAGGGTTGCCATTACATCATCCCCTTTTTAATGAAGAAAAATAGTAACAATTCAATCTTACATACTAAAGTTAGTTTTATAACTATTGACATTTTTATTTTCAAGTACTCCGTACTTTCATCTCTCCCTTTTCCTTGTTTTATTACACTCAGAAACTTAATAATAAATGTATATAATAACATTCAGAACTGACAAACTATACATGATGGCGAGTTGCACTGAAATTATGGTAAAAATGTATTTATGTGTGAAGATGTTACAATTACTCCAGTTGAGTATTATTGTTAGTTAGCCCTGCGACATTGTCTTGGGATCGGAAGAAGTCCATTATGTCTTCTTCCACTAACTATCCCCTCAACGTTCCAAATACTATGTTACTCTTAACAGTTGGTATATTACTTAGCTAATTTATATACTACTTCTACTTTTATAATTATAAGTGTTTACTAATTTTTTATGTAATCTAAACTTATTAATTAATGTTATACTAACATAACAAAAACTTGCCAATGAACTGCTCATTCAGTCCCTCGAGTTCCCAGCGAGTCATTGTGGTCGAATATGATATGATGTTCTTGTATATGTACAACCATTATTGTCTGTTACATCATAAGACCTGAAATTGTTATTTCTGACTATTTTTCCATTAATCCATTTATTTATTAATGGATCTTTCTTAAACCAAATGTTTTGACCAATTTCAAAGTTGTTTTTCATTCTAGCTGTCCTATTATAGTTTCTTTCATTTCTGTTTCTGCCTTTTTCAAACTCTGATTCTACATTATTATTTAATTTTGGTGTTAGATGTTGACGGTTTGTTGGTAATTTTGTTTTTATATTTCTATTCATCATCAACTGTGATGGTGAGAATTGCGTACCTGATACTGGTGACGCTCTATATTGTAAAAGAGCTATACTCAAATCTGTTTTATCCTCGTTACATTTAATAAGCATTTTCTTTGCTATTTGCACTCCCCGCTCTGCCATACCATTGGATTGTGGATACCTTGGACTTGAATAACTGAATTTAAAACCCCATTCCTGTGCAAATTTTTTACACTGTAATGAATCAAAGGGTACATGATCTGATACTACTTCCAATGGTATGCCAAAACATGAAAATAATTCTTGTAATGTGTTAATAATTGCAATAGCAGACTTACTGGTTAAGTGTTTTATCTCTAACCATTTCGACATGTAATCATATATCACTAAATAACTTTTTCTTTTGAATTCCAAAATATCTACCCCTATCTTCGAAAATGGTAATGTTGGTACTTCATGAGATAACAGTGGTTCTTTTACATTATTATTTTTGTAAGTTTGACAAACAAAGCATTTTCTTACATATTCCTCTATGTGATTATCAATTAAAGGCCAATAATACAAATTTCTTGCTGTTTGTTTCATTTTTGTTATTCCCAAATGACCTTCGTGTAATTTTTTCAAAAATGATATTCTTAAGGACTTTGGCACTATTAATCTGTGATTCATAAAAATTAACTGCTGATCTAATGTAATATCCTGTCTTAGTTTGAAAAAGAATTTGAGGTTATCTGGTACTGTTCTTATATTCTCTGGCCAACCTGTTTGAACGTAAGTAGTCAGTACATTTAGTTCCTCATCATTATTAATTTCTTTCACCAATTCTTGTTTTTGTTCATCGGTGCATTCCAAATAAGAAGCTAAACCAATACAGTGTATGACTTCATGTAAATAAGATTGATCTTCATCAGTTTCTTCTAGATATGATCTTGACAATAAATCAGCAATATGCATCAAGCGGCCCTTCTGATATTTGTAATCTATGTCATATTTTAATAACTTTAATTTTAGTCTTTGTAACCGGACTGAAGGAATTTCATGTATGCCCTTTTTTAATATACTTTCTAATGGCTTGTGATCATTTAACACTAAACATTTCCTACCATAGATATAGTAGTGGAATTTCTTCGTTGCCCAAACTACACTTAATAATTCTTTTTCTATTTGTGAAAAAGATTTCTCTGCCTTAGTAAGGCTTCTTGATGCATAGGTTACAGGTTTGCCATTTTGCATTAAACAACATCCTAATCCATCTTTACTTGCATCACACTGTATGGTAACTGGCAATAAACTATTGAAATTCTGCAAAACTGGTGCATTACTAATAAATTGTTTAATATTACAAAAGGTATTTTCATGAATGTTGGTCCATAACCAGCCTACATTTTTCTGTAAGAGTGTTTGCAAAGGTGCTACTAACTCTGCCAAGTTATTAATAAATTTTCTTAAATAATTAACCATTCCTAAAAATATTTGTAATTCTTTTTTATTGGTTGGACTTTTAATACTTAATATAGCATTTATTCTTTCTGGATCTATTTTCATTCCTTCTTTTGAGAAAATGTGACCGAAATATTTGACTTCCTTTAATTTGTATTGGAATTTTCTTTGGTTGAATCGAACATTATTTTCTTTTGCTCTTTCCAATACCCTTTGTAATATCTGATCATGGTTGGCTTCATTTTCACCACAAATCAGCAAGTCATCACAATAAATTATTACTCCTGGGATATCTCCAAATATTGTTTCACTGTATTTTTGAAAAATCTCAGGTGCAACTGATAACCCAAATGGCAATCTTAGAAATTTATAACAACCAAAGGGACTACTGAAGGTGCACAAATCTGTAGAGCTTTCTGCCAATTTAATATTATAAAATCCATCTGATAAGTCTACTACAGAAAACACTGTTTTATTGCATAGCTTAGTAATAATTTCCTCTAATGTTGGAATAAGGTGATACTCTCTTAGTAATACCTTATTTAATTCCTTGGGGTCTAGACAAATGCGTAAATTACCATCACTTTTTTCTATAATTACTAGATTACTCACAAATGATTTTGGATGTTCGACCTTAACAATGACCCGCTGATCCTCGAGGCTTTTCAACTTGGCTGCCAGACGATTCATGAGCGCATGTGGTACCCGTCGAGGTGGTTTTACCACTGGCTGAGCTGCTGACTGAATGCGCAGTTCTAATGGTTTCTTGAATTCACCAATACCCTGAAAAATTTCCATGTTGCTATTAATAACACATTCTTTATTTTTAATATTAATGCTACTTACAGTAGCATTTATGTTTAACAGCTTTAATTTTATCAATGAGTTTAAGCCAAGTATTGGTCTTACATTTTCTTTAATTATTATGAACTCAATCATTATCTTTTCTTTTTCATCACTGAGGACTTCTAATGTTAATTCCCCTAATGCCTTAATTCTTGTACCCCCGAATACCTCTAATGTTATTGTTGTCTCAGACCATTTAGGATTATCATCATCGACAATTAATTTCAAATCTTTTAATGACAGCACATTCACTTGTGCCCCTGTGTCACATTTGAAATTAATTTTTTTATTTCTTATTGTTAATATGTGTGACCAGTCCTGATATTCTTTATAGTTTTTGTTTCCAATACTATCGCATACTTTGACTAGTCATAAGTCATGTACTTCATTACTTTTATTAGGATTTTCTATAACTCTATCTGTTGAATTTCTTTCCTCGCAAATACAATTTATTGTTTTGTTCGAGCAACATTTTGCATAGTGATTCATTTTATTACAATTTTTACAAGTTTTACCATAAGCTGGGCAGTTTCTGGGGCCATGTTCTGTATCACACTTTAGACAGTGGTAAAACTGCTTAGAGTATTCTTTTTGAGTTTGTTTTTGATTATTACCACTTCTATTTCTAGTAAAATTGTTATACTTAGCTTTAATTTGGTTATTTTGTTGCTGCTGCTTTTGAATGACGTTGACAGACGGTGTACCCTCAGTGTTCTTCTGCAGGATCTTGACATGTTCTTTGGACAGCTCTGCAGCTCTGCACATGGTGAGCGCCTTGTCGAGTGTGAGTTCCCCTACTTCTAGTAGTTTTCGTTGTAGTTTCTTGTCAAACACCCCCATGACGATCCTGTCTCTGAGCATTCGGTCCTCCATATTCAAAAAGTTGCAGTTTTTGCTAATCTTCCGTAAGTCGGCGTAAAAACTATCAAAAGTTTCCGACTCTTCTTGATGTCTTCTATGAAAGTTGACAGTATTGATCATCTCATTTTGTTTCGGCTCGAAGTATTTATCAAATTCCGTGATAACCGTGTCATATTTTACTGTTGTGGAATCTTCATCCGTTTTCAATAAGTTATAATATAAATCTTGTGCTTCTTGACCAATACAATTTAACAAAATGGCCGCCTTCCTTGTTTCCGATAATCTTTCGAACCCGGCTGCGGCTAGAAATACCTGGAATTGTTGCTTGAATTTTTTCCATTTTGGCAGAAGATCTTCTACGGAATTAAGTAAAAGAGGTTCAGGCATCCTGTATTCTATGTTCGCCATCGTTATGGGTTTTTTTTCTTCTTCAATGTTCATCGGCGTCTTCGCGTCGTGCTCGTGGGGACTTTTTCCTTTCTTTTAATATTATTTCTTTCTTCGTTTGTTTTTTTTTTTTTGGTTCTTAAATCGGCTGCGCCATGTATTGTATTTTAATAAAACAATATTGGGCTTTGAGGATCAGGGTTTAATATTCACTTTCTTATTATAAACGATTTACAGTGCGTGCTGAGGTTAGATAATGCTCGGGGTTCCACGTAAGAGGAAGTCACAGTGTGGCCAGCTATATTGGTGTTGGCAGCCTACAAATAGGGTTGCCATTACAATTTCATCCTTATAATTGACCCTAACGATCGATGCAATAAAAGTACAGGGTATAATTTTTTCAGATTTTAGCCGGTTCGATTCCCGGGTGTGGGAGAAGAGAATTTTCGAAAATCTTTGAATGCAGTTTGCTTTCTATTAAAAAATAAAGGAATGTTTCCTTTGAGTAAAATTTTCTATCTGCAGTATTAAGAGTACTTTCCCTCCAGGTGGCATTACAAAATTCCACCCTGTATATGGCAATAAAACATTTTCGTTATCTCTTTGAGGGCAGTCAATTAACCATATTTACAGATCATAAACCGTTGATTTATGCATTTACCAAAATACAGAGTAATTGTGAAACTCCAAAGCGCATTAGGCAACTATATTATTCATCAGCGAATTTACAACTGACATTAGGTACATACAAGGCGAAAACAATCCGGTTGCAGACGCCTTATCGCGTATTGAAACAATATATTGCCCAACGGAACTCGAGTTCGCGGAATTAGCGCTAGCACAGAAAAATGACACCGAGCTTGCGCATATGTTAGACAAAACAAATAGCAACGTTCGATTAAAGAAATACTTTGTGTCTAACAGTAATGAACAAATATATTGCGAAACTTCAACTAACACGTGTAGACCGTACTTAACCGAAAACTACAGAATCATAGCATTTAATTCGGTACATGGCATCAGTCATCCAGGTGTCCGAGCAACGCGTAAATTGGTCGCACAACGATTTTTCTGGCCAGGATTAAATCGGGATGTTGGACGATGGGCAAAAACATGCATTCAATGCCAAAGGTCAAAGGTCAACAGACATACGATATCAGACTTACAACATTTTCCAGACAGCAATCGCTTTGAACATGTGCACATAGACATCGTAGGGCCCCTACCAACATCGCAAGAAGGGTATAAATACCTTGTCACAATGATCGACCGATATACGCGTTGGCCGGAAGCCATTCCAGTAAAGGACATCACCGCGGAAGTCGTAGCAAAGGTATTTTACGAAGCTTGGATTAGCAGATTCGGCTGCCCAGTCAGATTGACGAGCGATCAAGGTCGTCAGTTCGAAAGCGCATTATTTACGCAGCTCATGAAGTATATGGGTATAAATAAATTGCGCACTACACCATACCACCCCCAAAGTAATGGTATGGTAGAGCGCTGGCATAGGTCACTAAAATCAGCATTAACAGCTCGCCTGATTAATAACTCGTCCTGGTGTGATGAACTGTCTACGGTGCTGCTAGGACTGCGTTCAGTAGGCAGAAACGACAATGGCATTAGTCCCACAGAGTACGTGTAGGGTCAAATACTTCGTTTACCGGGAGATTTCTACAACATCCCCAATGAACGAAGCCGCGAAGATCATGATTTTTTAAAAAACTTGAAGCATACAATCGAGCAATTAAAACCAGTACCACGGGATCTGCGGGACTCACGCACATTGTTCATAATGGTGACCTAGAAAAATGTGATCACGTGTTCATTCGCAACGACGCAATACGAAAACCATTAACACCCACTTACGAAGGTCCGTACCGTGTTTTAGAGCGGAAAAATAAAGTGTTTTTGGTGCAGTTACACAACAGAAAAATTAACATATCCATTGATAGATTAAAACCAGCATACTTGTTAAACGAAGAAAACAATGACAATCCACCTGACACTAGGTCAGAGCGGCCACAAAGTAACAAATCCATTGTAAACCCATCTAAAATAAACGAGGGAACACCTGTATTAAAGAAAAGCCGCAGTGGTCGCACTATCAGACCACCATCAAAATTGAACATGTAGTACATACCAGTTATCTAAAATAAGATAACATAACTTACCTTAGCATGGCGTTGTCGTGACGGATACTACCGCCGGCCTAAATGGTGTCATTAATTTATTGCAGAGTGGAAGTCACGGCAACTACCCTTAATAAACTTTAAATTGTATAGTGCTTTATGGCATATGTATAAGTCGGCGCTTGAAAAATAGACGACCGCACCCTGTACATTAACTAGTATATAATTTATGCGCAGTCAACATCGCGCTTATTTAGAATAGTAATCAAATAATAACTAGTGAACTTTGAATTTGCTGACACATGTTTGCACGCTCACTCTAGCATACTGCAATATTCACTCGTTAATAAAGTCTTAACGTAACTCAACAACTCTTCCATATAACTTGTGCTACCAATTTGTAATTAAGCGCATCCACCATGGGCAAGGCTTATAGTAAGGAAGAAGTTGTCATAGCGCAAAATAGCGCAGCAACATCGCAAGTCACGAAGTACGAGACAGGTTTTGCAGTAATGGCAACCGCAGTATTTCTCATCGTGGTGCTGGTCTTATGGCGCCAGGGTCGTCATCGCATGAAGAAGTGGATACACAAACAAGTCAACGGTGTATCCGGTGGGGTGACAACATTGCCGGGGTGCATAGACACGCTCACAGTCCCGCAGCAACCACCCACAGCCAGTTATGCGTAATATGATCGCACCACCGCGCGATAGTGACAAGTGCAGTGTTTATCGCAGTAAGCTATGTGAGCTACCATAAGCGCTAATTGTAATACGGTAACTGATGGTATGTAATAAAATAGTTAAGATTTATGTGTTATACTAGTTATTAAGATTTTTTTTTTTGTAAAATTTTTGGGGGGAAGTAGTGTAGGGACACATGTAAGCGTGCACGACTGAATGCAAGGTAAGCAGAAATGTATATGTGAGCGTGACGTATGGACGGCGGGCCAGTTACTGCGCACTAGCCCGGTAGGAAGGTTCTCCTTGGGGTAATTTGGAATTAAACTCTTTTAGCAGTGGACTTTCGTTTATTTAAATAAAACCCAGAGGCCTTCATAACCGGTTAGCGCAGTGCTCATACAAATAGGGATTGCTATAATCACAGTGCCAGCAGAATCCCTAAACATCCTAAACGGGTTTGCTGAGCTGTCGGTGTTTGAGCATCTCCCTTTAGGACCCCCTCTAATATAACTTGCGAATAGATCTCCGCTCCCAGCAGCAAGTCCACGCTCCTTGATAAATTAAAATCAGTATCCGCTAGTTTCAGACCTTGTAGCTGAGGCCAGTTTTCTTTCTTAAATGTTTTGTTAGGTAAATTGTTCGTGATCCTTTTCATTATTAGAGTGCTAACTGAAAATGCAAAGTCAGTGCATCGAGATTTACACTCTAATTCTAGTCGTCCTTTACAATCTCCCGAAATAGTACCCACGCCGGAAATTGTAGCGTTCACCCTTTTTCTAGGTAGTTTTAGTCGTTGCACCGCGTTCTCCGTAATGAAGTTTACTTGTGATCCTTGGTCAAGTAAAGCTCGTAACGTTATAAAGTCTCCTGTTGAAGTCTTTACTTGAAGTCCATCGTGGTAAGTAAAATTTCCATAATGTAGTTGTTCGATAAATGGTTCGAACTATGTTGATTAGTTGATGTTAAAGGTTGATACTCCCGTTGTTGAATACGTTGACCCATATTGTTCATATTAGAACTTGGTGACGGTTTTTGCGCTGAGTAGTGTAACATCGTATGATGTAGTCTATTGCACTCTTTGCAAGTTTTGTTTGACATGCATTCTGTGTTGTCATGCTTATACAAACAGTTTTGGCATATTTGCAGTTTCCTTACTGTGTAATTTCTGTGCCTTGTGTCCATTTCAATGAACTTTGGACACTGCATGATCACGTGAAAACCGTCGCACAGAAGGCATTTACCGAATGACGTATGGTATGTTCTTGATGTTTCTTTTCTATGCTGTTCATATGGTGGTTTATTGGAGTTGAATTTCGTTTTGTAGCTGAATGTTTGTTTACGCTGGTTTGACGCATCTTTTTGGTAACCCTTTGCTGCTTCTAACGCCATGAATTTAGTCTCCAAGAACCCCAAAAATTCACCCAGCTCCGGGACTTCCTTTGGATGGTCTAATTCTCTTGTGTATTCAGTATAAGATGTTGAGTCCAATTTCTGTGCCATCAAGTACACGATTACTGGATCCCAGCTTGATGTATCTAGGCCAATGTTATGTAGGCCATTTATGCATTCATTAATTACGTCATGCATTTTCTTCAAGACAGCAGCATTAGCCTGCTGGATGGATGGTAACTGCATCAAAGTATTCATCAAGTTCGTAAATTGGAGTCTTTTGTTGTCGTATCGCTGATTATGTATCTCCCAGCAAGTTTCGTAGTTTTCAGCGCCGACCAAATGTTGAACTAATCGGGCTCTCCTCTAAGTTTAGATTTTAAGTGTTGCATTTTCTGCGCTTTCGAAGATTGTTGTGAATTGTCTCCAAAAATATATCCTTGAATGTTATCCACTGACTGTAGTTTCCAGTAAATTCCGGTAGTTGAATCCTAGGTGCAAAGTTTTGGTAATTTGCGCTTGTCCATAGTTTCGAGTTGAGAGATCTTTTCATAATATCGTATTGACGTTCTTTGTTGCCAAACAAGTCGTTGTATACTTCGTTTGACCATTTCAGATTGGCTTCAAGCTCCCAGTGACATTTCTCTACTGTGTCCCACTTGGTTTTCAGGACGCTCAGGTGATCCTCCAACTCCCATTTTTCAGTAATGGAGTCAATTTCTATTTTGGACATCGCTCGTTCAAATGCTTTAATGTGAGACTCCTGTCGATCAAGTAGTTCTTTGGTTTTGGTATCTACTCCCGTAGGATGAGGGATTACAACTTCAGCCTGTTTTCCTTCACAGGTCAACAACCGCTGTAGTATGTCAGTCCTGGTGGTTTCGTACATATGTTTCGTCTTTTCATAAATGTTCGCAGTAAAGTATTGGGTTCCTTTGTCCTCTCGCTCAAGTAATACATTATGTCTCGTGTTAAAATCTTGCCAGAGATTTTCCAAAGGCAATCTTTGAGTCAAGTATTCCTTTCCTTTTCGAGACGCGCTGTCCTTTTGGTAGTTAGTACAGATTCGTTTGATTGACTCGAAGACTTCGTTTTGGATAGTAATTTCACTCATCCTGATGTAATCGATTAGTTAATCGAAAGGGCTAATTATATTTCAGGCGAATAACAATTTATTATGCGGCTACCTACTTGGTTACAAAAAATATAACTTGGTAGCGATTAAATATTTTTAGCACAATCATATTAAATGAGCTACAAAAGTCAAGGTTCTATAAAAACTAAATAATGGCTGCTACTATAAGTTAGCAAATATATTAAACAGGGCCAATGAAATAATAGGTGAGGTATTAAAAATAATGACTGGGCGGCTAACATTTCAAATTTTCATTTAAGTAATCATTTATGGGCGGCATGGGCACCGGGCCGTAGGCCGACGAAGGAGGCCGGCGGAGGCCCGGCACTTTGGGGACAGAAGTCAAAGAGTGTTATTCAATATGCGAGCGAAGCAAGCGCGCGTCATGGAGTCGTAGCAGGTTCTAAATCTCAGTTAATTTTATAAACAACCTCATTGTTTAATTTATGAAAGCCTATTTTCTACTTTTTATCCGCCGTCAAGTTGTCGCCTAACAATAAATTCAATTGCCACACCAAAAAATCACTTCAAATTTAAACTTAAACAAAGCTTACAACTCCAAATAAAGCTGCTACTTTATACTTAAAATGCTACTTCACTGTAGCTGCCAACGTATTATTTTTGCTACCCATTGTAATTATTTATTAGTTTGTCGCCGCGTTAAATACATGCCAATCGAAAGTAGTAGTAGTAAAGTAGGTATTGAAGAACACATAGTTTGGTGTCTTCTAGTTTGTAGGCCTCGGAGTACTCGCAGTTCACGTTGTAGTCCAGAAGCTGTGGTAGTAGTGTAGTTGTATTGAAGAACACGTAGTTTGGTGTCTTCTAGTTTGAGGCCTCGGATTACTCGCAGTTCACGATGTAGGCCAGAAGCTGTGGTTGTGGAGTGGTAGTATTGAAGAACATGTAGTTTGATGTCTTCTAGTAGTAGTTTGTAGGCCTCGGATTACCCGCAGTTCACGTCGTAGCCCAGAAGCTGTAGTTTTAGAGTAGTAGTATTGAAGAACATGTAGTTTGATGTCTTCTAGTAGTAGTTTGTAGGCCTCGGATTACCCGCAGTTCACGTCGTAGCCCAGAAGCTGTAGTTTTAGAGTAGTAGTATTGAAGAACATGTAGTTTGATGTCTTCTAGTAGTAGTATTGACGTTGAGCTCCTCGAGTTACAAATGCTTGACACTGACAATCTGTGTGGTTCTTTCTCCAAGAGACCATTTCATACACTAATCTGCACGGTCCTCATGTGATTTGATCGGGATCATGTCTGCACTTTATAAGAGACCACCTATGACCTTTGAGTTTGTTTCGTATATTTCTTCTCAGAGTAGTTAGGTACCTATGAAACATCATGTGAAAAAGTTTAACAGGCTTAGGGGGAAACTGGCCTCTGGTCCGCGGCCCAGTTTACACGGAGTAGGAACAGTAGTGGAAAACTCGGCCGAATGCATGGGCCAGTTTACCACGGGAAAAAAGTATCATAGTTAAATCGACCCAATTGGGAATAATTTTATTAAAATGAAAAAAAAAGGTACGAAATAAAATGTAATTATCAGAATAATGTATTGTTAGCGGAAAAAACGATTGTCAAGCTGTTGCATGGAGGGGAAGCGAGACAGTAGCCACCACCATGAACTCAACATACTACGAGAAATCTCTGCCCGTTTTGATAGCCAATTCTGCCTACTTTAATTTTGTTTTGCATAATTAGTTTTCTAGTATTTTATTGTGATTTTATTGATTTTAAATTGTTAAAAAATAAACCGCTTGTTGATGGCTGTTATATTTTTTTAAATCTATAAATGCTAATTTACTAAGATCAGAAGTGGGATACATTCTCACGTGCCCTGATCGTTCTGCACCCTGATTTAAGGCAAAATTGGCTATTCGAATTTGAAAAAGGAACAACCGACTGTTTCTTACTTCGTAATTTACATGAAGTTTTTTTTTGCTATTATCATAATTACTGCGGGTAGTTGTCGCATGGTAACGTATTGTTGAAAAATCTGGTGAGTATGTTCCAATTTATTTAGTGAATTGTTGAAAAGATGACGGTAGTGCTTATAAGATTAGATTTTATAGAACGTTGCCCTGTAGCTTGTTGCTCGTTTTGTAACTTTGTTTGCTAGATTCAGCTTAGTAAAGTAAATTAGCTAACCCTATAGTGTTTTGCTCAGTAAATAAGCTATTAAAGTACCTCGCACCACGCTTGTGCGTTAGTGGCAGTGTAAATATGCCTAATAATAGCCGTAACAGCAGAAGTCGTTCTAAGAACCGTGGTTTGAAATTTAGAAATCATGATTCGAGTTCTTGTCATCGGAACTCGCGCTCTAGTCAAACTCGAAAACGACGTAGGTCACCTAAGAATTTACTAACAGAACAAATGCAACAAATCCTAGATCGGCTAACGCTGATCGTAGAACTCCTCGGTCGTTTGATGTTAATTCATTTGTTTTTGTTATTAAACAGGCACAAGTATCTGGCAAGCTCGACTCCGGCCTACGCAGGCCATACCGTGTGGTCAAGGCGCTTCCCCATGGTCGATACGAGCTGCAGCTAATAGGCAGGCTCTTATGGCAAATCGACCCAGGCTGCGGCAGAGTTTATGGTGCCGTGGCGAGGGGAGTGGACTCCTGACGCGTGTGTTGCATTATTCGAAGGTAACTTTGTGCTACACTTGCTGGTATGCTAACGTCATGCCTATGCCATACAAGTGTAGAGACTGTGTGGTATGCTAACGTCGTGCCTATGCCATACAAGTGTTGAGATCATTTGGTATGCTAACGTCGTGCCTATGCCATACAAGTGTTGAGATCATGTGGTATGCTAACGTCGTGCCTATGCCATACAAGTTTTGAGATCATGTGGTAGGCTAACGTCGCGCCTATGCCATACAAGTGTTGAGATCATGTGGTATGCTAACGTCGTGCCTATGCCACACAAGTGTTGGAGATCATGTGGTATGCTAACGTCGCGCCTATGCCATACAAGTGTTGAGATCATGTGGTATGCTAACGTCGTGCCTATGCGATAAGGAGTTGATAGAAATATGCTAACGTTGTGCCTATGTTTCTTACACTTTACTTTAGTTCGTGTGAACCCTTTTTCACTGTGGGCCTCTTGTGGATCCAGAGTTTTGCTCTTATTGAGAAATGAGATGGATAAGAGTAATGATGCGACTGAGATATCTGCAGTATTTCAGTTGCATTGTTTCTAAACGTAATTTAAAAAATAAAAGCGGAAATTACGTGTGTTTTTTTTATATCAGGGTAGTAAAACAAGCTGTTTGTGTTTTCAGGCACAGACTGTAATGCCGATGATGTGGAGTCCATGACTGAGCGAGCTGCCAGACACAACAATGTGCCTTCTGGTGAGATGATGCCAGAACCTGCACGTCTAAGCACCTCCAGTGCTGTAGAAGCTATGCAGCCTGAGACACGGGAGTACGAGGACGTCCTCCAGTCAGGAGAGGCCGTGTTAGCGGAAAAAACGTCAAGCCGTTGCATGGAGGGGAAGCGAGACAGTAGCCACCACGCGGCTATATAAGCCGCTGCACGATTCATTTCGTCCCTCAGCCCGACATGCTCGATGAGCCAATTAATGATCCGACCCAGCCTGTTGTTGTCCCTTGCTGCCCTCTTGTCAATGACCCACTAAGCCGAGGCCCGAACCCCACAGGGGGTGCCCTTAGTGACGGTTCATTTAATGTGTAATTCCTGTTAGTTTGTAAGCCCTGGCTGGGGGCCTTAAAGTAATTTTTGGCCACCACAGGATTGTCCAGTTAAGCAGTCAAGCAACCGTCTAGAGTTGCAACTGCGAGTGGTCCCATCTAAAAAAAAAAAAAAAAAAAAAAAACATTTCGTCCCTTTTTCCCATGGAGTCAACATACTACGAGGAATTTCTGCCCGTTTGGATAGCCAATTCTGCCTACTTTAATTTTGTTTTGCAAAATTAGTTTTCTAGTATTTTATTGTGATTTTAATTGTTCAAAAATAAACCGCTTGTTGATGGTTGTTATTTTTTTTTTAATCTATAAATGCTAATTTACTAAGAGTATACTTTATTATAAATTATACACCATTAGTTTCAAGTCGTTTTGGAGTGTTTTGGAGCCAAAAGCCATAAACTCGAACATCGACCCCTTTTTTTTAACGAAAGTCACAATTTCTTTTTGTTTTGTTTTTGAAATGAAGAAAAAAAAAATCGTAATTTAAAAAAAAAACTCATTAATGTCGCACGCTTTTGACATTTATCACCCAGGAGAGTTACGTGGTTTAACGACATTCAGGCATTAGGTGCACCTAACACGGTGCAACAGTCGGGAGTAAGTAGTAGAAATAAAACAAAATAGGATGATGTTCTTAGATTTGAACTATGTGTTTAATTTAGTTTTCATAACTTAAGTGAAACGAGGGACGGGATAGTTCGTCAATAAATATCAACAGTACAACCAAACGTAACACAACGAAGTAAACAATACATACGTAACGCAACAACACGTCAGAACAGTGCGAGTGCCGCGCGGTGCACAGAGCAGCGCGTAACGCGTTGCACTCCACACGATACTGATGTACTCAAACAATTCTTTTACAAGTAAGTACAATGCGCATCCTTCGTGTTTGCCGTCAGTGCGACGTACTGACAGTTCTGATACACACAGTAATAGTAGTCACTTATATGCGCGCGTTGAGCACCACGACACTCTCCGAGTCTCTGTGTGCGACCTACAGCAGCACAGTCTACACCGCACTCACACTCACACCGAGCGCGGAAAGCAACGCAACCAACCGAACAGACACAACGCAACAGGAGAACAAGTGCACACCGTATCACATAGCGAGCAGCCGCCGCGCCGCCCGCGCTATGTACAGGAGGGGAGCGGGGGCGCGGAGCTGAGGGGCGGGGAGCGCTCCGTCACACCGTGGTCTCGCGGTCCACGTGGATGTACTCGACGGAGCGCTCGCGCCGTCAGGAGGATGCCGCCGACGACGCACGCGACGCGTCGAACAGCAGCTCCTCTGTGAGCCGCCGCCCCGCCGCCAGCGCGCCCAGCAGCTGCTTGTCCGCGCCCGCGCGCCGCCGCCGCCGCAGCGCCGCGCACACCAGCAGCGCCAGCGCCGCCGCGCCCGCCGCCGCGCCGGCAGCGGCGCCCGCGCCGCCCGGTGCCGCCAGCGCCGCCAGCAGGCGCGCGCCGGCGCCACACGCGCCCGCCTCGTCGGCGCCGCCCGGGCAGTCCGCCGCGCCGTCGCACCACAGTGCGCCCGCCATGCACGCGCCTAGCGCGGCGCACGGATGCGCACACGCCGCAGTCGCGTTGGGCCACGCTTCGCCTGCGGACAGCGGCCGCGGCGCGGGTCCGGCGCGCCACACCTCCATCCAGTGGAAGCGCGCATGTCCCGCCTCGCGCGCGACCCACACCACCAGCAGCGCGCCGGGCCGCGCGCCGCGTCCCCACCACTCGTCCGTGAACATGTGCACGACGGGCCCCGCGCCGCCCCCCCCGGTCCCCGGGCAGATGGCGCGCAGCAGACGCGACGAGTGCGCCTCATACACCAACACACGGTTGGCGGTGGCGCAGGGGGGCGGCTCGGCGGCTTGCGCGCCCCCCGCTGCCCCGGCGCTGCCCATAGGCAGCTCCTCTCCCCACACTCTCAGGAACACTGACCGGTTGCCTCTCGCCTCCAGGAGAAACGGTGTCTCGCCGCACTCCGACATTCTGTTGCCACTGCATTAGATGGACGGTGAAATTAAAACTGAACTTTCAATTCGTGTCTCGGAAGACACCATAAATTGAATGAAAAGTACTTGAGCATAAAATTTAACCTGTACGGGTAGACCAAAAGCACGCGCGTGCCAGGCGGTGGAAGGCGGCGGCGTGCGGCGCAGGGGGGCGTGGGTGCGAGGGCGCGTGCCCACGTTCCGCGGAACTGCACGTGGCGCTGGTCCTCCGCCGCCGACAGCGCGCGCGACACCAGCTCCAGCTCCAGCGCCGGCCCACCCGACTCCAGCCGCATGGGTGCGCTGCCGTTGTCGCAGATGCACGCCACCGGCACCTGCACAACACGTAACCGTGACACCATGACACTGTTACACCACCACACGTGAGCGTCTATTCAGACTGCTTCAAAGATCAGACGTCAACGTTAGTACGAAACGTGAGTACGAAAGTGAAAAATAACTTTAGCTTCAGAAGCCGGTGACAAAAACACCAAATCAATCAAACAAAGGTCAAGCTTCAGAAGCCGGCGACAAAAACACCAAATCAATCAAACAAAGGTTCGATCTTCAGAAGTCTGTACCTTTGTTTGATTGATTTAGTGTTTTTGTCACCGGCTTCTGAAGCTTGACCTTTGTTTGATTGACTTGGTGTTTTTGTCACCGGCTTCTGAAGCTAAAGTTATTTTTCACTTTCTTGTTTTTATTTTTGTGTTTTTTTTTTATTTTTGCAAAACATTTTTTTTATTTATTTTTCCATTTTTAGTTGTTTTCAAATAAGAAATTTTATTTTATTTCGCCATTTCGTATTTTACATTATTAACATGTCATGACATGGTAATAGTCTTAAATTATCCCCAATAAACGGAACTTAACATTTATTTGGTTAAAATTTCCATTAGTAGACAACGTTTTTAAGGGGCGGGGGGAGGGGAGAGGGAGGGGGGACGGATACCCCCCCGTGTACAACCCCCGCCCCGCGGAGCCCCAGGGTTATGAAGATATCCATGGTTAAAGTTTAGAGGTTAGATTAGCGCTATTTAGTTGTTAGGATGAAGAGAGGTAAAAAAATTGTATAATTAAAAATATGGTAATAGCTAGACATTCTAAAACTTATTACTCTGTATCCGGGCCACGGAGACTCATATATTCGCAGATGTGGCACACGCAGTGGAGCGTCTTCATCACCGTCGAAGTCCACGAGCGTTTCGTCGGCACCGTCAGCGTCGTCAGGCCGCGGGTCATGCGGGTCAGGAGCGCACGCGGGCCGCCCGGTCAGCGGATCGGCGCGGGTTGTGCAGCGCGGCTCTTTGCCGAACGTGGCCACCAGCAGATCCAGCGCCACGCGAGCGCCGTCTGCCTGCAGCCGGTATACGCAGCGCAGCCGCCGCGCGCCTCCGCGCCCGAACCACAGCGCGTTGCGAGGCGACGAGAACGCACCCGGCGTTGTAAGCCACCGCGCGCACTCCTGAGGTAAGGCTCGCGGACGTCGACCGTCGTCGGGTAGAGGAGTTCCCTCGAGCCGCGCATCCACAAACTCATAGTGGAGAGCAAACTCAAGCGGATGAGTGGCAGTGCCAGGCAGCGATGTGGCAGCCAGCGACAGCAGCGGCGCGGCCGACACGTAGCCGTCGGGGGGCGCGCAAGGGCGCGGCGAGCGCGTGGCGTTTGCGAGTGCAGCGCGAGCGCACAGAGCCGGCGCCGCGTCGCAGAAGCGGCCCAGTGCACGTGCACCCGCCTCCTCCGCACCGCCGCCGTCCCAGATGCGCAGCTCCACGGCGCAGGCGCCCGGCGCAGCGCGTGCGCGTGGTAGCTCCCCGGCTGGCGCGGCGTGCGCGACGCGCTGGCTCAGTTGCGCCACGCCGTTGTCCTCGTCGCGCTCCGCACTCTCGATACGACGAGGCTCAACTAGCGAGTATTGCGTGAAGCTCGAGAAGTATATCCACACGAGATCTCCTGCGGACAGTACCTACCGTGAGCAACTGTACAGTGTAGCGCATCACGGCCTACTACGATCGCGTGCTCACCTGGGCGGCCGTGGAAAGTCCAGGTGCAGGTGGTGTTGGGCGGCAGAGTGTGCGCGGGCGCACGCAACCTGCCGCGTCGCCCGCGCCCACTGCCCGCCGTCGTCGAATTCGTCTCTTCTTCGGACGACGACGCCTTCACATGAAACTCGCAACGCCGCGATTCTCTGTTTTCAAGGAGCCAAATTTAGCACGATTCAAACACAAAATATGTGTTGCAAAATTACCTACTCAGGAACGAGTCCAAAACTGAGGTTTTCTAAGACCAAGCAACGATCGCTGTATTGTCGAGTGGCAAACGCTTCAATATGTTACCTGGCATAGTCGAGAGAGTCGGAATCGGCAAACACGACGTCGACGTCCAGCTCAAAGCCGCGGAGGGGCGCGGCGGGCGCGGACGGCCGCAGCGGCGCGCTGAAAGGCGACGAGTGGAAGGCCACAAGCATCTCGGGGCCACGTGACGTCACGCGCGGCAGCCAGTCGCCGCCGCAGTACTCCACCAGCACGGGGTCGTCCGTGGACGCGCCGTCGTAGAAGATGAGCCGGTCGCGCTCGCCCGTGCACTCGCGCCACGCGCGCACCACGCGCCCTGTCTTGTTCAAGCTGCGAGGGACAACGAGCTCATAATATATGTGCTCAATGAGCTACTCACGCTCGCGTTTACTTACCAAGCGTCAAGCGAGCACTCACCTGGCCATAGATATTGAACGCTTGATTTGCATCTTGTGTGAATATTCTTGTCGCACTGAGATCATGGCATGTTTGCACGTAGGAATATCTTTCTGACGGAGACTCCAGTAGCAGGTAACGTTTCTGTCAAAAGAGTTCCAGAGAGTACCAGCGGGACAATGAAATTGAAACGTATCGCAGACAGCGCATGCCGGTCGTGGGAACCTACCTGGGGTACATGCCCGGGTAGTTGGGGCTCTGCAGGCGGCACGGCTTGCGGTGGCACTCCTCGTAGGTGCGCGTGCAGTACGTGCCCGGCGATACCGCACCGCGCTCCAGCGGGGCCTCCAGCGCGCCGAACCTGCCAAACGCGACTCCGTCACATACTGGGCAACTCTCGATCTAGGTCCGTACACTCCAGCATAATCCCACTTACCGCACGACGGCGTCACGCTGCGCCAGGAACTTGTAGCGCAAGCGGAAGCCAAAGGGCTCGCCAAGCCGGGCGCGGAACAGCTTCACGGACACGGTGACGGTGGCGGTCTCGCTGTAGTAGAGTGCGGCGCCGTCCGCTTCGCCGCACCACGAGCCACCCGTGAAGGGCCTGCCCAGCTCCGACAGCTGCATGTACCCGTCGGGGCAGCCGTCCAGCGCACCCGGCTCGTAGCGCCCTACGCGGAACTCGTCGAAGGCCAGCTGCACCAGATCGCCGTGCGCGCCGCCGCCCGCCGTGAATGTGAGGTGGCACAGGAAGGGCGCGCGCGGAGCCGAGCGCACGCCCACCGCGTACGCCACGCCTGCGCGCCCGTAATACGTGCGGTTGCACACGGAGCAGTGCGCCGGCTCGTCGCTGCCGTCGGCGCACTGCGCCTCGCCATCGCAGTACGCATCCAGGCGCACGCAGGCGCCGCTACGGCACGCGAACTCCGCCACGCCACAGCCGCCCGCCGCTCCGCGTGCGCCCAGCGTCACCAGCGCCAGCGCCAGCGCCGCGCCGCGCCACATGCCGCGCGCCTCCGTCCCTCGCGCCCGCGCCGAGCCCCCACGTGTCTCACCGACCAGTAGTCCGCGAGCCCGCAACGCGCCCTACACACGTAGCACATCCTTGTTATGTGTGTATTTTACCAATTTTAATTAGTGAATACAAAAGCGAATGGCTTATTCCTGAAATCCCCCCTAAAAGTCCCCCTAAGGGGGAAAACTGGAATCTAATAAAATAAAACTTTTTTGCCAAAAATAAAACCGACTTCAAAAAAAACAACAAACAAAAAAAACACAAAAAGAAAAGGACAAAAAAATACACTAAAAGAAAAACAAAAAAAAAACAAAACCACAAAAAAGTGAAAAATAACTTTAACTTCAGAAGCCGGTGAGAAAAACACCAAATCAATCAAAGGTCAAGCTTCAGAAGTCGGTGACTTTGTTTAATTGATTTAGTGTTTTTGTCACCGACTTCTGAAACTTGACCTTTGATTGATTTGGTGTTTTTCTCACCGGCTTCTGAAGTTAAAGTTATTTTTCACTTTTTTGTGGTTTTGTTTTTTTTTTGTTTTTCTTTTAGTGTATTTTTTTGTCCTTTTCTTTTTGTGTTTTTTTTGTTTGTTGTTTTTTTTGAAGTCGGTTTTATTTTTGGCAAAAAAGTTTTATTTTATTTTTCCATTTTTAGTTGTAATATCCTATACTTACAAATATTTGCTATGCATTCATTGTACATGGTTAACAATACATGTCATGGTAATAGGCTTATCCCCAATAAATGGAACATAACATGCCATAACTGTCGAAATCTGGGTGTACTGTACACATCTATGTACCCCTCAGAGCAAACAGGTGTAATGTTACGTCATGATGTTGTTTAAACAATGAACATCCAACCGATTGGAGCTATCACAACAGATTTGCCGTCTATTTTTAAAGAGTTCCATTGTATATCTCCGAAGATCAGCATCAGATCTTCACCAAATTAAAATGGGACCACCTCAGGAGTATACTCTTTCAAGTAAAAAAAGAATTTTGAAAATCGGTCCACAAATGGGAGAGAAATCAGGTAAATTGTACACATCTGCGTACCCCCTCAGAGCATACAGGCGTGATGTTACGTCATGATATTGTATAAACAATGAATATCCAACCGATTGGAGCTATCACAACAGATTTGCCGTCCCTTTTTGAAGAGTTCTATTGTATATCTCCGAAGATCAGCATCAGATCTTCACCAAATTAAAATGGGACCACCTCAGGAGTATACTTTTTCAAATAAAAAAAGAATTTTGAGAATCGGTCCACAAATGGGAGAGAAATCAGGTAAATTGTACACTTCTGCGTACCCCCTCAGAGCATACAGGCGTGATGTTCCGTCATGATATTGTATAAACAATGAACATCCAACCGATTGGAGCTATCACAACAGATTTGCCGTCTCTCTTTGAAGAGTTCCATTGTATATCTCCGAAGGTCAGCATCAGATCTTCACCAAATTAAAATGGGACCACCTCAGGAGTGTACTCTATCAAATGAAAAAAGAATTTTGAAAATCGGTCCACAAATGGGAGAGAAATCAGGTAACATACATAAAAAAAAAAAAAAAATACATACACACGAACATATAACCTCCGCCTTTTTTGAAGTCGGTTAAAAAGAAAAGTCTAGAATTCCCCCTGATAATCCCCCTTAGGGAAATACCGTAAATTGTAAATACCGTTAAGAGTATAATCTATCTCGCGAGATTGTAAACTCTCGAAAGATTGTGAACACGGAACGCACCTCGCGCGCTGATTGGTTGAACGTCATGTGCCCCGCGCAGTCATATTTGTTTGTTAGTTCGTTTGTTGTCGAATGTGAACGAACAGTGTTTTAAGATAAGATAAGATATTTTATTTGCATAAAACATGGTATACAAGGTGTTACAGAAAAACATTAGATCAGACATGTTTTGCTTAATACTAAAGCATGCAAACTTATTTACTAAAGATACATTATGATTTCATGTTAAAAAAATCATTAATGCAATAGAAATTATTATTATTGAGCCATTTATATAATTGAATTTTAAATAATTTACAATTTAAAGTTTTAAACATTTTTGGTAATTTATTATAGAGACGTACACACATAGCCACAGTTTTTATTATATTTCGCTGATCGAGGCAGCACATCTAGCACAAGTCTGTATTGGTCACGCCGACTACGAGAGCTTACTTCCTCTGCTGTTTTAAACAATTCTTTGTGTTTTTGAACGAACATGCATGCTTCATATACATATAATGAAGGTAACGGTAGCAAACCAAGCTCTTTAAATATTGGTTGACATGATTCGTCAGATGGAATCTCATAAAGAGCTCGTAAACATTTCTTTTGGGCAACAAATGCTCTATTGTGGTCAGTACTATTTTCCCACATCATTAGTCCATACCGTAGTGAGGACTCAACATATGCGCGATATGACATCACAGCCGTTTTTATATTAGTGACTTTTTTTATTTGTCTCAAAGCATAGACAAATTTATTTATTTTATTACATACAGTATCAACCTGTGCTTTCCAGTCTAAATGTTCGTCAATTACTACTCCTAAAAACTTTGTTTGTGCCACTTGTGTAATTTTTGGAATGTCCATTTTAAAATTAAATGTATTATTATAAGATTGATTAAATTGTATATATATTGATTTGTTAAGATTAATAGATAAATTATTATTATTTAACCAGTTAATTAAATTGTCTATAGTTTCATTTATGTCCGCTTCATGGTCTGTAATTGATTTATATTTTTTATCGGTAGTCACAATTATGGAAATGTCATCGGCAAAAAGAAAGCATTTATGATTGGTTACATTAACAATGTCGTTTATGTAGAGTAGAAATAAGATAGGGCCCAATATGCTACCCTGGGGGACGCCGCGTTTTATACTGATATAATCAGACGAATATTCTGTCATGTCCCAACTTTCATTATCTTTCGTGACAGTGACTCTCTGTTGTCTGTTAAATACGACGATATCCACTGAAGGGGTAGTCCTCTTATACCGATAGTCTCTAGTTTTTGTAATAATATTTCATGTGTAACCAAATCAAATGCCTTTGACAGATCAATGAATAGCCCTGTCGTTAGCTGTTTGTTGTTAATATTGGTTAGTATTTCTTTCAACAGTGAAAAGATGGCTAAGGATGTGGACTTATGTTTCTGAAAGCCGATTGCTCTTTTTTTATAATATTAAATTTCTCACAGTAGTTAACTATTTTTTGATACATGCATTTCTCGTAGATTTTTGACATAATGGGTTGATACCCATGATACATGAATAATTATCGCCCCATAACACTGATAGTGTTATGGGGCGATAATTATTCATGTCACCTTTATCACCCTTTTTAAATATCGGTTTGACAACAGATATTTTTAAATCACTAGGAAAGACTCCTTGTGAAAAGGACAGGTTAATGAGATAAGTCATCACCCCACCTATTTCATTAACACATGTTAATAATTCTGGTGTTAAGTTCATCATAGCCTACAGAGTTGGTATTTTTTAACTATAATATATGTTTCGTCACTTCATTTTCGGATATAGGTGTTAGGAACATTGAGTTAGCAGTCTCACTCAGAGTATCACTGCGGAAACTATTTGTATAATTTTGAGTAGGAACATAATTTGTGAAATGACTATTGAAGGCAGAAGCTACACACATCAACACGGTCTAGGGATATTTCATACTCAATTAAATAACTCGAAAAGTACTGGCCGCATTGGAATCTTTTATACACCGATTTGTTTGTAATTTATCTCAGACTAATTCCAAATTTTAAATTTTTGAAAATTCTTTTGTTTCGGTGGCATAAAAATGTCTTGATGTATAGGAGAGGGAATTTTCATTTGTGCGAAATTTAGAAAACAATACGAATTACGTTTAGTTACAGTTTTTTTTTTCATTTTTAAACGAGAGATAAAGTTAAAATTGAGGTATTGTAGCCATGCAACGCCGACATTTGACGAGGGCGGAGATGTTACGAGCTGTGAGAATGCTGGAAGCTGGATCTGTTCAGCGTAATGTTGCTGAGGCCATAGGGACCCATCAAAATGTAATTTCAAGATTGTGGACACGCTATCGTGCCACAGGTGAAGTAGCGGAGAGGCACCGGGGGCCAAGTCGCATCACTACCCCCAGACAAGACCGATTTTTGCAAATTACTGCGCGAGCACAACCAAATGCAACGGCGACTCAATTGGTCCAAAGGCTGCGAGTGGAACACCAAGTGCTTGTGAGTGACCAAACTGTAAGAAGGCGACTGCATGAAAGCAATCTACGCTCTCGTAGACCACTCCGGGTCCCACCTTTACGGAGAGGCAATCGTGGACCGACGATTAGAATGGGTTCGGAACCACGTGGACTGGGGCCGTGACCAATGGTCCAATGTGCTGTTCACAGATGAATCCAGGTTCGGCTTCCATCCAGATTCACGAAGGACGCGTGTTTGGCGAGTTCCTGGACGATGGAGCCGTCTCCAGAACCCTCAGGAAGTTCACCCATACCAAGGAGGAACAATTATGGTATGGGTAGGAATTCGTCTTGGAGGACGGACGGATCTCGTTTGGGTGCGGGGCAATATGACGGCAGAACGATACGTCCAACAGGTGCTGGGGCCCGTAATCTTGCCCCACAGAACACAAATGGGGCAAGATTTCCTGCTCATGCACGACAATGCCCGGGCACACACGGCGAGAACGGTAGCAGCTTGGTTACATACACATAATGTTAGGGCCTTAGACTGGCCTGCTCAATCGCCAGATCTAAATCCCATTGAGCATGCGTGGGATATGCTGCAAAGAAGAGCTCTGAAGGAAGTTCCTGAAAATCTGGCTACAGAAGATCAACTTTTTGCGCACCTCAGAAGGACATGGGACAATATTCCGCAGCAAGACATTGACAACCTTGTTCTGAGCATGCCGAATCGTTGCCGATGTGTTATGAACATCATGGGCGCTTTCTCAGACTACTAACTTCAAGTTTATAAACACAAATTAAATGATTTTTCTATTTTTTTCAGTTTTTACTCACAAATTAAAAGTTCATTCATATACGGTTTCCGTCTATGCTTCATTTTTTTTCCATAAAATCCTGAAATTTTAATCTATACCTTAACAATTATTAAAAAATGGTAGAATATTAAATAACGTATCTTTTAAATATATACATGTCATATAAATAATTAACACATTAATAGTAATTCGCTTTTTTAAAAATATCCCTAGACCGTGTTGATGTGTGTATTTCCGCTGGTTTGGTAAGTATGGTGTTGTCAATTTTAATGTGTTCAATGTTGTCTTTGGGGTCCGTGTGTATTTCGTTTTTTATGACTGTCCATGCGGCTTTACATTTGTCGTCATTATTATTCATAAATTTTATGTTAGCATTGCGTTTAGCATTGTAGATACACTTTTGTAATAGTTTTGAATATGTGGTATATCTACTCTTTTTTATTATATTTTTAGTCTTGTAATATTGATATCGTAAGAAACGCTTCGTTTTAGAGCTCTGTTTTAGACCCTTACTTATCCACGTTCGCTTTATTTTATTGTTTAAATTTACCTTAACCCTAACTTTTGGAAAACAGAGATTGTAAAATAAGCATATCAAATCATGGAAAGCGCTGAATGCTGTATTTGCATCGTTTTCCTTGTAAATATCTGTCCAGGATAGATTTTGTAAGCATTCACGGAATTTATGAATATTATCTAGACTGTAGTCTCTTTTGTAAATATGGTATACTGCGGCTTTTGTTGTCTGAAGTCTTAAAGGGAAGCTTAACATTTGTGCTGTGTCGTGATCAGAGAGATGGAGTGGTAGCACTGCTGGGATTGCGTCACGTATATTACTCAATATATGGTCTATACAAGATAATTTCCGAGTAGCTACCTCAATATGAATTTTTAAATTGTGATTGTTTGCTAAGCCTTGAAAGTCTTGAGTGATTTTGCTTCTTTTCAAGGTATTAATATTAAAGTCACCGGTTAAAACTATGCGTGTTCTAGATTTATATTTCTTGTATAAATCATATAATATACTATCTAGTTTAGTTAAAAATTCGTTAGGATCGGATTGAGGTGTTCGGTATAAGCAAACAATCACTAATTTCTTATTTTCTAATTCTATGCCACATGCCTCGAATGTATTTACCGACGCATATGTTTTTATAAACTGTAATTCTTTGTAGTGTAGACCCTTTTTGACTAGAATACAAGTACCACCTCTGTGTTTTTCTCTGCAAAAATTAGTTGCCATTTCAAAATCCGATAATTTGAGATAGTTCTCATGACCTTTTTTAATAAATGTTTCGGAGAGGCAAATCACATGGGGTTCATTATGTAAGTCACGCATTTCCTGTAACGTTAACTCCAATAGTTCCTGTTTAGGTAAAGCACTTGCAATGTTTTGATGTAATATTCTAAAGTTGTGTGATGTAGGTGTTGTGTTCTTAGGTACGAAAAAATGTATCGTTCTTTTTAAGTGTGGGAAAATAATATGGTATAGTACCTTTTCTATGCTCTTCAGAAGGAAGATGAGAGTTTACGTTTTGTTCAGTTCCAATAATATTCCTTTTTCTAAAATAAAAGGGAATAGTTCCTTTTTTGGGTAAATTTGTCTCCCTTTTTGGCAAAGAACTTGGTTTGCTACTCGCGAGATGTTTCCTGAGCTCGGCTGGATTTAAATATTTCTGGGCATAATATTCACAATCTAGTATGTAATTTATAGATTTGCAAATGTCAGATACGTTGTGCTGTTTGGAATTCATGAAATGACAATTTTTGTAATGTTTACAAATATTTTTGATGCGATAATTCAACTTGTCGACATCTAAATGGCTACTTTTTAAAATGTTTAATACTATTATGGTGTTCTTAGAAAATTTCTGTAATATGATTTTTATCTGATATATTACATGTCCCATGTTATAGTCATTTTCACCTAAAGATATTACAATTTTGTCACCTGGTTGTAGGTCTATGTTGGTACAGCTTTTTGTTATTGTGTCGCTCTGTGCATTTGGCATCGTATGGGCGAGGACTCCATACTTTTCATACTGTGTAGTCTCTCTTGAATTTATAAGGGCAGCTGCCAGACCGACGCATTGTTGCGCACCAAAAATCCATATTGCTTTTCCGAATATGTGTTTTTTTAGTTCTGAGGCAATCGGGTTTATTGTACTGGTATTGGCTGTAAAAATCTGTTCTGGTTTTGGTGTAGTCCTAAGAGATTGCTTCAAATCCTGTATTTGTGTATTTAGAGATCTTATCTCATTTTCTGCGATTTGTAGTTCCTTTTGTAAGGCTGAGATATTTTGTTGCAGATGTAAATATATAAAGTTATTATTACGTTCAGCATTTGTAGTAAGTCTCGGCGAGTAGGGAGTGGAAGACACGGTTTGACTTAAACGAGAGTGTCTTTTCTTTTTGTCATTGCATAGAGGGCTGCTTTCTTTGCTTGTCGAAGAATGACATAACGACTTTAGGACATTAATTTCTTGAGTCAGCTTGTTCACTTGTCTTTTAAAGTCATTGTTTTCTAATATCGTATTTTCTAACTCATACTCCGTGCTTTCTAGTTTTATAGTCAGCTGGGTTATTGTATCTTGCATCTCAGACATTGAAGATATGCTAGTTGTAGTACCGTCTACACTTTTTGAAAGTTTGTTTGGTGTGGTGTCAATTTCGTAAGATGTATCATAATCAGTCAGTACATGAGAATCTTGGTCAGGGGTCGACTGCTTTTTCTTTGTGCGGGTTTGCAGAGGCGTTCTTGTAGTAGGATACGTCGGTGTTTTTCTCATTGTTATATTGGATGGCTCTGTAGAATTGGTAGTATTTTTCTTAATACACATCTTGCAGCGCCTTTTGTTTTTAGATTCTTGATTCATTAATCGGTACGTGTGTTCCGGATAGCCTTCGCAGTCGGGTTCAAATCTGTTGTTACAAGCTGAGCACAACGCAGTTTTTTTTATGTCAACAGTTTTCTTACATTTGTAACACACTACTAGTGCTGGCATCTTGTGGCCTTTGTTTAAGTGTTTGAGGAGGTCGATTGGGATGACATGTTATCTCTCGGTGCGTATTCAACCTAGTTCAATGACGTATAACTAGATGGCGTTATTATCGATTGACAGCACTAAATCATCAAATGTAGGTGACAGCAGTTCGACGTGATACCGCTACTCGGCGATAGATGGCAGTGTTTTCAATTTTGTATCTCTGCAATCGATCGTGTGACTTGTGATTTTGATTTAAAAAATGACAGTTTGAAAATTTTCACTTTTCTAAATACACTTGAATTGGAGTTCCATTAGGTTAAGATTGTCAAGAGGAAGGTACAAACTGTGGCGAAAATATGGTTCACAATACACCGCAATGATTTTATCACTCAGTTTTTGTTGTTCGCACTAAACTTTTCACTGTTTGTTTATATTGTCAAAGTCACAGATTAAGTTTTCACACCGAATTCACACTCAAAGTTGTTGCAAACGCTATCTAGCAACTATTGATCGTTTGTGCATAAGTTAGTCACAAATTTGGGCACTTTTACGGCGAAATACAATTTTTTGATAATTTTAAATACGGAGCTAGTTGTTTACAGTAGCGGTGGCGCCACCTGACAACAACAACCTTTTGGTGATTGTAAATTGATTTCGTGTTGAAAATAACTCATGATGAAATTGAGGTGGAAGAAAAATGAATCTATGACTAACCAAATATTAAATACACATTTTCATTACGTATTAATATAATTTTCTTAGGTACAATGAATGATCAATGTCACACACCGTCAACAAGACAGGTGAGGATTCTAGGTGGCCAGTATATACCTAACAACGAACCTTCCATGGTATAGCCAACTACTACAACAAGTTTATACCGAAGCTTGCCTCTTTAACGAGCTCAATAAAAGAGAAAGATTTTCACTTCTGGACTTCAGCCCAGCAAATAACGGTCAGACTGAACGTTTCGTGCAAACTATCAAGAAAGCAGTACGCGCAATGGAAGGGGAGAGGGGCAACCTTACGGATAAGCTCCTTGTGCTAAAAACTCGACTCAGACGAACACCAAACCAGAATGGGCATGCTCCCTATGGACTGATGTTCACTCGGAACGATAGAACAAAGCTGCACGTGATGTTCAGAGACACGATTGCCCCGACAGCGTTCAGATCAGATCAGCCTATCGTCAGACCTTATTCCGTAGGTCATCGGGTGCAGGCCAGAGCCTACTCCGACCAGAGACGAAGATGGGAGACGAAGATGGGAGTTCGGCACGATAATACGTCGTCTTGGCAATCTACACTATGAAGTGTGAACTGAAAATGGCGTTATATGGCGCAGACACCTGGAGCAGCTGCTGCCGGCCCCCGGAGTGCGGCAGCTAGGAATCGCGGCGGAGGACTATAGTTCGTTTATGTTTGTTGGTCTTACTGTATTCGTTATGGCCTTGACTTTGTCTTTGTTCTTATGTAAACCCTCTTTATCTATTGTGTGTCCTAGGTAATTAATATTACGTTTAAAAAAAATACATTTTTATCTGTTCACGCTATCTTTTAATTTTTGCAAGACTTGTCTTAGACGTATTAAATGTTGGTCTTCTGATGCTCCTTGAATTGTATTGTCATCAAAAAAACATTTAATTCCGTCTAGTCCTTGAAATAACTGATCCATAAAGGAGACAGTTTTTTTTAGGCCCTCTTCGATGTGCATAAATATTAATCATATTACTCCAAAAAAAAGTAACCATTTTATTATAGTCTAATACGAAAGATTACATAGAAACGAAACCGGAATCTTAAAATCATAATAAATAAGTTATATTATTATATTTTTTGCGAGTCAAATCATTCCTGTTGTGGTCAATGTCATTTGACAGAAAATACTTACGTAAATAGGGGCGTTTTTTTCCGTTTACTAAAAAAAAAGTACGGTATCCATTGGTAATAATATCTGCTTTAATTATACTTAATAGAAATAGAATATAATGTAAAAAGAAATAATATTAAACTGTGAGCTGTGAGCTATTTTTTAAGGTTTCCGCTAAAATCTTTTAGATGATGTAGAAAATCATCATGGCACGGACACGGAACGTTGTAAAATTTACTCTTTCCGTTTCTTTCGATTTTTGTGAAAGTGTTTTTGCGATTTTTCCGCATTTAATCAAAACTACATTAAGAATATGGTATCTGCTGGTCGTTGTGTCAATTGTGCAGTAAGATTTCAACGCAATGTGCGAATATAATTACATAAATTGCAATAAGTGTCCTCTGTTGCTCAGTAGCTGTACCACTACTTCTCTACTGAGAGTTGTTTGTTTATCGATATTTGCTATCGATATTTTTTCACGTTAAGTCGTAAATAATAAGTATCAAAAACGTAATTTTACTGTTCTGGTAATCATGTTACGTCGTTCAAGTGTCAATATGGGAATAAATGTTATTGGTTTGCGTATATTTCTTTAAAATTACTTAAAAAAAGCTATCAAAGATATACTCGCGCCGCGATACATGCTCACCGGTATCATTGTTGTCGGGAAGGGAACAAGTGCGTAGCACGTGCAGTGTTGCGCAGGACAAGCCGCTCCGAATGAGTGGTGCGATTAATCGCCCGTCGCACTCGCACACTCGTTTATAGCCCAACTACAAAACTATCGGAACTACATACTCGCTTCTCGCTGCTCGCCAACGCATTTCTTTTTTCCAGCTCTACTCGCTTCCCTCTCATCGTTGGCGGTGGGACATCTGTCTAATGTCACATGTAATAGTGGGGACCCTATTGCCATCAACCGGGTACAAATCCAGACTCCGCGGCTGATATTGAGATATTCCTGATCGAAAAACCCAATAACACTTTATCCGGTAATCGAACCCATCATGTTCAACAGTCGCGTTTGCGGCCACTGGACAACGAGGCAGTCTCAATATAATACAAATATTTAATTAATCTTACCAAGCGTTATCGATAAGATTTATCGATAATTGACGCCATCCTAAACTGTAGCACCCCTATCATAGGTGGTTACTAGTGGGATCTATCTATCAAAATTATTGTATGACATTAGTCCCAATGTCCGCTCTATGTATAGTCTTTTTAAATCTCTTTGGATTCACGTTTTCATTTTCGAATTTCTTATCATTCCGGTTAGACATGGCTTAGCTAATATTACCACTGTAATCTAGAGATTATAAGGAAGAAATCTATATACGTTTCATTAATATCTGCTACAATTTATGTGGGGGTCTGTTCTCCAAACAAAAAAAATTGACTCCAAATCTGCCAAAGGCTTGGTGCCACTTTAACTCCAAACATCAAGCGATTGACTTTGTAAGTACCTTTGTATGTATTTAATGTTTATAAAAGGGCCATTTCTTCATCCATGACCATATTAAGATAGGCTTGGGTAATGTCTAAAGTACAGAAGTATTTGCCTCCGTTCATTTACGCAAATATATCCTCAATTATAGGAATTGGGTATTGTTCATCTCTGATGACTTTGTTAAGGGTGACCTTGTAGTCTGCCCATAGCCGAATGCTCCCGTTTGGTTTCACAATCGGTACCTACTATTGGTGTGCCCCAGTCTGATTGGTCTACTTTGGTAATCACCCCTTCTGCACACAGTCGTTCAATTTCTTTATTGGGTTTTTCCTTTAAAGCGTACGGTATACGTCGTGGTTTTATAAATATCGGTTGTATATTTTCTTTGAGATTTATTTATGTGCTTCGTAGTTGTGTATTTTTCCTAGGTCTGATCGAAAAACAGTTGATGAAAATTCTTCTAATAATTTATCAAGTTTGTCGGATTGTTCTAAAGTTCATACAACTCTTAAATCTGCGACTTTCATATTAATATCTTTAATCCAGCTTTTGCCAAAAATTGGGTCAACGTTTTGATTGATTATAAGCTTCCCGTTGAAAGTCTGGTTTTTATACGTCCCTTTGATGTATGTTACTCCTGCAGTCTTGATAATTTAACCCGTGTAGGTTCTCAATTTCGTATCAGGTTTGAATATTTTATTTGGTATTTGTAGGCTTTTGTATTGTTTGAGAAACATTGTTGACAAGGTCGCTCCCATGTCAAATTCCATGCGTACTTGTTTGTTCTCAATTTTTACTGTGATCATATTATTTGTCCGTTATTTCACTTTTGATTAAATTTATATCTCCAATACTGTCGCAACTCGTGTTACTTATAGTGTCATCTAGTTGATTGGTTTTTAGGTTCCGTTGCAAACAAACTCGTGCCAGATGTCCAATTTTCTTGCATTTCAGGCAGGTAGACTTGATTGCCCCGCAATCATTAGATCGGTGGTCGTCTTTACCGCATCGAAAGCATTTTCCTTTTAAATCTCTTGTAGTTAAAGGAGATGACGATGAAGAAGTTAACTTTATATTCTGTCGTGTGAATGATGGTCGTGATTCGTTATCTCTACTTGTCGATTTTGTAATCTTGTTTACTGTGTCCAAATATTTGTGCATGTCTGCGGATATTTTAAGGTTTTCTACATTTCCATGGATGTAACAATGTGAACCAGTTTAGTAAAAGGTGGTGTAGCTCTTTCGTGAAGAATTTTCGTTCATATTTCACTGTCTTTCAATCCACGAATAAATTGCAGGACTAGGAAACTTTCTGAGGTAGACTTTTGACAGTTATGGCACTTGAATTCGCAATTCAAGGATTTTTTTTTTTTAATTCTGAGGCGTATGTTGCTACTGTTTCATCTTCACGTTGTGTGTGCGTAATAAATCTGTGTTGTAACGCCCATATACTAGGCTTAGGATCTATGTAGTCATCTAGAATCTATGCGAGTTCTATAAAATTCATATCAATTGGATCCTCCGGAGAGCAAAAATCATGTAGCTCTCATGTAATTCGGGTGATAAAGCAGCGAGGAAGGTGTACACTTTTATTTTAGGATCTTCGATTTTATTGAGCAAAATAGTCGTTTAGTAAAATTTACGAAGGTCTCTTTTTCTTCAAAAGGCTGGAAATTCATTTTGGGCCCTCGTTCTTGTTGTGTATTCGTACTCACGAGTGATGCCGATGTTTGCAGTAGTGTGATTCGTCGATTTTCTCTGTTTTGTAATAAGAGAAGTTTTGTCTTTATGATGACACATTTCTCTTCAAAATCGTACCTGGTTTATATCTCTTGGTCTAGTTGTTCGTCTGGTTTTTCTATTTCTATTTCATGTTGTATTTCTTGTAATTTCTGTAATGTTTCTTGAAGCGATTGTAGTCTTCACTCTGTTTCTTCGTATGGTAGAGTTTCTTGGGTGTTTATGTCGTTTTCAAGCTTTGTAATTAAACCTCGCAATGACGCGCGGTATCGCTTTATTTTTTTATATCATTAGTCGACATCCTCGTCGCCATAGAGTATAGTAACTAAAAAAAGGAACTCGTCGCCAATTTATTACACTCACACAATCAGATACACGCACGCACACACACACTCACACAATGACATACACGCACGCACACACACACTCATAAAATTAAAGATTATTCTGTTTCTACCCGACTGTCTATAGTATTATGCTATACTTACGCTTCATATTCACCATTCATAATACTATTCATCATCCTTTTTATTTGTTTATATTTCTACACTCAGCAAATCGATCTAAATACGATTAATTTACTTAAAAATAGCTGAAATAAAAATAATATTAATTTATAATTTTCATGTTGTGACACTTACGTCAAGCGTCAAATTGTCAAACTCTCAGTTTCTGCTTAGTCTATGATATTTACTTTTTGGTTTGTAAAATTTAAATTATTTTTATCAATATGTGTTTAGCCATTATATTTTGTTGATTATTACGACTGTATACTAAATAACTTAATATTAAATTATTTATAAAATCTTTACGCACTCATGGATATGTCCTGGCCGACTACACTTGTCAGATGAGATGATGGCGACACTAAGAAAACGAATATTTATAAAAGGAAGACTACTTGGGGAGAAACGAGGTGACGGACGGCTGGAAAGGTGGACTCTTGGATCTGATTAGATGAGCATCAGATAACCGCTTGGTTTTCGCTGAGATATAAAAACTACCCAGGGGATCCAGTAAAGATCCACCTGGGACTATTATTCCGACGCTGAGCTATTCTGGCCCTGAAATCTACGCTGCCCTACTACAGAGCTGACCTGTTGGACTCTAGATCTGCACGACGCCCTTCCAGCTGAGGTATCCTGAAGGAAATCCTCGACGTCTCTCTGCTATAGACCGGCTACCCTGACGCCTGTTCCCGTTCCTACAGTGGTGAACTCTTTCTAATCCTAATAAGTGCTTGAACTATAAAACTATAGAGAGTGCGTGCTAGGTAGGTGTTTTTTTATAACTAGCTGTATTTTATATCTTTATCCTAATTAAATTTTAAATTGAACAAGTCTGCTTACCCTTTTATTCAATAGGAGCAAGTAGATTTGTTACATGTCCCAGGAGGGAAATGTTTTCATTGTTTCTTTTTTCTCTTTATTCGTTAATTGTTTACTTTTTATTTTTTGTTTGTTTGTTAATTGTTAAAAACTAGGCACAATTGGCTTTGGCTATTATATCGAGGGTGGGCGTTGATACCTATAATTACAAGAAATTAAGTTGTCTTAGCTTAGGTATTGGCTGAAACTTAAACATACTACTGTAAATATACCTTTTTTTTTTTTCGCATGGGAAATCATCAAATAACTCCTCCCGCTCTGGGCGGAGCAGGAGGGAGTGTCAGACTTTTACTGACTAAAACCCATCCATGTTCCTTCATCGCCCTTTGTGTTCCGGGGCCGCGGTATCTCTTTCGAACTGTCCCGCAACCCCGGCAGGCATCGGTCCTTACGGACCCCTTCCTTTTGCTGACTCTCTTTGAGGCGCGCGTGGAACACGAACGCGCCGTCGACACGGCCTGTCGTCATGAGACGGACGGACGGCGAGCTAGCCCATAGCCCACCGTCCACAGGCCCGCGACTGTAAATATACCTTAAGGCCTAATTGTATTGTATTGTATAACAACATTTTTACTTTAAGGTGCAATTAAACAATTTTTTTATTTTTTTATTACATACACATTTTCATTCATATTCAGTTCATATTCCCGTGTTGACCGCCGTCACAAACGGTCGCGTTGAGAGATGCACTTGCACATCCTGGTAAGAAAAACAATTTATTGTTCTGCGCCCCGGCCGACGCCGGCCAAGCCAGCTAGAGTTTGTTTGGTGTGCCATTACATAAAGATTTTTATTTATTTATTTTATTTATTTATTAAACCTACACACTACTAATAGTGGTTAGCGAGTACACAACAGATAAATAGTAAAACAACTTACGGCTACTTATAAAACTAAACTTAATAAGTAGAAAACAACTCTAAAAATAAAAAATAAACTAAAAGAATAAAATTCGTCTGTCAAACGTCAAGTCAACATTCGTCTGCTAAACGTCAAGGCAAAAGTCAAACATCGATCTGAGTGATTTATTTAATAAATAATATATTTTCTCAATAAAAGTGGCCTAAAAGTACAGCAATGCACTCTGAATAGGTTGTAACTTCTGTGAAAGTGTTATCAAGGCTTGAAGCTGCAAATACGCGTTGAAGAAGGTGATAACAGTGCAAGTGTATATTTTCGCTTAACAATACAACAACATTATAAAAACAGGTTTGGCTGGATACTATTCACAACAATAAGTCCACGCATGGAATACTGTGTCATAATAACAACATTATTGACGAGAAATAGTCGTAGATATTGTTTTTTCTAACGTAAACAAAGAACAGATTACTCATTAACGGTGTATTTAAACGACATGAAAAACCATTGACCAATCACATAAAGTTGACTGGGACGTGACATAAGAAACTTCGTTCGGAAACTTGATGTTACTGTACTGAATACCAGCTTTTTGAGACGACGCGACGGTCCGATACACGCATAATTTATAATATGTTGAATATTTATATTATTATCTTGGTACACAATGGAGGCATGGAGCAATATCACATACCGTAAAATACAAAGAACCAGTTCTTTAAATGACATCAGCAAAGACAGTTCAACACTATTTGATGCGACCATGACCAGTTTGCCAAACACGTCATTGAATACTAGTCAAACTGTAATAGACTTAAACGAAAAAGTTAAGCAACTATCGGACGACTTATTAATAGCTCACCAAGAAATTGAGAACCTTAATTCGGAAAACTTTCGATTAAAATCAGATCTGCAGAAATATTTTAAAGTTATAGATGCATACAAAACTATTAATCTAGTAGACAAAAACAAGGTTACACCTCGATCTGGACAAAAAAGTAAACTGAAACAAACGACTGACAGAACACCGAGACTAAAGAAAGTTCCTTATGAAGATGAAATGGCTACGCCTCTAATAAAAGAATGTAATCAGACTTCGAGCACCGAGTCAAATTCCCTCAACCTCAAAATAACCACTAATTCGACGCCACAAAAAGAAACTATACCTATAATCAGCAAGCAGACAATGCCAAAAGATATCAAGCCTAGAAAATTGTGTGTGCTAAGTTGCAATATAAAACACCTTTTAGCCGGCATAGAATCAAAATTAAAAGATTTTAACTTAAATGACTATTGTATAATTGTATTAGGCGAAACTGACATTAGAGACAATGATAACTTCATTGATTTAGTGAGAGAAATCAATGAAGGCTTAGCAAATTTGACACATACTAATATAATAATCAGCACGCCCACGTATATACGAGGGGCACCCATTTATAATTACAAAGTGGAACTATTCAATAACATCCTTTGCATGGACATACAATATAATAAATACGCATATTTTTTCGAATCCAACTATGGTCTAACATTTGACATGTTTTCTAGGACATCAGGTAAATTAAATAAAGCTGGAAGACTACAGATATTTAAAAACATTATGGATATTATTAAAATTGACATGAAATTATTCCCTATAGACCACTCACTAAACGATAGCACAACTGGACAAACCTCTCAGTTTTTTCGTCCAGAATAATTTAGAATATAATTTATTTAATTGTTTTTTCTCGAATAAGTATTTTAATATATTGCATCAGAATATAGCAAGTTTAATAAACAAATCAAATGATCTTTCTGTATGTCTAGATCAACTAGTAGATAAACAAATATGTATATTCATAACCTCTAATTTATTGTCCTACAAAACGGCCCTAAATGGTCGACATGTATCATTCTAAACGGTTCATTTGGCTTAGGAATCGGATGTAACTTGCCTTCCTTTCTGCCATGATCTCCTTTTCCATAGGCGCAACTTAAACAAGAGGTTACATACTTACGAATGAACCGTGTCATTTTAGGGAACCAAAAATCACTTTTAATCAAGTCTGTGCATCGTTTTAATCGTCATGGTGCATTTGAAGAATTTTCCACCTAGCTGCCCCGGGCACTACAAGTCGATTACCACTAAGCGTCTTCCTATATAACCTATCCTCTATTAGCACGTAATTTTTTTTATATCGCGCTCAGTCGACCCGGCTTTTAATTGGTCAATAATATTTTTTTAATTTATCATCTTGATATTGAACTGTATAAAACCAATCAGTGACTTCTAAACGATTAATATTTACAGCGTCGATTGGATTCCTACTTAGCGCATCGACATGTTTCATTCGTTCACCAGGCCTATATTCAACACTAATATCGTATTCCTGAATTAACAGCTACCATCTCGCGATACGTGGTAAAATATCGCGTTTAGTGAGAGTGGCTCGGACGGCGGTACAATCGGTGACTACCTTCGCGTGTTTACCTATTATGTACACACGAAATTTACTTTCCTTCCTAGACGTCACTCGGCTAGTATAAGAATACATAACGGGGCGCAAAGTACCGTCAGTTTGTAATAAAATTCCTGCTATTCCTAATTTGCATGCATCGGTATGAATTTCTATATCTAATGTAGGGTCATACAAAGCTAACACTGGTTTAGAGCATAACCTTTTTTTTAAGTCATTAAAACTATCGACCTGTCTAACACTCCATACCCACCGTACATTTTTCTTAGTCAATTCTGTTCTTCTGTGTTCGCGAAATTTTATATGAAATTTCGGAAGTAACTGCAAAGGCCTATAAATTGACGTACCTCATGAACATTCCTCGGTGTAGGAAAATGTGAAACTGCAATTAATTTTGGTTCTGCCGGTTGCACACCTTCATACGAAATTTCATGTCTTGTATAGGTCACTTTCTCTTGTAAAAAAGAACATTTTTTCATATTTAATTCAGATTTTCCGATTCAAACTTTCGCAACACCGATTCTAACGTATTTATACCAGAACTAAAATCATCAGAGGGTAGTAATAAATCATCTAAGAATGCAAGAATTTCACCAGTTGAACTGTGAGTTTGTGACGTTTGAGGACGAATTGAATCAACAATTTTACTGATCATTCGCATGAAAACTGAAGGTGCATTTGCATAATGGCCCTGAGGTGTTATAAACGCAGTTTTATGAGTGTCTTCAGGTGCAACTCGCAGCTGGTAATAACCTTGAGCCATATCGAGGCTTGTAAAGTATTTCTTACCGGCTAGCTTTGAAACCTGATCTTCGATGTTTGGTAATGGATGGGCACGATAATCAACACATAACCGACTATCACCGATCTTTTTTTTTTTACCAAGATAACTGGAGAGGCATATTCTGACTCAGATTCCTTAATAATACCGGTAACTAAATCTAGTAACTCACAAACTTTAGAATTAACTATGTGAGTACAGTGTGAGTGACGCGGCGCTGTGCAGACATCATCTTCACCGACATTGTCCAGCACGCGAACTTTGATGATAGAGACACCGGGAGGCAAGGATTCTATGCTCGAAGTCACTACCTTGAATTTCTGAATATCTTGGACTACTTGAAGTTTAGCAAAAGAGTCAGAAGCCAATCTTAATGTGCAGTTCTTTTAGTCACCTCAAGCGACACACGATCAGCGTTGATAACTGGCTGACCAATCAGTAAATGAATGTCCTGCATGTCTGCCTCTGTTACATGTGCAGTACATCTCACGTGAATTTCATCAATTTCTAGATCAAATTCTACTTCTCCGCGGCTAGTAAGTAAGCCACCAGAAAAGCCATTTAAGATGGTGCTCGTAGATTTAACTTTGAGTCCCAAAAGACCAACAATATGTGCATTTATAACATTTACCTGGCTTCCTGTATCAATTTAAGATTTCAAAAAAATCACATTTACCTTCACAACCTTTTTGTAAATCTCATTGTAATTTTGCACTAGCTTAATTTCCTTGACGTTGCTGTTCGATTCGGCAGATAACTTGGCATGCTTAGTTGAAGAGCTAGGGCAGCGCGTGGCAATATGACCTTGCTCACCACACTTGAAATAAATACGTTGATCAGGTAATGAGCAATTCCGCAAAATGTGGCCAGTCTTCTTGCAACGCGGACAGGGGTCAGTCTCAGGGTTCACTTTCTTGTCCGGATTCGGCAGTTGTCTAGCATCCTTGTTCGGCTTGTCACGTACTTCGAACGTCGGTACACGATTGTCAATGGCACAGAGAAATGACTCGTACATTTCATCAGAACGCTTTACGCGACGCGAGACTAAGCGGACGTGTTTTTCTGTACTTGCTTAAATGAAATATCTATAAACAATTACGACGATTATATCAATAATTATTTGCGGCGTCAGTTAAAACAAAGTAAAGTGTGTCACCTGTGACCAGTGCTATAACAACATTTATGTGCAAGATGAACTGAATTATATTTAGTTTCTATTGACAATAAATAAAGTGTTGCGGATAGTATGTCTGACCCAGGATCGCACCCAGGATCGACCCCAGGATCAAACCCAGGGTCGAACCCAGGATCGAGCCCATTTGTCCGTAGCCAATTACTACGGCGAAGTCCTCCGCCAACGCCTACCGAACAATTGCCACCAAGTGCACCAAATCCACCACCACCTGTACCAGTACCTGAGGAGAACTTTTTGCCGAATGAAATTTTCAGCACGCCAGAGATCCAGAAATGGTTATTATCTATTGATGGCATTCTGACCGAAGTTTGTACTATTGTTGGTGAAGGAAAAATGAACTCGGACCAGAAGCAACGTGTCGTAAATCTTTGCCGGAAAGTCCAAAGTGGGACATCTCAGATGGCTGTCCTTTACCATTCAGTGAAGCAGAAAATGATTCAGTCTCACAGTACCGTTCAGCACTTACAACTTCAGAAGAATATGACGAACTCACTGGACCAGGTCAAAGAGGTTATAGAGTCGAAGCTAAATACAAACAATTCCTATGCGAGCATGGTGAAGAAAGGCGCCGACAATTTCGTCCGTCCTGCGAATTTGAGTTCAATCGCCATCTATCCCAGCGATAAAACTAAAACTAGTGACGACACCAAGTCACTTGTCCAAAAGTTAATATCTCCCGAACAACTCAAGCTCCATGTGCGTGGCCTGAAAAAAATGAAAAATGGAGGAGTACTAATTAGCACAGAAAATAAAGGCGATATAGACAAGTTGAAGAATTCGGAGAAAATATTCACCTCGGGCCTTACAATAGAAGAACCTTCTAAACGACGCCCTAGGGTTACCGTCATTGGTATTCCCGTAGCCCTTACTGAGAAGGAGGTATTCGACTGTATTTACGAGCATAACCTTTCTGATAAATTGCCGAATACAACTCGTGAATCCTTCCTTGAGAACATTAAACTGAGCCATAAATCGGGTAAGAAAGGCCTTCCTACCTGCAACTACATTCTGAAAGTACCCGCTGGCATAAGAAAATTGCTGGTAAACCAAAGCAGATTTTTTATAAATTGGACCTCATGCCCGGTAAGAGATTTTACAATAGTCACCAGGTGCTACAATTGCCAGCAGTTTGGCCACGCAGCTAAGTTTTGCCGTGAAACGAGTCCTACTTGCAACCACTGTGCAGAGACGGGACACTCCGTGAAGGAAAGCAGTAGCAAATCTTCTCCCCCCAGTGTGCGACGTGCAAAAGATTCAAGAGGAAATGTGACCATCCAACTGGTGATATAAGTTGCCCGGCACGTAAATATGCAGAGACCAACTACATTAACTCAATAGACTATGAGGGCGCCTAAGAGCGCCACAGTATATTATATTTGGTAGGCACACTAACAGGTATCCTTTATTTGTATTTCTTCTTAGTTTTTAATTATCATGAGCGATCAGCTAATAAGTGATCTAGATAGTTTTACTGTGTCTGAATCCAAAATCTGTAATGTTGAGGACTGTAAATACCTTCTTCGTTCGGGCGACAAATCGCTTACCTTGCTTACACAAAATATTCGCAGCATAAACCGAAATATGGACGGTTTTGAAGTGTTTTTACAAAGTCTTGACATAAGCTGTGATTATATATTGTATTAACAGAATGTTGGTTGTCAAAACAGACAGTCAACTTACCATCTCTGAACGGTTTTTATTCATATATAACAGACCGAACAACCAAAACGACGGAGTTGTAGTTTATGTTAGAAATAATTTACGAACTATCAAAGAAGAACCACTATCCCAAGACAGTAATTGCTTATTCATTAAAATAATTCCTGATACAGTAGTCATGGCTATTTACAGGCCACCCTCTCATAATATCGACAGATTTTTAGACTCACTTGACACAAACTTAAAAACCATAAATACTTTCAAAAATATAATACTTGTAGGAGATATCAACATAAACATTTCCTCCGGGAAACCCGATACCCATACACACAATTACCTAAACATTTGTGCATTTCATGGACTTTTACCAGCTCACTATTACCCCACACATCAAAGCGGTTCTTGCTTAGACCATATCATTCTAAAATCAAAAAATCCATCCAAAACATTGGTTACTAATTCTGCTCTTACCGATCATCAAGCTGTTTTACTAACAATGCAAATAAATTCACCTAGAAAAAAGTGCGAGCGTAGCTACACTAAAGTCAATATGGCAAACCTTGAAACCGACATACGCGGCATTAATTATTTTAACCCTATTTATGATTCTGATGATGCAAATATCTCTTTACAATATTTCATCAATTCCTTACAATACGTAATAAGGAAAAACACTTTCACTAAGATAATCCCTAGAAAGTATAGTTGCATTAAACCGTGGATCACACCCGGACTCGTTCGTTGTATAAGACACAGAGACAAACTTCACCTAAAATCCAAACTTGCACAAAAATTCCGAACCTCCGCTAGATTTACTATCAACAGAATTAAACCCATCCGAAGCAATAAATAAGGTAAGCCACTACTTTGTCGACGTTGGTAAAAACTTGGCTGAAAAATTCATAAATATTAGCATTCCTCCTACTCAAAACCCAACTAGGACATCTTCCTCGTTAAATTCTTTTGTTTTATTAGATACGGACGTCAACGAAGTAGTTAGAATAATAAACGGCTTAAAGGATGTCTGCGCAACTGGGTGGGATGATATACCCAATATCGTACTTAAAAGATTTCAACACCTACTGGCCCCTCCGCTTACCCACATCTTCCAGCTATGTTTATCTAAAGGGATATTTCCAAAATTGCTAAAAAAGTCTGTGGTCACACCTATCTTCAAGTCTGGAGACAAAATGAGTGTGAATAACCATTTCAGTACTAACGGGTCTATCAAAAATCTTAGAAAAAATCATAAACAGTAGACTGATAAAATACCTGGAAGATAACAAACTTCTTTCAGATAATCAATTTGGGTTTAGGCCTAAAAAATCAACTAGCCAAGCAGTAAACAAATTGATTATTTACATTTCTACAAATCTAGATAATAGTATGCATACAGTTGGTATTTTTCTAGACCTTGCCAAGGCCTTTGACACTATTTCTTGCACTAGTCTTTTGCAGAAGCTTGAAACACTTGGGATAAGACGAGCGCAGCTTCTACTATTATCTGATTATCTTAGCGATCGACAGCAATGTGTAAAAATTGGTCCGAATACAAGTTCTGATCTTTTTAATACTTGTTTCGGAATTCCACAAGGCAGTATATTAGGTCCTACATTATTTTTAATCTATATTAATGACCTGTGCAGCCTGCCACTCGAAAATGGTGTTGTAATGTCTTATGCAGATGATACTGCTCTTTTATTTGCAGCTAAATCAAGAGCTGAGGCCTATGAACATGCTCAGAATGGTTTCAACATTGTATCTAACTGGCTCCAGAATAATTTCCTAACACTAAATGCTGATAAAACAAAATACATTTCATTTACAATGAGAAATATTAACACACCGCTTACTAACCCAATCATTTACGCGCATACCTGTAGCACGTACGCTGACACTGCATGTTCTTGCCCTACTTTAGAAAAAGCTGACCATTTGAAATATCTTGGTGTCACAATTGACTCCAATCTAAATTTCCGTAAACATATCGAGTTGCTATGTACTAGAGTGCGCAAACTAGTTTATGTTTTTAAGTATTTACGTAATGTAGCCGATTATAAATTAATAAAACAGGTTTATTTAGCGTTGTGTCAGTCTATTCTAACCTATTGCATAACGTCCTGGGGTGGCGCAGGAAATTCGATTCTTCTCCCTCTAGAACGTGCTCAAAGAGCAATTCTAAAGGTAGTAACCTTTCGTCCGTTTAGGTTTCCAACACAGCTGCTCTACAAAGCATGTAATGTGCTCACAGTACGGCAATTATTTATTCTTCACATTATACTACAGCAGCACTCTACCCTTCCCTATGACCCAGTTCCTTCCGATAGGAGAAGGAAGGACCTGGTTTGCACAAAGCCTCAAACTAGACATGCTTTTGCTAGTCGATTTTATGTGTTTTTAGGACCTTTTCTGTATAATAGACTCAACAAGAAACTAAACTTTTATAGTCTAAGTTATAGGAAATGTAGTTTTGTAATATCAGATTATTTGGCAACACACCAACAAGAACACGGACACAGAAAAACTTCTAGAAGTCCTACTTTGATTATTGTTACTTAAGTTAGTTTTAATGTTTAATTTAAGGTTGTTGTACCAATTTGATTTTTGTCATAGTTGTTAATAGATTTATTTTATTTTATTTTAATTTAAAGCTTCTACTGCCCTAATTAAATTATACAATGTAAAGTGATGGCCTGAAACACAGGTTTAAATAAACCTAGATCAGGCAGGTCGCTACCTAACATTTGAATTCGACATTTTTGTTACTTGCAACTGTTATATTATACTGTAGTTATAGTTTACTTTTATGCACTAATTATACAATTCTTTAAGAAATAACACTACTGCACCTAAATGTACACTTTTGTAATATCTACTTTTTAGGGTTCCGTACCCAAAGAGTAAAAACGGAACCCTATTACTAAGACTTCGCTGTCTGTCCGTCTGTCCGTCTGTCTGTCACCAGGCTGTATCTCATGAACCGTGACAGCTAGACAGTTGAAATTTTCACAGATGATGTATTTCTGTTGCCGCTATAACAACAAATACTAAAAACAGAATAAAATTAATATTTAAGGGGGGCTCCCATACAACAAACGTGATTTTTTTGCCGTTTTGTCTAATGTATAGATAATGGTACGGAACCCTTCGTGCGCGAGTCCGACTCGCACTTGGCCGGTTTTTTTTAAATAAATTATTCTTATTCTTATTCTTTATCTGGGCGCTTGCACTTGAAAGCCCGTCCGTTTGGTTGTAATGAAGGCGGTAACCCTCTGATTATACACGAAACACTAACATCGTCAGACAGGTTAAAACGAAAGCACATAGCAATTTTATCCTGATAATATTTAGTCATTGTTTCGTTGGGTAACTTCTTCCTGTTCATCATTTCGTCTAACAAAGCACTGAAGTCACGATGTTTGGGAAATGATCTTACAAGCATGCATTTCCATTCGTCCCAGGAATAGTTATAGGTATTCATCAAGTCTGTTGCACCACTTACGTGCTTGACCACGGAGTTTATCTTGAAGGTGAAATGATTTCACTTGGTCGCTCCAGCCATGTATATCTCCTAACTGGTCAATTTTCTTTAACCATACCAACACTGTGCAATCTTCTCCTTCGGGGTCAAATTCCGGGATAAGAGACGCCACACGATGGCCTTTGAAGTGGTTGAGCGGCAAGGTTTCGTCATTGAATTCGTGTATCGCCCTACCTACTTCTTTTTCCAGCATACTTTTGAGCAGTTTTCTAACTGGTGGTGGCGGGAATTCGTCATCTTCACTAATATGGCCTTGTTCTTCTTCACTCCAGCCAGGCGGACGGACTCTAACGGCCAACAGATATAGAGGGTGATTATGCTTCATATCCCAATTCTGAATGAAACAGGTAGCAGTAATACTCTTTCCTCTGTTAATCACAATTATTTATTTCAAAAAAAGTAATGTATTTGCTTAAAAACTTGGAGAGTTCTTTTCTTCTTTTTCATTTGACAGCTCAATGTCAGAAATGTCTCGTTTTCCCGCCATTCACTGTTATTGGCTCGCTTTGACAACTGGCTTCTAATGGCGATGGCATGGCTTGGCTTGGCATGGCTATACATGGCTGTACCATGTACACATGGCGACCATCAATATAATTATACTGAAGCGTTACAATGGGAGCCCTCAACAACAGCAATCGCGTGTGAATTTGCCACTAAAGGCGCTTGTGTAGACTGAGGTCCTCCAAAATGTCAGATGTCATAGAGTGTTCGCGCGTTGTGTGCTTTTTTATCACGTATTTATACTAATACTCATGATTGTGTTCTAGATTGAGCCCATTCCTGATTAATTATGACTTGAAGATTTTAAGTAGCAACTTATGATCATAATATTGTTAATACCTGGAGGTAGAATGATTTTTAAATGTTTTATGCTTGCTAATTTTAGGAAGAATATTGTAAATATATATCTAAAGCTTACACAGTGTTGTTATACGTAATGAAATAAACTTTTTTACGAAGTTATTGGTGCTTTAAAGTATTAAACAGATTTACTGACAGGACCTTACTCGACAGTGCGCCATCTGGTGAGCTCAAAAACGATAGCCCCCATTAACTGTGACTGGAAGTCTGTAACTCGTTGTTGTACTCGCAGCGCTGCACGGGAAATTTCAGAACGAAACGCATTCGCGGCAACTAAACGTCAACTGTCAATAATTTGTCGATGAATGCCACCCGATTTTTATTGTGTTTATTAATTTTAAACATGGAAAGTGATGATGGTATTGCAAACTATAAGATCGAATGGGAGTTCGACTACCAATCGCAATGATGCAAAGAAAATGATAATAACAAACATGGAGCAAAATGTACTTTATGCGGGATTGTTCAGATTCCTATAAGATAAGATAAGATAAGATAAGATAAAATTTCTTTATTCGTTTAAACATTGTTTACATACAAGAGCATGCAAGATGTTACATTGGTTTAGTCCAGAATGTTTAGCCGTAAGTAACGGCGTACAAATATTTCCATAACATTGAGAGAAAAAAATAAATAAATTAACAATAGAAATGATTTAAAAATTACTTAGAATAGGCACATGCAAAGTTTATAATTTTACAATCTTATAAATAAAAAATAAAAACAATTCTAATGTGATAATGTCAAAATTCCATATTCATACAAATTTAGTATTAGTGTCAAGAAACGATAAAATTATATATCAAGTCAAACAGAAAAATCTTTTTCGGCTAGAAATTCGGAGATACTATAATTCGCCTTTTGCGAAAGAAACATTTTTAATTGGCGTTTGAATGCCTTACCATTAAGCTCCTTCCAGCATTTAGGCAATTTGTTAAATATAGTAGGCGCCATACAGACGATACGTTTGCGCATGAGTGCCGTTTTTGCGGGATGGACTCGAAGAATGGTCATATCCCGTCTGTATAATTATTTTAAATGCAATAGATCATTGATGGCCAACGCGAAGAGCAATAACAAATTTTAATCTAAAACACTTAAAAATAAAAAATAAAACTGCTTAAAAATAAATTTGTACTTTTTTTTCCTGAATTTTTCAAAAGTACTATAATTTTGCAGCTTTTTTGGGAAAAATACTATATTTGTTCAAAATAAAGGTGGCAACCCTAATTACAATAGACTGCACTGAATTCACACCGAATAATGTCCCTCAACCATAGATATTATAATTCATATGTTACACTAGGTTAAGGCGTTGCCTCAGGACATATGACCACAGTCATATTGCGTAGCTAATGTCAGTTCAGTGTTCTGTTTGACGCCTACCGAAGTGAGACGCGACAAAAAATGGTAAACGCGTAGTAGAAGAGTGCGATTCTAGATCACAAACACCATAATAAATTAACCAGAATAACTTTCCACACAGTAATTTTATCTTCAGAAACCGGTGACAAAATCACCAAAACAATCAAATAAAGGTCAAGTTTCAGAAGTCGGTGACATAAACACTAAATCAATCAAACAAAGGTCACCGACTTCTGAAGCTTGACCTTTGTTTGTTTGATTTGGTGTTTTTGTCACCGGCTTCTGAAGTTCAAGTTATTTTTCACTATTTTGTGTTTTTTTTTAAAGTCGGTTTTATTTTTTGCTAAAAAGTTAATTATTTATTTTTCCATTTTTAGTTGTTCCCAAACAAGTCGCCATGAATTTATTTTACATTATTAACAATACATTGTCATGGTAATAGGCTTACTTATCCCAATAAATGGAACTTAACATACCTAATACTGTCGAAATCTGGGTGTATTGCACATATTTGCGTATGAGTATACAGGCGTGATGTTACGTCATTATGACAACATCATACAAATAAACAATAAACATCCAAGCGATTGCAGCAGTCACGACAGATTGTTGTCTATTTTTAAAGAGTTCTATTGTATAACTCTGAAGATCAGCATCAAATCTTCACCAAATTTAAATGGGACCACTTCAGGAGTATACTCTTTCAAATAAAAAAAGAATTTTGAGAATCGGTCCACAAATGGGCGAAAAATCAGGTAACTTAACATAAAAAAAAATACATAAGTACACACGAACATAATGATAACCTCCTCCTTTTTTGAAGTCGGTTAATAATATAATTTAAGAGATAATTTTGTTTTCTCAAAAATGGTATGTAATGTTGCCATACCATCTCTAAAAAGTATCCAGAAAGTGAACTCTACCGGAGACTTATTCACAACTGTTCAGTAAGAAGCGAGATTTTAAATTTGGAATCTCCTACTGTCCAGTAAGTAAGTATGTAATTTACTTACTGGACAGTAGGTCATCCTCTTTAAATCTGCTTAAAAAAAAAAGTACCTACCAGACACAGATTAGAGTTTAGCCATTACCATTATAACATGGATAGAGGAGGATCTATCTCTCTTTTTGGTATGACATTTTATGAGATAGACTATATTTTTGTGGAGCCTTAAACAGCCATTTTAGTCTGTGACACTTAACTCGACGCAGAAAAAGTATGTACGTTGCGTTTTGTACTTAGTACTGTTCAGTTGTAGAAGTATAGTGTGGGATTTTATGTTTGTATTTAGTAATTTCAGTTTATAAATCATGTTGGATTAAAACTTTCCATTCTGAGTTCCAAAAACAATAATTTACATTTACTGCCAGCCAAGAGCCCGTTAATCAAGATGTACAACAAACAAATATAAATGCCCCCGGTAAATCGATCACAATATCTATCAGTATTGCCCTAATAATGAATGTAACCTTCAATATTAATTAAACGAATTTGTTGATAAACTTTCTTTCATTTTTGAGAAAAGCATTATACAAACCTCAACCAGTAAGAAAGCCATCCTGGCCTCGTAGGTATATTAACTCATACTTGGCCGAAGACTTACTTACTGGATTCTGCAGTAATGTACTATTACATAATTGAAAGCACGATGACAGGACGGTCTGATAAGTTTTCTTTACTGTCCGCATAGTGTCTATTTTGTCGATTTAATGCTGGCACTTATATAGTTCCTGCACGTTCCATACTTCTAGTTGTAGTCTGTACTTAGTAGATCTTAAAATGGATATTCAATAAAAGTAAATAACTAATTAATGTTCTTTAAGCTCAGTAGTTTCGGAGATCAGGGAAACGAAGAGATTTTGAATTCTCAAGTATTTTCTTAAATAATTTTAATACTGGTTACTAAACAGTCACCAGTAAAAAATTATGTCGTCTAATAAAACTAATAAACCGTCCAAATACAAATCATTTACCTATTTGCATAACACAGGTTCAGAGGATGTTACAAAAGGTTCATAAGGTACACTGTATTATAACCGTGCTAGTTGTGCAAATATGTTAGGAACATTAGGTTAGCAACTTTACATTAGATTAGAATTTATTCATATTCAGAGGTTATTAAGTTACAATGTCATTTAGGATAAAGATGGTCAATATGTCACACAATTAAACACATCATTAAATTTGAATCATCCAAAAGCCAAAACCCTTTTTTAGGGTTCCGTAGTCCTGACAAGGAACCCTTATACTTTCGTCATGTCCGTCTGTCTGTCTGTCCGAGGTTTTGATAAGAGACCGTTAGTACTAGAAAGCTGTAATTTTTTAGGAGTATGTATATCAATTACTCCGATAAAGTGGTAAAATAAAATATTGGAAAATATATTTTTTAGGTAGCTCCCCTACATGAAAAAAAAACAAGTGGGGAAGAACTTATTTTTGTCATCTACCCCATTGTGTGGGGTATCGTTGAATAAGTCTTTTAAAATGACTACTGCAAATGTTTGTTCCAGTAGGGCGCCCCCCCCCCCCTCTAAAAGCTAAACTGCTGGATTTAAAAGTCTGGAAAAAATCATGATGATAGTGTTTTTCAATTTCATGAACTTTAAAGGAAAACAGTGGCTAGGATAACTTTATTAGTTTAGCAGTAACAGTCGTTGAACTTGGATAATTTTGTACCAAATAAAAATCCATAAAATAAATCCTTCATAATGACTAAGATGGAGTAGTTGCTTGTTTATAACGGGTTAAGACATGCATTGAAAAACAAAACTTAAATATAACGGGCTACGGTACCCTACATTGCGCGTGGCCCGACACGCACTTGGCCCGTTTTTTGTTAATTATTATTACCTGTATGTCAACCGGTACAATTAGCAAAACCTTATTTTTTAATTATTTAGATACCTCTTATTTACCAAATTTTTTGCCGAAAAGTGACCGAAGCTTATTCACAATTCATTCAATAACACAGTTACACGTCCGTTTTTTGGTCACAAATATGAGATAAGTACGAATGCAGTTGATTGGGAGAAAATGTACTGTGACTAACAGACAGAAATACAGACACACCCTATAATTCTGTTTTACATTCAAAAGTACGGAACCATAAAAATTAATTTCACGCCATAATGAATTTTTTTCTTTGAATTATTATCTCGAGTAACAATTGCAAGAAACTCGTTTTTCTGTCGAAGTTAAAGCATCGTGTTTCATCGTTGTCTCACTCGTAAATCTCAATTACTTTATTTTCTCTTTTATTTGAACTTCTACTCTAGACTGTTCACCTTATAGTTTACATTAGGTACATCGATTCGTCAAGTTATTCGTGCTTGGTGCCAGGCGTGGACAGACAGACTGGGCCGTGTGTATCACCGTATCACGCAACGCGTGCGCCGTCGCCGCTGACACGCGCACGCCGCGTGCACGTGCAGCCCAGCACGAGCACGTGGGACTCGCGGCGCTAGCAACGTGGCGCGCAATGGTATCGTATCGTCCACTACACTATAACTTAATCATTTAATTTTGCTGCTAGAATTTCACAGAAAATACTTATCATACCTATTCATTACATGCGCCTAGGTGGAGTTAGGTATATTTTCAGTTAGATTTTTAATGCGATAGTAGAGGTGTGTAGAATGATAAGTGGTTGCATATCGAACTACATACTATCTCCACGGAAGTGCGGTCTGGTAGTCATGACGGAGAGAACTGGTGGCCGGTAGTGATCACTAGCTCGCACTCATCACTGGGGCACTGTCGCAGTCACTGCACTGTCACTAGCAGGTCGCGGGCGAGAGTCGCGCGTGTGGCGTCCGGCGCGAGTGCGTGTCGTGCTCGCGTGACGTAACGCCGCGCCACACTGCAGCGCGCCGCGCGGCCGCGACCCGAGCGGAGCCTAGCCGCCCTCCTCCCTCGCCCCCGCCCCGCACCCCCCTGCGCGCGCACCAGCCCGCGCCCGCACCCGCCGCCGCTCGCTGCTCGCCTCCTGCACTCGTCTGCATCCCAAACGACCTACACCTGCGTGGCAAAGCTGAAAGCTCCCGCCACGCCACTATATTAGTCTGGAATCGGTATTTCCAAAACGTCGCTAATATTCGAAATTTGGCCATATTATCTAGCTTTAGCTATTAAACTACATATTTAGCCCAATACCTAATCGTAAGTCGATGCCTTAATATTCACAATTTGCAATATGTACAAAAAACCGGCTAAGTGCTTGTCGGGCCACGCGCAAACCAAAATTGTCAATTCTAGGTAAATCCGAAGTACCCTATAGGGAATTAAGACCGTGTGACCGCGTTATGACGCACCTGAAGAATCACCCAGATAATGTGCAAAAACTGCTCAAAAGTCGGGGCTCACCAGGCCAGTAATAATTCACAGGTCCATAGTTCGAAAGCAATGCTAGCCGCAAAGCCGTCCAATATGCGTTGCGAATACTGCTCGGAAGTCCACAAGCTGTGTTTCTGCAAGCAATTTTCAAAACAACCCACAGAAAGTAGACGCGAATTCGTAGCAAAAAATAAAATATTTCATTAATTGTTTGGGCAGCAATCATAGAGTATCCGAGTGTAAAAAGCAGACTGTCTGTAAAGTTTGCAACAAGCGCCACCATTCATTTCTGCACCTGAATGGAGAACCTAACGGAGAGAATGAAGGCCGAGATGCTACCGTAAAGCCGACTACAGATAATACTAATTATTCAACTAGTGATAATCCGATAGTCACATGCTTGTCTACGGGCAAGGTCTCTAAACCCAGACAGGTTTTATTAGCCACAGCGTTAATAAAAGCCGAATCCAAGACGGTAGAATTTCAAACAGTTCGAGCGTTATTAGAACAAGGTTCACAGGCTTGTTTTATTACAAACTAGTAATAAAAAAACATTTATTTCAGGTCCGAGACCCATTGTTATGGAGCAGTGGACTGTAATGAATGATAGAGGCACGTATCAGTTAATTAGTTTTATTATAATATTATACGATATTACAAGGCAAGCTCTACCTGACAACTGAGGAAACCGTCACAAATCGAACATAAATCAAAATCTAAAAATATAACAAAATTATAAAAAAGGTTCTATCCACAGCCAGTCGCCAACATACCGGACCCCCAGTGGGTCACTAAGAGCTGGTGGCGAGTGGCTGAGACTCGGGTGCCAGCAAAACCAGCTTACGGACCGGTCGGCGCAGCGTGCCACCTTTCGTTAGAACATCCGCTACGCGAACCAGCCCGTCAGGGCCTGGGAAGGTTTTTACTATTCTCCCCAGGGGCCATAGACCGCGAGGGAGAGCAGGATCAGCGATGAGCACCACATCACCCTCACCTAACTTCGTGGCATCACCGGGAAGTCCTCTTGGTCGAAGTGTAGGCAGGTATTCTCGCAACCAGCGTGCCCAGAAATGATCGGCTAGACGTAGCACCCTTCGCCAGTCGCATCTCCGAACTAAATCTGCGTCTGTGAGTGTATATGTCCACGGTGCCACTGATGAGGTTCCCAGAATAAAGTGGAATGGTGTTAAGGCTTCAAGAGAGTCGGGTGAAGATGAGATGTACGTAAGCGGTCTGGAGTTCACAATGGATTCCGCTTCGAGCAAAAGCGTTGTCAGCACATCTTCCTTTATGGTCTTCTCGTTAAGGCAGGATCTTAAGGCTGTTTTGACCGTGCGCACGAGTCTCTCCCACGATCCGCCCATGAATGGTGATGCAGGGGGTATAAAACGCCATTCAATCTTTTGATTAGCTGCGAAATCTTCAACTGATTGGTTGAACAAAGAGCGCAGCTCTCGGGAGGCGCCAACAAAGTTTGTACCGTTATCCGAAATTATAGTGGATGGAGATCCTCGTCGGGCAATAAAACGCCTTAAGCTCATGATAGCGGCGTCAGATGAAAGTGAAGTCACCACTTCTAGGTGTATTGCCCTCGTAACTAAGCAGGTATATAAGGCAACGTAACGCTTTTCTCGGCGTCGCAATACTGTTACGGTTATGGGACCGAAGTAATCAAGGCCCACGTTAGTGAAAGGTCTTTTATGATGATCGAGTCGCTCCGCTGGTAAGTCGCCCATCTGAGGAATCCTTACTTGGCCCTTCCATCTCCTACACTTCAAACAAGCGTTCGCTACACTGCGTATTGCAGTTCTGGCTTTCAATATCCAATATCTCTGTCTCAGTTCATTCAGCACAAGTTCGTTGAAACAATGTGAAGATTGGATGTGCTGGTGTAGTATCAAAAGTCGTACGATATGATGGCGGCTGTCCAAAATAATAGGTGATTTTATATTTTCAGTCACTCCTGGGGCAGACCCAATACGAGTATTTAGTCGGAGAAGTTCATCATCGTCGAGCACAGGTACGAGCTTTGCTATGCGACTATTCTTTTTTAAGGGTTGTGTGGCTCGTAGGGCTCTTATCTCCTCTGGAAAGCTGTCTGCCTGGGCACGTTGGAGCAGCATCTTCTCGGCTTGAATGATGTGTGATGCACGAAGTTGAGAGGGGGATGTGGCGCCATCTGTGTACAATTCAGAATTTTGAGTTATAGGCCGAGGCAGTTTATTACGAAAAAGTCGTGCAAATTGCAGAACGCGGGCAGTGGTGCGTAATAATCGCAACCACGAACTAAAACGCGTCGCGTTCGGTACGGGAGGGTCAAGCAGTGGGACGTCAATGAGAAGCCCCACAAGCCCTCCTGAATGGAGTTCGAAGTCTGGTGAGGTCTCGTCAACGTCCGCAACCTGCTCCGTAGGCCAAGTAGATGAAAGTTCTGAAAGGAATGGTGGGCCGGTAAACCACCTGTGACCTATCGTTAGGTTTAATTTTTTTGGCTTTGTGGCATCATCAGCAACGTTGAGAGAGGTGGGAATCCATCTCCAATCACAAGGATTGGAGGTCTCCAAAATCTCGCCCAGCCTATGGGCTACGAAAGGTTTGAAATTTCGAGCGTCGCTCCGAATCCACTTTAGAACAGTAGTTGAGTCCGTCCAAAAAGTGGATGCAGAGGGTCTTAAACGATGCGCTTTTAAAATCGTTTGCGCGAACCTCGTCGCGATTAGTGCCGCTTGTAGTTCCAAGCGAGGGATAGAGAGCGGTTTCAGTGGCGCGACGCGTGCTTTGCTACCTATAAGTGCTGTTGATACCCTACCATCGCCAAAGCTAAAACGCCAGTAAGCGACACAGGCGTAAGCCTGTTCACCACCGTCAGCCACTACGTGAAGCTGAATATCGATAGGGTTCGACTTGCTCATATACCACCGCGGAATTCGGATGCTGGCAGTACCTTTAAGCTGATGAAACCACTCTTCACACTCGTTTGTGTATTTATCGGGTATCGGTGTATCCCACTCAATGCCTTCTCGCCATAGCTTTTGGATGAGAATGCGGCCCCATATAATTACTGGCATCAGCAATCCAAGCGGGTCGTACACTTTCATTACTTTAGATAATAAGCTCCTTTTTGTCAGTTTATCAGGAGATAATGGCGGTGTGGCAACAAAGCTCAGTACGTCTTCGGACGGATTCCATTTTACACCCAGGACGCCGACGTCGTTATTAGGTGGTAAATAAAGGTCGCAGCTGGCGTCACTTCTGAGCTCCTTGGGGACGTGAGATAGCGCTTTTGGGTTATTTGAAGTCCATGCTCGCATTTCGAAGCCACATGCTTTATGCACAGCGGTTATATTTGCGGCCATTATCGCGGCATCGGTCTCATTGTCGAGACTGCCAAGGTAGTCATCCATGTAGTGGTCTTCGAGTATAGCCTTGCTGGCGGCGGGGTATTGGACCTCAAAATTCCTTGCGTTTTTGTTTTTTATATGGAGCGCCATGAAAGGACTGGATACAGCACCGAATATCATAGATGCCATGCGGTACTCTATGACGTCACCTTTGTCGTCACGCCAAAGGAAACGTTGGGCATCTCTGTCTTTTTTCGCAATCTTAATTTGTGGGAACATTTCCTTTATGTCTGCATTTAGAGCTACAGCGCCCTCTCTGAAACGAAAGAGGATATCCAAAAGAGAGCATAGTAGGTCGGGTCCCTGTAAGAGCATAGTATTTAGGCTCACGTTTTTCGTCACCGCAGCCGCATCATGCACCACTCTGAGCTTCTTTTTCTGTGGATGCACCACGCCAAACGTAGGTAAGTACCAACGGATAGTGCCATCCATGTTTACGCATGAAGAATTTGGAGACCGTTTATAATACGTCTCTGGATCACACGATTCAGCGTAGCCTTTTACGACAATGTCGTTGATGAATCTTTTATAGGCTGCAGCAAAGACCGAGTCTTTTGACATCAGTCGCTCAAGAGCTTTCAAGCGAGAAAGTGCCTGTGGATAACTGTCAGGTATGTTTTTCGGTAAATTTTCTCGCCAGGGCAAGCCAACTTCGTATCGACCGTCTAAAAGCTGACGAGCTGAGCTTTCAATGATATCTAATGCTCGCTGATGGTCACTGTTGGGGCGCGGCACTTTTTTAGTGATACCTAAGGAATCGATGTCATATTGACTTTTAATGAGAGCTTCAAGATTGTCATTAACGTGATTAATGAATTCAATTGGTTTGGACGAAACGGATAACGTGCCGTGAAGTACCCAGCCTAACCATGTTTTAGAAGCGACAGGTTCATTCTTTTTTCCGGATCGCACTTCACGGCTCAATGATAAGTGCCAGTCGGGTGCGCCGATAAGTACCGTAGGAGTTACATTTGAATACGACAATTCTGTGGTCAAATCTGACAGGTGACTGTAGTCAGCAATATTAATGTTGTTAGGGTATTGAACGCGCAGACCTAATGGCTTGATAGCTCTTGCATTCTCCACCAAGTAACGATCGGATAGATTGCGCCCACGGATGTAAAATTTGACGTAACTTACGTCAACAACCTTACTCATACCACCAACACCATCGATGCGAAGACGCTCCTGTCGTGTGGGAGTGGCGCCGATGCGCGCAGCTACGTCACCGTCAATCAGGGTCGCCGTACTGCCTTCGTCGAGAAGCGCCACAGTTTCATACTCGCCCTCGGGGCCCTCGAGCATGACTGGAAGCGTTTTCAGCAGGCCACGCGAACGTGCGCACAAGTGCGATGACCCTGTCGTGTTTATGGAGGTATCATAAGTATTCGCTATATTAATAGAGGGTTCTATCTCGTTAGAGGTGGTTGCTATATTGGGAGGTACTTCAGCTAAATTACACAGAGCATTTGACGTCGAGGCACCAATAACGTCGGCAATCGGCTTGCCATGAAGAAGTGCGTTGTGACGCCTTGTGCAACCTGTAACTCCGCAACACTTAGATCGACAATTGTTCCACGTGTGTGGATTCGACTTAAGACAGCGATAGCAAACTTTGTTCTCTCTAACCCAACGCCATCTATCGTCTAGTGAGAGAGAAAGGAAGGTTTTACACGTTCTTATGTTGTGTGTACCCTGTTTACAATATGAGCATTCCGGAGATTTGCCACTAGAGACCGTGGCATGTATTGTCTCCTTTTTCAAGTTAAACTTTGTTGTAATTGTGGAATTTTGCGGGTTGAAAGTACTGTTTACAAAATTGAACTTCAATTGTTTATCCGCCTCTGTTAACAAGAACCGTGAGAGCAACTCTAATTTTGCCACGTTCGTTATTTCGGGTTCACATATCGCGGCAAAATCGGTAAAACGAGCTATTGTATGTTCACTTAATTTAAGTAAAATACAACGAAACAACTCAGGCGAGTATAAATAATCGTGTTGGTTCAGTAGCTTTATCGTAGTTACGAAATTACGCAATTTATTTGCCAATGCATTTAAATCTTCTGGTGAACTTAACTTAGAACCGTTGCGTAGCTCGGCCACCTCGCGGGCCACCAGGATCTCTGGGCGGGCGTAAGTCTGTTCCAGAGCTTTTATCACGTCATCGGGGTCGTGAGACGTCCACAGCAATGACGCCACGGATTGGTAGGCCGGTCCACGAATCGCAGTATTTAATCGCGTTAGGTTCTCTGCTGGGGAAAAATTAATTTTAGTTCTCTCGTAACTAGACTTGAACGCCATCCATTGTCCAACTTCGCCCGAGAAAGTTAGAAGTTCGGGCTTCTTTGGACGGTCAGATAGAGAGTTAATAGCTTGAGCAAGTTTCGCTATGGGGTCAGTTGGAGTGGGGTCTACTTGTTTTCGTTGCTCTAACGTTAGATAGCGATTCGCGACGGGTGCGGGTGTAGATTGTACAACATGGTTGACATTTGGAGCAAAGAACGGAACCGTGTTGGTGTGGACAGGCGACTGTAGAAGGGGTCCTCGGATATTGTCCAAGGTGACAGCCGGTGCCTCGCCAGGTATGTTCTTGGTAGCTGCCATGGTCATGGTTGCATGTTGCTCGGCGACCCACGTCGCTGTGCGTTTTTCCGAGTTACAGCTGGAAAAACATGAACTACGGGATTTAGTAGACTTATCTCTAGCCTCCAAAGCTGCAAGTTTTGCTTGCAACTGTGTCTGTTCAGCTTCGGTTTCAAGGCGAGCTATTTCACGCTCACGTTCTGCGTCTAGACGAGCGAGTTCACGCTCGCGTTCCGCTAGCTTGCGCTCGCGGTCCGCAAGCTTGCGCTCTCGTTCTACCCTGCGCTGCATAGCCTCTGCAGTGTTCTATCCACAGCCAGTCGCCAACACCCATATAAAACAAAAACAAAAATAGCAACCGTTTGGTTGCTATTTTTGTTGTCACGTACAAACACATGAATTATTGAAATATCAGAAATATTAAAACTCGATTAAATTAGCAAGTCAAAAGTAAAAATACACAAACGATCCAGAGTAAATAAATAAATGTCAAAATAAATTATTATCAAATCATTAAAATATTAATTACAGAATGTGAAATTACACGAAAGACATTATACAAATATGATAAACCAATAATACAATTCAAATTCATTAATATAATCAAATATTACAGTAGTCTCTTACGTGCGACACTATTTATGTAACTTGTCTGTCACAACAGTGTCGCACATAAGGACAGTCCAACCTGTTCGCTATCATACTCAGAACGGTATTGGAGCTGGCCCGCACTCTGCGTACAAGAGACGCACAGCGCTTCCGCATGGTCGCATAGAAGCAATCCATGCGCGCCCAAGCGAACATACCTGACGCGCTCCAGAAGCGAGGCAGACCCAAAACCGCCCTGAAAGCGTTGTTAAACTGGACGTGGAGGGTGCTGTAGCTTTTTTGCGTGTAATTAGCCCACAGGCTGCAAGTGTACATGGACGTGCAATATGCTCGGAAAAGAGTTATTTTCTCGCCATCCGAGCAACGCGCGAACCTGCGGGCCAGCATATTAGCTCTTTTGGATAAAGCCCTCCGCTCCCGTTCCAAGTCAGCATGATCCCTGAGGTCAGCCGTGACTATATGCCCTAGGTATTTAAACTGATTTACCCTGTCTAAGGGTACACTATTTATTCTTAAAGGAGGTACATAGTCCGGACATCTAGCACCACCGGCCTCAAAGACCATGTACTGACTTTTCTTAACATTATATTGTAACGTTGTAGAAACTCAGAATAGTTTCTACCGTTACTTTGTAAACATAACCTATTCAACACTTTAATTAAGTTAAATGTCAAAACAAACGCCACAGAGTATACATACTCATTGGGCCGTCCAGTTACTAAACGACTAAAATTAGCTGTTTTTACCAGCGCTGTGCGCGCGTTACGTGTATCTGATCGAATGAGTGAAGACTTGTCTATGCGTAAACACGCCAGTATAAATGTCACGGACTCGCGGTGACGAGTCCTTTTTTGGAAATATTCTGCTCCCAGTGACTGGACGCGTTCTCTCATCGGAAATTAAATTTCTAGAAGTATTCGCGATCTAGAATATTCGGGCTTAAAGCAGGCAGCTTTAATTTTTGTTAGTAACCTAACTCTTTTCGTTTTGTGTCTACGTAAACCCCATACTGGGTAAGTGTTGAACAGCAATTCACAGCAATACACGTTTTCATATTTTGTGTATCACTAGCTACGTGGTCTCAAGATGTGAGCCACTTTCTATCACCGTTTTTTGCTATGCACATTCAAACGCTTAATTAAATCTTGTAGCCTTCAGCCGAGTGTATTTGACATTGATACAATAACCCTCATGACACTCAAAATGTGCAAATCATGTCGTGCTTACCACCATCATGTAAACTCCGTACTGATTGTGACTACCACACATCACCTTCATTGGCGCACGGGTATTTCTCGCTTTGCTTATGCCTTGGTGTCACAATCAGCGGGGATGACTGCTAGCCATTCCGTGACACGCTGGACGTTATTTTCCAGGGTTCAAGATTACGGCTGACGTTCAAGATTCCGGCTGACAGTCAGGATTTCGGCTGACAACTGTTTTACCGGCATCCAATTTGCCGCGGGCTCCGCAGCGGGTACCTTTTACCTGCGTGGCCGCGTCGAAATTCTACGGGTCGGCGCGATCATCTGCCGTCCGTCACCCTACCTGGCGTCTGCAGCGTGGCACACCGCTACGGTCATCGTCACGCCGGGCTGAGCCAGGAGAGTACCGTGCAAACCCCCCGGGCGGGCTTGGAAAACTTGTGACCATAAACCTACCCACACCCGTTTAGTTTATGAATATATTTTTATGTTGACTTGGGTCCGTGGTTTTCTTTTATTTACCCCCATGGACACCCTTTCCGTCACAATATACAAGTCCATGATTACAACAGCGTAATCCTTACATGTCGCTATCAACCTCCTCAGGCCACAGATCGACGCGCTCACCAGCACCATGTCGTCTGCATAGCTTATGTTATTGACACAAACGTCGTCTACATGACAGCCGACGTGCTGACTGCTGAGCGCGACGATCAGCGCGTCCATACAAAGGTTGAATAACATGGGGGAAGTCAGTCCACCCTGTCTTACACCGCACTGCAATCGATATGGCTCCAACATTGCCCCCGCCCACCTGACACTGTTGACTTGGTGCGCATACCAATACCTGAGGATGGCAACAAGTTCTGATGGTAGGCCAATACTCTCAAGTTTTACCCACAAGAGATCAAACGCCACCAAATCAAAGGCCCTGGACAAGTCGAGAAAACACACATATACCGGGGTTTTACGGTCATTGTAGTATCTGACGGTATGCTTAAGATAGTATGGCACTTTCCGTTGATAATTGGGGCCTAAATCCAAACTGATTATCATGCAAAGATATATAATTACTAAACTGTGTATTAAGCGAACCGTCAAACACCTTCGCTGTAACTGTAGCTAGAGATATTGGCCTATAGTTACTTTTATCAGCTAGGTCACCAGTTTTATCTTTAAGTACAGGAACAACTAGAGTTTTTACAAGATACGGCGGAAGATAAGAGTGGCTCACGCATAGTGAGTAGAACATTGCCAATACTCTGTTTATATGTGGGCCAGCATGAACTAGGTGTTCAATGGATAAGGAATCATGACCTGGACTCTTGCCTTTAGTCATGTTCTTAATTTTTACAGCCACATCTTTGGCACTAAACCTTACCCCTATTATCCCTTCAGGTAACTGACCATTGTTGACCTCACACGCAGGACCCAACGGTGACTGTATAGTAAATTGACTCTTAAAGATATCAGCAATGCCTTTACAATCACTCACCCCATCGACACTCACCAGAAGTCCAGGCTTGGCGTTAACTTTGTTGGTGCTTTTCTAAAAGCCTCGAAAATCACCTTTGGCGTGTTTTTCCGCAAGACTGTCCATTTTAATCTGGGCTTGATTATCTTGACACCATTTTAACTGTGATTTAAAAAGTCTCCTGCTGGTACACATGTCATCATACATGGGGCCAGTGCTAGGTTTATCACACGAAACCCATTCCGTAAACTTTATTCTAGCCTTCCGGTGAGCCTCGCTGACGTGCCTATTCCAACCCACCACGCGCGGCCTACTCCCATTCCTCACAACACCCTCACGACCTGCCAAGGACGCAGCTCGAAGGGCGGACACAATGTCAGAGTACATCACATCAAGAATGCAATGGTGATCGCGGTCATTGCAGTAAAAATCAGCACAATTAATACACTCGGTGGGAAAGTTAACCAACCTTAAACGTTTATGACACTCTGTGGTCTAATTCGCGATCTGTTCTTTATTTCTAGTGCCCCACGATATCGTGCTATCGTTCGATGATATTTTAGTCTGTAATTTAGGTGTAAGTAAATTAAGGTCACACTCTATGATTAGCGGAAAATGATCAGACCACTGTTGTATCATATTTAACGTAAACATTAGTGACAGATCGTTTTGCTGATTGCGTAACTATACAATGGTCTAACCAGCTGCACGTACCATGCGCATTACTAATGAATGTGTATGTACCCGAGTCCACACCGAGAATATCAACATCAATACATGTCTAATATTGTTCACACACACTTCACTACACTTCTATTGTCACTTTAACTATTTTTTTAGAATAATAAACACGGACCCGATGTTAACGCGACAGCTAGCGCCATCTCACTCATCAATTATAAGAAGTAAAATTAAATTAAAATCTACGTACCATGTTCTATTACGATGAATTGTGACCATCCACCATCTTCGTTTACGCCACTTTTTTTGTATTTTTTTTCATAATGTATACGTACTCATAAGTAACGGTAATAACTGATGGCACATAGTGCAACAGCAGCAGCAACTTCTGTGTCGTCCATTCCCTCGGCGTCCACAATTGAAAATAACGAGTGACCTCGCTCGGCGAGAGTGTACATGGTCACTCGTTTCGACCGAGGCTCTCGGCGAGGCACAGCGAGTGCTCTCGGGCGAGAGTGTACAGCCGGCATTAAACATTTTCATCTTTTATGTGTTGCGTAAAAAGTAATGCATTATTTTAGAAGCTTATTTATGGTGTATGGTGTAAATCTATATAGATTATCTTCAATAGAACAATATGATATCCATTTTAGAACGTTTACCCTAAAAACTATTCAATTTCAAACGAAAAATGGTGGCGTAATAATAAGTACCGAGACGAAACATGACGCCGATAAGCTGAAGAACGCTGTCCAGCTCTCTACATCTGGACTTATCGCCGACGAACCCCACAAGCGTAAACCCCGGATCGCGGTTAGAGGAGTGCCCACTTCCTTGAGTGAAAATGAGGTCTTCAAGTGCATTTTCGAACAAAATGTAGCCGAAAAGTTACCAGAGATGTCCTTAGAATCCTTCTTGACCTTGGTAAAATTAAGCCACAAATCTGGCAAGAGAGAGGCTGCGACCTGTAACTACGTTATTGAAGTGGCGGCCAATATACGAAAAATTGTAATTCCTCAATCAAGTATTTTTATAAATTGGTCATCATGTCCTGTCAGGGACTTCACGTTAGTTACGAGCTGTTACAAATGCAAGCAGTATGGTCATGCAGCCAAATCTTGCAGAGAACTGTTTTGTGTATGTGGTCACTGCGGTCGCGTAGGTCATACGATGTCTGAATGTACGAAGAAAGCTGACACTCCGAGATGCGCGACTTGCTCCCGCTTTAGAAAGCCTTGTGACCACAAAACGGGAGACGCTGAATGCCAAGCTAGAAAAATAGCGGAACATAGATATATTAACTCCGTCGATTATGAGGGCACCTAGTGCGTCATACTTTAGTCTTTCCGTTTATTTTTCGCTGTCTAAACAAATTGTCGCCCGCAACAAAAATATGCCTTGACGATGTTTTTTATTTTGCAATGTTTACCTTGTTTAATGCTGACAGTCTGAATAATCATTAGCAAATAATGAAGTACTAAAATTTGTTTTCTTACATTTTTTATCTACATGTGTGACCTTAATTAATTTTATATTTTTGTTTGAATTATATTTTTTTTGTATACCATAATATATATTAATTAACTCATACTTACTAACTCGTAATTTTATGTTAAATATTGTTAAGAAATCTATTGTCCAAACAGTATTTATTAGACAAATGCCGCCTGTGATACTGGTTTAACCTAGTACAGGCATCGTAGTTTATTATACCAACATTATTTATTTCTAAGATTGAAATTGTATTTTTTGTGCTGATTCTATTTATAAATAAATATTATTCTTATTATTAATTTAAATGAATATCTCAGGAGTTATCGAAACTGCCGGGGTCGCGGAACTGTCTAAACAGGGTACCGGGTCCCTGGAGGTTAGGTTAGGTTAGGTTCCGGTCGTCCAACGGCCCCGCAAATGGATAGTCCTCGCTGGTCATATAAGCGTATCGACAGGGAGCTTCTCGAGGAGGCCGCAATCCTGCAGGCCTGGGTCCGGGAGTCAACGACGAACGAACCCGTCGACGTCGAAGCGGAGGCGCAGTGGTTCCGCGGGGCAATGACGCAAATTTGCGATGCGTCTATGCCCCGCGTCACCCAACCCACAAGGCGCCAGCTGTATTGGTGGTCCGCCGTCATCGCGCAGTTGCGCGTGAAGTGCGTGGAGGTGAGACGCCAGTACACCCGATACCGGAGGAGACGTCGTCGGGTTCCGGAGGAAGAGGCCGCGCTGTATGAGGTGTACCGCGCGGCCAAGGAGGCTCTGTGGCTGGCCGTCGGCGAGGCTAGGACTCGAGCCAGGGAGGAGATGTTGTCGACCCTCGACGTGAATCCGTGGGGGCGCCCTTATCGTGCGGTCCGAGGGAAACTTCGTGCCTGGGCGCCCCCACTCACTGAGAGTCTGCAGCCTCAGCTGCTGGAGGAAGTGGTCGCAACGCTCTTCCCTGCTAGAGAAGAGCATGTACCGCCGCCGATGGCTTTGCCCACAGCCACAGAGCCAACGGATGAGGAGGACGTCAGCGTCCCCGAGGTGACAGAAGCAGAGATGAGGGCGGCAATAACGCGGCTTCGGGCCAAAACCGTTGCCCCGGGACCCGACGGAGTTCCTGGCGTCGCGCTTGCCCTCGCTCTGAAAGAGCTAGAGCCCCAGCTGAGAGGACTCTACTCAGCGTGTCTTGAGCAGGGCCAATTCCCTAGTGAGTGGAAAAAGGGTCGTCTGGTCCTGCTCAAGAAGGCGGGGCGCCCAGCGGATTCGCCATCCGCATACCAGCCCATAGTGCTGCTGGACGAGGTGGGTAAGCTTTTCGAGCGGATTATTGCTGCCCGCCTCGCTGGCCACTTGTACAGAGAGGGGCCGGATCTGGACGATAGCCAGTTCGGCTTTCGGCATGGGCGCTCCACTGTGGACGCCATAATGCGGGTTATAGTATTATGCTATACTTACGCTTCATATTCACCATTCATAATACTATTTATCATGCATTTTATTTGTTTATATATCTACACTCAGCAAATCGATTTAAATACGATTCTTTAACTTGGAAATAGCTGAAATAAAATATTATTATAATTTTCATGTTGTGATATTTACGTCAAGCGTCAAAATGTCAAACTGTCAGTTAGTCTTTTAATTCTCTTTCTGCTCAGTCTATGGTCTAGCTCTATGATTTCTCTTTTTGGTTTGTAAAATTTAAATTATTTTTATCAATATGTGTTTAGCCATTATATTTTGTAGATTATTACGATTGTTTACTAAATAACTTAATATTAAATTATATTATAAAATTCTTTACGCACTCATGGATATGTCCTGGCTGACTACACTTGTCAGTTGAGATGATGGCCACACTAAGAAAACTAAAATTTGAAAAAGAAAGACTACTTTGGGAGAAACGAGCTGACGGACGGTGGAAAGGACGACTCGGAAATCTGATTTGAGGGTATCAGAGAGCAGCTTGGTTTTGGCGGTGAGATTCTTAAACTGTCCAGGGGATCCAACGAAAGTTTCTCCTGGGACTTCTACTCCCACGTACCCCACTCCCACTACGTGCCTGTCCGTCTACTGGTCTCGCAGGGCTGTCCTACGTCTGGCCCTGAGTTCTGCACTGTCTTGCTGCTGAGCTGTCCTAGTGAACTCTGAGATCTGCGCTGCCGCCGTTTCTACTGCTTCAGAGCACAACTTCAAGGTTACTCCGGTATCGACCTGCTACCCTGACGCCTGTTCCCGTTCTTACAGTGTGGTAAACTCATTATTGTCCATCTAAGTGCATAAACTTTAAATCTGAGTGCGTGCTAGGTAGTTTTTTATAACTAGCTGTATTTTTTATCTTTCCTAAATTAAAATTGTATTTGAACAAGTCTGCTTATCCTTTTATTTTAATAGGATCAAGTAGATCTGTTACAAATTGGCGCCCCCCGTAAAATCAACTCGAACCCACTCATTTATTTTCAAAATTCTAAAAAAAACTAGCACTAGTATTTCTTTTTGGACTTCTTATTTGGCTTACCTACTCTTTTTAATATTAACTTAACTTATTTTTCTTCTTCAGCTCTCCTGTTAAAGACTCTTCTATTCGACTCAACTCTTCTACAACTAAACATCATCTAGGTACTCTTCACCTCTACACACATACTGATATCGAAAGATAATTGGCACCCTTTCGGCCTCTTGGGAGTGTTAACCCACTTGTGAGCACTACCAAGGTTGGAGACTGGCATACTCTACGACGTACTATTGGAGAATATCCTGTGGACGTCTTTACAAACTTAGACATCTACGTAACACCTATTGGAAATACTTCACTATCCTCCTAAACACTTATTATATTATATTTATACATATTTCATCTGGGAATCATACCAAAACAAGTTTAGTTACGTGGGCTCTCAAAATATTTATATCGACTTGTTATTTGTCATCGGTTGCTAGGTAACAAACGGGCCATGGAGTATTATGGGCATGGAGTACTAGTCTTAGGTACTAAATTTTATCAAACTTTGCGGTGGCAATCATATGTACTAAACTTTATGCTTTAGTTCCGAATTTTACCACCAACACAAATAAGTTCTCCTTGGTTTACGATTTTTAATTTCTTTAGAATCTGTGTCTTACACTTAAATTTTTAAACAGTTTTGGACCGTGTCCAACACTCAGACTCTCTTGACGTTTTACTCGGAGCTTACCGGCTACTGTATTGCGGGAGCTGCCCTTACGTTTACTCGGAGCTTACTTACTGCTGCCCTTGACGTTTAACTCGGAGCTTACCGACTACTGTATTACGGGAGCTGCCCTGACGTCTACTCGGAGTTTACTGTCTGCGGTGTTGCGGTTCTGACCTGACCCCTCTCCTTTCCTCGTCATAAACTCCATAGGTACTTCAAGTAGGCTACTTTAGATTCCTGTTTCAGAACTCAGATCCTATAAGTCTAGACTCCTCGTTTATACACTTTTACCCTCTTTTACTACCCGTATACTAGTATTTTGCTATTTTCATATACTTACTCATGACTCATCTCTTTCTTCTTTCCTTCTTCTATGATAGAGTTCTTTTCGATTTATTAAAACTCTATTTATTTTTTAATTCATTCATCGCTTCTTAAACCATTAAAAGATTATTCTTAATCTTCCTTATTCTTCTCTTTTCTTCAAGTTAATATGACTAACTTGTTTCTAACTATCAACTCTAAAAGTTGATTGGAGCGGATGACAACTCCATAAAAATAAGCCCTTGTTAACTATTGACTCTAAAAGTCGATTGGAGCGGCTGACAACTCCATAAAAATAAGCCCTTGTTAACTATTGACTCTAAAAGTCAACTAAATATCAACTAAAGTTGATTAGGAGCGGATGACAACTCCGTTAAAAATAAGCCTTTGTTAAAATCTTTCTATTTTCATCTCATTAGTGGTTTTAGACGCGAGCGGATTACAACTCCTAAAATAAGCCTTAAAGTTATTGATTTATCAGGTTGAGTAGTGATCATTGAATGTGAATCCTACCTGACCTAACTTCGTAAGATGTCGGTGTGTTTGAGTGAGTTATGTAAGTTTTGTGAATGCTGTAATACTTTAACTTTAGCAAAATTTTTGTTCTAGGCCAAAATTTTTCTCGGGGTCGTTGGGGAAATATAGTATTATGCTATACTTACGCTTCATATTCACCATTCATAATACTATTTATCATGCATTTTATTTGTTTATATATCTACACTCAGCAAATCGATTTAAATACGATTCTTTAACTTGGAAATAGCTGAAATAAAATATTATTATAATTTTCATGTTGTGATATTTACGTCAAGCGTCAAAATGTCAAACTGTCAGTTAGTCTTTTAATTCTCTTTCTGCTCAGTCTATGGTCTAGCTCTATGATTTCTCTTTTTGGTTTGTAAAATTTAAATTATTTTTATCAATATGTGTTTAGCCATTATATTTTGTAGATTATTACGATTGTTTACTAAATAACTTAATATTAAATTATATTATAAAATTCTTTACGCACTCATGGATATGTCCTGGCTGACTACACTTGTCAGTTGAGATGATGGCCACACTAAGAAAACTAAAATTTGAAAAAGAAAGACTACTTTGGGAGAAACGAGCTGACGGACGGTGGAAAGGACGACTCGGAAATCTGATTTGAGGGTATCAGAGAGCAGCTTGGTTTTGGCGGTGAGATTCTTAAACTGTCCAGGGGATCCAACGAAAGTTTCTCCTGGGACTTCTACTCCCACGTACCCCACTCCCACTACGTGCCTGTCCGTCTACTGGTCTCGCAGGGCTGTCCTACGTCTGGCCCTGAGTTCTGCACTGTCTTGCTGCTGAGCTGTCCTAGTGAACTCTGAGATCTGCGCTGCCGCCGTTTCTACTGCTTCAGAGCACAACTTCAAGGTTACTCCGGTATCGACCTGCTACCCTGACGCCTGTTCCCGTTCTTACAGTGTGGTAAACTCATTATTGTCCATCTAAGTGCATAAACTTTAAATCTGAGTGCGTGCTAGGTAGTTTTTTATAACTAGCTGTATTTTTTATCTTTCCTAAATTAAAATTGTATTTGAACAAGTCTGCTTATCCTTTTATTTTAATAGGATCAAGTAGATCTGTTACAGGGTAAGAGTCCTGGCGGAGGAAGCGGTGTCCCGGGGCGGGGTGAGGTTGGCGGTGTCCTTGGACATCTCCAACGCTTTCAACACCCTGCCCTGGAGCTGCATTCGGGAGGCGCTGTGTTATCACAGGGTGCCCCCGTACCTCCACCGCATCGTTGGGGCTTATTTGGCGGAAAGGTGTGTCACCTACAGGGGACGCGACGGCGGAGGCCAGCGCGACATGTCGTGCAGTGTTCCGCAGGGTTCGGTCGTCGGCCCACCCCTGTGGAACATCGGCTACGACTGGGTGCTGAGAGGCGAGCTCCAACCGGGGGTAGCCCTGGTGTGTTACGCAGACGACACACTGGTCACGGCCCGGGGGAGTTCATACAGGGAGGCAGCGTTGCTGGCCACGGCTGCGGTCTCACAGATTGTGGGCCGCATACGGCGCCTGGGCATGGAGGTGGCCCTCAACAAGTCGGAGGCCGTGATCTTTCATGGCCCCCGGCGGGCGCCGCCGCCGGGATCACATATTGTGGTCGGGGGCACTCCGATTGCTGTCGAGTCTACCATGAAATATCTGGGATTGGTGCTCGACAGCCGTTGGAGCTTCGGCCCCCACTTCCAGCGGCTGGCGCCCAAGTTGATGGGCGCGGCGGGCGCGCTCGCAACGCTGCTTCCCAATCTGGGGGGCCCGAGCACCGCCTGTAGGAGATTGTACCTGGGGGTCTTGCGATCCATGGCCCTGTACGGGGCCCCGGTGTGGGCTTCTGACCTGACGGCCGGCAGCATCGCGATCCTGCGAAAGCCACAGAGGGCGATGGCCGTCAGGTCTGTCAGGGGGTATCGCACAGTCTCTTACGAGGCGGCTTGTGCACTGGCCGGGTCGCCACCCTGGGACCTAGAGGCGAGAGTCCTCGCGTCACTGTACCGGTGGCGCGAGGAGGTGCGGACGCGGGGCGGTGGGCCGATACAGCGAGAGATCGATCTGCGTCGGTCTCAGCTCCGCGAGGTCATGGTGGCGGAGTGGCGGGAGAGGCTTTTGCGCCCTACCGCCGGCCTCGCTACCATCGAGGCGATCCGACCAGTGCTCGAGGAATGGCTCGAGAGAAGGCACGGCTCCCTGTCGTTTCGGGCGACGCAGGTGTTCTCGGGGCACGGTTGCTTCGGGAAATACCTGTGTCGCATAAACAGGGAGCCGGACGCCCGGTGTCATCACTGCGTCCATTGTCTGGAGGACACGGCGCGGCATACGCAGGCAGAGTGCGTCGCATGGGAGGAGCCGCGCCGTGCCCTCGTGACAGAAGTGGGAGCCGATCTGTCGCTGCCGGCCGTCGCTCGCGCGATGGTCGGGAGCGCAGAATCGTGGGATGCGGTGATCTCCTTCTGTGAAACGGTCATCTCACAGAAGGAGGCTGCGGAGAGGTTGAGGGAGGTCGAGACCGCTCTCCCCACCCGCAGCAGACGTATCGGGCGTCGGAGGAGGGCGGACAACGCCCTCTTCCGGCCCCCCTAAACGGGTCCAGAGGGACGGTGGACTTGGGGACGTCCGCCGCCCTGCCGAATAACTGGACCCGAGGCGGTGGCGCGTAGAGTTCCGCGCGCGCCCCTATTGGCGTTGCGGGGGGAATACACCTCACTCCCTCCGCAAACATGAGGTGGCCTGCAGAGGCGGGCCAGCACTAGCCGGGGATCGTAGGAGGCGCATTAGTTCCCATGATCTCCGGTGCAAGTGTGGGAAGGGAACACCGGGGTGGTTTTTAGTCGGTTAGAGTCCGACAGACCCCTCCGCCCGCCCCAGGGCGGAGGACATCCGTGTGGATTTTCCACGCCGGCAACAAAAATTAGGTTAGGTTAGGTTAGGTTAGGTTGGGGGACCCCCCCACAGAGCTTACGTCCACGTCGTGTCCCCTGGAAACAGCCCAGTTCTGACCACCGTAACGGAGTGGCAGACTGGGTTGGCCAAAGTGCTCTGTGCTCTCGTAGCGTATTTTATCTTTGCCTTGTTGAACCTACGATCCTGCGGAGGCTATGCCTAAACCCTCGCGGGACGCCTGCGGGCGCTTTTTAAAACCAAAAGGCCCTTCTCAGGGCCAACCCAAAGGCCCTTCTCAGGGCCAACCAGAGGGCCCTTCTCAGGGCCACCTCGACGCTCCGGCGTCAGAAACAAGCCGCGCGCCGTCTGCGGCTAGCTTCTTCGGAAGGGTGAGTGAGTCGTCTGACAACGACTCACTTGTTACTGTGTCGGACGCGGACGACTCCCGTCCGCGAAAGCGGGTCCACCAGAGCGGTGGGTCCGAGGGCTCCTCGGCCTCGGGGTCGACGAGGCTGCCGAAGGCTAAAAAGCCGACGGTGGCCGCGGATACCCATGTCATTGGGCTCGCGGATGCCCAACGCCAGTTGGACCTGGCTCGGCGGGCGCAACTCCAGCACGAGCTAGAAGAGCAGGTTGCTGCCAAAGAGAAGCGGGCGCATGCTGCCCGGGCCAAGTCCGGGTACGGTGCGTCCCGCGTTCTATACGCGGACCACTCTCTGGCCGAGCTGGAGAGAATGGCGGAGGAGGACGAGGGGGAGATTGTGGAGGTCACCTCTAAGTCCTCCAACCTAAAAGGGACCTTTCAGAAGGCCCTCAAAAGCAGGGCCGCGAGCATGCGCGGTGTCGTCGCGGAGCTGGTCCGGCGGAAGGCCACCGACGAGACGTGGCAACTGCAGGCGAAAATAGATCGCCTGCAGTCAGAGGTCAGCCAGCTTCATCTGAAGCTGGCCGAAGCCACAGCCCGGCCACTGCAAGCCGAGACGAGCCCTGCGGCGGAGGGCCCCTCCTCCAACCTTGAGGATATCATCCGCAAGGTTGTAATGGAGGAGAGGGCCTTCACAAGAGCCTGCTTCTTTGGAGGGGTAAACGAGTCGTCTGACAATGACTCGCTTATCACTGTGTCGGATGCAGACGACTGTCGGTCGCGGAAGCGGGTCCGACGTGGCGGTGGGTCCGAGGGCTCCTCGGCCTCGGGGTCGACGAGGCTGCCGAAGGCAAAAAAGCCGACGGCGGCCGCGGATACCCATGTCGTTGGGCTCGCGGACGCCCAACGCCAGTTGGACCTGGCTCGGCGGGCACAGCTTCAGCAAGAGCTGGAGGAGCGGGTCGTTGCGAAGGAGAAGCGGGCGCAAGTCGCACGGGCTAGGTCCGGGTACGGTGCGTCCCGCGTTCTGTACGCGGACCATTCTCTGGCGGAGCTGGAGAGAATGGCGGAGGAGGACGAGGAGGAGATTGTGGAGGTCGCCTCTAAGTCTTCCAACCTAAAGGGGACCTTTCAGAAGGCCCTCAAGAGCAGGGCCGCGAGCATGCGCGGTGTCGTCGCGGAGCTGGTCCGGCGGAAGGCCACCGACGAGACGCGGCAAATGCAGGCGAAGATAGATCACCTGCAGTCGGAGGTCAGCCAGCTTCATCAGAAGCTGGCTGAAGCCACGGCCCGGCCACAAGTAGCCGAGACGAGACCTGTAGTGGAGGGCCCCTCCTCCAACCTTGAGGATATCATCCGCAAGGTTGTAATGGAGGAGAGGGCCTTCACAAGAGCCTGCTTAGCAGGCATCGAGGACCGGCTCTTACCGGAGAAACGCCTCCGACCGCCGCTTGCGGCGGATAAGAGGCAGTGCGAGCCGGGGCCGTCCTCCTCCTCTCAGGTGGAAGACGTCCTTCTGCCTTCGACCACCCCGTCCAACGAGTGGACGGAAGTGGTCCGTAAGGGGAAGGGCAAAGGGAAGAAGACGGTAACGGCCGTCCCTGTCGTCCCCGCCACCACCGCTCCCAGCCAGTCGCAGACGACCGGTAAGGGAAATGGGGAGGAGAAAGGGAGATGGAGGGGAAAGAGACAGCTAGTCCCCCCAAAAACCGCAGCCGTCGTGGTGACGCTCACCGCGGAGGCTGCGGAGCGCGGGGAGACGTACGCGTCTATTTTGGTGCGGGAGCGTGGCAATGCCGATCCCACCCAACTGGGGATCGGCAGTGTGTCTTGCCGGCGGACCCAAGCCGGGGCTCGAATTTTCGAGTTCCCGGGGGCCGAAGGGGGTGCCCGCGCGGACCTCTTTGCAGCCAAGCTGCAAGAGGTCATCGCGGACTCTGCCAAGGTGGCCCGGCCGGTCAAGTCGGCGGCCATTGAGGTGACGGAGCTAGATGACTTCGTCACCAAGGAGGAGGTGGTGGCGGCGGTCGCACTGGTAGGGGGCTGTGGTGCCGCGGCGGTCCAAGGCCGGGACATAACGGGGCCCGGCCGCGGTGGTATGGGCACCATCCGCCTCGAGTGCCCAATCGCCGCTGCCAAAGCCGTCCTTGCGAAAGGACGGCTTCAAGTCGGGCTCAGCTCGGGCGCAGTCCGGGCACTCGAGGACCAGCCTCTGCGATTTTTCCGGTGTTTAAGCATCGGCCACACCAGGCCTCTGTGTCCGTCCAAGGTAGACAGGACGGACACATGCTACCGCTGCGGCAAGGAGGGCCACAAAGCCGCCTCCTGCAAGGCTTCCACGCCGCACTGTGCGGTGTGTGCCGCCAGTGGCCGCCGATCAGGCCACGTAATGAAGGGGAGGAAGTGTATTCCTCCCCCTAAGCGTGGCAAAGCGCAGGCGCCGACCGGGCCTGCGCCCGCTGCTGCCGCTAACACCGCCGTTCCTGCGGCGGCTGCGGAGGAGGACGCGATGTCCGACTGATGGACACAGTCGAATATCGCATCCTTCAGGCGAACACCAACCACTGCAGGACAGCCCAGGATCTGGTGATGCAGACCATGGCTGAGTGGACCGGGAGGCAGCCAAGGAGGCCGCCTTTCTCCAGGACTGGCTGTTGCCTCCCCCTGTCGAGGAGGTCACGGACGTTGACGCCGCAGCGGTCCGGCTCAGGGGGTCCTTGACCGAGGTGTGCAACTCCAGCATGCCTCGGTCTCGCCGTCCGCCTCCCCGTCGTGCCGTCTACTGGTGGACGGAGGAGCTGGCGGGACTCCGCGCCACCTGCGTGGCGGCCAGAAGGGCCTACACGCGGAGCCGACGGCGCAGCGCCCAAAACCGAGTCCGGGCAGAGGAGGACCTCCTGTACGCCTCTTACCGAGAGGCTGCGGAGGCCCTCAAGTCTGCAATGGGCGCTGCGCAAGACTCGGCGAGGGCCGAGATGCTGGAGGGTCTCGACAGGGATCCCTATGGGAGACCATATAAGGCAGCGCGGAACCAGCTCCGCCCCTATGGCCCTCCACTGTCGGAGACCCTCGAGCCAGCATTGTTGGATGGGGTGGTCCGGTCCCTGTTTCCGCGCAGGACCGACTTCGTTCCACCAACAATGGACCCCCCGCAAGGGGCGGCTCCACCGGAGGCGGAGGTCCCCCCGGTGAAGGCGGCGGAACTCTGCGCGGGGGTTCTGAGCCTCCGCGCAAAGAAGACAGCCCCCGGACCGGACGGCGTTCCCGCACGGTTGGTGGCGATCGCCGCCTCCCAAATGGAGGACAGGTTTCGGGACCTCTTCAGTGCGTGTTTTACGGCTGGGAGGTTCCCGAAACTGTGGAAGGAGGGGCAGCTATGCCTCCTCCGAAAGGAGGGACGCCCGGTGGACTCCCCCTCGGCATACCGGCCCATCGTTCTGCTCGATGAGGTCGGTAAATTGTTCGAGGGGATTGTCGCTGGGAGGCTGGACAGCCATTTGCGGGGGGTAGGGCCGGATCTGTCGGACACCCAATACGGTTTCCGCCGTGGGCGTTCGACCATCGATGCGCTGGCCCTACTGAAGGGCCAGGTGAAGGAGGCGGTGGAGGCGGGGGACGGAGTGCTGGCGGTGTCATTCGACATTGCCAACGCCTTCAACTCCGTCCCCCACTCGACGATATTGGAGGCGCTCCGGTACCACGGAGTGCCCCCATATCTGCGGGATCTCCTGGCCAGCTACTTGGAGGACCGAGAGGTCCTCTTCGTAGACAAAATGGCCACCGTGAGGCGCTACGGGGCAGAGTCCGGTGTTCCACAGGGGTCGGTGCTTGGCCCCCCCTTGTGGAACATCGGGTTCAATTGGCTCTTGCGGGGAGCCCTCCTCCCGGGCACGAGTGTCATCTGCTACGCGGATGACACTCTCCTCACTGCCCGGGGGAGGAACTTCGGGGATGCGGCCTGTCTGGCCTCGGCTGGCGGATCCTTGGTGGCAGAGAGGATCCGGCGCCTGGGATTGAAGGTGGCGCTGCACAAGACGGAGGCCGTGTACTTTCTTTTTCTTGACTCTGGTTGGTATATCTTATAGTAGTGGTCTTATGTTATTATGCTATACTTACGCTTCATATTCATCATTCATAATACTATTTATCATGCATTTTATTTGTTTATATATCTACACTCAGCAAATCGATTTAAATACGATTCTTTAACTTGGAAATAGCTGAAATAAAATATTATTATAATTTTCATGTTGTGATATTTACGTCAAGCGTCAAATTGTCAAACTGTCAGTTAGTTTTTTAATTCTCTTTCTGCTCAGTCTATGGTCTAGCTCTATGATTTCTCTTTTTGGTTTGTAAAATTTAAATTATTTTTATCAATATTTGTTTAGCCATTATATTTTGTAGATTATTACGATTGTTTACTAAATAACTTAATATTAAATTATATTATAAAATTCTTTACGCACTCATGGATATGTCCTGGCTGACTACACTTGTCAGTTGAGATGATGGCCACACTAAGAAAACCAAGATTTGCAAAAGGAAGACTACTTTGGGAGAAACGAGCTGACGGACGGCTAAAAAGTCTACTCTGGAATCTGATTTGAGGAGTATCAGAGAGCAGCTTGGTTTTGGCGGTGAGATTCTTAAACTGTCCAGGGGATCCAACGAAAGTTTCTCCTGGGACTTCTACTCCCACGTACCCCACTCCCACTACGTGCCTGTCCGTCTACTGGTCTCGCAGGGCTGTCCTACGTCTGGCCCTGAGTTCTGCACTGTCTTGCTGCTGAGCTGTCCTAGTGAACTCTGAGATCTGCGCTGCCGCCGTTTCTACTGCTTCAGAGCACAACTTCAAGGTTACTCCGGTATCGACCTGCTACCCTGACGCCTGTTCCCGTTCTTACAGTGTGGTAAACTCATTATTGTCCATCTAAGTGCATAAACTTTAAAACTGAGTGCGTGCTAGGTAGTTTTTTATAACTAGCTGTATTTTTTATCTTTCCTAAATTAAAATTGTATTTGAACAAGTCTGCTTATCCTTTTATTTTAATAGGATCAAGTAGATTTGTTACAATCTTCAAAGGTCTTCATGACCTCCTGGAGAAGTCTGTCATTTGACAATGCAGCGTAGGTGTCCGGCTGCTTTTTAAAAGCCTCCATGTTATCGATAGATCTTCTTTTTCTCTCAGGTCTCCGGATGAATGTCCTGGCGGCGTCCAGCGCCTGTCCAGGTGGGCCTACGGGGCTGGGGGTGGTGGTGTGAGCTACAGCACCAGAGGCCCCTGCCGACGACGATGGTGGCGTTTCTGCTGTTTCCGCCACGGTTCCTCGAGCAGCGTCTTTCCTGCCGAAAGTCAGGGATATCCCCTTCGGCGCTTCGCGCGCTCCAGAGGGTCCCACAATTCCTGGGTGGGAGGGTGACGTGGACGCTTGTGGTTCGCCGGCATTGGCTCCTGGCCCCTTCGCTATCGGGGTGCGGATTCCGAGAACCATTTTTACTATATGAGTCCCGTGTATTTAATATTGCGTGTTGTATGGCTTGTGTGTACAGCAAGGGGAACGGGGAAAGTTGTCTTGGTGTATATGGTAGAAATTTAAAATATGAAACAAAAATAAAAAATATAAAATATACCTATATATAAAAATAAATGTAACTACTGCTAATACTGCACTGTGACGTATAGTCAAGTTTTAAGTAAATGGGGAGTCAAAATCCAACAGTGCAGATCCGCGGTCCAAATATTTCTAACTCCCGTAGTTTCCGAGATAACGGTTTTTAGGATGTAAGGGTTGGAGGAGGGTCCAATCGGGTGGGGGAGGGAACCTCTTGTGCGACTTTAGCCGTCGTGTCTTCGACACCACTGAGGCTGATTTTGAGGTCGAAACGTCTCTATCTCCTTCCGTTCCCGAGATATAGCCCGTTGAAGGATGAGGGGGGGGAGGTTGTTTCATCCACCAAGTTCTGAACGCACCTTTTTTGATGTTTGACAGATTACGTTTCGTTGTCTGTGCGAATCTGTGCGATGACGTTTGCTTGTCAGTGCAATATTGGTTGAATAATGGTCGCTCCGTGCTTGTAAATTTTGGTACACGCTGTTCCGTGTAATTATTGGTTGAAAACTTTGAGTTATTGTTAATCCGATACCATCTTGATCGGTGTTTGATATTTTGTTGATAATTGAGTGAAAATTGAGAAATCTCGCCATTTTGGGTCTTGACCGCGAGTGATTTTTTCGTTATGTCCGGCCTGTTTGTGTCATTTGAACGCCGGTAATTTCCTAAATTCAGTGTTGGACTATTACATCCCCGATTGGGTTATCAAACCGGGATAAAATTCAGTTGGACATTCGTGAGAGGTGCCACGTGTGGGATCTGAAGGTTTGATCCTGGAGTCGACGGTGCGAGCCGCGCGCGTCCTTTGGTTACCGTCGAATCTTACCTAACTATACATACACCACACACGCCACAGATATACTTACACCCCACCCAGATGAGACGTGACCAGGACTACGTCACATCACCGGTGCCAGCGTGATGGTAAGTGTATTGAATAGTTGTTTTTCCTTTGTCAATTGGACAAATATATTGTGATTAGGGCTCCGAGTAATCGCGGACATCGTGAGTCTGCTGGTGCAGTCTCACACAACTGGTAGCAGAGCGTGGTTTAATTGTTAAATTCACCACTTATTGTCGAGTTAAAAGTATTGAGAAGTCTGATTTGTTGCCGTCAGCCTGACTCAAATTAACATAGATTGTTTGACATAATATATTATGATATGTAGTGTCCCTTGTGGTTTGTACTTTAATTTGCTATTGTATAAACAAGGTATTGCTTGTACAGGGTCGGATTTGAACTTGTAATAATTCAAACTAAGTTTTATTATTTGGTTTGAATTGTAGTTGGTTCCGGGAAAACTATTCCTGTTGTTTATTTACTTGAATTTAATTTGTTTATTTGATATTTGTCCCAATGGCTTCATTGAAAGCTGTAAACCAAGCCATTGGTGGATTGACCTCACAGCTAAGATGGTTTGCCTCAGCTGCTGCGACCGCTGAGCGTCGAGACCTGGAAGAGGCCACGCTTGCCCGGTATGAGCAGTTGAATGCGAGATTGAGTGCGGTTGACACTTTGTTTGCTCGCTTCAATGAAGTGATTTTGGACTTGGACCTGGAAACATTGGGTCAAGCAGCCCGTGATAAGGTTGTTGCGGATTATGACCAGATGTTGAACCTGGGTGACATAATAAGTATGCGCGCCAGGGAAATTTCGAGGAGTCGGGACCCTGCCCATGTCAAAACAGAGACCTCTGTTGTTGCAGGCCCTGGACTTTTGGGTAGACTGCCTACCCTGGAGCTGCCACATTTTGACGGTCACTTGAACCATTGGTTAAGCTTCAGGAACCTATTTGACAGTTTGGTTGATGCGCGCTCTGACCTCCGACCGGCCCAGAAGTTGGCTTATTTGTTGTCAGCCCTAGGAGGTGAGGCTCGAGCCTTGGTGCAGCACTTGCCGGTGACCGACTCGGCCTATCCCACTGCTCTGGAACTTCTATCCCGACGGTACCAGAACAAACGTTGCCTGGCTGATGTCCATATTGACCAGATCTTGGGGTTGCCGGCCATCACCAGAATGTCAGCGTTGCGTGCTGACCTTTTGAATCCGTTGCTTGCAGCAACCAACGCCTTGAAGCGATTGGAGTTGCCGGTGGACTATTGGTCCTATTTCTTGGTACACTTAGTGTTGCAGCGGCTTCCTTCAGACTTGAGGTCCCGTTTTGAGCAGAAGTATGGTGGGGATAGTGCCACCCATCTTCCCCCCTTTGAGGACCTCGTCAATTTTTGGAGGATGAGTGTCGTTTCCTCGACAACGCCCGTGGTGCCACGGGGTCAAGCCAACCGCCCTCTCGGCCGAGGGCCCAGGGACGGACTAGGACTGTCGGGCCTGGTGATAGCCGCCCTGCCCCCCGTTTTGGTGGCACCCAGAGTAATCTTGCTTGCGGCTATTGTAAGGCCACGGGACATGCCGTAGTCACTTGCGCGGCCTTCTTGGAGTTGCACGTGAGTGCCCGCCGCCGAGTTGCCAATGCACGCCGTTTGTGCTTTTCTTGTTTGGGGAATCATTTTCATCGGGATTGCCCCAACCCCCGCCCTTGTTCAATTTGTAGGGGCTCACATCTGGAAGTTTTGTGCGCCAACGCGAACCGCTCTGACAGACCAGCCTCTGATGGGGGTTCGCGCAGGGGGGGGTATATTGGAGATGAGCACCGGGCTCCTCGCTCGCCGGTTCAGAATCGAGGAGGGGCCTACAATTTGACTATTTTGACCGCCGTACTCCACCCCCCGCGCCAGTTGATCGGGAGCCGCGCGACCGCCGATTGACCTCCCCTCGTGAAGGCGACTATGCAGCTGCTGGTAGGCGACGTTGGCCAGACCAGCACCGCCTTCCCTCCCCTCCGTTGGCGGAACGTCCCCGTTTGGAGACGCGCCCCCCGCCGCTCAGGCGTCAGGTGGGATATGCCCCTCCAGCGATGGCGCGCGGCTCGGGACATCGCGCGGATGAGGAGTTTGACTACTATCCTCATCGGGATAGACCCCAGCCTGGATGCGGCGATCGGTCGCCGCCCAGGCATTACTAGGAAATTGGCGCCTGTCCCGCTAACGTACCTCCCCAGATCGACACGGTTTTGTTGCCAACGGCATCGGTCAGGGTCTGGGGACCCACGGGGGACTCTATTGTGGTCCGTGCCATTTTGGACACGGGAGCCCAGGGTTGCCTTTTGTCGTCTTGGTTAGCGGGTCGGGTGAGCCTGGATGTCCGTGCCTTTTCAGGCACGATTAATGGAATAGGCGAAACACCTATCCCGACTGTTGAGGGACAAACCTTATTTGGGCTCACTCCTGTGAGTTGTTTGGACCCTAAGTTTTTTCCTTCGGCCATTGTTCTGACGAGTATTTTGGGCTGTCATCCCCAACGTCAGCTGTCGCCTGATATTGTCCGGTTGACGTCAGGCCTGGATTTGGCTGACCGCCGGTTTGATTCCCCTAATACAACTCATTTGATATTGGGTTCCGATGTACTAGGGAGAATATTGTTGGGTAATATGAAAGTCTTGCAGCCGAACGGTTTGGTGGCTGTCTCGACCATCTTTGGCTTTGCGGTGATGGGCCCAGTGTTGAAGGCTGCCCCTCCACCTGAGCCTGATTTTGCGCTGGCGTGTGGCTCCGCTCTCTCTGACGCTGTTCAGAGGTTTTGGGAGGTTGAGGAGCCACCGCAAGTGGCCCGCTTGAACCCGGAACATGAGGAGTGCGAGTTGTTCTATCAGAACAACACAGGTCGACTCCGTTCCGGTCGGCTCGTAACACGGTTGCCTTTTGTTGCAGTTCGACCACCTCTCGGCGAGTCCAGACCTATGGCCGAGAAGAGATTGTTGGCGATGGAGCGCCGTATGGCCAGGGATCCGGTGCTGCGGCAGAAATATTTAGATTTCATGCGTGAGTACGCAGACTTGGGACACATGTCGGTGTCAAATTTGGATTGGCGCTCAGTTGAGCATTACTTTCTGCCGCATCACGCGGTCCTCAAGGCATCCACCGGTAAGCTGCGCACAGTATTTGATGGGTCTGCGCGGACTTCCTCTGGTATCTCTTTGAATGATTGCTTGCACTCCGGCCCCAAATTGTTGAGGGACCTTTGTGATGTCATCACGTATTTTCGTCGTCATCAAGTAGTCTTTGTGGCTGACATCAAAATGATGTTCCGGCAAACGGTTATTCACCGGGATGACAGACGTTATCAGTTGATCCTGTGGCGAGAGAATCCCCGGGACCCCATGGTTGTTTATGAGCTCAACACGAATACGTACGGCCTTCGATCGAGCCCTTTTGTTGCTATTCGTTCGCTTTGGGAGCTCGCGGACCGAGAACGCTTGAAGTTCCCTCGGGCGTCCGCCATCTTGAAAACGGACTTGTATGTTGATGACGTCTGCACTGGGGCTTCCACGGTTGAGGAAGCTATCCTGTTGCGTGACGAGTTGGTTCAAATTTTGGATTCCGCTGGCTATGAGTTGCGTAAGTGGGTGTCCAACTCGCCAGCACTGTTGGAAGATGTGGAAGAGGATCATAAGCAGGATCCTCATTTGTTTGAAAATGCTGACAACCCTGCTATGTTGGCCGTTCTCGGCGTTCAGTACCGACCAGTCCAAGACACCTTTACGTACGATGTCGATTTGGAGTCACCACACACTTGGACTAAACGACTGGTATTGTCTACTGTCGCGAGAACCTTTGACCCGAATGGTTGGATATGCCCGGTATTGTTTTGGGCGAAATGTTTTCTCCAGCGTCTTTGGACCGCGGAACTTGGTTGGGATGAGCCACTTCGGGAAACCCTTTTGGAAGATTGGCTACAATTTGTATCCGCACTTCCTGCGGTCAACGAGGTCGCGTTACCACGCACTATCCTCCCCCCTGGGAACTATACTGCTACCCTTCATGGGTTTTGTGACGCATCTTCGCACGGTTATGCAGCTGTTGTTTATCTGCGCACCGTCAGCGCGACAGGCCAGGTGAAGTTGTCACTGATCATGGCCAAGAGCAAGGTGGCCCCCCTCCGGACGGCATTGACCATCCCTAAGCTAGAGTTGTCAGGGGCGGCGCTTCTTGTGCGTCTCTTGAATCACGTTGCTCAAACTTTGGGTGGATCTGTGAACATTCGGAATTCTTACGCCTGGACGGACAGTCAAATTGTTTTGTGTTGGTTGAAGACGTCCGTCCACTCCTTGGAGGTCTTTGTGGCGAACCGAGTGTCACAGATACAAAATTCCGAAACACCTTTGATTTGGAGGCACGTGCCTGGAGACTTGAACCCCGGCGACGTAGCCTCACGTGGGTGCATGGCCCCCCGCCTGATTGTGCACCCCCTTTGGTGGGGACCGGATTGGCTGACTCGCCCCGAGGATGATTGGCCTCGAACGCCAATTTTGATGTCGGATCCTTTGCCCGGGCTTAAGGTGCTCGCTGTTGGGACGAAGGACCCTCCGTTTGATCCGGATATTTTGTTGAATCGATACAGCTCCCTCGACAAATTGTTGAACGTTACCTCGTGGATCAGGCGTTTTGGTCACAATGCTAGGAATCCAGGGGACAAGCGCCTGTCACCGGTTCTCTCTCCTCAAGAGCGACAGGAGTCACTCCTCCTGTGGGTTCGCTCTGTGCAGGCCGTACACTTTGAGAAGGAGATCGAGACCTTGAAGTCCGGTAGAGTTAAGTTGTCGGGAGCCGTTAGTAAGTTGAACCCCTTTTTGGATGAAACGGGTCTTTTGCGTGTTGGTGGGCGGTTGAGGCACTCTAGCCTTCCTTATGGGGTCCGTCACCCCCTTTTGTTGCCCAAGGCGGGCCATTTGATTAAATTGTTGGTGACTGATCGTCACATTAAGAACTCGCACGCCGGTTGCAATGCGCTGTTGGCCATTCTGCAGCGAGAGTTTTGGATTTTGTTGGCTCGTCGTACCATTCGTAGCATCGTCTTCCGTTGCATACCGTGTTATCGGACTAAGGCCCCAACGATGCAGCCCCAGATGGGAGACTTGCCTGCTGATCGTGTCAATGAGGCGAGGCCCTTTGCAGGCGTAGGAACGGACTTTGCTGGTCCCTTTTCGATAAAGACGTCTACCCTTCGCAATAGTAAAATTGTCAAGGCTTATTTGTGCGTGTTTGTCTGCCTGTCAACTAAGGCAGTGCACTTGGAGCTGGTATCCTCCCTCTCGACGGAGGCCTTTGTGGCAACTTTGGATAGATTTACGTCTCGCCGTGGGTTACCTTCTCTGATCAGGTCTGATTGCGGTACCAACTACAAGGGTACAAGTAACTATTTGAAGGAAGTGTATGACTTTCTTAATGAGAGCCAGGTTGACATTGGTAACAAATTGGCCCGTCGAGGGGTCACTTGGTTGTTTGACCCGCCAGCCTGCCCCCATTGGGGGGGTATTTTTGAGGCCGCGGTGAAAGCAGCAAAGGGACTCTGGCGGAGATTGTTGGGAGACACCGTTCTCACCTTTGAGGAATTAGCTACGGTATTTTGTCGCATTGAAGCGGTACTAAATTCGCGTCCATTGTGCCCGCTCTCTTCGGACCCTAATGATTTGGAGGCTCTAACCCCGGGCCATTTCTTGATTGGACAGCCACTTGTCGCTCTGCCTGAGTACCCTTTTGTTGATGTGAGCCAAAATCGGCTATCGCGGTTTCAGTTGGTGCAACAGCGCACTCAGAGCTTTTGGAAGCGTTGGAGCTTAGAGTATCTGCACATCCTCCAGCAGCGCGTCAAGTGGACTGATAAAACTCATCCGCCCAAGATAGGAGACCTCGTCCTTATTAAGGATGCCAACCTTAAGCCTCTGTATTGGCGCCGGGGGCGCATTCTCAATTTGGTGGCTGGCACCGACGGGGTACCTCGTTTTGCTGAGGTTTTAGTGGATGGATCGGTTATGAAGAGAGCGGTCGCCACCTTGTCAAGACTGCCAATTGATTAGCGGACGGGACGGCCCGTCCGGGGGGGGTAGATGTTTCATCCACCAAGTTCTGAACGCACCTTTTTTGATGTTTGACAGATTACGTTTCGTTGTCTGTGCGAATCTGTGCGATGACGTTTGCTTGTCAGTGCAATATTGGTTGAATAATGGTCGCTCCGTGCTTGTAAATTTTGGTACACGCTGTTCCGTGTAATTATTGGTTGAAAACTTTGAGTTATTGTTAATCCGATACCATCTTGATCGGTGTTTGATATTTTGTTGATAATTGAGTGAAAATTGAGAAATCTCGCCATTTTGGGTCTTGACCGCGAGTGATTTTTTGGTTATGTCCGGCCTGTTTGTGTCATTTGAACGCCGGTAATTTCCTAAATTCAGTGTTGGACTATTACATCCCCGATTGGGTTATCAAACCGGGATAAAATTCAGTTGGACATTCGTGAGAGGTGCCACGTGTGGGATCTGAAGGTTTGATCCTGGAGTCGACGGTGCGAGCCGCGCGCGTCCTTTGGTTACCGTCGAATCTTACCTAACTATACATACACCACACACACCACAGATATACTTACACCCCACCCAGATGAGACGTGACCAGGACTACGTCACAGCACCGGTGCCAGCGTGATGGTAAGTGTATTGAATAGTTGTTTTTCCTTTGTCAATTGGACAAATATATTGTGATTAGGGCTCCGCGTAATCGCGGACATCGTGAGTCTGCTGGTGCAGTCTCACACAAAGGTTTAGGAAAAAGGAAAAATGGGGGGCGGATGGATAGCTCTGTGGCAGTTTCCACCTCGTGGAGTCGTTTAAGGCTGAATCCGTGGTTAAAAAAGGGCTATCTGGCTCCGTTTCGGAGTTATGGGCGTTTTTGAGATTTTCAAGTCCTGGGTTCGATTCCCGGTTGGTGAATTCCAATACTGACTTAAAATTTATACAAATTTAGATATTTTTATCGATTTACAGAGAGTTTAAGCTTTAACAAATCGGCAATTGCGGGAAATGCTTAGCTACCGAAATTTCCCGTTTTCGGGAACAAAACTGAGGTGTCAACAAAGTTATATTTTCTGTTTTTCGCCAGGCGTTTCCTCCACTCCAGGAGTCAAAGCTTGCGTCCTATTTAATGCGCATGGGTTTTTGGGATTTCGGCTGAAAAAGGGGAAGCTTCCCTTTCCTCTGACACCTGTGTTTTGGATTTTTCGGCTAAGGGGTTTGCGTGTGAGGTAGCCGCTAAAAGGGTTGTTTACAATTTCACCACCGCAAAAGCTGTGGTTTTTTGACTTCCCATGCACCGAAAAATCCAAAATTTGGCTGAAAAATTGGTCTGCTTAGTTACTGTGCCCTCTCAAAGGCTTGAGTGTACACAACCCCCTTTTCAACCCCCAGTGGTACAGTTTCTAGAATTTTGACGTGAATGTTCCCACTATATTTAAGTTTTAACAATTACGTACTGGTGTAAAAAATACAGAATTAAGCAGTTCCCGTGGTAAAGCCCTTAAAGTATATAAAGAAGATTTTACAGTAATTTTTGGGGTTGAAATGGCCAACCCCCAATTTTTTAAAACATTAAATCTATACTAATATTATAAAGAGGAAACCTTTGTATTTTTGTGTTTGTATTGAATAGGCTCAAAAACTACTGGACTGATTTCAAAATTTCTTTTACCATTACTTAGAGGGATTCTTCCGAATCCGTATAGGCTATATTTTATCACCGTACTCCCACGGGAACGGGAACTACGCGGGTGAAACCGCGTGACGTCCGCTAGTACCAAATAACTTAATAACTACTAGTTCGATTTTCACCAAATTTAAAATATATATAGAATCTACTTAGCCTAATTTTTAGAGCACATAAAAAACGTATGTTGTCGAACCAGATCGACTTAATCCCGGAAAATTTGATTGAAAATGTCAAAAACTTGAACCTTGATTTTGAAGGTCTTCTACGAATCATTTCCCCGATGTCTTGTAGTCTCCCGGCTCCTCGTCCGTGTCGCCTTCGGAAAACGGTCCCGGATCCTGTTTCAACCCTCGGGAACTCCGACCACGCTCCACGTGGTTTTTTGTTTTTCTTCGTTACCTCCGGAACCCCAAGTCGGAAAATTCCAAGTGAGGTGTCCAGAGATAGGTCCTTGCGCAGCGCACCTGGCTTCAGTCTCCGAATTTCAGCTGCTCACTCAAAATCGAGCAGCGTCGCGTTTTTCAGAGTGGTTTTTCACCGTTTTTTCCCACAATTTTGCACTTTTCACAAAAAGATTTTCACCATCACATGCGCCTTCGCAGCCCGCTTAAAATGATATGTAACACGGGTACTTTTCGGCGAAAAAACCTATTTTTGCGATTTTTCGAGCGCGGAGCGACTTAAAACTGATCTGATCGCGGCGGGGGGTGCCGTGAGACAGGGTTAGGTTAGGTTAGGTTAGACGAGGTTTTTTTTTTTTTTTTTTTTTGTTTTTTTTTTAATGCTTCTACCTCCAACTTTGTCGGAGCCTATGCTCAGCTAATCTACTTTTTTCACGTTCATTCCAGTTCTCGCGTGTATGCCTCTCGTACTTTTATTCTGCATTCTTGTTCTTTCTTTCATTCATCATCTTTTGTACCTTTATGGGTGGGATTCCCAACTATCTCAATATTTCCATCCATTCTGTATTCTTTCTATTTTATATATCTATTCCTTTTTCTATTTTATTTCTCTTTATTCTTTCATTTCGGATGCATTAGGAAAATCAAGAACACAGTTTTTATTTTCCAAGTTTATCTTTACAAAAATATATCTACGCTTACATCTATTTTACATTTAAGATTACATTTATACTATCTTTTACTTAGTCTGGACATTATGATAATAACAATTACGGTTTCTTATTTCTATTCTTATTCTAGCCTTACAGAGATTGGGGAGTGAGAAACAGTTTTGGTTCGTTTTTCTTTTATAAACACATGTTCACCTTATCCTATTTTACCTTAACATTACAAAAATATATCTACCTTTAATATTACATTTATACCATCTTTTATTTGGTCTACATTATATTATTAATACTAGGGTTTCTTATTTCTATACTTATTCTAGGCTTTCAGAGATTGGGGAGTGAGGAACAGATTTTTGTTTTTCCTTTTATAAACACATATTTACTTATCCTATTTTTTCTTAACATTGTAATTATTCTATTTCACCTTTACTAATTTACAAGTCTTATTTCTATGCTAACCTATAATATACTGTACTATATTAAGATAGCATATTTGCTTATGCGGTTTTGTTTCGATCAATGACTTTTCTTACAATATATTTACAATAGTCTATGAAAATTCCGTCATTTTTATTTTTTAACAGTATTTTAGCGTTTTCTCTTGTAATTTCCATGCCCAGTATGTTCTCGGCGTTAAACCGGTGGTTTGTAAATTGCGGGCAGTCAAAAAGTATATGTGGGACTGTCTCGCTAGCGTCCGGGTCACAGATGCACGATGGGCTCCCCTTGCACTTGAATCGGTGCAAGTACTCGGAGAATCCACCGTGCCCCGTCATTAACTGCGTAATTAAGTTATCGGTACCTATCTTACGAACAACACCGTAAGCCGTCCGCACATCCGGTAAAAATAATTTTGTAACGGATGCGGTATTACTGGCACTATATCTACGGTCCCACTCATCAAGCGTTGCTGTGCGTATAGTTCTCCTGATGTATGAGATCGGGCATCGATCGTAGTCGGGTTTCCTCTTTGAGCTTTCAGCGGCCTCTTTTGCTAACTGGTCGGCTCTTTCGTTTCCCGGTAGCCCCACGTGAGCTTTGATCCAAAACAAGTTTACTAACTTGTTTTGGTGGGATGCAGTTCTTAAATGATCCCTTGCTTTTACCGCCAAAGGGTGAAGCGAACCGGGGTTTGTAATCGTTTGAAGAGCCGCCATTGAGTCGCTGAAAACCCCGAAGGAAGACGCCTTCAACTTTGTTATTTCGCGGGTCGCCCTTGCTAATGCCAGAAGTTCAGCCTGGTAAACCGTGCAGTAGTTCGGCAGTGCAAGTTTGAGGGCTCTGGTCTCGGCGTCGTTGTTCCATATGGACAATGCAGCGCCAACCCCTCCTCCAATTTTGCTTCCATCCGTAAAAATGCGGACGTCGAAGTTGCTGTTGTTGTTCAACTGCTCTTGGTTTACCAGGCTGCCAAATGACAAGATGTCGCGTGCTGCAGGGTGAGGTGACTCCACCGCAGCGGCCATTCGCTCGTTTTCCTTGTCCCCCAGTGAGATCTGGGGCACTCCCCTCTTGGCTTCGTACAACGATGCCGCCTCACCAACTCGGAGGTCCAGGGGGAGCATTCCAGACAGTACCAATGCTGAGTGGTTAGGTTAGGTTAGGCTAGGTTAGGTTAGGTTTTTTTTTTTTTTTTTTATAGGTTGCGGGAGTGGAAAATCCTACTCCTGCTCTGCTGGTGTCCCCCTGACATAGTCAGAGTCCTTTTTTAATCTTGATTTGTTACTTTACTGCGATTTTTATTTGTTTTCTAATTTAACTTTGTTATTTAAGTGGCTTGAATGTTTAATTTATTAGTTTTAAGTATTTTTGTTATTGTTTTGTTTATGTGCTATGATAATCTATGCTTATGCCTAAATATCTATTCCATGAAGGAAACGTCCATATTTGGAAAAGCACAGAGTTTTAGATGTCTTTATTTCGATTTATCACTTTGGTGGCAAGTTTTAGGCAGTAGTCTAATAAAATTTTCCTAGATTTCTTTTCTGACATCAGGATCTTTATACTATTTTTATTGATGCTATTCTCTAGTTTCTGTTAAGATAAGATTTGTTTATTTCTGAGCATATGGTACATTAAGATCTTATTATTAGACAGTTTCACATATACTACCGTTGTTCGGCTTCGTATCTCTCTTTTTCGAAGACTGGGCATTCGGTTATGATGTGAGCAATCGACTCCAGTGCATCCGGTTCACAGATGCACGATGGGTTCTCCTTACACTTGAAACGGTGCAGGTATTCGGAGAACCCACCGTGCCCCGTGAAGATCTGTGTCAAGATACATGTTGGTTGTACCTTCTTTACGATTTTAAAGGCGTCGATTGCATCGGGGAAGAAGAGTTTAGTTACAGAGGCGGTTTCACCATTCTGGTACCTCCGGTTCCATTCGTCGAGCGACCCCAAACGGATCTGCCGCTTGACGAATGAAACCGGGCAGCGGTCATAGTCCGGCCTCTTTCTAGACCGGAGTGCAGCCTCCTTCGCAAGATGGTCTGCGCGCTCGTTGCCTTCGAGCCCTGCGTGTGCCTTTACCCAGAACAAGGATATATCTTTGCTCTGGGATAAAGCCACGGCAACGTTCGCCCTCGCCTCCACGGCCAGTGCGTGGAAGGAACCTTGGTTCGTAACTGTCTGAAGTGCGGCCTTTGAGTCACTATAGATACCGAAGGTTCCCTCTTTGCGCTTGAGTATTTCGCGCGTGGCTACGCATATGGCCAGAAGTTCCGCCTGGTAGACCGTGCAGTACGGAGGCAAGCTAAGTTTGAAAGACTTGGTCTCGGCATCACCCTCCCAAAGAGACAGTGCTGCTCCGACCTTGCCCTCTGTTTCATCCACCAAGTTTCTGAACGCACCTTTTTGACGTGTGACAGATTGCGTTTCGTTGTCTGTGCGAGTCGGTGCGATGACGTTAGCTTGTCAGTGCAATATTGGTTGAATAATGGTCGTAATAAACGTCGCCCGGACTTGGCCCGGGCGACGTGCGCACGCTTTTCCTTGGCGGCAACCCGCTCCTCCAGCTCTTGCTGGAGCTGCGCCTTCCGGGCCAGGTCCACCTGGCGCTGGGTGTCCGCGAGCCCAACGACGTGGGTATCCGCGGCCGTTGTCGTCGGTTTTTTAGCCTTCGACAACGGTTTGGACCCCGAAGCCGAGGAGCTCTCGGACCCACAGCTCCGGAAGACCCGCTTCCGCGATCGAGAGCCACTCGCATCCAACACTCCAACAACCGAGTCGTTGTCAGACAACTCTGCCCCGCCGAAGTAGCTAGCCGCAGACGGCGCGCGGCTAGACTCTGATGTTGGAGCGTCAGGGTGGCCCTGAGAAGGGCCTTTTGGTTGGCCCTGAGAAGGGCCTTTGGGTTGGCCCTGAGAAGGGCCTTTTGGTTGGCCCTGAGAAGGGCCTTTGGGTTGGCCCTGAGAAGGGCCTTTTGGTTTTAAAAAGCGCCCGCAGGCGTCCCGCGAGGTTTTGGGCATTCCGCAGATTCGTAGTTAAAAAGGCAATGAATAAAATAAGCTACGAGAGCACAGAGCACTTTAGCCAACCCAGTCTGCCACTCCGTTACGGTGGTCAGAACTGGGCTGTTTCCAGGGGACACGACGTGGACGTAAGCTCTGTGGGGGGGGTCCCCCAACCTTTTTTTTTTTTTTTTTTTTTTTTTTGCGGTGAAAAATGCCTAACGCATACCGCACCGTCCGGGGAGACGGTTTGGTTATGTGGGGCTTGCACCCACTAAAAAACACCGCCGTGAGCCTACTGTTGCCTTTGCGGACGGGCCGCGAGAACTGCTACGCATGACGTTCGCGACCCATCCAGCGCTGCCCGTCTCCGGGCACCAAACTCCTTTGGCGATGTCCGGGCTCACCTGAGACATCGCCTCCACTCGTGAGGGCCGTGCAAAGCGATGACGATCTATCGCCCGCTGGCACCTCCTAGGGCGGCATCAGGTCGCCATGGCGCCTCCTCCGCCGCCCTATCCTCCTGCGACGAATCGCGTCAGCGAGGGAGTCTTCCTCCCTGACGCGCTCCGCCGCCTCCTTCTGCGAGACGACATCCTCGCAAAAGGTCGCCACCGCCTCCCATGCCCCCCTGCTGTCGACCATGGCCGTGGCCACGGCCGGCAAGGAGAGGTCTGCCCCGATTGCTGCTACGAGAGCACGGCGCTGCACCACCCAAGCAGGACAATGCTCGAGGGTGTGAAGCGCCGTATCCTCGGTGCAGCCGCACTGGTGACACACGGGAGTCGTCTCCCGTCTAGCCACTTTGTGCAGGTATTTGCCAAAGCAGCCATGCCCTGACAACACCTGCACCTGACGGAAGGACAACGTCCCGTGTCGCCTTCGCACCCATTCCTCCAGGATCGGCTGGATAGCCCCCACTGTCCAGTGTCCTGCACTGGGCGTCTCCAGCCTCACCTTCCAAATCCGCAGGGTTTGGGCTTGGGCCTCCCTACGCCACCTCGTGACCAACTCTGGTGGCGGGCGTCTGCCACTCTCCGCTTGCAGGTCTGCGCCACGCCAATAGACCTCGGCGAGCACCTGCGCCTCCAGATCCCACGGGGGCGTGCCCGCAAGGGCGCACGCCGCTTCCGAAGATACGGTGCGGTATCCGCGTATGACCCTGACTGCCATGACTCTTTGCGGTCTTCGCAGAAGAGCCTTATTTTGGGCAGACAGGGACTCCGCCCACACCGGAGCCCCACCCAACTAGCAAAATACCCTTACAAACAAAAGCTTTAAGAGCGATGGTTTCATAGAAGGTTTATACGTGTTCTGATTAAGACAGAAACTCTTGATACCCTTACAAACAAACGCTTATAAGAGCTATGGTTTCATATAAGATTTATATGTGTTCTGATTAAGGCGGGAACTCTAATAGTGCTCTTTTATAAGTCTATTTAAATTTTAAGAGCATTCATACTTTTAACATATTCTTATAGACGTATATAAGAAAACGTTATATAATATTCATAAGAGTAGTGGCATTATAAGCGCTTTTTACAAGTCTGATTCTTATTTAATACTTATAAATACATTTTATAAGTATAGTCAATCTTTTTTTTTTTTTTTTTTTTTTTTTTTTTTTTTCGGATGGGAAATCATCAAATAACCCCTCCCGCTCTGGGCGGAGCAGGAGGGAGTGTCAGACTTTTACTGACTAAAACCCATCCATGTTCCTTCATCGCCCTTTGTGTTCCGGGGCCACGGTATCTCTTTCGAATAGTCCCGCAACCCCGGAAGTATAGTCAACCTTAGAAGTGACTATACTAAGTGTTTCATTAGACTTCTGTGAAACTAGTATTTTAAAAGTGTGATTTATCTCACCTAAGACATATTAAAGAGTAGTAGCACTTCAAAAGTCCTACAAGTGTCTTAAACAATTCCCTATTAAGGGTTATTTATTTTCTTTGTTGTGTTGACTCCAGAAATTGTTATAAAATCAGGAAATAGACCATTTTAATATTTAGTACATATTATCATTAGGTTTCTGTTAAATCCTTCGACTTCGTCGTATGGCTTGCTTTGCCTTATTAAGGAACCCTAAAATTATGAGCAACATGGCCGTTTAAACAGTGGTTTTAGGTTTAATTTGACTTTTTCGAGTGCGATATAAACCTTACACAAGAGTACTGGTCTTATATTACTCTAATAAAGCACTTTTGAGTCGTGTTTAGTCGTAATGGTGACATTTTTATATTATTTTACAAATAATAAAAAAATATATATAGTAAAAGACACATTTTTGAAAAGGCCCGTGAAAATATTGTGATTAAAATTTCAAAATAATCGAGAAATAGTACTTCGCAACCTAATAATTGCATATGGTGTGTGAAAAATACATGAGTAAGAAATTAGAAAATATACACATTAGCGTTTTGTAGAAATGTGTAATAAAATATAAAATACTTATGTTTTTATTACTTCGCAACCTCAGGGCGGTTGGTGATAACACTCATAATAGGAAATCACAAAGAGGACTACAAGCGATATTACACTTCAAATAGTATTTTATTTTATTTGTAAGAGGACTTTAAGGTTATTTACCCTTACAGCGCACCATTGTAAGTCACTTGTAAGTTTATTTGTCATTATAAAAGCATCAGCAAGAGTCTTGTAAGTTTGGAAATACACTTCGCGAGACCATTACAAGGCAATTGCAAGGTTGAATACACTTATAAAGTGCGCCCAAATCCATACTTATAAGTGTCTATAAGTCTGATTTAAGACTGAAAAAATTATGGTCTTGGGATATTTGTAAGATTATATTTTGCTAGCTGGGCATAGAGCGCCATCGAGCGGATCACCCCCGTGTAAAGCCGTCGGCAAACGACGTTCGGTCCACCCAGGTTCGGCAACAGCCGGCTGAGGGCGGACGCCGTGCCAATCAGCTTCGGCGCAAGCTGAGCAAAGTGCTCGCCGAAGTTCCACCTCCGGTCTAGGACAAGGCCCAAGTATTTCATGCTTGCCCGCACCGCTATTGTCGCACCACCAATAGTGAGGTGTGCGCCAGCCGGTGGCCGACGTCGGGGCGCATGAAATACCAGGGCCTCCGTCTTCTCGAGCGCCACCTTAAGGCCCAGTGCCTCGATTCGCCCCACGACAAGGGACGCGACCTCGACGGCCGAGCGTGCCGCTTCTTCGTAGCTCTCTCCCCGGGCCGTAACGAGAGTGTCATCAGCGTAGCAAATGACGCCCTGCCCCGGGGAGAGCAAACAGCGCAAGGCCCAGTCGTAGCCAATGTTCCACACGAGTGGACCCAAGACCGACCCCTGTGGAACACCGCACGTGATGGCCCTGTGCACAACTTGGCCGTCGCGTCCCTCGTAGCAGACGAACCGACCCTGCAGGTAGTCTGCTACCAGTTGCCTCAGGTAGACGGGCACCTGATGGTAGCGGAGCGCCTCCTCGATGCAGCTGAATGGCAGGGTGTTGAACGCGTTGGCGATGTCTAAAGACACCGCCAACAACACCCCACCCTGAGCAACTGCATCCTTCGCCTCAGCCTTAAGGCGCAAGATGGCGTCCACTGTCGAACGCCCTGCCCGGAAACCGAACTGGGCGTCCGACAAGTTCGGGCCAACTGCCTCTAAGTGCCGGACGATGCGGGTAGCGAGAATCATCTCTAGCATCTTCCCCGCCTCGTCCAGCAAAACAATTGGCCTATACGCTGATGGAGACTCCAAGGGGCGCCCCACCTTCTGCAGCAGCACCAGTCGACCCTCCTTCCAGGCCTTAGGGAACCGTCTCGACGTCAGACAAGCGTCAAACAGCTCCCTAAGCCTGTCTTCCAGGGCCGCTTCCAGAGCCAGAGCCAGCGCCCTTGCAGGCACTCCGTCCGGTCCGGGGGCAGTCCTCTTGGACCGCGCCCGCAGAATTGCTGCCTCCATCTCCGCGTCGGAAATTGGGGGAGTCTCCATCTCCGCATCTTGCTCAGCCTCTGCGGCCATGGTCGGGGAAGGGTGATCCGCCCGATCCGGGAAGAGTGTCTCCACAACCCTGACGAGGAACTGAGGCTGGAGGGTTTCCGTCAGTGGGGGGCCTTGGGCGCGAAGTTTCTTCCGCGCCGCACGGTACGGACGCCCCCAGGGATCCCGGTTCAGATCCTCCAGTGCCTCAGCTCTCGACTGCTCTTTCCCTCGACAGATCGCCAACTGCAGAGCTCCCCGGGCATTACGGTATGCCTCATGCAGTTGGGACTGAAGAGTCTCCAGCTCTTCATCGCGGCGGCGCAACCTGCGCACCTGTGAATAGGTCCTCCGGGCAATTATACAGGCCGCACGGAGGTCTGCTATCTCCTGGGACCACCAGTAGACTGCCCGCTTTGGAGGTTGTCTTCGGGAGCGAGGCATGGCTGCATCGCACACAGCCGTCATGGCGCGGCGAAAGCAGTCAGCCGCGACATCGACTCCCTCTGCAGCAGGCGGTGAGGACAGCCAAGCCTCTACAATGGCTGCTTCCTCTAAGAGATCCCCGTCAAGCCGCTTCAACGCCCACCGCGGGAACTGCCGAGCGTCAGGTCGTAGGGACACTGTTGGGCCCGAGGAGGTGGAGACATCCATACAGATGTACAGGTGATCCGATAGCGTCTCCACACTCTCTAGGACCCGCCAACCCTGAACCCGTGCGGCGACAGCAGGCGTAGCGAACGAGAGGTCAACTATTGACCCCCCATGCTGCCGAACGCACGTGTTAACGGAGCCCCTGTTTAAAAGACAGAGGCCCGCAGCTGTCGCCCATTCCTCGACCGCTGCCCCCCTGACATCTGTCCCGGGGGACCCCCACGCGATGGATTTCGCGTTGAAGTCTCCCATTACGATGACGTGGGACGGCATCATTCGTCCAACCGTGGTCCCGAGGCGGTCCAGGAAGTCCTCAAACTCCGCTAGGCTCCTGTTCGGGGAGAAATAAACTCCGAAGAGAATTATGTCCCCCCAGGTGGCCGCAACAAATCCTCGACTTCTCTCTCTAATGGAAATTGGTGCCGAGGAGCTGATAATTGCGACAGAGCCGTCCATGTCACCTACCCAGTCAGGGCAAACTGGGATGAAATACGGCTCCGACACTACGGCCACACCAATCGAGCGCTCTGCCATGGTCTGCAAAACCAGGTCCTGCGCACCGGCGCAGTGGTTCAAGTTCGCCTGGAGGAGAGAATGATTACGGACCAGGTCCATGATTAGTCCGTAACCATTATCGCCCCCTGCGACGGCTCTTCCAATCGCACTGCGCCGGAAGTGGTCGCGTCCCTGGTAGATCGGACTGGTGGCTTACAGTCCTTTCTGCCGGCGGCATGGTTGGCCGGTCGTCCCGCTGCCGCGCATAGTAAGCAGTGCGGGTCAGCAGAACACGCGGCTGCTAGATGCCCCGGCTCACCACAGCGGAAGCAGTGCTTGCGTAGGTCGATGCCTGAGTTGCACTTCTGGCATACATGACCCAATCCCCAGCACATGTAGCACCTCATGGGCCGAGCGTCGAGAACCACGACCCTGGCAGAGCTCCAACCCACCAAGAGCCGGCCGGCGTCGGCCAAGTGCTTGGCCACTGCGACCGGGCACTGGGTCCAGACGGAGCTGGCGTCTCCCGGGCCAGGTCGGATTGGACCGACTCGGACTGCATCCGGAGAGCAGCCAGTCTTACGTGCGATCGCGTCCTGCACGTCCTGCCCGGTCACGGAGTCGTCAAGGCCTGAGATGCGCAGTTCAGCGCACTTCATGGGCCTGGAGACCCTGACCTCCTCTGCAAAGATCGCTCGCAGTTTCTCTGCGACACGGTCTGCCCCCGCAGTGCCCTCGGCCCCTGGGAACTCCAGCATACGGGCGCCGGTTAAAGCCTGTCGGAACCTGACATCCGTTATGCCAAGCTCCTCCAGGTTCACGGCTTGCCTAGCCTTGGTGAGGACGGCCGCGTACGTGACGCCCCTCTCCACTGCTTCCGGCTGCAGAGTGAGCACTACCGCAGCGGACCTTGGCGCACGGAGTCCTCGCTTGGCATTCTTCTTGCGCCTGGACCGCTTGTTTCCCTGAGCGACAGGGGCCGCCGCAGTCTTTTGAGGTACGGAAGGAGAAGAACCTTTGTTCTTCTTCTTCTTCCCATTCCTCTTCCTCCTCATCACGGTCTGCCAGCCCTCACTGGTAGATGCCGATGGGTCTGCATCAGGGGCTCGCGTGGCGGCCGTTGGAACAGACCCACTCGGAGGAGCTTCTCTCTGCGTCTCAGGCACTCGGGGAGGGACCTGAGGAGCCACGGGAGGCAGCCTGTACCTGCACCACTAGCGCCACTAGCAGCAGCAGCCGCATTTCTGCGGTCTGCTGCCAGTGGCGGACGAACAGTTCTCGCTGGCAGGAGGCGGTCCTCGATGCCCGCAAATCGGGCATCCATCATTTTCCCAATCTGAGAGACGATGGCATGCACCTGCATCTCGCTCATAGGTGGCCCCTGCTGGTGGGACTTCTCAGGAGCAGAGGAACACCTAGAATCTTGGGGCTCCGCCTGCGACGGACCTTCCGGTCGCACCCGGAGACCCACGACTTCCTCCCGAAGAGCCCCCATCTCCTGACGGAGGGCATCGACCTCTTTCCGCAGTCGGTCGTTCAGCAGGTGGAGCCGTCGGGTCTCCTCGCTGGAACTCCTGCTGGCGAGGCCCTCTATGGCCAGTCTGACCCGCTCTGCTGCCTCTCTGATGGCCCGCTGACTTGTGCCCTTTAGGTTTTTGGACTTCCGAGTGGTATCCAAAACCACCTCGATGTCCATTAGGGCTCGTTTTTCCAGTTCCTCTGCAGAGGCAGAGGAATTCTGCCCCATGAGCGGAACCTCAGCGCTGACAGGCGCCTCCGCACTATCCTTTATAGCCGTGTTGGTGGCCATTTGGCATGCCGGCGACACGCTTCGGCAGTCCGACTCGCTCTCCTCAGAGAGTGAACCACGTGAGGTGCCGGCTCGGAGGAACCTACCCCTCCCATCTCGGGCTGGTCTCCGCCCTCTGCTTGTCGCCGCCTTGGAAGGTACCTTCCGAGGTGGCTACATCTCCTCGTTCTCATGGGGCCGCTTGAGAGGTCCCGAAGATGCGAGTGTTTCGGGAGCACGACCCGACAACTCAGCACCAAGGCGACCCGGACCTCGCTGGCCGCCTGCCTCTACCATAGTGGTGTCGCTTGACAACGCGCCGTCCACTGTACTATGTGCTGTGTTGTGGGACTCCGACAACACATTCACCCTCTCAAGAACCACGTGTGGTTCTGCTGGAGCCACTGCTCCCGTCCTCTGTGACGCAGCGCCAGCGCCGTCCACCGCGCGGCGCGGTGTAAAAGAGATCAGGTCTTCAAAAGACCGTGATCTTGTTGAGCCTCCTCGGCTCTCGTTGCCATTGGCAAGCGGAAAACGATTGCTGCCCTCCCCAGAATACGGTGGGCTTGACGATCCCGAAGGGACCGTGGCGGATTCTCCAGCTGCTGAGCAGCTGGTACCGCCCTGGGGTATTTCTTTGCATATCGTCTTTTTCATGTTTGTTTTCCTTTTAAGGGTGTGGTCCCTGTCTCCCCACCTCATCATAAGTATATAAACAAATATACATATAAATATATCAAATATATATACATACATACACATAAAATTATATATATATTCCCCCCCTCCCCCTTGATCCCTTATCACGACGATTCATCACGCTCACAGTCACGTCTGATGGTCAGACGCGTACCAGAGGGCGATGAACGCCGCGATCCAAGATGAAGGAGGATCCCCAACCCTGATTCACTCCCCGAGAACTTCGAGGAGTGAATCTCTTATCACGTACCGTCTGATGAGCCTGCTCCGTAAGCCATCACACGGCACACGACGTTTTTACCCCTCCCCGATTCACTCCCCGAGAACTTCGAGGAGTGAATCATTAGTCACGTACCGTCCGATGAGCCCGCTCCGTGAGCCATCGCACGGCACATGACAATATCCCCGACCCCTGATACACATCGCACCTCATACGATAAACCCGCTCCGTGAGTAATCGCACGACGAACGATGTGACACCTCCCCAGAATATTAGCCACGACAGTAACATTCCCCAAAGAATAAGAATTTCTTCTCATGCCCCGAGGAAGGATACTGCCGCGCCCAGGGTGCACCGGCCAAGCAGCTGCTCTTCCCTCCAGACGTATCGAGAGGGACCAGCAACCACTAGGCACACGTGGAGGAATTCTGACGCACCCCTGGAGGAATTCTGACGCACCCCGGGGGGTCCCCCAACCTAACCTAACCTAACCTAACTTTTTTTTTTTTTTTTTTTGACGCTGGGAAAAAATGCATTACGCATACCCTCCCATCGGCGGCGTCACATCATCACACGTCATCATCACTGGCGGCACACACCGCGCAGTGCGGCGTGGCGACCTCGCAGGAGGCGGCTTTGTGGCCGTCCTTGCTGCAGCGGAAGCACGTGTCCGTCCTGTCTACCGTGGACGGACACAGGGCCCGGGTGTGTCCGATGCCGAAGCACCGGAAACAACGCTGAGGCAGGTCCTCGAGTGCCCGGACTGCACCCGAGCTAAATCCGACTGTAAGCCGTATAGTATTATGCTATACTTACGCTTCATATTCACTATTCATAATACTATTTATCATGCATTTTATTTGTTTATATATCTACACTCAGCAAATCGATTTAAATACGATTCTTTATCTTGGAAATAGCTGAAATAAAATATTATCAAAATTTTCATGTTGTGACACTTACGTCAAGCGTCAAATTGTCAAACTTTACTTTTTAATTCTGTTTCTGCTCAGTCTATGGTCTGGCTCTATGAATTCTCTTTTTGGTTTGTATAATTTAAATTATTTTTATCAATATGCTTAGCCAATGTATTTTATAAATTATTACGATTGTTTAATAACTTAATATTAAATGATTATATTTATAAAATTCTTTACGCACTCATGTATATGTCCTGGTCGACTACACTTGTCAGTTGAGATGATGGCCACACTAAGAAAACTAAAATTTGAAAAAGAAAGACTACTTTGGGAGAAACGAGTTGACGGACGGTGGAAAGGAGGACTCTGAAATCTGATTTGAAGAGTATCAGAGAGCAGCTTGGTTTTGGCGGTGAGATTCTTAAACTGTCCAGGGGATCCAACGAAAGTTTCTCCTGGGACTTCTACTTCCGATGTTCGGAGGCTAACTACATGCCTGTCCGTCTACTGGTCTCGCAGGGCTGTCCTACGTCTGGCCCTGAGTTCTGCACTGTCTTGCTGCTGAGCTGTCCTAGTGAACTCTGAGATCTGCGCTGCCGCCGTTTCTACTGCTTCAGAGCTCAAATTCAAGGTTACTCCGGTATCGACCTGCTACCCTGACGCCTGATCCCGTTCTTACAGTGTGGTAAACTCTTTATTATCCATCTAAGTGCATAAACTTTAAAACTGAGTGCGTGCTAGGTAGTTTTTTATAACTAGCTGTATTTTTTATCTTTCCCCTGTATTAAAATTTAATTGAACAAGTCTGCTTATCCATTTATTTTAAATAGGAGCAAGTAGATCTGTTACAAATTGGCGCCCCCCGTAAAATCAACTCGAACCCACTCATTTATTTTCAAAATTCTAAAAAAACTAGCACTAGTATTTCTTTTTGGACTTCTTATTTGGCTTACTCTTTTGAATACTAACTAACTTATTTTTCTTCTTCAGCTCTCCTTTTAAAGACTCTTCTGTTCGACTCAACTCTTCTACAATTAAACAACATCAAGGTATTCTTCACCCCTACACTCATACCGTTATCGAAAGATAATTGGCACCCTTTCGGCCTCTTGGGAGTGTTAATACAAATACTTCACTATCCTCCTAAACACTTATTATATATATTTATACATATTTCATCTGGGAATCATACCAAAACAAGTTTAGTTACGTGGGCTCTCAAAATATTTATATCGACTTGTTATTTGTCATCGGTTGCTAGGTAACAAACGGGCCATGGAGTATTATGGGCATGGAGTACTAGTCTATTTGCGTGGTGGCAAAACTAGGTACTAAATTTTATCAAACTTTGCGGTAGCAATCATATGTACTAAACTTTATGCTTTAGTTCCGAATTTTACCACCAACACAAATAAGTTCTCCTTGGTTTACGATTTTTAATTTCTTTAGAATCTGTGTCTTACTCTTAAATTTTTAAACAGTTTTGGACCGTGTCCAACACTCAGACTTTCTTGACGTTTTACTCGGAGCTTACCGACTACTGTATTGCGGGAGCTGCCCTTACGTTTACTCGGAGCTTACTTACTGCTGCCCTTGACGTTTAACTCGGAGCTTACCGACTACTGTATTACGGGAGCTGCCCTGACGTCTACTCGGAGTTTACTGTCTGCGGTGTTGCGGTTCTGACCTGACCCCTCTCCTTTCCTCGTCATAAACTCCATAGGTACTTCAAGTAGGCTACTTTAGATTCCTGTTTCAGAACTCAGATCCTATAAGTCTAGACTCCTCGTTTATACACTTTACCCTCTTTTACTACCCGTATACTAGTATTTTGCTATTTTCATATACTTACTCATGACTCATCTCTTTCTTCTTTCCTTCTTCTATGATAGAGTTCTTTTCGATTTATTAAAACTCTATTTATTTTTTAATTCATTCATCGCTTCTTAAACCATTAAAAGATTATTCTTAATCTTCCTTATTCTTCTCTTTTCTTCAAGTTAATATGACTAACTTGTTTCTAACTATCAACTCTAAAAGTTGATTGGAGCGGATGACAACTCCATAAAAATAAGCCCTTGTTAACTATTGACTCTAAAAGTCAATTGGAGCGGATGACAACTCCATAAAAATAAGCCCTTGTTAACTATCAACTCTAAAAGTTGATTGGAGCGGATGACAACTCCATAAAAATAAGCCCTTGTTAACTATTGACTCTAAAAGTCGATTGGAGCGGCTGACAACTCCATAAAAATAAGCCCTTGTTAACTATTGACTCTAAAAGTCAACTAAATATCAACTAAAGTTGATTAGGAGCGGATGACAACTCCGTTAAAAATAAGCCTTTGTTAAAATCTTTCTATTTTCATCTCATTAGTGGTTTTAGACGCGAGCGGATTACAACTCCTAAAATAAGCCTTAAAGTTATTAATTTATCAGGTTGAGTAGTGATCATTGAATGTGAATCCTACCTGACCTAACTTCGTAAGATGTCAGTGTGTTTGTATGAGTTATGTAAGTTTTGTGAATGCTGTAATACTTTAACTTTAGCAAAATTTTTGTTCTAGGCCAAAAATTTTCTCGGGGTCGTTGGGGAAATATAGTATTATGCTATACTTACGCTTCATATTCACTATTCATAATACTATTTATCATGCATTTTATTTGTTTATATATCTACACTCAGCAAATCGATTTAAATACGATTCTTTAACTTGGAAATAGCTGAAATAAAATATTATCAAAATTTTCATGTTGTGACACTTACGTCAAGCGTCAAATTGTCAAACTTTACTTTTTAATTCTGTTTCTGCTCAGTCTATGGTCTGGCTCTATGAATTCTCTTTTTGGTTTGTATAATTTAAATTATTTTTATCAATATGCTTAGCCAATGTATTTTATAAATTATTACGATTGTTTAATAACTTAATATTAAATGATTATTATATTTATAAAATTCTTTACGCACTCATGTATATGTCCTGGTCGACTACACTTGTCAGTTGAGATGATGGCCACACTAAGAAAACTAAAATTTGAAAAAGAAAGACTACTTTGGGAGAAACGAGCTGACGGACGGTGGAAAGGAGGACTCTGAAATCTGATTTGAAGAGTATCAGAGAGCAGCTTGGTTTTGGCGGTGAGATTCTTAAACTGTCCAGGGGATCCAACGAAAGTTTCTCCTGGGACTTCTACTTCCGATGTTCGGAGGCTAACTACATGCCTGTCCGTCTACTGGTCTCGCAGGGCTGTCCTACGTCTGGCCCTGAGTTCTGCACTGTCTTGCTGCTGAGCTGTCCTAGTGAACTCTGAGATCTGCGCTGCCGCCGTTTCTACTGCTTCAGAGCTCAAATTCAAGGTTACTCCGGTATCGACCTGCTACCCTGACGCCTGATCCCGTTCTTACAGTGTGGTAAACTCTTTATTATCCATCTAAGTGCATAAACTTTAAAACTGAGTGCGTGCTAGGTAGTTTTTTATAACTAGCTGTATTTTTTATCTTTCCCCTGTATTAAAATTTAATTGAACAAGTCTGCTTATCCATTTATTTTAAATAGGAGCAAGTAGATCTGTTACAGCCGTCCCTTGGCAAGGACGGCTTTGGCAGCGGCGATTGGGCACTCGAGGCGAATGGTGCCCAAGCCGCCGCGGCCGGGCCTTATGTCCCGGCCTTGGACCGCCGCGACGCCACAGCCCCCTATCGCCGCGACCGCCGCCACCACCTCCTCCTTGGTGACGGAGTCGTCTAGGTCCGTCACCTCTATTGCCGCAGACTTGACCGGTCGGGCCACCTTGGCTGAATCTGCGATGACCTCCTGCAGCTTGGGCAAACAGACAGCACGACGGGGAGGCGGACGGCGAGACCGAGGCATGCTGGAATTGCACACCTCGGTCAGGGACCTCCTGAGCCGGACCGCTGCGGCATCCACGTCCAGGACTTCGACAGGGGGCGACAGCCAGTCCTGGAGAAAGGCCGCCTCTTTGGCTGCCTCCCGATCCAGGCGAGTGAGTGCCCACCGCGGGAAGGGAGATTGCCCAGCGCGGGCCATCCCACCCGCCTGGGTGGAGATGTCGAATCGCACATATCGGTGGTCCGACAAGGTCTCCACCATCTCTACCCGCCAGCTGGCGACGCGGGCGGCTAGCGCGGGGGTGGCAAACGAGACGTCCACCACCGACCCACCCTGTTGCCGCACACACGTTTGGACCGCCCCCCTGTTGAGGAGGGACACACCGCATGAGGTCGCCCAAAACTCAACGGCGCGGCCCCGGACATTGCAACTGGCGGCCGGGTTGCCCCAGGCCACTGACTTGGCGTTCAAGTCACCCAACACTATGACTTGGCGCGGCGCCACCCTCCCTACGACTGCGGTGAGGATCTCGAGGAAATCCTCAAAGTCCGAGAGAGGGCGGTTTGGGGAGAAGTAGACCCCCACCAGGGCCATGTCTCCCCACGCGGCGGCCACGTATCCCGGTCCCCTCTCTAAGAGCGAGAGGGGAGGGGAGTCTGTGGAAGACCGCGACACCAACGCCACCAAGCCGTCCCTGTCACCCAGCCAACGGCCAGGGACCGAGTAAGGCTCGGCGACCACCGCCAAGTCCACCAACCACTCAGCCATAGTCTGCATCAGCAGATCCTGGGCTGCCCTGCAGTGGTTTGTGTTCGCCTGAAGTATGCGATGTTCGACCCTATCCATTAGTCGGACATGGCACTTCCCTCCGCAGTCGCCGCAGGAACGACGGTGCTAGCGGCAGCAGCAGGCTTAGTCGGCGCCTGTGCTTTGCCTCGCTTTGGGGGAGGATTGCAGTTCCTCCCCTTCATAACGTGGCCTGCCGGGCAGCCACTGGTGGCACACACCGCGCAGTGCGGCGTGGCGACCTCGCAGGAGGCGGCTTTGTGGCCCTCCTTGCCGCAGCGGTAGCATGTGTCCGTCCTGTCTACCTTTGACGGACACAGAGGCCTGGTGTGGCCGATGCCGAAGCACCGGAAACACCGCAAAGGCTGGTCCTCGAGTGCCCGGACTGCACCCAAGCTGAATCCGACTGTGAGCCGTCCCTTGGCAAGGACGGCTTTGGCAGCGGCGATTGGGCACTCGAGGCGAATGGTGCCCATGCCGCCGCGACCGGGCCTTATGTCCCGGCCTTGGACCGCCGCGACGCCACAGCCCCCTATCGCCGCGACCGCCGCCACCACCTCCTCCTTGGTGACGGAGTCGTCTAGGTCCGTCACCTCTATTGCCGCAGACTTGACCGGTCGGGCCACCTTGGCTGAATCTGCGATGACCTCCTGCAGCTTGGCTGCAAAGAGGTCCGCATGGGCACTCCCCTCTGCCCCCGGGAACTCGAAAATTCGAGCACCGGCTTGGGTCCGCCGGCAGGACACACTGCCGATCCCGAGTTGGGTCGGATCGGCATTGCCGCGCGCCCGCACCAAAATGGACGCGTATGTCTCCCCTCGCTCCGCAGCCTCCGCGGTGAGCGTCACCACGACGGCCGCGGTTTTTGGGGGGACTAGCTGCCTCCCTTTTCCTTTCCCATTCCCTTTGCCCTTCCCCTTTCCCTTGCCGGTCGTGTGTGACTGACTGGGAGCGGTGGTGGCGGGGACGACAGGGACGGCCGTGGCCGATTTCTTGCTTTTGCCCTTTCCCTTACGAACCACTTCCGTCCACTCGTTGGATGGGGTGGTTGAAGGGAGAAGGGCGTCTTCCACCTGGGAGGAGGAGGACGGTCCCGGCTCGGACTGCCTCTTATCCGCCGCAAGCGGCGGTCGTAGGTGTTTCTCCGGCAAGAGCTGGTCCTCGATTCCTGCTAAACAGGCTCTTGTAAAGGCCCTCTCCTCCATTACGACCTTGCGGATGATATCCTCAAGGTTGGAGGAGGGGCTTTCCGCCACAGGACTCGTCTCGGCTCGTAGTGGCCGGGCAGTGGCTTCAGCCAGCTTCTGATGAAGCTGGCTGACCTCCGACTGCAGGCGATCTATTTTCGCCTGCATATGCCGCGTCTCGTCGGTGGCCTTCCGCCGGACCAACTCCACGACGACACCGCGCATGCTCGCGGCCCTACTCTTGAGGGCCTTCTGCAAGGTCCCCTTTAGGTTGGAGGACTTAGAGGCGACCTCCATAATCTCCTCCTCGTCCTCCTCCGCCATTCTCTCCAGCTCCGCCAGAGAATGGTCCGCGTAAAGAACGCGGGACGCGCCGTACCCAGACCTAGCCCGTGCGACTTGCGCCCGCTGCTCCTTCGCAACGACCCGCTCCTCCAGCTCTTCTTGAAGCTGTGCCCGCCGAGCCAGGTCCAACTGGCGTTGGGCGTCCGCGAGCCCAACGACATGGGTGTCCGCGGCCGCCGTCGGCTTTTTAGCCTTCGGCAACCTCGTCGACCCCGAGGCCGAGGAGCCCTCGGACCCAACGCCCCGGTGGACCCGCTTCCGCGATCGACAGTCGTCCGCATCCGACACAGTGATACGCGAGTCGTTGTCAGACGACTCGTTTACCCCTCCAAAGAAACTAGCCGCAGACGGCGCGCGGCTGGTCTCTGACGCCGGAGCGTCGGAGTGGCCCCGAGAAGGGCCCTTTGGTTGGCCCTGAGAAGGGCCTTTGGGTTGGCCCTGAGAAGGGCCTTTGGGTTGGCCCTGAGAAGGGCCTTTTTGTTTTAAAAATCGCCCGCAGGCGTCCCGCGTAGGGTTAGGCATAGCCTCCGCAGGATCGTAGGTCACACAACAAGGCAAAGATAAAATACGCTACGATGGCACAGAGCACTTTGGCCAACCCAGTCTGCCACTCCGTTACGGTGGTCAGAACTGGGCTGTTTCCAGGGGACACGACGTGGACGTAAGCTCTGTGGGGGGGTCCCCCTACCTAATTTTTTTTACGCTGGGAAAAAATGCATTACGCATGCCCTCCCATCGGGGGACGGGAGGGGTATGTGGGACTCCCCGGGCTGACCAAGTATACCCACTAAAACGACCCAGCGCATTCCCGCTTCGTCCGAGTGGCGGGGGACTGGGAAACCAGCACAGCCTTTACTTCCAGTCCTCCGCCGACGATTGCAAGGCAGACCCCTTACACCCTCACGGGTGTGGGGGGTCGGGAATGACCGACGAAGGTGACGGGTGCAATGCGGGCGAAGGCACCCCCGTGCCTGTCGCCCGCCCGTCACCATGAGGAGGGAGAGCTCGACGCCTTCTCCCCCTTCTTCGTCTGCGGAGCGGCGCAGCGAGAGGATCGTCCTCCCGCGCGCGCTCCGAGAGAGGGCGGTTTGGGGAGTAATACACCCCCACCATCGCTATCTCTCCCCACGCGGTGGCCACGTATCCCGGTCCCCTCTCTAAGAGCGAGAGGGGAGGGGAGTCTGTGGAAGACCGCGCCACCAACGCCACCAAGCCGTCTCGGTCGCCCAGCCAACGGCCAGGGACCAAGTAGGGTTCGGCGACCACCGCCAAGTCCACCAACCACTCAGCTATGGTCTGCATCAGCAGATCCTGGGCTGTCCTGCAGTGGTTGGTGTTCGCCTGAAGGATGCGATATTCAACTGTGTCCATCAGTCGGACATCGCACCCTCCTCCGCAGCCGCCGCAGGAACGGCGGTGTTAGCGGCAGCAGCGGGCGCAGGCCCGGTCGGCGCCTGCGCTTTGCCACGCTTAGGGGGAGGAATACACTTCCTCCCCTTCATTATTCATTACGTGGCCTGATCGGCGGCCACTGGCGGCACACACCGCACAGTGCGGCGTGGCGGCCTTGCAGGAGGCGGCTTTGTGGCCCTCCTTGCCGCAGCGGTAGCATGTGTCACCACGACGGCTGCGGTTTTTGGGGGGACTAGCTGTCTCTTTCCCCTCCCTCTCCCTTTTCCCTTCCCATTTCCCTTACCGGTCGTCTGCGACTGGCTGGGAGCGGTGGTGGCGGGGACGACAGGGACGGCTGTTTCGGTCTTCTTCCCTTTGCCTTTCCCCTTACGGACCACTTCCGTCCACTCGTTGGACGGGGTGGTCGAAGGCAGAAGGACGTCTTCCACCTGAGAGGAGGAGGACGAACCCGGCTCGCACTGCCTCTTATCCGCCGCAAGCGGCGGTCAGAGGCGTTTCTCCGGTAAGAGCCGGTCCTCGATGCCTGCTAAGCAGGCTCTTGTGAAGGCCCTCTCCTCCATTACAACCTTGCGGATGATATCCTCAAGGTTGGAGGAGGGGCCCTCCACCGCAAGGCTCGCCTCGGCTTGTAGTGGCCGGGCCGTGGCATCAGCTAGCTTCTGATGAAGCTGGCTGACCTCCGACTGCAACCGATCTATTTTCGCCTGCAGTTGCCGCGTCTCGTCGGTGGCCTTCCGCCGAACCAACTCCGCGACGACACCGCGCATGCTCGCGGCCCGGCTCTTGAGGGCCTTCTGAAAGGTCCCCTTTAGGTTGGAGGACTTAGAGGCGACCTCCACAATCTCCCCCTCGTCCTCCTCTGCCATTCTCTCCAGCTCGGCCAGAGAGTGGTCCGCGTATAGAACGCGGGACGCACCGTACCCGGATCTGGCCCGCGCGACTAGCGCCCGCTTCTCCTTTGCAACGACCCGCTCCTCTAGCTCTTGCTGAAGCTGCGCCCGCCGAGCCAGATCCAACTGGCGTTGGGCGTCCGCGAGCCCAACGACGTGGGTATCCGCGGCCGCCGTCGGCTTTTTAGCCTTCGGCAGCCTCGTCGACCCCGAGCCCGAGGAGCCCTCGGACTCACCGCTCCGGTGGACCCGCTTCCGCGTACGGGAGTCGTCCGCGTCCGACACAGTAACAAGTTCGTCGTCAGACGACTCACTCACCCTTCCGAAGAAGCTAGCCGCAGACGGCGCGCGGCTAGTTTCCGACGCCGAAGCATCAGGGTGGCCCTGAGAAGGGCCTTTTGGTTGGCCCTGAGAAGGGCCTTTGGGTTGGCCCTGAGAAGGGCCTTTTGGTTTTAAAAAGCGCCCGCAGGCGTCCCGCGAGGGTTAAGGCATAGCCTCCGCAGGATCGTAGGTCACACAAGGCAAAGATAAAATACGCTACGATATCACAGTGCACTTTGGCCAACCCAATCTGCCACTCCGTTACGGTGGTCAGACTGGGTTGTTTCCAGGGGACGCGACGTGGACGCAAGCACTGTGGTGGGGTCCCCCAACCTAACCTTTTTTTTTTTTTTTTTTTTTTTTGACGCTGGTAAAAAATGCATTACGCATACCCTCCCATCGGGGGACGGGAGGGGTATGTGGGACTCCCCGGGTGGACCCGGTATACCCACTAAAACGACCCAGCGCATTCCCGCTTCGTCCGAGTGGCGGGGGACTGGGAAACCGGCACAGCCTTTACTTCCAGTCCTCCACCGACGATTGCAAGGCAGACCCCTCACACCCTCACGGGTGTGGGGGTGTCGGGAATGACCGACGAAGGTGACGGGTGCAATGCGGGCGAAGGCACCCCCGCGCCTGTCACCCGCCCGTCACCATGAAGAGGGAGGGCTCGACGCCTTCTCCCCCTTCTTCGTCTGTGGAGCGGCGCAGCGAGAGGATCATCCTTCCGCGCACGCTCCGAGAGAGGGCGGTTTGGGGAGAAATACACCCCCACCATCGCTATCTCTCCCCGCGCGGCGGCCACGTATCCCGGTCCCCTCTCTAAGAGCGAGAGGGAAGGGGAGTCTGTGGAAGACCGCGCCACCAACGCCACCAAGCCGTCCCGGTCGCCCAGCTAACGGCCAGGGACCGAGTAGGGTTCGGCGACCACCGCCAAGTCCACCAACCACTCAGCCATGGTCTGCATCAGCAGATCCTGGGCTGTCCTGCAGTGGTTGGTGTTCGCCTGAGGGATGCGATTTCCGACTGTGTCCATCAGTCGGACATCGCACCCTCCTCCGCAGCCGCCGCAGGAACGGCGGTGTTAGCGGCAGCAGTAGGCGCAGGCCCGGTCGGCACTTGCACTTTGCCACGCTTAGGGGGAGGAATAAACTTCCTCCCCTTCATTACGTGGCCTGATCGGCAGCCACTGGCGGCACACACCGCACAGTGCGGCGTGGTGACCTTGCAAGAGGCGGCTTTGTGGCCCTCCTTGCCACAGCGGTAGCATGTGTCCGTCCTGTCTACCTTGGACGGACACAGAGGCCTAGTGTGGCCGATGCCGAAGCACCGGAAACACCGCAGAGGCTGGTCCTCGAGTGCCCGGACTGTGCCCGAGCTGAACCCGACTTGAAGCCGTCCTTTCGCAAGGACGGCTTTGGCAGCAGCGATTGGGCACTCGAGGCGAATGGTGCCCATACCACCGCGGCCGGGCCTTATGTCCCGGCCTTGGACCGCCGCGGCGCCACAGCCCCCTACCGCTGCGACCGCCGCCACCACCTCCTCCTTGGTGACGGAGTCATCTAGCTCCGTCACTTCAATGGCCGCCGACTTGACCGGCCGGGCCACCTTGGCAGAGTCCGCGATGACCTCCTGCAGCTTGGCTGCAAAGAGGTCCGCGCGGGCACCCCCTTCGGCCCCCGGAAACTCGAATATTCGAGCCCCGGCTTGGGTCCGCCGGCAAGTTACACTGCCGATCCCCAGTTGGGTAGGATTGGCGTTGGCACGCGCCCGCACCAAAATGGACGCGTACGTCTCCCCTCGCTCCGCAGCCTCCGCGGTGAGGGTCACCACGACGGCCGCGGTTTTCGGGGGGACCAGCTTCCCCTTTCCCTTCCCTTTCGCCTTCCCCTTTCCTTTGTCGGTCGCCTGTGACTGGCTGGGAGCGGTGGTGGTGGGGACGACAGTGACGGCCGTCGCTGACTTCTTGCCTTTGCCCTTCCCCTTACGGACCACTTCCGTCCACTCGTTGGACGGGGTGGTTGAAGGGAGAAGGGCATCTTCCGCCTGGGAGGAGGAGGACGGCCCCGGCTCGCACTGCCTCTTATCCGCCGCAAGCGGCGGTCGGAGGCGTTTCTCCGGCAAGAGCCGGTCCTCAATCCCTGCTAAGCAGGCTCTTGTGAAGGCCCTCTCCTCCATTACAACCTTGCGGATTATATCCTCAAGGTTGGGGGAGGGGCCCTCCACCACAGGGCTCGTCTCGGCTTGTAGTGGCCGGGCTGTGGCTTCAGCCAGCTTCTGATGAAGCTGGCTGGCTGAAAACCGCGGCCGTCGTGGTGACCCTCACCGCGGAGGCTGCGGAGCGAGGGGAGACGTACGCGTCCATTTTGGTGCGGGCGCGTGCCAATGCCGATCCTACCCAACTGGGGATCGGCAGTGTAACTTGCCGGCGGACCCAAGCCGGGGCTCGAATATTCGAGTTCCCGGGGGCCGAAGGGGGTGCCCGCGCGGACCTCTTTGCAGCAAAGCTGCAGGAGGTCATCGTGGACTCAGCCAAGGTGGCCCGGCCGGTCAAGTCGGCGGCCATTGAGGTGACGGAGCTAGATGACTCCGTCACCAAGGAGGAGGTGGTGGCGGCGGTCGCAGCGGTAGGGGGCTGTGGCGCCGCGGCGGTCCAAGGCCGGGACATAAGGCCCGGCCGCGGTGGTATGGGCACCATTCGCCTCGAGTGCCCAATCGCCGCTGCCAAAGCCGTCCTTGCAAAAGGACGGCTTCAAGTCGGGTTCAGCTCGGGCGCAGTCCGGGCACTCGAGGACCAGCCTCTGCGGTGTTTCCGGTGCTTCGGCATCGGCCACACCAGGCCTCTGTGTCCATCCAAGGTAGACAGGACGGACACATGCTACCGCTGCGGCAAGGAGGGCCACAAAGCCGCCTCTTGCAAGGTCACCACACCGCACTGTGCGGTGTGTGCCGCCAGTGGCTGCCGATCAGGCCACGTAATGAAGGGGAGGAAGTGTATTCCTCCCCCTAAGCGTGGCAAAGTGCAGGTGCCGACCGGGCCTGCGCCTACTGCTGCCGCTAACACCGCCGTTCCTGCGGCGGCTGCGGAGGAGGGTGCGATGTCCGGCTTGGTGGCGTTGGTGGCGCGGTCTTCCACAGACTCCCCTCCCCTCTCGCTCTTAGAGAGGGGACCGGGATACGTGGCCGCCGCGTGGGGAGAGATAGCGATGGTGGGGGTGTATTTCTCCCCAAACCGCCCTCTCTGGGAGCGCGCGTGGGAGGACGATCCTCTCGCTGCGCCGCTCCGCAGACGAAGAAGGGGGAGAAGGCGTCGAGCCCTCCCTCCTCATGGTGACGGGCGGGCGACAGGCACGGGGGTGCCTTCGCCCGCATTGCACCCGTCACCTTCGTCGGTCATTCCCGACCCCCCACACCCGTGAGGGTGTAAGGGGTCTGCCTTGCAATCGTCGGCGGAGGACTGGAAGTAAACGCTGTGCCGGTTTCCCAGTCCCCCGCCACTCGGACGAAGCGGGAATGCACTGGGTCGTTTTAGTGGGCATACCGGGTCCGCCCGGGGAGTCCCACATACCCCTCCCGTCCCCCGATGGGAGGGTATGCGTAATGCATTTTTTCCCAGCGTCAAAAAAAAAAAAAAAAAAAGGTTAGGTTGGGGTGCGTCAGAATTCCTCCACGTGTGCCTAGTGGCTGCTGGTCCCTCTCGATACGTCTGGAGAGAAGAGCAGCTGCTGGGTCGGTGCACCCTGGGCGCGGCAGTATCCTTCCTCGAGGCATGAGAAGAAATTCTCATTCTTCGGGGAATGTTACTGTCGTGGCTAATATTCTGGGGAGGTGTCACATCGTTCGTCGTGCGATTACTCACGGAGCGGGTTTATCGTGCGAGGTGCGATGTGTATCAGGGGTCGGGGATATTGTCATGTGCCGTGCGATGGCTCACGGAGCGGGCTAATCGGACGGTACGTGACTAGGATTCACTCCTCGAAGTTCTCGGGGAGTAAATCGGGGATGGGTAAAAACGTCGTGTGCCGTGTGATGGCTTACGGAGCGGGCTCATCAAACGGTACGTGATAAGAGATTCACTCCTCGAAGTTCTCGGGGAGTGAATCGGGGCGGGGTTAAAACGTCGTGTGCCGTGCTATCGCTCACGGAGCGGGCTCATCAAACGGTACGTGATAAGAGATTCACTCCTCGAAGTTCTCGGGGAGTGAATCAGGGTTGGGGATCCTCCTTCATCTTGGATCACGGCGTTCATCGCCCTCTGGTACACGTCTGACCATCAGACGTGACTGTGAGCGTGATGAATCGTCGTGATAAGGGATCAAGGGGGAGGGGGGGAATATATATAATTTTATGTGTATGTATGTATATTATATTTGATATATTTATATGTAAATATGTTTATATACTTATGATGAGGTGGGGAGACAGGGACCACACCCTTAAAAGGAAAAACAAAAAATGAAAAAGACGATTTGTAAAAAACTACCCCAGGGCGGTACCAGCTGCTCAGCAGCTGGAGAATCCGCCACGATCCCTCCGGGATCGTCATGCCCCTCGTATTCTGGGGGGGGCAGCAATCGTTTTCCGCTTGCCAATGGCAACGAGAGCCGAGGAGGCTCAAGATCACGGTCTTTCGAAGACCTGATCTCGTTTAAACCACCCGACCGAAGGCTGGGTGAGCGCCGTGTGGCGGACGCAGACGCAGTGTTGGACTCCGGCGCTGCGTCACTAAGGATGGGAGCAGAGGCTCCAGCAGAGCCGCGCGTGGTTCTGGAGAGGGTATGCATGTCCGAGTCAGAGGACACACCGCAAGCGGTTGCCACTTCCTCCAAGTTTTGGGGGAAGCGTTCGCGCCATTCGGACGCGGGTTCGGCGGTTCTGTCCTCCAGTGAGGAGAACCTACCGGCCCCCAAGATGCCCACAGGCAAGAGAGGCAGAGGTCGCGGGACGAATAGTCCGGCAGCGTCACGCGAACCCCGGGGCCGCTTCCTAAAGCAGCGCCCCGATACGCCGACGGTCAGTGATTCGGATCGCGTCTCGCCCGCGGTCTCAGTCGACGACCTTGGAGGGGTCACCGTCGCTCTTGTGGGCACAAAGGCGGAGGCCAACGCCGCGAAACGTGCTCAGAATAGAGCGGTCGCGGCCGATGAGGTGGCCGAAATGGCCCGACAGGCCCGAGAGCGGCGGTCTGCCCAGGCGGTCAGTGGGGAGAGCCTGACAGCAGAGGCTCTCAGTCGCCAAGCGATGGACGGCGTGGACATTGTCCTGAAGGTTGCCACCAAATCCGGCAACCTGAAGGGCTCATTCACGCGCGCCCTCAAAGAGGCGGCAGAGGGGATCAGGGAGGCGGTTCAGGTTCTACATGACCACACGACCTCGGAGGAGACGGCGAGGTTGTGGACGGAGAACAGCCGTCTCCGAGCCGAGCTGGAGGACCTCAAGCGGCAGTTTACCGCTTTGCGAAATGTCGGGCAGCAGCAGGCGGCTCCCTCGTCGGCCCCTGCACATGCGGCGCCACCAACTCAAAGTTTGTCGGACTACGACGTAGAGAGGGTGGCGAGAATCTGCATGGTGCAGTGTGGGGGCATGGTGAGTGCCCGCCTGGAGGCAATCAAGTCTCGACTGCCCCCAGCTGAGATCCTCCGGCCCCCGCTTGCGGCGGATAGGCGGAGGATAGAAGAGGCTGCGAGGACAAAGCCCACGCAGATCACGCAAAAACCTCCAGAGGGGGGCAAAAAGCCCGCGGCGGGTTCGGGGACGCCCGAACAGGTTGCGTCCGCACCCCTCGTTCCGACGTCCCAGCCCCCGGCGACCGCTTCTCCCGCCCATGTGACGGTGGGTGGAGAGGGTCGCGGCAAAAAGAAGAGGAAGAGGAGGAAGAAGACGGCGGTTGCAACCGCACCTCCTACCTCCCAAGAGGCCGTGCTATCGGCGACCGCACCTCCCACCCAGGCGGCCTGGACGACGGTGGTGAAGAGGGGGCGCAAAAAGAACGCGCCGCAGCCGACACCGCCCCAGGTACCAGCTCGATCAGAGGGCACGAGGCCACCCAGGGTCACTACCCCACGCTCCGAGGCTGTAGTTATTACACTGCAGCCCGAAGCCGTAAGCAGGGGAGTGACCTACAAGTCGGTCCTGGCGGAAATGAAGCAGAAGCTTCAATTTAGCGAGTTTGGCACCCCGGCTGGTTTCGTCTTCAGGACGGCAGCCACGGGTGCCAAGATGCTTCAGGTGTCGGGTGCCGGAAGGCAGGAGAGGGCGGACAAGTTGGCTGCCAAACTCCGGGAAGTCCTCAAGCCAGAGGACGCCCGAGTGTCCAGGCCATTGGTCACGGCTGAATTGCGCGTGGAAGGCCTGGACGACTCGGTAACCCCGGAGGAAGTAGTGGCGGCCATGGCCCAAACCGGTGGGTGTCCGCCAGACAGCGTGGTGGCGGGCGAAATTCGCAGCGGCACGGACGGGCTGGGCACTGTTTGGGTGCGATGCCCGGTCGCGGCTGCGAACAAGGTTGCAGATGGCGGGCGACTCCTGGTAGGCTGGGTGTCTGCCAGGGTCAAGCTCCTGCCTAAGCGGGCTTTGAATTGCTTCCGGTGCCTAGAAAAGGGGCACGTCAAGGCACAATGCACTGCACAGGTCGACCGCAGTGACCTATGTTTCCGCTGCGGTCGACCTGGCCACAAGGCGGCCCAGTGCTCTGAAGCGCCAAACTGCAGCCTTTGCGCAGCTGCAGGGAAACGCTCGGAGCACAGACTTGGCGGGAAGGCCTGCAAGGCACCCAAGTCTAAAAACAAGAGGTCTAGAGCTGTCGGAGAAACTGCATCTCTCCCACAGCCCGACTCCCGACCCAGGGAAGGAGGAGCCGAGGAAATGGAATGTCATTAATGGCACAATACCGTTTCCTCCAGGCGAACATTAACCACGCCGCCAGAGCTCAGGATCTATTGCTCCAGAGCATGGCGGAGTGGTTAATCAACGTGGCTGTGGTCGCCGAGCCGTATTTTGTCCCCCCCCGCGATAACTGGGTAGGGGACCTGGACGGCTCGGTGGCCATCATTGGCGGGACTCTTGACAGTCCGTCGCGAGGACACGGTTGGGTGGCTGCCCTCGTGGACGGCATAGTCACAATTGGGGCGTATTTCTCCCCCAACAAGAGTCTCGCTGACTTTGAGGAGTTCCTTGTCGAGCTAGGTGCCGTCGTGAGCCGGTTCCATCCTCGCCCGGTGCTGGTGCTCGGGGATCTCAATGCCAAGTCTGCGGCATGGGGATCCCCGATCACCGATCCCAGGGGTGAGGTGTTGGAGGAGTGGGCGGTCGAGACCGACCTGATCGTCCTGAATCGGGGCTCGGTGTACACGTGCGTGCGGCAGCGGGGCGGGTCCATAGTGGACGTGTCGTTCGCAAGCCCCGCTATTGCGAGCCGTGTGCGCGACTGGCGAGTTGCCGTAGAGGTGGAGACGCTGTCGGACCATCGATATATTCGATTTGACGTCTCCGCCCAGACTGCGGGCGCCGGTCGCCCAACGGCCCCGCAAATGGATGGTCCTCGCTGGTCATATAAGCGTATCGACAGGGAGCTTCTCGAGGAGGCCGCAATCCTGCAGGCCTGGGTCCGGGAGTCAACGACAAACGAACCCGTCGACGTCGAAGCGGAGGCGCAGTGGTACCGCGGGGCAATGACGCAAATTTGCGATGCGTCTATGCCCCGCGTCACCCAACCCACAAGGCGCCAGCTGTATTGGTGGTCCGCCGTCATCGCGCAGTTGCGCGTGAAGTGCGTGGAGGTGAGACGCCAGTACACCCGATACCGGAGGAGACGTCGTCGGGTTCCGGAGGAAGAGGCCGCGCTGTATGAGGTGTACCGCGCGGCCAAGGAGGCTCTGTGGCTGGCCGTCGGCGAGGCTAGGACTCGAGCCAGGGAGGAGATGTTGTCAACCCTTGACGTGAATCCGTGGGGGCGCCCTTATCGTGCGGTCCGAGGGAAACTTCGTGGCTGGGCGCCCCCACTCACTGAGAGTCTGCAGCCTCAGCTGCTGGAGGAAGTGGTCGCAACGCTCTTCCCTGCTAGAGAAGAGCATGTACCGCCGCCGATGGCTTTGCCCACAGCCACAGAGCCAACGGATGAGGAGGACGTCAGCATCCCCGAGGTGACAGAGGCAGAGATGAGGGCGGCAATAACGCGGCTTCGGGCCAAAACCGTTGCCCCGGGACCCGACGGAGTTCCTGGTGTCGCGCTTGCCCTCGCTCTGAAAGAGCTAGAGCCCCAGCTGAGAGGACTCTACTCAGCGTGTCTTGAGCAGGGCCAATTCCCTAGTGAGTGGAAAAAGGGTCGTCTGGTCCTGCTCAAGAAGGCGGGGCGCCCAGCGGATTCGCCATCCGCATACCGGCCCATAGTGCTGCTGGACGAGGTGGGTAAGCTTTTCGAGCGGATTATTGCTGCCCGCCTCGCCGGCCACTTGTACAGAGAGGGGCCGGATCTGGACGATAGCCAGTTCGGCTTTCGGCATGGGCGCTCCACTGTGGACGCGATAGATAGACTGGCAACACTGCCCGAGTGACATGTAAATTTTTTGTTCCGTATTTAAAATTTAAATTTAATTAGTAAATAAGTTATATTATGGTGTAATTGTTTGTGTAAACGTATCATAAATGCGTAAATACTCAGGATAATTCTAGTATAATTTTTCGCGTACCTATTTAGTTCCCTGTACTGGTGCTAAATCTCTTTGTTGACAACCGGTCTTATAACATCAAAACTGAGTAATTCCTTATCTCATCTCTGTTTATTTTTTTTATTTTATTCAAATCAATCTTTTCAATGGAAATGATTAGATATATCGTTTTTTTTTTCTTCTTTTTTTAGCAACATACCCACATAGGAAAAAGTAAATCGTTAGGACAATAGAACCAATGAAACTGAATATTTATTCAATTATTTACATTGAATTGGATAATATTTTAAAGCTATAGCAGCCTACCTCATTCCATTTCATTACTTTAACTTTTTTTCTTTCCCTTTCATCGCTAACTTCACTTTATTTGTCTATTCTACTAGTTAACACCGTTTCTTTACTTCTAATTTTCAGTAACCAATCCTGTAACCATGCCTGTGATGACCCGTAAGGCTACTGCTCAAGATATGGAGCTAAAATTGAGAACAGCCCTCCAAGAACTCAAAGAATCCAACCTCCAAGTTCAACTACTGTTGCAGGAAAGAGAAGAGAGTGAGGTGGAAGTCAATAAAGTTAATAGCAAAAACTCCAGCTTAAAACGGGAGCTAGTAGACCTACATCAGCAATACTTGGATGTTGTTGATGAACGGGATCAGCTGAAGGTGGTCACGGATGGTTTTCATAATTGTAGTAACTTGTATGAGGAAGCTTTGTTTAAAATTAGGGATCTGGAAGATGAGTTAATTCATGCCAATAATTGTATAGTTAAGTTACAGAAAGAAAAAGAATGTACTCAAGTTATAGAAACAAATCTCTTATATGATGAATTATTAAAAACTAATTGTAACCCCCCTTCCTTAATAACAATTGATCTAACTGAAGATTCCTTACTAAAACAGAATTTTATAGTTAGCAATAGGAAGATTAAAAAATATGCAAAATTAAACAGAATAATTAAAAAATGTAATCAATTTAGGAAACAACATAAACGCTTTTCCAAATTTATTCCACTGAGGAAAGAGCGTGTTGATTTACTTAATAAGTTAAATAATTACCAAATAAAATTAGAGGACAGTATAAAAATTTATGAAATTGATACTCAGCATTTGCAGTCTGAAATACAGGTACTTCAGGAATCACTAAGTTCCCTTTCTAGTAGGTATAAGATTTCTCAGAAACAAATTAGGGAACATATTTATGCAGCAAATGAGTTGGTAATGGGTCAATGTAGTTGCCAGACAGTTACCAACCATGATACTATCCAGCCTGAGGTAATGGAGGACCCATACCAGGTTGAGAATTTGTCTCAGGACAACATATCAAACCAACAAACAACTAATATTACATTAGATTATTCACACGTAGTACAGCCTGAGCTGCATGATAGTCTGCCTGTGATTGGTAATTTTGTTTCTCCTATTAGTCGTGACTGTAATCATTCAGTTATGTTCTCTGACAGTATAGGTAGGGGGCTAGGTAAATTAATTAGTAATAACCTGAGTTATTGTACCCAAAACAATTGTATGCCAGGGTCAAACTACAAACAGATTATGGCATCTGTAACTAAGACTGTTTGTGATCCTAGTACCACCATTACTATATGTGTTGGTAATAGTGCAAAGATTAAAAAGGAAGACATCACTGATTGTGTCTCAGAGTTGTTGAAATTAAATTGTAATAAAATAATATTGTGCGCTTTTCCATATTTTGAAAATTTATGTAACAGAAAAAACAATTATATTCACTTCTTAAATAGACATTTACATTTTTTAGCAGGTCACTACAGTGACAAACTTATATTTCTTGATATCAACACTTTTGTTGATAAACTTAGTTCGACCCGGGGTAAAGTGTATCTACCTATTAGTTGTAGACACAAAATAGCTCGGCTATTAGCTTATAATATTCACACAGACATAAGTAGTATGTCTAAGTTTAGTTATATTGTAAATACTGCGACTATTAGTAATAATACTAATGAACAGGTGGTGACCTTAAATAAATATAGCATTAGTGCTATTGATGTTTACAAACATTATACTGAGGAGGATCCATATGTCACCGTGGAAAATTCTCAATTAGGGTATATTAGTGATAGGATCTTGTTGTCTGGCGATGGCACGGGAGTCTCGGGGCTCTCTCCAGATATTAATTTAAACTAGAAAGTCAGACAACAGAAGGTGCCATTAACAATATTGTTAAACCTACCAACAGCAAGGTATCTTCTTGCACTCAATTAGCTAGTAAAAAAGGGCCTCAGCAGAACACTTTAAAATTATTCCACCAAAATATCCAAGGCATTTCTTCAAAATTATTAGAAATAGAATTGTTTTTAGAAAAAAGTAAGTTTGACATTATTTGTTTTACTGAACATTGGCTTAAGGATTACCAAATGCTTATTAATTATGAGAACTATATGGTGGGTAGCTGCTATAACCGTAAAACTATGCTTCGTGGAGGTTCCTTAATTTTTGTAAAAAATTGTTTAAGATATAAGCAACGTAACGACATAATAGGTCTCTCGGCTGAACATTGCGTCGAACTGTCCTGTGTTGAGCTAGATAAGCATGTTATTGTGTGTGTGTACAGACCCCCAAACTATCAAAACTTTTCCTTATTTGAGTCAATAATGGAAGATGTCCTGGCAAAACTTGCAGCCAGTAATAAATCTATAATTATTTGTGGTGATTTTAACATCAATATTTTAGAAGAAAATTCAAATAGCAGTCGGTTATTAAATCTTTTTAAGTCATTTGACTTGACCAACACTTTTATAGAACCTACTAGAGTCACTCCATCTTCTGCTACTTGTATAGATAATGTTTTCTGTGATTGTGATTACTTAGATAAAGCCATAGTTAATTGTCTGCCGTCTGACCATAGCGGACAAACTGTAACTTTTAGGTGTAATACACCATTGCAAAAAATTCAGATTAAATTTAGACCCATAACTTCTAACAAATTAAATAGGTATAATATTTCTCTACAGAACAAATTAAGTGTTATGAGCCATGACGATATTAATATAAATAAATTTTATGATAATTTCTTTTCAATAGTTCACACTGAATTCAACAAAACTTTTGAAAAGAAGTCAAAAAGTATTTGCCCTAAATTTATATTTAGTGATTGGGCAACTAGAGGTATCAGAAAAAGTAGGGAAACACTATTTGAGCTTTATGGCCTTAAGCCTTATATGAACACTGAAACTTTTAACAAATATGTTGCTAAGTATTCAAAAATTTTTAGAGATACATGCAAGGTTGCCAAAGCCTTGCACATTAGCAACAAGATCAAAACAGCAGAAAATAAAATAAAGACAGTTTGGAAAGTCATAAATAGCGAGACTAACAGGAAGAAAACACGTAATACTAGCTACACATTAGATACAGCATGTGGTCCTAAAAGCTCTAATCAGGAAGTAGCTCAAGAATTTGTAAATTTCTTTACCGATATACCGTTAAAAACTACGGAGGCTCTAAATTCCTCTCCTGAAGTCTCAATTGGTTTACTAAAGGCGAATGTGTCTGGATGCCAGGCTGAATTTAAATTTAAATACATAAACCCGATGATAGTTATTAAAGCTTTTCGGCAAATAAAAATCAAACTGACCGAAGATCTATGGGGAATGTCTATCAAAGTTTGTACATCCATACTTGAGACTATAGCTCCATACTTAGCTTTAATTTTTAATTTGTGCGTAGACCAAGGAGTTTTCCCTGATTTAATGAAATACAGTAAAGTCATACCTCTTTTCAAATCCGGTGATAGTAAAGATACAAATAATTATAGGCCTGTATCCGTGTTGCCAGTTTTTAGTAAGGTGTTCGAAAAGATAATGCTTAATCAAATGGTCAATCATTTTAACACCAATAGAATCTTACACGATCAACAGTATGGTTTCACCAAGGGACGTTGTACAACCGACGCCGGTGTAACCTTAATAAAGCACATATTTACGGCGTGGGAAGAGTCCCAAGACGCTGTAGGAATATTTTGTGATCTCTCCAAAGCATTTGATTGTGTAAATCACGACACATTGCTTTTGAAACTTGAGCATTACGGACTAGGTAAACTTGCACTTAGTTTGTTAAAATCTTATTTGAGTGATAGACAACAATATGTTCAAATAAATGGTGTTAATTCACAGGGTTTAAAAGTAAAAATGGGGGTTCCGCAAGGCTCAATATTGGGTCCTTTCCTCTTTTTAGTATATATAAATGATCTACCCTATTTACTGAAAAACCAACCTCAAAATATGGTGTTATTTGCCGATGACACTTCCCTAATTTTTAAGATCAATAGACGGGCCCAAAATTTAGATGACGTGAATAATGCCCTACTTCAAGTCCATAATTGGTTCACAGCAAATAATTTAGTACTAAATGAAAAAAAAACGAAATGCATAAGATTTGCTTTACCGAATGTTAAAAGTAGCGATTGTGATATAGTACTGAATAAAGAGAAACTTGAATTCGTAGATAAAACGGTTTTCCTGGGGATTACGCTTGATTCAAGGCTACAATGGGGTTCTCATTTAACATCTCTGGCGGGGCGGCTAAGTTCGGCAGCATATGCTATTAGAAAAATCCGTCAATTTACTGATGTAGATACTGCTAGATTGGTCTATTTTAGTTACTTTCATAGTATAATGTCTTATGGCATTTTGTTATGGGGACGGGCTGCTGACATTGAGTCTATATTTATTCTGCAAAAAAGAGCCATCAGAGCCATATACAATCTTCGTAGGCGCGATTCTTTGAGGGAACTGTTTAAGGAAATAAACATCATGACTGTACATTGTCAATACATCTACGAAAACATAATGTACGTAAGAAAAAATCTACATATTTTTGGTAAAAGAGGTGACAGACACAATTACAGTACTAGAAATAGGGACCAATTAGTTCAGCCAGGCTTCAGACTCGCTAAAGTAGACTCATCTTTCATGGGGTACTGTTTGAGATGCTATAATAAAATTCCACAAAGCATTCTTGAGCTGAATGAAACAAAATTTAAAACATGTATTAAACGCACACTTTGTAAGCAAGCATATTACAAATTGGACGACTATATCGCTGATAAAACTGCTTGGCTCAATGCCGGTCCTGCTCCACAAGGACAGGGGCGCATAAATTGATAGCATTAAATTGTATTGTTGGAGCTGCTGAAGATTGTACAACTATCTTTGCATTGTATAGAATCAATCTCTATATTATTATATAGCCGCATATCGCATATTGTGTGAGTGCTATGTACTAGAATGCTATCAGTCGCTAGAAACCTACGTTTTTCCTTGACTTGAATGTGCCGTGGCGATTAGGAGATATGTCATGCTCACTCAAATGTCTCGCTGATGGTGACGCGTGTGTCGGATCATTTAGTTCCCTTCAAAATGGTTGAGTTGAATGGTGCTGATACATGCGTCATGTTCGTGAACGAGCGCTGTCAGTTGGGACTGGTCAGCTCTTGGTTGCCACGGCTTTTGAATTTAATAATTTTATTTTTTAATTGTTTTTATTTATTTTTTTTACTATGGACACCTTTAACGTGCACATCTTGCTACATTGTTCTCACATAATGTACCATCTCAACATGAATGATGTAACCAAGATTTTGTAAAAATATTCTGATTTAAAAGAGTGTCCATGGAGTTTCTTGCCCATTCTTCTCCATAGAGATCTACGCTAGGGAATGGGCAACTACAGTACTTTCACAGTTTTTATGTCTTGTGTCTGGGACTGTAGCTACATTTAATTTTCATATTTGTTTCGACAATTCAAAAGTGCCTGTAACTGGCCTACTTGAAATAAATGCTTTGATTTTGATTTTGATTTTGATTTTGACGCCATAATGCGGGTAAGAGTCCTGGCGGAGGAAGCGGTGTCCCGGGGCGGGGTGATGTTGGCGGTGTCCCTGGACATCTCTAACGCTTTCAACACCCTGCCCTGGAGCTGCATTCGGGAGGCGTTGTGTTATCACAGGGTGCCCCCGTACCTCCGCCGCATCGTTGGGGCTTATTTAGCGGAAAGGTGTGTCACCTACAGGGGACGCGACGGCGGAGGCCGGCGCGACATGTCGTGCGGTGTTCCACAGGGTTCGGTCGTCGGCCCACCCCTGTGGAACATCGGCTACGACTGGGTGCTGAGAGGTGAGCTCCAACCGGGGGTGGCCCTGGTGTGTTACGCGGACGACACACTGGTCACGGCCCGGGGGAGCTCGTACAGGGAGGCAGCGTTGCTGGCCACGGCTGCGGTCTCACAGGTTGTGGGCCGCATACGGCGCCTGGGCCTGGAGGTGGCCCTCAACAAGTCGGAGGCCGTGGTCTTTCACGGCCCCCGGCGGGCGCCGCCACCGGGATCACATATTGTGGTCGGGGGTACTCCAATCGCTGTCGAATCCACCATGAAGTATCTGGGATTGGTGCTCGACAGCCGTTGGAGCTTCGGTCCCCACTTCCAGCGGCTGGCGCCCAAGTTGATGGGCGCGGCGGGCGCGCTCGCAACGCTGCTTCCCAATCTGGGGGGCCCGAGCACCGCCTGTAGGAGATTGTACCTGGGGGTCTTGCGATCCATGGCCCTGTACGGGGCCCCGGTGTGGGCCTCTGACCTGACGGCTGGCAGTATCGCGATCCTGCGAAAGCCGCAGAGGGCGATGGCCGTCAGGTCTGTCAGGGGGTATCGCACAGTCTCCTATGAGGCGGCTTGTGCACTGGCCGGGTCGCCACCCTGGGACCTAGAGGCGAGAGTCCTCGCGTCACTGTACCGGTGGCGCGAGGAGGTGCGGACGCGGGGCGGTGGACCGATACAGCGAGAGATTGATCTGCGTCGGTCTCAGCTCCGCGAGGTCATGGTGGCGGAGTGGCGGGAGAGGCTTTTGCGCCCTACTGCCGGCCTCGCTACCATCGAGGCGATCCGACCAGTGCTCGAGGAATGGCTCAAGAGAAGGCACGGCTCCCTGTAGTTTCGGGCGACGCAGGTGTTCTCGGGCCACGGTTGCTTCGGGAAATACCTGTGTCGCATAAACAGGGAGCCGGACGCCCGGTGTCATCACTGCGTCCATTGTCTGGAGGACACGGCGCGGCATACGCTGGCAGAGTGTGTCGCATGGGAGGAGCCGCGCCGTGCCCTCGTGACAGAAGTGGGAGCCGACCTGTCGCTGCCGGCCGTCGCTCGCGCGATGGTTGGGAGCGCAGAGTCGTGGGATGCGGTGATCTCCTTCTGTGAAACGGTCATCTCACAGAAGGAGGCTGCGGAGAGGTTGAGGGAGGTCGAGACCACTCTCCCCACCCGCAGCAGACGTGTCGGGCGTCGGAGGAGGGCGGACAACGCCCTCTTCCGGCCCCCCTAAACGGGTCCAGAGGGACGGTGGACTTGGGGACGTCCGCCGCCCCGCCGAATAACTGGACCCGAGGCGGTGGCGCGTAGTGTTCCGCGCGCGCCCCTATTGGCGTTGCGGGGGGAGTACACCTCACCATTCCCCCCGCAAACATGATGTGGCCCGCAGAGGCGGGCCAGCACTAGCCGGGGATCGTGGAAGGCGCACTAGTTCCCATGATCTCCGGTGCAAGTGTGGGAAAGGAACACCGGGGTGGTTTTTAGTCGGTTAGAGTCCGACAGACCCCTCCGCCCGCCCCAGGGCGGAGGACATCCGTGTGGATTTTCCACCTCGGCAACAAAAAAAAAAAAAAAAAAAAAAAAGGTTAGGTTAGGATAGGTTGGGGTGCGTCCGGCCCTCACGAGTGGAGGCGATGTCTCAGGTGAGCCCGGACATCGCCAAAGGAGTTTGGTGCCTGGAGACGGGCAGCGCTGGATGGGTCGCGAACGTCATGCGTAGCAGTTCTCGCGGCCCGTCCGCTAAGGCGACAGTAGGCTCACGGCGGTGTTTTTTAGTGGGTGCAAGCCCCACATAACCAAACCGTCTCCCCGGACGGTGCGGTATGCGTTAGGCATTTTTCACCGCAAAAAAAAAAAAAAAAAAAAAAAAGGTTGGGGTGCGTCAGAATTCCTCCACGTGTGCCTAGTGGTTGCTTGTCCCTCTCGATACGTCTGGAGGGAAGAGCAGCTGCTTGGCCGGTGCACCCTGGGCGCGGCAGTATCCTTCCTCGGGCCATGAGAAGAAATTCTTATTCTTTGGGGAATGTTACTGTCGTGGCTAATATTCTGGGGAGGTGTCACATCGTTCGTCATGCGATTACTCACGGAGCGGGTTTATCGTGTGAGGTGCGATGTGTATCAGGGGTCGGGGATATTGTCATGTGCCGTGCGATGGCTCACGGAGCGGGCTCATCGGACGGTACGTGACTAATGATTCACTCCTCGAAGTTCTCGGGGAGTGAATCGGGGAGGGGTAAAAACGTCGTGTGCTGTGTGATGGCTTACGGAGCAGGCTCATCAGACGGTACGTGATAAGAGATTCACTCCTCGAAATTTTTGGGGAGTGAATCAGGGTTGGGGATCCTCCTTCATCTTGGATCGCGGCGTTCATCGCCCTCTGGTACGCGTCTGACCATCAGACGTGACTGTGAGCGTGATGAATCGTCGTGATAAGGGATCAAGGGGAAGGGGGGGAATATATATAATTTTATGTGTATGTATGTATATATATTTGATATATTTATATGTATATTTGTTTATATACTTATGATGAGGTGGGGAGACAGGGACCACACCCTTAAAAGGAAAAACAAACATGAAAAAGACGATATGCAAAGAAATACCCCAGGGCGGTACCAGCTGCTCAGCAGCTGGAGAATCCGCCACGGTCCCTTCGGGATCGTCAAGCCCACCGTATTCTGGGGAGGGCAACGAGAGCCGAGGAGGCTCAACAAGATCACGGTCTTTTGAAGACCTGATCTCTTTTACACCGCGCCGCGCGGTGGACGGCGCTGGCGCTGCGTCACAGAGGACGGGAGCAGTGGCTCCAGCAGAACCACACGTGGTTCTTGAGGGGGTGAATGTGTTGTCGGAGTCCCACAACACAGCACATAGTACAGTGGACGGTGCGTTGTCAAGCGACACCACTATGGTAGAGGCAGGCGGCCAGCGAGGTCCGGGTCGCCTTGGTGCTGAGTTGTCGGGTCGTGCTCCCGAAACACTCGCATCTTCGGGACCTCTTAAGCGGCCCCATGAGAACGAGGAGATGTTGCCACCTCGGAAGGTACCTTCCAAGGCGGCGACAAGCAGAGGGCGGAGACCAGCCCGAGATGGGAGGGGTAGGTTCCTCCGAGCCGGCACCTCACGTGGTTCACTCTCTGAGGAGAGCGAGTCGGACTGCCGAAGCGTGTCGCCGGCATGCCAAATGGCCACCAACACGGCTATAGAGGATAGTGCGGAGGCGCCTGTCAGCGCTGAGGTTCCGCTCATGGGGCAGAATTCCTCTGCCTCTGCAGAGGAACTGGAAAAACGAGCCCTAATGGACATCGAGGTGGTTTTGGATACCACTCGGAAGTCCAAAAACCTAAAGGGCACAAGTCAGCGGGCCATCAGAGAGGCAGCAGAGCGGGTCAGACTGGCCATAGAGGGCCTCGCCAGCAGGAGTTCCAGCGAGGAGACCCGACGGCTCCACCTGCTGAACGACCGACTGCGGAAAGAGGTCGATGCCCTCCGTCAGGAGATGGTGGCTCTTCGGGAGGAAGTCGTGGGTCTCCGGGTGCGACCGGAAGGTCCGTCGCAGGTGGAGCCCCAAGATTCTAGGTGTTCCTCTGCTCCTGAGAAGTCCCACCAGCAGGGGCCACCTATGAGCGAGATGCAGGTGCATGCCATCGTCTCTCAGATTGGGAAAATGATGGATGCCCGATTTGCGGGCATCGAGGACCGCCTCCTGCCAGCGAGAACTGTTCGTCCGCCACTGGCAGCAGACCGCAGAAATGCAGCTGCTGCTGCTAGTGGCGCTAGTGGTGCAGGTAACAGGCTGCCTCCCGTGGCTCCTCAGGTCCCTCCCCGAGTGCCTGAGACGCAGAGAGAAGCTCCTCCAAGTGGCTCTGTTCCAACGGCCGCCACGCGAGCCCCTGATGCAGACCCATCGGCATCTACCAGTGAGGGCTGGCAGACCGTGACGAGGAGGAAGAGGAATGGGAAGAAGAAGAAGAACAAAGGTTCTTCTCCTTCCGTACCTCAAAAGACTGCGGCGGCCCCTGTCGCTCAGGGAAACAAGCGGTCCAGGCGCAAGAAAAATGCCAAGCGAGGACTCCGTGCGCCAAGGTCCGCTGCGGTAGTGCTCACTCTGCAGCCGGAAGCAGTGGAGAGGGGCGTCACGTACGCGGCCGTCCTCACCAAGGCTAGGCAAGCCGTGAACCTGGAGGAGCTTGGCATAACGGATGTCAGGTTCCGACAGGCTTTAACCGGCGCCCGTATGCTGGAGTTCCCAGGGGCCGAGGGCACTGCGGGGGCAGACCGTGTCGCAGAGAAACTGCGAGCGATCTTTGCAGAGGAGGTCAGGGTCTCCAGGCCCATGAAGTGCGCTGAACTGCGCATCTCAGGCCTTGACGACTCCGTGACCGGGCAGGACGTGCAGGACGCGATCGCACGTAAGACTGGCTGCTCTCCGGATGCAGTCCGAGTCGGTCCAATCCGACCTGGCCCGGGAGGCGCCAGCTCTGTCTGGACCCAGTGCCCGGTCGCAGTGGCCAAGCACTTGGCCGACGCCGGCCGGCTCTTGGTGGGTTGGAGCTCTGCCAGGGTCGTGGTTCTCGACGCTCGGCCCATGAGGTGCTACATGTGCTGGGGATTGGGTCATGTATGCCAGAAGTGCAACTCAGGCATCGACCTACGCAAGCACTGCTTCCGCTGTGGTGAGCCGGGGCATCTAGCATCCGCGTGTTCTGCTGACCCGCACTGCTTACTATGCGCGGCAGCGGGACGACCGGCCAACCATGCCGCCGGCAGAAAGGACTGTAACCACCAGTCCGATCTACCAGGGACGCGACCACTTCCGGCGCAGTGCGATTGGAAGAGCCGTCGCAGGGGGCGATAATGGTTACGGACTAATCATGGACCTGGTCCGTAATCATTCTCTCCTCCAGGCGAACTTGAACCACTGCGCCGGTGCGCAGGACCTGGTTTTGCAGACCATGGCAGAGCGCTCGATTGGTGTGGCCGTAGTGTCGGAGCCGTATTTCATCCCAGTTCGCCCTGACTGGGTAGGTGACATGGACGGCTCTGTCGCAATTATCAGCTCCTCGTCACCAATTTCCATTAGAGAGAGGAGTCGAGGATTTGTTGCGGCCACCTGGGGGGACATAATTCTCTTCGGAGTTTATTTCTCCCCGAACAGGAGCCTAGCGGAGTTTGAGGACTTCCTGCACCGCCTCGGGACCACGGTTGGACGAATGATGCCGTCCCACGTCATCGTAATGGGAGACTTCAACGCGAAATCCATCGCGTGGGGGTCCCCCGGGACAGATGTCAGGGGGGCAGCGGTCGAGGAATGGGCGACAGCTGCGGGCCTCTGTCTTTTAAACAGGGGCTCCGTTAACACGTGCGTTCGGCAGCATGGGGGGTCAATAGTTGACCTCTCGTTCGCTACGCCTGCTGTCGCCACACGGGTTCAGGGTTGGCGGGTCCTAGAGAGTGTGGAGACGCTATCGGATCACCTGTACATCTGTATGGATGTCTCCACCTCCTCGGGCCCAACAGTGTCTCCACGACCTGACGCTCGGCAGTTCCCGCGGTGGGCGTTGAAGCGGCTTGACGGGGATCTCTTAGAGGAAGCAGCCATTGTAGAGGCTTGGCTGTCCTCACCGCCTGCTGCAGAGGGAGTCGATGTCGCGGCTGACTGCTTTCGCCGCGCCATGACGGCTGTGTGCGATGCAGCCATGCCTCGCTCCCGAAGACAACCTCAAAAGCGGGCGGTCTACTGGTGGTCCCAGGAGATAGCAGACCTCCGTGCGGCCTGTATAATTGCCCGGAGGACCTATTCACAGGTGCGCAGGTTGCGCCGCCGCGATGAAGAGCTGGAGACTCTTCAGTCCCAACTGCATGAGGCATACCGTAATGCCCGGGGGGCTCTGCAGTTGGCGATCTGTCAAGGGAAAGAGCAGTCGAGAGCTGAGGCGCTGGAGGATCTGAACCGAGATCCTTGGGGGCGTCCGTACCGTGCGGCGCGGAAGAAACTTCGCGCCCAAGGCCCCCCACTGACGGAAACCCTCCAGCCTCAGTTCCTCGTGAGGGTCGTGGAGACACTCTTTCCGGATCGGGCGGATCACCCTTCTCCGACCATGGCCGATGCAGAGGCTGAGCAAGATGCGGAGATGGAGACTCCCCCAATTTCCGACGCGGAGATGGAGGCAACAATTCTGCGGGCGCGGTCCAAGAGGACTGCCCCCGGACCGGACGGAGTGCCTGCAAGGGCGCTGGCCCTGGCTCTGGAAGCGGCCCTGGAAGACAGGCTTAGGGAGCTGTTTGACGCTTGTCTGACGTCGAGACGGTTCCCTAAGGCCTGGAAGGAGGGTCGACTGGTGCTGCTGCAGAAGGTGGGGCGCCCCCTGGAGTCTCCATCAGCGTATAGGCCAATTGTCTTACTGGACGAGGCGGGGAAGATGCTAGAGAAGATTCTCGCTACCCGCATCGTCCGGCACTTAGAGGCAGTTGGCCCGAACTTGTCGGACGCCCAGTTCGGTTTCCGGGCAGGGCGTTCGACAGTGGACGCCATCTTGCGCCTTAAGGCTGAGGCGAAGGATGCAGTTGCTCAGGGTGGGGTGTTGTTGGCGGTGTCTTTAGACATCGCCAACGCGTTCAACACCCTGCCATTCAGCTGCATCGAGGAGGCGCTCCGCTACCATCAGGTGCCCGTCTACCTGAGGCAACTGGTAGCAGACTACCTGCAGGGTCGGTTCGTCTGCTACGAGGGACGCGACGGCCAAGTTGTGCACAGGGCCATCACGTGCGGTGTTCCACAGGGGTCGGTCTTGGGTCCACTCGTGTGGAACATTGGCTACGACTGGGCCTTGCACTGTTTGCTCTCCCCGGGGCAGGGCGTCATTTGCTACGCTGATGACACTCTCGTTACGGCCCGGGGAGGGAGCTACGAAGAAGCGGCACGCTCGGCCGTCGAGGTCGCGTCCCATGTCGTGGGGCGAATCGAGGCACTGGGCCTTAAGGTGGCGCTCGAGAAGACGGAGGCCCTGGTATTTCATGCGCCCCGACGTCGGCCACCGGCTGGCGCACACCTCACTATTGGTGGTGCGACAATAGCGGTGCGGGCAAGCATGAAATACTTGGGCCTTGTCCTAGACCGGAGGTGGAACTTCGGCGAGCACTTTGCTCAGCTTGCGCCGAAGCTGATCGGCACGGCGTCCGCCCTCAGCCGGCTGTTGCCGAACCTGGGTGGACCGAACGTCGTTTGCCGACGGCTTTACACGGGGGTGATCCGCTCGATGGCGCTCTACGGGGCTCCGGTGTGGGCGGAGTCCCTGTCTGCCCAAAATAAGGCTCTTCTGCGAAGACCGCAAAGAGTCATGGCAGTCAGGGTCATACGCGGATACCGCACCGTATCGTCGGAAGCGGCGTGCGCCCTTGCAGGCACGCCCCCGTGGGATCTGGAGGCGCAGGTGCTCGCCGAGGTCTATTGGCATGGCGCAGACCTGCAGGCGGAGAGTGGCAGACGCCCGCCGCCTGAGTTGGTCACAAGGTGGCGTAGGGAGGCCCAAGCCCAAACCCTGCGGATTTGGAGGGTGAGGCTGGAGACGCCCAGTGCAGGACACTGGACAGTAGGGGCTATCCAGCCGATCCTGGAGGAATGGGTGCGGAGGCGACACGGGACGTTGTCCTTCCGTCTGGTGCAGGTGTTGTCAGGGCATGGCTGCTTTGGCAAATACCTGCACAAAGTGGCTAGACGGGAGACGACTCCCGTGTGTCACCAGTGCGGCTGCACCGAGGATACGGCGCTTCACACTCTCGAGCATTGTCCTGCTTGGGTGGTGCAGCGCCGTGCTCTCGTAGCAGCAATCGGGGCAGACCTCTCCTTGCCGGCCGTGGCCAAGGCCATGGTCGACAGCAGGGGGGCATGGGAGGCGGTGGCGACCTTTTGCGAGGATGTCGTCTCGCAGAAGGAGGCGGCGGAGCGCGAAGACTCCCTCGCTTACGCGATTCGTCGCAAGAGGACAGGGCGGCGGAGGAGGCGCCATGGCGACCTGATGCCGCCCTAGGAGGTGCCAGCGGGCGATAGATCGGGGAGTCTATCGTCATCGCTTTGCACGGCCCTCACGAGTGGAGGCGATGTCTCAGGTGAGCCCGGACATCGCCAAAGGAGTTTGGTGCCCGGAGACGGGCAGCGCTGGATGGGTCGCGAACGTCATGCGTAGCAGTTCTCGCGGCCCATCCACAAAGGCGACAGTAGGCTCACGGCGGTGTTTTTTAGTGGGTGCAAGCCCCACATAACCAAACCGTCTCCCCGGACGGTGCGGTATGCGTTAGGCATTTTTCACCGCAAAAAAAAAAAAAAAAAAAAAAAAAAAAAAAAAAAAAAAAAAAAAGGTTAGGATAGGTTTTTTTTTTTTTTTTTTTTTTTAAATACTTCTACCTCCAACATGATGGGAGCCTGTGCTAGGCTTAACATTCATACAAGTTCTCGCTATTATTCCTCTCGCACTTTCATTCTACATACTATATCTTTCTATCATTCCTTCTCTTTCTGTCTGTAAGGGTAGGACGCCCTTCTACTTTTCCCTATTCTGTACTCTATTTCTCTTTTTTTGTTTTTATTTCAGGGTAAACTCAATGATACAAATGTTTTTATTTATCTTTTACAATGGTTCTTAGTCTATCTTATCTCTATTTCTATCTGCTATTACATGTTTTTACACTATTACAACCATCTTAACACACTATTCTTACTTCTAGTTGCATATTTCTTACGGTTACTTCTATTTCTTATTGCTATTACATGTTTCACACTATTACAATCATCTTAACATACTATTCTTATTTCTAGTTACATATTTCTTACGACTACTTCTATTTCTTATCAATACCTAATACAATTGTGAGTTTAAATTCAAATAGCCATCTTATTTCTCTATTCTTATCTCTAGGAGTTTCTTATGATTACTTACACTAGTTATCAATATGGACAACATATATTTATGTTAGTCAACTTTTCTGGCGCTTTTCGGCAAGTTTATACGTCTGTTTTCAATGCTTGACCCTAATATTCTATAAATATTATGTAAACATTTTTGCTTATGCTGTTTTATTTCTTTTTATAACCTTTTCACAGATTTTTACACAAAATTCCAAAAACAACTCTCTCTTTTTTCCCTTCATTATTGTCCATAAGTTTTCTGCATCAAGTTTGGTGTCGAGTACGTGCTCAGCCACAAGTCTTTCCTGATCGAATACAGGACAGTGGAACAATATATGTGGCACCGTCTCAGCAATGTCGGGATCGCAGATGCACGATGGGCTGTCTTTGCACTTGAAGCGATTCAAGTATTCCGAGAACCCACCGTGCCCCGTCATGATCTGGGTAGTTACGTTGCTAATTTTCATCTTCCTGACTATCGCATACGCCGCCACCGCATCCGGGAAAAACAACTTCGTCCCTGAAGCCGTTTCTCCAGCGCAGTATCTCCGGTTCCACACGTCAAGAGTTGCCGTTCGGATGCATCGCCTGACGTATGAAACCGGGCACAGGTCGTAGTTGGGCTTTCGTTTGGAACCTTCAGCGGCTCTTTTGGCTAGTTCGTCGGCCCTCTCATTACCTTCCAACCCCGCATGGGCTTTGATCCAAAACAGAGAGACCTTCTTGTTTTGGATCGACAGGGACCTAAGGTTCGACCTTGTCTCTACTGCCAGGGGGTGGTGGCGGTTGTAATTTTGTACGGTTTGGAGGGCCGCCATAGAGTCACTAAATATTCCAAACGACTGCGCTTTGTGCTTTAATATCTCCCTGGTTGCGACGCATATTGCCAGAAGCTCAGCCTGGTAAACGGTGGAGTAGTGCGGGAGAGCAAGCTTGACAGCTTTGTTTTCGGCGTCACCGCTCCATACGGATAGTGCCACTCCAACCTTGCCCCCAATCTTGCTCCCGTCCGTGAAGATGCGAACTTCAAGTTCGCTCTGGGCATTTAGTTGCTCTTGGTTTACCAGGCTTACGACCTCTAGCTCAGCGCGCTCAGCGGGGTGTGGAGCTTCCATTGCCGAGACGGTCTGCTCGACGCTCCTGTCGCCAAGTACCGGCTGAGGCACCCCCCTCCTGGCCTCGTATAACGATGCCGCCTCGCGGACTCGCAAATCGAGAGGTAGTATCCCAGCCAGCACTAACGCTGAGTTTAAGGAGACCGTCCGATAACCCTTGCACAGCTTTTGTGCGATACCGCGCTGGACTGCTCCCAACTGCTTCCTGACACCTAGTTTGTCGACGGCTGGGGCCCATACGCTGGCGGCGTACAGGATTACTGGTTCGACGGTGGCCACATATATTATCCTTATGACTTCGGGGTTTAGCCCCCAGCTGGTCTTTGCTGCCCTAGTTAGTTGCTTGTGGATGCCTATTGCCTTTCTGCACACATTTGCGACGTGTGTATTAAACGTCAGCTGTTTGTCGATGGTGACACCCAGGATTTTGATCTCATTTGACATGGCAATGTCGATCCCGCCCATGCTCAGGCGTGGGGTGTCGTATTTTAATTTGCGTGTTATGACCATCGCATTAGTTTTCTGCGGAGCGAATTTAAGCTTATTTTGGACACCCCACGCCTGGACATGCACGAGAGCGGCATTGGCACGTCCCTCGATCTCCAACGCTGTGTCACCATCGAAAACCAGCACAACGTCGTCAGCAAAGGCCTGGCAATAGTCATCCCTGACTTCCAAGCTCTTTAGAAGAGGGTCCAGCAACAGGTTCCAGAGTAATGGTCCCCCGATGGAACCCTGGACACAGCCCTTGCTTGTGGCCTTGCAGTACTCTTCACCTGCGTACCTGACCCTGACCCTTCGGTTCTCAAGATAGCTGTCGATGACCCTTCTCAAGCCGACTGGACACTGTTCCTCAGCCAGACGGACCCTTATGGCTGGCCACCATGCGCTGTCGAAGGCTCCCTCTATGTCCAATGAAACTAAGACTACTATTTTCTTTTGTTTCAGCTTACCGCGTATGTGCTTCATTAGTGCATAGAGGGAGTCCTCGGTGCTCCTCTGGGGCATGAATCCGTACTGGCGAGTACTCATCCTTGGGATCAAGTGAAACTTGAGACGGGCCACCAACATCTTCTCGTATATTTTTCCGAAAATTGGTAATAGGCCAATAGGTCTCTACGCCTTTGGAGAACTGTAATCTGTTTTACTAGGCTTCCTCAAGATAACTACCGTAGCTTCTTTCCAAATCTCGGGGAAGAGGTGGGTTCTCAAACAGCCATTCAGGAGAGCCAGAGCTACCTCTGGGGCACTTCTAATGGCCTGGCAACAGATGTCGGCAGTAAATCCGTCTGCTCCTGGCGCTTTTTTGGCGTTAAATGACTCACATGCTGCCATCAGTTCAGCCATCGTGAATGGTGGCTCGCATGGTTCACCTTGCCTTCCAGCATTCACGACCTCGGCCTTTTCTCTAGTACGACTGTGGTAGGTGCTATCATTACCTGAGTGATCCTCTGGGTAGAATGTTTTCGCCAGCAGTTCGACTGAGCCTTTTGCGTCCAGGATCTCCCCGTCCTTCGCTAGTGGCTGATCCTCACCTCTTCCCTTTGTCCTCCCTATCACCCGGTAGATTCCTTCCCAAACCCCTTCTCTGTCCTGTCTTGAGCAGAAGTTCTTCCAGCTCTCGACTTCGTCCTTAACTGCTTCCGTCTCATACTCAACTTTCAGTTTCAGGTACTGTTCGACGACCTTCGATCTTCGGACTGGTGCAGCATTCCTAATTCTGTTTTTCAGGGTAGCGACCTTTTTCTTCTTGCCCTCGAGTTTCTCGGACCACCACGGCAAAGTAAACACTTCGTTTGTTGTCTTCTTTGGCATTGACGAAGTACATGCGTCTCTAATTAGGTTGGTGTATAGTTTCGTAATTGAGTTTAACTGTTCTGCTGTATTTAAATTGTCAATTTCTAATTTATTTATTTTATTTATCTGCAATAATTGGCCGAGTTTCTCACGAAACTCGGGCCAATTTGCTTTTTTTGTATTAAAAATTCTAGTCGTTCTATTAATTTGAATGCCTTTAGATCTCTTTACTTTTATATTGAATACAATGCCGTTGTGATCCGAGCTCGTGAGGCCCTCGTCTACCCTCCAGTCATCTACCAGGTCAAGGATGTCCGTCGAGCATGCCGTTAAGTCGACGTGACTACAGTATCTTATTCCTCCTCTGATCGTGTCGAAGGTCGGAATTTCCCCTCTGTTGAGTATGTTCAGGTCCAGCTCATCGAGAACTCCGGACACTTCTTCGCCTCTGCGGTCAATGGTCAGGCTTCCCCACCAGGTACTTTTTGCATTTGCGTCTCCCCCAAGAATCCACATTCTGGAACCCACCTCCTCCTCAACGCGTTTGAGATGGTCGAGGTATGGTTTGATTGGCTGGTCTGGCTCAAAGTAAAAGGAGACTAGTGTGATCTTCCAGGCACTGGTTCGGATCCCCACCACGGTGATGTTGTTCGTGGTGAGTTTGGGGTACTGTTCGACGATGAGGTCTTGATCGAAGACCGCTATTGCGGCCTTGACAGTCCCCTCTCCGGAGCACTGACTCTGGAAGATCCGGACGCCTCTATGACTCCTCATTACTTTGGCCCCGCCTACGTATGGTTCCTGGAGGAGAGCAATGGCGATCCCGCGCTTGTTTGCTTCAATCAGAAGCTCGTTGGTCGCCAGTCTTTTCCGCTGGAGGTTGGCCTGCACCACCTTGTAGGGGTTTGGGTTTCCGCGGGTGCCCTTAGCAATACGCTACCGTGGATCTGGCTATCTCATCCCATTTACCGCGTGTTGGACAGTCCGGGCTAAAGGCGTTGTGGCCAACGTCTCCGAGCTTGGCCCCTGCGCAGTTCCGGCATTTGGGTGGGACATCCGTTAAAAAGTCAGCACACTCTGCTTTCATGTGCAGGCCACCGCAGTGACTGCACAGGTCAGCCGGTTCCTTGCAGTATTTTTTGCCATGCCCGTATCCCAGGCAGCGCGTGCACTGCACCAGTGGGGTCTGGTCTTCGACCCTTACGCGTTGGAGGTCTATGCGCAGGCACCCGAGCTCTGTTGACCGTCTCCAGATGGTCGGCGAGACGCCGACCACAACGTGACAGGTGTGTGGGTTCCTAGTCTTCCTCCGGAACTTCACCACCACCCTGTCATCCTCCTTGTCGAGGTTGTGAAAAACTTCCCGGTTTTGATTTCTCAGAGCTTTGAGGATGTCCTCGTCTGTATTGACCGAAAGAACGCTCCTGAGGATCAGCATGGGATCCTTGTTTTTCACCTCCTCAACCTGGAGGTCCTTACTATCCCTTGCCAGTCTTTCCTTGATTTTGTCCCTTTCTGCTGTAGTTTGGAAGCCCATAATAACTTTCCTATCTTTTGCTTTCCTCACCCTCTCCACTTTCACCCAGCCTTCTTTTGCATCTGCTGCCTTTCTCAACTTTTCCAGTACTTCGTCCCCAGTCTCTGTCGCGTCTTTAGAGGTAACAACGATCGAGTGAAGCGTACTTCGCACGGGGTTCGCTTTTCCGCCTTGTGTCGCTGTCATGGCAGCACCGCTCTCTACAGTCTGCTTGTGCTGCTCGATAGCCACCTTCAGGTCCTCCATCCCCCTGGTGTGGCTCTCGAGCAGCAGCGAGTGGCTCCGTATTTGAGCCTCGAGTTGGCTATAATTGTGGCTTGGGTCGGCTGCGCTTGTGAAGGTGAGGTCAGCCGCTACGCCTTCGGGTCGTGAATTTTCAGTCCCCACTCCTGAGCCTTTGGTTTTGGCAGTTTTTTCGGCCTCCTTAATCAACTGGAACATCCTGTCCAGCACTTCCGTTACGCCGGTTTTTATCTCCGTTTTGGTGTTTCTGGAAGTGTTGAGTAAAAATTTTGCCTTGGTTAGGCAGGCCCTTGCCTCTGCCGTTCGGTCCGCGTAGTGGGGTTTCGGCGGCGAGTGCACCTGTACTAGTTGGTTAGGTTAGGTTAGGTTAGGTTAGGTTGGGGTGGGGGACCCCCCCACAGAGCTTACGTCCACGTCGTGTCCCCCGGAAACAGCCCAGTTCTGACCACCGTAACGGAGTGGCAGACTGGGTTGGCTAAAGTGCTCTGTGATCTCGTAGTGTATTTTATCTTTGCCTTGTGTGACCTACGATCCTGCGGAGGCTATGCCTAAACCTACGCGGGACGCCTGCGGGCGATTTTTAAAACCAAAAGGCCCTTCTCAGGGCCAACCCAAAGGCCCTTCTCAGGGCCAACCAGAGGGCCCTTCTCAGGGCCACCCCGACGCTCTGGCGTCAGAAACTAGCCGCGCGCCGTCTGCGGCTAGCTTCTTCGGAAGGGTGAGTGAGTCGTCTGACAACGACTCACTTGTTACTTTGTCGGACGCGGACGACTCCCGTCCGCGGAAGCGGGTCCACCGGAGCGGTGGGTCCGAGGGCTCCTCGGCCTCGGGGTCGACGAGGCTGCCGAAGGCTAAAAAGCCGACGGCGGCCGCGGATACCCATGTCGTTGGGCTCGCGGATGCCCAACGCCAGTTGGACCTGGCTCGGCGGGCGCAGCTCCAGCACGAGCTAGAAGAGCAGGTTGCTGCCAAAGAGAAGCGGGCGCATGCTGCCCGGGCCAAGTCCGGGTACGGTGCGTCCCGCGTTCTATACGCGGACCACTCTCTGGCCGAGCTGGAGAGAATGGCGGAGGAGGACGAGGGGGAGATTATGGAGGTCGCCTCTAAGTCCTCCAACCTAAAGGGGACCTTTCAGAAGGCCCTCAAGTGCCGGGCCGCGAGCATGCGCGGTGTCGTCGCGGAGTTGGTTCGGCGGAAGGCCACCGACGAGACGCGGCAACTGCAGGCGAAAATAGATCGCCTGCAATCGGAGGTCAGCCAGCTTCATCAGAAGCTAGCTGAAGCCACGGCCCGGCCACTACAAGCCGAGACAAGCCCTGCGGTGGAGGGCCCCTCCTCCAACCTTGAGGATATCATCCGCAAGGTTGTAATGGAGGAGAGGGCCTTCACAAGAGCCTGCTTAGCAGGGATTGAGGACCGGCTCTTGCCGGAGAAACGCCTCCGACCGCCGCTTGCGGCGGATAAGAGGCAGTGCGAGCCGGAGCCGTCCTCCTCCTCTCAGGCGGAAGATGCCCTTCTCCCTTCAACCACCCCGTCCAACGAGTGGACGGAAGTGGTCCGTAAGGGGAAGGGCAAAGGCAAAAAGTCGGCAACGGCCGTCCCTGTCGCCCCCGCCACCACCACTCCCAGCCGGTCCCAGATGACCGACAAGGGAAAGGGGAAGGGGAAATGGAAGGGAAAGGGGAAGCTGGTCCCCCCGAAAACCGCGGCCGTCGTGGTGACACTCACCGCGGAGGCTGCGGAGCGAGGGGAGACGTACGCGTCCATTTTGGTGCGGGCGCGTGCCAATGCTGATCCTACCCAACTGGGGATCGGCAGTGTGTCTTGCCGGCGGACCCAAGCCGGGGCTCGAATTTTCGAGTTCCCGGGGGCAGAAGGGAGTGCCCATGCAGACCTCTTTGCAGCCAAGCTGCAAGAGGTAATCGCGGACTCGGCCAAGGTGGCCCGGCCGGTCAAGTCGGCGGCCATTGAAGTGACGGAGCTAGATGACTCCGTCACCAAGGAGGAGGTGGTGGCGGCGGTCGCAGCGGTAGGGAGCTGTGGCGCCGCGGCGATCCAAGGCCGGGACATAAGGCCCGGCCGCGGTGGTATGGGCACCATCCGCCTCGAGTGCCCAATCGCCGCTGCCAAAGCCGTCCTTGCGAAAGGACGGCTTCTAGTCGGTTTCAGCTCGGGCGCAGTCCGGGCACTCGAGGACCAGCCTCTGCGGTGCTTCCGGTGCTTCGGCATCGGCCACACCAGGCCTCTGTGTCCGTCCAAAGTAGACAGGACGGACACATGCTATCGCTGCGGCAAGGAGGGCCACAAAGCCGCCTCCTGCAAGGCCGCCACGCCGCACTGTGCGGTGTGTGCCGCCAGTGGCCGCCGATCAGGCCACGTAATGAAGGGGAGGAAGTGTATTCCTCCCCCTAAGCGTGGCAAAGTGCAGGCGCCGACCGGGCCTGCGCCTGCTGCTGCCGCTAACACCGCCGTTCCTGCGGCGGTTGCGGAGGAGGGTGCGATGTCCGACTGATGGACACAGTCGAACATCGCATCCTTCAAGCGAACACCAATCACTGCAGGACAGCCCAGGATCTGCTGATGCAGACCATGGCTGAGTGGTTGGTGGACTTGGCGGTGGTCGCCGAACCCTCTTTGGTCCCTGGCCATTGGCTGGGTGACCGGGACGGCTTGGTGGCGTTGGTGGCGCGGTCTTCCACAGACTCCCCTCCCCTCTCGCTCATAGAGAGGGGACCGGGATACGTGGCCGCCGCGTGGGGAGAGATAGCGATGGTGGGGGTGTATTTCTCCCCAAACCGCCCTCTCTCGGAGCGCGCAAGGGAGGACGATCCTCTCGCTGCGCCGCTCCACAGACGAAGAAGGGGAAGAAGGCGTCGAGCCCTCCCTCCTCATGGTGACGGGCGGGCGACAGGCGCGGGGGTGCCTTTGCCCGCATTGCACCCGTCACCTTCGTCGGTCATTCCCGACCCCCCACACCCGTGAGGGTGTAAGGGGTCTGCCTTGCAATCGTCGGCGGAGGACTGGAAGTAAAGGCTGTGCCGGTTTCCCAGTCCCCCGCCACTCGGACGAAGCGGGAATGCGCTGGGTCGTTTTAGTGGGTATACCGGGTCCGCCCGGGGAGTCCCACATACCCCTCCCGTCCCCCGATGGGAGGGTATGCGTAATGCATTTTTTCCCAGCGTCAAAAAAAAAAAAAAAAAAAAAAAAAAAAAAAAAAAAAAAAAAAAAAAAAAAAAGGTTAGGTTGGGGTGCGTCAGAATTCCTCCACGTGTGCCTAGTGGCTGCTGGTCCCTCTCGATACGTCTGGAGGGAAGAGCAGCTGCTGGGTCGGTGCACCCTGGGCGCGGCAGTATCCTTCCTCGAGGCATGAGAAGAAATTCTCATTCTTCGGGGAATGTTACTGTCGTGGCTAATATTCTGGGGAGGTGTCACATCGTTCGTCGTGCGATTACTCACGGAGCGGGTTTATCGTGCGAGGTGCGATGTGTATCAGGGGTCGGGGATATTGTCATGTGCCGCGCGATGGCTCACGGAGCGGGCTCATCGGACGGTACGTGACTAGGATTCACTCCTCGAAGTTCTCGGGGAGTGAATCGGGGAGGGGTAAAAACGTCGTGTGCCGTGTGGTGGCTTACGGAGCGGGCTCATCAGACGGTACGTGATAAGAGATTCACTCCTCGAAGTTCTCGGGGAGTGAATCGGGGAGGGGTAAAAACGTCGTGTGCCGTGTGATGGCTTACGGAGCGGGCTCATCAGACGGTACGTGATAAGAGATTCACTCCTCGAAGTTCTCGGGGAGTGAATCGGGGAGGGGTAAAAACGTCGTGTGCCGTGTGATGGCTTACGGAGCGGGCTCATCAGACGGTACGTGATAAGAGATTCACTCCTCGAAGTTCTCGGGGAGTGAATCGGGGCAGGGTTTAAACGTCGTGTGCCGTGTGATGGCTCACGGAGCGGGCTTATCACACGGTACGTGATAAGAGATTCACTCCTCGAAGTTCTCGGGGAGTGAATCGGGGCGGGGTAAAAACGTCGTGTGCCGTGCGATGGCTCACGGAGCGGGCTCATCGGACGGTACGTGATAAGAGATTCACTCCTCGAAGTTCTCGGGGAGTGAATCAGGGTTGGGGAGCCTCCTTCGTCTTGGATTGCGGCGTTCATCGCCCTCTGGTACACGTCTGCCCATCAGACGTGACTGTGAGCGTGATGAATCGTCGTGATAAAGGATCAAGGGGGAGGGGGGGAATACATATGTATGTGTATGTATGTATATATTTTATATATTTATATGTATATGTTTATATATTTATGAAGAGGGGGGAGACAGGGACCACACCCTTAAAAGGAAAAACACCCAATATGAAAAAGACGATTTGTAAAATACTACCCCAGGGCGGTACCAGCTGCTCAGCAGCTGGAGAATCCGCCACGATCCCTCCGGGATCGTCATGCCCCTCGTATTCTGGGGGGGGCAGCAATCGTTTTCCGCTTGCCAATGGCAACGAGAGCCGAGGAGGCTCAAGATCACGGTCTTTCGAAGACCTGATCTCGTTTAAACCACCCAACCGAAGGCCGGTTGAGCGCCGCGTGGCGGACGCAGACGCAGTGTTGGACTCCGGCGCTGCGTCACTAAGGATGGGAGCAGAGGCTCCAGCAGAGCCGCGCGTGGTTCTGGAGAGGGTATGCATGTCCGAGTCAGAGGACACACCGCAAGCGGTTGCCACTTCCTCCAAGTTTTGGGGGAAGCGTTCGCGCCATTCGGACGCGGGTTCAGTGGTTCTATCCTCCAGTGAGGAGAACCTACCGGCCCCCAAGATGCCCACAGGCAATAGAGGCAGAGGTCGCGGGACGAATAGTCCGGCAGCGTCACGCGAACCCCGGGGCCGCTTCCTAAAGCAGCGCCCCGATACGCCGACGGTCAGTGATTCGGATCGCGTCTCGCCCGCGGTCTCAGTCGACGACCTTGGAGGGGTCACCGTCGCTCTTGTGGGCACAAAGGCGGAGGCCAACGCCGCGAAACGTGCTCAGAATAGAGCGGTCGCGGCCGATGAGGTGGCCGAAATGGCCCGACAGGCCCGAGAGCGGCGGTCTGCCCAGGCGGTCAGTGGGGAGAGCCTGACAGCAGAGGCTCTCAGCCGCCAAGCGATGGACGGCGTGGACATTGTCCTGAAGGTTGCCACCAAATCCGGCAACCTGAAGAGCTCATTCACGCGCGCCCTCAAAGAGGCGGCAGAGGGGATCAGGGAGGCGGTTCAGGTTCTACATGACCACACGACCTCGGAGGAGACGGCGAGGTTGTGGACGGAGAACAGCCGTCTCCGAGCCGAGCTGGAGGACCTCAAGCGGCAGTTTGCCGCTTTGCGAAATGTCGGGCAGCAGCAGGCGGCTCCCTCGTCGGCCCCTGCACATGCGGCGCCACCAACTCAAACTTTGTTGGACTACGACGTAGAGAGGGTGGCGAGAATCTGCATGGTGCAGTGTGGGGGCATGGTGAGTGCCCGCCTGGAGGCAATCGAGTCTCGACTGCCCCCAGCTGAGATCCTCTGGCCCCCGCTTGCGGCGGATAGGCGAAGGATAGAAGAGGCTGCGAGGACAAAGCCCACGCAGATCACGCAAAAACCTCCAGAGGGAGGCAAAAAGCCCGCGGCGGGTTCGGGGATACCCGAACAGGTTGCGTCCGCACCCCTCGTTCCGACGTCCCAGCCCCCGGCGACCGCTTCTCCCGCCCATGTGACGGTGGGTGGAGAGGGCCGCGGCAAAAAGAAGAGGAAGAGGAGGAAGAAGACAGCGGTTGCAACCGCACCTCCTACCTCCCAAGAGGCCGTGCTATCGGCGACCGCACCGTGGGAGCACCCAGGAGGCCTGGACGACGGTGGTGAAGAGGGGGCGCAAAACGCGCCGCAGCCGACACCGCCCCAGGTACCGGCTCGATCAGAGGGCACGAGGCCACCCAGGGTCACTACCCCACGCTCCGAGGCTGTAGTTATTACACTGCAGCCCGAAGCCGTAAGCAGGGGAGTGACCTACAAGTCGGTCCTGGCGGAAATGAAGCAGAAGCTTCAATTTAGCGAGTTTGGCACCCCGGCTGGTTTCGTCTTCAGGACGGCAGCCACGGGTGCCAAGATGCTTCAGGTGTCGGGTGCCGGAAGGCAGGAGAGGGCGGACAAGTTGGCTGCCAAACTCCGGGAAGTCCTCAAGCCAGAGGACGCCCGAGTGTCCAGGCCATTGGTCACGGCTGAATTGCGCGTGGAAGGCCTGGACGACTCGGTAACCCCGGAGGAAGTAGTGGCGGCCATGGCCCAAACCGGTGGGTGTCCGCCAGACAGCGTGGTGGCGGGCGAAATTCGCAGCGGCACGGACGGGCTGGGCACTGTTTGGGTGCGATGCCCGGTCGCGGCTGCGAACAAGGTTGCAGATGGCGGGCGACTCCTGGTAGGCTGGGTGTCTGCCAGGGTCAAGCTCCTGCCTAAGCGGGCTTTGAATTGCTTCCGGTGCCTAGAAAAGGGGCACGTCAAGGCACAATGCACTGCACAGGTGGACCGCAGTGAACTATGTTTCCGCTGCGGTCGACCTGGCCACAAGGCGGCCCAGTGCTCTGGAGCGCCAAACTGCAGCCTTTGCGCAGCTGCAGGGAAACGCTCGGAGCACAGACTTGGCGGGAAGGCCTGCAAGGCACCCAAGTCTAAAAACAAGAGGTCTAGAGCTGTCGGAGAAACTGCGCCTCTCCCACAGCCCGACTCCCGACCCAGGGAAGGAGGAGCCGAGGAAATGGAATGTCATTAATGGCACAATACCGTTTCCTCCAGGCGAACATTAACCACGCCGCCAGAGCTCAGGATCTATTGCTCCAGAGCATGGCGGAGTGGTTAATCAACGTGGCTGTGGTCGCCGAGCCGTACTTTGTCCCCCCCCGCGATAACTGGGTAGGGGACCTGGACGGCTCGGTGGCCATCATTGGCGGGACTCTTGACAGTCCGTCCCGAGGACACGGTTGGGTGGCTGCCCTCGTGGACGGCATAGTCACAATTGGGGCGTATTTCTCCCCCAACAAGAGTCTCGCTGACTTTGAGGAGTTCCTTGTCGAACTAGGTGCCGTCGTGAGCCGGTTCCATCCTCGCCCGGTGCTGGTGCTCGGGGATCTCAATGCCAAGTCTGCGGCATGGGGATCCCCGGTCACCGATCCCAGGGGTGAGGTGTTGGAGGAGTGGGCGGTCGAGACCGGCCTGATCGTCCTGAATCGGGGCTCGGTGTACACGTGCGTGCGGCAGCGGGGCGGGTCCATAGTGGACGTGTCGTTTGCGAACCCCGCTGTTGCGAGCCGTGTGCGCGACTGGCGAGTTGCCGTAGAGGTGGAGACGCTGTCGGACCATCGATATATTCGATTTGACGTCTCCACCCAGACTGCGGGCGACGGTTGCCCGTTTGCCCCGCAAATGGATGGTCCTCGCTGGTCATACAAGCGTATCGACAGGGAGCTTCTCGAGGAGGCCGCGATTCTCCAGGCCTGGGTCCGGGAGTCAACGACGAACGAACCCGTCGACGTCGAAGCGGAGGCGCAGTGGTTCCGCGGGGCAATGACGCAAATTTGCGATGCGTCTATGCCCCGCGTCACCCAACCCACAAGACGCCAGCTGTATTGGTGGTCCGCCGTTATCGCGCAGTTGCGCGTGACGTGCGTGGAGGTGAGACGCCAGTACACCCGATACCGGAGGAGACGTCGTCGGGTTCCGGAAGAAGAGGCCGCGCTGTATGAGGTGTACCGCGCGGCCAAGGAGGCTCTGTGGCTGGCCGTCGGCGAGGCTAAGACTCGAGCCAGGGAGGAAATGTTGTCGACCCTCGACGTGAATCCGTGGGGGCGCCCTTATCGTGCGGTCCGAGGGAAACTTCGTGGCTGGGCGCCCCCACTCACTGAGAGTCTGCAGCCTCAGCTGCTGGAGGAAGTGGTCGCAACGCTCTTCCCTGCTAGAGAAGAGCATGTACCGCCGCCGATGGCTTTGCCCACAGCCACAGAGCCAACGGATGAGGAGGACGTCAGCGTCCCCGAGGTGACAGAGGCAGAGATGAGGGCGGCAATAACGCGGCTTCGGGCCAAAACCGTTGCCCCGGGACCCGACGGAGTTCCTGGTGTCGCGCTTGCCCTCGCTCTGAAAGAGCTTATTCAAATCAATCTTTTCAATGGAAATGATTAGATATATCGTTTAAGATAATTTATTGTCTTGCATTAATGTAATAGTATTTTTTTTTTCATTTTTTAGCAACATACCCACATAGGAAAAAGTAAATCATTAGGACAATAGAACCAATGAAACTGAATATTTATTCAATTATTTACATTGAATTGGATAATATTTTAAAGCTATAGCAGCCTACCTCATTCCATTTCATTACTTTAACTTTTTTTCTTTCCCTTTCATCGCTAACTTCACTTTATTTGTCTATTCTACTAGTTAACACCGTTTCTTTACTTCTAATTTTCAGTAACCAATCCTGTAACCATGCCTGTGATGACCCGTAAGGCTACTGCTCAAGATATGGAGCTAAAATTGAGAACGGCCCTCCAAGAACTCAAAGAATCCAACCTCCAAGTTCAACTACTGTTGCAGCAAAGAGAAGAGAGTGAGGTGGAAGTCAATAAAGTTAATAGCAAAACCTCCAGCTTAAAACGGGAGCTAGTAGACCTACATCAGCAATACTTGGACGTTGTTGATGAACGGGATCAGCTGAAGGTGGTCACGGATGGTTTTCATAATTGTAGTAACTTGTATGAGGAGGCTTTGTTTAAAATTAGGGATCTGGAAGATGAGTTAATTCATGCCAATAATTGTATAGTTAAGTTACAGAAAGAAAAAGAATGTACTCAGGTTATAGAAACAAATCTCTTATATGATGAATTATTAAAAACTAATTGTAACCCCCCTTCCTTAATAACAATTGATCTAACTGAAGATTCCTTACTAAAACAGAATTTTATAGTTAGCAATAGGAAGATTAAAAAATATGCAAAATTAAACAGAATAATTAAAAAATGTAATCAATTTAGGAAACAACATAAACGCTTTTCCAAATTTATTCCACTGAGGAAAGAGCGTGTTGATTTACTTAATAAGTTAAATAATTACCAAATAAAATTAGAGGACAGTATAAAAATTTATGAAATTGATACTCAGCATTTGCAGTCTGAAATACAGGTACTTCAGGAATCACTAAGTTCCCTTTCTAGTAGGTATAAGATTTCTCAGAAACAAATTAGGGAACATATTTATGCAGCAAATGAGTTGGTAATGGGTCAATGTAGTTGCCAGACAGTTACCAACCATGATACTATCCAGCCTGAGGTAATGGAGGACCCATACCAGGTTGAGAATTTGTCTCAGGACAGCATATCAAACCAACAAACAACTAATATTACATTAGATTACTCACACGTAGTACAGCTTGAGTTGCATGATAGTCTGCCTGAGATTAGTAATTTTGTTTCTCCTATTAGTCGTGACTGTAATCATTCAGTTATGTTCTCTGACAGTATAGGTAGGGGGCTAGGTAAATTAATTAGTAATAACCTGAGTTATTGTACCCAAAACAATTGTATGCCAGGGTCAAACTACAAACAGATTATGGCATCTGTAACTAAGACTGTTTGTGATCCTAGTACCACCATTACTATATGTGTTGGTAATAGTGCAAAGATTAAAAAGGAAGACATCACTGATTGTGTCTCAGAGTTGTTGAAATTAAATTGTAATAAAATAATATTGTGCGCTTTTCCATATTTTGAAAATTTATGTAACAGAAAAAACAATTATATTCACTTCTTAAATAGACATTTACATTTTTTAGCAGGTCACTACAGTGACAAACTTATATTTCTTGATATCAACACTTTTGTTGATAAACTTAGTTCGACCCGGGGTAAAGTGTATCTACCTATTAGTTGTAGACACAAAATAGCTCGGCTATTAGCTTATAATATTCACACAGACATAAGTAGTATGTCTAAGTTTAGTTATATTGTAAATACTGCGACTATTAGTAATAATACTAATGAACAGGTGGTGACCTTAAATAAATATAGCATTAGTGCTATTGATGTTTACAAACATTATACTGAGGAGGATCCATATGTCACCGTGGAAAATTCTCAATTAGGGTATATTAGTGATAGGATCTTGTTGTCTGGCGATGGCACGGGAGTCTCGGGGCTCTCTCCAGATATTAATATTAATTTAAACTAGAAAGTCAGACAACAGAAGGTGCCATTAACAATATTGTTAAACCTACCAACAGCAAGGTATCTTCTTGCACTCAATTAGCTAGTAAAAAAGGGCCTCAGCAGAACACTTTAAAATTATTCCACCAAAATATCCAAGGCATTTCTTCAAAATTATTAGAAATAGAATTGTTTTTAGAAAAAAGTAAGTTTGACATTATTTGTTTTACTGAACATTGGCTTAAGGATTACCAAATGCTTATTAATTATGAGAACTATATGGTGGGTAGCTGCTATAACCGTAAAACTATGCTTCGTGGAGGTTCCTTAATTTTTGTAAAAAATTGTTTAAGATATAAGCAACGTAACGACATAATAGGTCTCTCGGCTGAACATTGCGTCGAACTGTCCTGTGTTGAGCTAGATAAGCATGTTATTGTGTGTGTGTACAGACCCCCAAACTATCAAAACTTTTCCTTATTTGAGTCAATAATGGAAGATGTCCTGGCAAAACTTGCAGCCAGTAATAAATCTATAATTATTTGTGGTGATTTTAACATCAATATTTTAGAAGAAAATTCAAATAGCAGTCGGTTATTAAATCTTTTTAAGTCATTTGACTTGACCAACACTTTTATAGAACCTACTAGAGTCACTCCATCTTCTGCTACTTGTATAGATAATGTATTCTGTGATTGTGATTACTTAGATAAAGCCATAGTTAATTGTCTGCCGTCTGACCATAGCGGACAAACTGTAACTTTTAGGTGTAATACACCATTGCAAAAAATTCAGATTAAATTTAGACCCATAACTTCTAACAAATTAAATAGGTATAATATTTCTCTACAGAACAAATTAAGTGTTATGAGCCATGACGATATTAATATAAATCAATTTTATGATAATTTCTTTTCAATAGTTCACACTGAATTCAACAAAACTTTTGAAAAGAAGTCAAAAAGTATTTGCCCTAAATTTATATTTAGTGATTGGGCAACTAGAGGTATCAGAAAAAGTAGGGAAACACTATTTGAGCTTTATGGCCTTAAGCCTTATATGAACACTGAAACTTTTAACAAATATGTTGCTAAGTATTCAAAAATTTTTAGAGATACATGCAAGGTTGCCAAAGCCTTGCACATTAGCAACAAGATCAAAACAGCAGAAAATAAAATAAAGACAGTTTGGAAAGTCATAAATAGCGAGACTAACAGGAAGAAAACACGTAATACTAGCTACACATTAGATACAGAGTGATGTGGTCCTAAAAGCTCTAATCAGGAAGTAGCTCAAGAATTTGTAAATTTCTTTACCGATATATTGTTAAAAACTACGGAGGCTCTAAATTCCTCTCCTGAAGTCTCAATTGGTTTACTAAAGGCGAATGTGTCTGGATGCCAGGCTGAATTTAAATTTAAACACATAAACCCGATGATAGTTATTAAAGCTTTTCGGCAAATAAAAATCAAACTGACCGAAGATCTATGGGGAATGTCTATCAAAGTTTGTACATCCATACTTGAGACTATAGCTCCATACTTAGCTTTAATTTTTAATTTGTGCGTAGACCAAGGAGTTTTCCCTGATTTAATGAAATACAGTAAAGTCATACCTCTTTTCAAATCCGGTGATAGTAAAGATACAAATAATTAAAGGCCTGTATCCGTGTTGCCAGTTTTTAGTAAGGTGTTCGAAAAGATAATGCTTAATCAAATGGTCAATCATTTTAACACCAATAGAATCTTACACGATCAACAGTATGGTTTCACCAAGGGACGTTGTACAACCGACGCCGGTGTAACCTTAATAAAGCACATATTTACGGCGTGGGAAGAGTCCCAAGACGCTGTAGGAATATTTTGTGATCTCTCCAAAGCATTTGATTGTGTAAATCACGACACATTGCTTTTGAAACTTGAGCATTACGGACTAGGTAAACTTGCACTTAGTTTGTTAAAATCTTATTTGAGTGATAGACAACAATATGTTCAAATAAATGGTGTTAATTCACAGGGTTTAAAAGTAAAAATGGGGGTTCCGCAAGGCTCAATATTGGGTCCTTTCCTCTTTTTAGTATATATAAATGATCTACCCTATTTACTGAAAAACCAACCTCAAAATATGGTGTTATTTGCCGATGACACTTCCCTAATTTTTAAGATCAATAGACGGGCCCAAAATTTAGATGACGTGAATAATGCCCTACTTCAAGTCCATAATTGGTTCACAGCAAATAATTTAGTACTAAATGAAAAAAAAACGAAATGCATAAGATTTGCTTTACCGAATGTTAAAAGTAGCGATTGTGATATAGTACTGAATAAAGAGAAACTTGAATTCGTAGATAAAACGGTTTTCCTGGGGATTACGCTTGATTCAAGGCTACAATGGGGTTCTCATTTAACATCTCTGGCGGGGCGGCTAAGTTCGGCAGCATATGCTATTAGAAAAATCCGTCAATTTACTGATGTAGATACTGCTAGATTGGTCTATTTTAGTTACTTTCATAGTATAATGTCTTATGGCATTTTGTTATGGGGACGGGCTGCTGACATTGAGTCTATATTTATTCTGCAAAAAAGAGCCATCAGAGCCATATACAATCTTCGTAGGCGCGATTCTTTGAGGGAACTGTTTAAGGAAATAAACATCATGACTGTACATTGTCAATACATCTACGAAAACATAATGTACGTAAGAAAAAATCTACATATTTTTGGTAAAAGAGGTGACAGACACAATTACAGTACTAGAAATAGGGACCAATTAGTTCAGCCAGGCTTCAGACTCGCTAAAGTAGACTCATCTTTCATGGGGTACTGTTTGAGATGCTATAATAAAATTCCACAAAGCATTCTTGAGCTGAATGAAACAAAATTTAAAACATGTATTAAACGCACACTTTGTAAGCAAGCATATTACAAATTGGACGACTATATCGCTGATAAAACTGCTTGGCTCAATGCCGGTCCTGCTCCACAAGGACAGGGGCGCATAAATTGATAGCATTAAATTGTATTGTTGGAGCTGCTGAAGATTGTACACCTATCTTTGCATTGTATAGAATCAATCTCTTTATTATTATATAGCCGCATATCGCATATTGTGTGAGTGCTATGTACTAGAATGCTATCAGTCGCTAGAAACCTACGTTTTTCCTTGACTTGAATGTGCCGTGGCGATTAGGAGATATGTCATGCTCACTCAAATGTCTCGCTGATGGTGACGCGTGTGTCGGATCATTTAGTTCCCTTCAAAATGGTTGAGTTGAATGGTGCTGATACATGCGTCATGTTCGTGAACGAGCGCTGTCAGTTGGGACTGGTCAGCTCTTGGTTGCCACGGCTTTTGAATTTAATAATTTTATTTTTTAATTGTTTTTGTTTTTTTTTTTACTATGGACACCTTTAACGTGCACATCTTGCTACATTGTTCTCACATAATGTACCACCTCAACATGAATGATGTAACCAAGATTTTGTAAAAATATTCTGATTTAAAAGAGTGTCCATGGAGTTTCTTGCCCATTCTTCTCCATAGAGATCTACGCTAGGGAATGGGCAACTACAGTACTTTCACAGTTTTTATGTCTTGTGTCTGGGACTGTAGCTACATTTAATTTTCATATTTGTTTCGACAATTCAAAAGTGCCTGTAACTGGCCTACTTGAAATAAATGCTTTGATTTTGATTTTGATTTTGATTTTAGAGCTAGAGCCCCAGCTGAGAGGACTCTACTCAGCGTGTCTTGAGCAGGGCCAATTCCCTAGTGAGTGGAAAAAGGGTCGTCTGGTCCTGCTCAAGAAGGCGGGGCGCCCAGCGGATTCGCCATCCGCATACCGGCCCATAGTGCTGCTGGACGAGGTGGGTAAGCTTTTTGAGCGGATTATTGCTGCCCGCCTCGCCGGCCACTTGTACAGAGAGGGGCCGGATCTGGACGATAGCCAGTTCGGCTTTCGGCATGGGCGCTCCACTGTGGACGCCATAATGCGGGTAAGAGTCCTGGCGGAGGAAGCGGTGTTCCGGGGTGGGGTGATGTTGGCGGTGTCCCTGGACATCTCTAACGCTTTCAACACCCTGCCCTGGAGCTGCATTCGGGAGGCGTTGTGTTATCACAGGGTGCCCCCGTACCTCCGCCGCATCGTTGGGGCTTATTTAGCGGAAAGGTGTGTCACCTACAGGGGACGCGACGGCGGAGGCCGGCGCGACATGTCGTGCGGTGTTCCACAGGGTTCGGTCGTCGGCCCACCCCTGTGGAACATCGGCTACGACTGGGTGCTGAGAGCCGAGCTCCAACCGGGGGTGGCCCTGGTGTGTTACGCAGACGACACACTGGTCACGGCCCGGGGGAGCTCGTACAGGGAGGCAGCGTTGCTGGCCACGGCTGCGGTCTCACAGGTTGTGGGCCGCATACGGCGCCTGGGCCTGGAGGTGGCCCTCAACAAGTCGGAGGCCGTGGTCTTTCACGGCCCCCGGCGGGCGCCGCCGCCGGGATCACATATTGTGGTCAGGGGTACTCCAATCGCTGTCGAGTCCACCATGAAGTATCTGGGATTGGTGCTCGACAGCCGTTGGAGCTTCGGCCCCCACTTCCAGCGGCTGGCGCCCAAGTTGATGGGCGCGGCGGGCGCGCTCGCAACGCTGCTTCCCAATCTGGGGGGCCCGAGCACCGCCTGTAGGAGATTGTACCTGGGGGTCTTGCGATCCATGGCCCTGTACGGGGCCCCGGTGTGGGCCTCTGACCTGACGGCCGGCAGCATCGCGATCCTGCGAAAGCCGCAGAGGGCGATGGCCGTCAGGTCTGTCAGGGGGTATCGCACAGTCTCCTACGAGGCGGCTTGTGCACTGGCCGGGTCGCCACCCTGGGACCTAGAGGCGAGAGTCCTCGCGTCACTGTACCGGTGGCGCGAGGAGGTGCGGACGCGGGGCGGTGGGCCGATACAGCGAGAGATTGATCTGCGTCGGTCTCAGCTCCGCGAGGTCATGGTGGTGGAGTGGCGGGAGAGGCTTTTGCGCCCTACCGCCGGCCTCGCTACCATCGAGGCGATCCGACCAGTGCTCGAGGAATGGCTCGAGAGAAGGCACGGCTCCCTGTCGTTTCGGGCGACGCAGGTGTTCTCGGGGCACGGTTGCTTCGGGAAATACCTGTGTCGCATAAACAGGGAGCCGGACGCCCGGTGTCATCACTGCGTCCATTGTCTGGAGGACACGGCGCGGCATACGCTGGCAGAGTGTGTCGCATGGGAGGAGCCGCGCCGTGCCCTCGTGACAGAAGTGGGAGCCGATCTGTCGCTGCCGGCCGTCGCTCGTGCGATGGTCGGGAGCGCAGAATCGTGGGATGCGGTGATCTCCTTCTGTGAAACGGTCATCTCACAGAAGGAGGCTGCGGAGAGGTTGAGGGAGGTCGAGACCGCTCTCCCCACCCGCAGCAGACGTATCGGGCGTCGGAGGAGGGCGGACAACGCCCTCTTCCGGCCCCCCTAAACGGGTCCAGAGGGACGGTGGACTTGGGGACGTCCGCCGCCCTGCCGAATAACTGGACCCGAGGCGGTGGCGCGTAGTGTTCCGCGCGCGCCCCTATTGGCGTTGCGGGGGGAGTACACCTCACTCCCTCCGCAAACATGAGGTGGCCTGCTGAGGCGGGCCAGCACTAGCCGGGGATCGTGGAAGGCGCACTAGTTCCCATGATCTCCGGTGCAAGTGTGGGAAGGGAACACCGGGGTGGTTTTTAGTCGGTTAGAGTCCGACAGACCCCTCCACCCGCCCCAGGGCGGAGGACATCCGTGTGGATTTTCCACCCCGGCAACAAAAAAAAAAAAAAAAAAAAAAAAAAAAAAGGTTAGGTTAGGTTAGGTTAGGTTGGGGGACCCCCCCACAGAGCTTACGTCCACGTCGTGTCCCCTGGAAACAGCCCAGTTCTGACCACCGTAACGGAGTGGCAGACTGGGTTGGCCAAAGTGCTCTGTGCTCTCGTAGCTCATTTTATTCATTGCCTTTATAGTACGAGTCTGCGGAATGCCCAAACCCTCGCGGGACGCCTGCGGGCGTTTTTTAAAACCAAAAGGCCCTTCTCAGGGCCAACCAAACGGCCCTTCTCAGGGCCAACCAAAAGGCCCTTCTCAGGTCCAACCCAAAGGCCCTTCTCAGGGCCAACCAAAAGGCCCTTCTCAGGGCCAACCCAAAAGCCCTTCTCAGGGCCACCCCGACGCTCCAACATCAGAGTGTAGCCGCGCGCCGTCTGCGGCTAGCTACTTCGGCGGGGCAGAGTCGTCTGACAGCGACTCGGTTGTTGGAGGGTTGGATGCGAGTGGCTCTCGATCGCGGAAGAGGGTCTTCCGAAGCTGTGGTGTGTCCGAGAGCTCCTCGGCTTCGGGGTCCAAACCATTGTCGAAGGCTAAAAAGCCAACGACAACGGCCGCGGATACCCACGTCGTTGGGCTCGCGGACGCCCAGCGCCAGGTGGACCTGGCCCGGAAGGCGCAGCTCCAGCAAGAGCTGGAGGAGCGGGTTGCCGCCAAGGAGAAGCGTGCGCACGTTGCCCGGGCCAAGTCTGGGTACGGTGCGTCACGCGTTCTGTACGCGGACCAGTCCCTGGAGGAGCTGCAAAGGATGGCAGAGGAGGACGAGGAGGGGATCATAGAGGTCGCCTCTAAGTCCTCCAACTTAAAGGGCACGTTTCAAAAGGCCCTAAAATGCAGGGCCGCGAGCCTGCGTGGTGTCGTCGCTGAGTTGGTGAAGCGGACGACCACCGACGAGACGCGGCAACTGCAGGCGAGAATAGATTGTCTGCAGTCGGAGGTCAGCCAGCTTCACCAAAAGCTCGCTGAAGCCGCGGCCCGGCCACAACAGGCCAAGGCGAGCCCTGTGGCAGAGGGCCCTGCCTCGGCCCGGCCACAACTAGCCGAGACGTGCTCTGTAGTGGAGGGCCCCTCCTCCAACCTTGAGGATATCATCCGCAAGGTTGTAATGGAGGAGAGGGCCTTCACAAGAACCTGCTTAGCGGGTATCGAGGACCGGCTCTTGCCCGAGAAACGCCTCCGACCGCAACTTGCGGCGGATAAGAGGCAGTGTGAGCCGGGGCCGTCCTCCTCCTCCCAGGTGGAAGACGCCCTTCTGCCTTCAACCACCCCGTCCAACGAGTGGACGGAAGTGGTCCGTAAGGGGAAGGGCAAAGGGAAGAAGACGGTAACGGCCGTCCCTGTCGTCCCCGCCACCACCGCTCCCAGCCAGTCGCAGACGACCGGTACGGGAAATGGGAAAGGGAAAGGGAGGGGAAATAGACACCTAGTCCCCCCAAAAACCGCGGCCGTCGTGGTGACGCTCACCGCGGAGGCTGCGGAGCGCGGGGAGACGTACGCGTCTATTTTGGTGCGGGCGCGGGCCAATGCCGATCCCACCCAACTGGGGATCGGCAGTGTGTCTTGCCGGCGGACCCAAGCGGGGGCTCGAATATTCGAGTTCCCGGGGGCCGAAGGGGGTGCCCGCGCGGACCTCTTTGCAGCCAAGCTGCAAGAGGTCATCGCGGACTCGGCCAAGGTGGCCCGGCCGGTCAAGTCGGCGGCCATAGAAGTGACGGAGCTAGATGACTCCGTCACCAAGGAGGAGGTGGTGGCGGCGGTCGCAGCGGTAGGGGGCTGTGGCGCCGCGGCGGTCCAAGGCCGGGACATAAGGCCCGGCCGCGGTGGTATGGGCACCATCCGCCTCGAGTGCCCAATCGCCGCTGCCAAAGCCGTCCTTGCGAAAGGACGGCTGCAAGTCGGGTTCAGCTCGGGCGCAGTCCGGGCACTCGAGGACCAGCCTCTGCGGTGTTTCCGGTGCTTCGGCATCGGCCACACCAGGCCTCTGTGTCCGTCCAAGATAGACAGGACGGACACATGCTACCGCTGCGGCAAGGAGGGCCACAAAGCTGCCTCCTGCAAGGCCGCCACGCCGCACTGTGCGGTGTGTGCCGCCAGTGGCCGCCGATCAGGCCACGTAATGAAGGGGAGGAAGTGTATTCCTCCCCCTAAGCGTGGCAAAGCGCAGGCGCCGACCGGGCCTGCGCCTGCTGCTGCCGCTAACACCGCCGTTCTTGCGGCGGCTGCGGAGGAGGTTGCGATGTCCGACTGATGGACACAGTCGAACATCGCATCCTTCAGGCGAACACCAACCACTGCAGGACAGCCCAGGATCTGCTGATGCAGACCATGGCTGAGTGGTTGGTGGACTTAGCGGTGGTCGCCGAACCCTACTCGGTCCCTGGCCGTTGGCTGGGTGACCGGGACGGCTTGGTGGCGTTGGTGGCGCGGTCTTCCACAGACTCCCCTCCCCTCTCGCTCTTAGAGAGGGGACCGGGATACGTGGCCGCCGCGTGGGGAGAGATAGCGATGGTGGGGGTGTATTTCTCCCCAAACCGCCCTCTCTCGGACTTTGAGGATTTCCTGGAAGTCCTCACTGCTGTCGTAGGGAGGGCGGCGCCACGCCAGGTCGTGGTGTTGGGCGACCTAAACGCCAAGTCGGTGGACTGGGGCAACCCGGCCGCCGGTTGCAACGTCCGGGGACGCGCCGTCCAGTTTTGGGCGGCCTCGTGCGGTGTGTCCCTTCTCAACAGGGGGGCGGTCCACACGTGTGTGCGGCAACAGGGCGGGTCGGTGGTGGACGTGTCGTTTGCCACCCCCGCGCTGGCCGCCCGCGTCGTGAACTGGCGGGTGGAGCTGGTGGAGACCTTGTCGGACCACCGTTACGTGCGGTTCGACATCTCCACCCGGCAGGGGAGGGGGACGGCCCGCGCTGGGCAATCTCCCTTCCCGCGGTGGGCACTCACCCGCCTGGACCGGGAGGCAGCAAAGGAGGCCGCCTTTCTCCAGGACTGGCTGTCGCCTCCCCCAGTCGAGGAGGTCCCGGACGTTGACGCCGCAGCGGTCCGGCTCAGGGGGTCCTTGACCGAGGTGTGCAACTCCAGCATGCCTCGGTCTCGCCGTCCGCCTCCCCGTCGTGCCGTCTACTGGTGGACGGAGGAGCTGGCGGGACTCCGGGCCACCTGCGTGGCGGCCAGAAGGGCCTACACGCGGAGCCGACGGCGCAGTGCCCAAAACCGAGTCCGGGCAGAGGAGGACCGCCTGTACGCCTCTTACCGAGAGGCTGCGGAGGCCCTCAAGTCTGCAATGGGCGCTGCGCAAGACTCGGCGAGGGCCGAGATGCTGGAGGGTCTCGACAGGGATCCCTATGGGAGACCATATAAGGCGGCGCGGAATCAGCTCCGCCCCTATGGTCCCCCACTGTCGGAGACCCTTGAGCCAGCATTGTTGGATGGGGTGGTCCGGTTCCTGTTTCCGCGCAAGACCGACTTCGTCCCACCAACAATGGATCCCCCGCAAGGGGCGGCTCCACCGGAGGCGGAGGTCCCCCCGGTGACGGCGGTGGAACTCTGCGCAGGGGTTCTGAGCCTTCGCGCAAAGAAGACAGCCCCCGGACCGGACGGCGTCCCCGCACGGGTGGTGGCGATCGCCGCCTCCCAAATGGAGGACAGGTTTCGGGACCTCTTCAGTGCGTGTTTTACGGCTGGGAGGTTCCCGAAACTGTGGAAGGAGGGGCAGCTATGCCTCCTCCGAAAGGAGGGACGCCCGGTGGACTCTCCCTCGGCATACCGGCCCATCGTTCTGCTCGATGAGGTCGGTAAATTGTTCGAGGGGATTGTCGCCGGGAGGCTGGATAGCCATTTGCGGGAGGTAGGGCCGGATCTGTCGGACGCCCAATACGGTTTCCGCCGTGGGCGTTCGACGATCGACGCGCTGGCCCTACTCAAGGGCCAGGTGAAAGAGGCGGTGGAGGCGGGGGACGGAGTGCTGGCGGTGTCATTCGACATTGCCAACGCCTTCAACTCCGTCCCCCACTCGACGATATTGGAGGCGCTCCGGTACCACGGAGTGCCCCAATATCTGCGGGATCTCCTGGCCAGCTACTTGGAGGACCGAGAGGTCCTCTTCGTAGACAAAACGGCCACCGTGAGGCGCTACGGGGCAGAGTCCGGTGTTCCACAGGGGTCGGTGCTTGGCCCCCCCTTGTGGAACATCGGGTTCAATTGGCTCTTGCGGGGAGCCCTCCTCCTGGGCACGAGTGTCATCTGCTACGCGGACGACACTCTGCTCACTGCCCGGGGGAGGAACTTCGGGGATGCGGCCTGTCTGGCCTCGGCTGGCGGATCCTTGGTGGCAGAGAGGATCCGCCGCCTGGGATTGAAGGTGGCGCTGCACAAGACGGAGGCCGTGTACTTTCGCGGTCCACGGCAGCGCTGCCCTCCCGACGCCCACATCGTCGTGGAGGGCGTCCGTATAGGGGTCCAGCCCCAGATGAAATATCTGGGTCTGGTGCTGGACGACAGGTGGCGCTTCGGCCCGCACTTCAGCGGGCTGTCGACGCGCCTGTTGAAGGCCGCGGACGCCCTCTCGTGGCTCCTCCCAAACCTGGGGGGGCCCAAGGCGAAATGCCGGCGCCTCTACGCCTCTATCTTGCGGAGCATGGCCCTTTACGGGGCACCCATCAGGGCGGACTCCCTCCATAGGAGGGAGAATGCGACCGCCATCCGCAGGCCCCAACGGGCCATTGCACAGCGGGTGGCGAGGGCTTACCGCTCGGTGGGCTTTTCGGCGGCGTGCGCTCTGGCCGGCACCCCTCCTTGGGAGTTGGAGGCATGGGTGCTCGCCAGAGTGTACGAGTGGACGGCGCACCGGAAGGCGCTAGGGGAGCGCCCCGTCGCCGAAGAGCGGGAGGCCGTGCGGCAGGAGGCGAAGGACGCCATCGTCCTCCATTGGACGGAGGACCTCGCCAACGCCGCCTTTGGCCGCCGGACGTTGGACGCGCTCGGTCCGGTCCTGAAGGGCTGGCTCGAGCGGTCCCACGGTTTCCTCTCTTTCCGTCTGGTGCAGGTGTTGTCCGGGCACGGCTGCTTCGGATCGCACCTGCACCGGATCGGGAGGGAGGAGACCCCGGCGTGCCACGACTGCGGCGCGGCGGAGGACACGGCGCAGCACACCTTCGAGGTGTGCCCGGCGTGGGCCGAGCTGCGCCGCGGTCTGACCGCGGTGGTCGGACCGGACCTCTCGCTTCCCGGCGTGGTCGACGCCATGCTGGGGAGCGAGGAGGCCTGGTCAGCGATAGCCTCCTTTTGCGAGGACGTACTCTCGCAGAAGGAGGAGGCGGAGCGCTCGTGGGAGGACGATCCTCTCGCTGCGCCGCTCCGCAGACGAAGAAGGGGGAGAAGGCGTCGAGCCCTCCCTCCTCATGGTGACGGGCGGGCTACAGGCACGGGGGTGCCTGCGCCCGCATTGCACCCGTCATCTTCGTCGGTCATTCCCGACCCCCCCACACCCGTGTGGTCTGCCTTGCAATCGTCGGCGGAGGACTGGAAGTAAAGGCTGTGCCGGTTTCCCAGTCCCCCGCCACTCGGACGAAGCGGGAATGCGCTGGGTCGTTTTAGTGGGTATACCGGGTCCGCCCGGGGAGTCCCACATACCCCTCCCGTCCCCCGATGGGAGGGTATGCGTAATGCATTTTTTCCCAGCGACAAAAAAAAAAAAAAAAAAAAGGTTAGGTTAGGTTAGGTTAGGTTAGGTTTTTTTTTTTTTTTTTTTTTTTTTTTTTTTTTTTTTTTTTTAATATTTGTATTCTTCTACCTCCTACATAATTGGAGCCTATGCTAAGCTTATCATTCATTCCAGTTCTCGCTATTTTTCCGCTCGTACTTTCATTCTTCATACTTTGTCTTTCTTTCATCCTTCCTCTTTCTGTCTGTAAGGGTAGGACGCCCTTCTACTTTCCCTATTTTGTACTCTATTTTTACTTTTCAATTTTTATTTCGGGTGTAACAAGTCAGTACAACGGTTTTTTATTCTTTCTTATTCATTGGTTCTTATTCTAATTCTTAATATTATTACATGTTTGTTTGCATCATCAACAATGCTTAAGGATAACAAACTAGTTTAAACTAGTTTTGGTTTTTATTTACATTATTTCTTAAAACTTTCCTATTTTCTATTTCTTATTTCTAGAACATGTTTGTTTGCTACATAAACAACTATCTTAATTATACTTTTGTTACTTCTACTTACATTTTTATTTCTTTAGACTACTTTTAACTCTATTTCTTAATTTTAATACATTTATCGATTTCAGATCAACGGCTTACTTATTTCTATTTGTTACTTACGACTACTTACACTGATTTATCGGTATGGACAACATATTAATAGTTATATGTAATTATTTATCTTGGGCGTGTTTTAGCAAGTTTGTTACGTCTGCTTTCAATGCTTGACCCTAATATTCTATATAATATTATGTAAGCATTTTTTCTTAGGCCGTTTTGTTTCTTTTTATTACTCTATTGCAAATCCTTACACAATAATCTAAAAACACCTCTCTCTTTTTCCCTTTCATTATAAGCCACACATTTTCAGCATCCAGTTTGGTGTCGAGTACGTGCTCAGCCACAAGTCTTTCCTGATCGAATACAGGGCAGCTGAACAATATATGTGGCACCGTCTCAGCAATGTCGGGATCGCAAATGCACGATGGGCTCTCTTTACACTTAAAGCGATTCAAGTATTCCGAGAACCCACCGTGCCCCGTCATGATTTGGGTAGTTATATTGCTCATTTTCATCTTCCTGACTATCGCATACGCCGCCACCGCATCTGGGAAAAACAGCTTCGTCCCTGAAGCCGTTTCTCCAGCGCAGTATCTCCGGTTCCACACGTCAAGAGTTGCCATTCGGATGCATCGCTTGACGTATGAAACCGGGCACAGATCGTAGTCGGGCTTTCGTTTGGAACCTTCAGCGGCTCTCTTGGCTAGTTCATCGGCCCTCTCATTCCCTTCCAACCCCACATGGGCTTTGACCCAAAACAAGGTAACAGCCTTGTTTTGGATCGACAGGGACCTGAGGTTGGCCCTTGTCTCTACTGCCAGGAGGTGGTGTCGATTGTGGTTTTGAATCGTTTGGAGGGCCGCCATAGAGTCACTGAAGATTCCGAACGACTGCGCACTGTGCTTTAGGATCACCCTGGTTGCGACGCATATCGCCAGAAGCTCAGCCTGGTAAACAGTGGAATAGTGTGGGAGAGCAAGCTTGAGAGTTTTGGTTTCGGCGTCACCACTCCATATGAATAGTGCCGCTCCAACCTTGCCCCCAATCTTGCTCCCATCCGTGAAGATGCGAACTTCATGTTCACTCTGGGCATCTAGTTGCTCTTGGTTTACCAGGCTTATGAGTTCTAGCTCAGCGCGCTCTGCTGGGTGTGGAGCCTCCGTTGCCGAGGCGGTCTGCTCGACGCTCCTGTCGCCCAGTGCCGGCTGAGGCACTCCCCTCCTTGCCTCGTAAAGCGATGCTGCTTCGCGGACTCGCAAATCGAGAGGTAGTATCCCAGCCAGCACCAGCGCGGAATTTAAGGAGACCGTTCGGTATCCCTTGCACAGTTTTTGTGCGATACCGCGCTGAACCGCTCCCAACTGCTTCTTGACGCCTTGCTTGTCTACGGCCGAGGCCCATACGCTGGCGGCGTACAGGATGATTGGTTCGACGGTGGCCACATATATTATTCTAATAACTTCGGGGTTAAGCCCCCAGCTAGTTTTTGCTGCCCTGGTTAGCTGCTTGTGGATGCCTATTGCCTTTCTGCACACATTCGCGACGTGTGCGTTGAAAGTCAGCTGCTTGTCGATGGTGACACCCAGGATTTTGATTTCGTTGGACATGGCAATGTCGATCCCGCTCATGCTCAAGCGCGGAGTGTCGTATTTAAGTTTGCGCGTTATAACCATTGCATTGGTTTTTTGAGGGGCAAATTTGAGCTTGTTTTGGACACCCCACGCCTGAACATGTTCGAGAGCGGCATTGGCTCGTCCCTCGATCTCCAATGCTGTGTCACCATCGAATATCAGCACAACGTCGTCAGCAAAAGCCTGGCAATAGTCATCCCTGGCTTCCAAGCTCTTAAGAAGCGGGTCCAGCAACAAATTCCAAAAGATAGGTCCGGCGATGGAACCCTGGACACAGCCTTTGCTTGTGGCCTTGCAGTACTCTTCACCAGCGTATCTGACTCTGACCCTTCGGTTTACGAGGTAGTTGTCGATGACCCTCCTCAGGCCCACCGGACACTGTTCCTCAGCCAGACGGACTCTTATGGCTGGCCACCATGCGCTGTCGAAGGCTCCTTCTATGTCCAGTGATACCAGTACTACAATTTTCTTTAGTGACAACTTAGCGCGTATGTGCCGCATTAGTGCATAGAGGGAGTCTTCGGTGCTTCTCTGGGGCATGAATCCGTACTGACGAGTACTCATCCTAGGGATCAGGTGAAACCTGAGGCGGGCCACCAACATCTTCTCATATATTTTACCGAAAATTGGTAATAGGCCGATTGGTCTGTACGCCTTCGGGTTGCCGTAATCAGTTTTGCCAGGTTTCTTTGGAATGATTACCGTTGCTTCCTTCCAAATTTCGGGGAAGAGGTGACTTCTCAGGCAGCCATTGAGGAGAGCCAAGGCCACATCAGGGGCTCCTTTAATGGCCTGGCAGCAAATGTCGGCAGTGAGGCCGTCTGCTCCTGGCGCTTTTTTAACATTGAATGACTCGCACGCTGCCGTCAGCTCGGCCATCGTGAATGGTGGTTCACAAGACTCATCTTCCTCCCCAGCATTCACGACTTCGGCCTTCTCTCTAGTAAGGCGGTGGCAGGTGCTGTCAGTGCCTAAGTGGTCTTCAGGATAAAAGGTTTCCGCCAGTAATTCTACCGAGCCTTTTGCGTCCAGAACCTCCCCATCCTTCGCTAGTGGCTGGTCCTCTCCTCTTCCCTTGGTCCTCCCTATCACCCGGTATATTCCTTCCCAAACCCCTTCTCTGTCCTGTGTTGTGCAGAAGTTCTTCCAGCTCTCGATCTCGTCCTTGGCTGCCTCCGTCTCATACTCAACTTTCAGTTTCAGGTACTCTTCAACGACCTTCGATCTTCGGACTGGTGCGGCACCCCTGACTCTGCATTTCCTGGTAGCGACCTCTTTCTTCATCTTCTCAAGTTTCTCGGACCACCACGGCAAAGTAACCACTTCTTTTATTTTCTTAATCGGCATTGATGACGTGCACGCGTCTTTTATTAGGTTAATGTATCCGTTTGTAATGGTATTTAATTGGTCAACTGTATTTAATTTTTCTATTTCTATTTTGTTTATTTTGTTTGCTTGCAATAATTGGCCGAGTTTCTCACGAAACTCGGACCAATTTGCTTTTTTAGTGTTGAAAATCCTAGTGGTTCTATTGATTTGAATGCCTTTTGACCTCTTTAATTTGATGTTAAAAACAATGCCGTTGTGATCCGAGCTCGTGAGGCCCTCGTCTACTTTCCAGCCATCCACCAGGTCCAGGATGTCCGTGGAGCATGCCGTGATATCGACGTGGCTGCAGTATCGTATTCCTCCTCTGGTCGTGTCGAAGGTCGGAATTTCCCCTCTGTTGAGTATGTTCAGGTCCAGCTCGTCGAGAACTCCGGACACTTCTTCACCCCTGCGATCGATGGTCAGGCTTCCCCACCAGGTACTTTTTGCGTTTGCGTCTCCTCCAAGGATCCACATTCTGGAACCTACCTCTTCCTCGACGCGTTTGAGGTGCTCGAGGTATGGTCCAATTGGCTGGTCTGGCTCGAAATAAAAGGAGACTAGTGTGATCCTCCAGGCACTAGTTCGGATCCCCACCACGGTGATGTTGTTCGTGGTGAGTTTCGGGTACTGCTCTACAATGAGATCTTTATCGAAGACCGCTATTGCTGCCTTAACAGTCCCATCTCCGGTATTTGTGCTCTGGAAGATCCGAACGCCTCTATGACTCCTCATTTCCCTTGCCCCGCCCACATATGGTTCCTGGAGGAGAGCAATGGCGACCCCGCGCTTTTCCGCTTCGATAAGGAGCTCGTTCGTCGCCAATCTTTTTCTCTGGAGGTTGGCCTGGACCATTCTGTAGGGGTTTGGGTTGCCGTGGGTGCCCTTAGCAGTATGCTACCGTTGCCCTTGCTATCTCATCCCATTTACGGCGTGTTGGACATTCTGAACTAAAGGCGTTGTGGCCAACGTCGCCGAGCTTGGCCCTTGCGCAGTTCTGGCATTTGGGTGGAGCACCCGTCAAAAAGTCTTCACATTCTGATCTTAAATGTGGGCCGCCGCAGTGACTACACAAGTCCGCCGCTTCTTTACAGTAACGTTTGCCATGCCCATAGCCTAGGCAGCGCGTGCACTGCACCAGTGGGGTCTGGTCTTCGACCCTTACGCGCTGGAGGTCTATGTGCAGGCATCCCGCTTCTGTTGCCCGTCTCCAAATGGTTGGCGAGACGCTGACCACCACGTGACAGGTGTGTGGGTTCCTCGTCCTCCTTCGGAACTTCACCACCATCCTGTCCTCCTCCTTGTCGAGGTTGCGAAAAACGTCTCGGTTTTGGTTTCTCATGGCTTTTAGAACATCTTCGTCCGAGTTCGCGGAGAGGACGCTTCTGAGAATCAGTAGTGGGTCCTTGTTCTTCACTTCCTCGACATGGAGGTCCTGTCTGTCCGTGGCTAGTTTTTCCTTTATTTTGTCACGTTCCTCGGTTGTTTGAAAGCCCATAATGACTTTCCTATCCTTTGCCTTCCTCACCCTTTCCACCTTGACCCAGCCTTCCTTTGCGTCTACTGCTTCTCTGACTTTACTCAGTACTTCATCGCCAGTCTCTGTCTCGTCCTTCGAGGTAACGACTATTGAGTGAAGCGTACTTCGCGTTGTAATTGCTTTTCCGCTTTGAGTGGCGGTCACGCTCGCATAAGTCATGGCAGCTCCGTTTTCTATTGTCTTTTTATGCTGCTCTAATGCCACTTTCAACTCCTCCATCTCCTTGGAATGGCTTTCTAGCAGCAACGAATGACTCTTTATTTGAGCCTCGAACAAGTAGTTGCTCTGGCTAGGGTCGGCTAGGCTAGTGAATGTGAGGTCGGCGGCCGCAACTTCGGGACGTACTTTCTCAGAACCCACTCCCTTGGATTTTGCTGACTTTTCGGCCTCCTTGACCAGTTGAAATAACCTGTCCAGTGCCTCTATGATTCCGGTTTTTATTTCGTTTTTTGTATTTCTAGAGGTGCTTTTCACCATCAGCCGCCTTCACCTTGAGTGGGGTCCTAATTGGGTTCATCGTTGGAGGTTTGCGTCAAAGTGTAAAATTCAAGATAAAACAAAAGTAAAAGTGTATAATAAAGAATAAAATGTAAAAATACTAAAGATTATAAAATCTTAGCAGGTCTAAACTCTATGTAAAGCAATTTACGGTCAGTCTTACGTTCATTTAACGGGTCAAGCACCGAAAGCAGACGAGAAAAACTCTCAGAAGTCCAAAAAAAAAAACTGCAAAAAATTCGACTCTTAGAAAATCTCTACATAGAGTCATTTAATCAAGTCCGGAGGATAGCCCCTACCGAGCCCTACCAGATGAGCCCAAACTCGGTATGGTTACCCCAAGGGGTTTCAGAGATATCCTAACTTGAAAATTTGGTTTTTTACCAAAATAAAGCACCAAAAGTGGTTGCAAGAGGATATCTCCGGAACCACCGGTCCGAAAAAACCGGTGTTTGGGCTCTCCGAGCTTGGCGCGGCGTGACCGATCCACCGGAATGGCTTTCAGGCTGAAAAAAACTGAAAGCCTGAAAACGCCTGAAAACTATCTTATCAATTACCCTAGGCCGTACTGGTATGTCCAGCGAAGACCCCAGCCCTCTACGACTTTCCGTTGGGAAGTTATGGCCATCTAAAGTTTTTAGAAAATGGCCGCGGTGCTGTCAAAGTCGATTTTTGACCACGAATAACTTCCCTCTGGAAAGTCGTAGACCCCCCGAGTTTGGGCTCTCCCAACTCGGCCCGGGCTCCGCTGTCCGCTGAAACCACTTTCAGGGTCCTGAAAATTTCTAGCCCCAAACCGCCTGAAATCGTGGGGTGTGTAGGGCAATGAGCCCTTGACTATAAATCCGAAAACCACAATCTCCTACGACCTCTGGTTTAGGAGTTCTGGCAGTCTGAAGCTAAACAAAATGGCCGCCGAGCTGTCAAATGTCTTATAAAAACGTCCGTAACTTCTAAACCCTTCGTCATAGAAGGACGGGGTTTTGGACCTACAGCTCGGCGTCACTTCAGGTATGTCCTGAAAGTGGTTTCAGCGACAAAGTTTTGGAAGCCCTGAAACAGGCTGAAAACCAGATGCACTTAAAGCTAACTAAAAACTACAGGCCGGAGTGAAAAAACGAGTATAAACGGGCCAGCGGTTCTCGAGATATCGCGTTTCGAAAAATAAAACCCGAAAACCAAGATGGCGCGTTTTTGTCAAAACGGCCAATTTAAAAGCTATGTGGTCCGAGTTTGGACTTAAACAGGTCACAATATGTATATTAGACCCTGTCCTAATGTCAAAAATGGATTATTTCAATTAAATTTTGAATTATAGCCAAAAAACACTTAAAATTCGATATCTCTGGAGTTGCTGATCGGAAAAATCCAAAAAATTTATAAAAAATACTAGAGATAAGATGCTACAATCTACAGAACACAAAAATTTTAAAAGTCAAAAAACAAGCCGGAAAATTTTGAAAAACTGGTTTCCTTATAAAAAATGGTATAATTTTAAAATTACTGAAAATAAAAATCTAAAACTTAAGGTATCTAATGTCCTGATAAGCGCGCACCAGGCTGCAGTTGAAAAATTTTGAAAAGGGTCTTCTGTCCAGAGATATATATGTCGAAAATTGCGAAGTTTTAACTGTTATATAAAATATACCAGCTGTCGTAAAAATCCAAATTAAGTTGCACTCGCCTTTTTTGATAGGGGTCCAAGTTGACACCAAGTTTCAAGCTGCTGTGTCTACTCCTTCCACTTTTTCAGAGCACGTGGTTTTCGGAAAATCCTGAATAACTCGCAGCAGCGTGATTTCAGGTTGGTTTTCGGTGGTCCAGGTGATGGAGAACCACGATGTCCACACGATGCCGGTGAAAAAACAGGGGGTCACCGCTTTAGTTTCGGCAGCGTTTGCGTTTTTCTGTTTGAGATTTTTCACTTAACCTCTAAAACTGAGGTTTTCGACTGAAAACTTTTTTGCCAGTATAGTCCGGCAAGATATGGGGTCGGCACTTTGTGCGCCTCAAATTTCCGCATCCAACGACACTTCACTTGTTGATATAAGAGCACAAAAACCAATTAATTCGTATTTTTTTGTACGGAGCGCGTGGAGTTTTGCTGCTTCCAGCTCGAGAGACCGAGTGCAACTGGGTTAGGTTAGGTTAGGTTGAGCTTGGGGTGCACGTTGAAAGCCTCCTCGTGGCGCACCCTGGGCAACGACGGCTCCAATTGCCCGCTAGGTTTTGGTGGACAATTGGGGCCGGCGGCTAATTTTCAACACACGAGGGAAGGTCATGGTTCCAATCGCCGATCATCTTCGATTGTCGGTGAAGGGAACCGGGCTGCAGACAGGCGGTCATACGTCCACTCCTCCTCTGCTTACAGAGGGATGTGAGTGGGCGTAGACTGGGAAGGGGCGGTTCGCGCCGCTGTACCCACGAGGGCGTGGGTGGTGTAGGGTGTCCATTCCGCGCTGCGTCTGTCCGGCATCTGGCGGCAGCGTGGGGACCCCGGGGCGGCGGTTGGTTTTGCCCAATCGTCGGCCACCCCGTAATCCTGAGTTTTCAGGACCGGGGGTCCGGGCCACTGAGGCTCGGGCCACGAGGAAGACAACCTCTCTAAAAAATTACCCTAATCCTAAGGTCAGCGTGCCGAGGGGATGTATGGCCGGAGGGCATCCGGTAAGCTAGCGCGAACAAGGGACCTCACCCTTTAAAAGGAACAAAAATGAAAAAGGCTGGTGAGAAAACTATTCCCCAGGCGGGTACCCTCCTACCCAAGGAGGGAGAATCCCGCCCTTCTTCGGAAGGCAGCCCCTTCGTATCTGGGGGGGGCACCATTAGTCCCGTGGGCCGGCAGACCACTGCCGACCTGCGTCAACCTGCGCTTGCCTCGCAAGAAAAGGTGCTCCAGATTAGCCTGGAGCGCCTGTGCGACGCAAGCGAACCGTTTGCCGTCGTGGACGGCAACAAGAGCCGAGGAGGCTCCGGTCCTGGCGAGGACCGACTGTCTGGCCAGGACACGTGTGGGCGTAACCCCTTGAGGAAGCGCCCACACAGCGAGGATTTTCGGTCGACAGGGCTCTCTTCTAGCGAGGAGAATCTGTCGGCCCCCAAGGTGCCAACGACACAGAGAGGGCGGGGCCGGGCGAGCGGAGCCACCGCTCGGTTGCCGAGCCGTGACCGAGCGGGTCGGTTCATGCCAATCTCTCGGCCCGCAACGCCAGCTCCTGTAGAGCGTGCGGCGGAGGGCGTGGAGAGTGACCCCGGGCCCTCGATAGGGGACCTGAGCGAGGACTCCTCGCTGTCCTTGGTTGGGTCCAACAAGGCGGAGGCGAACGCTGCCAAGCGGGCGCAAAAGAAGGCTGTCGCGGCTGACGAAGTCAGCGAGTTGGCCCGACAGGCCCGAGAGCGGAGATCCGCTCGGATGGCTGCCGGGGGGAGCGTATCGGCGGTGGCGCTCGGCCGCCAGGTTATGGACGGCGTGGATGTCGTCCTGAAGGTTGCCACCAAATCGGGCAACCTGAAGGGCACGTTCACGCGCGCCCTTAAGGAGGCGGCTGACGAGATCAGGGAGGCGGTTGAGGTCCTCCTTAATCGTACAAGCACGGAGGAGACGGCGAAGTTGTGGGAGGAGAACAGCCGTCTCCGAGCCGAGCTGGAGGACCTCAAACGCCAGTTTGCCGCCCAGAGCGCAACTCCCCTGGCCGCTGGCACCTCTCCCGGCGCGGCCCCGGCGTTGGCCCCGTTTTCGGCTCCGTCGTCGGCCCCTGCACTTGCGGATGCGGAGGTCGAGAGGATCGCGCGCATCTGCATGATGCAATGCGGGAGTATGGTGGGTGCTCGGTTGGAGGCCATAGAGGCTAGACTCCCGGCCGAAAACCTTCGCCCACCGCTCGCTGCGGACAGACGGAGGGAGGAGGGGCCACCGAAATCGGGGTCAAAAGCCGCCGCGGCTGGGTCGAATCAGGCCGGGAAGGGGGCCAAAAAGTCCCCGCCCACCTCCCGGACAGCCGCGCCCCGGACGACCGGGGCCCCGCCGACCGCGCCCCCGCCGACCGCGCCCCCGCCGAACGCACCCCCGCAGGCCGCACCCCCGGCGACTCCCTCAGCGACCGCACCCGGGTCCACTACGGAGACCTGGACGACGGTCGTCAAGAGGGGCCGCCGTAGGAGGAAGACGACGGCGCCGCCGCCACCGGAACCCGCTGGAGCACCGGCATCCAACAAGGCAAAGGGACCGCCTAGGATCAGAGCCCCACGCTCCGCGGCTGTAGTCATTACGCTGCAGCCCGGAGCCGTCGAAAGGGGCGTCTCCTACAAGGCGGTCCTTACGGAGGCGAAGGCTAAAGTCGCGTTCCCCGACCTGGGCATACCGTCCGGCCTCAGAATGAGGCAGGCGATTACGGGGGCGCGACTGCTGGAGGTGTCGGGTGCCTCTAGCGGCGAAAAGGCGGACGTTCTGGCCGCCAAGCTGCGGGAGGTCCTGAACCCGGAGGACGTTCGGGTGTCCAGGCCGATGAAGACCGCTGAACTGCGCGTCGACGGCCTGGACGACTCGACGACTCCGGTTGAGGTCGCGGCGGCCGTCGCCAAGGCCGGTGGATGTCCGCCCGGGGACGTGCGGACGGGGGACATTCGCGTCGACGCCACCGGGCTCGGCGCGATTTGGGTGCGGTGCCCGGTGTCGGCGGCGAACAAAGTCGCTGACGCTGGGCGTCTGTTGGTGGGGTGGGTTGCAGCGAGGGTGAGGCAGCTGCAACCCAGGGCTTTGCGGTGCTACCGTTGCTTTGACATTGGGCATGTCAGGGTACGGTGCACCTCGTGCGTAGACCGCAGCGAGCTGTGCTATCGCTGCGGTCAGGCCGGCCACAAGGCGGCCCAGTGCTCCGCGGCGCCAAACTGCAGCCTCTGTACAGCTGCAGGGAGGCCCGCTGGGCACAGAGCAGGCGGAAAGGCTTGTGGCGGGCCTGCCCAAAAGGGGAAGAGAGGGGGTGCCAAGGCTGCCGGGGGCTCTTTACCCCCCCCTCAGCCTGGTCTCCCTTCGGCCGACTCCCGACCTAGGAATGGTGCGGAGGGAATGGACTGTGCCTAATGGCGCTGTACCATTTCCTCCAGGGCAACATCAACCACTCTGCCAGAGCTCAGGATCTCTTGCTCCAGAGCATGGCAGAGTGGTCGATTCACGTGGCTGTGGTCGCCGAACCGTACTTTGTCCCCCCCAGGGATAACTGGGTGGGAGACCTGGACGGTTTGGTGGCCATCATTGGCGGGGCTCTTGCCAACCCGTCCCGAGGTCACGGCTGGGTGGCCGCCCTCGTGGATGGCATTGGCACGGTTGGGGCGTATTTTTCGCCCAACAAGAGTCTCGCCGACTTCGAGAGGTTCCTTGTCGAGTTGGGTGCCGTCGTGGGCCGACTCCACCCTCGCCCGGTGCTGTTGCTGGGGGATCTCAACGCCAAATCTGCGGCGTGGGGATCTCCAGTGACCGATGCTAGGGGCGAGGTACTGGAGGAGTGGGCGGTCACGACTGGCTTGACCGTCCTAAATCGGGGCACGGAGTACACGTGCGTGCGGCAGCGGGGCGGTTCTATAGTGGACGTCTCGTTCGCTAGCCCCGCTGTCGCGAGCCGTGTCCGCGACTGGCGGGTCGCCGCGGAGGTGGAGACGTTGTCGGATCATCGGTACATCCGTTTCGACGTCTCCGCCCAGACCGCGGGCGGCCGCGGTTTACCGGCCCCGCGTGCGGACGGTCCGCGCTGGGCGCGTAAGCGCATCGACAGAGAGCTTCTCGAGGAGGCCGCTATTGTTCAGGCCTGGTTCCGGGAGTCGGCGACGGACGGACCCGTCGACGTCGAGCAGGAGGCGCTGTGGTTCCGCGGGGCGATGACGCAAATCAGCGACGCGTCCATGCCCCGGGTCCACACACAGTCAGCAAGGCGCCAGGTGTACTGGTGGACCGCCGAGATCGCGCAGTTGCGCGTCGCCTGCGTGGCGGTCAGGCGCCAGTACACCCGATACCGGAGGAGACGTCAACGGGTCCCTGACGAAGAAGCCGCGCGGTATGAGGTGTACCGCGCGGCGAAGAGGACTCTGTGGCTGGCCATCGGCGAGGCGAAGACGCGAGCCAGGGAGGAGATGTTGGAGACTCTAGACGGGGATCCGTGGGGGCGCCCTTATCGCGCGGTTCGAGGAAATCTTCGAACCGTGGCGCCCCCGCTTACGGAGAGTCTCCAACCCGAGCTGCTGGAGGAGGTGGTCGCAGCCCTCTTCCCGGCGAGAGCGGAGCACACTCCGCCGCCGATGGCTTTGCCCACAGCCGCAGAGTCCACCGAAGAGGACGCCATCAGCGTCCCAGGGGTGACACAGGCAGAGATGGGGGCAGCCGTGATGCGGCTCCGGGCCAAAAACGTGGCTCCGGGGCCCGACGGGATCCACGGCTGCGTGTTAGCTCTCGCTCTGAAGGAGCTTGAGCCCCAACTGAGAGGACTCTACACAGCGTGCCTTGAGCGGGGCCAGTTTCCCACTTTGTGGAAATCTGGTCGTCTGGTCCTGCTCAGGAAGGCGGGGCGCCCTGCGGACTCGCCGTCCGCGTACCGGCCCATAGTGCTGCTAGATGAGGTGGGTAAGCTGTTCGAGCGGATAATCGCTGCCCGCCTCGTCGGCCACTTGTGCGGAGAGGGGCCGGATCTGGACGGCAGCCAGTTCGGCTTTCGGCACGGGCGCTCTACCATTCACGCTGTGTCGCGAGTGAGAGTCCTGGCGGAGGAAGCAGTGGCCCGGGGCGGGGTGATGTTGGCGGTGTCCTTGGACATCTCCAACGCCTTCAACACCCTGCCCTGGAGTTGTATTCGGGAGGCACTGCGGTACCATCGGGTGCCTCCCTACCTCCGCCACATCGTTGGGGCTTATTTGTCGGAGAGGTGTGTCACCTACGTGGGACGTGATGGCGGACACCAGCACCGCATGTCGTGCGGTGTTCCACAGGGCTCGGTCTTGGGCCCGCTCCTGTGGAACATCGGGTACGACTGGGTGTTGAGGGGCGAGCTCCAACCGGGCGTGGACCTTACGTGTTATGCTGACGACACGTTGGTCACTGCCCGGGGGAGCTCGCACAGGGAGGCAGCGTTGCTGGCGACGGCTGCGGTGTCACAGGTGGTGAGCCGCATACGTCGCCTGGGCCTGGAGGTGGCCCTCAACAAGTCGGAGGCCATGGTGTTTCATGGCCCCCGGCGGGCGCCGCCGCCCGGATCACACATCGTGGTCGGGGGGGCTCGGATCGCTGTCGAGTCCACCATGAAGTACCTGGGATTGGTGCTCGACAGCCGGTGGGATTTCGGCCCCCACTTCCGGCGGCTGGCGCCCAAGTTGTTGGGCGCTGCTGGGGCGCTGTCAACGTTGCTTCCCAATCTGGGGGGCCCGAGCGCCGCCTGTAGGCGGCTCTACGTGGGGATCGTGCGATCCATGGCCCTGTATGGGGCCCCGATCTGGGCGACTGACCTGACGGCCGGAAGCATCGCAGTACTGCGAAAGCCGCAGAGAGCGATGGCCGTCAGAGTCGTCCGGGGGTATCGCACGATCTCCTACGAGGCGGCTTGTGTACTGGCTGGATCCCCGCCCTGGGACCTGGAGGCGAAAGTACTCGCGTCACTGTACCGGTGGCGCGAGGAAGCGCGGGCGCGAGGCGAGGGGCTGACGCAGCGCCACATGGAGCTGCGTCGGTCTCAGCTTCGCGAGGTCCTGGTGGCGGAATGGCGGGACAGGCTTTCGCGCCCTACCGCCGGCCTCGGTACCATCGAGGCGGTCCGGCCAGTACTCGAGCGCTGGCTCGGGAGGAGGCACGGCTCCCTGTCGTTTCGAGTGACGCAGGTGCTCTCGGGGCATGGTTGCTTCGGGAAGTACCTGTGTCGCATTAACAGGGAGCCGGACGCCCGGTGTCACCACTGCGTCGACTGCCGGGAGGACACGGCGTGGCATACGCTGGCAGAGTGTGCCGCTTGGGAGGAGCCGCGCCGTGCCCTCATCTCAGAAGTAGGCAATGACCTCTCGCTGCCGGCCGTGGTCGAGTCCATGGTCGACAGCGAGGAGTCCTGGGACGCGGTGGTTTCCTTCTGCGAAACGGTCGTCTCGCAGAAGGAGGCTGCGGAGAGGGAGAGGGAGGTAGAAACCGCTCTCCCCACCCGCAGCAGACGTGTCGGGCGTCGGCGGAGGGCGGATAACGCCCTCTTCCGGCCCCCCTAAACGGGTCCAGGGGCGACGGACTCGGGGACGTCCGTCGCCCCCTACACATCAGGACCCGAGGTGGCGGCGCGTTGTGTTCCACGCGCGCCCCTCTTAGACGTCGCGGGGGGAGTCTAACACCTCACTCCCCCCCCTGACCAGACGGGGCCCGCAGAGGCGGGCCGGCACCAGCCGGGGGTTGCGGAAGGATCGTACGTTCCCGCGACCCCCGGCGTAGGTGTGAGATGGAACACCGGGGTGGTTTTTAGTCGGTTAGAGTCCGACAGACCCCTCCGCCCACCCCAGGGCGGAGGACATCCGTGTGGATTTTCCACCCCGGCAACAAAAAAAAAAAAAAAAAAAAAGGTTAGGTTGAGCTTACGTCCACGTCGTGTCCCCTGGAAACAGCCCAGTTCTGACCACCGTAACGGAGTGGCAGACTGGG